>CM057452.1:978837500-980087500 GCA_016271365.2 Neoceratodus forsteri | reverse complement strand
ATTAACGGCATCTTGCCCCAAAATTGTTGCAGTGATTTTTGTGTCCATCATCGTTTGTTTAGCTTCACAAATATCAACTCGTTTTTTGCATCCCCCAGTTCTTCTTTAGTTCTATGCAAATCAGCCTCCAGTTCCTAGTTTTGTTATTCAGTGCCTGCAGGTTTCATTATTCAGCTGTGAATCTAGTATCAAGCTTAGCCATCCACAGGCTAATGTTCTCCAAGGCTCGAATCATTTGTATTTCCCAGGCTTCATCTAGCATTTCTGCCCTCATCAACTTAAGTCTAATCATTTCAGGAATTTGTGTAAGTCCTGTTTTTGAGAGCAGAAACAAATTAAAAGTCTCCATATCTTCTTGTGACACATCGTTCCTTAGTAGATTGTAATTCCTCCATCATATGTGCCAGCTGCCAAGGCTTTTCTAAGCTTGTAGCTGCCATTGGAGGAGAGCAGACAGACCGCATTTCTATGTGTTTGCGTTTAGACTTTGTCACTGTCACTGTCTGTGTCTTTTCATGTCCTGGGCTTGGAGTACTAACGCTGAAGAATTTGTCCAGTAGACTATATCTCATAAATGAAACATTGTTAGGGGATGGAGATCCCCTGTCTTTTCATAAAATAGGGGATTTTAAGTATAATTCTGTTGAGACAGATCAAGAGCTCTATCTGAAGTAACCTACTCAGTAGCAGCCATTTTGAATGTCTGAGCAGGTGATGAAAATAACCCTGACACAGGAATAAATTTCCCCAGTGGTACTGGAGTTGCTCCCTTGTCCCCCCATGGTTAATTTTTTTGATTTGGGCTTAGTGTAGCTGGTCCATGGTGTCCCCCCCAAGGTTTTCTATGACATAGGGTTTCAGTATTTTAACTTCATTGATGGTGTCTCCCAGAATATAATCTGGCAACTGTCCCCACACCATGATGGTGAGGGGCAATCATGCAGGCAGGCCTCTGCGGTACATGTATCGGAGTTTACTACAAAATTTCGGATTACTGCTCCCCACTTGGTATACTCTTAAGTCCTCACACGTAATTGAACTGAATTGGAGTCTTCCCAAAAGTCTGCTACTACTGATCAATTTACTGGGGTGGTTACCTGACTTACTTAGCCCTCAAGTGTTAATTTCACTGTGAGCTGAGCAGCACTGCAGCTAGGGAGGCCTGAACTTGAATACCCTGTGAGATCAATGGAGCCAAGTAAGGAGGGTGGTGGGCTGTCTATCTCCTGTCCGGGGAGGAGACACTGTGGACCGGTGATAATTTTGCTACATTTTTTGGGGGGGAAGGCTCCTGTAGTTAACAGGGTGAACATGGCTTTTGAGACCCACAGACAGCACCTCTACATGGAACTCTTTCGGTGCAGCAAAGCAACTAAGAGATAATATACCAAGTGTCTGGGAAAAGTTGGTACTTCCCCACAAATAGGTCTCTAACTATAGCTACGCGATTTGGCCTCTATATTTACTCACCCCAGCACAGTTAACATTTTGCAGGAACACTCTGAAGTGACTACCTTACTTGCTTGGGGTTGGGGTTGGGGGCAGAATCCTTCCATGAGAACTATAAAGTATTGTTACATAACCAACTAATGGGTGGAGGCTGATGGGTTGGCAGCCCCCCCCCAAGCTGAATTTGATTGCTCACTGGATAAGGCCTCCAGTGCCCCCTCCACCTTCTCCAGGGGGGGCACCCAGTGGGGCCAACAGAGGAGCCTCTGTTGGGCTTCATCCTCCTCACTGCCCTATATTACCCACTACCGTGGGGGTGGGGAGACTGCTGGCTGCATCCTGGCATCTGTTTCAGGGTGGGGGCCTGGTGGGAGGGATGTGGGGCTTACAATGTGGCCAGATGGCATAACACCTGTGGACTCCCAGCATGTTGACAGCTGGACATGGGATCTTAAGGGCATACCCGGGTGTTTCAGATTCTCATTTTCTCTGGTGGGTTCGGAAGCATTTCTAGGGTTGTTTTCTGGTGTAAGTACACTTCTGGATATATGGAAGCACTGCTGGAATGATGAGCTTTCTTTCTAAATCATGTTCAGTGTATAAAAATATACAGGATGGCAACAGGGGAAATTTGTTCCCACAACTGCAGCAGTTGATATTATTCAAGGTGCTGCACCTACATATCTCCTTGTCTTTGTTAAAACAATTTATTTTATGTTATAGTCCTGGCCATTCCACGTGTACCCCTGAATAACTTTCTTGTAAATTCTAATTTTATTGGGCTGTCTTCAGCTAGTTTTGTCCTGTCTCGACCACCTCTGATGCTACAACTTTGAGTACAAATAGTATAACCAGGAGAGGCACGGCAACCCCCCTATTTCTGTCTTTTCCTCTACTCATAACCACATTATGCATCTATAAACATGGTTCTATGAAAAGGGCATGGGTCGGAAATATAGAAAAGGGTTTGAAATGTCTTTTTGTATAGAATCACACAAAATTGACCCCCTGTCTGGAGAATGAACGTTCAAGAAGGTGTCATAGTATTAGTAATTTGCTTTTTAGTTTTTGCATTTGTGACAGAGATGACACAGGTAGTATGACAAATGATATGTCTCTGTTTTACTTTTTTAAACCCCTGTTAACATCTGAAGTGTCAATGGAATGGCCTTATGGAACTACCTGGCCCCTCCCTGATTTTCCAGGAAGAGGGATTAAGGCTCCCTGATGTAGTTCGAGGACAAACAGGGAACGTTCTTAAGAGACTGGTCTCTGGAGGATGATGACAGAACAATCTGTTGTCCCATACTATGACTTATCCCTCTTCCCCTTAACATAATAAGACCTCCTTATGTACTTATACTCAGCAGAGCACATGAAGTCTTCACCTACCCTACTAACCCCTCCCCTATCTCCTTAGCCTCACGGCTGAAGGCCTCTCCCAAACAGGAGACTGATCCTTCTTGCAGAGTAAATTTGCACCAGGGCCTGGTTTTGGTCCCCACCTTGAAAGCCTGGTTGCCTTAGGTCCCAGTTGGACTCCCAAGTTGAGGCATTCCTGGACTTGTTTCCAGGAAGGTCCGCCATGCAGTTTCCTGACTGGCAGTTGTGAATTCTAGGGAATAATAGTTAATTTTAAGGTTAAAGCAGTTAAGGGTGTCTTGGTTATTAGTTGTCTCCTTACCCCCATGTGCTGTATAATTTAGGTTTTCATGGAATCTGCATACAACTAATACAATCTGTGGTGGCTGGCTGGGGATGGGGTGGAGGACCAGGGGGTAGGGCCCTGGGCTTAAAGGATATCCCACATATTTAAACTGGGTCTTCCAAGTCTACACCTCCACTCGTAGAATGTGAATGGTCTCACTTACCCAGTAAAACAGGGAAAAATTCTAAGCAGAATCAGGAAACTGAAGCCTGACTTGATATACTTTCAGGAGACTCATTGACTTTGGCTGAACATGCCAAGTTTACTAAGTTGAGTTTTCAGGCTGAATACTCTTTCTCATCCACATCAGGTAGAAGGCACAAAGTGTCAATTCTGATACCCAGACATACTAACTTAAAAAAACACTGGACTTGGACTGACCCAGAAGGCAGTCTGACACTGATACTGGTACAGGGCACACTACATGGTACAGAGATCACCCAAACTAACATTTACACCCCCCCAGGTATAAGTACTGCAGATATTAAATCCTTGATTGACACTATAATTGCCAATACAGAAGGCGTCTTACTGCTTGCCGGTGATTTTAATATGACCCACAATCCCTCAATGGAGTCATCTATATTTTGGCAAACCTGCCAACCGGCATCTCAAAAAGATTTTAAAACCTATGCTAAAGAAATAGGTTTGTCCGATGTATGGTGCCCTTGAACCATGGAACTCACTGATGTACAGATTACTCTGCGGTACACCACAGATATGCTAAAACAGGTTACCATTTCATCCAAAAAGAAAACCTTTGCTGAGTTACTAACATTACAATCAGAGATATATGCTCCCCAGTAAGCACCTTCTGGCAGATGGGACTGGAGAGGAGGTCCACCAGTTGGCGCCTGAACCACTGTCTCCTAAAATCTCCCCATTTTCATACTTTTATCACGGAAAAACTCACAGAGGTAACAACTAACAACCCCTTGGCAGATACTTCGGTGGTAATTCACTGGCACACCATTAAAACTGTCCTGAAGGACACTTAATAAAATATGCCTCAAGGCTCAAAACACAGCAACAGTAACACAAGCAGGTCCTAGAGGATATGCTGCACTTTTTGCAGCTTACACACCAACAAGGGGATAATTCAATACTGGCACAGCTAGCCTAGGTTAAGGCAGACCTGGGCAGATTGGCCCAAAAACAACCTGAAATAGGTCTCACCTTTTTGAGACAATGCTATTATGAAATTAGACCCAGGTCTGCCCATTTATTGGCATATCAACTCCACAAGCAACAAAAACTGGTAACCATTACAACAATTACACACCCCCACTCAAGTTCCAGGACAACCAAGTATCAGGATATAGTTGATCACGTGATGAGCTGAGTCAGGTAGGACGACTCCCGTGCTGCTCCAAGGCCCGAAATCACATTTTACAGCTTAATCTCCTTTGGGACCAGTCAGTTTCGGCAATCAGAATCTCTCCTGGTAATATAAACTGCTGGTGAACGCTATCGGTGGTGATTGATGAGGGGAAAAAAGGTTTCTGGCGGTCCGAAGCTACGGCTCTGTGAGGCACCAACAAGCACTGTTCAGCATCGCTTAGGAGTAGGAATGGAGCCTGAGTTAGTGGAACCCCTGGCAGGGAGATCACCAGATTCAAAGAGACCAAAGCCACAGTCCCCCACCCCAGGCGATCAGGAGGAGAGGGCTGGAGAGCAAGAAGGGGCAAAATCAACTAATGAGAATGAGGACCTACAAGAAATTAAGCGTCTACTGCAGGGGTTAGTGGTAGACTTTGCAACTGTGAAGCCTGCGCTGCAATCATTAGCCCAGAGGATGGGAAATGCGGAGGTCTGTATTACATCCCATTGAAGGAAAGTTGCAGCAGTGGAGCAAGAGCTGGCTATGGTTAGAAAGCAAATTAAAAAAATGGAGGAAAGGCTGGAAGATCAGGAGTCTCGGAGTCGGAGAAATAATTTGATTTTGGCGGGGCTACCTGAGAGGGCAGAGGGCACAGACTGTGTTTTGTTTATGCAAGACATGTCGCTCAAAGTGTTGGGCCCTACCCCATACGGAGAAACCTACAATCTAGAAAGAGAACATAGCGCTCTGAGGGAAATACCGCCACCGGGTGCTAGACCCTGGGTCATCATAATGCGTTTCCTTAATTATACAGAAAAAATGTTCATGCTGGCTTCAGTAAGACAAAAGAAAACAATACAGTGGAATGGTGCCACCTTGTGGATGTTTCAGGACCAAACGCCATCAATAAGAAGCAAGCAGAAGGAGTACGTAGATATTAAAAAGAAGCTGTACTTGGCTGGTATCAAATTCCGGCTTCAATACCATGCTACACTGGTGGTCCGGTTACAAACAGGAGAGAAAAGATACCTTACAGCTAAAGATGTGCTGGAAGGGCTGCGAGTAGAATTGCCGAATTAATTCAAGGCACCAAGCTGAGCTGTCTGAGACGAATGGGTGGAATATGCTGAACCTGGTTGGACTGGAAATGTTGACATGTTATTTGTTTAGATTCAAGATTGTTATGTTTAATTTATGGGAAGAACTTAAAGTTTGAATATGTTGTTAGCAAATCCAGAGATGGAGATGGGAGCTAAAAAGAGTTTCAGAAAGCAGGGGCTTGTGAGAGGAAAACCGCAATAAGGGGAGTGCACTTCAGATGGTAATATGGGGAGGAGGGCGCATGAGGGGGTTAGCATTGATATAGAGGCAGGTGTAGAAGCCGGGGAATTCGCCAAACAAGATGGGAGACCTACGGGAGATAAAAAGAAAGATTTGGGGGGCCATCAAGTGGATTACAGGGGAAGATCCGGGGTAACGGGGGGAAGGGGTCCAAGGTGTGAGGGACAGCAATTATAATAGGGGTCTGAAAGAACAAGGTTGATTACTGGCTAGGGGAAAGTTTAATTAGAATTAAAAAAGGGATATGGAGGGTATAACTGAGAGCGTTTGGAATCAGTAGGATGGGCCTGATCATGAAGAAGGGGTTTTTCCCTTTCCCTTCTCCTTGGATCCCGTTGCGGGTTTAGACCGTTCATTAATTCTCCTAATTGGAGATCCTGGGGATCCTCTCTGTCTATCTATACTTCGATGCTCCAGAGAAAGGGGCAGGATTGACCAGAGTTGGGCTTAGAATAGGAGCCCTGACTTTACGGATATTTGGGGGAGATTTGACTTAGAAGAGGAACTTACAAGTTAAGGGGAATGGTTGATGGGAGAATAGACTGGCTTTTAAATGCTTCCTATTGGCTATAACTAGGGTGAGAGACTGTTAGGGTCTCAGAGGTCAGAGAAAGGGGGAGGTCTCTTTTGAGAAATCGGATACAGAGTATGGGTAGAGTCGGGGTGGTTGGTTGACCAGCCAGTTAGCCACGGATCAAGAGGAAGGATTTAGGGAAGTAGGGAATAGCGTAACGGGCTACCAAAGACTTCATAGGGTACATAGGAGGCCCTGGGGAAGAGGGGTTTAGGGAAGGCAGGGGGGCGGCACGGGGATGAGCTCATCGATGAACCGAGGACTAGAGGATGAGTGATCTAGGGATGGGGGGCAGGGCAGGGGCAAGGGGAGGGTCGGGAGGGGAGAGAGAGAAGAGAGTCCCTGAGGGTAGTTGTCAGGATAGCAGGCCCGGGTAGGGTTTTGAGGAGTAGTTGCCCCAATACCACTCTTGGATATGGTTAATGGTGACTCTTAAACTGGTCTCATGGAATGTTACAGGGCTCAGGGGTAGACGTAAAACGTTGGTGATTTTGAAACACTTAGACCAATTAGGTGCCCATATTGTGGCTTTACAAGAAACACATCTTTTGACAGAGGAATTGAATAGCCTCAAACGATTATGGGTGGGACAGGTTTCGGGGTAGGCAAAGGGAGGGCCTCTGGAGGGGTAGCGATCTTGATTAGGAAGTCCTGTACATACAGTGTGGAACAGGTGGTTTCAAGGGAGGATGGTAGAGGGATCTATATTTCTGGCTTGCTGTATGGGAGGGCCGCCTCAGTGGCCTCCATATATGGCCTGACGCCCCCTAGCGTGGAGTTTTTTGCGTCTATAGAGAGGGACATAGCTGGCTTACCGGGGCATGCTCTTATTTTGGCTGGAGATTGGAATGCCTATACTGATAATAGCGAAGATAGGATCCCCCCTACTAAAGGTCCACTGACCAAGGCCCAAACAGCTCTGAGCAAACTGTTAGAAGCCTCGGCCTTAGTAGACCTGGCACGGACCCACGCGGGTGGGCGTTTATGTATGACATTCTATTCAGCGATACATAAGATGCAATCTCATATCGATTTTTTTTTGCTGAATCGGGAGGCACTTATGGGGATTAGGGAACTTGCAACGGAAGGTAGAATTTTTTCAGACCACTCTCCGATCTCACTAGTTTGGGAACCAAAAGTTGGCCCACCCAGACCTTTTCGCTGGAAGTTGAGTGACGCGTTATTGTCGGAACCTAGAACTAAAGATAAGCTGGAGGGAGCCCTGTTGGAAATTATCCAGCAACAACTACCTACGATGACAAATAAGAGTCTGGCTTGGCCGGCCTGCAAAGTACTCTTTGCAGGGGTGGCTCAAGACCTGACAGCTAAAAGAAATAGGCAGTGGAGGGCAAAGGAGGATTTTGTTTTAAGAGCCATTACCTATCTGACACCCTTGGAGGGACTGTCAGAAGAAGTCGATAGAGAACTAAAGAGTTTAAGGCAGGAGCTGGAAGACATGGTCTCTGATAAAATCGATTTTTGGGTGGAAAAGATTAATGCCAAATACCTTTTGCAGGGAGACGTTCCGGGTCAGCTGTTAGCAGCTAGAGTTAGGGAGTGGGAGGCGAGCAGAACAGTGATGTCTATTCGATACAATGGGTGGGTAATCACTGACCCCCAGGAATTAAGATACCTTTGGACGGTACTTTAGGGAACTGTACCAGATTAGTAACGTGGTAGGGGAGGAGGAGATTCAGGCATTTCTAGAACAGATACCTTTGCCCGTGATAGACCCTTTACAGGCTAGGGAACTGATAGCTCCCATAAGAGCTCCAGAGATAATAGAGGTAGTCAAATCTTTACCTAGGGGTAAGACACTGGGACCGGATGGCCTCAGGGTGAGGTTTTATCAGACTTTTATTCAGATTTTATTATCCATGCTCCAGGACTTTTATAATACTATAATGCAGGAAGGGGTGCCTCATTCTCCCCTCTACCAGGCCTATGTTACTCTAATCCCTAAAGCGGGGAAACCCAAAGAAGATTCGGCCAGCTATAGGCCTATTGCACTGATGGATCAAGATATTAAGATCCTCACCAAAATACTGGCTAATAGAATCTGGCAGATAGCACCTGGGATAATTAGCCAGGAACAGGTGGGGTTCATGCCAGGAAGGGGGGTACATGATGCCTTGAGGAAGCTTCACCATATTCTGAATCATGCTGAGGACTCAGATCCCTATAGCCTTAATATCACTTGACGCCGAGAAGGCCTTTGATAGGGTCTCCCACCCCTTTCTGTTTGCCATAATGGAGAGGATGGGTTTCCCTGAGGGCCTCCTAAACGGTATCAAGAATTTATATGCTGCTCCAACAGTCTTGTGCAATGGTTATATTTCACAGGAAATACAATTAAAAAATGGGACGTGCCAGGGTTGCCCTCTCTCTCCGATATTGTTCAATATTTACTTAGAACCCCTTCTGAGGGCTATCAATAATGATCGGCAAATAAGGGGGGTGGTGATAGGAGGAAGGGAGCTAAAATTTTCAGTTTTTGCGGACGATGTCCTGCTCCATTTAACAAACCTGGTTGACGGATTTAATAGGATCAGGGGTTTAACTGAGCAATTTGCTAGAGTCTCAAACTATAAATTAAACCTGGCTAAAACTCAGATTTTACATTAGACGCCACATGTTTATAAGGCAGACTTTACTTAGTTCCATATTCAGTGGATGGCAGACAGGATGAGATACCCGGGTGTATGGATTACAAGATATTATGAAGCAGGGGCCGAAGTAAATATGGGGGAGATAATTTCAGCTATCAGAGGAGACTTAGTGAGATGGAATAAGTTACCTCTTAATTTTATGGCCAGGCTTGGGCACATTAAGATGAATCTGTTGCCGAGGCTATTGTACCCGGTCTATCTTGCCCCATATAGTATCTCTAAAAAATGGTTCAATCTGGTTAAGAAGTTAATTTCGGATTTTCTGTGGAATTGTAAACCACCTCGGAAAAAATATAGTGACTTACATTTGCCTTCAATACTGGGGAGAGTTAAATTGCCAGATATCCATTTATACTATGTGGCAGGGCAGTTGAACTTAATGGCCCGGTGGGGTAGGTGTGCTGAGGGTGAATCCTATGTTCCAGATTGGCTACAGTTAGAGACTCAAATATTGAGAGAAGCAGGTTTATCTTTTGAGGCACCTCTATATGCCAGTTTAGTGGCTTGTCTTAAACAGAAGAGGGGAAGCCCAATTTTGAAGACGGCAGAAGCCTGGTGGTCATTCTTAGCTGTGGCTCAGAGAAAAGAGCAAATGAGGGCCCAAGAGCAACCCCTTATGGGCAACCCTAGCATAACTATAGGTAATGGGGTAATTAAGGGGAAATGGTCTAAGTGGGTGTTGGGTCTAAGCCTAAAGGATGTCATCCTTGACAACAGGGTGGTTCTTCCAGCACAGTGTGATGGAATGCCCTTTTTTCATAGATTGCAGCTTACGCGGGCAGAGGGAACACTAAAGAACGTAGGGGGCTTCTCAGTTTGTTCATTCAATTGGGGTGAGCTGCAAGGAGTTGACCTGAAAACTAGAGCATTGTCGCAAATTTGTAGAATTTTCTGGGCTTTTATGGGACGAACGCTCCTATAGTAGTGCCATTTTGGGATAATAAGTTGAGGTCTCACCTTATTGATTGGGCTAGCATATGGAAGAGTATCAAATATATTGTGATACCTTAATATAGGAGCCTGCAATATTTTATTGCTTGTAACTTATATTTCACCCCTGTGAAACTGTATGAACGAGGCCTTAGACAGACAGACCAATGTTTTAGATGCCAAGCAGAAAGAGGAGACTTATTACATGTGTTGTGGGATTGCTGCAAAATTCGGCCCTTGTGGGATGAAATTAAGAGGCAGATGGATCCATTGTTAGACTACTCAGAGTTAATTACTCCGGAGATATGTATTTTGGGGGACTTCTCGCAAGTTGAGGGGGCTACCCCCAAATATCATGTATCGCTGATGGCGATGGTAATCAAAGTGCATGTGGTCCAGCATTGGAAGGATGACCAACTATATGGTTATATCCATTGGGTGGGGGACCTTATTGGAGCCTTATCTAGAATTAGGAGACACCTATGTTCAGAAGGGAAGAAAGGGTCCTATGACAAAAGATGGGCAATATTGGAAACAATTTATTCCCACTAGGGGCCATTTGGTTGGGCTTGGGTCTGCCTGTCAGGCTGTGTTGGCTTGGGTTGTATAGGAATGAGACGATAGAGAAGCTAAAGGGATAGAGGGACTAAGTTGTATAGGAAGAGGATATGGCGGGATTTTGGGGACTCTTTGGGGAGACAAGAATACTGGGCCTGCTATAAAGACAGGGGGGATGGGGACTCTCTCTCTTTTGGGGGAGCTCAGGAAGGTGTCACCCCTCAGGGATGATTCAATATCTATAGAATGGGGCCAATGGGTTACTTATTAAGCTGAGGGAACCATATAGGTCTGGGGGTAAGTGGTTTGACTTGTAATTCATATAAGGACACTGCTTTTATCAAGGGGTCCTATTGGATTAAAGATAATTTGGGTGGGGGGGGGGACATCATTCCTGAACTTGTACATAGTTATTTTATATAGTTTACATGGTCAGTTTTTGGGCTGTGTGCCTGGTTTGCCAGGTTTTGTTGCATGTCTGTATTGTCTTTTTTTTCTTCTTCTTTTTTCCAAATTGAATAAAGAGATGTTATAAAAAAAAAAAAAGGATATAGCTCAGGCCTTTAAAGCGTACTATGAATCCTTATACACCACTGATTACTTTGCCAAACAAGAGGACATAGATACTTTTCTAGCCAAAATTACCCTCCCTAGCTAAGCATTAGAATCAAGGCAGCACCTCATGCAACCAATCAAAGGGGCTGAGACTGAATCAGTAATAAACAATTTTAAGACAATGAAAGCCCCAGGACCAGATGGATACAGAGCAGAATTTTATAAGTATGTGATGGAGCAACTTCGGCCTAGTTTCTTAGCAATGTTTCATGAAGTTCTATTAGATGGGCCTACTCCCCCCACCTTGTCCTATGCTACAATCTCAGTTATTCCTTAACCCTAAGCAAAGTAAAATTCCCCTTCAATGTTCATCCTATTGCCCAATCTCAATACTGAACACCAATTATAAATTATTTATGTCCATTCTTGCACACTGGGTGGATAATCTTCTCCCAGACTTGATACATAGAGATCAAACAGGCTTTATTCAGGCCCGCACACCTATAGATAATATCTGAAGGACCCTACACCTTGCCCACCAAATGAGACAAAATCCCCAACCATCTCTACTGCTCAGCCTGGATGCCGTGTCTCCTGGCCCATTCTTGACTTGGTTCTGTGAAAGCTTGGGTTCCCTCCCTCTTTCACAGAACTACTGCAAAGAATAAATAACTTTCCCCAAGCCAGTATCAAAAATAGTGGTCATCATTCGGACAATTTCCGGCTATTCCAAGGCAACCAACATGGTTGCCCTATGTCCCCCTGCTTTTTCACAGTTTATATAGAACTACTAGCACAGGAATCAGAGAGTCGGACACTCTGGTAGGCATCGGTATAGTTGAAGAGGAGCATTGTACAGCCTTGTACATGGACAACATTCTGCTTTACTTGCAGGACCCAGTGATATCTCCGCCAGCGGCCCTTGAAATAACTGCTCAATATGGTAATGTCTTGGGGTAGTGAGTAAACAGAACCAAAAAAGAACACTTAAGTTTGCACTTTACCCAAAATTTAACCTTTAGGCAGCAATTCCCATTCCGATGGGACCTGTATAAGATACAATACCTGGGAATTTATATAACATCAGACACAACTCAGCTTTACAAATATAATTATACCCCATTCACCCAAAGCATGATACAAGATTTTAGGAGTTTGGTGACCCTCCCCTAACACTATCAAAAGGAGAATAGAGGTGATTCGTATGGTCACCCTACCTAGGGCCCTTTATCTGTTCCAAAGCCTTCCGGTGGTGCTTTTAATGGTGACTTGGAAACAATGGAACTGGGAAATATCATGCTTTATCTGGGCAGGGCAGAAGCCCAGGATAAAACTGCAGCAACTTAGTCTGGCAAGATATAGTGGAGGGCTTGCTCTTCCCTTTCTCAAAGTATATTACTAGATGGTCTGCATGTATTTCATAATACCCAGACATACTGTATGAACAGAATAGTGGGGTCATGGTTAGATGTTGAAAGACATATTCCCCCTTCCCACAATATGTTCAAGTGATGTACCATAACACTAGCCCATCGGGAATTATGCCCCCCTCCAGCCCCTTCCTCCAACAACAGATCATTGTATGGCATTCCATTAGAAAGGCATGCCATTTAACACCATTTCTACCACTCCTTTGCTCTACTGTATAACTTGAACAATTCCTCCCAGCATGTCAAGATAACAGATATCAAACTTGGGCAAAACTGTCTCTGGAATATATGACAACTATTTAAAAGCTCATCTTTCACAGAACTACAAGTTAAATTTCACCTACAAAAGTCTGACTTCTATTGTTATCTCCAAAGCCATCATTACATCCTTTCTCTGCCATTGGCAGCCCGAAACCCACTAACCTTCCTCTGTATTATTACCTACTTCCTAACTGTCCTGCAGACTGGAATGAAGCCACATATGTTCTTGCAGTTATACCAGGCATTACAGGTTTCACTTGGGGTTTCCTCCATGGAGATGGCCTGGAGAAGGGAGACCGAGATCAATTATCAAATACAGCAGATGAGGGGAACTGGCTTAAAGCATGTAGACACATCGCAAAGTAACAAGTTCACACCAGTGGAGAGAATAAGCCTGGAAACACTTCTCTAGATGTTTTTGTTCCCCAGTGATCATGGCCCACTACCACTCCATGGTGACTTCCATTAGAAAGGCACTCCATTTAACACCATTTCTACCACTCCTTTGCCCTATTGCACAACTTGAACAATTCCTACCAGCATGTCAAGATAACAGATATCAAACTTGGGTAAAACTGTCACTGGAATATATGACAACTATTTAAAAGCTCATCTTTCACAGAACTACAAGTTAAATTTCACCTACAAAAGTCTGACTTCTATTGTTATCTCCAAAGCCATCATTACATCCTTTCTCTGCCATTGGCAGCCCGAAACCCACTAACCTTCCTCTGTATTATTACCTATTTCCTAACTCTCCTGCAGACTGGAATGAAGCCACATATGATCTTGCAGTTATACCAGGCATTACAGGTTTCACTTGGGGTTTCCTCCATGGAGATGGCCTGGAGATGGGAGATCGAGATCAATTATCAAATACAGCAGATGAGGGGAACTGGCTTAAAGCATGTAGACACATCGCAAAGTAACAAGTTCACACCAGTGGAGAGAATAAGCCTGGAAACACTTCTCTAGATGTTTTCGTTCCCCAGTGATCATGGCCCACTACCACTCTACAGTGACATCAGCATGCTGGAGGGGATGTGGTGACCAATGGACAACAATAACGATTAAGCTTACCTGGACAGTATACAATTGGTATTACAGAACATTTTTGATTCTACGCTCCAACTCTCCCTACAGTTATACATCTTATTAAAATACCCACTGGGCAGAAGGAACCCCTACTCCTGATATCTCCTGGGAAATCTCCTTACTCTGGCAAAGAAAATTATTACTAGACATTGACTTACACCCACCACAACTGGAATGGATGACTGGAGAACACTGGTATTTCACCAACCTGGTTACCAAATGAATAAATGAATAAATCAAGGAAAAACTTACTGCCTTCCTGAATGATTAGTCTGAAAAATATATGGTCAGATGGCAAAGATGCCTGCTCCACACCATGAGCAGAGACCCTAATATTATCTCATAATGACTGATGGGAAGGTGGGGGGTCTGATAGGGAATCCTGACAAACTTGGCTACTCATAATACCTGAAAGCCTGGGTGCCTGGCTCCCCAAGGTCGTCCCCACCAAGGTCCCCTGCATTATAGCCACCCACAAGACAGGTCACAAAGCCTCAAGGGACATGATAAAAATGCTTATTACTAATCTTTCCAATTTCGTCTTTTATATTCAGAAGTATTACTTACCCTCCCGTGCTGTACCATGGGGGTGGGGATGCTTTTACTAAAGGTAAGAAGATAGGAATGCATCAATGCTTAAATGTACCTTTTGTATTATTATGTATCTGAAGAACTAAGATTTCACAGAATTACAGAAATCTGATGGCAGAAAATGACCTCACTGACCCATCTAGTTTGCCCTTTTTCCCTTCCCCTAATCATCTCCACTTTAACGGGCCCTCCCCTTCCCCCCAATTCCCAGCCCCATATGTCTTGCCCATGCCTTATTGTATTCCTCCACCATTTCGGACCCCACCACTTCTTCTGGTAGTTTATTCTAGGCCTCCACTATTGATGAATATTTCATGCTGTACCTGTAAAAGTTGAATAAACATTATATTTACAAAACAAATGCAGGTGGGGGTGTGGCTTGGTTCTGACTGTAATGGCAGCTAGATTTATTCACTCTGTCTACCCTGAGGGTACAGAACTTAAAACCTCTGGACTAAAAATAGATCTTTACAGAAACAAAATTCACACATAATAGATCAAGTCAGCAACTCTAGGAATACCTACTTTTCTGAGTCGATCGGAGTCTCTGCAGTGAAGTATCATCATGCAAAGCAAAACCTGCTTGGCACTCAGCATGGCCACCACAGGAGAACTGGCTATGGACAACAAGCAGATGAACGACTTGTTCAGCGCCTTACTTCAGCAGCTGTCTGAAGTTACAATGGCTTCAAACAATGTGATCCTCACAATTCACCAGTAGGACACTTGGATTTTTCAGATAAAAAGGAGGGCTGCAGCCAACACCATGGCCATAGACGAGCTCAATTCTACACTACAGGAACAGACCCACTCCATAAGGCTCCTCCAAGGGAAGGTCGATGATTTAGAAAACAGGAGCCACCGTAATAATCTGCAGCTTCTAGGGTTTCCAGAGGGTGTGGAAAAAGGGAACCCGACTGACTTTTTATACTCGGAACTTCCACGGATCCTACAACTAGAGCTGCCACCAGGAATGGCTATAGCGCGGGTCCACAGAACACTGAATCCTACAACCAAGTCTGGCGAAAGGACACAGCCTCTTATGGCCCGCATACTGAATTACACAGACAAGGACAGGGTGCTAACAAGAGCCCGTGAGCTTGGATCCCTGGTATGGAAAAGACATCGCATCCTCATTTTTCAGGACTACTCCCAAGAACTCTAAGGAGCAAGGAATTTGCAGAAGCCCATTTACTGCTGCATTCTCTGGGCATCCAGTTCTTGTTACGCTACCCCGTAACCATGCATAATGGAACTCCTATGTTGTTCTCGACTCCTAAGGCCCTGGACGACTTTATATATTGGACCTGGCCTGGACAGTTACATGGCTCAACACCAGCTCCCAGGCAACATCTAGAAGCTACTGTGACTATGAAGGCCAGAGAAAACAATAACAGAGAGCAGCCACTGATGGAAGTAGAGGACTCCCCTTACTATCATTCCGCTGGAGCATGGGCCCTCCCGGCCAGAACACGTAGAAGGCATCAACCAGGCTGCCACACTAAATGTGACCATCCACAGGAATGAACACACTCGAGAAGCTGCAGTGGGGGAGGATCTCTAAAGGCAGAAAAAGAAGTTTTGAGTTTCTTCAGTAACAAGTATGCTTCTCTCTCACTGTCAGGCAAGGCTCTGCAGGACACAGAAGTCTCACCCCCTTCTCCAGCAGAAGCCATGATTACCAGAAACACTGCTCTGCATTCCACTGACAAGACCTGGGTGGGGATTGTAGCCCACACTGCAGCTTCTGACCATAACTCTACTAACCCACCCTGTCAGGATGCTAGCCTTCCAAAGCAGGCACCACTGTAGCAGTCATCAATAGAGTTGTCTAACATAGTCAGACCAGACTATGTCAGATGTACATTACGTTGCTTTTTTCTTATGGTGGTTTTCGTATGAGTAGGGCCGAGGTGGGGGGGGGGGAACTGTGATACTGCCAGTGTTGGAACTGTGAGGGATTTGCCTTGATGGGGTAGGGATAGGGGCAGCCAGTCTCTCAACCACCCTGACGCTAAGGTCCTGTAGGTACACCCAACCTCATACCCTGACACTTTGGGGACAAAGCCACTTGATCACCATACCTGGCCTCTTTCTGTACCTTGTCTGTGTAAAGTACTGAGTACCACAACAACAGGTGCAACTCGATCTAACCAGCATTGCTAATTCAACTCCATTTAAAAAACACTGGACTGTTAGTTTGAGCATTTGCTGGTTAACTGCACCTGTGGGGGAAGCATTTGATGTGTATTGCATGTGTGCTGGGGTCCCTACTTTCCAAGCTGTCCCTATAAAACCAGTCATTGGAATAAGCAAATTAGCCTGCTTTCACTTAGATGCACCAATGGCTCTAACAGAATTATATCATGCCAGGTTGTCATATTATGTTTAAATAACTACAATGCATGCTCCTTATACTAGCAGTAGAATGTTTCAGCATATCAAAATTTCATGTCTAACCAAAGGGGAGTTCCACCCATCGACAGCCACTACTGGGAAACCACCTATGCAGGACAATCATGTCCATCAGGCCTGACCAGCAGACTATAGGATGAGTGTGGGCCTAGTTACACTACCAATAGACCCCTACATCTCCTGTCAGGTATGGGATACATTACTTGAACAGGCCCATCCCAGTCTGCGAAACCTGCAGGCTTAAACTGCACTGCCAACTGTCTGACACCCACCGGGCCCTAACCCTTGGTTCTAGGTCCTTTAAAAGGGCTGTCTGTTATGCTAACGTGGTAATCACAGTGTAAAATATCACTCCCCCAGGAAGACGAGGATCAGGCTTTCATCTGCCCTTACATTCCCCAACTCAGCTAGACAATGAACGGCAAAGAACCCTTATTTTCGAACAGTCTTCTGATGACCACACCCCCACCCAAAGGACTGAGTAGGCCTCAAGTGGTCCAGCACCCCTGGGTAGTTAACCCAGTCCATTCCTTAGCACTGCATTGTGCTTATGATGTACAGAACCTAGGTTTATCTGTTGTTGTGTTTTATTATGTGTTATGCTGGGTTCACTTATATGCAGAGCTGTTAAGCTAACTGTTGTCTTTCATGCCTTACATAATCTCCTGCGGCTCCCTGGCTGACACACATTTGCATGCCTAACCAGAAGAATATCCTCAACATCACATTACTGCTTAGCTCATGGGACTTTACTCTCTTCTGGTGGACACAGCACAAAACAAATTCATTTTAAACTGCACCTTAGAATATGGCTGAAATATCTTGTTATACCTGGAATGTCAGGGGACTCAATAACCCTATAAAGAGAAAAAAAGTCCTGTCCCACCTGCAGAGAGTAAAGTCTCAAGTAGCATTTCTACAGGAAACAAAACTCTTCAAGGGTGATCACTTCTATCTGCTAAAGGACTGAGTTAGGAAAGAAATACATGCATGTGCCCCATCTAGAAAAATAGGGGTGGTCATCCTAATTCACAGATCCCTTCCTTGGTCTCTTACAGTCAGCTGCTCATATATGCCTCAAACAGGGATAGACCAGTCTTTTCCATGACCTGTCCAGTAAGACAGGGTTCTTAGTGGACAGGGACACTCCCATTCTAGCAGGAGGTGATTTTAATTTAACTCTCTCACCCTTACTAGACAGGAGTGATAAGGGAAAGGAGACCCACTTCAGGGGGGTACAAGCTGCATTCCAATGGATGCATGAATTTTACCTGGTTGATATCTGGCACCTGATACACCCCAAAGAAAGGGACTATACATTCCACTCAGGGGTACATGGTACCTATAGCCGGCTAGATTTTTGGGTCACATCCCATAAGCTCACACAATCTGCGCTGGACTGTACCATCCTACCTATACTAATTTCATACCATGCCCTGGTACATTTGCTGATGCCCTGGGGCCCTGCTCCCCTAGGCTAACCCACCTGGAGACTTGACACCCTGTTACTAAGAGACCCTGAGTTTATACCCTTGGTGTCAATGGAAACAAAAAGCCTTTTCCCAAGACAACCCTGTATCTGACACTACAGCAGAAAATACCTGGGAGCCTTAAATGGCTACAGTCAGGGGAAAAATGATAGGGTATGTGGCATATCGGAGGAAAAAAAAAGGATCAGCAACTCAAGGACTTAGAAGGGGAACTGGTGGTAGCTGAAGCCCAATGCAAAGCCATGCACTACCCATCTCCACTCATAGACATTGGTTAGAAAGTGCTTAACTTACATATGGAGGTAAATAAGCTTAAGTCCAGAAAAGCGGAGCTTGCCTTGTTAAGGTTAAAGCATACCTATTGGGAAAGAAGGGATAAAAGAGGGACAGTGCTGGCATTCCAAATACAGAAATAACAGGCCAGCAGATTTACTGCAGGCCAAATGGACCCACTTTACCCAAAAGGTACAAACAAGCTCCAAAGAGGTCAACAATATCATGAAAGCGGACTTCCAGTGATGGCACATTCTGGCATGGAGGGGCGAAGACTGAACTCTGCTCCCTCCCAACTATTAAATTGAGTTAATCTTGCTATCTTCCCTTTGAGGAGTGCCCTAATTGTGTTCACACTTACCAGCTGCATGGGAGGCAAGAAGAAGGGGCCCATATCTGGAGAGTCTGCAACAGTTACAGAATCTCCTTCCTCACACCTGACTTGCTTCATCTCAACAGTGATGACCTCAGCCATGGCGGCGGCGGCTCCTGCAGTAAATACTATGCAACCAAATAATGCCACTATCATAGAGGAGCTCCAAGAATTTCGTGCTGCATACCACACACTGCAACCAAATTTATTCCTCTCTATCTGCTCTGGAGGCTGAGGTGGGTGACTTGGACAGGACGGTATCAGGGTCAGATGCCCATGAGGATCGATTACAGCAGCTCCTTGCGAAGTCTCTACAGAATCAGCAGACCCTCCTGGACCATTTTGAGGACCTGGAGAATCGGTTCTGTTGGAATAACATCAGAGTCTATGGCATCCCTGAGGAGGGAGAAAACAGGGACATGCTTGCCTTTTTACAGGACTTGCTTGCCTCCTTACTAGATATTGAGGATCTCCTCCCCCTTGCAAATAAGGTGAGTGCACCAGTATTTGGCTGCTAAACCATCTGCTGCTGATGCCTGTCTCCACTCCAAACTAATTTGTTTTCTTAATTTTGCTGTTAAGCAAGATAGAATATCTTGGGCACTGCACTATAACGGGGGCATAATGTTTCTGGACAATGATTACTCACAGCTGCTTTTATCAAAGTGCTAGACTTATGCTCCAATCTTGAAGCTGTTATGGGAGTGTAAAATTAAATTTACCACCCCTATCCTGCTCGTTTGAGGGTGAACTTTCCAGATGGTCCACGTCTTTAGACAGCCCAGATTCGGCTCTTTAAGAACTCTGAAATAGAAATCTCATTACATCTGAGGAACAAATGGACTTGAACATTATCAGGGAAAAATGGGCTCTTCAGAAGGACCAGTGGCATAAAGTATCACCTAATAGCAAGAAGCGATGGCAAGATCAGGCATTCTGAGATATAAAGGCTATGCTTCAAGTATTTCGACCGGAAGAACCTCTGAATGAAGATGTCTGGATTAAGTGAAGCTTCTACTCTGCTTATGGACAATTTGGTCTCTTCTTGATATTGTCTTGTCTAGTTTTTATGGTTGTGGGTGGAGCGTACAGCCATTTTGGTATCGATCTTTAGCTCTTGAAATGGCTGGTTGTGACGACTTCCACTGGACTTTTGGAAGTATCCTTCCAAAAGTCTAACGGAGCTTGTAACACTCCACCACTATTGGCCACTATGGAGGAACAGCTGCACTATTTCATCTGTTACTTCTGTATTTCAGGACAAGAACTGTGCATGTGTGCCTCACGTGCATATGCAGTTCTGCTGGTGCCACCATCTTGTGAATGGCAGAATGTCATTCACAACTATGCATGTGCGAATGCTGCGCATGCGCAGTTGCATTGCCTCCACCATCTTGCAGATGGCACTCTTCCTGCACCCTCCCACTGCTCCTGTCCTCCCCAATCCCTCCATTCCCTCCCAGCACTGGCAGGTAATAAAACCCTCCCGCTCCCTCCCACTACTGCTGTCCTCCCCACTCCCTCCGTTTCCCACCCCTGCACATACATCAGGGTGCCAAATCCCTGTGTCAGCATCATGTAACCCCCTCAACTCATTTGGTATACTGGGAGCCACCCCAGTGTGACCAAATTTATGTTTTTTAAGTGTTCTTCCACATCAACATCAGGGTGTCCAATCCCCGTGTCAGCATCACATACCCCCCAACTCATGTGGCACACTGACAGCCAACCCCACTGTGCCCATATTTTTTTTATTCCTTCCCCATGGCATCTGGGTGCCCAGTCCCCATGCTGGCATCATGTTCCACCCCTCCCAACTCATGTGAAACACTGGGAGCCCACCCCAGTGTTCCCAAATTTATGTTTTTGTTCCTGTAAATAACAAAAACTGTCTCCCAACATCTTTTTTTCTGCTTAAAGTTGAGCCAGTCCAAATTAATTCATGGGTATTTGCATATACTTCCCATGATGCTTTGCATTATTGTGGTATGTGCAATTTGTGTTTTCATTAAAATGTGGCTGTATGGCCAATATCTTCTGAGATAACCCTTGCCCCAGTGCATTTGCTATGGGGTTCTTTTGTTGTTCTCTTTTCTCTCTACTTTGGGCTGCCCATGACCCAAACCAATAAAATCACCTATAGGGTGGCTGGCTATCTCTCCCTGGGCTGAGGTACAGATATGGCACACTGATGAGTCCAAATGAGGATGAAACACGTGTCTGTGTCTGCTGTTCTCAGCCTTTGCTGATTGTATTGTGAGGCCTTCTGGCACCATGCAATTCTGCTTAAACTTGAGCCAGTCCAAATTAATTCATGGGCATTTGCACATGCGTTCCATGATGCTTTGAATTATTGGGGTATGTTCAATTTGCCTTTTTTTACCTTTAAAAAAGAAACCATCCCCAGTCCCCCTTCCCTATCCCCACCCTCTCACTAAGCACCCACCTCCCCGCACCCCCCAACCCCATACTTACCTCCGGAGGTTGGCGATGTCATCTTGTCTGGACCAGGATAAGTCTGCACTCTCCAAAGCCAAACCACAAACTGAAGAATTAAAGATAAGCATGGTATAATGGCAGTCAATGGCGTTTCAACTTATCTTGATATATCAGCCATTTTTAGGTATTTTGGTCCCACATTTTTAACATGGGGTTCTTCGGACCCCACCTCGTGAACACTGTCAGTCTCATTTCACTACTCAGTCCCAAAAGGTGATTTTGCGGTCGCTACATGGAATCACCATTTGGGACTGATTAATGAAACAACAGTGCCACTGTTCATGAGGTGGTGTCACAAAAAGCCCATGTTGCAAATTTGGTGAAAAAATTCTGAAAAATGACTGCGTTTCGACCGTGTGTTATGCAGTTTCTACGCACGCTCCTAACTTCGCCAATTTCCAATATTTTCACTCCAGATTTTCAACATTGCCATTTTTGCACACCTCCTCATTAAAAGTACAGCTGCCATTTTTCAAATCTTGTCTGAAACATGTTTTTGCACCTGTGGCACAGAACAGATCAGTTGCTCTGTGAAATCATCTTTGG
This sequence comes from Neoceratodus forsteri, assembly GCA_016271365.2. Lineage (NCBI taxonomy): Eukaryota > Metazoa > Chordata > Ceratodontiformes > Ceratodontidae > Neoceratodus > Neoceratodus forsteri. The sequence goes on along the minus strand of CM057452.1, from coordinate 980,065,422 downwards.
TACAAGTGAACAAAATGACAGTGGCACTCTTCATGAGGTGGGGTCCTAAAAAGGCCATGTTGAAAATTTGGTGAAACAATTCCAAAAAATGGCCAAGTTACACCCAGTCATTCAAAATGTTCTATGCACACATGTAACTTTGGTCATTTGGCAGCTTGCCACAACTGTATTGGCTCTGGCTAGATTTTGTTTAGACTTGCGACCAGTAGGAACTATTACAATACTTCCAAAATAATGTACCTTCTTACTAGTCTTCTGACCAACATTTCTCTCGTTTCCCCTTCCCTTTTAATTTTCTCCCCTTTTTGTTCCTTTTTTGGGGGCTCTTCTACTGTTGATTTCCACATGTCTGCACTGATCAGTCTTTTTCCATCTTCAGTTTATTGATTCTTTTGTTAAAAATATTGTGTCCCCCCTTTTTTTCTTTTTTCCTTATTCTTTTCCTGCTTTGTATTTTTTTAACTAATTTGGTATTTATTAAATTGTAACTACAGTTGAACCTCGATTATCTGGACCTCGATTATCTGGATAACTCTCTCAAACAGACTAGCCTTGTGGTCTCAATAAAGTCAATTGAAATGTCCTTGAATGTTTTTTTTCTGTTCACGGCACGCTGTTAGCAGTAATTAGCAGTACCGCTAACAACAATGAAACACTCACTCTGGCAGTTTGACAGTCTAAGGTGTGACATTTCTAGCCTGACAATCAGTGTTAATGAGTGGCCATTAAATGCTGATGGCACTAGCTGACTGTTGATTGTTTGTGTTAACACAGAAACATAGAGTTGACCACAGATAAGGACCACAAGGCCCATCTAGTCTGCCCATTTTTTCTACCTTATGAATGTGCCATAGGCCTTTACTCTGTCAATGGCCTATCTATTCATACTCCTCTGTATTGCTCCCTTATGCCTTTTCCATGTCTGTTTGAAGCCCTGCACTGTTAATTCATATCCACCACATCCTGAGATAGGCCATTCCATGCTTCCACCATCCTTTCTCTAAAAAAGAACTTCCTCACATTACCCCTTAATCAGCCTCCCTCTAATCTCATGCTGTGTCCTCTTGTCCTGCTAGTTTTCTGATATTGAAACATGTTAGACTCTTTCACCTTGTTAATGCCCATAAGATGTTTGAATGTTTTGATCATATCACCTCTCTTCCTCCTTTGCTCTAGAGTATACATATTGAGCTCCATTAATCTGTCATCATAGGTTTTCTGATGCAGTCCCTGCACAATTTTGGTTGCTCTTCTCTGGACTGCCTCCATTTTATTGATGTCCTTATGCAGGTGCGGCCTCCAATACTGCACACAGTACTCCAGATGGGGCCTAACCACTGTCTCGTAAAGAGGGATTATTTCCTCCCTCTTACAACTTGTGATACCCCTATTAATACACCCCAACATCCCCCTAGCCTTACCTACTGCTTTAGTGGTCTGCTTGGATGATTTCAGGTCATCTGTGATGACAAAGCCCAAGTCTCTTTCTTCCCTTGTGATTGCCAGCAACTCCCCTCCCAACCTATAGGTGGCTTCAGGGTTTCTCTTCCCTGTGTGCATGATCTTGCACTTCTTTGCGTTACACCGCAGTTGCCACTCTTCTGACCATTTTGCCAGTTTATCCAGATCTCTTCTCATTCTGCCCACCCCATCTGGATCATATACTCTGTTGCAGATCTTGGTGTCATCTGCAAACTGACAAACCTTACCCTCCAGTCCATCTGCAATGTCACTGATAAAGATATTGAAGAGGACTGGCCCCAGGACTGATCCCTGAGGTACCCCACTTGTTTTCTGCATCTCTTCTGACTGTATACCATTTACCACCACTCTCTGTGTTCTGCCCACCAACCAGTTTGCCACCTAGTTGACCAACTTCTTACCAACCCCGAGCCTACCCTGCTTATTAATCAATCTTCTATGTGGAACAGTATTGAAAGCTTTGCTGAAGTCAAGGTAGGCAACATCAACTGCACCCCCTTGGTCCACAACTCTGGTTACCCAGTCAAAGAAATCTATAAGATTAGTTTGACAGGACCTTCCTATTGCAAACCCATGATATCTTGGATCATGTGCTCCTAAGGATTCCAGGTGTTGCACTATCCTTTCCTTAAGGAGTGCCTCCATAATCTTGCCCACTACTGAGGTAAGATTGACTGGGCTGTAGTTCCCTGCCTCCTCCCTGCTACCACTCTTGTGAAGCAGGATCACATGAGCCCTTCTCCAGTCCTCTGGGACCTCGCCTGTGCTCAGAGACTCACTAAGCAGTGCTGATAATGGCTCTGCTAGTTCCATCTTTAGCTCCTTTAGTACCCTGAGATGTATGCCATCCAGTCCCATTGCCTTGTCCATCCTGAGCTTAGTGAGCTCTTGTAGGACCCTTTCTTTTGTGAAGGGACTTGTGCACACCTCCCTTCCCACTGTGTCCTTGGTGCAGAGCTGTGGACCCTGCCCTACCTTCTCCTCAGTAAATACTGAGCAGAAAGTATCTATTTAGGATAGAATCTTAAGTACAGTACTTAAGATTTTTATTAAGTTAATTCAGTAGGCAGACATTCACTCTGAACCCCACTGAACGCTCACTAAGATGGCTGAGAGAAGCACTGCACCTTTGACTGTGTAATGTAAAAGAACAGCTCTGACCCTGAGAGAGAAGATGGAAATAATTAGGAGGCTTGATAAGGGTGACAAAGCGGTAAGCATAGCAGAGGCCTAAGCTAAGGCCTAAGCTTGGGGCCCTTTACAGAAACCGCAGCTGCATCCCACTCGCCGCCATGCGTGAGCTGGTACAGAAGATGATCATGCCCATTTTCGACTACTGCGACATAGACTACGATGCTGCCCCGCAGTCCCACCAATCCAGATTGGACTCTCTCTTCAATTCCTTCTGTTGTTTTGTTCTTGATGCCCCTCCCCACACCCATTGTGACCTCTACCACTCTCTCAACCTCCTTTCCCTACACTCCCGGCATGCGCTACATGGTGCTAAGTTCATCTCTAAATTCTGGCTTGGATCTCTCCCCTCATATATCGCCTCCTCTTTTGGCACCCCTACCCACTCCCTCTATTCCCTGAGATCCCAGGCTGACACTCGTACCCTCTCAGTCCCCTGCAGAACCACTTCCTCTGACCAAAAAGCCTTCTCCTACCACTTGCCTAAAATGTGGAATGCACTCCCTCCTTAAATCCGCCACTCCTTCTCCCTATAGTTCCTTACCTCTGCTCTACACAATTACCTTACACCTACCTGCACCTGCTTCTGACCCCGTCCTTGCATACCCACCTCCCTCTCACTTTTTCTCTCCCTCTTGCTCTCCTCTTTCTCATCCCCCCTACCCTACCTGCACTTATACTACACCTTATAGACTAGCTCTTAAAAAGGGTGACTGGATCCTATGTGTTCACCCTTTTGCATCTGCAACCCTAGTGTTCTGCCTGTAATGTATGCATTGTCAACCTTGCATCCTATGCTTGGTCTGTGTACTGATACTATATGTATGCTGCTCCTTTGAACTGCCATCACAGTAACTGTTGCAACAGCCTATATTGTACTCATTTGCCATGAACATATTTTGCAACTGTATGTATGTATTCCCCATCTGTTATGTATGTATCTGAACTCACACTCTGCATCCCTCTCCCCATTCCCCCAGGACGTACCGTGAGACGAGCATTAAGTTGCTCAGTGTATCTTTCCTGTTCAAACAATTCAATAAATAAATAAAATATATAAATTATGGAGATTTTTTATTTATTTATTGAACATATCAGAATTAAAACCTTTGAGTCAGAGACTCCTTTACAAAGGCTCCACATCAGAGGAGTACAGAGATACAGACAGTGGTAACAAACAAAATTGCTAGCTAACATGGTACATGAGGAAATTAGACAATTAGTAGGCATACAATGGGTAGCAAAACAAATCATTTCAGTACTATGTACAAGAGATCAGAGCAACAGAGTCTAGGCTACAGAAGGACACAGAAAGGGCAATGCCACAGTGAGGGAAAAACTGCTCATATAAGTTTTACAGTACAGGTCAAGCATAAGTGCAGATGACCTTCATCCGATGATTTAACTGAGTAACAGGGAAGATCAGTAACAGTCTCAGGCAGCTTCCTGCTGAATATAATTACAAAGACAGGATTTGAAGTGGCTTAGCTTAGTCTCCATTAGTAAGGTTTTTGGAAGAGAATTCATCAGGAGAGGTGCCCTATTGCAAAATGTTCTTTGTTCCAGTGCTGTCTTACAATGAGGAACATGGTAAGGGAATTTCTCTGATCCGCAAGTGTGTTTGGTGGTTAAATTAGGCTGGAGAAACCGTGTCAGACCTGAAGGGGTAAGGCCGGCAGAGATTTTTTTAGCCAGAAGGCAGGACTGGTATTTCAGTCTTCCATCAAAGTTGAGCCAGTTGATCAGTAGTAGTAGTAGTAGTAGTAAAAAAAATTATTTTTATACAGAATACATGTAATTTGGGTTGATGACCCAGTTTACAAGACAGACCTGTTATTTAATGTTCCAACTAAACATATACACATAGACATCTATCTTCACATAAGTACACACAAGCTTTAACAGCCCAATAAATAACACATCATCACTAAATATTACTAACTAGACTAGATCATTTAAACATAATCTTTAACAGTCTTCTACACATGTAAATGTTACAAATTTAAAATCACAATGCTCAATGCCTCTGTTGAGGCAGTATAGAGCAGTGGTTTAAGGCTCTGAGCTGCAAATTTGGAGACCTGGGTTTGAATCCCACAGCCCCCACTTGCATATACTGTGTGACCCTAAGCAAGTCACTTAAACTTCCCTGTTCTCCCAGGTTGCACCTGTAAAAAAGCTTTCAGCTTAGTGTGTCACACCTGGTTAAACAATTGGGAAAAAAAAAACAATATTAACAAATAATCACATGTAAATAACTGTCCATTAATTTTAAGACCACCCTATCCTCTGGGTCCCTGTATTTAGAAATATTTGAGACCCTCTAGGTACAAACACATCTAAATTTACTAATATCATTATCAGGGTGTAGATGGTGCAGGTATGCATCAGCCAGTCATAACCAGTGGCCAGTCGGCAGGCCTTAGTCAATGACAACCTGACCGTAAGAAAATCAATGTTATCAGCTACACCATATATCAGTATCCCATAGTCAATCAGAGATAAAATTGAGGAGGAGATAACTAGTTGCAGGGCATCTGGGGGGGAGACAGTGTTTATAATGGTGAAGTAGGCCAATACATATATTGACTGCCGTACTCAGTTGGTGAATGTGGTCATGGTAGGTGAGCCCTGAGTCCAGGGTGACCCTGATATATTTGAACTGGCTGACTCGCTCAAGTGTTTCATGATGAGAGTTATGTATGGTCAGCAGGTGGCCACTGTACTTGTTTCGGGCATGGGCAAACAACATTGATTTTGTATTTTTATAGTTTAGCACAAGTTTGTGGTTAGAGAACCAGGATTCAGCATTGTTGAAAGATTTCTGGAGTACCAGATGGAGAGAGACTGGGTCACGGTGACAGCTGAAGAGTACCGCGTCATCCACATATAGGAGAAGATTACCAGAACAGGCACTGGGTAGGGTATTGAAAAATAGACTAAATAATAGGTAACCCAGGATTAACCCTTGGGGGACCTCAAAGGTGACTGGGAGGGGGGAGGACAGAGTATGGGTTATCCATACTTGCTGGGACCTGCCAGATAGGTAATCAGCAAACCAGCCTATAGCATCCTGCAAGAGGCCCAGCTGGGTGAGAGAGGTCAGGAGCAGAGTGGTGGATAGTGTCAAAAGCTTTTGGCAGGTCTAGGAATACTGCACTTGCAATGTGCCCCACATCTAGGGAGGTATGAAGGGTATTAGTAAATTCTAACAAGGCAGCAGTGGTACAGTGACTTTTTCGAAAGCCATGTTGCTCGCTACACAGCAGGTTGTATTTGGTAATGTGTTCAGAGAGTTGGGTGCCTACAATTTTCTCAAGGGCTTTGGAGAGCAGTGGGAGTATTGATATAGAGCAATAATTTCCAGGGATGGTACAATCCCCACTCTTATGGATTGGTGTAATGAGAGTTAGCAAGCAACAAATCACTGACATTAAAAAGCAGAAAGACGGAAGGTGGTCACATGACGCGCATGGAGTAGAAGCAGCAGCTCTCCGGGTCTCCCTCTTCTGCGCGATTGAATCTGCGATACTGCACTGTTGTACGAGGCTAATAGCCATCAGGACACCATCCTTAAAAGGCAGAGACTGTTTTTTGGCGAAAATTAGAACAAGCCCGTTTCGGCAGAATGCAGGAAGTGGAAAAGCGAACTTGAAGCTAAGCGGCAGCCGGAGCTTGTCGCCATTACCCGAGAGGGAAGAAGTCGCCGCCTAAAATCTATGGTGATCTGGCAACAATTAAGGATCGTTGTTTAGTTAATTGACGAAGTATCTGAAATAAAGCCAGCCCTGACTCAACTCGCACGTAGGGTGACAGATGCAGAGGCGAGAATTTCCTCCATCGAGAGAGCCATGGACAAATCAGGGCCTACCATAACTGATTGTAAAAGGAGCATCAATAAGCTTGAAGATTGCCTCGATGATTTAGAGGGCCGTAACAGACGAAATAACTTGGTGTTATTGGGTCTCCCAGAAGGGGAAGAAGGACCGAACACTATTTTGTTTCTACAGAAGCTCCTAAAAAAATCGGCGGGGCCCTCACCAAATGGGCCAGAATATATTATAGAGAGGGGTCACCGGGCCCTTAGAGCCAAACTCCCCTCCTCAGAACCACCGAGGCCAATAATTTTTAAACTGCTTAATTATCTTGACCGTGAGCATATTTTAAGAGAGGTCAAGAAGCTAGCAGCTTTCCAGTGGGAGGGCAAGAAACTGCGATTAGTGCCTGATTTGACATGGAAAATGAGACAGGCTCGGGCGAGCTACAGACCGATCACCTCAAAGCTGTGGGCCGCGGGGATCCAACATCGTTTATTATATCCTGCAAAGTTAGAAGTCACAGTAAAGAGGGTCCCAAGAGGTTCAACTCGGCTGAGGGGCTGACATCTCTGAAATCTCTGCTACCCGACCTGTTTGCCAAGGGTGAAGCCTCAAGTTTAGCCACCTACCCAGTCTTCAGAGGCTGAGCGGCCTGGACTCTTTATTTAGTGTTAACAATCTTAATTTGCTTCTTATGGTGGTACTTAACAAGTGGTAAACTTCCTAGTGTGTTATTAGCTTAGTCCCTGGTAGGACCGGAGGGACATAGTGTATTTTCGGTATGAAGCTATATTCAGTCCCTAGACATGTTGTCAGGGGGGGAACAGAAAAATAAGCTCTGTTACATGTTATCCACATACCTGGGTAGGCAATCGGGGATTTATCTATAAGAAGGGGCGTGGGATTATACTTATAGTTAATGGCTAGTAATATATTCGCTAATGAAGATATATGGCCTGAACTGTATGTACTTCATATATTAAGATGGTGCTGGATCCTATTCACTATGCCTATTTGGTTGGGGATTCTAAATTTAAAAATGTTTCTTAATTGAAGGAACTCCACATATAGGAGATTTTAAAAGATTTCTATGTATAGTATCACATGGAAGCTAAGGGCATATCATTAGGCATGATTTTATGGCATGATTAAACTGTTCCATTTCTGGTTTTATGCTGACATCTTCAGTTGTGGGCAGGTTGGCCCGAGTTTAATTTTTTCAAGTATTGCCTGAGTCTTGCACCTGGGCCAGGTGAACAGGGCGTTATGCAGGAATCCCTTTGTTTTTTTTTTACACTCAAGGAACTGAGGTATTTACAGGGATGGCCTGTAACCTACCCTTTAACTTGGTTAAAATTATGCTCCTTAGCTTCCACTAAGTTGGGTCTTATTCTCCTACTTATTTGCTAAATATGTGTTCGTTATAAATGGTCTTTATTAGCCTAGGTTTGGGACTAGATTTAGCAGGTTCATGTATCCAATGATTAAGACTGTCTTTTAAAAGGGGGGGGATGTACCCATCTCTATGTCGCACCACGATCCAGTGGAAGAGAAGTTGCTGGCCAGGAGGGATGGCCTTAAGTTGATTATTGGTGTAGTTTTTCTTTTGTTAGAGGAGACGAATTTGGGGTAATGTAGATTTTTTGTTAGGGGTTAGTATGGGGGGCAGCTATCCCAATATTTTTATATGATTCTGGCAGTGAAATGGCTAATGGGTTGAATATTGTTTCTGGAACATTAATGGAGGAAAGGACAATCATAAAAATTTGTTATTTTAAATCACTTAGCCCATTTAAAACCAGCGATAGTGTTTTGCAAGAAACCCGTCCTTCCTGATCGGTTAGCCCACTTCAAGAAAAGAAGTGGGTGAGCCAGGTTTTGGTCGTGAGGTTTTCATCGAGTAGTCGAGGGGTTGCCATCCTAATTGCTCATGGGATTCCATTTATTCAATCAGAAATAATCCCCACCCACAGGGTAGATATATATTTGTCTCTCAGGCAGTGTAAGTGGGTTCAATTTAGTGTTAGGATCAGTGTATGGACCTAATTTGGATTCACCATCCTTTTTTATTCAGTTGGGACTGGTTTTGGCGTCCTTTAAAAATGTGCCAATAATTTTGGGTGGTGACTGGAACTTAGTCCAGTCTAATCGGTTGGACCGTTCTTGGCATAAAGGATCACTTCCTTCCCCAGCACAGAATGCTCTGAAAGAGTTTATCTCATCATCAGGTTTAGTTGACCCTTGGCGTATCTTTAACCCCAATGCTCGTGAATATACCTTTTTTCCTGCGGTACATAAATCATACTCGAGGATTGACTATTTCTTGGTCAGTCAATATAGTTTACCCTGGGTAGTGGAGGCCACAACTTTGCCTGTGTAATCTCTGACCATTCTCCTATAAAATTGTGTGTTTCTTTGCCCTCAGAGCCTCCAGGTCATATTCATGGTCTTTAAATAATAACATTCTAAAAGAACCCAAGGCCTTAACTGGATTTAGATCCTTTTGGAAAACTCAATTGACAGTAATTGGGGTTCTATTATAGCTGTGGATCAAACCTGGGCAGCCCTTAAATCTGTGGAGAGGGAGTTGATACAAATGGCTCGGTGCATAAAGCAAAAACCAGGCAGCTCTTAGATAATTGTTTAGGGGAGATTAAGGAATTAGAAGATATACATGAAAATCGGAGAACGGAGGAGCAGGAGCAAAAACTAACAACCTTAAGAACATGGTATGCAGATAAGCTGAGGGAGAGAGTTATTAACTCAGCTTCCAGAGTTAAGGCCTTATATCTAGGGCAGGGTAGCAAGGCTGGGAAGTTGCTGGCCTGGCAGTTAAAGCAAAAATCTTCGGCCAAGTGGGTGACTGCCCTGAAGCATCAGAATCGGAACAGTTGGTCACAGATCCAGGGAAGATATTAGAAATCTTTGTAGAATTCTACGAAAACTTTATTCAAGCCAACAGTCCCTCCCAGGTCACGGATAAGATTCAGAAATTCTTAGACAGCATCCCTTACCCGACTATCAGAGGATGTTGGTCAACACTTAGTAGCTCCTATCTCTGATGATGAAATAGGAAAGCTATTGACTCTTTTCACGGATAAAGCGCCGAGGCCGGATGGGTTTACGGCCTTTTTTCAGCTGTTTAAAAATAATCTTGTGCCCTACTGCATAAGCTCTTTTCCTTTTGGTGTGATCAAGGGATTAAGGACAAAACGCAGTTTGAGGCCAAGATTATTTTACTACCGAAACCTGATAAGTCCCCAGATTTAGTGGGTAATTTTAGACCGATTTCCTTATTAAATCTAGATGTAAAGATTTTTGCTAAAATACTGGCTAGCAGATTAAAAAGAGTCTGGTGTGATCTATTGAGTCCGGAACAGGCTGGCTTTGTTGAGGTCTGTTCCTCGGCCGATTATTTTAGAAAGCTGTTTTACTTAATTTCTGCGTCTGCGGACCCTGGTATGGAGGCATCCCTGGTTTCGTTAGACGCAGAAAAAGCTTTTGACCAGGTTGAGTGGACCTTCATGTTTACTACCTTGGCAAAACTTGGTTTTCCTGCCAGATTTATTCATATGATTCGAATACTGTATTTATGTCCCTCAGCAAGGATTCAATGCAATAACTTAATTTCAGATGCTTTTCCCCTATTAAGAGGTACACGACAAGGCTGCCCTTTATCACCCTATCTATTTAACTTGTATATTGAACCACTAATTAGATCTATCAAAGTAAGCGATGAAGTACAAGGGCTCAAGATAGGTGACTCTGAGTTCAAACTGTCAGCATTCGCTGATGATTTACTATTACATATTTCTAATACTACTTCTTCCTCCCTAAAGTACTGAACTAATTACCAACTTTAGTCGCTCTCTGGATACAGTTTAAATAAAGGTAAAACATCAGTATACTCACTTTCTCCATTTCTTCAGAAGGGATGGTGCCTTTCTTTGGGACTCCACTGGCAGGCGCAATCATTAACCTATTTGGGCATCCAAATAACTAAAATTTAGAGGCCTGCCAACAAACCTTAGACCTTTACTTAAATCAATAAAAGAAGACTTGGAAAGATGGTCAAAGCTTCCATTGACCTTTTTGGGCAGAGCCAATACGCTTAAAATGGTGGTCATGCCCAAACTTTTTTACCCACTATCGAATTTAAACGTTTATCTTCCAAAGTCCTTTTTTAAGCCTCTCTACAAGCATTGTTCAGAATTTTTGTGGAATGGTAGACCCCCTAGAAGGTCTTATTATAAACTTGCCCGGCAGCGTAAACTAGGAGGCCTTCAATTACAGGACTTTATGTATACTACTTAGGTTCACATAGCAAGACTGGCTGTGGGCTCAAGTAGAGGAAGTTTTCTTCCTGCGCCCTTTGGACCGGCTATTCATTAAAAGCTTTAAACTTGACCTAGAGTCCCTGTTATATATTCCATGGGCTAAGGTTCGAAGATGGTTAGATGTACCCGCTGGGTTGGGATATAAAGCTCTGCATCAATATTATGCAAAGTTCAAAATCTCGCAATCATATGATTTATCCCAACCCTTATTAAAGAATCTGAACTTTTAATTGGGAGCCAGCCGATGCAGTTTTGTAGGAACAACTGCTGTTAAACCACGAGTTAACGATCTTTATTCAGGTAATTCTTTACTTCCATTTCAGGTATTGGTGGAAAAATTTGGAGTGAGAGTCCAGTCCTTTCTGAAACTAATCCAAATACTAAGCAGTGTCAAATCTCTTTTCTATAAAGGTCCTGGTTCGGAGAACCTGAGAACTATGTTTAGTAAGCTGAATGAGCTTATACTGTCGGGCAAAGCAATCTCTAAGATCTATAAATATATTATTGCTAGAAGAGATTCTAACGTGTCCCCGATTCCGGCATACTGGGAATTAAACTTATCTTTGGGATGGTCACCAGAGACGTGGGAGAAGGTTTGGGTCGACACCTATAAATATGTTAAACAGGATAGGTTGAGAGACATTCAATTTAGGTTATTACATAATTTATATTTTTCTCCAGCTAAACTCTCTAGACTAAACCGTCGATTTTCTGCAGTATGCATAGATTGTAATGACCCCCTTGCATCCAGTTACCATAAGTTTTGGACTTGCCCTAAAATTTTGGGATTATGGCAATTGGTGAAGCAAGGGATAAACCAATATTACGACCTTGCCATTTTTTTTAACCCGGAGGTTTGCATATTTGGGATGTTTGGTAACGTACCTGGCAAGTTATCAAAATACCAAATGGCATTAGATAGCATCTGTTACCAAGTTAATAATTTTCGCCATTGGAGACGACTGGACCCCATCATTTAGGGAATGGTGGGATGAATTTTGAATGCATTAAATGCAGAAAGATCGTTTTCACTCTTTAATGCCTCACTGAAATTTCAACAATGTTGGGGTAGTCTGAGTCAAAGCCTTAAGGACAGGTACGGTTATTAAAGTTGGGTATTTCTTTTGACTTTCATTTAGTGGTGTCGATCCTTGTTTGTATTTGTTCTGTGCATTGTCCTTTTCTCCTTTGTTTAATATGTGCTAGACCAGCTGTTTTTTCCCTTTTATATGCTTATGTGCTGTCCTATGATATAACACTATTTATTGTTGGTTAATTACTGGATAGTTGCCAGGTGGGGGTTCTTTTTTGAACCTTTTGGGAATTTGGTTTTTCTCTTTTTTTATGATTCTCCTGAATTATTAATTTCATGGTTTGGGAATTGTATCTCCACTTTTGAGTTATTTAATAATTTTGGTATGTAATTTGTGTTGGAAATTGTCCAATAAAGTACAGTTATTTGCAAAAAAAAAAAAAGCAGAAAGACAAGCTGATGTCTTATGCCACTAATGTGGAAGATGAGGAGAGAACTGAAGTGCTGGAAAACATTGAAGCCTACTGTTGATGACAGGCTTGAAAAGGTAACATACATCTGGTTTGCTCAGCAGCATAGCAAGGGCGCTCCTGTCTCTGGTCCAGTGCTACAGGAGAAGGCACTTCTGTTTAGCCAAGACATAAACAATGAAAATGACAACCCCAGTGCTGCAAACTTTAAAGCATCTAGTAGCTGGTTGCAACATTTCAAACAAAGACTTTCCATTCACCAGCTTGAGATCCAGGGTGAAAAGGTGTCTGCAGATGAAAGTGAAGTGCAACCTTACTGGAACAAACTTCACAAACTAATCCAGGAGAAGGGGTACACTCCAGATCAAATTTATAATGCAGATGAAACGGGACTGTATTGGCGTCTGCTGCCTGACAAGTCCCTAGCCAGTTCAAATGAACAGACTGCAGCTGAAAATTAAGGACAGGGTCACAATCTTGAGGTGTTCCAATGCTACAGGAATACATAAGCTGAAGCCTCTAATGAACAGAAAGTTTGAGAACCTACGTTGCTTTAAAAGTGTTAAATGGGTGCTCTCCCCATTATATATGAGAACCATTGCAGTGCATAGATGAGCAGCGACTTATTCTGCCACTGGTTCCACAAAACTTTTGTGCCAGATGTCATAAAACAAATGCGTTTACTGAAGCTGCCACCAAAAGCCTTACTCTTGTTTGATAACTGCTCAGCCCACTCAGCGGGACTTAAATCAAGGACGGTAAAATTCGCACAGAGTTTTTGCCTCCCAACATGACATCCCTATTACAGCCCTTTGATTATGGCATACTAGAAGGTTTAAAGAAGCGATACAGAAAAAAACTTCTGCCCCATATCTTATTAGATGGTGACCCAGAAATGTCAATTGCAGAGACACTCAAAAAGCTCACACTTAAAGATGTTGCTTACGTGATATGGGAGCTCTGGGAGGAGGCAAGCGTTGAAAGCATCTCTAAGTCATTTGCTGCCGCATTGAAGACTGGTGCCCAAGAAATGCCAGAAATGACTGGCAGTATCCCTGAAAGTACACCTGAATGCCCATATTCGATGGAGACATCCAAACCAGACTTGGAATTCTTAGAGGAGATCGCAGAACTCATCGTGCATGATCAGGACATTCTGATCTCACCTGACCACGGTGACAGGGACATTGTGATCATGGTAACTGATCAAGAGGTATGGGATGAAGAGGGCGATACCGATACTGAGGAACAGGAGGAAGAAGGGCAAGAGGAGAACATCTACAATTCCCAGGGAGTGGAGCATTTTAAAAGGTGCATTAACTGGCTCAAATGCCAAACTGATGCAGACCATATTTACCTGGTTACTCTAAACAGACTGTTTGCACTAGCATCGAAAAGAAGAACAGTGGGGCCAAAGGACACTAACTAATTTTTTTTAAACCGAGTAATGCACTAGCTTTTTATATGCTTTTTAACATATTTTAATTGCTTCTAAATTGTTTTTTAGTGTTGATGTACAATAAACTAGTATATCACTGTTCTGACCTCATTACACAGCATTGGCTCAACTTTTTTGAATGGTAATTGCGATTAACCAGATGATCGATTATACAGACAAATTCTGTGTCCCTGAGAGGTCCAGATAATCAAGATTCAACTGTAGTACCTTCTTGCTTTCTTTCTAGGGTGGCTCACTCTTTTTGACTGTTTTTTGTTTGCCTCAGAATGTTAATAGAGACCCAATTTATGTTGATTTTTTCATGGAGTCTCCTTTAAGTCTGTGTGTACTTTCTATCATTTTTTTCCTATAATAAAGATACTGGGCACTCAACACACTTCATGTCCATTTGAGATTGTCACGCCCCACTTAAGAAAACCAGGGCCCAAGGGTCTCACCTCCCCTGGATCTCTCCTAAGCTACTAGCCTGCTTGTGGGCATGTGATCAGGCCTGGAATGTTCTTAAATCTTCTTTGTCCCCTGCTGATTACCACAGATATCGAACTTTATGCAATGCCTGCACCAGAACAACTAAACTCGCCAAGGCTGATTATTTTACTTCCACCTTCCAAAACAACATTAACCACCCATCCAAGTTTTGGAAGGTCATCCACTCCCTTTTCACCCCTCCAACCCAGTCTTCCCCTCTCTTCCCTTAAGGTGAGTGATGCCACCATCTCTGAACCCTCTGCTGTTGCTGCTGAATTTAACAACTTCTTTACCACCTGTGCCTCCACCCTCTTCTCCTCCTTCCCCACTCCTCCCCTCCTCTCTCTCTCTCCCCCATCACCCTTAACCCTCCTTCTTCTCTGAACCCTCTGCTGTTGATGCTGATTCGGCAACTTTACCACCTGTGTCTCACCCTCCTTTCTTCCTCCCCCCTCCTCCTCTCTCTCTCTCTCTCACTCCTCTCTCCCCATCACCTCTACCCTCCTCCTTCTCTTTCTCCACTGGGTCACCTGCTGAAGCCCTCAAAGCCCCTTGCTCTAAACCCTTCAAAGGGCACTAGACCAGATGGTCTGGGCCCAAAGTTCTTGCACCTCACTGTGTCTGCTATTTGCCACCCTATTGCTCTGCTCCTCAACCTCTCTTTCTCTCTGGCTTCAGTTACCTTTTCCTGGAAATCAGCCACTGTCATTCCCCTCCCTAAGGGTGGTGACCCCTCAGCTCTGGGCAACTACTGCCCTATTTCTCTTCTCCTTACTCTTGCTAAACTCTAAGAGCATGTGGTACTCTCTCAACTCTCTGCATTTCTTGATTCCTCTTCCTTCCTCACCCTTTTCCAATCTGGTTTCCATAAATCTCATTACACATCTGCCTCCCTCCTCAGGCTCACTGATGCCATCCTGACAGGTATGAACCTGGGCTTGGTTACCTCTTCTATCTTTGTCGATCTGGCCAAAGCCTTCAAAACTGTAGCCCACTCCCTCCTTCTAGCCCAGCTCTCTGCTGCTGGGTTGTCTACCGGAGCCATAGATTGGTTCCATTCCTACCTCATGGGCAGAACTCAAGCTGTTGAAATTGGCAACTCCCTGCCCCCCTCCCTATCCACACTGATGTCCCCCAAGGCTCAGTGCTCCGGACTCATCCTCTTCTCCATCTTTTTTAAATCCCTTCCCTCTGCAAGTACATCTGCATCCATACACATGTATGCTGACGACACTGTCATATTTGCCTCAGGCTCCTCTGTACCAAACCTGACAAGCATACTCCAACTGGCTTTGACCAATATCCAGCACTGGTTCCAGCCAAATCAGCTTTCCTTAAATGGAAAAAAAACTGTCTCTATGACTTTTGGTACCAGACAAAAACTCTTTAAACTGCCAGCCCTGCCCTCCTTCCATACTCTGGATGTGACTAACCTTGAAAACATCACAACTTTCAAGTACCTAGGAGTTTTGCTTGACAGTAACATAGACTTCTCTACTCTTGTGGACTACTTACACAAAAAAAGTCACCCTAAACTTGGTGTACTGTACAGCAACTGAGGGTGCATCCCTCTGCCGGCCCGCAACGCCATTGTGTAGATAATGATTCTTCCCCTCTTTGTCTACAGGGACACTATCTTTGCTAGTGCTCCCAAACCTACCCTGGCCAGACTGAATCTACTCTTCCACTCTTTCTGTAGGTTTGCTCTGGATTGCCCCTCCCTCCAGACCCATCACTGCCACGTCTATACCTCTCTCTCCTTTCACCTCCCTTAAAGCCAGATGGCTTGTTCATTGCTCCTCCCTTATTGCTAACTACTGGCTGGGCTCCCTCCCATCCTACCTTATGTTTCTTCTCTCCTCCCCTTCAAACCCCTCCTAATCTCTTCATAGCTCTAACCTCTGCTCTCTAACTCTCCCATCCAGGCAGACCTCAGCTGGTCAAGCAGCTTTCTCTTTCCGCCTTCCCAAACTCTGGAACTCCCTTTCTGGTCCTATTTGTTCTGCTACCTCCATCTACTCTTTCTCCAGTCTTATACACAATTACTCTGTCCCCTCCTGTAACTGCCCCAACTCCCCCCCAGTTATTTCCCCCATACCTTCCTCTTCCTAGCTCTCCACTCCTCTTCTATCCCCCACCCTCCTGACATTCATACACATATCTCCCCTCCCGTCCTCCTCCCCCATTCCTCTACCTACCCACTCTAATTCTGGACCTCCCTTGTTTCTTTCCTGTGATCTGCCTTCTCCTTTCTCCCCCTCTCTACTCATCACCCTTTGCTTGACCACCCTTAGCCACTTGCTCTAACCTGGTTCATCCCATTTTCATGTACGCAAATGTTACTTACTGCTGTTGTTGCATTTTCTGTAAATAATCCCTATGTATATGCTCTAGTACATTCAATGTATATTTCTCTATGTTAGTTTATGATATATTGTATAAAAGTGCACCTTAATATGAGTTTTATTTATTTATTGAAATGTTTCACCGGGAAGGCACACTGAACAACAAGTTGCTTGTCTCACAGTGTGACCTGGGGGGGAGGGATACAATGAGGATTAGAAACAGAGAATTGTAATTAATGAAGGCAGGAACAGAGACAATATGGAGCATTTGATTGATATAATACACAATCAGGGGCACTGTTTGGAGGGATGGGGGGAAGTCACCCCCCCTGCACTGCAGGCCATTGTTTTTCTTGTTTTTCAGCACCTGGATCCACCCTCATAGCCCCTCTGATCAGTTGTTGCCCCCCCCCGTTGAAAGCCTAAATGGCCTCCCTATACACAATCATGAGCAGTACAGACTATTACAGCATGAGACAATGGAATACAGCCAGTGGGGGACACAGATAAATGAAACAGTAGACCCATCAGATAGTAATGCAACAATAAAATCATAGTGTCATGATGTTTTCAGTGTTGTGCTCATATATAGTAAACAAGTGCTAAGGTCAAACAAGGGCTGAAGGGGGGTAACTCCCAAAGATAGAGATGTGAGGGAGGAGGCTAAGATGAGCTGGAAAGGGAGGTGGGAGTAGTTTAAGAACAGGAAGAAAAGGAGGATGAAGGAGGGGGGAGGGAAGACTGCTGAGACAAAGCTCCCCTCCAGGATGTAGAGAACCCTGCAAGGGGGGGTGGGATCAGGCAGTAAGACAAGAACAGTGAAATTAAGAATGCTGGAGGCAAGCCATCAAAACCTGTTTCCCCTTCAGGGTACATGAATGAGATCTGGGTGTTGAAGTTGGACAGGGCAGAGAGGGATTAGGGAGGATTAAAGCAGACACAGCTGGAAGAGAGGAAGTTGTGTAGAGCAGTACCTAGGGCATAGGTGGAGGAGGAGTAATGTATTTGTTGGGGGGAGAGCATTCCTGGGTTTAGGGAAGTGGTGGGAGAAGCCAGTCTGGCCGATGAGGGTAGATCTGCATGGAATCAACAGGGTGCGTGTGTCAGTATATCTCAGGGAATAAGAGGAGGGAAGGGTAGTAAGGGAAGATTGGAGGTAGGGAAGGAGTTCACCAAGCCAGAATTTGGAGGTCAGTTTGGCACAGTGGGACAGCCATCAGTTGGACAGTGGATGAAAGGTTAGGCCATGACAGAGGTCACAGTGGTGAGTACAAGAGGGGGCATCAAGGGCAAAGTGGCAGAAGGAGTTAAAGATAGAGTCCAATTTGACCAGGGAAGGTTTGGGAGCAGCACCGTAGACTAGATTGCAGTAGTCAAAATTGGGGAGCATCATCTTCTGGACAAGTTTGCACCTTGCAGTCAGTGGGTTACAACCGTGGTTCCTGTATAGGTGCCAAGCTTGGGGTGCAGTTTCTTCAGGATGGCGTCGATGTGTACAGAGAAGTTGAGGTGTTGGTCAAGCCAAACCCCAAGGTATCTACATGAGGATGTGTCCTCAAGGAATGTCCCATCTAAGGTGTGGAAGGAGGGCATACCAGAAAGCCTAGAGAGTCTCTGCCTGGTGCTGAAGGTCATAGAGACTGTCTTTTTGGCATTGAGGGACAGCTGGTGTAAGGCAACCCAGAACTGAACCTGGTTGAAGTCATGCTGTAAGCTGGTTTCCACTGCTGCAGGGTTATTGTAGGAGCTGTACAAGACAGTATCATTGGCATACATATAGATGGAAGAGGTGGAGCAGGCTGTAGGAAGGTCATTTCTAAAAATGAAAAAAAGCAGGGGACCTAGCACTGAGCCCTGGGGACACCAGTGTTGACAGGGAGAGGGGGAGGTAGAATCTGAGATTCTTACAAATTGTGTCCTACTGGAAAGGTAAGATTTAGACCAGTTTGTGGCAGATGAGGCCAGGCCTGCTGCAGACAGGAAGCCAAGAAGGAGGGTGTGGGAAACAGTGTTGAAAGCTTTGGCTAGGTCGACAAAAATGGCCGAAGTGATCAGGCCATCGTCCATCCCAGTAATAATGGAGTCGGTGAGCCTGAGGAGGGAGGGAGGTAGTAGTAGAATGTTTTTTCCGAAAGCCAGATTGGAATGGGGTGAAAAAGGAGGAATCAGAGAAAATGGAGGAAAGCTGGGAGAGAACCAGGTGTTCTTGAAGTTTAGCAAGGGTAGGGAAGAGAGAGATGGGGCCATAGTTGCCAGTAGCAGAAGAGTCACCACCCTTGGGGAGAGGAATAACTACAGCATGTTTCCAGGAGGTAGGGACCTGAGCTGACATAAAGGAGAGGTTTAGGACTAAGGAGACAGGGTAGACAATAGCAGGAGCAGAGAGGTAAAGAAGTTTAGGATCAAGGTCATCTAGAGAGGAACCTTTTGATGGTTTCAGGGTGAGCAGGGCACTTAGGGTGTCAGTGGGGGGAGATGTGGGAGAAGAAGGGGGGAGTCAGGTGAGGGATTGGGAAGAGAGGAAAGGAAAGAGGGTAGGTAGGAAAGGAGGGAGCTTAGAAGAGATTTAGCACAGGATGTGTAGTAAGCATCAAATTCACTGGCCACCAAGCATGGATCCAACACCAGGGAGCTGTTGATTTTGAGAATGGGGTGGTGAGAAGAAGGGGAGAAAAGAGAGCATGGACCACCCACCAAAATTTGGAGAGGGAATTGATGTTTGTGTGAAAAGAGGATTTGAAATACTCAGACTTAGCCAGTCTGGTATCTTTGGTACATGAGTTGCAGCTCATTCAGTGTCACTGGGGAGTTTTGATGTTTTGCGTTTTTTTCCAGACATGGTTGTACTCCCTTAGGCAGGCCAATAATTCAGGGGTAATCCGGGGGAGGTGTAATCCTCGAACTCTGGTCTGCCTGAAGGGAGCAAAAGTGTTCCAGGTGGTGATGAATTTATCCTTGAAATAAGCAATTGTGTGGTCAACAGAGGGGGCAGCAGACAGAGGGGCCAAGTCAATGGAGGCAAGCTCAAACTGACATGGGACGATATCTAGAGATTTAAAAAAGTGAAGCTGAATCATTTTATGGGGGGGGTGTAGAACAGTGCACCTTGTGAACCAGGAAAATTGGATTGTGGTCACTAAGAGCATTGGGGAGGATACCTGACTTAATGACGTGGTGAGGGTGAGTGGTGAGTGCCCAGTCAAGTAGGGTGTTGTTTTGAGTTTTATGATTTGGGTGTGTTGGCTCCAGGATAATTTGAGTGAAGCTGAGTGCATCAATGTTGTTCCAAATCTTACTCGGCTTAGGTGACAATCAATTTATGTTCAGGTCACCCAAAATGAACAGCTCACCTGAATGTGAGATGGAGGTAATGAAAGATATAAGTTCAGCATGACGGGGGGGTGGGGTGCTAGGACAACAGTAGATGCCAGCTATGAAGATTGGGACAGGGAAAGGGAGAGTGAGACTTGTAACTAGGGCCTCATAGGTTGCAGGGACTGAAGATCACAGTATAGTTGTAGATTGCAATGTAGACTGGATGTACAATGCCACATCCCTGCCTATCTTGCCCGGTCTTGCCTGTAGAGGGAGAAACCAGGAATAGTGATGGAGTTGTCAGGGATTTTACTTGTTAGCCATGTCTTAGTTATATTAAAATGTCAGGAGTGTAGGAGACCACAAAGGTTTGGATGAGGTCAGTTTTACGTAGCTGGCTACAGATGTTCAGGTGGATAAGTTTCATCCCATTAGGGATAGCCGAGGAGGCTAGAGGGCTGGGCCCACTAGAGGTGGGGGTAGCAGCCTAGGACGAGAAAGATGGGGGTGCCAGGGTTAGGGTGGATATTTCCTGATGAGAGAAGGAGGGTGGCTAGGATGAGGTAATGTAATTTAGGACATTTGTATTGTAGCTTGGAGTTTAGCGGGGTAGGGAAAATGAAGGGGAAAGGGAGAAGGAGATTGTGATATGAAGATAGGCAAGATAACTAGGAGGGGAAACAGAGAGAGGCAGGGGGCATTAGGGAAAGTAAGGTTAGGATATGGAAGGAGCAGTGGGAGTAATTGCAAGGATGAATGAGTTAGTAGGGAGAAAAGGGGGAAGGAGAATAGCAGAAGTGGTGCTGCAGGTGGAAGGGATGAGGATCAGGAACAGGAGGGTGAGAAGTTAGAAGAAGGAGGAGGGAGGAGGGGGGCAGTGAACACCATTTTAGAGGAGGGTGCTGGGGGCTTTACTGGGCAATTAAATAGGTGCTGAACACAATGCTAACAGTACTGTACGATGTGTAAGGAGGACAGGGGTAAGGCAGGGGTAACAAAAGAAAATAAAGCTTGCCAAGGAAAAATATGCAAGAATTTAAGATGACTCAGAAGTAAAATAGATGCTGAGATGAAGACAGCTTGCAAGGTTAGGGAGAAAATACACAGAGGTATGGATGACACTGTAGGAAGGCTGAGAATGACAATAGAAGCCAGAGAGTATCTATTGCAGAGCAGCCCTATTGAAGCCAGGGTATATAAGATGCAAATGCAAATATAGGGAGCATACATTCTCTGTAAATATTTTTATGCAGTATGGATATGTATTTCTCCCTCTACCCTCTCTCCCAGGATGCCTCTGGAACTGAGTTGTATACAGCTCAGTATGTCTCTCCTGGTGAAACTTTTGAAATTAATAAATAAATAAAATCAGATAAGTTCAAGGGGACAAGCTGTGAAAAGTGTGCCATCAGATTAGGCAATCCAAAATTAGCCAAGTATATAAGGAGGACATGCTGAAAACACTGTGCCAACAGTCTGAACTTCAGGTGATCCAAAAGTTAGACATGCTGCAAAAAGTGTGCCATCATGTTCAGGCAATCCAAATGCTAGGCAAGTCTTTGATGAGGACATGCTGAAAACATTGTGCCATCAGCCTCAACTTCACGCAGTCCAAAAATTAGACAAGTTCATTAGGACATGCTGTGAAAGGTGTGCCATCAGGCTCAGCCAATCCAATAATTAACAATATCTGTTAGGACATGCTGAAAACATTGTGCCATCAGGTTAAAAATTGTGTAGGCCACATATGGGCTTACTGGAGTACTGATTTCTTTTTCTGAAAAAAGTAGACATCTTTGAGGTCACTGTGAAATCTGTTTGCTGCCTGCAGGTCATACAGTAGGTGCAACCACTCAATGGAAGGTTTATTTTTAAGAATGTTATTTTTCAACATTTTCTGGTAGTAGCCTAGATCGTGTATCTGTTATCACATTTCCTGCAGAGATAAAGAGTCGCTCTGAAAATACACTGATTGGGGAACAGGCCATGTACTTGAATGCTACCTGCACAAGAGCAGGCCATACAGGCTCCTTGCTGTGCCAGTATTTTAATGAATCCTTATTCCATGGATCCATGTCATAATGGTGAAAGCCTAAAGGCAATCGCTGTTATGCAGAAATCAAGAGTGCTGAAAATTTATTTTGGCACTCTGACACACCGACGCACAACAAAAGGCACTGGGACTTAGTTCTTAATGTTTCTGTGGGAATCTGCACCCCACACCCCGCACCCCCCCTACTAAAGGATTCTCAACTCCGGGGGGTGCATGTCGGGGAAGGGGGTGAAAATCTTAAAAAAAAAAGATTTGGGCCAGGCACAACAAAAACACACCAGTGCCCGGAACCGAGTCTAGTAACCTGCCAACGGACACTGGCGACCCACCCACCACGCCATGGGGTCAGCACAGCAACCAATCATGGCACCACCCCCACATCCCTCGCTGTGTGTGCCCGCTCCCCCTGTGCTCGTACGTATAGTGACAGGATGTCGCTATAGTCGCCCACCCCCCCATCCAGCCACTGTATCCCATGTGCGCTGTTACTGCAATGCACTGGGGAGAGGGTCGCCGATATTGTCAGTGCCCTTTCCGAAGCACCCTCATCGCAGACACCCTTATTCCATTAGACACATGTTTCTGCTAAATAGCAGTCAACCATGTCCTGGTAGAAGCAGTGACATATGGAGAAGGTAGGGCTGATTTTGCATGGATGACAGCATCCAAGTGACCCAAGAGATGACTGCTGGGGGTATAACAAATGGCGGCAGCTGACTGTTTTGTAGCATGACTGAGAAGAGAGATCTGTGAAGGTGCAGGAGAAATACTGTAGATGAGGGGACTGCTGTTGTCATCATTTTTTTTCAAAACCAAGTCTACTTCTTCAATGATTTTGTCACTGCAGTTTTGGAACACATTTAGGTCATGCTGTTAGAGGGCTTTCATCTTGTACCACGGGTCTAGTACTCTTGATATAATATAATGTTTTGCCACCAGCATTTCACAGAGTTTCTCATCATTGCTGACATTCTTAATCATTCTATGTACTATGTCTTTTTTAGTTTTGGGTGGCAAGTCCCTTTCAGTTGCACTAGATTCTCCCATCTGAAACTGACGTCTTGTACCTTCCAAGGCATTCAGGTGAAATCTAAGAATCTTGATCAATGGGATTTTTTGGCTGAGTGTGGCACTGTAGGAATTCACTTCCTTAGTCATTTCCTCAAAGGGTTGCAGGATCTTGATGAGAAGTCCTAAAACAGCCCACTGCTGAGAATTAATGTACTCATTAGCATCCCCTATGCTGTTCTCTAGTGTATACTGTCTTACAGCCTTTTTTTGCTCCAGCCATCGTTGGAACATGTAAAAGGTAGGGTTCCACCTCATTGCTACATCCTGGATGAGTGTATTAGGAGGCAGTCTGTGCTCTTCTTGTATGGGCCGAAGGCGTTGGTGTGCTTTGCAGGAGTGGCTGAAATGTGTGCATTTTCTTTTGGCCACATATGTAAAAGCCTTATATCTCTGTCCTCTTCCATAAAGGCATGCACAATCAAATTTAGGCAGTGTGCAAAACATCGAATATGGACAAAGCCTGAACCATACAATGCTTTCTTTGTGTTTGAACCATTGTCAGCTATAATAAAACCTACAGAAAGCCCCTGTGATGTAAGCCAGTACAAAATCTCTCTATTGAGCTCATCCAGGATGTTGGAAGCTGTGTGATCTTGCGGGATATACAGGATGCAAAGGGAAGTCAGTTTCAGAGGGGAATTGTCTCTGTGTCACTACAGAGAGTAAACGATACCCAATGTGCAGTTAGCGACATAAATGGTTCTGGCAGGCAGCTTATCCATATGTCAGTAGTCAGACGGCAACCCCAGAAACTGCATCTTTTAAAGCATTTCTTAGTTAAGCATTTACTAACTCGTACATCTGAGGTATGGCAACAGTAGAGAAACTTTTCCTGGATGGAATATTGTATTTTGGGAACAGATGATTCAAAAGTCTTTTGAATTCTACATGCTTCACCATTTTGTAAGGCTGTATGTGTGCTATCATCTCTGAAACAAGTTTCATTATAGCAATTGATTCTGGATGAGTATGCTGGCATTTAGCTTTACAGTCAATTGTTTCTTAAATAGTAAGCTGTCTTCTAGCAGTTGAAGTCTTCAGATGACCAACATTAGGAGTGCTGGATGATGATAAGGGCAAAAGTGGACTGGTAGTAGTACTTACTCTTGAAGAAGACTGAGAAAGAGTTGACAGTACAGCAGAAGCAGCAAGACTGTTGCTTCTAGACAGATAGACAGGATAGAGGCTGTCCAGAGGAGGGCAACTAAAATAGTGCAGGGTCTGCACCATAAGACATACGAAGAGAGATAAAAGAAGTCTCATCCTTTACACTGTCTGCCCCAGTCATCTGGCCTCTTCTTTGCCCACATTAATATAAGGAGTCTCCTGGTCAACGTCCCTGACCTTGAGACATGGTTAAGTCCTAACAACCCTGATATGATATCCTAGCCATATCTGAAACATGGCTTAAGCCTTCCATTCCTGATTCCCAGTGCTATCTTCAGGGTTATAACTTCCTTCGTGCTGATAGACCTAGTGCTAAAAGGGGCGGCGGCCTTGCACTCTATTACAAAGTGCATCTGAACATTACCTTATGTCAGGATCACCTTCTCGCCAACTGTGAAGTACTTCATTCCCTCCTCCTCCTGCTCGGTGGCATCAAAAGACTTCATATTTTCAACATATATATTCCTCCTAGAAACTCTAGGCTAGGGCTCGAGGAGTTCATTGAATATTTGCTATCCGTGACTGGAAAAATAATATCATCTGCCTTGGGGATTTTAACCTTGACTGGGCCAGATCTAGCTCCTCCCTCCTTTCCTCCTTAACTAGTAAGGCTGATCTCTCCCAGCTGATACTAGAACCCACTAGGATCTCCAATGGTGGAGCCTGTGCCACTCTCCTTGACTGGATCCTGACAAATAGGAAGGAGTTTTTCCCCTTGGCCGGGGTTCTCCCAGATACCATAAGTGACCATTACCCACTTTACTGTATTTAGGATACCACCTCCCCCTCCTTCCCATCTATAGTCTTAACCTTTTCCAACCTCTCCAACCTGAATCCAGAAGCCTTCATTCATGATCTTAACCTGAATGACTGGTCTTCCCTCTACTTTTATGATGATATAAACATCGCTGTGGACTATTTCACCTCTTCCCTACTCTCACTACAAAATAAACACATCCTGGTCACCACTAGAAGGGTAAAAGGGAAAGTCACCAAATGGCTCAGGCATCCCCTGCTCCATCTTCTGAAACTCAGGGATAAACTATGGTCAACTTGGAAGGCCTCACATCTACGGACTGACTTTGAAGCCTATAGAGCCTTACAGAACACCTGCAAAAAAGGAGATTCGCCTAGCTAAAAGTTCTTATTTCAGAAAACTCCTTGGTTCTTCTGCCTCCAACCCCAAGTGGTATTGGTCACACATCAAGGAGATTATTGGGAACAATAAGCCTCTGACACCAAATGATATGTACATAGATGATGCCCACTGTAACCACCCACTCACCATTGCTAACGCCTTCAACTCCTTCTTTTCCACTCTACCTACCCTGACCCCCCTCCGCGCTCCCCAGTGCTGAACCCGACTCATCTCCCCATTCCACCTCTCCTCCTACTCTGGAACTGGCTCCAGTCACATATCTTGAAGTACTAAACCTACTCAAAACTGTTCCGGCTAGTGGTAGCGCTGGCCCTGATGGTATCCATCCAGGGATTCTTAGGCAGTTTGTGGCCTGGCTTGCAGCACCCATCACTAGGCTTTTTAACCTATCTATCTGCTCTGTCTCTGTCCCCTTGGTCTGGAAAACAGCTAGAACTATACCTGTATTTAAGAAAGGGGACACTAAACTCCTGACTAACTACCTTCCCATCTCACTTCTCCCCATGCTTAGCAAGCTACTTGAGAAAATAGTACATCATCAGGTCTCTGAGTACTTTCTTAAGTTTAATCTTCTATCCCCTACCCAGCATGGCTTTAGGGCTGGGCACAGCACTACCACTGCTCTGACCCAGCTTACCAGTGATATCAAGGATAACATGGATAATGGCTTACTCACGGGAGCTGTGTTTATTGACCTCTCGAAAGCATTCAGTATGGTCCATCATCTGCTTCTACTGACTAGGCTTCATAGCTCTAGGTGCCTCTGACTCTACTCTGTCCTGGTTCGATAGCTACCTGGATAACCATTCTCAGGCTATTTCCTTTTGTAAGGTTCTCTCCTCCTCTATCGCTATCTCCTGCGGTGTTCATCAGGGTTCCATACTTGGTCCAATACTCTTTTAGATAGATAGACTAAACGATATCGCCAGTCCTTCTCTTCACAGCAACCTACTCATGTATGCTGATGATCTCGTGCTTTATTATTCCTCCAAGTCTATCGCTGACATTAACCTAAACCTATTTCATGACTTTCAATCCGTTCAATCCTGGCTCTCAGCTAACCATCAAATACTAAATATTGCTAAGACTCAGGCCATGCTTTTTGGGTCCTCTAAAAAAGTGCCCTCTGTGTCCCCTAAACTCCTTGTCCACTGCAGGGATAGGACTAATGTCACTAACACCTCTATGTTAAAATACCTTGGGGTTACACTAGACCTGGCACTGGATTTTTTGGTACATGTCAATGAGGATTGTCGGTCTGTCAATGCTAAAATTGTGGCGGCCTATCGAGTGAACCACTCACTCACCCCAACAGCGAGGAAATCAGTAGCTAGAGGTGTACTACTACCTCAACTCCTTCATGCCTTCCCTGTTCTCTACAATGCCAATGCCAGTGTGCTTGGCAAGTGGGACACTTCCTATATTAATATATGCAGGTTTGCCTTATCAGCTCCTTGCCTAACTCATCACTGGCTACTCTACTCTGGCCTAAACTGGTTGTCTCCCAAAGACCTCTGGTCATACACTCTAGGGCGTCTTATTGACTCCCTTACTAGAACACCTCGTCCGGCCTCTCTGGGTGACATGCTTACCCCACCCTCCCACTCTCGCTTATTTAGGTCCTTGTCCATCCCAAAGCTCATGGTATGGCCCTGCACCACCAAAATGGGTGAACAGGCTTTCTCCTATTTCATCCCTAGGTTCTGGAACTTGCTTCCACCTCAGGTTAAAAACTCCACCTCCCACCTTTCTTTTAAGTGTTCTCTGTTCTCTCACCTCTTTTCCCTAGGTAACTGCTACTGCTCATAACTGGGAGCACCACTTAGGGCACCATGCCATTTAGTATTAACGTATTACTTACTTTGTTGTATCCTCTTATGTGTTTCCTTTTCCACCAAGCTTGGCTAAATGTCTGATTGAGCGTGCTCCTCCTCATGCCAATTCTACTCCTGATTTGTTACTTATTGTTATACCTTATTGGTGATTGCATAACTGTCTGCTAGCTCTATACACTGATGTTTCTCATCCCAGTCTGTAACACCTGCACTTAAGCTGTTGTTTTGAACTGTACTGTTGTCTGCTCTATATTGTACTGTCCTGGGTCGTGCCTGAAAATAGGCAGGATTGTTGCCTCACGCACTTACCCGGTTACCAAAAGCTAATAAATAAAAAAATATATACACTCGAGGAAAGGAGGGAGAGGGGGTACATGATAGAAACTTTCAAGTACATCAAGGGAATCAACAGAGTCCGAAATGGTAGCATCTTTCAGAAAAAGAGATGTGCAAGAACAAGGGGGCAACATTTGAAGATGGGGGGAAGGCTCAGAGGTAATGTGAGGAAGTGTTTTTCATACAGAGGGTTGTGGATGCATGAAACAGCCTTTCTGAGCAGGTAGTGGAGTCAAGAACAGTGGGGGAATTCAAGAATGCATGGGACAGACATAAGGCAATTCTAGTAGGGGGTAGGAGGATGTAGGCTGTTGGTTAACTAGGATCTGCAGCCTATGCATTAGGTAGGGAAATGGGCAGACTAGGTGGGCCAAGTGGTCCTTATCTGCCATCAAATTCTATGTTCCTATGTTTCTATACAACAGGTGCAGGTGTAGTATGACCTAACTCTGAATGTTGTTGTCATCTTTCTCTCTGACCAAAAAAATCATGCCTAAGGTGTAAAGGGTGACATCTCTCTAAATGTCTTTTTTAATGCTGAGGTACCCAAAGCACTTTTTTTGCTCCCTCTGCTGATGGTCTTTTTACATATAGAGCAAACTGCTCATGACTCATTATTGGCAGCCAGAGAAAAGTAAGACCACAAGTATGATGTCACCTTTTTTGTTTTATTACCAGGCATACTATACTGCCCTCCTTTGTCACTTCCACTCTGTTGTTCTTTCTCAACACTGGGATGCTGCTCATCAAGGTCTGTCTCTGTTTCACCATTATCATCATCCAACAGCTCCTCCAGGCCAATAACAGAACCCAAATTGGAATGCACTGTCCCCTCATCTTGTTTCTCCTGCACCTGCACCTCACTATTCATGCCCATCCCATCCAAGTCCAAATCATAACATTCATCCTGCATTTGTGCAGCTGTTACCTCTTATTCGTTCAGGTTTTCCATTTGTTTCTGCTTTTCTCTCTCTTTGTCTACATACTCCATTTCATTACTCTCATCAGAGCTAGATTTCTCCTCATCTGTTTCATTCGAATATGAACTGGTACTACGGTACACATAGGCACCATATCTTTGCTTGCCACTCCTTGTGGTGCTGACTACTCCTTTAGTTTTAATTTAGGTAGCTTTGGCCTTTCCTGTCTGTTTGGACAGCATTGAGGAACAACTACTACTGCTACTGGATGAAGTCCCAGCAACTTGTCTTTTACCAGTTAGACAGTGCAGTGTTGTTTGTGTCATAAGTTTCCCCATACCCTTCCCCATTTTGGCCTCCTCTTCTCCCTGTCTGGAGCACATTTTCAGTTTTTTTTTTTATTACACACAAACTTGCTTTTTCCTGTATATGTTTTCTTTTTATTTAGTCCTGTTAGTTGTTCCCAAGCTCCTCTGCCCACTCAGTACAGGCTCATCCTCACAGCCACACTCCCCCTTCCACCACAGTATCTAGGTTTATTTTTGTTTACCCACTAAAATGTTTTTCCTGTATGTATTTTATTTTTATTTAGTCCTCTCACTTATCCGAATTAAAAACCAAACAGCCCAACCATAACTCAAGAGATGACTGTATGAAAGGATTTTTCTCCTGTCCACATACAGTGACCCCAGACTTTGTTAAGTGCAGGAAGGGGGAACAGCCTGCAACGAAGAAGCCTAGTGGGTTGACCCAAGAGGACTGTACTACAGTTTTCACAAAAGGGCAAATCACTTAAAACTTACACTGGAAAGAGCACACTGCAGAGCTGGACTTGTAAGAAGGTACTCTTAACTGTGGGGCTGTGGTCAGGGGAACTCTGCAAAGGGACTGCTAAAGTGGGGATTAATCTCAGGTAGTTGGGGTGGAAGAATGGGACAGAGCCCCCAACAAACTGGATGGGATAAATTGGACCAAGGGGGAAGCTGTGTGAATCAAGGGGATGCCTGAAATGGCTTGAGAGACTAATGCTTAATCTTTGCAGTTTGTGATGGGGGAATCTCTGCATTTTTTTGTATTTTCTGTTTTGAGAGTTAACCAAGCGATGGGCTGCATTTCTGATGTAAAACAGTTATGGTTTCACCCTAGTGACTAGGATGTGAAAGGGATCTATACACTGTCTGGTGCATATAGTACTTGTCATACTGGGATACCCTGACTGGGGGCCAAGGGCACTAAGATGGAGAGAATTGTGGGATACAATGGATGCGGGGCAGCAGTTTGGTTGAATATATTGTGGCAGCCGGGAGGATGTCCAATATGCCACAGGTTAAGCAGGCTGGAGGAGGAGGTGAGGAGGATTAGGAGGGAACTCGAAGGATGGAGGAAAGGAGGATTGAGTCAGAGTCAGGGGGATGGGAGCATGGAAGAAACACACATACGGGGCACCGGGGAGAAATGGGTCAAGAGAAGGTGGGAGGGGTGGTGGGCATTAATTTGGGACAGACTGTCCAGCAATGAAGGATGGACTAAGGTCAGGTCTACCAGGAGTGGAGTGTCACAGGACAGGAGAGCAGAGAGTTCACAGGCCAAAATGAAAGGTAGGAACAGGTTCAAAGCACTGTTGACACTGAATGGGGAGGAGGAGAGGGAGGAAGAGATACAGGAGGAGGTGGGAGTGCATACAAAGTGGAAGGGGATATGGGAGGCCATAGGACTGAAGAAGTGGGTAACAGCCAGGAAGCGGGGTAGGGCAGCAGTAGGGCTGGGGTGTGGGGGACATGGGGGGAGATGGAAGAACAGTGAGCAGGAGGGGAAGGGGTGTGGAAGGATAGGGGGCAGCAATGGAAACAGAAGCAGTGATTCTGGGGAAAAGGAAGCCAGAAATGAGTACACAGGGGGAAGAGGGGACTTAAGTGGTTCAATGGAGGAAGTGGGTGTGTTAGTGGTGGGGGACTCCATACTTAAAGGGATCAGATGGGGCAGTAGAGGGGAACGGTATAGCTGCATATGGGTGGACACTGATTCAGGTCTAAGTGTAGACAGAGCGGGGAAAGCAACTCTAAGATGAGTGAGGAGGAGGAAGGGGGAGACCGGACATAGTGGTGCATGTGGGGACTAAAGACCTGGCAGGGGAGACTGTGGAGGTGGAGAAGGGAAGGTTCAGAGAATTGGGAAAGCTATGCGAGGAAGTAGGAGAAACGGTTGCCTTTTTGGAGGTGCTCCCAGTACCCTGAGTGAGTACAGTGAGAAAGGAAAGGATTAGTGAATTCAATGTGTGGCTGGAGGAGTGGTGTAGATCAAAAGGGTATGGGGGATGGGGGCAGACCGGGGACAATAATGAACTATATGCATGAAATAGGCTGCACTTAAGTCAGGAGGGAATGGGGATATTAAAGCAGAAGCTACAGGAGTACACAGCAACAAAAGTGAATTTAAAGTAACTGAGGGGGGTGGCAGGATGTCAGACTATAGGCAAGGTACCCAGGGACCGGGTGAGCCTACCCCCGAAGCTAGTAAGAAGGTACTTGTGGATTTAGTACTGAAGGGGCATGGTGTGGAGGGGGATCTGGAAAAGGAAGGAAGGGTGATGGAGTGGAGGGTGGTCTCGGTGAATGCGATAAGCTGTGGTAACAAGGAGGTGGAGCTTCAGGCGCTCTAGGCTTTAGGGAGGGTAGACATCACAGCCATCACAGAAACGTGGGTCACAGAGCACTGGAACTGGGACCTGGCAAACCCAGAGTTCAGACTGTACAGAAAGGATCATGGGGAAGGAAGGGAAGGGAAGGTGGCTGTCTATGTGCGGAAGGGGGTCAAATGTACAAGGGATGAAAAAGAAGAGAGGGATACTGAGGCAATGTGGTTACAGCTCATGGAATCCAGGGGAAGGAAGTTGAGGTTTGGAGTGGTGTATAGATCGCCATCCCAGACAATGGAAAGGGACAGGGAACTGGTGGAACAAACCAGTAGGGTATGTAGGAGGGGGAAGGTGGTCACAGTGGGGGATTTCAACCTGCCAGGGGTGGAATGGACTGTGCCAGTCACTTCCAGTGCCGGGGAGAGGTTCCTCTTGGACACATTCCAGAAGGGGTTTCTAATACAGCTGGTTGCTGAACCCACAAGACTGGGGAACACACTGGACCTGGTACTATCTAACAGTTAGGCAGTGAGGGACATAAGGGTGGAGGATCCATTAGCTGACAGCGATCATCAAATGGTGTGGTTTAACATCATAATGAGCAGGGAGATGGAGGGATCTGCAACAAAGGTGGTGGATTTCAGAAAGGTGGATTTTGGGAAAATGGGGTAAATGCTGAAGGGGAGACTCAAAAGAATAAAGGGGATGGGGACAGTGCAGAAGTGGGACATAATAAAGCAAGAAACTATAGAGGCTATAAAAATGTGCACCAGGCTACAGAGTAAGAAGAATAGGGCAAAGAGAGTATGCTGGCTGAACAAGGAGGTGACAGAGGTGGTGAGAGCAAAAAGAATGGTGTACCAGAGGTTCAGAAGGATGGGGAAGGGGGAGGACAGGAAGGGGTACACCAAATGATCCATGGAAGTGACCAAGAGGGTAAGGAGTGCAAAAGCTACTAGGGAACTCAGATTAGCGCAGGGAATTAAAGGAGGGGAAAAATACTTTTTTGGATACATCAGGGAGAAAAGGAAGTGCAGGGAAAGTATAGTGAGGATAAAAAGGGGTAAGGAGTGGGTAGAAAAGGGGAAGGAACAAGCGTAAGCACTAAATGAGTACTTCTGCTCAGTGTTCACAAGGGAGGAGGGGGTCCATTACCACCCTGGTTAGGGGAGAGGGGGTACGGGGTGTGAGTTAATGGACAGTAGGATAGAGGGTAGCAGAGTCTTGGAAGGGCTGAGGGTGCTGAAGGTGAATAAAGCTCTGGGGCCAGATGGTATCCACTCCAGGGTGCTGCAAGATATGGCAGAGGTTCTAGCAGAACCACTGGCGGACCTGTTCAGCACCTCCCTGGAAATGGGGAAAGTGCCTCAAGACTAGAGGATGGCCTATGTGATACCATTATATAACAGTGGTCCAAGGGATGAGCCAGGGAACTATAGGCCAGTCAGTCTGACATCCATAGTGGGAAAGCTCATGGAGACAATACTAAAAGACAGACTAGTGGCATTTCTGGAGGGCAACAACCTGCAGGATGGGAGGCAGCATGGGTTTGTTTCAAGGAGATCCTGTCAGACCAATCTTATACAGTACTATGACTGGGTGATGAGGGAGTTGGATGGGGGCCATATTGTGGATGTGCTATACTGTCCTTATACAGTACTATGACTGGGTGACGAGGGAGTTGGATGGAGCCATGCTGTGGATGTGCTATACTGTCCTTATACAGTACTATGACTGGGTGACGAGGGAGTTAGATGGGGCCATGCTGTGGATGTGCTATACTGTCCTTATACAGTGCTATGACTGGGTGATGAGGGAGTTGGATGGGGCCATGCTGTGGATGTGCTATACTGTCCTTATACGGTACTATGACTGGGTGATGAGGGAGTTGGATGGGGCCATGCTGTCGATGTGTTATACTGTCCTTATACGGAACTATGACTGGGTGACGAGGGAGTTGGATGGGGGCCATGCTGTGGATGTGCTATACTGTCCTTATACAGTAGTATGACTGGGTGACGAGGGAGTTGGATGGGGCCATGCTGTGGATGTGCTATACTGTCCTTATACAGTGCTATGACTGGGTGATGAGGGAGTTGGATGGGGCCATGCTGTGGATGTGCTATACTGTCCTTATACAGTACTATGACTGGGTGATGAGGGAGTTGGATGGGGGCCATGCTGTGGATGTGTTATACTGTCCTTATACAGTACTATGACTGGGTGATGAGTGAATTGGATGGAGGCCATGCTGTGGATGTGCTATACTGTCCTTATACAGTACTATGACTGGGTGATGAGGGAGTTGGATGGGGGCCATGCTGTGAATGTGCTATACTTGGATTTCAGCAAGGCCTTTGATTCAGTGCCCCATGGGAGAATAGGGGTGAAGTTATCTGGGGTGGGATTGGGGACAAAGATGGCATGTTGGATCTCAAACTGGCCAAGGGGTAGGCTGCAGAGGGTGGTGGTGATGGTGGAAGTCTCGGAGCCTAGATCTGTGACGAGCGGGATGCCGCAGGGCTCGGTGCTGGGCCCGGTGTTGTTTGAATTATTCATCTGAGGCATTGCGAAGAGGGTGGTGAGTAGGATTAGCCTGTTCGCCGATGACACCAAAATGGGTGCAGTAGTAGATGATGAAGAGGGATGGGTGCAACTACAGAGGGACTTGACAAAGTTGGAGGAATGGTCAGGGAAGTGGCAGCTGGGGTTCAATGTTAAAAAATGCAAGGAGTTGCATTTTGAGTAAAGGAACCCAAGGAGACAATACTGGCTGGGGGGGGGGGATCAAGCTGGGGAGCACCCAGGAGGAAAAAGACCTGGGGGTATTGATAACAGCAAGCATGAACAATGCTGCCAATGCAGGAGGGCAACTGCAAAAGCAAACAGGATGCTAGGGTGCATAGCACACGGATTCACGTCCAGGCCCAGGGAGGTGATCGTGCCTCTCTACAGGGTGCTGGTTAGGCCTCACTTGGAATACTGTGTGCAGTTCTGGAGGCCGTACCTGAGCCGGGACATCATGCAGCTGGAAGGAATGCAGCGAAGGGTGACGAGGATGATTAGGGGATGGAGAGAATGGATTATGAGATGAGACTAAAGGAACTGAATATGTACACGCTGGAAGACAGAAGGGACAGGGGGGACATAATCGAGACATCCAAGTACCTGAAGGGTGTCAACAAAAGGGAGGCAGAGGGGGTGTTGAAACTAAGGAGTGAGAGGGAGACTAGGGGACATGGGCTAAGAATAGAGGGGGGAGATTCAGGAGGGAGATGAGGAGGCATTACTTCACAGAGGGAGTATTTGCAAGGTGGAATGCACGACCAGAAGGGGTGATATCATTCAAAAATGTGGCTGACTTTAAGAACGTTTGGGATAGGGTACAGGAGTGTGTAAGGGTGGGTGAGAAGGACGACAATGGGAGGTTAAGGGGGTTGAGGAAGGAGCAGCTGCCTGCTAGTGAGCTAGCTGCACAATCAAGCAGACTTTGATAGACTGCTAGGTCTTTTCTGCTGGCACCTTCGTATGTGCAAGTTCCTCTGCCCACTCTGTACGGGCTCGGCATCACAGACACACTCCCCCTTCCACCACAGTAGCAAGGTTTATTCTTATAATGACACACAAAAAATGCTTTTTCCTGTATGTGTCTTCTTTTTATTTAGTCTTCTCACTTATTTGCCAGTTCCTCTGCCCACTCGGTGCAGGCTCAGCCTCACAGACACATACCCCCTTCCACCAATGTATCTATGTTTATTTTTTTTACACACAAAAATGCTTTTTCCTGTAGAAATTTTTTTATTTAGTCCTCTCGCTTGTGCTCAAGTACTTCTGTCCTCTCAGGGCAGGCTCAGCCTCACAGACACACTCCCCCTTCCACTACTGTAGCTAGGTTTATGTATTTTCTTTTTCATACAAAAATGCTTTTTTCTGTAGGAATTTTCTTTTTATTTAGACCTCTCACTTGTTATCAGGTACCTCTGTCCTTGATGGGCTCAGCCTCACAGACACACTTCCCCTTCCACCACTATAGCTAGCGTTATTTTATTTTCTTAATTGCACAGAAAATGCTTTTTCCTTTATGTAGTTGTTCACAGATTCCTCTACCCTCTCAGAAGTAGGACAGGCTCAGTTTCACAGCTACACTCCCCCTTCCACCACTGTAGCTATATTTTGTTTGTAAAACTAAAAAAAAAATGTTTTTTTCTTTTCATTTAGTCCTCAACTGTTGTTCCCAAATTTCTTTGCCCTCTCACAGGTCTTTCTTTTTTTGCTGTAAAAATAGTTTATGTTCTGTTATTTAACATGATTTTTAATTGTTCAGTTTAGACTGGTAACTAACGGTTCCTCCAAGCCACAAAGTCCACATGAACTCATACTCAAAACACCCTGGGCTAGATATTCAAAGGGGTTGTGACTAGCACAACTGAGTTGCACCAGTGCAGCCCCAGAACTGTGCCCCAAGGCAATATTTAAACATGAGAACTGCCCAGCACAATTCCCAATGAGCTAGGGTGCAAAGATAATGTATGCGGCACATCTCCAGGGAGTGTGCCCATGCATATGCGGCACATCCCGATATTCAGCCTGGAATGTGCGGTGCATTTGCTGGCACAACCCTGAGATGTGCCGCATACCTCGACTCAAAGTTGAGCCTGTAAAATAAGGCTCAAGTGCATTCCACCCACCGACGGGCTGCAGTATTGCAGTGCGCAACACAGTAACCATGGGTGGCAACCCCCCCAACACCATGCACAAGAACCCCCATATGTCCAGGTGGTTCCCCCCCTCCCTGCCTGTACCTCTAATCACCAAAATGAATGAACATACTGTCCCTGATAGTCTAGTGGTAACCCCTCCCCCCGACCCTCCGATTGCTGAAATTCATTAATCTGACATCCTAGTAGGTCAGTGGTACTAACCCTCTAACCTCTGATCACTACACATATATTAATGACTATCCTAGTAGTCCAGTGGTTTCCCCCCTCTCTGCCCGTACCCCCAATTGCCGAATATAAATGAAATGACTGTCCTTGCTAGTCTAGTGGTATCCCCATCCCCCACCCACACAGGACCCCCAGACCACCCAGCTCTCCTTCCCATCATTGGCGGAAAGCAAACCCACCCACATACAACGGCCGCTGCCAACCGAATGACAGCTTACAGTAGCAGATGCACGCCCATCGGACCACACTGTGGACCAATGGGCACGCAGTGCATACTGTAATATTCATTCACAAGTATGTGGATGAAGTCATCCATTCACATATTTGTGAATGAGTATTACAGTATGCACTGCAAGCCCATTGGTCCACAGTGTGGTCAAATGGGCATGTAGTTGCTACTGAAAGCTGTCATTCAGTGGGTAGCTGTGGTAGTATGCAGGTGGGTTTGCTGTTTGCCGATGACGGGGGGAACTGGGTGGGCTGGGGGTCCTGTGTTGGTGGGAGGGGTACCACTAGACTACCAGGGATGTTACATTAATGTATTTTTGAGAATCAGATGGTTGGGAGGGAAGGGGAGTATGTACCACTGGACTACCAGGGACAGTAGGTTCATTCATTTTCAGTGATCAGAGGTACGGTCATGGAGGGGGGATTCACTGCACCACCAGGGCTAGTAATAGCATGATTGTAATGGTGATCGGAGGTACAGGTGGGGGTTGGGGTAACCACTAGACCACCTGGGCTGTATATTAGTATCACAACAGCTGGTGGTGTTATGGGATGGGGAGGGAGTACTACTGCTGTCCCTGGTACAGGGACCTCATGCTGTGCAGGGCTCCAGGCGTATTTCACTAGCCAGCCCTGCACCACTCATTTAAATGGGGCCATAATGACATGCAAATTACCCCATTTGTGCCTTGCATGCATAATGGCCTCATTTGCATACTGGTGTCTGAATATGAGGAATTTGTGCACGGCGTATCTTCGATGCGCTGGCACAATACCCATTCCTGGTATTCAGACCTGTCTGGGGGATGCACTGGCGCATTGTATTTGTGCAGGGCACATTATTTGATATATTCAGAAGGGATGTGCCATGGCACCTCTCTTTTGAATATATCCCTTAGTTGCTCCAGCGCATCTCAGTTGCGCTGCACACCCACTTGCACCATTACCAGGCACAACTTTGAATAGCAGGCCTCCTGAATAATATATTTAATACTGTATTTTCTTTTTTTTTCTTTTAACTTTCTTTTTTATTTTTTGACATCTGTTGAATGATGAATAGTAATCTGGTCCCTCACCAGAAGCCTTTTAGATGTCCAATGCCCTACCCGCGATGTTCTCTCACTTCAATCCCTTCCCCCAATTCAGATTTGTTTCAGTATATGCTGAGTCCTTTTACTATTCCTTATTTTGAAACTTGGAATTAGACCCCAAAAGCTTGTTAGTTTGTTTTAAGTAATAATCAAAATAGCACTCACAAATATTGTATGTCATCATAGAAGTGGTCAATTTAAGTAGCACACAACAATACAATCAGGTAAGCGTCTGCCCTCCCCAACAGTTAGCACTGAAATTACACCTCAAATGATGATCACCAAGTTGCAGTGTTCTCAAGCTCTGCCCACCCATTGCATCATCCAATAGCCAGGATTGACAGGCAGTCTCCCAGCAGCTATAGGCTGCCTAGCCTGTCAGTCTGGCTTGATCTGGCCAATCCAGTATCTCCACCCTTCGGTCGCATTGGGCTCATGCATGTAAGGGTATTCACTTGCTCCTGCTGCTTGCCAAGTGCCTGTGCTTTCATTTGCACCCATGACCACCAGAGCAATCATTTTTGGAGCTGGAGTGAGTACCAGGTGACACATGACCTGTATTATGGAAGTCAGGTGACTGCCGGCTGGCTGGGATCTACACAATCAAGGAACTCCATCTACAGGTCAAAGTAGCAGCACATAGAGAAAGGCAAAAACATTTTTTTTCTAAATATTAGCAACTTGCGGCCAATGGACCTGGACTCAGAACAACAAAGCAGTCAGCTTTTATTGATCCGGGTCCGTTGGACTGCATTGGATCGGGGGGTTCTGATTTTCAGCGGGTCGGTCCACACATCCCTATCACATATGTATTTAAACAGCTTTTTTTCTTCTCTTATACCTAAGAATTCCCATTAAAAACATCCCAGTTTTAAAAGTACATCCATGTTTTCAGTAGCAAAAAGTGGTATTACCATAGAACTTTGGTTCTATATGATTTGGGCAACTAAAAAAGAGCGAGCCCAAAGTGAGCAATGGCAAAATAGCACATGTCACAAATGGCGAGGGGTACAAGTCAGTGATCACCGAAATGGCAACAAAAATGTAAAGGGCTTTTCTCACCGCACCCCACTAAAATAAACAACTCTGAGGGAAGCATCTCAGGGAGGGGAAAAGCCATGGGTGCCATTTCAGCTATCACTGGCTTGTACCCCTTGCCATTTGTGGCTGCACTATTTTGCCATCACTCATTTTGTGCTCGCTCTTTTTCAGTCACCCAATTCACAGTACACTAGAACTTCTATCTGTTCTTTAATTATTCAGAAGATTTCATATCCATTTAGGCCTGACTTTTGCATTTTTGGCAATGCATTATGTTATTCCTTTTTATCCCATTTCTTAATGCTTTTTAATAGTTGAACCAATGCAAACTTGTCCACCAGTAAGAGAACTTTGGTGAAATTTACCTGGTATGATGGTTAAAGTTAGCAGGGTCAAATTTTTGGTAGGTTTGCACAGCCATAGAAGAACATCTTCTATCCATTAGTTACCCATTTGGCTAGCCTTTGCTGCATCTGTGCCTTTACTTCCTTCAGTGCCTTACCGGTTTCCCTTTGTTCAAATTGGTATACCTCTCTGCATTTCTTTATACCTTCTGAATGCCACCCTTTTTCCTTCTTCACCTTGGCCACTTGTCTAGCGAACCAAAACAGGCTCTTTTTACTTCTGGTTTTACTCATTTCTTTAATTTCTTCATTTTTTTATTTTATACTGAAAGGTATGTGGACTAAAAGCCCATTTTCACAGATGTCCAGCAATAACATATACAATTACAGTAGACATAAAATATATAATCAATGCAGATATGACACAAACACAGTACATACATAGAAACATAGTCTTTGTCGAAAAATAAGGACTGCTTGGCCCACCTAGTCTGCCCATTTCCCTACCTACAGGATAAGCTGCAGATCCTAGTTAACCAACAGCCTATTTCTTCCTACACCCCACAAGAATTGCATTATGTCTGTCCCAAGATTCTTGAATTCTCCCACAGTTATAGACCCCACAACCTCATTGGGAAGGCTGTTCCATGCAACCACCACTCTCTCTGTGAAAAAATACTATCTCACATAGCCCCTGAGCTGTCCTACCTCTATCTTCAAATTGTGTCCCCTTGTTCTTGCACATCTCTTTTTCTGAATGATGCTACCCTCTTGGACTTTGTTGATTCCACTGAGCTACTTAAAAGTTTATATCATGTCCACCCTCTCCCTCCTTTCCTCAAGGGTTACATATTAAGCTCCTTTAGTCTCTCCTCATATGGCTTCTTTTGCAGATCCTGTACCATTTTAGTTGCCCTCCTCTGGACTGCCTCTATCCTGTCTATGTCCTTACTGAGATGGGGTCTCCAGAACTGGATGCAGTACTCCAGATGGGGTCTTACCAACTGTCTGTAAAGAGGGACAACAACTTCCTGTTTTCTGCTGGTGATGCCTCTCCCTATACATCCCAGTATCCCCCCAGATCGCCCTACTGCCTTCTCACATTGCTTGCTAACCTGAAGGTCATCTGATATGATTACCCCCAGGTCCCTTTTCATTTTTATTGTTGTTACTACCTCCCCCCACCATTGTGTAATCTTCCCCTGGGTTGTTGTTTCCCAGGTGCATTATTTTGCACTTCTTTGCACTGAATCCAAGCTGTCATATTTCTGATTATTCCTCCAACCTTGCCAAGTCCCTTCTCATCCTTTCCACGCCTCCTTGTGTATCATCCCTGTTGCAGATCTTTGTATCATCTGCAAAGAGGCATACTTTTCCTTCCAGTCCCTCTGCAATGTCACTTATAAAGACATTAAAAAGGACTGGACCCAGTACTGAACCCTGCGGTACCCCACTAGTAACCCCTCTTTCTTCAGAGTGGACTCCATTTACAATTACCTTCTGTGTC
The DNA here is from genome assembly GCA_016271365.2 of Neoceratodus forsteri. Taxonomy (NCBI): domain Eukaryota; kingdom Metazoa; phylum Chordata; order Ceratodontiformes; family Ceratodontidae; genus Neoceratodus; species Neoceratodus forsteri. Next base: position 980,025,171 of record CM057452.1, on the reverse strand, counting down.
CTGTTGTCCAGCTAATGTTGTACCCAGGCTTCCACTCTGGGACCCACTCCCAGGCTGGCTAATTTGATTATTAATCTTTTGTGTGGGACTGTGTCAGATGCCTTGCTAAAGTCTAGGTAGGCCATGTCCACAGCCCCTCCCTGGTCTACTACTTTGGTCACCCAGTCAAAGAAATCAATTAGATTCATCTGACATGACCTTTCCACTGTGAACCCATGCTGCCTTGGATCCTGTGCCCCATTGGTCTCTAGGTACTCAACAATTCTTTCCTTCAGAAGTGATTCCATTACTTTCCCTACCACAGAGGTCAGACTGACAGGTCTGTAGTTTCCTGCCTCTGTCTTGGTCCCACTTTTGTGAAGGGGAATCACATCTGCCTTCCTCCAGTCTTCAGGTACCACACCATCCTCCCAAGATTTGTTAAAAAGGGTAGTCAGTGATGCCACTAGTTCTCCCCTTAATTCTTTCAGAATTCTGGGGTGACTTCTGTCAGGCCCCATTGCTTTGTCCACCTTCAGTTTTAGGAGTTCTTTCAGAACCCTTTCTTCTGTGAAAGGACTGGGATTGACCCCCCCCCCCCATCCAGAGTGCTTCTGGGAGGAGGTGGGGAACTACAGACCAGTCAGTCTTACCTCAGTAGTGGGCAAGATTATGGAGGCACTCTTTAAGGAAAGGATAGTGCAACACCTGGAATCCATAGGGGCACAGGATCCAAGACAGCATGGGTTTACAAAAGGAAGGTCCTGTCAAACTAATCTCATAGATTTCTTTGACTGGGTAACCAGAGTGGTGGACCAAGAGGGAGCAGTTGATGTCACCTACCTTGACTTCAGCAAAGCTTTTGACACTGTTCCACATAGAAGATTGATAAATAAGCTGGGTAGGCTCGGGGTGGGTCAGAAGTTGGTCAACTGGGTGGCAAACTGGTTGATGGGCAGAAAACAGAGAGTGGTGGTAAATGGTATACAGTCAGAAGAGATGTAAGTCACAAGTGGGGTACCTCAGGGATCAGTCCTGGGACCAGTCCTCTTCAACATCTTCATTAGTGACCTTGCAGATGGACTAGAGGGTAAGGCTTGTCTGTTTGCAGATGACACCAAGATCTGCAACAGAGTAGATGATCCAGATGGGGTGGGCAGAATGAGAAGAGATCTGGATAAACTAGCAAAATGGTTGGAAGAGTGGCAACTGGGATTTAATGCAAAGAAGTGCAAAATCATGCACATAGGGAAGAGAAACCCTGAAGCCACCTATAGGCTGGGAGGGGAGTTGCTAGCAGTCACAAAGGAAGAAAGAGACTTGGGCATCATCATCACTGATGACCTGAAATCTTCCAAGCAGACCTCTAAAGCAGTAGATAAGGCTAGGGGGTGTTAGGGTGTATTAGTAGGGTATCACAAATTGTAAGAGGAGGTAATAATCCCTCTTTACAAGACACTGGTTAGGCCCAATCTGGGTACTGCGTGCAGTATTGGAGGCCACACTTCACAAGGACATTAACCAGATTGAGGCAGTCCAGAGAAGGGCAACAAAATGGTGCAGGGACTGCATCAGAAGACATATGAGGACAGATTAACAGAGCTCAATATGTATACCCTTGAGCAAAGGAGGAGAGAGGTGATATGATCGAGGCATTCAAACACCTTGAGGGCATAAACAAGGTGAAAGAGTCTAACATGTATAAATATAAGAAAAATAGCAGGACAAGAGGACACAGCATGAGATTAGAGGGGGCGATTAAGGGGGAATGTGAGGAAATTCTTTTTCACAGAAAGGGTGGTGGATGCATGGAATGGCTTACCACAAGAAGTGGTGGCTATGAATACAGTGCAGGGCTTCAAACAGGCATGGGACAGGCATAAGGGAGCAATACAAATGACTATGAATAGATAGGCCACTGACAGAGCAAAGGCCAATGGCACATTTATAAGGTAGAAAAAGAAATGGGCAGACTGGATGGGCCTTGCAGTCCTTATCTGCCGTCAACTTCTATGTTTCTATGTTGCTGTGTTAATTGGATTAGGCACCTCCCCCCCCTCCTCTTTTGTGAATACTAAGCAGAAGTATTCATTCAGTATTCCTGCTTTTTCACTGTCCTTCTCTGCCCACCCACCGTCCTTTCTATTTAGCCTCACTATCCCTACCTTTGTCTTTCTACGCTCACTGATGTACCTACAAAAGGTTTTATCCCCCTTCTTAACCGAGTTGGCTATCTTTTCGTCAGTTTGGGCATTTGCTATTCTGACTTCCCTCCCTGCTTCCTTCTGCCTTAACTGGTACAGTTCTCTGTCCTGCTCCTTCTGTGCTTCCTTTTACTTCCTAAGTGCTATCTTTTTCTCCCTAACCTTCCCCACCACATCTTTTGAGAACCATAGTGGCTTTTTCTTTCATTTTGATTTGTTTGTTTGCTTCACACAACAGTTTGTTGCCTCTGTGATGGTAGTTTTGATGTTTCCCCATTGTTGCTCCACCCCTCCTCCTAGCCTGTTTGCTAGTACTTTTCTAAGGCACTCTCCCATCTTTTTCAATATAAGAAAAATAGCAGGGCAAGAGGACACAGCATGAGATTAGAGGGAGGCCAATTAAGGGGTAATATGAGGAAGTTCTTTTTCACAGAAAGGGTGGTGGATGCATGGAACGGCCTACCTCAGGAAGTGGTGGATATGAATACAGTGCAGAGCTTCAAACAGGCATTGGATAGGCATAAGAGAGCAATACAGATGAGTATGAATAGATAGACCATTGACTGAGCAAATGCTGACAGCACATTCATAAGGCAGAAAAAGAAATGGGCAGACTGGATGGGCCTTGCGGTCCTTATCTGCTATCAACTTCTATGTTTCTATGTTGCCAAAGTCAGCCCTCCTGAAATCCAGTACCCTCACTTTTGTATGGCTTGACTCTGTAGCTGAGTTTATCGTGAACCACACTGTTTGGTGGTCACTTGTTCCCAGATGGCTACCCACTTTTAGATCTGAGATCCTCTCACTGTCCCCATTTTAGAGTACGAGGTCTAGGATTGCTCCCTCATGAGTGGGTTCCAAAATTAGCTGTCTGAGGCATGCCACTTGTAGGGCATCGAGAATGGCCCTGCTCTTGGATGTGGCTGCAGCAAAGGTGCTCCAGTTAACATCTGGCATATTCAGGTCCCCCATCAACAGTATCTCCCCTTTCTCTGCCATCCTAAGGATACCTTCTATCATATCCTTGTCAATTCCCTCTCCCTGACATGGGGGTCTGTATACAACACCTGTGCAGATTGTGGTGCCATTTCCAGTCTCTAAGGTGACCCACAGTGCCTCTTCTCCTCCTCCTTGTTTACTATTTTGTTCCATTGCTTTTATCCCTTCCCTTACATAGAGAGCTACTCCTCTCCCTCTTCTACCCTCCCTGTCTCTCTTGTAGGTTGTTTACCCTGGTATGTTAACATCCCAGTCATGGTCCTCTGTGTACCATGTTTCTGTGACTGCTACGATATCCAGGCATCCCTCTTCCATCAAGGCCACAAGTTCAGGGAGTTTGTTGTCCAAACTATGGGCATTGGTACTCATTACCCTCCATTTCTTGATGGCCTTACTCCTTTTTGCCCCATCTCTGTCCTTATTGCCTTTGTCATTATCTCCCTTTACACCTGCCCTTCTCCCTATCAACATCTCTGTCTTGGTGTTTACCTCACTTACTACCCTGATTTTTTTTTAGGGAAGGGCTAGGATTTCCCTGCTCCTTTTCAGTGCCTCCCCCCTTGACTAGTTCAAATGTTTGCCAATGAAGCATTTAAACCTTTCACCTAGGATCCTGGTTCCCCTCCTGGACAGATGCAGACCATCATGCCAGTATAGGCCTGCATCACTCTAGGTGGACCCACAGTCCCCAATGCAACCAAATCCCTAAGCTCTGCACCAGTTTTTCAACCACTGATTGAATTCCATGGTGTGGAGCACCCTAGCCTCATCCATGCCATAGACAGGCAGCACCTCCAAGAATGTTACCCTGTGTGCTACTTGTCTAAGGCCCCTCCCTAACGCCACAAATTCTTCCTGTACTGCTCTGATCCCTTTCTCAGCCAGGTCATTTGTCTCTGGGTGGACAATGACATCCAGCTCCCTCCCCCATGCAACTGCTCCAGCGATCCTGAGGATTCACTCCTTCCAAGCCATGGCACCAGGCAGGCACCTTACCTCCCTCTCCCCTTCCTCCCCCAGTTCTACCCACCTAACAATGGAGTCCCCCACCAGGAGTTGTTTCCTTCCCCTGTGGGGTCCCATGCCACTCTCCCATGGATCTCCTTTGTGGAGGTTCCCAGCATCCTTCTTGGTCTCCACTGTGGGTGCCTCCATAGAGGAACCACACTTTGCCAGAATGGCATATGAATTGTGGAGAGTTGCAACTGGAGGGATGCACCTCTGTTCCACCATCCTTACCCTCCCTGAGCACACTGTGGTCCAACCACTCCTCTTTCTTGGCAACCTCTGAGGCAACAGCAGTGGCCTTGGTGGTCCCTGAGTGGGAGAGGAGGTCCCCCAAATCCTGGCCAACTCAGTGTGAAGATGAGCAGCCTCCTTCCTCAGACCAGAGAGGTGCCTGCAGATGGGACTACACTGCATCCTCCAGAACGTCTCCCGGAAGACTGCTACTCCACAGCCACTGCACCGCACCACTCCCATCATGTCTTATTTCTGACCCCTTAACTGTTGTTTGGAATACTTACTCTTTCCTTGTTTATTTTTTATTTTTTCTCCCTACTTACTTCCTCTGTGCCCTTTAAGCTCCTGATCTTCCTGTTCTGAGACAAAAAGTTCCTATATTTCTCAGTAGTCTCCTTACTTGCTCAGAGTCAGACCTCCAGCAGCTAGGGGGAGAAGGAGAGCTCCTATTTTCCTTCTAGGATGGTGAGTCTTTTGTGGCTCTCTGATCATTCACTTCCTGCTCCCAAACAGGAAGTTACTGTTGTCAGCCAAATCCTGTGTCTATAAAAGTAGAACTGGTCGAGGGTGGAGGGGAGGGAAGGAGGGCAATATAGTTCCAGTAGAGAAGTATAGTTATAACAGCAGCTTCTTCTTCTTGGTGTTCTCTGCCTGTTCTTTTGCAAAAGCTATCTAGGGCAGGTTTTAAATCTGGCTTTAACCTGGCTTCCTTCTAGCTAAGCCACTCCCCCTACTTCACAGCTCTTTCTACACTTAGTTAATTGCACAGATAACAATTCCCTTCAGCCACTTGAGACAAGAAAAAATTACTCACCTTAGTAATTATGTTTCTTCTAATGGAGTCTTGCTGTATTCTGAAAATATGCAGTTAGCCCCAGCACTTGTACTGCTCCAGAGATGAAAGAGTTAACTCTATGCTGAGAGCATAGAATGTTGAGCTCGTGCTCGGTTCAAACCTCTGTCTGCTGCACTTTCAAGTGTAACCATCAGATTCTTATGAAACAAGACTAACTTAGTACACCTATAGTGTGGAAATTGTGAAAAAAAAAACACTAGCCATAAGGACAACAAAAGATTTTGGAATCCCAAAACACTCAGGTCGAGAACCCCAAAACAAAAAACTCAGGTAGTGAACTTAACATAACTTTTAAATAACAACAAATAAAGATCTGCTATGCCAAGCTCCTCCAAAAGGAGAAGGAGCCAATACACCTCTGGGGTGCAGCACTGTACCTGCCAGCCCACTTCTCAAAAAAACAGGTTCTGAGAGGGGAGGCAGGGGGGGAAGGTCAGAATACAGCAAGACTCTATTAGAAGAAACATAATTACTAAGGTGAGTAATTTTTTCTTCAAACAACATAAAGTCTTGCTGTATTCTGGCAATATGCAGACTACCAAGTAGTATCTCCCAGGAGGAGGGTACAGAATCTACTTAGGAAATAAGATCTGCAGCACTGCTGTACCAAACCTAGCATTACTCCTAGCCTGGGTGTCCAGAGAGTAATGCTTGATAAAAGTATGAACTGTTTTCCTGGTGGCTGCTTTACAGATCTCTAAGAGTGGAATATCTCAGGCTGCAGCCAGAGAAGCAGCTGTACCTCTAGTCGAATGAGCCCTCAGGCCTGGGGGGGGGGGTACCTTGCCAGCTTTTTATAGCAGAACTGTATACAAGAGTCAATCCACCTGGCAATAGTCCTTTTAGTAGCTGGTTTACCCTTTCCCACTTCACCATAAGTGAGAAACAACTGAGAACAGTCAAACCTATGTGCCTTAGTGCGCTCAATGTAGTAGCTAAGAGACCTTTTAACATCCAAACTGTGTAATCTTCTCTCTCCTGAAGAAGAATGATCAGTGAAAAACACAGTAAGGGACATGGATTGGTTCAGATGAAAATCTGAAACCACTTTGGGTAAGAACCTCCTGTTGGTTCTTAGGACCACCTTATCTCTATGAAAAGAAATAAAATCAGGCTCCACTGACAGAGCTTGCAATTCACTGATACACCTAGCAGAGGTAATAGCTACCAGGAACACAGTTTTCCAAGTCAAGTACTTAAGTTCTGCTGAGGCCAAAGGCTCAAAGGGTGGTTGCATGAGCTGAGCAATGCAAACATTAAGATCTCAAACAGGGGTAGGATCCTTAAAAGGGGGATTAGTATGAAGTAGTCCCTTAAAAAATTTACAGAACACAGGGTGGGAAGCTCAAGAAGAAGGCTTCCCCACTAATAAAAATGCAGAAACAGCCGATAGATGCACCTTGAGGGTAGCCGGTCTGAGGCCTAAACTATTGAAATGAACCATATAGTCCAGAACTGCAGACAAGTCAGCAGAGTCTGGTGATATCTGTTTACTAGAACACCAAATACCAAACCTTTTCCATTTGGCGTTATAGGTTTTTTCTAGTAGCAGGTTTACGATAAGCCTTGAGAATGTCCAGAACTCCCTGAGACAGATTCATATTTGAATATTCTAGCTCTTCAAGAGTCAAGCTTTTAGATTGAGAGATTGAAGATTGGGATACCAAATTCTTCCCTGAGAGGAAGTTAACAGATTATGTTTTTTGGGGAGAGCCAATGGAAGATGAACTGCCAGGGACAGCAAGAGAGGATACCAAGGCTGCCTGGCCCAGTCTGGAACAATCAGGATCACCTTGCAAGATTGTGACCTTATCTTGACCAGAACTCTGAACAATAAAGGAAAGGGGGGAAAGGCATACAGACATTTCCCCGACCAATCCAACAGTAGAGCATCCAGGGGGACTGAGCCCTATACTTGGGGTCTGCAATAAAAGATAGGAAGTTAGTGATTGCCTGGGGCTGCAAAGAGGTCTATCTGAGGAGTGCCCCATCTTAGAAATATCACTTTTAGTACTAAATGATCCAGGGACCATTCGTGATGGTCCTAAAAAATCCTGCTCAAAGCATCTGCTAACACATTGTCCTTCCCTGGAAGGTGGACTGCTACCAGGGATGTCTGTAGAGAATAGGTCAGAGACCAGACTTTCATGTCTTCTGTGCACAAGGCCATCGACCGAGTGCCTCCCCTGCTTGTTGATGTACCACATGATGGTGGTGTTGTCTGTTCTTACCTGAACCACCTTGTAGGAATCCCAAGAAAGTGAACACTTGCTGAATCACTTGTAGATTTGACTTGATTTGGTCTGGAGACTGCCCCACAATGAGCCAGTCATCGCGATATGGGAAAATAGAGATGTTCTGCCTCCTTAAAAAGGCTACTACTACTGCTAGGCAGTTTGTAAAGACCCTTGGTGCTGATGTTAGTCCAAAAGGCATTGCCCTGAACTGATAATAGCCTGAGGGCAGTTTGAATCTCAGATCCTTTCTGTGGGAGCACCTAATGGGAATGTGAAGTAGGCATCCTTGAGGTCTAGGGAAGCTAGCCAGTCCCCTGGCCTTAGAGAGGGGAATAATTACCATTTTGAACTTTGGCTTCAGTAAATGCTTGTTCAAGTATCTTAGGTCTAGGATGGGCCGCTACTCCCCTGTTTTTTGGGGGGTAAGGAAGTATCTGTAGTACAGACCTTTGCCCCTGAGGGATACAGGAACTCTCTCTATGGCTCTGAGAGCTAACAGAGAGGAAACCTCTGCCTCTAGGGCAATGGTTTCGGAGATGTTTGTAGGTGGAAAAGACCTGACTCTCAGCTTTGGAAACTTTTTGAAGCTGAGGGCCAGTCCCTGGCTTACTACCTCCAGAACCCACTTTTCTGAGGTTACAGACTTCCAGGCCTGGAAGTAGAAAGCCAGCCTGCCTCCTACAGGGATTGGGGAGTCAACCCGGGCTGACACCTCAGGGTGTCTGCTTGGCAGGATCCTTAGGCTGAGAGGTGGATGTAGTCCTGCTCATCCCCCTCCTGCCTCTCCCTCTAAAATTTCCCTCTGGGAAAAAGGAAAGGAGGCCTGTGCCTGGTAGAAAGGCCTGTGAAAAGGCCTGCCCCTGACCCTAGCCTGCTGCTTCTGAGGAGTTGACTGCCTTTCCTTGGCTTGAGCACTCCTGTAGGTGGTCCTGTACTCATCCATCTTCTTCATGTAGTTCTCTGTCTGCTCCCCAAACAGAGAATTACCTACAACAGAAAAATCCATAGCCTTAGCCTGGGTATCCTGTGAGAGGCTAGTACACCTGAGCCAAGCCATCCTCCAAAGAGCCACAGATGTAGCCATGACTCATGATGAAAGATCACTGGAGTCCACAGCAGCATGAAACTAAATCTTAGATGCCTCTCTCCCATCAGCAGCCACCTCCTCCAGCTCCTTGGCTAGCTGGGGGGAAGTCTGCTTAGCCAGATCCAAAACAGACTCCCACCTGGACTTTTGGTATCTAGCTGCGTAGTTAGCCTGTCTGAGTCCCAGAAAAGATGCCAGGTACTGCTTTTTAGCCATAACATCTGTCTTCCTGGAGTCCTTATCTGGGGGAGGGGCAAAGGGTATGCTAGCCTTGTCACAGGCTGCAGCCTGCACTACTCCAACATGGCTGCAATGCTGGTACAGGAACTCCATAGCTGAGCCTGACAGCATATACCTCCTGTGCATTCGTTTGTCTACTGGAGGCAATGAATTTGGAGTTTTTAAAAGCTTGTGAGTCTGTTTCCCAAAAGATTTGTGTAAGGGAAGAGACAGTCTGTTGGACTCTGGGATGTCCATCATCTCCACAAAATCAGGCTCCTCCTGCTCCTTAACAGCTTCATCCACAGGGAACTGGAGGGTATCAGCCACTTTCCTGTAAAACATAAGTGGAAAGGGGACTCAGAAAGCCTGGGAGGGGAAACTCCTGAAGGCCTGTCTGGGGAGACGTCTGGTTCAATGGGCTCATCCAGACCTTTCCCACCATCTTCATCCTCATCATTGTCAAACTCTTCTTCCCCCCCTCCCATTCCAGCTCATAATATTTTTCCAAAGAATAATCGGAAACTGGGGGAACCGACCAAACTGAGTGCCTACCGAGACGTGCCGGATCAGTCAGAATGGAATGGAGCAATTCCACAATATTAATCGCCTTGGCAATTTCCTCGGCAGTTGGATAGTGGGGATCTGAATCCAAACCAGCTGACTTTTCCTTCTTCTTCTTCTTGCAGGAACTGACACCTTAGGATTGGCTCTCCTCTTGCCCAAGGAAGTTTGGCCCTGGTCAGAGGGCACTCCCTCAGGTTTGGTCGGAACCGAACTGGGCTAGCCATCCGGGTCAGTGAACTTCTCGGCCTCTTTCTCCCTAAGCCTGCCCAACCTTTTTTCTAGTGTGGCCTAGGGAAATTTTTGCATATTTGGTGGTCTGAATCGAGTGGTCAAACCCCAGACAATAAACACAGGTGGTGTGGGGATCAGCCTTAGCAAAGGCCTCCCCACACAAACTACAGTGCTGAAATCCAGTGGGCCCAGTTTTTCTTTTAGGTTTCTCAGACATGGCCACAGTAAAACAGAAAACTTACTCTTTACATGGCTTCAGGCTAGGTAATTAAACTTATCGGTTCCTACTTGTGTCACGGGTATTGGAAAAAAACATTCAACACGTTTTTTTTGAAACCGATAAGCACCGGAATCACCACAGAATCAAAACAGTGATCAGTTCAGCTAAACTGATTGTAACACATTTTAAGCTTTACAATTTACACAGAATTTACTACAGTCCACTAACTATACTACTTCTTACTGTACCACAGACAGGGATCTGAACCGAGGAAAAAGTATACATTTTTGGTTTAAACCGACAATTTTTACTAGTGCGAACCGAAAGTGACAGGAGACACTCCGGAGCGACTGTTCAATTAGGTGGAGAAAAGAATCTGATGGTTACACTTGAAAGTGCAGCAGACAGAGCTTTGAACCGAGCATGAGCTCAATGTTCTATGCTCTTAGCACAGAGTTAACTCTTTCATCTCTGGAGCAGTTCAAGTGCTGGGGCTAACTGCATATTGTCAGAATATAGCAAGACATCATGTTGTTTGAAACACCTAGATAACTGCGCAGATAACAATTCACTTCAGCCAACTAAGACAAACACGCTAACTTTTTTTTGTTTTGTTTTTACCCTAAATTGAAGGTCCCAGTAGTAGAGTTCAAGTTCTTTAGTCCTAGTAGAGAAGTATATTTATAACAGCTGTTCCTTCTTCTTGGTGTTCTCTGCCTGTTTGCATGTTTGCATGTAAAACACTTGCAAACAGAGTTAGTCAGCATGTTACTTCTAACAGTTATCTTAAAATTGGATAGTTTTGGACAGCCAGTGATAAAACTTGGTACTTTATTATACATTTTTGTAGCTGTAAAATTTATTAAATTTTGGGAAACACACTGTGGTAATAGGGAATTGTAAAGGAATTTCTACATTGCATTTTAGTATAACCTACGGAGTAATAAACTAGTAATACTATTTGGTAGCAAACCCAACTGTGCAAAGATAATATGGATCTAAAGTTAAAAACATGCAGTCATAGATAAACAAAAGAATTGTAAAGATGGCAATGATGTGTCAGTCTGGATCGTCCAGTGGCAAAACGTATCACACTGTGACATGTCATCCGGAGCTTAGTGAACATTCTCTCCGAGAAGTATGAATATACTAAAAAGCCATAGTCCATGACAGATGACAACACACTATGAGTTAGAATATGTCTAGTTTCCATAGAAAAGTTCCTCTTTATTTGATATAAAAAGCCCAATTTCTTGTGAAGTTTGCCTAGTAATCTCATAATGTGTTCTTCATAGTGATGTGGGAGTCTAGGATCAGGCCAAGATATTTAAATACCAAAACTTGCTCTATTTGATTTTCAGAGTTATCTCAGAGAAATAAATCTGAAATTGGAAATTTCCTGGAACTGGAAAAAAGCATGGACTTTGTTTTGATAGAATTTAACACTAATTTATGTTATTCAAACCAGTGATGCAATAAAATAAAACCAGATAGTAATGTGTTTTTGATAGATGTGATACTAGTCTCAGAGCAGAAAATGACTGCTTCATCTGCATACAATATTAATTCTGTATGTGTAAATAATCTGATAATAAATTAACAAAAGGGGAAAACAACAAAGGTCCAAGCATGGAGTCCTGTGGGACGCCATACCTTAATACTGATTCCTTAGGAGCCATTAATTAAGGTTCTCTGGTTCCGGTTTGACAAATAATTTCCAATTCAAGAAATCACATCATCTGAAAAGTGAACACCAGGCAACAGTTTTAGAAGTTCAGCATGGTCCACCAAATCAAATGCCTAGGTGAGGTCCACTTCCTTCACACAGAGGCTGGTTACTTTAACTACACCCTCCCTTATGGTTTTCTACTGTGCCTCTACCCCATCCTGGCAATAACCCCCCTACAAGGCAGTTTCTGAGGAAGTCTCCCATTTCTTTAAAATCTGCTCTCCCAAAGTAACGGACCCTCACCCTCCTGTGGTTTTCCTCTGTTCAGGTCTTTATGTTAGACGACACTGTACAGTGATCACTGGTACCATACCGAGGGGACTGTCAACTGTGATGTTTACATTGCTGTCCCAGTTTGTTAGTGCCAGGTCCAACACTGCCCATCCATTGCTGGTTCTTTTACTACCTGTCTAAGAAAAGCCCTTTGTAGGGAGTCAAGAATATTGATGTTCCTTGCCAAAGCCACCACTGGAAGGCTCCATTCCACATCTGGCAGACTGAAGTCACCACTACTGCATCTCCCTGTTACTTGCCATTCTGATGATAGATTCCCTAAGTACCTTATCCAACTCCTCTCCCAGTGCTGGAGGGCTTTGTGCTGCCCCATTATGGATAACAGCCCCAAAGCCAGTCACCAGGATGACCCACAGCTCCTCTAGCTCTTCCTTTTCCTCCTGGGGACCCTGCACCTCAGTGGCAGTAATTCCAGACTCATACAGTGCACCCCTCCTCCCCACTTCCCAGCCCTGTCTCTTCTGAGCAGAGAGCAGCCAGATATGGCCATAGCCCATTTAAGGTGCTCAGTGCACCACGACTGGGGCATAAAAATTATATAATTGTCACACCTTACTGCCCAGGCATTGCTGAGTAAATGTCAAGTATGGCCTAAGAGTATGCCTATGTTTTGTTTCACTAATATAATGTATGTTTCAGGGTTTTATTTAACTCCAAAAATTGATGAGCGTTTTGGTCATAAAAGTGCTAAAACATTGTGAAAATGCATAGCACTTGCCTCACTGTGTTTAACAAACATAACACTTCTATAAAAACCTATATAAATACTTTCTGTACAGTTAGCATTGTCACAAGAAACAAACTGCTAATCAATTATTTAAAACCCTGGTTTAGCAGAAATATATGATCAACAGTACTTCCCAGAGAAAAGATAATGTACTGTAAGTTATTGTATTTCAGTTCTAGTAAGCTATGTATAGCTTATTTTGTAAACACCAAAAACACTTTTATTGAATTTGAATGCCATTTTTTCCTATGGGAAAATGTGACAATGCATACATTACAAATACAATTAGAGATATGAAATCATTAGAAACAAGATTGTTATTTTATTGAGTAATTCTGATGACATCATAACTTGTGAGAGTGAATCCCAACATGAAATGACGTGCTCACCAAGGAGGCTACATTCAGAAATGTATATTACCCTATTTAATAGTTATAAGTCATTACATTTGTAAAAATAGTTTAATTTGTTCAATTGTTCTGTCTGTTAGTGCTGCTATTCAGATGCTCCATACTTATACACCATCTTTATTGATTATTTCATTAGTCTTTTTGTTTCACTGCCACTTTTTGCTTTTGCTATCAGACTGGTGGACCATGGATATACCATCTGTTAATTCCTTATAATTTTACAAGATTATTTTTACAGAGGTATTGTGTATCTTCATTCAGTTTTTTTCTTGCCTTAAAGCTTTTTCTACTTGTGAGAGTGTGCAGGCAGATTCTCATTCCTGTTTCTGCTGCACCTCCACCAACCCCCATCACCCCATAGCCAGCCTGCCCATATTTTCCCATGGACTCCCCCCTGTGGTAGGGCTAGGAGGGGGAGGCACATCCCTTCCAGAACAACATATCCAGATTGGCAGGTGGTTTGGGTGATCAAGCTGGCTGGAGATGAGGAGCAGGGCTTCACTTAGCCTGCACCACTCATGTTTTCTGCTTTTCTGTCCCTATCCGCCTCCCCAGATGTTAGGCATTACCCCTTTAGGCCTGGACATGCACCGATGTCCTCCTGTGAAAGATCAAGCTTATTGGCCCACCAAAGGGTTGTCAGTGTGGCAGATCCTGATGTCATCCCTCTCCAGCATGGGAGCACTGCCATGTGACAGTGCCTTCCCAGCACTTGGGGATACCCAGCCAGCTTCCCGAGCTTGCTTCCGAACTCAGGTCACCAGCATGGGAGCGTGTAGCGCTACCCACTGGGCCATTAGGTGCCGCTTTCTTCATTCAGCTTTAATGGTTTTTGATTTTCTTACACTTGCCCTTTGCTGTGTCCTCTGAGGTATGGCTTTTGCACAAACTGCAGTAAATGTTTAATAAAACAAACAGATTCATGAATTAGTGAATGACTAAAATGGAAATGTAATAAAACCTCTGACCTGATTTCTGTCTGGCCCAGGCGATGAATCCTGCAATGAAAACCAATATTCCAACTCCAGTCCCAACTGCTCCTGCAATGACTTTCTGAGTCTCTGATACTGAAACATGTGGTTCTGCAAAAGGGAACACACACTAAAGACCTTCAGTTAGGATATTGAGGGAGTGTTTCATATTAAATCATGATCATTCTTTTCCAGTACATAAATGCTAAGGTTGGGCTTCATTATCCAGAAGGTAGCTATCCTCATTCTTTAATAAAATAATTTTGTATTGTGTAGGCAGGATGTAAGAGCTTGGCTGAGGTACAGTATTTTTAATTATTTGGTTAGGAAGAAATGGATACCAAGTTACGCAGAAGCAGTAAGGCCAAGTATGGTTAGAGTCAAAAAGAGGCAGTGTGTGCTAGTGCAGTTAGAGTTACAAAGAAGCAATGTTTTCTTGTGTTGTTAGAGTTATGAAGAGGCAATGCAGGCTAGTGGTTAAAGATATGAAGAGGCAGTGTGGACTAGTGTGGTTAGAGTTATGGAGAGACAGTGGTTTGGTGGTTGGAGTTATGCAGCAACAGTGTTGCCTTGTGTTGTTAGAGTTATGAACAGGCAGTGTGAGCTAGTGGTTAGAGTTATGCAAAGGCAGTGTGGCCTAGTGTGATTTGAGTTATCCAGAAGCAGTGTGAACTAGTGTGGTTAGAGTTATGCGGAGGCAGTGTGGACTAGTATGGTTAGAGTTATGGAGAGGCAGTATGGGCTAGTGGTTAGAGTTATGCAGAGGAAATGTGGCCTAGTGCAGTTAGAGTTATGCAGAGGCAGTGTGAACTAGTGTGGTTAGAATTATGGAGAGACAGTGTGGTTTGGTGGTTGGAGTTATGCAGCAGCAGTGTTGCCTTGTGTTGATAGAATTATGAAGAGGCAGTGTGGGCTAGTGGTTAGAGTTATGCAGAGGCAGTGTGGGCTAGTAGTTAGAGTTATGCAGAGGAAATGTGGCCTAGTGCAGTTAGAGTTATGCAGAGGCAGTGTGAACTACTGTGGTGAGAATTATGGAGATGCAGTGTGGTTTGGTGGTTGGAGTTAAGCAGCAGCAGTGCTGCCTTGTGTTGTTTCGAATTATGAAGAGGCAGTGTGGGCTAGTGGTTAGTTATGCAGAGGCAGTGTGGACTAGAGTGGTTAGAGTTATGTAGAGGTGATGTGGACTAGTGTGGTTAGAGTTTTGCTGAGACAGTGTGGACTAGTGTGGTTAGTTATGTGGAGACAGTGTGGACTATTGTGGTTAGAGCTATGGAGAGGCAGTTAGGTTTGGTGGTTGGAGTTATGCAGTGGCAGTGTTGACTTGTGTTGCTAAAGTTATGAAGAGGCAGTACAGCTGGTGCTGTTAGTATTGTGAAGAGGCACTGTAGCCTTGTGTGGTGAGAGTTATGCAAAGGCAGTGTGGACTAGTGTGGTTAGAGTTATGCAGATGCAGTGTGGCCCACTGTAGTTGGAGTAAAGGCAGAGGTGCTGTGGCCTAGTACGGTTTAAGTTAGGCAAAGGCAGTGTGGCCTAGTATGGTTAGAGTTATACAGAGGCCATGTAGCCCACTGTGGTTAGAGTTAGGAAGGGGTAGTGTGGACTAGGAACATAAACACTGATGGCAGATAAGGACCACTTGGCCCATCCAGTCTCCCCATTTCCCTACATACTGGATCAGCTACAGATCCCAGTTTTACCACCAGCCTACTTCCTCCTACATCCCACTAGAATTGCCTTATGTCTGTCCCATGCATTCTTAAATTCCCCCACTGTTTTTGACCCCACAAACTCCTCAGGAAGGCCATTCCATGCATCCAATACCCTCACCATGAAAAAATACTTCCTCGTGTTGTGCCCGAGTCGTCCCCCCTCTATCTTCACATTGTGCTGCCTTGTTCTTGCACATCTCTTTTTCTGAAAGATGCTACCCTCTAGGAAGTTGTTGATTCCCTTGAGGTACTTGAACGTTTCTCCATGTCCCCCCTCTCCCTCCTTTCCTTGAGAGTGTACATGTTAAGCTCTTTTATTCTCTCTTTGTGTGGCTTCTGGGGTAGTCCCTGCACCATTTTAATTGCCCTCATCTGGACTGCCCCATCCTGTCTATGTCCTTGCAGAGCTGGGGTCTCCAGACGGGGTCTCACCAACTTTCTGTATAGATGGATAACAACTTCCTGTTTTCTACTGGTGATGCCTCTCCGTATGCAACCCAGTATCCCCCAGTCCTCCTTACTGCCTTCTAACATTGCCTGCCAACATTTAGGTCATCTAATATGATTACCCCCCCAGGACCCTTTCCATTTTTGTTGTCGTTAATGCTTTCACCCCCCCTCCATTGTGTACTCTTCCCTTGGGTTTTTGTTTCCCAGGTGTATTACTTTGCACTTTTTTGCATTGAATCTAAGCTACCATACTTTTGATCATTCCAGCACTTTTTTGCATTGAATCTAAGCTACCATACTTTTGACCATTCCACCAACCTCGCCAAGTCCCTTCTCATCATTTCCCTCCCCCAAGTGTATTAACCCTGTTGCAGATCTTTGTGTCATCTACAAAGAGGCATACTTTTGCTTCCAGTCCCTCTGCAATGTCACCTATAAAGACATTAAAGAGGACCGGTCCAAGTAATTAACCCTGCGGTACCCCCCTAGTAACCCTCCATTCTTCAGAGTTGAATCCATTTACTATTACCCTGTGCATCCTGTTGTCCAGCAAATTTTATTACCCAGGTTACCACCTTAGGACCCACTCCCAGGCTGGCTAACTTGTTTATTAATCTTTTGTGTGGGATTGTGTCAAATGTCTTGTTAAATTCTAGGTAGGCCACATCCACAGCCCCTTCCTGGTCGACTACTGTGGTCACCCAGTCAAAGAAATCTACTAGATTCGTCTGACATGACCTTCCCACTGTGAATCCATGCTGCCTTGGGTCCTGTGCCCCGCTGGCCTCTAGGTACTCAACAATTCTTTCTTTCAGAAGTGATTCCATCATTTTCCTTATCACTGAGGTCAAACTAACAGGTCTGTTCTGGCCTGATGGTGCTGAGGGTTGAGGCGCTGGATGCCACACCTCACGCCACGCTGGCGACCCAGGTTCGGGAATGGTCTCAGGCTGCTGGGGGCTGGCAGGGAAGGAAAGGATTGAGCATCTGGAGGACAGCTCTCCTTTCCTAGGAGGGAGGGGGGACACGATCCTGCTGTCTGCTTACCCCCAGTGGAGAATGGAGGTTCCTGCAGCAGTCAAGATCCAGGAAAAACATGGGTATGGCCGCGGCAGTTCTCCTATGGGCCTGCATGGAAGCGTATATGCACAGCACTGGAAAACATTGCACTGCTGGGCTAATGAGGGAAGAAAAACAGGAACCCCCCCTCATGCCTAATAGGCGATGGCTCCTCACAGTGCCCGACACCACATGTCCAAGACCGTTTCACTGTCTCCACCCCCTTGGTCTCTCTGTCGTCCTTTCCAGCAATCTGGATTATAGATAGAGCACTGAGTTGTGGAATGGTGGCCTTGCCCCAGGGGGTTCAGAGCTGGGGGTATAAAGCTGGATGGGGATTGGCGGAGGACAGCATACCTCTGCGGACCAGGATCACAGTGGGCGGCAGAGTGATCGGGTGACTTGGGGCAGCCTGAGAGAGTTCAGGTGCAGGGGTGATGAATAAAGTGTACATAAAAAAAACAACAACAAAATAATAACAGGTCTGTAGTTTCCTGCCTCTGCCTTGCTCCCACTTTTGTGAAGGGTAATCACATCCGCCCTCCTTCAGTCCTCAGGTATCACACCCTCCTCTCATGATTTATTAAAAAGGGTAGTCAGTGGTGCCACTACTTCTCCCATTAGTTCTTTAAGAATTCTGGGGTGAATCCCATCAGGCACCATTGCTTTGTCCACCTTCAGTTTTAGGAGTTTGTTCAGGACCCTTTGTTCTTTGAATGGACTGGTATTGACTCCCCTATCTAGTGTGCTTCTATTATTTGGTTTAGATACCTCCCCCTCCTCTTCTTTTGTGAATACTAAGCAGAAATATTTGTTCAGTATCTCTGCTTTGTCACTGTCACCCTCTGCCCACCCCACCCATTTATTAAGCCTCACTATCCTTCCCCTTATCTTTCTTTGCTCCCTAATGTACCTGTAAAAGGTTTCCCCCCTTCTTAACTGAGCTAGCTATCTTTTCCTCAGTTTGGGCCTTTGCTGTTCTGACTGTCTTACCAACTTCTTTCTGCTTTAACTGGTACAGTTCTCTGTCCTGCTCCTTCTGTGTTTCCTTATACTTCCTGATTGCTATCTTTTTCTCCCTATCCTGCCCTGCCACCTCTTATGAGAACCATAGTGTTTTTTTCCTTTGTTTTGTTTTGTTTATTTGCTTCCCACAAAGGCTTGTTGCCTCTGTGATGGCAGCTTTGATTTTTTCCCCATTGTTCCTCCTCCCCACCTTCTTGCCTGTTTGCTAGTGGTGCTTTCCTGAGGCACTCCTCCATTTTGCCAAAGTCAGCCCTCCTAAAGTCCTGTACCCTCACCTTTGTGTGAATTGACTCTATGGCTATGTTTATCGTGAACCACACTGTTTGGTGGTTGTATGTTCCCAGATGGCTTCCCACTTCTAAATCTGAGATCCTCTCTCCATCCCCATTTAAGAGTACCAGGTCTAAGATTGCTCCCTCCCGAGAGGGTACCAGCACTAGCTGTCTAAGGCATGCCCCCTGTAGGGCATCGAGAATTACCCTGCTCTTGGATGTGGCTGCAGCAAAGGTACTCCAGTTAACATCTGGCATATTCAGGTCCCCAATCAACAATATCTCCCCATCTTCTGCTATTCTAAGGATGTCTTCTATTATTTCCATGTCCATTTCCTCCCCCTGAGTCGGGGTCTGTATACAACCCCTGTACAAATTGTGGTGCCATTTTCTGTCTCCAGGGTGACCCACAGTGCCACCTCTCTTCCCTCTTTACCCTTTAGTTTCATTGCTTTGATCCCTTTCCTTATGTAGAAAGCTCGGCCTCCTCCTCTTTTACCCTCCCTATCCCTCTTGCCGATTATGTACCCTGGTATGTTGACATCCCAGTCATGGTTCTCTGTATACCATGTTTCTGTGACTGCTCCGATATCCAGGTGTCCCTTTTCCATCAAGGACACTAGCTCAGGGAGCTTGTTACCCAGACTATGAGCATTAATACTCATCGCCCTCCATTTATTGATAGCTGTACCCCTTTCAGCCCAAATCCCTGTCCTTACTGTCTTTGCCTTTTTCTCCATTGATCCTTGTCCTGCTCCCTTTCAACTTCTCTACCTTAGTGTTTACCTCTCTAATTACCCTGTTTTGTGTGTGTGGGGGCTGCGATTTCCATGTTTGTTTTCAGTGCCCCCCCTTGGGTAATTTAAATGCTTGTCAATGAAGCATTTAAACCAATCACCTAGTATCCTGGTTCCTCTCCTGGACAGATGCAGACCATCGCATCAGTATAGGCCTGTTTTCCTCCAGGTGAAACCCCAGTCATAGAAACGTAGAATATGATGGCAGGTAAGGACCGCTTGGCCCACCTAGTCTGCCCATTTTCCTACCTAACAGATAAGCTGCAGATCCTAATTAACCAACAGCTTACTTCCTCCTACGCCCCCACTAGGACTGCCTTATGTCTGTCCCATGCATTCTTGAATTCCCCCACTGTTCTTGACTCCACAACCACCTCAGGAAAGCTGTTCCATGCATCCATAACCCTTTCTGTGAAAAAATACTTCCTCACATTACCTCTGAGACATCCCCCCTCTATCTTCAACTTGTGCCCCCCGTGTTCTTGCACATCTCTTTTTCTGAAAGATGTCACCCTCTTGGACTTTGTTGACTAGTCCCCAATGAAGCCAAAACCCTGCGCTCTGCACCAGTTTTTTAACCATTCGTTGAATCCCATGGTGTAGTGTACTCTAGCCTCACACATGCCATAGACAGGCAGCACCTCCAAGAAGGTTACCGTGTGTGCTACTTGTCTAAGGCCCCAAGGCCCCTCCCCAACTCTACAAACTCCTCCTGTACTGCTCTGATCCCATTCTCAGCCAGGTTATTTGTCCCTAGGTGGACAATGATGCTCTGCTCCCTCTCCAGCATTGAGCCATATCATGGAAACCTGGTTGGATGATTACACTTGCCCTGTACTGGAGGCATCTGTCCCTACAGGCTAGTCCATGCTGCACTGCATGAGGTGGGGCATGAGGGCCAGGGGAGCTATCTGCTTTCAATCTGCTCTGGGACTGATGGCATACCCTATGGTGGAGACCACCTTATTTGAGTGCATGGATATCAAAGTGGGCCCAAGTACAGGTTGCAAAATCATTCTCATGTACCATCCTCTGGGGCATGGTAGTGAATTTTTAAAGGAACTGGAGAGCTTCATGAATGACCTAGTGGTAGGTATGCAGGCAGACCAGTTGGGTACCTTTTTTAAATATAAGTCAGTGTATAATTTCTGGGACAGGTAAGCACTCTTCCAATGCAAAGAAACATTAGTCCTACTGAACAAGCCTGGGTAGGTTGGGCTTCTTCAAGGAAGATGGTTTCTCCCATTCGGGTTTTTTTGTTTGTTATTTTCTTAAAAACATAAAGTTTTATACACTTCACTGGATCTCTTTTTACTCGGCCTATAAATCATCAGTATGAGTAATTTTTTTAATAGTTTCAGTCTGGGACCTGTGCTGTAAATGTCATTCAGTTACAGGTATTAAGGTGTTTTTTTTTATGCAAATTGTCCACTCATTCAGAGTATTGTCCACACTGACAGCATCCCTAGTATACTGCAAGTGAAAAAATTAATATAGAATGAGAGAAACCCTCTATCCTGAAGAAACCCAACCTGGGGCGAAGCATTGGACTGTGATGGAGGGCATTCTGTTTGGAATGAGTAATAAAAGGGAAAACAATTTTTGAATTTTAAAAATATGTGTGGCTGATTTGTCCAGAAAGACTAACTTTTTTTGCAACCTAGAAGACTCATCTAGTTTGTTAGTACTGGGTAATTTCAGTGCCTGAGTTGATGATGAAGACTGTCTGTTTGGATAATAGTTCCTCCAGTTTATGTCTCTTCTGGGCCAAATATAGGCAATTGCCTCTGGGACTGAGCAAAAAGGCCACTCTTTAGATTTAGTCTTCACATTGGTCATTATTAGTAATGTCAAGGTTGAACCGAAAGGGTGGTTTGATCATCATGCCATACAGTTCCTCTGTAAAGACCGTTATTTTCAACCCCCTCCTGTCAGGATGGTCAGATATCAACCTTTGTGAAATCAGGAGCTAAATAATCTCCTAATATTTCAGGGCATCTCGGGCATGGCATCAGCATGTGTGGGGGACGTGGAGAAAGCCACGGAGGATTATAAAAAAGCCCTTTCAGCATCTTCAACTCTATGGCACTCTATCATGTTCAACCCTTTGATGTCCCACCCTAGGTCACCCTGGTTTGATTATTACCTTAGGCAGTTGAAGACTAAGGGGCAGAGTTTGGAGTATTGCTGGCAGAGATTCAAGTCAGAGGACAAACTGATACTGAATAATCATTAGGGTGCATATTAATGGACTATCACTTTGAAAAAGACAGTGTTCCTGTCACACATGATTCCTGAAGGGAAAATATCAGCTGGCACAAATCTTCAACACTATGCTCAGATTATTAAATCCTCTCTGTCTTCAGTCAGGAAGAGTTTTTTCAGCAGAAAAGTGTGATAAGTGAAATCACGTTTTCCTTTACAAGGTGTCTTCCATCACAGTTAGTATAGAAACATAGAAAGATAGACTTTGATGACAGATAAGGACCGCTTGGCCCACCTAGTCTGCCCATTTCCCTACCTACAGGATAAGCTACAGATCCTAGTTAACCAACAGCCTATTTCTCCTACCTCCCACAAAAATTGCCTTATGTCTGTCCCATGCATTCTTGAATTCTCCCACAGTTTAAGACCCCACAACTTCCTCAGGAAGGCTGTTCCATGCATCCACCACCCTCTCTGTGAAAAAATACTCCCTCACATTGCCCCTGAACCACCTCCCCATCTTCAAATTGTGTCCCCTTGTTCTTGCACATCTCTTTTTCTGAAAGATGCTACCCTCTTGGACTTTGTTGATTCCACTGAGGTACTTAAAAGTTTCTATCATGTCCCCCCTCTCCCACTTTTCCTCAAGGGTATACATATTAAGCTCCTTTAGTCTCTCCTTGTATGGCTTCTCTTGCAAACCCTGCACCATTTTAGTTGCCCTCCTCTGGACTGTCTCTAGCATGTCTATGTCCTTGCGGAGATTGGTTCTCCAGAACTGGATGCAGTACTCCAGACAGGGTCTCACCAACTGTCTATACAGAGGGATAACAACTTCATGTTTTCTGCTGGTGATGCCTCTCCCCATACATCCCAGTATCCCCCCAGCCCTCTCTACTGCCTTCTCACATTGCTTGCTAACCTTAAGGGCATCTGATATGATTACCCCCAGGTCCCTTTCCATTTTTGTTGTTGTTACTCCTCAGGTAGTCTATTGTGGGCTGGAAGTATTCATAAGGTGAGTGACTTAAACACTTTGTCACCATGAGTGGAGTTTGGGCCAGTCATGACAGAGGAGGTCTCCTGAGTGCTCTTGGAGCTGCACCCTATGAACAATATCTTGCACCCAGGGGCTACCAGCTTTCTTTCAGGTTACTGGCAGACCTTGGATTCAATAATTGCTGAGATTTTCTAGTGTTCATTTCAAGAGGGTGTTTTCTCCACTGATCTGAAAAGGGCAGTGATGAATCCTCTGCTGAAATATCCATCTTTGGACCCTGATGACCAGGTACATTGCAGGCCAGTCTCATTCCTCCAATTTTTAGGGAAGGTAATTGAGAAGGTAATAATGGTACAGTTGCAGGACTACTTGGAATGTTATGAGATCTATAAGCAATTTAAGTCGGGGTTTAGACCTCGGTTTAGCATGGAGACTGCACTAGCCAAGATATTCAGTGATCTACTTCTGGTGAGAGACAGTGGTCAGTGTTTCATCTTGGTACTGCAGGATCATTCTGCAGTATATGACTCAGTGGATCATGGGATGCTGTTGACCCATTTAAGGCACTACGTGGGACTCAGTAGCATGGTGATGCATTGGTTTTGAGTCCTAGTTGTCTGGCAGAGTGCAGCAGTTGGCATTAGATGAAACAGCTTGAGTGCTGCTGCTGTCTGTTGTGGGCTGCTTCAGGAACTGATCTTGGCACCCATGATATTTGCTGTGTACATGCTGCCACTGGGGTGATCATTAGGAAGCATGGTCTGGATTTTCACTGCAATGCAGATGATACCCAGATCTATTTGCCGTGTGTACCTAATGGGGTCAACATGGTAGTTATGCAAGTGTCTGGTGGAAATCCGGGACTGGATGGCTTTAAGCTGGCTTAGATCTAACTCATTGAAGACTGAGGAGTTACTGATGAGACCAGGTCACATAGGGACAGCAATGAATAGAGACAGTAATCTGTTACCATTCTTAAATGGCACTACACTATGAGTGGTTTATAGGTTAAGGAATCCGGGCATCATTGTGGATAGCAGACTGTCTATTCAACATCAGGTGTCATCTGCCATCCTCAGTGTCTTTTACCACCTGTGTAATATCACCCAAATTTAAATCTATCTGGCACCCTTTTACTTGCAAACTTTAGCGCGCACATTTGTCACCTCCTGACCAGATTAGTGCAGTACTCCCTACCTAGGGCTATCTGTGGGGCTGATGCATCACTTGCAGCTTGTGTAGAACTCAGTGCCTTGCTAACTGCAGGGACCATCTGATCCATGCATGTCATGCCAGTTCTGTGGGAACTGCATTGGCTGCCAGTGAGGTGATGCATTAGCTTCAAGATAAGCCTATTAATCTGCAAAGCCCTGCACAGTTTGAGCCCCAGTGACCTGAAAGAACTTCTTACCAAATACACACGTGTCTATCCCCTTCATTCTTCTGAAGTTGGGCACCTCATGGTTCCATGTTCCCATTTGAAATTGTAAGAAGACAGGGCTTTCTACATTGCTAAACCCATTCTGTGGAACTCAAATACAAATACTGCTGCTATTAGAAGGTCCCCGTCAATGGAGGTTTTTTTATTTGTTTAATTTGGCATTTGTGGATGCTTTGTTTTCTGGGTTTGGCCAGTATGCATTTCTTTGGGATGCTGCATGTTTTTCCTAAACTGTTTTTGTATTATGTGTATTAGATTTTAAATTGCTGGTTGTACAGCACTCAGAACTCTGTATGGGTAACTAACAAAGAAAGTTGCCTTGCCTTACAGTACAGGTGGGTAAACTATTGTGGAATGCAGTATCTTAAATGTGGATCGGCTATCATAGTCATGTTTTAAAGTGTTTTCCCAAGCTTACTACCTAATGCTACTACTTACATATTTCAGTACCATAGGTTGACAATAGTCAGTGTGCCGATTTCCCAAATATTTTGTAAAGTCTGCAAGAGGTGGGAAGGGATTGTATTTTGGCCCTGATGAAGTGACCGGCTGATCTCTTCCACTTCCCTATTTCTCTGCTCCACCCACCACTGAAGTCAATGCCAATAATATTTCATTGCTTTTAAATGCATATAAATTGCTATATTTAGTTAAATCACAGCCCCCACTAGATTAAAATGGTCCATCTTAGCTGAGCGGTGACCTTTATTAAACTCAATGTAGCCCTTAAAATGCATTTAAAAGCAATGAAATGTTACCCCATTGTCTTTTATGGAGTCACACCCCTGCACTGTTCCAGGGCACACATCATTATGTGCCTTAGCATGGGGGCAAAGTGGAGCAAGATAGAAGTGGAAGTGGAAGGGATTGGCTAACAACCTCGTTGAGGCCAAAATACGATTCCTTTCTACCCTTTGCAGACTTTACAGAAAACACTGGAAAATTGGCACACAGACTTTTGTGGCCTGTGGTGCTGAAATATGTACAATGTACCAAGATTCCTTTGGAAAATTCCTTTAAATGTGGATAGTTGACTAAGGACGCTGTAGTCCATGAGCCATTTAATGATGTTTTTTTCTCTATTCAGATTGGCTTACAATATATACCTGTTGCACGATAGTAAATATTTTATTTGCTATATTTATTTGCATTTGATTACTGGGTAGGTGCCTTGATGAAAAGGACCATTTTTTTTGGCACAACCTGGGCCATAAAGATGGCACAATGATTAGGTTCAAGTACATAACACATTGCAGTAATGTCATAAAAACTGAAGATATACAATTCAAATCAAGTACAAACAGTCTGAGTTGGATACAGTACCATAGATACAAAGGTGTGCACACAAGCATGGTGGGAAAACAATGATACATATTAGAAACATTGTGTGCAGAAAGCAGTATAGTATAGAAACAATACATACGGTAGGTAAATATTGTATGGATGGAAGTGTACTGGGCATTTGTGGAGCAACGCCTATCTACTTGGGAAACTGCAAAACAGAGTTGCGTTGCTGAGAAGAGATAAGCAGTCATTGTTGGGTGAAAAACTGGATTTTTATGTGATTAAACATGCCTATAAACGTTTATTGTGATCACACACTGAGCCAAGGTGCATTTCCAGGTGTGACCCAATTGGAAGGATAACAAAACATAAGGTGAGACAAAGGTGTAAAAGGTTACATAATAATACAGGGATGAATAGACAAAACAACATAAAATGCAACATTAGGTAACAGACAAAATACTAGCACAAAAGCACTGTCTGTCAAAACTGTACAGTATCGGTAGTCAATACAAAGCCAAAAAATATACATAGCCAACTTGCCATAGGGGAGGAGAGGATACCAAGGTACAAATATAGATATAGAAGTTATCAAAGGCTGCAAGGGATTTAGCTACAGGAACAGGTGTGAGCAAACAGATCACGAAGAACACATTTGAAACAGTTATGCAGTGGTCAGATTTGTTTCTAGTTCAAGTAAATGTCTATATCAAGAATATACATAACCAGAAATATCTAGAATGGACTAACAAATGTAAATGCTGCTGATCACTGTAAGATGTATAATTTACTGTATGTGGATGTTGTAACTATAGAAGTTTCATTATCTGTAATTAATTTCAGGTCGTCCTTGAAAAAGGGACTGTTAAGGTCCCAGTGGGCCTACTTGGTTGCCAGAATTATTTATTTATTTATTTAAAAGTTAATGACCGGGAAAGGCACCTTGAGCAGAAGCTCATTTCCAGGTGTGACCCAGGGGAGGGGGGTACAAAGAGACAAATACAGCATTGACATAAAAGAGTTGAAATGAGATATAGAGATTATACAAGCAAATTGCAAGGGGTGCTATTAACAATAGAGGAGTAATAAAAACTGTAAAGCAATTATCTAAGAGACAGTATGCAATTGTACACAATTATATACAAGGCAGTATTTTCAAGGCTCTGTATAACCTATAAATACAATGAATATGTACAATGAAATGCATTGGGAGGACAGGAGAGAGAATGGAGGTGAGAGGGTTCTAGGAAAGACGGCATATGCAAGAAGTAGTGGGATTGGTTTGAGGAGGCACTTTTGGGCAGGTGAGGTGGGAGAGAGATGCATTTGGAGAGGAACACTATTCCAAAGAGAGGGAAGTTAGTAGGAGAAGGAAAGTTTGCCAGCTGAGGTGCACACACATGGGAGGGGAAAAAGTGCGAATGCAGGTAGACCGCAAGTTGTAGGGTGAGGGTGTGGCTGGGTTTATGAGAGAGGCAAGGTAGGATGGGAGGATCCCAAACCAGAATTTGGCTATGAAGGTGGAGCAGTGTAAGGAGCATCTCTGAGTAAGGGAGTGGAGGAAAAGGGTAGAGTATAAGTCACAGTGGTGGGTTAAAGAGGGGAAGTTAGTGGTGAACCTGTAGAAGACATGGAATAGGGCATCAAGGTTGGCCAGGGAGGTGGCGGGGCAGCACTATAGACTATGTCGGCATAGTCAGAGGCTGGGAGGATCCACTTAACTAAGAGATCACATCAAACTGGGAGGGAGAGGCTGGCCTTGTGGCAGTATAGCAGCCCTAGTTTAGGGTGCAGTTTTCAGTGTGGGGCATTATGGTGGGAGGAGAAGTCGAGGAAGGTATCTAGCCAGACTCCAAGGTACTTGTAGTTGGGGACGTTGTCAAGGGAGCTGGGAAATTGCAGAGAAGAAAACTGGAAGGGTTGGGAGCCTGGCGAGTTTTTTCTTAGAGCCAAAGGTCATAGCAACCTGGGCAGAATGAGAAGAGATCTGGATAAACTGTCAAAATGGTCAGAAGAGTGGCAATTGGGGTTTAATGCAAAGAAGTGCAAGATCATGCACATAGGGAAGAGAAACACTGAAGCCACTTATAATTTGGGAGGGGAGTTGCTGGCAGTCACAAAGGAAGAAAAAGACTTGGGCATCATCATCACAGATGACCTGAAGTCATCCAGGCAGACCACTAAAGCAGTAGGTAAGGCTAGGGATGTTGGGGTGTATTGTGAGTGTGTATCACAAGTCATAAGAGGGAGGTAATAATCCCTCTTTACAAGACACTGATTAGGCCCCATGTGGAGTACTGTGTACAGTACTGGAGGCCACACCTTCACAAGGACATTAACAAAATGAAGGCAGTCCAGAGAAGGGCAAGCAAAATGGTGCAGGGACTGCATCAGAAAACGTATAAGGACAGATTAACGGAGCTCAATATTTATACCTTACAGCAAAGGATGGAGAGAGGTGATATGATTGAAACATGCAAACACCTTAAGGGCATTAACAAGGTGAAAGAGTCTAACATGTTTCAATATAAGAAAAATAGCAGGACAAGAGGACACAGCGTGAGATTAGAAGGAGGCAGATTAAGGGGTAATGTGAGGAAGTTCTTTTTTACAGAAAGGGTGGTGGATGCATGGAACGGCCTACCTCAGGAAGTGGTGGATATGACTACAGTGCAGGGCTTCAAACAGGCATGGGATAGGCATAAGGGAGCAATACAGATGAGTATGAATAGGTAGACCATTGACAGAGTAAAGGATTATGGCATATTCATAAGGTAGAAAAAGAAATTGGCAGACTAGATGTGCCTTGCGGTCCTTATTTGCCATCAACTTCTATGTTCCTATGTTTTTAATATTAAGCTTTAGACAATTGGCACTAAACCAGGTTGTGACCACTGAGAGGTCACTTTGAAGGTAGGATTGGACAGATTGGACTGAAGGGCTCGACAAAAAAAGAAGTGTCATCCATGTACATGTGTATATTAGCATGGGTGCAAACCTAGGGGAGATCATCAATAAAGAGTGAAAAGAGAACAGGATCAAGAATAGAACCTTGGGGCACACTGGCATGGATAGGGAGGGACAGGGATAGGATATTGATAATACAGACTGCTTGGGAGTGGCCAGTAAGGTAGGAGCTAAACCAGGCCACAGAGGCAGGGGTTAGGCCAGAAAGGCTTAGTTTATAAAGAAGGAGAGAGTGGGAGACAGAATCAAAAGCCTTGGCCAAATCGATGAAGATGGCAGACGCGATCTGGCCAAGATCCATAGCAGTGTGTATAGCATCAGTAAAGCATAGAAGGAAGGAGGAGAAGGTGGTAGGGTGGAGTTTTCTGGAGCAGATTGAAATGGGGAAAGAGTGTTGGAGGCAAGGAGGAAGTCATTGCGTCTAGAGAGAATTACAGATTCTTGGACTTTGGCAAGGGAAGGGGAAGTGAGATGGGGCAGTAATTACCAGGGATAGCAGGTCACCACCTTTGAAGAGAGGGAGAACAGTAGCAGATTTCCAAGCTGTAGGGACAGTTGCTGTGGAGAGTGAACGATTTAAAATGAAGGTTAATGGGAGGACAATGGAGGAGGCTGAAATTTTGAGGAGCCTAGGGTGGAGGCCATTGGGGCTTGACTTAGATAGGTTGAGTGAGACAAGAGCTCTTAGGACTTTAGGCGTAGAAATCAGTGGTAGCTGAAACCCTGGGGATTGTGAGGGGGAGTGGAGGAAGCAGGATGGAGAAGTAGGCGGCTCAGGGGGAATGGCACAGGACATGAAGATCTTCTTATTGAGGGCCTCAGCAACAAGATAGGGATCATAGATTCATTTATCAGCCTTGTGGATGGAGGGAGAGGGGTATTCAGTTGCATCTAGTGATAAGGACGCTCGCTATTGAGCGCTCACAATAAGAGCAACTCAATAGTGGCACCTGTTCAGAAGGATACTGGATGAGGGGGTGGCTGCGGGTATAGTGACATCCTGTCACTATATGTACATGTTCCTGGAGGGGGAGCAAACACAGTGGAAGGGGACGGAAAGAGGGTTTGTGTGGCATGGTGTGGGGGGGTGCTGCCGAGCTGGTCCCATGGTGTGGTGGGTGGGTGGGTGGCAGGCTACAGCTGTGAGGGTTCGGGTTGGGTCACATTTGTGCGCCAGCCTGAAACTTTTATGACTTTGCCCCTCCTCGACATGCAACCCCTGGGTTGAGAATCATTTAGTAGGGGGGTGCAGGCATAGCCCCCCTCCCGCATAAACAGAAAAAAAGCAAGTCCACGGCACCCTTTTACATCAGCGAAACTCATTTTCACCGATTTACATTCGCTGTAATGGCGATCGCCTATGTGTGAGCACCGTTATCACACAGAACCAGATTCAGTTGGGAGGAAGTTCAGGAGCGAGTGGAGGTCCTGCCAGAAGGAGGAGGTGGTGCTATTTGAGGGGTGGAGACGAGACCTAAAGAAGCCAGTTTTGGAGCGTCGGATGCTGGATGTGCAGCTATGCGGAGTGTGCGAAAAGCTAGAAGGGAGGCATGATTTCCTACAGTTTTAAAATGGTGCCAAGCAAGATCTCGAGCTCTACACATGGCTAAAATATCAAGGAAGATCCAGGGATGGATTAATTAATTAAATAAATAAATACAACACTTTCATCCTGCTATCAGTCATGCTGTTGTGAGTGTCCAACAGAAGCATTCCAGTCATTATTTGTACTGAAATAAGGCTTTCTAGAATGTTATAACAAGGCATTACAGGTATTTTTCTATTTATTATCTAGTACACTGTACACCTTATAGGTCAGCTTGGATCATTGCCTAAGTCTACAGTCTAGGAAGCAGGTTGTATTTCCTTTCCTGCTTCCCATTAGGACTATGGGGATGCAATCTGTATTCCAGCTGCTAAGGTCGGCAGTCCCTAGATTTCCTTTTCAGTTATCCAGTGAAGGTGTGCTCTCTCCTGTGACAAATTTTCTTGTCATCATAACCTGTATGACAGGCTTACCTTGCTTAGCCCAATTATGCATAAGAGATTTTCCAGGTCCTAATTGAAGGTGATCCCATTCCCACAGCTGTGAACAAGGTCATGGATAGCAACAAACCTTGTCCCTTGTTGGACTTATTTTCCAGGAAGCAGTCCTTAAAACTGGACAGGAAGTTGGTCACAGACCTGCCCTTATCCTTCTGTAAATGTCAGTTTATGCCCAAGTCCCCAGTATCACCACTGCATATAATGTGGCTGCTCTTATGATTCCACCAATCCAGAAGGGAATCATGCTCTGTTGAACTGTTTAGGGGCCTGAATCACACCACCAAGGTCACTGTTTTGACTTTCTTTTCCCCCTAACCCAATCCAGATGGACTCTGTGGCATTGTTTTCTCCTTAGCTCTGGTGCCCTTTACATTTTGTGCTGTGACTCATTCCCTAATGAAGAAAGACACCGATCACTTTAATGTCAGTCCTACACTTCAGAATAGTCTGTAGCCTCATGTTCTGATGCCTCACATATTGCCCACCAGATCTCTGTACGTATCATTAAATCTCAGCCTTCAAAGTGCAGCAGACTTAATCTCACCCATTTTGCTGGTGGGTTCCTTATATTGGCCTACATGTAAGTGATAATGCCCCCCCATAAGCTTCCTTACTTCTCCTGGTGAACTCCTTCCTTGATGCCCCCCTCCTCTGTATTTCTTCACTTGGTGATCCCCTGTGCCTGCCTCCTACCATTGGTGGATTTTTGCATGAGCCCCTTCCCTTAAACTCTTGTTCAAATTCCCCTAACAGCCCTGTCCATTCTCCTGGCCAGTACCACCATTCCTTCCTGATGCAGGCTACTGTCAATCCTCTGTTTACAGATGCCCCTTGACCCAGAAAACCTTCCAGTTAGTTAAGAAGAAGAAAACCCTTCCCTCTTACACCAGACCATTAGCCAAGCTGTTGCCTTCCGATTGTCTCGGAGTCACCCTGGATTCTTTTCCCTTCTGGAACATTGTTAATTCTATGTGTGTTCTCTTCATACCCTTGAGAATTGTGCACTGATACTAAGTAGAATTGTTCTTATCATGCCTTGTCATGGTGGAGCAAAAGGAATGCCAGCTGGAGAGAAGGTAGGGGTAGTCAGATAGGACAGCATAGTGAAGCTGTAGCAAGTCAAAGAAGGAGGTCTGCAGAGAACTAGAAACAGTAAACAAAAATAATGCAGACTGTGGAGGCAAACAGTGTACCCCCATGTTCTGGACTGAGCATCCTGACCATTTACCCTCACTCACATTTGTACAGTAGCTTCTTCAGTTGTCTTATGCAACTTATAACATGATGATTGCAACAGAAACTGGAAAACCTCTCGTTGAAATGGTACTTTTTAACTTACTCCAAACCTCTTCAATCCTTTCATTCAAACTTTCGTGTTCCACGATACAGGAGTACGTGTCTCCGATTCTTGGGGTAATTTCAATGAATTTCTGAACCTGGTATGTCCAGTCCCCATTTGATAACACTCCTGTACTGAGAACATTATTGGAGAGCATTTGTCCATTCTTCAACCAATTAATACTTATTTGGGATGGATAGAACCCTTCAGCATGGCACATCAACAGTGTCAGCGGCTCTGAGTTGGAAGGCTTTGTTGCTGTTATCTCTACGTTGGGTTGTACTAAAAAAAAAAAAAAAAAGTAAACCGTAAGTTAGGAGAATGATTTCTGTCTCACAAGAGCAGCTCTTATCAATCTGATGACTGACGACAAGCGCTTTAGCAAACAGCATCTCAATCCAAAATCTCTAGGGCAAAGGTATAGACAACATACATTATACTTAGTATATTGCTATAATTATGCCAGATACTGTCTTGAATTTCTGTGGTGCACCTGATCAGCCTATAAGGGTTTGGGCTGGACAGTGCAGTAATTTGATTCTGTAACATATGGCCAGCCATTGCAATTCATGGATAGCCCATAAGCACTTGTGCTATAATATACAGTTTTGACATCAGAAATCCTATAGTTCACTACTGGGATGTCATAACTGTGAATTATAGCTTTTTAGAATGTCTGTCTTTCAACTGTCTGAACATTCCACTTACTGTAGCACATTCTGCGGTAAACAACTTCTAGTTGAGCCACATTCTACTGGCAAGGAAACTACTGTAATTTATTGTAATTTACTCATTACTGTTTTACAGTAAACCCAATAAACAGTGTTTAACCTTTTCTTAAACAAAACACATTTATGTGGCATTTATGTTTTGTTTGTTGATTTATTTAGTTTATATTGATCAGAAAATGAGAGCTTGCAGTTCAGCATTAGGCAATCAAAAGGGCAGCAGCCAAAACAAATAGAATGCTGGGGCACATAGCACTAGGGATTTCACAAGCAGAAGGAAGGAGGTGATCATGCAGCTGTACAGATCTATGGTGTGACCTGGAGGACTATGTGCAGTATTGGAGCCCCCACAAGAGAAATGATGTACATCACCTGAAGGAAGTGCAAAGAAGGCCTGTGAAGATGACTTAGGATCAGCATGGCAGCCAGTACAAGGACAAGCAGAGAAGCCTAAATATGTATCCCTCAAAGGAAAAAGGGTGGCACATGAATGAAACCATAAAACACTTTAAAGGTATTAACAAGGTGAATCATGGTAAACTCTGAACCTCTTTACCTTGAAACAGAACAGGAACACAAGGGGGCACAGCTATAAATTGGTGCGGGGGATCAGGGGACACTTCTTTATGGAACAGTTGACGTCAGGGTGGAATGAGCTGTCAGTGGAGACTGTAAACTAGAAGATGGTTGATGGATTCAAGAAGAGGTGGGAGAGTTAAAGTAAAGGAGACGGTCAGAGTTAAAAGAGAGTGGAGTGGGATTCTCTGTTATTCAATGTCAGGGGGGACTTCACTGCATTGAGCAGACCAGAAAGAACATAGGGCCTTCTTCTTCTGGCAGATTTGCATGTATGTTCATATTTTTAGCCTTGTGCAGGGGTTAGGAGCAGTATATATATAGATGCTAACTGGCATATTGAATCAGGTTCAGCTGGGTATCCCGTGATATGGGCAAATTAATTTTTTGTGAGTAAATTTGGGTGACCTCAAAGTGGAGAGTGTAGAATGGGCTATGTGCACTTAATAGCACATACAGTAGCAAGTTTAGTGAGATTGCATATGTAGGGAGTAGTAACTGTGCAGTATAGAGGGGTATGTTGGTTGAGCCAGTCCCTAGCCAGTCAGCTGGTATAGTGGCTAGAGTCACTATCTCTGTGTGTGACAGACCTGGGTTTGGGACTAGCTGTAGGATTTGGTGGTTTTTTTCATTTTGTATGGGTGGTTGATAAATTTATTTGTTTTGGTTTTTGAGGTCCCGGTCTCCCCGCCCTGTCACCTATGTCCCACCCACCTGTCTGCAGGTTGCCCTCCCCAATGTTCTTCCCCTGTCGACTTTGGTCCCCCACCCAAGTTTGCCCTTTCCCCCATTGTTATCCCCTCCCTTGAGCTGATTAAAATAGAAATGGGGGGTGAAGGGGGCATAGCCCCCTGCATTATATGTAAGTACAGTTATGTTCTTTTGAGTTTCTTTTCGCTAGGCACTGGTTGTGGTCTATGGTGTTGTGTTGCTTGCCAATTTGACTTTTGACAATCTGTAGTTGCTGTTGAGTTTAGCACCATTTTTGTAGGTGCCATTATCTCATGGAACCATTGAGCTATTGGTGGTATTTTTTGTGAAATGTGGGAAATTTGGCCAAGACACCAGTGAAATTCTCATAAGGTTGACCGCAAATTAAGTAGCTACAGTT
The DNA here is from genome assembly GCA_016271365.2 of Neoceratodus forsteri. Classification (NCBI taxonomy): domain Eukaryota; kingdom Metazoa; phylum Chordata; order Ceratodontiformes; family Ceratodontidae; genus Neoceratodus; species Neoceratodus forsteri. Next base: position 979,991,189 of record CM057452.1, on the reverse strand, counting down.
TTCATGGACTTTCTTCACTGCATTTCTTCTTGTTCTCAGCAAACAAAATGCAGGCAATAAAGTTCACAGAAGTGTGGAAAACTTCAAATTGATATTTTAGTTGCTAGAAGGACAGTGTCATCCTGCTGAACAACTTCCAATCTGTGACTAAATCCTTTGCATGGTCTCCATTTAATATGTAATTCTTTATTTTACATTTCTCTTCTAAAAATGTTGCATGTGAATAGTATAAGATACAAGAGAATGCTGTGCACAATTTTACTTTCCTTCTTTTTGCTCCTTTCTGTATACCCTTCTGTTGTTTGGCAATGTAGTAATGTTTCTTTATGATTTATATTTTTTAATAAAAATTCCCAATCTCTTTTTGAGAAGTGCCATGGGATTTTTAACATCCGTCAGAACAACTACCAGAACAGGCAAACAAGACCTCAGCTTAATGTCTCACCTAAAAGATGATGCCTGAGTAGTGCAGCATCACCTTATTTCTGCAGTGCAGTGTCACTATTGAAATTTAGCCTGAGTTCCTGATGTGGGGCTAGAACCCACAACCTTCTTATCTTCTGAGCACACAGTCAAGTGTGGAACCTGCCAAGCCACTGACACAGCTATTTTTGCAGCTGACAATCATTTATTGTATTATAATATTTGGAGATACCTAAATAATACTATAGTATCCCATACAAAAAAATCCTGGTAATACCACAGTAGCCAAAGTGATAATACTATCATTGGTCCCTGATAATACTATAGTTCAGAAGTGATAATACCATCGTTCCACCTCTGAACGATAATATTATCACTAAAACTAAACAGCTCAAGCTCAAGACTCTTCCACATGGTAGGCTTGTTGCCAAGATCCCCAATGGCAACCTCCTTTACACACGATGTGACATTCCTGAAACTGTGCCTCATGACTGGCCGCGGATTCTCTGTGGGTGGGTGTAACAGTTAAAAAAAATGGCATCCGTTTCTCGCTTACCAAGAGAAACCCATTGCTTTCTTTTTCTGCTGATCCTTTTATTTTTATTTTTATCATTGCCAGTTCCACAGAAGTATCTGTTGAATCCTACAAACACTGATAGAGAACAGAACTAAAAGGTATGAGACTCCAGTGAGTGAGGGAATGAGCGAGCGGGAGCGAGACGGGGGTGTTCATGGTGAGAATCAGCAAGTCCTCACTGCAGTGGGTGCCCAGCCACACAGCACACCATAGACAAAGACCTGCACACAAAAAACAAGCATTTGTCAATGCCGAACGTTCGCTTGCAGGTATTTGCAGTGGTGTTTGGCATGTATGGTGCTTTACCCTAATGCCCTGTGCGATTGCTGGTATTTGCACAATAAATTGTCAGCATGACCTTGTTGTTACCCCCATTGTGCTCTACAGAGGCAGAAACACGTTTTGGGCAGGATGTGAAAAATGACAGCTGTACTGCTCATAAGGAAGTGTGGTAAAATGGCAATGTTGAAAATCTGGAGTGGAAATATTGAAAATTCGCAAACCTACGAGCATGCGTGGGAACTGTGCAACACACCCTCGTAAAACAGTCATTTGTAGGATTTTTTTCACCAAATTTTCAACATTGCCATTTAAAACCCTCTGCTAATGAACAGTGTCACTGTGATTTTCTTACTGTGTCCCATACATTGATTTCGCACACTGACTGCGCCATTGTGCACTACATGGGCGGAAAGATGTTTTGGGCAGGATGTGAAAAAATGACAGCTGTACTGCTCATAAGGAGGTGTGGTAAAATGGCAATGTTGAAAATCTGGAGTGAAAATATTGAAAATTCGCGAACTTACGAGCCTGCGTAGGAACTGCGCAACACACACTAGTAAAACAGTCATTTTTTGGAATTTTGGCACCAACTTTTCAACATGGGGTTTTTGGGACCCCTTCTCATGAATGATGTCACTGTCATGGCATTATTCAAGGCCGAAGGGTGATTTCGCACAGTGAGTGCGCAGTGCCTGTGTAAATCACCCTTCGGGCCCAAATAACGCCATGACAGTGAATCATTCATGAGAAGGGGTCCCAAAACCCCCATGTTGAAAATTTGGTGCAAAAATTCCAAAAAATGACTGAGATATGCAATAAAGTTAAACCCCCCTATGTTGCCCATTATACAGCTTACCGGCATTTCCTCAGTTAAGTGAGTCGGCTTTGAAGAGTGCAGGCGTGTTCCCGGTCCACGAAGATCATCGCGCTGGAGTCGGAGGTAAGTATGGGGTGAGGGGGTGTGGGGAGGCTGGGTGCGCAGTGGGTGGGTGCGGGTTGAGGGGGCTCGGAGACACGCTGCGGGACTGTTTTTGTTTACAGTTTAAAAATTAAAAAAGACAACGTGGGATGTTTGCCATGCTGGGGTGGGCTCCCAGCATGGCAGAAGATGACTGGGGGCCGAGGACCAATGGAGGATTGGGCACCCGTCGGCAAACCTTAGCGGAGGGGCGAGGCTGACAGAGTTGGGCACCTGTCGGCAACTAAACCACCATTTGCCACGCTGGGGTGGGCTCCCATCATGGCAACAGGATGGCTTGGGGGCCATGGAGCCAGCGGAGGATTGGGCACCCCGATAGGCAAACAGCATTTGCCACGCTGGGGTGGGCTCCCAGCATGGCAAAGCTTTGGGGGTGGCGTGGCGGGCGCGGAGGAAGGCAGCATGTGACATGAGGGGGCAGTGCTCAGTATGGCAGCGGTGCTTTCCTTTGAAGCCAGAGGAACACAGCTGTCATGCGGGCTCCTGCGCCATTGATGCTAGAGACCGCCATGCCTGCTCAAGGGAGCAGTGCATTGGGTGGGAGAGGCACACCTCCAAGTGTGCTACTCTCCCAAAACATTCCTTGCGCGTGCACACAAGCGAATGTAATAAAACTGGATCCATATATTACAAAAAATAAAAAATAGGTTCCAGTTAATCACTCGGCTATAAATTCCATCTCGAGGTTCTGGGGACATAGGAACCTCTCGAGCTTCGCTCTCGAGGTTCCCTATGTCCCCAGAACTTCTCAATGGAATTACAGCCTTGTAATTCACTGGAACCTATCCATTATTCTATTCTATTCTATTATTCTATTTCTATGTTTCTATATGTGAGAAGGCAGTAAGGAAGGCTGGGGGGATACAGGGATGCATAGGAAGAGGCATCAATGGTAGAAAACAAGAAGTTGTTATCTCTCTGTACAGACAGTTGGTGAGACCCCATCTGGAGTACAGTGTGCAGTTCTGGAGACCCCATCTCCGTAAAGACATAGACAGAGTGGAGGCTGTCCAGAGGAGGGCAACCAAAATGGTACACGGTCTGCACAGAAGACATACAAGAAAGACTAAAGGAGCTTAATATATATACCCTTGAGGAAAGAAGGAGAGGGACATGATAGAAACTTTCAAGTACCTCAAGGAATCAACAAAGTCCAAGAGGGTAGCATCTTTCAGAAAAAGAGATGTGTAAGAACAAGGGGGCACAATTTGAAGATAGAGGGGGGATGGCTCAGAGGTAATGTGAGAAAGTATTTTTTCACAGAGAGGGTTGTGGATGCATGGAACAGCCTCCCTGAGGAGGTCGTGGAGTCAAGAACAGTGGGGGAATTCAAGAATGCATGGGACAGACATAAGGCAGTCCTAGTGGTGGGTAGGAAGAAGTAAGCTGTTGGTAAACCAGGATCTGCAGCTTATTTGTTAGGTGGGAAAATGGGCAGACTAGGTGGACCAAGCGGTCCTTATCTGCCATCAAATTCTATGTTTCTATGTCTGTGTTTCTATTTACATTACATATAGAATGTTCATACAAACTGTATTCCAAAGTATTCTACAACCCAGAACCTGGAGAGAAAAGAATGGTGCTATTTCAAGTCCTCTTGAAGATGCAAACAGCACAGAGACAGATTAGACAGAAAGAGATACACACACAGAGGTTAAGTGACTTGCTTAGGGTCACAGTAGTAAGTAAGTAGAAGTTGTGGGATCCAAACCAGGGTCTTCAGTTTCACAGCTCTGTGTTCTAACCTCTAGGCCAAATGTATGCAGTGATTTAATTTCCCACAACTGGGACTATAAAAAATAGCCATTAAAATGCAAGGTCCTAGAATAAACCCTCTACACAACGGGTGCCATGTATAGTCCCTAGTATGGTGCATGGAAATCAGGCAAAGGTGGGGAATCAAAAAGTAAAACACAGAAGGCAGAAAAAATGAGGTGCACCATAAAACTCAATGACAACCCTGCCAATGGCATAGAAATCAATAGTGCACAATCTGATTTCACTGCAGACTCATTATAGCAAACATAAAGAGAAGCAGCTGCTGTATGTCAAAAAGCAAATGTGAAACACTTGAAGGGCAATAGAATAATCCTTAAAAGGAGGCAATGTGGCACCAAGAGTATTATCATAGAGACTGCTAAAGTATTGAGGAAGGGAAATGGACAAATAAAATGAACAATAAAGAAGATGGTGAAAATGGAGGTGCATCTTGAGGAACATTGCAATCCTTGCCATTCAGCAGAGTGCACAAAGGACACACTCTTAAAACACCACTAATTAATTATGGGAAAAAGACAGGCAGATAAATTCATTTCAGCATACAAAATACTGGCAAAAAAATAGGGATTTATTTATTTATTTGTTCTAGGATTACAAATACCTTTGAGCCAAGGCTCTTTTACAAAGGTTCCACGTCATTGGTACAATTGAGACAATCATAAGCAAAGATAACAGTTTATAAAATCCTGATTTACATAAAGAATTACAATGATAATATAATAAGTTATCAACATCAGAAATATTTAATATGAGCAATTGCATAAAATGGGATAAGTGAATGGGAAGGGAGAGGGAAGGAGAGTTCTAATACACAGATACACAACTAAGGGTATTATTTTTCGAATTAAAGGGGACATTACAGGACTTCTGGGACACCCCACAAGCTAGTAAACATATTTTCAAAGTACATTTGCATCTTTTAGTTAATTTATTTTTATGCTGTGGTGAACGTCAACATTCTGATTTAAGAAGTCCCCCACAAAAACAGAAATCTGTGTGTTTTTTTATGGTAGCAGTCCATGTCTTCAGGCACTGGTACCATTGCCGCTGTTCTTGCAGTCAGTGTTTTGGGTGGGCGCTGTTGTGAGTGACATTTTTACTGCACTCTTGTGGACTGGGTTGTTTTGGCATGTGCGAGCCTAACCTAGTGCCTTATTTTCTCACTGTCTCATTTGTTATTTGTTTTTTTAGCAATTCTAGTGTTTGTTTGTTAACTTGGAAAAAAAGTTGCTAATGGTCATTTTGTGCCCTCACACACACACACACACACACACACTACCACTGCTAACCCACTGACTTGGAGTTTGTGCCAACTCCAGAAGTGATTAGCATATTTTATTCAACATTTTTTTTTAAATAGCAGTTGATTCAAATTTTCAAAGATTTTATCCACATACAGTATATTGCAAATACCAGACACAGAGTAGCAATTTTACAACAATAACTAAGAAACATAACTTAAAAAAAGGAAAAGAGAAAGAGGTGGTAAGAAAAGAGAGAGAAAATGGGGAAAGGGGTAGGAAGAAGGAGCCATAAGGCACTTTTCAATTCCTTCACCTGAGTAATCAAACCCAACGTAACAATCTATTCATCTACAGTCCCGAAGTGTCCCAAAGGGGTGTCATTTCTCCAGATCTCAAGGCCAACAGGGAGCCCATAATAGATTAAGACAAGAAAAGAAAGGATGGAAAGTAAGTAGGATTATTGGAAGGAATTTAAAGAGAGGGAAGTGTTAGGAAAAAATCAAGAAATTAGGGTGAGAGAGGGTGAAATTTCAGAAGTAATCTATCCCCCATAAGGGGAGGTAATATGGTGGGGAAGGGGGTTAATGTTGCCTCCAGGATCAACTTAAATTATTCATGCATATTCTGCAAGAATGTTCGGAACATTTTTCTGATCTTTGGAGGCCATGAAATGGAAAAATTGCAACCACCTCCTCATAAATTTGTCAGTAGCAAATCTCAGCTTTGCAGTTAGATACTCCGTCTCTAGAATTTTAAGCATATTTTATACCAGGACTCTATAGAGGGTCTCTTGGGAGTGAGCCAACATGAGGTGACTGTCTTGAGGCCTGCCGCAACAAAAATGTGGAACAAATAGCTCAGTGATTGGGATTTCAAAGGAGCTGGGGGAGTCCAAATAACCAGTGTTGGGCAGTTTTTAAAAAAGGAGAGTTGAAAATATCAGTCACCACCCCATGTAATGCCTCCCAAAAGCTCTCTACTACATTACATTCCCAAAATATGTGTCAATAGGTGCCAACAATTTGACAGTCCCTCCAGCATAGGTAGGAGGTATGTTTCCTAAAATGCTTAGTCACTATGGGGAGTCTAAAATTCCTAATTACTGTTTTCCATCTGAACTCCCTCCCAAAAAATGAGGCTGTGGTGTTGTGTATGCCCCTCCACATGATGTCCCATTCTCCTTCAGACAAGGATATTCCCAGCTCCATCCTCCAATTTTCTTTAAATTTGGATACGTGATCCTTGTTCACCTCATTTATACATCGTACCAGCTTAGACACTAACTTTAGTTGCTTCAGGGGGGAGGATAAGCTAAGGATACACTCCCAGAGTGGGTTTTCCTGCCCCGCCATGTTCTGATTCACCTGAATTGCAGTCAAATAGTGTCTGAATTGCAAATAGCGGTAGAAATCAGTGTGGGGAATGTCAAACTCCTCTCTCAACTGCTGGAAAGATTTCACATGCGTTCCAGCTATACATTGTCCCAAGGTCTGTAGACCATTCCTTGACCATCAGCAGAACACCAGATCCCATTGAAGGAGCAGGAGTCCAAACAACTAAGAGTTGTTGTAGATGGATCTAAGGCAAGGGGGAAGGTTTAAATGAAAGCATGCCTCCCTCCAGACCCGACCGAGTAACTCAGTCATAGAATTATTAAATAATACCAGTTTTAATCTAGGGGGATCCAGAAAGAGGATATCTCTTATATTAGGTAAAGGAAAGGAGGCCATTTCTATCTCCTCCCACAGTGTGGAAGCATTCTGCATTACAGGAATCAGTACCTGTAGTTGGGCTGCCCAGAAATAGTTTTGCATGTCGGGGAGTCCAAGACCTCCCTTCACTTTCAGAGCTATCAGCACCTTCCACCTGACCCTGGGTTTCCTGCACAACCAGATAAATTTGGAAAGGGTGGCCTGTACTTCCTTCCAGAATAACTTAGGGGGCATGAGTAGGAGGGCTGAGAAAATGAATAGAAAGCAGGGTAAAATGTTCATCCGTATGCATTCTATTCTATCAGCAAGTGTGAGAGTGGCAGTTCCCTCCATCTATTGAAATCGGTTTGAACCTCCTGTAACAACTTCACATGGTTCAATTGGTATAATTTCATAATGTCCCTAGGGATCCATATTCTGAAATATCTGAAACCAGTTCCACTCCACTTAATCTTACCCAAATCCGGGAGCACAGCCCTTGTAGAGACACCTATCGGGAGTATCTCTGATTTTCCCTGACTGACCTTAAACCTGATTGTTCCCCGAACTTCACAAGGAGGTCAAAGATCTTTGGGATGGATCTGATGGGGTCAGATACATACAGGAGAGTATCATCCACATACATCGACACTTTGACCTCTGTATCTTTAACATGAATGCCCTGAAAAACCTCTGTTTGTCTAATATAGGCTGCAAGTGGCTCTAGACTTAAGGCAAACAAGAGAGGGGAGAGAGGGCAGCCCTGCCTGGTGCCTCATTGTATTCACAAGGGCACTGCGGTGACACTGTTTTCCCAGATCCTGGCCCTAGGATTCTTGTATAAATTACTGATCCACCTCCTGAACCTGTCTCCAAAGCTGAAACTCCCAAGAGCAAGGTCTAAATAACTCTATTCAAGGCAGTCAAATGCCTTTTCAGCATCCAAAGATAACACCGCTGGGAACTGTCCTCCCACGGGAGGACTGGCCAAGGAGAGAGTATTCAACAGGAGGAGGATATTATCCTGGATATGCCTGCCAGGAATAACACCTGTCTGATCAGGATGAACCAGGTCTGGTATAATCTTTTGAAGCCGGTCGCTAATGGCCATGACAAAGATTTTTGCATCCTGATTAAGGTGGGAAATCGGTCTATAACTTGAACATTTAGTAAGATCTTTTACCAGCTTGGGTAGCACAAAAATGAGGGCTTCACCCCAAGTATCAGGCAAAGCCCTGGGCTCCTGCATCATGTTGCACACCCTAGTTAGAAGGGGAGCTAGATCTTTTGCAAAACACTTCTAGAATTCAGAGGTGAATCCATCTGGGCCCAGGGCCTTGCCCAACCCGAGTGATTTAATCACCCGTATCACTTCCTTTAAGGAGAAAGCTGATTCCAGGCCTTCCTGCTGGGCAAGAGTAAGGGTGAGCAGTTTAACTTTCTGAAGAAATTCTCTAGTTTTATTTGTATGTTCTGGGCATCTTTCCTCCGAGTACAAATTTTTGTAATATTTCAGAAATTCATCCACTATTTCTGAGGGCTGAATCCGGGGGGAGGGGTCTGAAGTGCTGGAACAGATTCTAGGCACATATCTATCTGCTTCTTGTTTTCTGAGCCTTTGTGCCAATAATTTGCTGTCCCTCTTTCCCCTCTCATAGTATCTCTGCCTAGTAAATCTTAATGAGTTTCCCGTACACCTCAGCATGAGGGAGTTGTAGGAAGAGTGAGCTTCCCTTAACTGCTTCAGGACAGCATCTGATCTAGTGCATTTATGTTCCATTTCCATAACCATAATTTTACACAATGCCTCTTGGACCCGGGCTGAGTGTTGTTTATTTTTGTGTGAGGCATATGCAATGGTATGCCCCCGAACTACTGCTTTTAAGGCATCCCACAGAAACCTAGGAGGGGGATCTACTTCTGTATTTTTATGTAAGTAGTGCTGTATCACCTTTCTGGTAGAATCTAGGTGTTGCTTGTCATTAATTAAAGCTGGATCGAACCTCCACCCCCATTGTTCCACTGACTGTCCCATCTCAGCCGGGCCTGGATCATTGCATGATCCAACATAGTGATAGGGAGAATACTAATGTCCTGGATTATATGCAACAAGCCCTTTTGGGTGTAAAATCTATCCAATCTTGAAAATGGCTTGTTTGCAGTGGAATAGAATGTGTAGTTCCTGGCTAAGGGATATAAATATCTCCATGGTCAGCTAGCCCCCTACTCTGTACAAAGGTTTCTTAATAAACGTGAGCAGGCTTTGGAGCCAAAACCTCTGGAGGGACTCCTATCCCTGTTGACATCTTCTTCATAGTTTCAATCACCCATGCAAATAACTTGGCCTGGAGGAAGGCCAACTATTGTGTGAAAAAGGGAACGAAAGAATTCCCCGGAGGAGGGGATGGGCGCATATACCACCACTAAGTGAATGGTTTTACCACTATAGATCCCTGACACAACCAGCAAGTGACCAGAACCAGCTTTTGAAATCTTTTGGATCTGGAGTGGGAGACCTCTACTAATCAGCAGTGCTACCCCTCACTTTTTGGTTTGTGGATTTTTGTCTGAGCACGCTGTTCCCACCCATGACCTGTATAGCTTCAGGTGCTCCTGTGTTGTCAATTTGGTCTCCTGGAGACAAGCAATATCACATTTTTCCCTCTTAAGGTTTGCCAGTATTTTGGTTCTCTTAATAACATTATTTATACCCTTCACATTGAGGGAATACAATATTAATTCAGCCATTGTACATGCAGTAACAATTCAATCCCCATCAGATTACTCCTCTGCACAATCTCCCGAGCTTCAGCATACTTCCCATACTTAGTCACTTCCCAAAAGAGGAAAAAGGAGAAAAGAGAGAAGAAAGCCAAGTAGAAAAAGAACAAGAACAATAAACTGCAACATTTAACAAAAACCTGATTGAACCATCAAACAAACATCTCCCCTTTCTAAGGAGGGGCATGCTGGTCGAGTCCTGGCCAAGGGCAGCGCCCGAGGGTCCAGACATGTCACCCACCACAGAGGCAAATATACCCCTTGGGGGATGAGAGAGGGAGGGAACTGAGTCCCTTTAAGAGAATAACACCCTGACTTATGGGGTGAAGTGATTGAGGTGTCTAACAGCTGAAGTTTTGAGACCTTTTCCCTTAATATGGAAAGGAGATCTTCTGGAATGGGCTGGACTAGCTGCTCCAGCCTCCAGCGTACCTCGAAATTTTAATTTGGTTTACCTTTACACATGATTATTCCAAATTGTTGAGCAACAACAACCAAAGAAAAATTATTGTAAAACCATGGAAAGAACCCCACTCCCAGTCAAAACAAACCTAATATTCCTCCCCACTCAGCATCCCATAGTCACTGCTGTGCATTCCTTCCTTGAAAATCTAATCAAGCAGCAAAACTTTTCAAGGCTGCTCCTATGTGGGGGAGAGAGGTCTCAAAATATGCAGGCATTTGGAAAATATTTAAGCCCAGGAACAGTGTGGTGTTCTCACTCACTCAGTCCAGAGTCCCAAGTCCACGTCCTCATTCTGAGACAGTTGATTGCGGGTAGAATCCGGACAAGAGGAGACCCCCTCCATCAAAAATTCAGAACATGTGGCACTTGCTGTGGATCAGAATTCTGCAGGTGTTGGAGGTGTGACAAATACCTTGGGAAAGCAGTTTTGCTCATAGGAGTCTCTCCAGATTGCTCACTTTGCTCTGAGCAGTACACCAGCCTGCTACAAGAGGATAGTGCAGAAGATGCTGCTACTGGCTTTTGTTTCTGTGAGAGCACTGAACCCTGATGCACCAGATCGGTTCATTTTAGCAGGAAGTAGACCTCCATGACAACACCCTATAGAAATGGTTCCATGTTGAAGGCCTGCATAGATCATCCTACAAGAGTGAGGGAATCTTTCTAGGAGGGCAGGGAAGGGATGACATCCAACCTGGGGTTCCTAGCAAAGTCCAAACGAAGATAAGAACAATATTGCAAGATGCAGGGGGTTATTTGCTGCTCAAAGAAAGTAAATAGGCTTACTTGATTTTTAGTGAAACAAACTTCCATCCCTTCAATGTTCAGGTTTGTTTATTGGGGACAATCCACCTCTCAAGGTCAGTATATAATGGTAGAAGTGCTTCTTTCCTGGATCCACAGTATGAGGCTTTGAAGTTTCCTGGAGCAGGAGACCATAAAAGTCCTTCGACTTCATCTTCTGCCTTCTCTTCCTTGAGGTCTGGAAAGGATATTCCTGCAGCTGTTAAGAATTGTCTAGCAGAGACCAGGTTTTCAAAGGATTTGGGTCCCTCTTTCGTCTCCAGCCAAAGTCTGGCTGGATACCTCAGCTGTGCCTTCATGCCTCTGTCCCTTAGTTGTTTAACCACATACAAAACTTTTTTTCCTTTTGCCCACCATAGCTGGGGGGAAATCTTGATCTACATATACCAGGACTCCATCAAAACTGAGATACTTCTTTGCCCAAGCAAGTTTGAGGATTTTCTCCTTGATGGGATATTTTAAAAATTTAATCAGGATTGCTCTTGGAGGGGCTCCTGACTTGGGTTTCAGGGCAAATGACCTATGAGCCCTCTCAATGTCCAAGCTAACATCATCCCCCAACTGTAATTCTGTACAGAGCCAGCACTCCATGTACCCGACCATGTGCTCTTGTTCAACTCCCTCCAGGATGCTGATGACTTGGATATTACTTATCCGAGACCTGGCTTTGGCATTCTCGGCTCTGAGGGTAAGAGCTTATTCTCTGCTATGGAGGTAGGCTAAGGAATGGCCATATACCATTTGTTTGTTTTGTAGATTTTTCATGTGTTGTTCAACTGCTGCAGTGCGTGATTCTAATTTCTTGAAGTCTTTTTGTATATCAGATACTTTGCTATTGATCTTATGGAGGAGTCTCAGTATTTTCCACATTTACATCCGTGTACAGGTTGACCCTGAGTCTGATCCCGAGTCTTCTTCCCCAGGCACCGAAAGAGTGAGGACCACAAGGGTGCTGGGCTAAGACCTAGCAGAGGTTTGAGCTTAGAGGCTGGAGTAACTGAATGAGGGCTAGATGGCCTCTTCTCCTTTGTTCATCCCATTCTTGCCAACTTTAGATGTGTGAATTATTAAGTTTTAACACCTGACGCACTAGATAAATGCTCGATTAAAGCCTATCCCTCTGCATTTTTAGTTCCATTATCATTTTTGCACCTACCACCTCCACTAGGAGGCTGTTCCATGTATCCACCACTCTTTCTGTGAAAAATACTTCCTCACATTACCCTTCCAGTCTGATATTATGACCCCTTGATCTTGAATATCTTTTTCCCAAAAAAATGCTTCCTTTGTGTACCTTACTTATACTTGTGAGGTATTTGAAAGGCTCTATCATATCCCCCTCTCCCTCCTCTCCTCCAGGGCATACATATTGAGGTCCTTAAGTCTCTCTTCATAGAGCTTTTGGTGCAGACCCTGCACCACATTGACTTCGGGAGGGTCAAATTTGCAACGTTGAGGGGATACCTCAGGGATGCCTTGGTGGAGGGGAAAGATTTGGGTGGTTTAGAGGAACAGTGGTCGAACCTAAAAGGATCCACACTGGAGACAACAAACTTTTGTGTTAGGCAAGTAAATAAAAGCAAGAGGAAATAAAGACCACTATGGTTCTCAAAAGAGGTGGCTGGGAAGGTAAGTGCAAAAAGTTAGCATTCAGGAAGTATAAGAAGGCACAGAGGGAGGAGGACAGGGAAGTGTATCTGGAAAATCAGAGGGAGGAAGGGAAAACAGTCAGGAGTGCAAAGACACAAATGGAGGAGAAAATAGCCCAGGCTATAAAGAAAGGGAACAAAGCATTTTTCAGATGCATTGGTGGAAGGAGAAATATCAGGGGTGGGATTGTAAGATGTATAAGGGAAGGAGGAGTCTGGGGGGGGGCAAGAAAAAGCAGAAATCCTGAACAAATACTTTTGTTCTGTATTCACATAAGTAGGGGCAGGGGACGGACTACAGATAAATGACAAGAGCATCAATGGAAGGGAGGTGGACACCAGTCTATTTATGGAGGAGAAAGCTCTGAAGGAACTCACAAAACTGAAATTGGACAAAGCAATAGGGTCAGACAGGATACATTCAAGGATACAAAAGGAGATTAGAGAGGTACTGGCAGCACCACAGACAACCCTGTTCAACCACTCACTGGAGGCAGGAGTGGTTCCAGAGGACTGGAAGATGACAGATGTAGTCCACCTTCACAAAAGTGGGAGGGGGGAGGGGGGAGGAGGCTGGCATCTACAGGACAGTCTGCATGACCTCTGTGATGGAGAAATTAGTAGAATCACTGCTAAAGGAAAGGATTGTGGAATATCTTAAATCCAGCTGATTACAGGATCTGAGGCAGCATTGATTCACTGGGGGGAGAGCATGTCAAACAAATCTGATAGATTTCTTTGACTGGGTGACCATGGAATAAGAGAGTGGAGCAGTGGATATGGCTTACCTAGATTTCAGTAAGGCCTTTAATACCATTCCACATAGGAGACTTGTAAACAAGCTGGACAGCCTGGGAGTGGATCCCAAAGTGGTAAACTGGGTTAGAAATTGGTTGAATGATAGGAGACAGGGGCTGGTGGTAAACAGAGTTCTCTCCAATGAGGGGAGGGTGACAAGCCAGGTGCCACAAGGATCAGTACTGGGGACAGTCTTCTTTAATGTCTTTATTAGTGACATTGCAGATGGGCTAGGAGGGAAGGTATGCCTTTTTGCAGATGACACAAATATTCAAAAGGGTTGACATTTAGGGGTGGGGGTAGAAAAAATGAGGAGGGATCTAAGTAAGCTTGAGGAGTGGTCAAGAGTGAGGCAGCAAAGATTCAATGAGAAGAAATGAAAAATCTTGCATTTGGGGCACATAAACCCAGGGGCAGAGTATATGATGTGAGGAGAGGTACTGACGACCACCAAACAGGAAAGGGACACGGGATAATCAAATGTGATAACCTGAAAGTGTCCAAACAGTGTGACAAGGCAGCGAGGACAGTCAGTTGGATGCTGGGGTACATACGGAGGGGTATCACCAGCAGAAAGAAGGAGATGGTGGTACTGCTGTACAAATCATGGGTGAGAACTCATCTAGAGTACTGAGCCCACTTCTGGAGGCTGCATCTCTGTAAGGACATAGAGTAGAGGCATTTGACTTGGCAACATCAGCTGGCATATGTATGCTTCATATACTGTAGCATTCAATTAGGGGCATGCACAAACAGAGTGGATGTTGTACAGGTAGTGGCAGGTGCTAGTTTTATCACATGCAAAGGCAGATAAGTAATAAGTTAAATGCAACTTTTTTTCTGGAGCACAGCTTCTAAAGACTGCATGCTTAAACATTTGCTAATGACAGAATCTGAATTGCTGCATGACCCTAGTAGGTCCTTATCTAGCTCCATTCAGTGTCACAGAGATGTTATTGTTTTTTCAGGTTTGCATCCACTGAAATTATTATATGCATCACTGTTCATATAACCCTAGTCAATTTGTAGGAGAAGGTAGAACAATATTCACTTTTGCCACTTGCAGCCATACTAGATTCCAGTAACATTTTCCATAGTTTTTTCCATGACATGTTTTAAAATAAGTTGAACTATAATAGAAAGGGGAGACTGAACTGTGGCAAGTAGCGAAAACACATATGTAAACAAAGTCTAACTAAACTATCATATCCCAGTCATCTGCCAAGAAAAAATACAATACACTTCAGAATGAGAAAGTGTTAAATGTCTTTCGCTACCTCCAAGAATGTCTGCCATGCAAATGTATTTGAGACAAGAGTAATAAGGCACAGAGACTACAATCCTCTCTCTCTTCCCCAGAGGTGTTTTTCCCATAACTAGATCAATTTAAGGATTTCACAACCTGGAATTATAGACTAGCCAAATTGCAAACCAATCACATGGACAAATAAATGACATTTTAAACATCAACTGAAGAAATATCTTATAAATCATATGAGAGATGTGTTTTTTATTATCAAATCACAAAATCACATCTCAGTTTGGTTGCATGTCACCCTAGTAATGTGGCCATGACATTTGTTAGTATGTATGCAACACAGAAATTTTGGAACTAGAGACTCAATAATTGCGCAAGTTATTGGCAAAAATAAAAATAAAATCCAGAAAAAATGGGGTGAAATTAAAGTGCATGAAGCAAGTCTCTGAATTTGAAGCAAACTGATGGTTTATTTTTATATTTTGTGTGTGGGTAGTACATACTAGAGTTACCATACAAGCAACCACAGATGACCATCATGTGGAAAGGCAAACAACATATTACTGTGTCCAGATTACACAAAAGACATCCATCATCATGGTCCAGCACTTCTGCAGCCAAGGATACACATGCACACTTAAACATAATACACCAACTTCTGGCTGCAGATATAAATGCATGATGCCAAACAAAGTTGTCAGAAGTGCATGTGTATGTTTTTCAGTAAGAAACTGTGCACATGGCTACAGAAGCACAGGCCCCATAGGTGCCTGTGTTTCTGCAGACATGTACAGTTTTAATTTGGGCATTGTATCTACAACTGCAGAATCACAGGTTCTGCAGCTATCTGAGGTTTTGGATACAGTTAAGTGTGCATGTCTTAAAATCTGCAATTGTATCTATGTCTGCATAATTGTAGACTCCACAGGGTCTGCACTTCAGTAAACAAAATTGTTGTTTTAATTTGATTACTTTGTATTTGTATATGTGGCTATAGAAACACATGTCCCACAGTGATCTGTGCTTCTGCAGGGTGTATATATCTTACATTATGCAAGTGTATGTGTGTCTACAAAATGTCAGGCTACACAGGGACCTGTGCTTTTGCAGACATAAGTAGGTGTGAATGTCTCACACTGTGCAAAACGTATCTGTGGCTGCAGAAGCACTTCTGCAGATAGAAGTAGTGTACTGATGTGATCTGGGTATTCTGCAGTTAGTAGTAGCTCTGTATTTGTTAGACTGCACAATTGTATCCGTGTCTACAGAATTTCAGGCTACACAGGATCCTGTGCTTCTGCAGATAGAAGTACTCTGCTAATTGGGATACCTTAGATTTCATTTCATGGTCACAAAAGTGCAGGCCCTAGAAGGGCCTACACTTCTGCAAATGAAAATACTGATGTAGTTTGGGAATCAAGGATTTCTATCTGTTGGTGCAGTAGCACTGGTCCTACATGCAGAAATAGTATTTTGATATGAGTATTATGGGATGGTATCTGCAGCTACAAGTGGATGTATGTGTTGAAGTGTGCATGTGCATCAATTGCTGTGAAGCTAAATGTTGTAATATCAGTATTGTTGATTTCTATTGGCAGTCAGAAGTAGGTGTGTATGTGTTGAAATATGCATGTGTATCCATGGCTGCAGAAGCACTGGACCATGATGACAGGTGTCTTGTATGTCATCTGGAAATAGTTGTATGTTGTTTGTCTTATCAGATGATGCCCATCTGTCATTGCTTGTGTGGTCTTGTCCTTTTGCTGCTTGGGGGGGTAGGGAGTTAGGGTTGGAAACCCCAATTGCAGATTTCCCTATTTTTGTTGCTATAAGTAGAACCCTAACTGGTGCATTAACACAGTTTTTTGCAATGAATTTCCTTTCTTTTTTAGAGAGTTGAATCATATCCTTGTTCATGCAGGTTGCTTCAGAACCTGTGTGAGCAGATTTGTGGCTGCAGAAGCACTTGGCCCCCTGGGCCCTGTGCTTCCATGTGGCTACAGATGCAGATGCAAAGGGCCCTTTGGGTGCTGTGGCAAATGTGGAGTGCATCAGGCAGCAGAAACACAGGGCTCTCCAGACCCTGTATGTCCATGCAACTACAGATGTAGATGCACAGGGCCTTCTGGACCCTGTGCCAAGTAAGCTATTTGTCTGGGTGTGGAAGTGCAGGGCCCTACAGGTCCTTAGTTTCCACAGCAAGTGAGGAGTCCATCTAGCTGCAGAAGTGCAGATCCCTCTGGGCCCTGCATTTCCGTGCTGCTACAGATACAGAGGAGAAGGGCCCTTCCTTCGTAATGTTTTTGTTTTTTTAATATTTTGTCTGCAGATTTTCAACATAGTATTTTTATGAAACTACCTCATAAACCCTTCCAGTGAATTTTTTCAGTTCCTACCTACAAGGTGATTTTATAGAACAACTGTAAAATCACCTTCTGAGCCAGATCTGAAAGATTTCACCATCCTGGTTCATAAAGTGTGGTCAAAAAAGGCAGTTTTGAAAATTTGGGGTAAAAATATTTTCAAGTTTTTTTGTGAGCAGACTTTCTTCTTTTGTATGGTCTCATGAAAGAAAATCATGCAATCAGATATCTCATGAATGAAGAATCTCATCTCCCTAAAGAAGAAATTCTTCTTTCATTAGCTTCTTTTGGTATGAAAGTCGAAGTTCATGATGGAAGAAATATCACAAAAATAAGACTATGAAAGAAGAAATTCCATGAAAGAAGATCATGAAAGAAGAATCTTGATTCATGAAAGAACAAATTCTTCTTTCATGAGCTTCTTTTGATATGAAATAAAATAAAACAAGCAATCTCATGAAAAAAGATCATGAAACAAGACATTTCTTCTTTCGAGAGATATAATTCTTCTTTCATGAGCCAAAATTCTTCTTTCTTGAGACTCAAGAAAGAATTTCAGCTCACAAAAGGAGAACTGGAAGCCCTCACTAAGCTTTTCACCTATGATTTAGATATATCCCAAAATTATATTTTGGGATAGTTTTTCAAAAACAAAAATTCCAGAATTGAGCTAAATTGGTCCCATTGAACTAGATTCATGTGTTTGTTTTATTCTAGTGTATCATTTTTATAGGTTTTCATCCCATGAAAGAAGATTCTTCTTTAGTGAGCTGGAAATTCTTCTTTTGCATCAAACACATTGAAAGATCCTACTGAGCATACCCAAACCCAAAATTTCAAATCCTTATAATGCTCAGGAGCTAATTAATATTTTTTTCACCAAACTTAAAAAAAAATTCCTTATTCTAGGGCAAGCTACTTTTATACTGAAAATTTCAGAACAAAATTCCCAACTGTCTAGGCTGTACCTGAGAGCAAAAAATTGCCAAAACCCAGATCTTTCCACTGTTTGCAGTATCTGGATCTTAGGTGCAAAGTTAGGGGTTTATCATTAAATACCCTACTCAACCCTAACAATAGAGTTTTTTCATGTCATACACACTATATACATATATATATATATATATATATATATATATATATATATATATATATATATACTGATATAGAGGGAGAGAGAGAGAGAGAGAGATTCTTTGCAAAAAAAATTGCGTTAATGCATCAGTTAGGGTAGCTATCAGAGGAAAATACAATGTTAGGGTTTCCAACCCCTAACATCCTACCCCCACCCTGCACACACCAATAGGCATGGGGGGTGCCTTGCAGTCATCAGGCCTAACACTCACTGCATTCCATAAATAAATAAGCTGAGATGGGTACAGTATAGGAGAATGGGGTGAGCATTAGGCCTGATGACCCCAAGGCATGCCCTCAAAGCCTGTTGGAGTGTGCAGTGTGAGGTGGGGTGTTAAGGGTGGGAAACACTAATGTCATATTTCCTTCCTTTTTACAGTTTAATATCAACCCTAACTGTTGCATTAACATAGATTTTTGCAAAATAATTTCCATACTTTTTGAAATATCGTAATCATAGCATTATTTGCCTGTGGGATTGCAGGGCACTCTTAACCCTGTGCTCCCACCCATCTATAGGTTTTGAGATAGAGTAACTGTATCCTTATTTGTCTGTGGGAGCGCAGTGCCCTTCAGGCTCTATAGATGCATAAATATATGTTGCTGTGGAAGGGCCCTATGCTTTCATTTATAGGACAACAGTGACCAAATTGGTAGCATAATCATTTTATTACCCCACCTCATGTACTTGGTACAGAAATTTTTCTCATCCCTTCTGAAACATAATTCCGTGCAACTACAACACCATTCAGCACCACAGGTGCGAAAACACATTTTGGCCAGGATTTGAAAAATAACAGCTATGACATATATGAGGTGGGGAAATAAGGAGTCTATGTTGAAAATGTGGAGTCAAAATATTTAACATTCCCAAAGTAATGAGTGTGCATAGTGAAACTGCAACAAATTGGCATAACGCTGTTATTTTTGGGGATCGAAGGATGGGGGTGCCACAAGACACCAGAGAAACAAAAGATTAAAGGGGTTAGGGAATGGAGAGTGGGGGGTCCCACTAGACACCGTGGGCGGGATATTCAGAAGGGTTGCACATGGTGCAACACAGTTGCACCATGCACAACCCACTGATGCGCTCCGGTGCGATATTCAAAGGGGGATTGAGCCTGGCACAAATCCCAATGTGCTGGAGTGCATCAGTAACGTATGTGGCACAGGTAGGCGGGGCATGCCCATGCATACTCCGCACATCCCTATATTCAGCCTGGGATGTGCTGAGCCCACGCATGCGCAACCCCTACCTGCTCTGCACACAGGTGAGCCAAAAACAAAAGGAGCAACAGCTGGCCACCCACAAATGAGCTGCCATAATTCAGGGCACAACATGGCAGTTGCCACCTGTGGGTGGCCACCCAAGCTCCAGCTGCACCTTCGTGGTGGTGCCCCCATGCCCGATCATGGGCATATGTAGAAAAAGGATAGTCCCATATCCTTGGTGGTCCAGTGGACCGCTTGCAGCCCAATCATGGGCATATGTTGTAAAGGTAACAGTCCCATATCCCTGGTGGTCCAGTGGACTGCTCACAGCCCAATTGCAGGCATATGTAGACAAATGAATAGTCCTATAACCCTGGTGGTCCAGTGGACCACTCGCAGCCTGATTGCGGGCATAAGCATGTTGAGAATCAGTTAACCCTATCCCTGGTGGTCCAGTGGACTGCTCGTGGCCCGGTTGCGGGCATATGTTGCAAAGGTAACAGTCCCATATCCCAGGCGGTCCAGTGGACCACTCGCAGCCTGATTACGGGTGTCAGTAATAAATAAATACACACCAATCCAACCCTGGAGGTCCAGCAGTACCTCCCTTCCCACCCACTCACTGAGCCCCACCACCCCGCTCCCCCCCAGGTCAGAGGCAGGTGGCAGATCCCCACCCACTTGCCGCCCAACTGCCCACTAACTGACTCCGTGGGTGAGGGCTGTATGCCCATTGGTCCTCAGCGTGAACCAATGGGCGTGAAATACCATACTACATAGTCCAGATATGTGAATGGATCCATTGAATATCACCCTGTCAATGCCCATGCACATGCCAGTTGCACTGCACCCAGGCTTGCACCACAACCTGGTGCAGTCTGAATATCCTGCCCAAGGAAAATCCAGGAAAAGAATTCTTGAGTGACAAAAAAGGATACTTTTCTGTGACTCTTGATAAAAAAAATTTTTTTTGTATCATGCAGTCTTGAAAAAGGATTCATTTTATTTAAAAAAAAATCACATTTCAGGGGCCTATTTCTAACATTGATGTGCAGATTGCACCTAACAGGGTACTGATGAGCCAACTAAGTGTGGTGATCTCTCTCCAGGATGCAATTTTTGTGGTTTTTGAAAAACAACTTTTTAAGAAAAAACAGAAACACGATGGCAGCAAACAAAATAGAAATTTTTCCATACAAAACAGTATTCCTTTTTTGCTTCATACAGCTATTTATTAGTGCATACTGAGCATGCTCTGAAATTATTTTTTCAAATTTTTAAATTGCAATAACTTAAAAACAGGTTATTATTTTTTCACCAGACTAGCAAAAGGCACATCTGTGGGCTAGCCCCTTTCTGTCCAGAAAATTTCAAACCAGAAAAAAACTGTCTGGGTCGTAGGCAAGTTCAAAGAAAAATCCCAGCAAAGTCAATGAGCGTAAAAATGCTTTTTTCACCAATCCGGAACTCAAAAACCACATATCCAACCATAATGTAACTTATTACATCCAGAGATCTACCATGGGTGACAGTGCATGCTAATTTTCATGCACATCCGTTGAATGGTTGTAAAGTTCTTAAAGTGCAAACTTTTGAGTTTAACAGTGAAGTGCCTACACTACCCTAACTACAGGGGCGCAATATGTAAGCAATAATACCCTCCAGGGTGGGCTTTATTGGAACATAACAGACAGCCCAGGGGTGCAATGAGGCCTGACACTGCAGGCAGAGGCACTTATGGCCCCTAGAAGGTCTGTTATATCCCATAATGCACACCCTGGAAGGTATGATTGCACTTAAAAAAATGTATTTCTTGCATTTTTTTTATTAATGATTTGGGCAGGAAAAGGAGTTAAAATATTAATGAAAATGAACAGAAAAAGCAGTTTCTACAAAATAATCTCTGTATTGGCTGAATTCTTGGCTAAATTGCCAGTAGATGGTGCTGTTGCTTGTGACGCTGTTTTTTACTTTTGTTTTACATTTGTATTGATTTATTTTCTGTTCGCACTGCCCCCCCCCCAAATTACTGATCAAGGTGAAAGCTTTCAGGTGATGGTACAATTGTAGACTTTTTTTGTTTGGTTTGAGAAACACAAATTGTTGGTGGGAGAATGTGAGTGGGGAGCAAGTGTATCAACACTGGAGCGGGAACAATCTGGTATTCATTTCCGGTGGTGGACCACACAGGAAATGTGGAGTTGGGACACAGACTGTGGCAGAAAAGAAAAAGCAGAGGTACTATACACAAAAAATATCTCACTGAATGCCACTGGAGTTGTAGGGGTGACTTTGTGGTGCTTTATAAAGCCAAGTGGCTGGCTTCATGGGAGTATGGCATCTGTTTGCTAAGAAACACAGAAGGAGGCATGAGAGTGGGGTCGGGGACTGCTGCCATTGGAAAATTATCGTGGTTGACAGAAACCAAAGAAAACAAAAGTGGATTGTTTTCCTTTTTTAACATGTAAGGGTACTGAACAGATGGCCCAGGCGGGGCGCCATCTCTCTTGCTATGTGCCAGAAAAAAATGGCAGCAGATTGACTGTGGAAATTCAGGATCAAAATCCAGTGGAGCATGGACACAGGGATACCATCTGGTGATAGGTGCTGCCATGAGGGACTTGTTTTTAGCAGGGCATTGTTTAGAAATAGCCTAGGTGCCAGGCTGTGTCAGCCAATCAGGATGCGAGTTTTGTGGTGCCCTTTTTTTAACTATATATCTTTAGATCGACAAATATAATAAAAGGCAATGGTGGTCCTTTTCTATCTAAAAATTAGTAAATAAGAAACAAAGATTATTTAAGAAATGGAAAATAAACAAAACCGACAAGAACAGACTACAGTATACAAAACTGTCAAACCACATAAAAAAAAACAAATGAAAAGGGCTAAAGCAAACCACGAAGTAAATTTGGCCAACAGAGTAAATGGGAATTACAAAGCTTTCTATGCATACATTAACAGCATGAAAGGGAATTAAAATAATATAGGCCCACTAAGAAAAACAAAAGGGGACCTGACTTCAGACAACAAAAAAATGGCGCATTTAGCAAACTCCTTTTTTTCAACAGTATATAACCAAAAAAAGGATAACTTATAAAGCACCTACACCAGGAAATACTCCCAAAGATATAATCAAAATTAAAACAGCAGATGTAGAAGCTAGGTTAACTAAACTAGACCCAAATAAATCCCCAGGTCCGGATGGATTACATCCAAGAATACTCAAAGAAATGGCAAGCATAATAGCACACTGATTTATATTTTTCAGAAATGATTAGACACAGGGGAAGTAGTAGACTGTTGGAAATCAGCTGAAGTTATCCCAATATTCAAAAAAGGAACTACTGTAAATCAGACCCTGAAAATTACCAACCCATAAGTCTCGCTGCTATTCCATCAAAAATTTTAGAAGGTATATTAAAGGACGAGATAATACAACATCTACACACTAACAACCTCATAGACCATTCTCAACATGGGTTTGTAAAGGGAAGGTCATGCCAGACAAATATGTTGGCTTTTTATAGTAGAGTAATTGATAGCTTACATGAAGGAACCCCAGTGGATGTCCTGTTTCTCGATTTTTCCAAAGCTTTTGACAAGCTTACCCATCCAGAATTAATACAGCAAATGGGTAAATTGTCCATCCATCTGATCATAACAAACTGGGTTCATAATTGGCTGGAAAACAGGAAACAACGGGTGTCCATTAGAGGGGAATCTTCTGAATGGTCAGAGGTGACAAGTGGGGTCCCCCAGGGCTCAGTTTTGGGCCCCTATCTTTTTTAGTTTATATGTATCATCTGTACAAATAAAACAAGACTCGATTTTGCTACAAAAATTTGCAGATGATTGTAGGATAGAGGCAGAAATCAATACTAAATTAAACTCATCTAACCTGTAACACACAATCAACAATATAGTCTCATGGACTGAGCAAATGAAGCTGATACTACACTAAGATAAATGCTATATTATGCATATGGGAAAAAAGAACCCAAAAATACCATACAAACTTGGCAACACATCCCTTAAAACAATTGAAGAGGAAAAGGACCTGGGCATCATAGTATCCAAAGATATGTCCTTCACGCCCCACTGCCAAAAGCTAGCCCAGAGGGAAAACAGAATCCTAAACTGCATATTAAGACAATATCAGCAAGGAGCAGAGAGGTTATGTTGCCATTATATACATCCCTGGTGAGGCCAGTAATGGAGTATGGCGCCCAGGTGTGGGCACCATATAAAAAGGGAGACATAGCACTGTTAGAAAGAGTCCAAAAATGAGCTACCAGGGCAATCCAGGGCATGGAAGGAAAGGACTATGAGGCCCGCTTGCTACAACTTAACTTGTACTCCTTGGAGGCAAGGAGGAAGAGTGGGGATATGTGCCTCGTGCACAGGGCATGGAATAATGAAGATCTCTGAGACATCACTGGCCTGGAAATGAACAAAAATACATATAATACTAGTGTCCCATCCGCTTCAGCTTTCAGCACCAAACAAAAGAAAAGTGTGCACCAAATTGTGGTTTAGCCAACGAGTGGTCCACGGTTGGAACAGACTTTCACTGGAGGTTGTGGTCTGCCCTTCAGCCCTAGCATTTAAATCTAGATGGGTTGCTCACAAAAAACCAAATCAGAATCTAGAAATTAGCTGGCAAGTATTAAAGATGAAAATCCATTAGCTCTGTACCTATCCTATGTATCCTATATAGAAATAGATATAGACATAGATATAGATATAAATAAATATTAATTATAGTGGCACAGTAGTGCCACTATAGTTAGGGTTGCATGGCCATATCTATGTTAAACTCAAAGATCTACACTTTAATAACTTTGCAACCGTTCAACTGATTTGCCTGAAATTTTGCATGCAGTGTCTGGTATCACAGGTCTCTGGATATAGTAAGTTTTGCTCTGGTTGGTGGTGCAGTTCCGGAGCTATGGAGTGCCAAAAATGTGAAATTTACCATTTTTGTGCAAATTCTTTGCTATGGTGTAAGTCCAAAATGGTTAGGGTGTTTGTTCTGAAATTGTTAGGGTACATGGGGTCTGGGTCACTGATGTGCCTTTGGAAGGTTTGGTGAAACAATATTAATCCGTTAAAAGTTATTAAAGTTTCAAGTTGACCATTATAGCCTATGGACAAAATATAAATGTCCATCTCGAAAGTATGTTTTGCTTTCGCAAAAGGTTTTTTGACTGCCACAAATGGGTTTTGTACTTTTGAACTGCCACCATCTTGTATTCAGTTAGCAAGAGGTAAAAATCATGTAATAAAAAAAATAATGCCCTTAGTAAACACACACAGTTATGCTTACCTAATCAGGGCATGAGGAACGTGATTCTGGCAGTAGATTTCAAAAATAATGCTTGGAAATATGTTTATTGAATTTGGCCATTAGTAGTGTCGCAATTTGTGGCACTATTTTTGCTAAATGACCACAAATTGCAACAGTTTTTGTGCAACTAATGGCACTGTTGCATGAAAACTGCCACAAACTGCAGCACTGTTTCACAAATACTATCACAATTTGTGGCACTACTTCAATTAAAAAAAAACATTGACCCCTGTAAACAACCCAGAAACTTGTCTGGCCACGTTTTGGGACAAATCATCACAGAATCATGCTCCTCACCCCATTCTCCTAAACTGTGCCATCTCAGCTTCCTTACACATGGAATGGTGTGAGAGTTAGGCCTGACAACCCCAAGGCACACCTCGATGCCTGTTGTTATGTGGAGGGTGGGGGGTAGGGTGGTAGGATTGGGAACCATAACACCAAATTCCCATACTTTTATCACTGTAATAGGAACCCTAATTGATGCATCTTTTCAGGTCAATATGCTATATATAATATGGCACAGGTCAAAACTGCACAACACGGATGGTGCAGAATTATATAGCGACAGGCTGCAAAACCATGAAATTTTGTAAGCTTGGTTGTGCACCCTGTTGCTATTTCCTAGGAGAGAATAAGCCTCTGTTGGGGGGAGGGTCTGCTGAGCAGCTACTGTGGCTCGACAGGATGAGCCACAGGCAGCAACGGAGGTGGTGCATCTGTTGACCGGGTTTCAAATTCCAGTCCTAGACGAATGGACATTCTAGACATTTCTTTTTATTTCACACTTTGTGCAATGTAAATCTTCACACACATCCCGGAGTTGATTATTTAAGTTGGGGGGCACCCCAAAACATCAATAACTGCTGCTGATCAATATACCGTGCTATATTGACAGCACGGTATATTGCTGCCCTATTTTGGTGTGTGGTAATATGACCCTGTGCCCTGATGCATTAAAAGAGTTTTTGCAATACACACACACATATATGTGTGTGTGTATATATATATATATATATATATATATATATATATATATATATTATAGCGGTGCCATATTGTTAGGGCTAATCAGGCACTTTATTGTTAAACCCAAGATTTTGACATTAATAACTTTGCAACCATTCAACAGATTTGTGCGAGAATTTGGAACAGACAGTGTCAGGTGGTAGATGCCTTGATTTTCCAAGTTGCTTTTTGATCAGATTTTCAGATTTCATGCAGCAAAATGTGGAAAAAAAGCTTTTTTTGCCAGTTTTTGCCAATGTTTCTCTGTGTTTTCCTCATTGCACTGGGACCACAATGTTTGGAATTTTGACCTTATATTTTCAGGGTAGAAAGATGTTACCCTAAGGAACAATCCAGCACTGGTTTGGTGAAAAAATATTAATCTGTTCCAAAATTATTAAATTTAAATAATTCGGGTTCTGAGCATGCTCAGTTCAGTATTTGGGATAGATGTACAGCTTCGATCAAGGATTCCTGGTTGAGAAGAGCTTGCAAAACAGGGATCCCTTTTTGTGAGAAAATCCCTGTTCATCGGCTGCCATTTTGTTTTCTCGCTTAGCAAGGGAAGAAAACAAAATCTTAAAACTTGCTCCAGGGACTTTTTTTTTGAAAACCAAGGTATGGGTTTGACTTAGGAGGATGTCCTGTGCCCACCCATGCCTTTGGTTTTCTTCAGTTATTTTAAACAAATGGCAGTTTTAAAAATTAAAATTCCCTCTTCATGATCCATTTTCACCAGCTAATCCCTTTTCATGAGGATCACATGACAAAAAAGGATCACGAAGAGGGATTTTAAATTTTAAAATTATCAATTTTTTAAATAAAGTACACAAAACCAAAAGCATGGGTGGGTACAGGACGTCTACCTAAGCCAAACCCATGCTTTGGTTTTATATATATTTTTTTAATTTTAGTGGATTTACCACATTTCCCTGGTGTCCAGTGGTGCCCCCCCTCCCTCCATTGCCCAAGTTATCATAGGTGGCAGTGAATCCCATCTGTTTATTTTCCCCTTTTTTTGCTGAAATTTAGAAAACCATCCCTCATTGTCTTTTGTGGCTGTTTACCCTGCAAAGAAGAAATACTCATCCATCGCTGTTTGTGCCTGAACCCCTACTGGACCCCCCCACTGTGCACCCACCTCCCCACACTCCTCTGATGTCTCCTCATACCACCACTCACCTGAGAATGTCCCTGATTCAACACCCGCTCCCTAGATTGAAGACTAGTCTTGCTGCTGGAACAGGTGACTACAATCTGAACCAAGGTAAATGCGTCCCTATTTATTTCAATGGGGGTTAACTTTTGGCCATAACCTTTAGCCATTGTTTAAGATTTCAGTTGCAAACTTTCAGCATAGAGTCCTGGGGACCCCACCTCCTGAACAATATGACTGTCATTAGGCAAGTCTCACCAGAAAAGTGATTTTGTGGTCACTTGGTGAAATCACCTTTCTGGTGGGATTTGCATGATGACAATTCATTGTTCATCAGGTGGGGTCATAAGAAGGCAATGTTGAAAATTTGGGGTCAGAATTTTATAAAATGGCTGCGTTATGAGCAATTGGCACAATCTCACTACACACACTCGTAACTCAGTAAATGTTCAATCTTTTTACCCCATATTTTCGATGTACTCATTTTGTTACCCCACCTGATGTATGTCATAGCTGTCATTTCTCAAATACTGTCCAAAATGTGTTTTTCCACCTGCATCATAGAATGGCATTGCAGTTGCGCAGAATTACATTTTGGCTGGGATTGGAAAATTTTCTGTGCTGGGTACATGTGGAGGGGTCATAAAAAAGCTAGTGCTGTAAATTTGGGCTCAAATATGGATTTTGTTACACTATCTCAATGGAGGGATGGGAGCACAAGGTCCTAAGGAACCTGTGCTCCCACCATAATAAGTGGATACTGCTGTACTATCTCAATGGAGAATGGGAGCACAGGATTCAAAGGACCCTGCACTCTCACTGTAGCATATAGTACTGTTGTTCTATTTTAATGGAGGGATGGGAGAGCAGGGTCCTTAACCCTGCACTCCCACAGTAAAATGAGGATACTATTATGCTACCTCAAAAAATAAGGAAATTAGATGCAAAAACATTGTTAATGCATTAGTTAGTGTTGGTGCTATAAAAGTAGGGAAATTAGGCACTAGAATTTCACCCTAACACCTACCCCTACCCTGTGAAGACCAGGAGGTGTTGGGGATAGGGGGTGACACTGCAGTTGCCAATCCTAATACTCACCTCATCCCATTCTAAAATAAGCTGGATGGCAATGGTATAGGAGAATGGGGTGAGTGTTAGGTTTGGCGACCCCAGTGCCATCCCCTTCCCCCAATACATCCAAGTCTCTACAAGAAAGGGGTGAAACCCTAACACTTCATTTCCTTATTTTTGTAGTGCCAACCCTAACTAATGCATTAATGAAGTTTTTGCAATATATATACCTGTGTGTGTGTGTGTGTGTGTGTGTGTGTGTGTGTGTATATATATATATATATACACACACACAGTGAATCTCACCAGGATGAAGTGCAGCACTGCAGAATTCTGCAGTACAGTTATTGCTGCAAACAATGCAGTTTCAATGGGAGTTAATCCCCTTTGTCATGCAGTAAACCTGTGACACTGCACTTCATCCTGGTGTGCTTCACAGTAGATATATATCTTCACAGCAAAACACTATGTTAATGTAGCCATTAGGGTTTTTGAAACATCAAAACTAACCCCACCTCATGTATGACAGTTGTCATCTAGATGATATTTAAAAAACAGCAGCTGTGGGGTTCATGAGGTGGATGAAAAGAGACCATGTTGAAAACTTGTGGTGAAAATCTTAAAAAACAACTTGATGAATCAAAGTTAAAAAGGTATATCACTGTTGGTACTAAAAACCACTAAAAATGTTGCCAACAGATTAACCTGATTCAGTAAATCAGTCTGCATATGTATCTGCATCCCACCTCCTCTTGGGATTGGGCACCATGGTGGCAGAATAAAGGGATGGCCACAAGGCGTGGGCCTCACAGTGGCCAACTAAAGAACAGGGGGGTAATTGTCAGTACTAGCCAATTGGGCTTTGCACCCTGGTGGCCAAACAAAAGAGGAGGGAGGGGGTTATGCTTAACAGTCACTGGGCATGGGCACCCCGGTGGCCATAATGCTTTGCATGAGCCAAAACTGGTTTCTGCTTTGCTTTTTTAGCTGCAAACAGTGTAGCTGCAAGCATCTAATGTTGTCATGCTTACTCTGTCATACATGTAGTCAAGTTCAAGGTTACATTCAGTGCATGATTCAGCTGCATGATGTCATTGATGACAGTGAAATGGCTTTTTGATCATGGTGCGGGGTTTCAGACCTACACAATCCTGTGAAAACCAGGACTGGGATGTAGCCATTCCAAGGTGTGCTGTATTCAGGAGGGACAGGGTAGGTAGGAAGGGAGGAGGAGTGGCTCTTTATGTGAGGGAGAACATAATGGCAATGGAAATACAAGGAGGACAGAAAGAAAGGAAAGTTTTGAGGGTCACCCTAGAAACTGGGGGGGTGCTATTTGAACAGGGGTGATCTACAGACCTCCAGCATGGGGGTGGGGAAGGAGATAAGGATATGATAAAAGAAATCCAAGGGATGCCTAGCAAGGGCAAGGTATTGCTGGTGGGGGACTTCACTATGCCAGCCATAGACTGGAGTCTCCCTGCTGCAGCAACAGGTAGGAGCAGGAAAATTCTAGACTCCCTACAAGAGACATTCCTGAGGCAACTAGTTAAGGAACCCAGTCATTAGGGTGTGATACAGGACCTGGTACTGTCAAATGGGGGCAGTGTTGCTGACATCATGGTGGGGAGCCCCTTGGAAACCAGTGATCACAGGACAGTGTGGTTCAACATTAGGAAAAGGCAGAATCTAACCATGCTAAAATGAGGATTCTGGACCTCAGAAAGGCCAGTTTCAAGAAAATGGGAGAGTGCCTCAAAGAAGCCCTACTGGGAATAGAGAAAAAGAGTGGGGTAGCGGAAAAATAGACAAAAATAAGGAGGGCCATTGAGAAGACAACTAACCTCTATGTTAGGCATGTTAAAAAGAGCAAGAGAAGAAAAGGAGACCACTATGGTTCTCCAAGGAAGTAGTGGACAAAGTAAAGGAAAAGAAGCAAGCATTCGAAAGATACAAGCTGACAGAAGGAAGGGGATTGAGAGAGTTATCAGGTGAAACAAAGGGTGGCAGGGATGGCAGTTTGGAGAGCAAAAGCACAAATGGAAGAAAACACAGCCAAGTCAGCAAAAATGGGGATAAAACACTCTTTAGGTACATTAGTGAAAAGCAGAAAAGCAAGGCAGGGATAGTAAGACTAAAACAGAAGTGGGGGAAGTGTGGAAGAGGACAAGAAGAAAGCAAACATATTAAACATGTGCCTTTATTCAATTTTCACAAAAGACAGGGTAGGAGATGGGCTACAGATTGGGGAAAAGGACATTAAGGGGAAGGGAGGGGGACACTAGCCCTTTTATGGAGGAGAGAGTCCTCAGGGAGCTAGCAAAACCAAACGCAGACAAGGAAATGGGGCTGGATTGGGTTTACCACGGGGTACTGAAGGAAGTAAGGGAGGAACTGGCAGGGCATCTGATGGCCCTGTTCAGTCTATCACTGTAGACGGGGGAGGTTCTGGAGGACTGGAGGAGGGCAGATGTGGTCCCACTACACAAAAGTGAGACTAGGAAGGAGGCAGGAAACTACAGACCTGTAAGCCTGACTTTGGTAGTGGGCAAGGTTATGGAACCACTACTTAAGG
The DNA here is from genome assembly GCA_016271365.2 of Neoceratodus forsteri. NCBI lineage: Eukaryota > Metazoa > Chordata > Ceratodontiformes > Ceratodontidae > Neoceratodus > Neoceratodus forsteri. The sequence goes on along the minus strand of CM057452.1, from coordinate 979,960,589 downwards.
AAAGGATTGTGGAATTCCTTTAAACCATTGGATTGTAGGATCTAAGGAAGCATGGTTTCACAGAGGGAAGATCCTGCCAAACAAACCTGATAGAGTTGTTTGACTGGGTTACAAGGGAGGCGGATCAGGGAGAAGCAGTAGATGTGGCCCACCTGGATTTCAGTAAGGCCTTCGGCAACATTCCACACAGAAGACTGGTAAGAAAGCTGGGCAGCCTGTGAGTGGGTCCAAAGATAGTATAATGGGTATAAAATTAGCTAAATAACAGAACTCAGAGGGTGGTAGTAAATGGAATTCACTCAGAAGAAGGTAAGGTAACCAGTGGGGTTCCTCATGGGTCAGTACTGGGACCAGTCCTCTTCAATGTCTTTATTAGCAAAATTGTAGAGGGGCTAGAAGGAAAGGTATGCCTGTTCCCAAATGACACAAAAATCTGCAACAGAGTAGACACACCGGAGGGGGTGGAAAAAATGAGGGAAGATCTAAAAAAGGTGGAAGACTGGAAAGCTGCAAAGACTTTTCTAAGGAAATTGGGAGGCTCTTATGACAGAGAAATGCACTAATACCTCAGAGCAAAAGTATCTTTAGGTACTTGAAACTGAATGAACTTTGTATGTGAGGTCAGCACTTAGTTGATTAAATTGCAAAATGATATTTTGAACAGCTGTTCAATAAATATCAACTCTTATTGCAAAGAAAAAAACATGGATCAACATTTAAAACTTCTGGCAGTAAACCAGATAGATCTCACCCATGCAGGAAGTTGGCATTGTGTGACAGAACATCCCAGCAGGAAAGGTGTTTGCTACTAAAGAATGTTGCAGATCCTGTACGTTATGTTGTTGCTTAAAAATAAATTGCCAAGCCAGTACTATAGCCAAAGGCAAGAACCAAGCAATAAGCTACACATCTGAGACTTTTTTCAAAACAAAAAAATGGCAGCCTCACACGGTCATTCTCTCTAGCTAACATATGGGTAGTAAACCTATGTATCAACCTCATGAGGTCATAACCATCAGAGGGCGAGATCAATCTGGCTTACTGTCAAAAGTTTAAAATTTTGTTCCATGTGGTTTTCTTTACAAAAATTTGATATTTATTGAACAGCTATTCAAAATGTCACTTTGTTATTTAGCTAAGTGCTGACCTTACATACAACAATTCATTCTGTTTTAAGTACTTAAGATGGCGGGCTCATCAAGAGTTTGACAACTGGGCTTCAGTGCCAAAACATGTAAAAGTATGCACATAGGGCTGCGGGCACCGAAACCCTAGAACAACATATCATTTGGGGTGGGGAGGTGAGTTAGTAACCTCAAATCAGGAAAGGATCTGGGTGTCATCATATCTGATGGCCTGAAGGTAGCAAAGCAGTGTGATAAAGCAATGGGAAAGGCCAGTAGTAGATTGGGGTACATAGGAATGGGTATCACCAGCAGAAAGAGGGATATAGTGATACCCCTGTATAGATCAAAGGAGAGGCCCCACCTGGAATATTGTGCCCAGTTCTTGAGGCCACATCTCAGGAAAGACATAGACCAAGTAGAAGCAGTACAGAGAAGGGCAACCAAAATAGTGCATGGCCTGCATCAGAAGCCCTAAATGGAAAGACTCAGGAAGTTAAATATGTACTTGCTAGAGCAAAGGAGGGAAAGGGAGACATGATAGAAACATTCAAATACCTCAGAAGTATCAATAAGGTACAGGAAGGTGGCATTTTGCACAAAAAGAGATGCTCAAGGACAGGGGGCACGATATGAAGCTGCTAGAGGGGAGACTTAGAGGGGATGTGAGGATATGCTTTCTTTATAGAAAGGGTGGTGGACATCTGGAACTGCCTACCAGCAGAGGTTAAGAGTTCTGAAACTATAACAGGTTTCAGACATGCATGAGATAGACACAAGGGGACTTTGGCAACAGGGCTGGCGGGGGTTAAGGCTGAAGATCAATTAGGATCTACAATAGCACAGTAGGTAGGGACCTTAGGGCAGACTAGGTGGACCATGAGGTCCTTTTCTGCTAACAGTTGCTATGTTTCTGTGTTTCAGTCCCCAGTGTGGGACATTTCTTCCTCACTACAATTTACGTAGTGTGAGAAAAATTGTTAGATGTCATTGCTGATGTTAGTGATACAGTTCCATTAGGATCTGAAGTTCTGTTTTGCTGATAACTTGAAAAGTTTCAGCAGAGACTCTGAGGTTGGAATGCAACTTGGGAAACATTACTTCAAATTGACAGATCAGCACTTAGTATTAGATGTCCTTTGTTACAGCATACATTTCCTGTCAAGAAGCTTTAGTACAGCAGTTGAGCTACATGCTACCAAACTGTAGCGAGTAGATGGGCTGTATTCAATACCAGTGTGATACTTTTTTTTTCTTTTTCTCTACAGTTTATGCAGTATGAGAGAAATTGCTAGATATCATTGCTTTTGTTAGTGATAGAATTTCAGCAATATTTGAAGTTCTATATCCCTGCTAACTTGATAAGTTCCAGCTGAGAGTTTGAGGTTTGAATGGAACATTTTTATAGGCGACATTGCAGAAGGTCTGGAGGGAAAGGTGTGCCTCTTTGCAGATGACACAAAGATCTGTAACAGAGTTGATACACACGATGGGGTAGAAAAGATGAGAAGGGGCTTGGCAAGGTTGGAGGAATGGTCAGACATATAGCAACTTAGATTCAATGCAAAGAAGTGCAAAGTAATGCACCTGGGAAACAAAAACCCAGGAGAAGAGTACACAATAGTAGTGGAGGTACTAACAACAACAAAAATGGAAAGGGACCTGGGGGTAGTCATATCAGATGACCCAAAGGTGGGTAAGCAATGTGAAAAGTAGGTAAGGAGAGTGAGGGGGATACTGGGATGCATAGGAAGGGGCATCACAAGTAGAACAAGCATTTGTCAATGCCGAATGTTTGCTTGCTGGCATTGGCAGTGGTAGTGTAGAAGTTACAGAGCTGCGTAATAGGAATGGCAGTGAAGTATTGAACTGAAGCCAAACCCACCACCACCCTGCAGAGAGTGACAGGCATTGGGGTGTGCATTTGGGTCGTCAGGCATAACGGCCATGCCATTTCACCACACCCGACCCTGCAGACACTGACAAGTGTCATGGTGTTCCTTGGGGTCTTTGGCCCTTATGCGCACCCCATTTCATTAGGAAATATGGTGAAATAGGTGCAATATAGGAGAATGGGGTGAACTTTGGGGCCGAAGAGTCCAAGGCATACCTCGATGCCTCTCACTGGCTGCAGGGTGTGGAATGGTATGAGCATCACAGGCAAGAATCCCAAGTCACACCCTGATGCCTGTCATTCTCTACAGGTTGGGCGTTATGGTTGGAAACCTAATACCTCAGGCATTCGTTGGTATTTTCCTCCAAATTTTCAACATGTTTTTTGTGACCCCACCTCATGAACAGGGGAATATCAGTTTGTTAAGCTGCTTATGCACAGCGACTACGGCATTTGGCACCACAGGTGCAAAAACATTACGAACAGGATGTAAAAAATGACAGCTGTACTGTTCATGGGGAGGTGTAAAAAATGGCAATGTTGCAAATCTGCAGTAAAAATATTAAAAAAAATGGTGAAGTCATGAGCGTACATAGAAACTGTGCAATGCACACCCGTAATATAATTAGGTTGGGGATTTTTTACAGCAGATTGTCAACTCAGGCATTTTGGTGTGATCATAAACAGTGTCACTGTGATTTTCTTTATCTGTGCCGAACAATGATTTCCCACAGCGACCACGCATCTCTGCGCTGAAAGTGTGAAAACACACTTCAGCCATGTTGTGAAAAATGACAGCTGTACTGTTCATAAGGAAGTGTGGAAAAATGCCACTGGTGAAAATCTGGACTGAAAATATTACAAAGTCATGAACTTACGAGGGTGCGTGGAAACTTCGCAATGCTCACTCATAACACAGTCATTTTATGGACTTTTGTCACCAAATTTTCAACATAGCCATTTTAAGACCTCTGCTCATGAACAGTGTAACTGTGATTTTCTTAATCTGTCCCAAACATTGCTTTCGCACACCAACAGTACCATTATGCGCTACATATGCAGCACATTTTGAGTGACATATGAAAAATGGCAGCTGTACTGTTCATAAGAAGTGCAATAAAATGGCAATGTGTGAAAATCTGGAGTGAAAATATTAAATTTGCAAACTTACGAGCATGCATAGGAACTCGCAACTGCGCTCGTAAAACAGTCATTTAAGAATTTATTTCACAAATTTTCAACATGGGGTTTTGGGACCCCTTCTCATGAATGATGTCACTGTCATGGCGTTATTCAGGCCGAAGGTGATTTTCCATGATGACTGGTAAATCATCCTTCGGGCGAATAATGCCATGACAGTGACATCATTCATGAGAAGGGTCCCAAAACCCCATGTTGAAAATTTGCAAAAATTCAAAAATGCCTGAGATATGCAGCAAAGTTGAAAAACCCTATCTAGCCCATTATACAGCTTACCGGCATTTCCTCAGTTCGCAGTCGGCTTTGAAGAGTGCAGGCGTGTTCCCAGTCCACCGCAGATCGTCGCACTGAGCTCCGGAGAAAGTATGGGGTAGGGGTGGGGAGGCTGGGTGTGCAGTGGGTGGAGTGCGGGTTGTGGGGAGGGGCAGGAAGACTGCATGGGACCATTTTTTCTTTACAGGGATTTAAAAAGAAAAAGGCAGCCTTGGGGCGTTTGCCACGCTGGGGTGGGCTCCCAAGCGTAGCACAGAGGCGCTGGGGGCTGTGGAGCCGCGGGGATTGGGCACCCCCATCAGGCCATATGATCACTTGCCACACTGGGGTGGGCTCCAGCGTGGCACCCAGTACTCGGGGGTGAGGACAGTGGAGCCGGCGAGTTGGGCACCCCATTGGCTATTCTATGAGTTGCCAGCGTGCAGCATGTGGAGGCTTTGGGGGCGCAGCTGCAAGCCCGGCGAGGAGTGGGCACCCCGTTGGCTATCGAGTGTGTGGGGGGGCAGCACACAGTATGCATGCGTGTGTTTCTGTGTGTGTGTGTGTGTGTGTGTGTGTGTGTGTGTGTGTGTGTGAGGGGGCTGCGCATGAGCAGGCGATATCTTATCACTGCTCACTGAAGCGTAGCTCCTCCTTTCGACTGTACGCCACTGCATTTTGGAGCTTGTCATAGACAGCTCCAGCATGCATTCGCAGACAAGGGCCGCACCTGCTAACACACTGACTGAACTGGAAGAGAGGGTGACACACCTCCGAAATCTCGGATGATGGCACTATGTTCTTGCACATGCGTGCAAGCAAACATAACAAGAGAGGATTACTGAACTTTTAAACTCTCCTTTCATGTCTCTTTTTTATTTTTGTCATTAAAGGTGATATACAGTATATATAAGCTGATTCATATACTGACCTGGAGAGACAGATTGCCTGTCCTCTTTGGAATAGCTCCTCACTATGATAAATTTTGATATTAACCAGGGTTAAAATGTCAGCATTACATCTGCGGGAGGGCCGACCAAGGAGATAATAATATCGAAGGCTATGCCGGACCACACCAGGGAGGGTTCCCTTCTGGGTATCCTCCTTTTTTGGGTGGACCTTGAACCCCTCATATGGTTTCCCACCCCCCGGGGGAAGGAAAGGACCCCAAACCACACTCCGTTCCCACTTAGGGAACAACTTGAGGCTACATGTAAGTGTCTACAGATAATCACTTTGCAGATGGGAGTCAATATGTTAATAGTTCAAGTATTTAAGTTTTTGCAGTTCATCATGTTCTTATCCCTATATAGGGACCTGTTGTTAAGTTTATTTTCAGACCCTGATGTTATAGGGGTCTTGTTACATATAACCTTAGAGTTTAACAGTTATGTCTTATGAATAGGATATAAGGAGGGGGTGGGATTTAATCTGGTTCATCTTTAAGTTATTAGTGGAAGGGATAATTGGGGGTATAGATGTGGGGGGGATTGGTTGGGGAAGAAAAAAACACACATGCTCAATTGAAGTATACATTATGCAGTCTTTATTTTAACAGAAACAGGCCAGGGTCCCACCAACAGCTTATTTCTAACTTGTTTTGGTCCTTCTGGAGACAGGAGTCTGGACAGGCAGATGGGTCCTTTTCCTGGAGACAAACACAACAACAAAAGTTATTAAAGATACCATGGCCATTTCACCAGTAAAAATCTTCTCCCAGAACATTAATGGTCTGCACAACCTGATAAAGCGTTCAGGCTTTATCCAATATATTAAAAAACAAAATGCTGACCTCTATCTGACCCAAGAAACGCACCTTTCAAATGACGAACACAAAAAGTTAAATTGGTGCAGAAGATACAAAGTATATGCCTCCTCCCACCCAAGTGGCCGTCCTAGGGGAGCGGCCATTTTAGTTCCTGCCTCCACACCCTTGGAAGTAACCTAGTCCTATATAGAGAAACAGGGCCAGTTTGTAATCTTACAGGGGAAACTCTATAACCAAGAGGCGACCTTTGTGAGTGCTTATCTTCCTCCTATGTCCAAACCCTCAGTAGCCCAGCATTTGATTGCAAGGGTTATGGACCTCCTTCAGGGGCAACTAGTTTTGGGTGTGGACTTAAATATAACTATTTCTGCTCACTTGGACACCTCCAAACACTGGCAAAAAAGCCAATCAGGAACAGCTAAATATTTAAAAAACACAATGGAACATTTGGGAATAGTAGATGTTTGGCGCCGTCTATTCCACTCGAACCCGGGTTTTACTTTTTTTTTTCAAATCGGCACCATTCTTATTCGAGACTAGATTATTTCTGGGTAACTTCTAAACACCTATGTACAGTCCAGGACATTTCTATCAGTCCCATGATCCTTTCTGATCATCATCATCCCCTAGTACTTAAACTAGATCTGGGAACGCTGAAAAAACAAACATTGTGGCGTTTCAATTCGATCTTACTGAAAGACAAACAATATATAGATAATATTAAGAAACGTATCCCTCTTTTTTTCTTGGAAAACACTTCTCTGGATATATCGAAGGCCCTGGTCTCGGATGCTTTCAAAGCAGTGCTTAGAGGGGAAACGATAGAGTATGCCTCCAGAAGATAAAGGGAGTTAGAATCCAAATATAATACTTTATTGGAACACCTAGGAACCCATCAATTACTATACACAGAGGTTGACTGGGAGGTCCAACAAAAAATTCAAGAAACAAAAGCAGAACTACAGAAATTAATGGATCTCAAAATCCAACAAACCCTTTTATACCTAAAACAGACTAAATATGAAGGAGGCCCTAGGGGCACGCATCGTCTTGCCCACCTCCTTCAGGGACAGAAGGGCACCTCTACAATCCTAAAGCTCAAAGATCCTACCTTTGGGAGACTCTCCCATCAGGAAGCGGATATCTCCTGCTCCTTTGTCAATTTTTGCCAACACTTATATCAGGGTGGTGACCCATCCACCCCTGAAGACAGACAAGCATTTCTGAGAAACCTTCCCTTCCCCCACCTTACTGAAGCCCAAAGATCCCTGCTGGAGTTACTTTGGACAAAATCTCTCACTGCATTGCATCTCTCTCTCTCTCATCAGACTGTTGTCCAGGACCTGATGGGTTCCCAGCTGAATGGTACAAGATGTTTAAGGATGAAATTTCTCCTAAGTTACTCTCTGTATTTAGAGAGGTGGCAGAAGGCTCCCCCCTCCTGGTCCTATGCCACTCTAGCCACCCTTTTTAAACCAAACAACGACCCCACTAATCCCTCATTTAACCGCCCAATTTCAATCCTTAACACGGATTACACACTTTTTACAGCCATCTGGGCTTCTAGACTGGAGAGGATTCTGCCATCTCTAATTCAAAAAGATCAATCCAGGTTCATTAAGAACAGAAACACCTCAGATAATATCCATAGAACTCAAATACTCATTGAATACATCCGAGAGTGCCAGATCCCAGTGGCTGTCATTAGTTTGGATGCAGAGAAGGCCTTTGACAGGGTGTCCTGGCCATTTTTGTGGGATGCCCTGTTAAGGTTTAATTTTCCAGACTCATTCCTGAGGTGGCTGAAGAATCTATGCCACTCTCCTAAGGTATATGTGCGGGTCAATGGAGGGATATCTTCCCCTTTCATATTGTCCCGGGGCACTCGGCAGGGTTGTCCCCTCTCACCCCTTTGATTTGCCCTTTATATGGAATGTTGGCATTAGCCCTTAGAGCTTCCCCCACAGTAGAAGGTATCCCACTTGACCAACACTAATACAAAGTTGGCATGTGTGCTGACAATGTTCTTTTAACCCTTCTTTCCTCAGATAACTCCACCCCCGCAGTTTGGCAAATTCTTAAGAAATATGAGGCCATAGTGGGTTTTAAACTAAACATTACAAAATCAAAAGCTCTCCTTTTTAATTTCTTACCAACAGATGCTCTTAGCCGCCTTCTCCCCCTGAAATGGAGATCTACAAAAATAAAATATTTAGGGATACAAATCCCATTAAACTTGGGGCCAATGGAGATGGTTAATTATGAGTCACTCACCATCACTATTCAAAAAGATCTAGAGAGGTGGTCACCCCTCCCACTAACATTTTTTCAATGGATCGAAACCATCCGCATTAATGCTCTACCTTGACTCTTATATCTTTTTCAGAATATCCCTTACTTTCCCTCACCCTTTTATTTAAAGTTCTGGGACAAATTGCTTTCCAAATTTATATGGGGTAAACAATGCCCTAGGGTCCGCCTCTCTATTCTTAAATTATCTACTGCCCAAGGGGGAGCAAATCTACCCAATCTTAAACTTTATGCCCAGGCATCTTTTCGCCTTACCCTTTTCCTCTGGCTGACTGATACTTATACGGAGCCGTGGAAGTCTCTGGAGTTTGTTCTAAATGACATGCATGACATTTCTGCTCTTCTCTTCTCTTCTCTTCTCCTCTCCTCTCCAAATAACATGCCATCACTGAAACATTTTACACAGATAACATCTGGTACTCTCCAAATCTGGTATAAACTACAGAGCAAGCCTGAACTTAAGCCTATATATGATTATTGTAAAATAATTTCTAAAGACAATCTTTTCCAGCCTTCCCATATGGACCTGGCCTTCGCTCATTGTTGTAATCGAGGCCTCACACATGTATTTCAGTTTTTGGATGATAAGGGGATATTACCTTTTGATAAGCTCAAAGTCCAATATGATCTCTGAAACACAGATTTTTTTCAATACCTCCAGGTGAGGAATTATATACTTCACCATCGAACAATATCTGCTAAACTCCCTACCCTGAACCCACCCTTGTTAAAATTTTTTATTGATTCCTTAGGGGGGGAACCATGAAGGTCACCTTATAGAGAATATATATAAGGCTTTGAGACACTTAATGGGAGACGACACAATCAACACTAGACAAATGGAATAAAGATTTGGTCTCGGAGGTGCAATGTTCTGAATGGATATCCGCTGTGAGGCCTGCAACCACGGTGACCTCCTTGCCCTTCTGGTGGGAGTATTCCTGGAAAATCTGATCTAGATATTTCCAAGACCCAGCAATATTAACCAAGTATCTTCCCTCTACCTATGGACATTGTTGGAGAGAATGTGGATGTTGCCTGGCAGAATTGGGTCATATTTTATGGCATTGTCCCCTTTTAATGCCCCTTTGGTGTGGCCTCCAGTTGGAGTTATACCAATGTTTAGGGGAACCAGTTGAATTAACAGGGGAAATTATACTGCTTTCAATCTACCCGGACCATTCCCCTCAATAGACCAAAACAATGTTGCCAATATTTCTTATAGTGGCCAAAAAGGGCATTACCAGAAAATGGATGTCCCAGTAGATCCCCACTGTCCAGGACTGGAGATCAATTATGCAAGAAATCTACTGGATGGAAAGCCTTACGGCAACTATTCAAGATAGTGTGCAAAAATTTAGACTTAAGTGGCAGGGATGGATTCTTTACTATTCGGGGATAGATCTAGATTTTGTCCCTTGATGGTAATATATGGCATTTCTAGATAATTTTAGAATAATTGTTCTGGGAAGGGCATGGAAAATGGTTGGATACTCGGGCTATTGCCAGATAATCTGAATGCATAATGATGTTCTTTGACTATAACGTACTTTGTACCATGTATAAATGATGCTTGTATGTATGAAAAGATTCAATAAATAAAAATTAAAAAAAAGAACGTTCATTTACAACATCAGGTATGGGTACAGAAGGCACAGAGTCTTTATTAATAACATTTATTTGTTCCCTCTTCCAGTCCCTCTGGATCTTCTTCTCAGCACGGGTTTTCCTAGGCTGATCTCAAAAACATCATCTGAAAAGGAAATAACAGTTCCATCTGGTCCAGTTGTTTCTGTTGGGCTATGGTGGTCACTGTCACGAGGGATGTGTCACAGGCCAAGACAAGGGAGTTAAAATCAGGATGGTCCTGGCCTATGATCAATGGGACTGACATTGTTGGCACCACCCCCACCTTTAATGTCTTCTGAGAATCATTTATGGTAAGATCTAGTTCAGTGGGGGGGTATTGGTGTGCATCCCCATGGATACATGTAACACCAGTAGACAAGAGTCTGTTGTGGTACGGGGGCTTATTACGTCAGCCCTTATAAGGCTTTGGTGACTCCCAGAGTCTACTAGCCCCTCAATGTCTCTGCCAGCTATTCAAGCTTTGATAACAAAGGCACCCAAGTTCATTGAGGCTAAATAAGCAGGGTCTTTTTTCTTGGGGCAATATCTGGCTAAGTGCCCCACGCCGTGACAATAGTGCCACTCTATATTGGGGTTAGGTCTCTTGGCCAAATAAGTTCTACCATCCCCTGTCAGTCTAACAGTCCCAGTCCCAGAAGAACGAAAAATAAGGGGTTCTTACCACTGGCATGATAGTTGTACAGGTCATTGTAGCTGGTGGAGGTGTTGGTCCTGCGACATCAGTCCTGTGGTACCCCTTCCACAGGGGCTGTTGGGCTAAAACAAAATCCTCGGCCAAAGTCAAGGCAATTTCAGGATTCTCCAGGTTGTGTTCCCTAATCCATAATTGAACTTCAGGGGGCATGATTGTAATAAATTGCTACAACACCAACAGTTCAATCACAGCATAGAAACATAGAAATTGTTGGCAGATAAGGACCGCTAGGCTCATCCAGTCTGCCCGTAGGCCCTGTACATTGTATGTGGCCACTGTCCCTATGTGATCAATGGCTTGTCATCACTCCCTCTCCTAGCAGGCTTCCCTTGTGCCTGTCCCAAGCATGCTAAACCTCTCCACTGTGCTTGCCCCCACTACCTCCTGTGGCAGACTATTCTATGTGTCAACCACCCTTTCTGTGTAGAAAAACTTCCTCACATTACCTCTTAATCTAACCCCTTCCAATTTCATATTGTTCCCCCTTGTTCTAGTACTTTTTCTACATTGGAAAAACTCCACTGCCTGCACCTTGTTTATGCCCTTAAGATATCTGAAAGTTTCAATCATGTTCCCCGGCTGTCTCCTCTCCTCCAGTGAGTACATATTGAGGTCCTTTAGTCTCTCCTCATATGTTTTGTGGTGTAAGCCCTGCACCATCTTTGTTGCCCTTCTCTGGATAGTCTCCACCTTATCTATGTCCTTGCACAGGTGTGGTCTCCAGAACTGCACACAATACTCCAGATGAGGCCTTACCAATGTTTTATACAATGGCATCACCACCTCCCACCTCCTGCTAGTGATACCTCTGCCTATGCACCCCAGCATACCACTGGCCCTCCCTGCTGCCTCTGTACACTGCTTTGATATCTTAAGGTCATTAGAGATGATAATCCCTAGACCCTTTTCCTCCTTGGTGACAGTCAGCTCCTCCCCCCCAACCTGTAGCTCTCTCCAGGGTTTCCTCTACCCAGGTGCATTATTTTGCACTTCTTTACATTGAACCTCAGTTGCCACATCTCTGACTATCTTTCAAGCTTCTCCAGATCTCTCTTCATTTTCTGCATCCCTTCTGGAGTATCCACCCTGTTGCAGATCTTGGTGTCATCTGCAAACAGGCAGACCATTCCTTCCAGCTCCTCTGCAATGTCACTAACCAAGACATTGAACAGGACTGGTCCTAGTACTGATCCCTGTGGTACCCCGCTGGTCACCTCCCCTCCCCAGATTGTACCCCATTTACCACAACCCTCTGTCTCCTGTCTGTTAACCAGTTTCTAACCCAGTTTACCACCTTGTCTCCCATGCCCAGACTACCCATCTTGTTAATCAGCCTTCTGTGTGGGACAGTGTTGAAAGCTTTGCTGAAATCCAGGTAGGCGACATCTACTTCCCTTCCCTGATTAAGTTCCTTTGTCACCCAATCAAAAAAAAGATTATATTCATTTGACATGACCTTCCTGCTGTGAATCTGTGTTGCCTCAGATCCTGCGTACCCTTGGATTCCAAATGTGTCACTATCCTTTCTTTCAGCAGTGTCTCCATGATCTTTCCCACCACTGAGGTGAGTCTGACTGGCCTGTAGTTTTCTGCCTCCTCCCTACTGCCTCTCTTGTGCATTGGGACTACATGTGCCCTTCTCCAGTCCTCTGGAATGACACCCATGTTGAGTGACTCTGTGAACAGGGCTGCCAGAGGTGCTGCTAGCTCCCTTCGCAGCTCCTTTAATATCCTCGGGTGGATGCCGTCTGGCCCCATGGCCTTATCCACCTTCAGTTTTGTGAGTTCTTCCAGAACTCTCTCCACTGTGAATGGACTGGTGTTCACTTCTCCCTTCCCCCATTGCCTCTGCAACCCAACTGTGGTCCTTGATCTGCCCCCTCCTTAGTGAATACTGAGCAGAAGTATTTGTTCAGTATTTCTTTCTTTTTTTTAACTTTCTATTTTTTATCCACCTCCCTCACCCCGGAGCTACACTTCTTTGGGAGACACCTAGGTACCACCCCACGACTTGCCTTACCTGAATCCCCAGGAGTTCTCCATGGAGCCATGGATATACCCCCCAGGCGGGTACGGAATGGGACCCCAATGCCCTGATAACTTTCAATGTCTCGTCGGGTCCCCAGTGGTCAGGTAGGCAGTCGTAGATTGGGTCGGTACTGGTGCTCTGTCTACCCGTGCTCTGGCGGTGTATTTTTCCTCCTTTAAGAGGAAGTGGCCAGCGCCCTGACGTCAAGGCGTTCTCGCTGATGTCCACCACTCCCAACCCTCTTTTTGCATCCTCCAGTGCTTACTGTACCTCCAGCTTCCGCCAGAGGTCAGCCAAGCACCAAGCGAGTGCCCCCCTCCCTCCCGGGCGAGGACAGCTGTCCATCGGATGCTCAATACTCTCCCTCCTGCATTGGCGGCCCAGGCTCGTTCCAAACCGGGTCGCTGGCATGCGAGTGTGGTGTCCAGCACCTCAACCCTCAGTGCCATGTTTAGTATTTCTGTCTTGTCCAGATCCCCCCATCCTTACACTCTCCCTTCTCACCTTTGAGTCTCACAACCCCCACATTTTTTCCTCATTCACTAATGTAACTATAAAATGACTTATCCCCTTTGTTTACAGACTGTGCTAAGCTCTTTTCTGTCTGCGCCTTCACCCTCCTAACAGCCTTCCCTGCTTCCTTTAGACATTCAAGGTACACCTCCCTGTCTTCCTCCCTTTAGCTCCCCTTACATTTCCTGAAACTCAGTTTTTTAGCCTTGACTTTGTCCCTCGCCTCCTTGGAAATCCATAGCGGTTTCCTTCTTCTTTTCCCTTTGGTCACTATCCTAATGCATTGGTTTGTTATATCCACTATGGCTCCTTTCAGTTTCTCCCATTGTTTTTCCACCCCCTCTACTATCTCTCCCTTCCCCAGGACTGCTTGTATACATCTACCCATTTCAGTGAAATCTTCCATCCTGAAATCTAATACTCTTGTCCTTGTATGGCTTGATTGAGTTCATGTCTCCGTGCTGAACCACACCATGCGGTGGTCACTGGACCCCAGCTGCCCTTCCACTTGTATTTCTTTGACTCTGTACCCATTGGTCCATACCAGGTCCAGAATTGACTTGTCCCTGGTTGGCTCATGCACCAGCTGCCTGAATCCAACCCCCTTCAGGGATTCTAAGATGGCTGTGCTTCTGGCTGAAACAGCCATCTGGGTGGCCCAATCCATGTCCGGCATATTGAAATCCCCCAGTAACAGGATTTCGCCCTTAGCTGTCATATCATGTATGTTCTCCGCTAGTTCCCTGTCTAATTCCTCCCTGTGTGCTGGAGGTGGTGTTGGGGCAGGACAGAAAACTGCCAAAACCAGTCCTAAGGACATTAAGATAACTAAAAAGACTCCCTTAACAGTCTTCTCCTCGGGCTGTAACCATTTGTTACACAAGTCATGTAACCTGGTGAATGTCTCTCTTGGGGTTACATGGGGCAAATGTTTGAGTGTCCGAAAGCGCTGCCGGTATGTCTCTGGGTTAATGTCATAGCATTTTAAAATTTATTTTTTAACAGCAGCATAATCATTGGAGGTTTGGATATCCATATTACTGTAGGCCAACTGGGCATTACCGGATAAATAAGGGGCCAATCGAACTACCCATTGCTGTTGAGACCACCCACAGGCTTGGGCTACCCTTTCAAAAGTTGTTAAACAGGACTCAATGTCATCAGTGGGAGTCATTTTAGCTATCTTAATGTCCTTAGAACTGGTTTTTGCAGCGTCCTGTCCTGCCCCAATAATCTGTAGTGCTTTCATTGTGTCAGCTCACCTCTGATCCTGACAGAGTCTCTCATGTTCTCTTTCCTGTCTTTCTTGCTCTTGCTCCTGAAGAGCCATCATTCTTTGTCATTCCAGTTCTAGTTGTTGAACCACTAACCATTTTAACAGTCCTGCAACACCGTCAGGTGGCATCTCATTCAGGTCCTCATCCAAGCTGGTATCCTCAAATTTTGCAGCTTCCTCCATAACTATCACCACTAGCAGAGTCTCCTTTGGAGTTTTAGGTCTGGTCGCCAGGCTCAAACCAGGAAGGAGAGGTTCCCCGGTCCTAAACACTTGAAATCTGGTGGAAATGCCTTGTACTGTTGTGGTGGCATCCGCCAGATGGGCCATGTACTGACTGTGCCAGTACTGATCTTGATACTGTAATGCTGTATCCAACAAGCATTTGTCAATGCCGAATGTTTGCTTGCTGGCATGGGCAGTGGTAGTGTAGAAGTTACAGAGCTGCGTAATAGGAATGGCAGTGAAGTATTGAACTGAAGCCAACCCCACCACCACCCTGCAGAGAGTGACAGGCATTGGGGTGTGCGTTTGGGTCATCAGGCATAACGGCCACGCCATTTCACCACACCCCACCCTGCAGACACTGACAGAAGTGTCACGGTGTTCCTTAGGGTCTTTAATGCCATCGCACCCCATTTCATTAGGAAATACAGTGAGATGGGTGCGATATAGGAGAATGGGGTGAACTTTGGGGCTGAAGAGTCCAAGGCATACCTCGATGCCTCTCACTGGCTGCAGGGTGTGGAATGGTACGAGCATCACAGGCAAGAATTCCAAGTAACATCCCTGATGCCTGTCATTCTCTACAGGGTTGGGCGTTATAGTTGGAAACCCTAATACCTCAGGCATTCATTGGTATTTTCACTCCAAATTTTCAACATGTTTTTTTTGTGACCCTACCTCATGAACAGGGTCAATATCAGTTTGTTAGCGGAAAGCTGCTTATGCACAGTGACTAAGGCATTTAGCACCACAGGTGCAAAAACATTCCGAACAGCATGTAAAAAATGACAGCTGTACTGTTCATGGGGAGGTGTAAAAAATGGCAATGTTGCAAATCTGCAGTAAAAATATAAAAAAAAATGGTGAAGTCACGAGCATACATAGAAAATGTGCAACGCACACCCGTAATATAATTAGGTTAGGGATTTTTTACAGCAGATTGTCAACTCAGGCATTTTGGTGCCTCCGATCATGAACAGTGTCACTGTGATTTTCTTTATCTGTGCCGAACAATGATTTCCCACAGCGACCATGCATCTCTGTGCTGAAAGTGTGAAAACACACTTCAGCCATGTTGTGAAAAATGACAGCTGTACTGTTCATAAGGAAGTGTGGAAAAATGCCACTGGTGAAAATCTGGACTGAAAATATTACAAAGTCATGACCTTATGAGGGTGCGTGGAAACTGCGCAGTGCTCACTCATAACACAGTCATTTTATGGACTTTTGTCACCAAATTTTCAACATAGCCATTTTAAGACCTCTGCTCATGAACAGTGTAACTGTGATTTTCTTAATCTGTCCTAAACATTGCTTTACACACCAACAGTACCATTGTAGCTACATATGCGAAAACACATTTTGGGCGACATATGAAAGTGCAGCTGTACTGTTCATAAGGAAATGTAATAAAATGGCAATGTTGAAAATCTGGAGTGAAAATATTAATTGCAAACTTACGAGCATGCATAGGAACCGCGAACACACGTCCAGAAACAGTCATTTTAGGAATTTTTCACCAAATTTTCAACATAGCCATTTTAAGACCTCAGCTCATGAACAGTGTCACTGTGATTTTCTTAATTTGTCCTGTACATTGATCTCAGCACACCCGATTTAGCCATTGTAAGCACGCATGGGCAGAAACACATTTTGGTGAGATGTGAAAAATGAGCTGTACTACTCATAAGAAGTGTGGTAAAATGGCAATGTTGAAAATCTGGAGTGAAAATATTGAAAATTCGTGGAACTTACGAGCGGCATAGGAATTGGCAAGAACGACGCCAGAAACAGTCATTTTTAGGGATCATGTGTGCCACCAAATTTTTCAGCAGAGCTATTTAAAACCTCTGCTCATGAACAGTGTCACTGTGATTTTCTTAATTTGTCCTGTACATTGATTTCGCACTACCGATCTGCCATTGTATGCTACATGGGCGGAAACACATTTTGGGTGAGAATACAAAAATGACAGCTGTACTTCTCATAAGAAGGTGTGGTAAAATGGCAATGTTGAAAATTTGGAGGAAAATATTGAAAATTCGCGAACTTACGAGCCTGCATAGGAACTGGATTAGGCACCTCGACTATAGGTGTGATGGCATGGGGCAGCATGCGGTATGCATGCGTGTGTGTGTGTGTGTGTGTGTGTATGTGTGTGTGTGTGTGGAGGGCTGTGCATGAGCAGGTGATATCTGATCGCTGCTCACTGAAGTGTAGCTCCCCCTTTCAACTGTATGCCACTGCATTTTGGAGCTTGTCATAGACAGCTCCAGCATGCATTGGCCTACAGAGGCCGCACCTGCCAACACACTGACTGAATTGGAGGAGGAGGTGACACACCTCTGAAATCTCGAATGATGGCACTATGTTTCTTGCACATGCATACAAGCAAACATAAAAAGGGAAGTGGTTATCCCTCTATACAGACAGTTGATGAGACCCCATCTGGAGTACTGTGTGCAGTTTTGGAGACCTCATCTACACAAGGACATAGACAGGATGGAAGCAGTCCAGATGAGGGCAACTAAAATGGTGCAGGGTCTGCAGCAGAAACCATATGAAGAGAGACTGAGAGTGCTTAATATGTATACTATTGATGAAAGGAGGGACAGTGGGGACATGATTGAAACTTTCAAGTACCTCAAGGGAATCAACAAAGTCCAGGAGGGTAGCATCTTTCAGAAAAAGAGATGTGTAAGAACAAGGGGGCACAATTTAAAGATAGAGGGGGATGGCTCAGGGGTAATGTGAGGATTTTTTCAAGGAGAGAGTGGTGGATACATGGAACCGCCTTCCTGAGGAGGTCGTTGGGTCTAAAACAGTGGGGGAATTCAAACAAGCATGGGACAGACATAAGGCAATTATAGTGGGAGGTTGCAGGAAGTAGGCTGTTGGTTAACTAGAATCTGCAGCTTATCCAGTAGGTAGGGAAACAGGCAGACTGGGTGGGCCAAGTGGTCCTTATCTGCCGTCAAAGTCTATGTTTCTATGTTTCTATGGGAAACATTACTTGAAAATGACAAACTCCCTCATTAATAAATCCACTGCTTCTGGGGAGAGGTCTGCACTCAGTGTTGGATGTCTTTGGCACAGCATGCATTTCCTGTTAAATAGCTTTAGTATGCTGCTGCTGTAGAGCTACAGGCTACCAAGCACTAGTGTATAGGGGGGATGGGTTGATCCTGCATGCAGGACATGTTTTTCCTTCTCACTAAAATCTATGTTGTGTGTAAAAAATTGTTAGATGTAATTGTTGATGTTAGTGATAGAGTTGCTGCAAGATTTGAAGTTGTGTATTGCTGATAACTGGAAAAGTTCCACCTAACACTTTGAAGTTTCAATGCCACTTGGAAAACATTACTTCAAACTGACAGATCAGCACTCAGTGCTGGATGCCCTTTGCTACAGCATGCTTTTCTTATTCAGGAGCTTTAATACAGCAAAATAACTACAGGCTACCAAGCAGTAGTGGGTAGGGGGCATAGGTTCGATAGCCAGTGCATAACATTGTTTTTCTTTATCACTTCAATTTATGTAGTTTGAGAGAAGTTGTTAGATGCCACTGCTGTTGCTAGTGATAGAGTTTCAGCAAGATTTAAAATTCTGTATTGCTGATAACTTGAAAAGTTCCAGTTGAAAGTTTTCCAGATGAGAGTTTGAGATTTAAATGTAACATGAGAAACATTACTTCAAATTAACAAACTCCCTCATTATTTGATCCACTACATCTGGAGGAATGGGTCTGCGCTCAGTGGTGGATGTCTTTTGCCACAGCATGCATTTCCTGCTAACGAGCTTTAGCACAGCTGTAGAGCAACTGGCTGCTAAGTACTAGTCATAAGGGAGGCCTGGGTTTGATCCCCAGTGTGGGAAATGTTTTTCTTTCTCACTATGTACAATTTATGAAGTGTGACAGAAATTTTCAGATGTTGTTGTTGATATTAGTGATAGAGTTTCAGCAAGATTTGAAGTGCTATATTGATGATAACATGAAAGATTCCAACTAAGACTTTGAGGTTTGAATGCAACTTGAGAAACATTGCTTCAAATTGATAGCCTGGTTTATTAATAAATTGACTGCAGCAGTGTGAGGACAGGGTATGCACTCAGTGCTAGATATCCTTTGCCAGAGCATGCATTTCCTGTTGAAAAGCATTAGTACAGTGGTAGAGCTACAAGCTACCAAGCAGTAGTGGGTAGCCCGGGCTGGATTTGATCTACCAAGAAAAGATGATGCTGACTCCAGACACTCTAGTGCAGGAAATTATCAGGTTAAAAGTTCTAAGTTAGTTTATTGTGTGGTATGTTTGTTTATTTTTTTGTGATGTATGTGTGTAATTGCATGCATATATGTGTCTATGTTGTGCAGCGTCTACATGTACATTATTTAGCATGTGTATGCATCTTTTAATATACAAAAATTGCAGGTCCACACTTTGGCACAATTCATTACCATTGGTACTTTGATTGTTTTTATATTTACGAGTGACCAAAATGATTGTTTTTTTTTGTTTGTTTGTTTGTTTTTTTTGCAATTTTGAGCATAACTTGGCCATTTGGAGTCCAATTGACCACAAATGTTTAGGGTAAGAATATTAGCACACCATCTCATGAACACATAAGTATCATTGTATTACACGACCCTAAAATATTTTGGGAGGCCAACCTATGGCATAAAGTGTTTGCTTTCCAGTAGATGTCTTTAGTAATAATGAATGTAATGCCTGAGATACAGAAATGCTTGGAATCTGGTGATATTTAAGTTCTGCTGCTGCCAACTGTCTGTGTTTTTTCAGAAAATTGGAAAATGTACTGGCATAGCGTTCTTACTCCACTGGTGGTGAAAGAACTCAACAGACTTCTTGCCTTCTTTCTTTCCTAAAACCATATGTCTGTATGCATGGTCATATACTATAGAACATTTTTGTAGTACATTGTTAGGGATTATAAAGTATAAGAAGCAGCCCCATCAAACATGTTGCTGTGAATGTCCTAGGTTGTTATGCACATTCTATAAAGAGTTGTCAAGCATGTTTTGCAATAAATTGCAGCTGTGTCCATGCGTGCACTGATACTTATCACCTTCTTCTCCACAAATGCACATCAATTCATAAAACTTGGGAAAAAAAATGACCAGACCAAATCAAATGTGTAAACGTCAGTGTTCTCTCTGGTTTCACTTGCAAATTATCACAGATCACAACTTGCAAATTATCACAACAAATCACAATCTATGCTGAAAATGGTACTGTTTCCTTTCCACTCACAGAATCTGAATACAGAAGTAAACTTATAAAGTAACACACAACTTCCTTACTTTTCCTTTAATAGGTAAAAAAATGTACTATAACATTAAAAAATGGTCAACCAAACAAAGCTTGCTTCTGTTTTCATCGAGGGGTGGAGATAACAGCAGGGACCACTCACGCTTCACTCTTGAGGTCCATATGCTACTATTTGAAACCCTTGATGAAAACCTAGGCTTGTCATGTAAGGCTGCCAATACATTTCTCTATATGTAGTGTCTGTTATCCCTTCACTTTATCTCTAGGTGGCATACGAAAAATGGATCAGATATTAAAAGCATTGGCCGATGTAGTAAAGTAATGTAACTGGTGATGCACCTTTATCACACTGATCATCAATGTGATCAAATGCCATAATAACTGGTTATGACATCACATTTACTTATTACACCATTTGTAGTACTCTTGCTTCACTTTCCCTTTCTGTAGTTAAGTAGCAGGTAACTTCACTTGCGTGCCTATGTCCCTGCACCAATTATTATAAGAAACAAAACCTAAGCGACTGTACGTGCATGAAGTTTTTCTTTAACGCACCCTTGGTGTGTGATGTCCACAGACTTCAGGTCTATAGAAAACAACATAGCCCACTGTCACCTGTGCATTAATCTCTAATTATACCATTGGAGGGAAGTATAAAGGAACTCAACAAAACATATTATTAGGCTCCTGCAGGGATTACTTTTTCTATCATGCTTAAAGGGTCAGTATAATGCCCACAGGTTATGTCTCAATGGTTGGACCCAATGATATAAATAGAACATTGCCATGTAGCAGCAATACTGTCTTGCACTGGTGACTGTGCCACTCCTGCCAAGAGGGCATTGGTGCCAACATTCCAAAGCAAATCGAAAAGCTTACACACTACAGCCTCATGTGATATCCCCTGTGTATACAATGTATGCAGGGACTCCATAGTTTAAATAAATGCATTATTTTCCCAAGACTGTGACCCAAGTGAAAGATAAATTATGTTATTCACACAGTAGGCAAATAACACTGTTTATTTTTCATTTACCTACATCACAGTCAACATGATTGACAACTCATTCTGTCAATTCCTTAATGAATTTGCCCTCAGTTATCACACAGAACACAGACATTGCATACATAGAACATACAATGACCTGTGTTCAAATATGCCATTAATATCTATTTATGAGGTGGCGTTACTTTCATAACTCACTCATGGCTTCACCACTCATAAGTTATAGTCCCACCACCTCACTCATGGAAATAAATGGCATATTTGAACACAGGCCATTGAATATCCTCTATTTAGACAGTGCAAATGAGAGTTAAACTTTACAGATAAATTAGTTATTTTAGCCACTGAGACATTCTAAATTAAACCAAATCATTTATTTCAAGGTTAGGTGGGTCTTCAGCATTTATTTCCACTTTAGGTGGGTCACAAAGGGGCTCTTAACCAATATGAGAGCAGCTTGAATGTCTGATGACATCACAATGGCCTCTGCTGCACTCAAAACATCATGAATAAATCAAGTAGAAACAGTTTAACTCATCTGAAAGCTCTGAAGTTTAACATACATTGTATAAATTGGACATACAATGGTCTTTCTCAGAAAATGACATTTATCAACACCTGTGAGCAGGCAGGATTTTCATAACTCATTTTAATCATGTTGATCTGGGCCCCTTCATTCCCTCTCAATTCAGCACCCCAATGTTGCAGCTTTCTCACACATTTCTGTTGTTCACATCAGCACTGATGTCAGCTCTAGGGAATTCTATGTGACTTCTCTGCTGACTGGGATTCCTGCAGCTGGCAATTCTAATTCACTGCAGGTATGGCACTGTTTCCGCTTGACAAGTATTAAGTGAATAATCAGAATTTTTCACACCAAGCCTATTAAGTACAGTCACTAAGGATCCATCTATTTCTCTCGGCTTCAGTCAGTAAGACTCAAATTCCACAAGAAGATACAGTTTTTGATAGATTTATTCAAGAATATTGCAAGGGCTGTTTTATTTTGTTTTTAATAACCATCCTAAATTGCCACTTACCTTTCCTCTCCAAAACATCACTACGTATCAAAGCAAGTTTTGATCTGCA
This sequence comes from Neoceratodus forsteri, assembly GCA_016271365.2. NCBI lineage: Eukaryota > Metazoa > Chordata > Ceratodontiformes > Ceratodontidae > Neoceratodus > Neoceratodus forsteri. The sequence goes on along the minus strand of CM057452.1, from coordinate 979,938,271 downwards.
AATGTCCATGCTTTCTTGGATAATATTAGCTCTTTGCATATCATTGTTTAACTGATCCGTCACTTCATTTGCATAATCCAGCTCCACAATATACATTCCCACACTGGAGTTGTAAGTGATTGCTAACTCCATGTTAAATACAAACTGCTCCACATAAATCAGATTGCTAGCGTTGTCATTGAAAAGGCACCTGTGCTGCCTCTGAAAAACACAAGCTGTGAAAAAATAAAATATTTAATTACTTGGATGGTGCATATCATTTTGTTTCAAATGTTTATTATAAGACAGTTATCCATATACAATTCATAGCCAACAGTTATAAAAATCCATATGGTACAGTCATATGCATTTGCCACAACACTTAGTTATATTTCAGACTTCATTCCACATCACTGTCCTTTTTCCCATTTGTTTTCCAAAAATCCCCCCAACCCATAACCCTCTAACAATTAACTATTAACTTGGTCTGTTTCCCTTCTTTCTGTCTCCTCCCTATCTTACCCAGAGATCCCTTCTCTCAATTAAATAACCTGCTCCTCCAGCAGCATTCTTTCCCCCATACTCAGAGCACTCAGGTTCTCTCAAATCTGTCTTCCATTCCTTTTATGCTATATGTCAGCTTGTCCACTGCTAAGACTTTTACCATGAGTTCTTTCCATTGACCCACTGTAGGTCCTGCAGCCATGGTCCATACATTTTGTATTCCTATTCTAGCCACTGTAAGTAGCACCCTTATCCATCTAGGGTGGAGAAACCATTCCCCATTTACTTCTCCTTCTACCCCCAGCAACAATGATTTTTGGGAGATCTCAATAGGACTTCCTCTCAGATAAGTGATTTCTTTCGATATGTCTTGCCAGTAGGACTTTATCACTGGGCAACTCCAGTAATAATGTTGACATGTGCCCCTATTTACTTTGCACTTGCTACAAAATGGCGAGACCCCCGGACAAAAGCTGTGCACCCCAGCTGGTGGATAGAATAGCCTCTGAATATATTTAAATTGGGCTTCTTTGTACTTGTTACATACTAGCAGTCCCTGGTAGGATTCTAACATTAGCTGCCAGTTAGCCTCACTGATTTTCTCCCTAATATCCCACTCCCACCAAACCTTCACCTTCTGCAGTGGGTCCTGAAAAAAACTTTCCCTGTCCAATTTCACAGCCCTCCTTATTAGTCCCTTCTCACACCTATTAGCCCCCATTATCTCTCTTTCCACATCCTCCATCAGTCTCTTTGTTTCCCTAGACCCACTGAGCCATTTATAATAGTCCCTTACTTGGAAGTATCTATACATGTGCATAGTGGGCACATTCACCCTCTCTCTAACCTCTTGGAATGTGCATATATTCCCCCCAGATGTCAAGGTCACCATGCATTTTACCCCCCTTCTCCTGCCATAGTTTAAATCCATCATCCTCCAAACCTGGCAGTAAATCCAGGTTCCCTACCAGCGGGACCAGTATAGTCTGACATGCCTCAATGCATTGTCTCTAGTTAATTTTCCCCCATGCACACAAGCCTGCCACCACCAACGGATTGGGTGCATCCAGCTTTCTATACCGCCAGAGTGCCTCTTCACAAAGGTAATGCAAAATTCTCCCTGGTGCCCCATCTTCTTCGAGCTTGACCCACCTAGCAACCTCCTGTCTGTGTACCCAGTTTTGTATGTACCTATATTGTGTTGCCAGAAAGTACCCCATCATGTCTGGGAAATTTAACCCCCTTTGTGCTACTGGTGCTTTTAACTGTTTCAGACTGATTCTGGGGTGCTTGCCCCTCCAGACAAAAGTTGTAAATGTACTTTCCAATTTCTTTATATCCTGAGCTGTCAGGCTGAAAGGGATCATCTGTATTTTATATAAGATTCTGGTTAAGGAGGTTTATCCATCCCATCCAGGAAATACTCAGTTCCTTCCACCTACTCAGATCTTGTAAAACTTCCCTTATCAGTGGTCTATAATTCGCATCATATAGGCTCCCCACTTGCTTTCCCACCTCAATTCCCAGGTATGTAAGTGTATGTTGTATTCTTTAACCCCAGGCTTCCTTCCTGTTATCACCTCCTAAAAACATGATTTCAGACTTTTGCACATTAATTTTGTACCCCAAAAAAGCTGTGAATTGCTCTATTACTGACAGCATCTTAGGGACTGACACATTTGGTTCTGTCAAAAACAGTAGGACATCATCCGCATAAAGAGATATGACATGCCTCCCCCTCCCCGTCTTCCCCTGATACCCTTTATATCAGTCTCATCTCTAATTTTGATTGCCAAAGGCTCTATTGCCAACACAAACATCAAGGGTGACAGGGGGCATCCTTGTCTTGTCCCCCTATATAATCTGAACTCTGGGGTTGCTATTCCATTAACTAGAACCTGTGCCCTTGGGTGTGCATAAAATGCTCCTACCATCTTTACAAACTCCTCCCCCAGCCCAAATCTCTGCAAAATATGCAGCATATATTCCCACTCAATTCTATTGAAGGCTTTTTCAGTGTCCATTGAAAGGGCACAGGCCTCACCCTGGTGCCTCTCCCCCCACCAGATGACATTCAATAGCCTCCTTAGGTTGTGGTAGGAGTGCCTTCCTTTAACAAACCCAGTCTGATCCGGGTCGACCAATAGGGGGAGTACCTCTTCCAATCAGTTTGCTAAAACTTTAGTCATGATTTTGCAATCATGATTCAGGAGTGAGATCGGTCTAAAGGACCCACATTCCTCCAGGTTCCTTCCTGCTTTGGGAAGAACAGTGATCAAAGCCTGGCAACACGTGCCAGAGATCTTTCCCCCTTCCCTGGTCTCTTGTAAAATATTACACAGTGAGCCCACCACTTCCTCTTTCAACAACTTGTAAAACTCCGCCCCTAGCCCATCAGGTCCTGCAGCCTTCCCATTCTTCAGCTGACTGATCGCATTTTTAATTTCCATCACCGTTATTTTTCCCCCCAGCTTTTCCCTTTGTACCTCATTTAGACTAGGTATTTCCATCTCCCTAAGGAAGCCATCCCTTTCTCCACCTTTCCCTTGACACTCAGCCCTGTATAACTCCTTGTAAAACACCTTAAATCTATTATGGATTTCCCCTTCCTCCTTAAGTATTTTCCCCTCCTTGTTTTTAATTTGCACTATCCTATGACTACTTTTCCCTCCCTTCATAAGCCGGACCAACAGGGGGCCTGCCTTATTGCCCCACTCATACATCCTCTGTTTTGCAAAGAAAATGTTAGTATTCACTTCCTTACTCAGATTGAGATAGAGCATCTCCCTTGCCAACCTAAGCTCTCTGTTTTTCTTCTCCTCCTCCCCTAATTACTTCCTTCTCTAGGTCACCTATTTTGACTTCCAAATCCTTTTGCTTCTGCCTTTTTTCTCTTTTTTGCTTAGCTGTATATCCAATTATAACCTCTCTTATGAATGCCTTACCAGCTTTCCAGTATATACCCTCACTTTCCACCGTACCCTTGTTTGTCTCCTCATAAAATTTCCATTGTTCTTTTACAAAATCTCGAAACTCCTCCCTCGCCAACATATATGTGGGAAATTTCCAGCGACCCCTCTGTATATCACTCTGACCCAGAGCAATCTCCATTTCCACCATGGCATGGTCAGATAGAAATATTGGGTTATGTCCCATTGCTCTAGTATACCAGTATAAATCTCTATGAATATATGCATAGTCCAGCCGTGACCAGGAACGATGTGGGTTGGAGAAAAATGTATATTCCTTCACCCCCGGATTAGCTGTTCTCCATCCATCAATTAGGCCTAATTCTGTTAGCCCAAGCAGCCATTGTTGTATATCCCGTCCGTTCTGTCCCTATTCCCTAAGTAATCCATTTTAGGGTCTGCCACATAGTTAAATTCCCCCCCCCCAGTATCAGATTCGTAAATTGTTCCTTAACCAGAACATCCAACACCTTCTGGTAGAAGCTCCGATCCCTATCAGCAGGTGCATATAAGTTTCCAAGAGTAATCATTTTGCCCTCAAGCTCCCCCTCTACAAAAAAATACCTCCCTTCTATAGTGTCTCTCACCACCCTCAATGTTTTAAAGGACAGGTGCTTATGAATTAGAATTGCTGCCTCCCTCTTATGCGAGTTGTAGGCTGCAGCGTGACACTCCCCCACCAAACCTCGCACAAGTTTTTTGTGCTCATTATTTGATAGGTGCAACTCCTGCAACATAGCCACTGAGACCCTGCATCTTTTAAGAACCATTAAAATCTTTGCCCTTTTTGTGGGAAACTTAAATCTGTTTATGTTCCAGGAGACTATTTTAACCCCCAAAGGCTGGGGTATACCATTAGACATTTCTCCAGTGTGAGAGTCCCTGATATGTCCTGGTCACAGCTCAACCTTTTACCTCTAACAAATGCCATATGACACAGACCATTTTGAAAACAGTAAAAATACAAGTGAACAATTGAACAATCACAAACTGTATAAAAGTAACCCCAACTTTGCCCCCCTCCCTCCCTTGGTTCATTTTCAAAACCAGCCCTTCTTTATCCCTTCCTCCCCTGTATTGACCCTCCCTCCTCCCTAAACCCAACTGCTCTCTCCCCTCTGCATATACTGCAAGCTTCAGCATATAATCACTCCCCCATACACGCTACTCCTGCTCCACCTTTCTTAACCCAAGCTTATCCTCATACTGTGTTTGCCTCAAAGTGCTCCAACCATGTATTTTGTTGTGTTATTACTATACTGCAGTGGCCCTCTCCAAATCGGTGTCTACACCCCTTTGCTCAGGTCCCCCCAACCCCCATTCAATTGGCCACCCTATATAACCCCCTTCCCTCCTCTCCTCTTGATACATTTGCCCTTCGTGCTATCGCCCGGTGTTTTGCCCCCACCAGATCTTACAGATCCACATTTCAAGAGCCCACTCAGTTCATTCCCCATCCCTCAGGGCTTCTCCACATCCCCCCGCATGGTCCTCGACTCTTGCTTTTGCTAGGAATGTCTCCCTTAATTCAGGTACTATGTGTATCCCTGCATTTGCGCTTTCCCAACTTAGCCCTCTTTATCGCCATGGGGGGAAACAGGGAAAAGGTGGATGTTTGAGCCCCACGGTGCCATATACTCCTGGCGGACAAAAAGTTCTGTCTCTAGTCCACACTCGTGAGGCCACCAGCAGCCCTTACCCCTCCCCATATGAGGCTTTATAAACTTGCAGCATGATCGCCCCATGGAGTAATCTGCCTCTTTTAAAGGCCCAGTTCTGTCTCTAGTCCACATCAGATGAGGCCTATGGGGACCATATGCCTGTCATGCTTTAGAGCCAAATTGTAACTCACCAGCATTCCTCCTGCACTTACAAATGCCTGGAAATCTACTTCTATGGACCACCCAAAGGAATGAGGGGAAGGACAACCAAAAACAGGTACACGAGGACATCCAAACAAATCTCCAGCTCCTCCATACTTTTCTTTCCCTTCGCTGTTAATTCCCCTGGCAGGTGCAGACACTGATCCAATTTGTGGATCACCAAATCAGCCTCCATCTTCTCGCCCCTCTCTTCGCACTCTGATCCCACTCACATTCTCCCATTCTTTCTGTCCCAGTCCTCCAAAAACATTTGCAGCTTCTCCGACTCCCAAAATGAATATGTAGCCCCCTCGATTTTTACTTTGACTGTGGCCAGATATACCATGAAGAAATCGAGCCCCCGTTTTCTCATCCCATCCATCAGTGTATTAAACTGCTGTCTCTTCTTCTGTATTCTTTGGGACATATCTTGATGTAGGGTTAGCTTATGGCCTTCATATACTAGCTCATTCTTATTTCTAAAAGCCCCCAATAGAACGTGCCTGCTGGGTAGTGATGCAACCTGAAGATCACCTGTCTAGGGAGTTGCCCATTCTGAGGCCTCGGGGCCAAGGCCCAGTGTGCTCTCTCTCAATTTTAAGCTTAGACTTAGGCAGGTCCATATCTAGCAACTTCGGCAGAGTCTCTGAGCAAAACTTGAGCAGGTTCCTCTCTCCGCTCCATCCAGCAGGCCCCTGATGCGCAGATTATTTCTCCGGCTGTAATTTTCCCTGATAATCTAATGCTTCTTTAAGCTCCTCTACCTCTTTTTCTAACTTTTGTATTTTGGAGGGGCTTTCACTACTTTGGTCCTCGAGGTCCGAGATTCTTTGTTCCACCTCCATGATCTGTCTCGTATGCTGCTTCAGTTCTTGTGCTAGTCCCTTCAACATATGCTCCAGACTTTCCCAGCATGGTTTAAAATCGGCCAGGATTTGTTCTGACACCGCCCTGCTGATCGCAGCTACCTCCACTGCTGATAGTGAGACTGGGCCTGGTCCACCACTTGTGTTTCCCTCGTGGAGTGGAGTTTTCTTGGCGTTTTTACCTGCTTGTCGTGTCAATTTGCCCGAGGTGATGTATTCATCCATCTCCCCGGTATTAAGGCAACTCTTTTCGGTTAGGCAAGTTATTTATTCACTTAATTAGCACTTTTATTTTCGTAGTAAAGACAGAGCTCCAGAGTAGTGCGACCAGTCTGATCAGCTGCTCATTAGCGCCCCCGCATAACATTTTGGGATGGTAGGAAAATACAATGCATTGCAATATCTAATTTTAGTGGGTGTCCCTCCCTGGGTACAGAGAAAGTTGCAGAACAAGCAATTATATCAGTTATAAGTAGAAGAAGAAAGCTATAGGAAACATTGTCAGTACTGAAGTTATAGTGTTACACTGGAAGTTACTTCAGCAATAAGGCATGACAGGGTATGTGTTACTGTGTGATAATGGTATTCCTCAGGAATTGAAGCAACAGTCATGTCAACTGCCTCATGCACTTGAGAAGTGCCATTATCCCACAGTAGCACACTCCATAGTGCCTTTTTGTGATTATTAAATGGTACTTCTGATTTTTATTATAATAACTGAGTAATGGGGTTCAAAATGTTCAAAATAACCTATACTGTTATGTTGGGATATTGCATGGTCATATGATCCCATTTGACCAATCAGAGGTCCCGCTTTCTACTACACATTTTATAATGTACTTCTGTTGTGTCGGAAGTAACAGAAGTTCCAAACAGTTTTAATAGTTACTGCATTACATTAAAGGTCAAGACTATTCCAGATATTTCAAATACAGTGGTGCATTGCATTAGGTTCCATCATACGAACAAACAGAATAGAATAGAAGAAGACTTGCAGTCCATCAGGACTTATGCAGTGTTAATAACTTGTTACATTAATTACCCTTCAGTACCCATCTAGACCTTTTTTGAATTTGACTAACTTTCTGGTGTTGACCACATTGTTCATAAGTGAGTTCCATATCCTACTAGTCTCTAGAAGAAGCAAACTGAACATGCCCAAACCTACCACTCTGTCTCCAGATCTTCATATGGGAGGCAGTATAGCCTAAGAGTTAGAGCAGTAAGCTACACACCTGAAGACTTCTGAGACCTGGGTTTGAATCCCACAACCACCATTTGAATACTGTGTGGCCCTGAGAAATTCACCTAGTTCCTCTTTTGTGCCTAGGTCACACCTGGACATGAGCTTTGACTATGTGTGTTTTTATTAGTCACAAATTCTTAAACTTAACATGCCTGATTTCTCTTCCAGTCATCATTCTTGATACTCTTCTTTGCACCATCTCCAGTATGCTCACTCACATCCTTTGTGGACTATAGTGACCAAAATGTGTGGTCTCATACAGGCCCAATATATAGTAGTGTAGTCATAACGTCTGTGGTTCTATGGATAATGTTTCACTTGCACATGTGTTGTCTTGTTGCTGCTATCTTGTACTTCCACCTCAATTTCAAATCCATTGTTATGTTTGCAACAAGATTCCCTCCTCTTTCACCTCCCTAAGTTTGACCCCATAAAGGTAATAAATAATCCCATTATTTCTCTTCCTTAAGTGCAATACTGTACTGTTCCCTCATTAAACTTCCTGTCCTACTCATTTGCCCATTTAGCCACTCTATACAGATGGAAACATAAAAACAGAGAACATGCTGGCAGAAAAAGAACATTGGTCCATCCAGGCTGCACTGTTTTACCCTATCCTATCTCTGGATCTAATTTTGAGTCAGGGTTATTGTCATCACCTCCCTGCACCTTTCCCTCTACCTTACTGCTTCCCCCCAGTGTAACCATTAAGGCTTTTCTCAGTCTGGGCTGTTTATGAAACCATTAATGGTTCTTGCATCCATCATCTTTGCTGGGAGGCTGTTCCAGGGCTCAACCTCTCTGACTGTTAAATAAAACTTTTTTACCTCCTTCCTGAATCTCTCTCGTTAGCTTTCACTCATGCCCATGTTCATGATTTGCCAGTCTGCTAAAAATGTCCCCAGTATCTACCTTGTTCATTCCTTTCACAAACTCAAAAGTCCCTTTCATGTCTGTTCTCTCCCTTCTGGTCTCCAGTGAGTACAACTTCAGGGCCTCTAGATCTTTACTAATACTCTACATCTTAACTGTTCACCACACCTCTTAGTTTACTGTGATCTGAACATTTCATAACACAAGTCCATATTGCATCACTTTGTATCTTTGCATAAATATCGAATAGTGGTGGGCCAAGCACTAACCCCTGTGGGAGTCCAGATAACATGATAGTTATAGTAGTAGCTGTATAATAATAGGGTTAATATTAGTATTATTTGATACACAATGATACTGACAGTTATCATGTTATTATGCAGTTGTTACTAAAGATTTACCATGTAGCCTGCACCCTGAAACATGGTTGCACCAAAACATTTTAACTGGATTGGTATTACTGTATAACTACAGAAATAGTTAATAAGTGACTGACTAGTAATAGCAGTTACAATGAAACTACTTGATTATTACCTGTACTGTATGTTACAGGTTAATACCAATAATTACCCTGTTATTATACAGTAATTACCATTTGCAAAATGGGTAGGGGAAATCCAAATTCTGCCTCCTGACTGACTAGGATTTGTGCATTAAGAGAGCAAAATGCATGGGTAAAAAATCACTAGCAATCAGGACATAGCACACTAGCAATAAAAATACCTTTTAAAAAAAAATCTGACTCTCATTACAAACATGGCTGCTACGTTTACTCACTAAGAAAAAAAAAATCCCATAGGCCCTAAAAATAAAACTCGGTCAAAATAGAAAGAAAAAAATAATTAAATATTCTTTTCCATTATATTCTCCTCCTTACATACATACAAAAATGAAAATGAAGTACTATCCACAGATTTATTTTTTGGGAGGTTTTTTTTCTGACCATGGAGTCCCTTGCTACATATCATTATCTTCCTACCAGGAAAATCTTTATTGCTTGCCCAGATTCAGATCAAAGTAAACCCCTGGGTTTACTGAGGCCTTCTGTTGTGCATGCTAGTGTGAGGACAGGAGAACATTCAGCCAGTAGAATTCTGCAGTAGCTTGAATTCCTGCATTCCATGATAAACAAACATTCCATCTATTAAATGTGTGGATAAATGTTTGATACTTTACAGCTGGGGATGGACTACTTGTTAATAATTACTTTTAACAAAAGAAAATAACTTGTTCATGTCTCAGCAAGTGAGTGGAACAGTGAAGTACTGGAACAGGTAAATGGCATCTTAGGCATCGGCAGAAGGGAGCAAGAAAGCAGGGGAGTCTGCCGGTCAACAAAGGCAACAGTCAATGCCGGGAAGAGTGATTGATCAATAGTAAGTCAAAACTGGGAATAGGAGCAACACCCTATCTAGGGTAGGAGTATAAAGAGATTACTTTCCCAACCCAGGGATCACCAGGTCTGCCACTGTTGCCTCAGTGGATGCAAGGGAGGAGGAATGGCTGGACTGTGGTAGGTTCATGAAGGGTGGCGGTGGTGGTGTGGCATAGGCAGATTTCTAAAACGGTACCTGTACAGAATTTCTACGCTGCTCTGGCAAGGCAGAACTGCCAGGGATAGGTTCCCATGGTAGAGGCCAGGGAGGATGGGGGGTTCCTACATAGTGAAGACATCAAGGAGGGTGGAAGAGGACCCCAGGGGAGCAGAAAGCAACTTCTGGTGGGGTACTCGATTTTAAGCAAGATAGACTTGGGAATAGAAAAGGCAGGGGAGAGGGTGTTTAGGTACCTACATGGTGCCACATAGCATCACAACCCAGAGGGATGGGAAACAGATCCTAAGGATTGCTACTGCAGTAGGATGGGAGGGAGGGCTGGATGTCATTGTCCACCTGAGGAGTAGTAACCTAGCATGAGATGGAGCTGGGATAATGCTAGGGGAGATTATGGAGCTGGGGAGGGGTCTTAGACAATTAACACACTCAGTAGCTTTCATTGAGGAGCTGCCTGTCTAAGACTGGGGGGAGGAGAGGGATCTCTGATGAGGAGCTTCAACTTATAGCTGAAGGAATGGTGCAGAGAAGAGGGGTTTGGCTACATTGGTGACTGGGGAACCCCTTGGTAGGATAAGGGCCTATACAATGGTGAAGGTCTGCGGAGAGGAGGGGTTTGGCTACATTTGTGACTGGAGACCCACCTGGGAGGATAAACAACCAAGCAAGCAAGGTTTTATTTCTAAAGCACCCTTTTTCTGAGGCTTAGTGTACAAAATACAGGTAGATGAGGTAGAATTATAGCTGACTTAAAACTTATGAAAACATCAGGAATAAAAGACAGAGTACTAAGCCACAAAGGTTTCCCTAAAAAGGTATGCCTTCAGATCCCATTTGAAAGCACCCACAGAGGAGGCCTCCCTCAGAGACCTGGGAAGCGGGTTCCACAAGACTGACACCACCACCTCAAAGGCACAATCTCCAGATGTTTTTAACCAGGCCCTGGGAACCACTAGGAGGCCTTCCTTAGCAGAATAGAGAGATCACAGGGTCTGAGGAAGAGGGATGGTAAGAAAACATGATATATGTTGGTTAAAGTGTTTTTAATAAATATTTACTACCTAGGTTGATGTAAAAAAAAAACAAAATGAAGGAGATCCTCCACCTGTCCAGCAGCCAATGCAGGCCATGCAGAACTGGAGTCACATGACAGAACAATAAAAGGCCCACCAGAAACCTTGCTTTCGCATTCTGCAACAGCTGCAGGCAGCACAACACATTCTGCAACAGCTTCAGGCACAACAAAATCAGTCCATGGATGCCGAGATATAAAGCGCTGCAGTAGTCGAGGCTGGACATCATGAAAGCATGTACTAGTGACGGTAGGCATCAGGAGGGATTAAGGGTTTAATCTGGGTGATATTCCTAAAATGGTAGAAATCAATCTGGACAACAGATGACACCTGAGCCTCAAGTGTCAATTCACTGTCTAGGATCACACCCACATTTTTCACCTTTGCCAATGCCAAAAAAGGAACTGTCCCAAGCAACAGGCCCATTTCAGCCCTCATGGCGTCAGCCACCTTCCAGTGACCTGGCTTGATCACCAGTACCTCCGTCTCATCTGGATTGAGCCTCATCTAGTTAGAAGACATCCAGTTCTTGGTCTCAGCTAGACATTTGTTTAGCACTGCCACTGTAACACGCATTCCAGGCATAATAGACGTGTACAGTTGGGTATCATCTGCATAACAGTGAAACTCCACACTGTAACATCTAATGATCTCACCCAGGGAAAGCATGTACACTGCGAACAATATAGGTAAGAGGACAGACCTTTGGGGAACACCACACAACAGGGACTTAGGGTGGGATGAAAAATTTCCCATCATCACTCTCTGAGTCCTGCCTGTGAGAAAGGACTCAAACCAGCTGATGATAGTGATCATGAGTCTGTATATCCCCATCAGTTGATCTGACAACACCACATGATCCACAGTGTCAAACACTGATGAGAGACTGAGAACAAGTATTGACCAATTTCTTCTATCTCTAGCCCTAAGGAGGTCATTTTGCACCTTGACCAATGCAGTCTTGGTACTGTGTCTGAGCCAAAATCCCAAGTGGAAGGACTCATAGATGTCAAAAGCTGTGAGGAGTGCCTCAAGCTGCAGAGCCACAATTTTCTCATTTCCCTTCCCCAGAAATGGAAGGTTTGTGAATCGTCTATAATTTGCCAAGAGGTCCAGGTCAAGAGCTGTTTTTTTCAGAAGGGGCTTCAACAGTGCCTTTTTCAAGACATCTGGAAATAGCCACTCCAAAAGCGAGCACCGGACTATCTCGGAGAACACTGGACCAATGGACTCAAGATATTTCAGTAGATGGCTTTGGCCAGGGCTCAGTTCACAATATGTGGCCCATAGCTTCAAAATCACCTGACAGACCTCTTCCACCCACACCGGTCCAGGCAAGGGGAGTGCTGTCAGTGACATCCAACATGCTACAGCTGGGTTGAGATACCCTGGCTAAGGAAATCACGGCCCTGATGGAGGACACGCTGTCAGAGAAGAACAGCCTGAACTCTTTACATGTTGCCAGTGAAACTTCTTTAACCAGCTGCAGACAGGCCCAATAAAGCAGCCTGTTCACAGTCTGGAAGAGCTGAACCAATTTGTTCTTCCCTGAGGCAAACTTCCTGGACAGATAAGCTGCCTTCTTATTTGAAATTGCCCTCTGATACTCACGATATTGAGATCTCAGAGCCAGCCAGTCCTCTTCCGACCGAGATTTATGCCACAACTGCTCCAATCTCTGACCTTTGGCCTTCATCTCCTTGAGCTCCCCATCAAACTAGGGGGACCACAAGCAACAGGATCTGGGTCATATACAGACTGGTGTGGCAGAGTCGAGCGCCGAGGTGACAGCCATGTTATAGGCTACTACTCCTTCGCTCGAGCTGACTGCATAGGCAGCGCTTACTGCTGAGAGGTCCATTGCCACTATGAGATCCTCCAGGGACAATTCCCTCAAAGGGTGGTAACACACCAACTCCACAGAAGGAGGACTCATTGTAGGGGGGGCCCTGAATGAGAACTGCACTGCACAATGATTCAATCAAATAACCGGATCAATCTTGAGATCACCAATCTCAAGCCCCAGTAAGAATACTAGGTCCAAGGTATGACCGTGGTCATTGGTCACAGAAGCAATTACTTGCGCAAATCCCAGCGATGTCATCAGTTGGAGGAAGCCATGTCCAAACTGTAATGATTCGTTGTCGATCCAAGCACAGAAGTCAACCAGGACCACCCACCTGTTTGACTTCAATATTCTCTCAGCGACAAATTCCATGACTTCCTGCAGAAACTCCTTCTCACGCCCCTGAGGCCAGTACACAAGAAGGATTCTGCAGCCTGAACCTGGACCCCCGTGCACGGCCACACATTCAAACAATAAAGTAGAACCCACTGAGTGTGCAGAGAAGTTCAGGCCAGATCTAAAACAGATGGCCACACCTCCACCCCTGTGTTCCAACCAGGAGAACACTGTTATTGGTAAGGTGTTTTTGAGGAGCAAAGTTCTAAAAATACAACTCCTATTAAGGAGCAATGTCCAGAAATAAGCTACAAGTCCAAAGGTGAATTTTCAGAGAGCTAAGATTCAAACAGTTCACTGACAGTTATCTTCCAGCATTGCTCTTATCAATGCAGAAGGAAAGAAATAATGACTATGAAGCAAAATATCGTAAGGAAACAGTGCTCTCACCACTGGATTCTATAGACTGTGAACAAAGTTGGCTGAAAGTTGCAAATTCTGCTTTAGTAGTAAGTAGTAAAATAACTTTATTTATACAGGCAAGTATTCAGCTTTATTCTGCCTTTGGTGAAACTGGAAATCTTCTGAATGTCTAGTGGAACTCACTAAAGTGGAATTCACAGTTTCAACCTGCTCTAGCCCTGTGCCTTCTTTAGCCTCCTTTGATCTCATTAACTCCACATGTAGGTGGCTGCCTAATATGTGCTGACACTCTTGGATTCATACCTATTGGGTCATGAAGTCGTACGCTTAATAGCATATGACATTATAGCTAACCCGAAAGAACGCTGTCTAGGACAGTGAATGGTGCAATTCCATGTATTCTGCTGTACGTGGTATTACACCATTCACACATTCCCAGGCAGAGGATATGACCTCTGCTGGGAGTAGGTTCTACTGAGCAGCTGCTGTGGCTCACTGGACAGAGCCAAGCAGCAGGAACCCAGGCACTGCATCTGGTTTGATTCCCAGTTCCAGACATTTCTTTTTTTTTTTCACAATTTGTGTGCTCCCCAAGTTGCCCCCCCCCCCGACTGGAGTTAAGAATCTTTAGTTCAGGAGGCAGAACCCCACAGAAAAAAAGTTACACCACATGGTATAAATTGCGCTGTATTGGTAGCATGATTTGGCCAAGCGGCATAATGTCTTGCAACATTATGACCCTGTGCTGAATTCATAGATCTCAGAATTATTCTAACCCATTGCCAGAACCTCCCACCACATAAAACTCACACACTCTGTGTCAAATAAGTTGCACTTATACAGGAGTTTACATATGGGAATCTATTTAGGCACAGTGTCTAACTTTAGGCACAGTCTATTAATGAAGCCCATAATACAAGGAGTCTTATTATGACACCTTTATTGCTACCAGTTTAGAAGAAAGAGGGATTGCATACACAGAATCTTGATTTTTGACCACATAGATTAAATGCTGCTCAGTCTTATTAACCAAACTTCCTCATTGCTCACTTACAGTTTGTGTAGACTATAACATTTAAATCTAATAAATGTGTAGTTAAAATTACTGATGTTAAAAAGCAAGACTTGGTATTTTATTGCAGTAAGGAATATGAACACAATTTATCACCAGGCATCTTTAACTTATCACCGGAACCCCCCACCTTCTAATACTCATAAGCTCTGTGTAAAACAAAATGGTGCTGGCCCAGTGGCACTGAGGGCTGAGGCGCTGGATGTCTTACCTTGAACTACGCTGGTGACCCATGTTTTGGAACAAGCACGGGCCACCAGGGACCAGCAGGGGAGGAGAAGGACTGAGCAACTGATGGACTGCTCTCCTTCTCTGGGAAGGGGGGGTCGCCAGTGATCGGTATCTGACTGGCCCCTATCGGTGGCTGGGGAGCAGTGTTCCGATACTACAGAAAGGGGAAGAGATGGGCTAGACACTTGGAGGAGCATGTGTGGATGTGTGCATGCTCTCTCTGTGGATTTCATTGCATGCCTCACCTCAGGAGAAAATGGAAAAAGGTCCTGGCCATGTAGCATGACCGTGTCCCCCATGGGCACCACACCCAAGAAGACACATCCTTGGCTGGATCCGTTTCAGGTGGGTTGAGATGCTCCCCACCACCCTGCCATGAAGGGTAAGTCAAGACAGCACAAGGAAGAGGGCCTGATCCCTGGGGAATGGTGCCAGGGGGACAGCAGGTAGTGGTAGGAGTGCCGGCCAGGATAGGGAGAAATACAATAATAAAAAAAAGGCAGGCAAGATTTAATTAGAATAATTCAATAGCAAGAATACTACTATACTGCATATATGGCAAAGTATATGAGATTTAGATATGTGGGCAAAACCACCAGACTTCTTAAACTAGGGGTTGGAGAACATGCAAGGGCAGTCATAAATGCAGATCTAACTAATGTTTTGGCAGCCCATGTAAAAGCAGCTCCCACTGTAGAAAAAACATGAGTTCAAATTCTGCTGCACTGAACGTGTGACTCTGGGCAGGAGGGGTGGAGATTTGGATGCCCTCTTGCTAGAAAGGGAACCGATGTGGATTTTTCAGCTGGGTGGGTACTAGCCCCCAGGCCTGAATGACAGAACAGACATAATACCATTTATTAAGAAAAGAAGAAAACCATAGAAATGTAAACAATTCTGCTGGTATTTATGACATTATGGGTTTCTCATCAGGGTAACATGCTGAATGTTTTTAAGCCTCAACTAATATATTTTCCTATTGTCTCTATATGAAGCAGCCACAGAATGGAAATATCTACAAATACTATGTTTTTTCTAATTGTCATTGTCTCTCTCCATCCCTCTGAAGTTCCCTACAAGGCGTTTCACTAAGTTCCTGAGTAAAGTGAAGCCAGTTATCGAGGATGGCAGGCAAATAACTCCGAATAAACTTGTGGAACCCATGGGACCTGTTGACGAGTAAAATGTATGGCCACATAAACATAAAACAGAAATAAATACTTTTTTAGGTATATAAAAACAGAAAATAGTTCTATTTTGAAATATTAAATTTCAGATTATTTTGTTAGCTCGTGTATTGGCCTTTAAACCATACTGTCACTCATTGCTTACTTGAATTAATTTTGAACCTATCCATCTAGGATATGAACTGTGTTGTATAAGCACTTTATTGACTATATGACTGTATTGCACTTTCGGTATAATACAGGATTTTATACTGCACTGCACCTTTAAATGAAGTCTGACAGAGGATTTGTTCACTGATATTTAAAAGCCACAATACTCCCATTGACCAGTATCCCTTGAAAAATCCTACTGGTGAAACCTGGTTGGGAGTTCTGCTGCTGTCTTGCACGGTTTGTGTTTTATTGTATGCCTTGTTTGCACAATAAATACAGCCTAAGCTGAAGCCTGGTGCCTGCTTGTTTGCCTGTTAACCAAAGTTCCACACTGCTCACTTACAGATTATGTAGACTATAACATTTAAATCAAACAAATGTGTAGTTAAAATTACTGATATTAAAAAGCAAGACTTGGTATTTTATTGCAGTAAGGAATATGCACAGAATTTATCATCAGACATCTCTAACACATCGCCCTAACCCCCTTAATACTCATAAGCTCTGCATTAAAAAAAATGGCAGATATGATTTTATTATAATAATTCAAGTATTGGCAAGAATACTACTACACTGTATATATCGCAAAGTAAGTGAGATTTCTAGAACAAAGCTCTGTAGCCACACTCCTTGAAAATGTGCTGCTGCTGGTGTCTGGTCCACTAGACACCAGGGAATAAATTTGAAAGAGGCGATGGATAGGACTGCCTTTTTTTATAAGGAATATAACTTTGTGGGGAGTACATGATCAGTGGGTGGGGGGGACCACTAGCCACCAGGGCGCGGATTTTCTTTTTTTTAATAAATATGATGGGACCTGCAATCTGCGGTGGGGGTTGGGCCACTAGCCACCAGGAAGCATATTATCTTTTTTTATATAAACTGATGGGACTCGCGATCAGTGGGTGGGGGTGGGGCCATTAGCCATCAGGTCTCAGATTATCTTTTCTTTAACATGATGGGCCCCACAATCGGTGGGTGGGGGTGGGATCACTAGTCACCAGGAATTTTTTTTTTAACTTTGGTCTCACAATCGGCACATGGGGAAGGGACACTAGACACCATCAAGAAAGCAGATGGTGTTTTTTTAATTACATAGGACCCAGGATCAGTGAATGGGGCTACTGTTAATCTATTAAACTAAAGGTGGGGAAAAAGTCAAGAAACTGACCACTGACAGTGATCAGTTCTGTGGGTTTTGTACTGCAGTTTAACATATTAACCCGCATGTTTTAAGGCAGAATTTCAGTGAAAGTTGGCAAAATGATTTCTGAACTTTCACGGAAGCAAAAGTCCGACTTTAGTGGAAATTCCACAGGCAGAATTCTTTTTTTGCACATGGCTAAACCACACAAAGGTGAGGGTCCTGGACTTCAGTAGGGCAGATTTTGGGGGGTGAACTGGGTGTGGTGGACGAACAGTGGAGGAAACAAAAAATGGGCATGATGAAGGCAGAAAATCTCTGTATCAAGCAAGGGAGCAAAAGAAAAAGGAAAAAAGAGACTGCTAGGGTTCTCTTTAGAGGTGGCAGAAAAGGCAAAAGCTAAGAGGGTAACATTCAAAAGGTACAAGGAGAGGCAGAGGGAGAAGGATAGGGAGGTGTATCGAGGAAACAGAGGGAAGCAGGCAGAACAGTAAGGAGTGCAAAGGCACAAACTGAAGAAGAATAGCCAATGCAGTAACAAAAGGGGACAAGGCATTTTTTAGGTAAGTAAGTGAAAAAAGGAAGGCCGGGGTGGGACTGTAAGGTTAAGAAGGGATGGCGGTGACTGTGTAGAGGGTGAACAGGAAAAGACTGGCATCCTGAGCAATACTTTTGTTCATTATTCACAGATGAAAGAGATGGGGAGGGGCCACAAAAATGTAACAGGAGCATTGAAGGGAGAGAGGTGGACAATAGCCTGTTTTCCGAGGAAAGCATCCTGAAGGGACTTGCAAATCTGAAAGTGGACAAAGCAATTGGGCCCAATGGGGTCCACCCAAGGGTATTGAGGGAGCTCAGGGAGGTACTGGCTGCACCTCTGATGACCCTAATTTAACAGCTTATTGGAATCAGAAGTGGTCCCAGAGGAGTGGATATGGGCAGATGTAGTCTCACTTCACAAAAGTAATAGCAGGGAAAAGGGTGGCAATTATAGGACCCCAGACAAAATCAGGCTCAAGCTGCTTGCCCTCTGATCAGGGCTGCTACAGCTCCCAGCAGTCGGCAGGCTCCTCTCCAGCTGCCAACCGAGACCAGGACTTTGGACAAAATCAGGCTCAAGCTGCTTGCCCTCTGACCAGGGCTGCTACAGCTCCCAGAGGTTGGCAGGCTCCTCTCCAGCCGCCGACCGAGACCAGGACCCCAGACTACATCAGGCTCAAGGTACAGTGAAAGCGCACCCTATCGGATTGCAGGCGCCGACTGGCAGTCACAGCTGATTGGCTCCCCTATCTCTCTCTGCCGACAGGGCTCTGACTGTGAAATTACATTGATTTTTACTGTTTAAACTGAAACCTGCCTGTGTAAAGTAAGGAAAAAAATATAAATCTGTGTTTGAAGTTAGAGTGCTAAGTGTTTGCAGCTTCTTTCTGAATTTGTGAAACAGCACGCCTCCCTCCCCCCCCCACACATTGAGCCAGCTCTCTTTGGTGCCTAATTTCTCTAGGGCTATTGTTCTTCTAAATCTCCCCAAACCCCACGCCTCTTACTGTCTTCTAAATTTTCGGCTCCCCAACCTCCCCACCCCTTCCACTAATTAAATACTCTCTCTGCCCGCCCTCTTCCTCAACCCCAGCCCCACCAGCCTCCTGCATCCTTCCATTGGCTCCCCTCTACTCTAGAATTCCCATTCTCTCTGTTTCACCTCCTAGGCCTATTGGCCATTCGCCCTCCTAGGGGCCAACCAACACAATTGTAACAACCAATCTCAGGCTCCTTTCTCCTCGTAATTACCTCCTTGTCTAAGAAGCTGCTACAAAATCCCAGCACCATGTCCACCATGGCTAGCGTTTTACCTCTACTCAGCTGTCTATTCTCCTGCCTCCCACCCCTCCTCTCCACCATGCCACCTACCTTTCCCATGCCCCCTCCCCCTACTTGGCACATATTGTAACTTCTCCTTGCCCTTCCAACATTGCACACTTTCTCCTACCCACTCCTACCTGGGCACACTCCACTATACGCCTCCCCTCTTTCTAATCAGGCCCCTCCCCTCCTGGACTCTCCTGCATCTACTTGTTTCTCACCCCACCCCTGTTACCCACACAAATGTCCATCCTTGCCCCCACTCGCAATGGGGCTCTTCCATTCCAAGCTACCTCCATATACTAGCTCAAGACCTATCCTTCACTCTCCTCCTTCTCGTAGCGGGAGACATACACCCAAATCCGGGACCCTCGACCACCACATCCTCACCAACCTCAGCCGGCACCCCACCCCCACCCCGCATCCCATCCCCTCCCAACTGCCAGGTTACCCCTGCCACAAAGGCCTCCATCTCCTTCACCTAAATATTCATAGCCTACCACTTAAAATCGACCAGCTACAAGTTCTCCCTGCCCTACATGCCCCTGATGTCCTCATCCTCTCTGAAACTTGGCTTAACAAAAACATTCCCGACTCCTCAATCGCAATCCCTGGTTACACGATGGCCTGCCAGGACAACACCACGAGAGGTGGCAGCATAGCCATCTTCATAAGTTCAGACATACGCTACAAAATAATTTTATGTAAATCTGAACCTAAGGAGTATGAACTCTTGCTGCTGCAGCTCACACTACCTTTCTCGCTGCCCATATTTGTTGCCAGAATCTACTGCCAACCAGGCACCCCTACCACAATTGTTACTGACCTTCCTACACAAATCAGTTCATGAGCACCCACCGGGGAATTATATGCTATGGGTGACCATAATCTAAACTGATTAGCCCCAGCCCTCAGCAAAACCCAGACGGATGTCGTTGCCCTCAGTTTAACACAACTGAGCCCACCCACCTAAACCTTAAATCAGGTAACCACTCCCTTATCGATTGGGCTCTGACTTCCCATCCTCACAGAGTCATCCAAACAGGCCTACTCCCTGACTCTATGAGTGATCACCGTGTCATCTACCTTGTTCGCAACATCCACCATCTCAAATCCACCCCCCCTTCCAAGTTCTTAGACCAACGGTCGTTCAAATCCCTAAACCTCACTCCCCTCCTAAATGACCTTGTCCTAGCTAACTGGCTCCCACCCCCCAACCTGATAGATGACACCCTACTTCACATCAAAAAAATGTTCTTTAAGATATGGGATTCCCACGCCCCGCTACGACGTACTAGGGTATGTGGTACCCACCTGCCTTGGATCTCCCAAAAGCTCACAACTTGTATGAACGCCCGTGACTCAGCATGGCGAGCTTTCAAAGCCTCAGCCCTACCTCAGGACCACTCCCACTACTGGTATCTGCGCAACATGTGCACTAGAGCAACTCGGCTAGCTAAAGCAAAGTACTTTAGATCCTCCCTCCAGTAACCTTAATAGCCCCTCCAAATTCTGGAAGATCATACACTCACTCCCTCTTCTCACCCCCAGCGGGCCAAGCCCTCACCTCTCCTTAGTGTAAACAACTCCACAATCTCGGATCCTATCTCAGTCGCTGCTGAGTTTAACTTATATTTCTCCACCTGCGCTTCCTCGCTCCTTTCCTTCTTACTCCATATGTCACCATCTCCACCACCTACAGGGCAAAAACTGCCTCAAAATACAGGTATTTTCTTCTTAAGGGAAATCTCTCCGGATGAAGCTCTAGAAGCCCTGCTAACATTAAGCCCCTCAAATGGGAATTCCCCAGATGGACTAGACCCCAAACTTCTGTTCCTCTCAGCCTCTGCCATAGCCAACCCTATTGTCTACCTCCTAAATCTGTCCTTCACCACTGCATCTGTCCCTCTGTCCTGGAAGCATGCCATTGTCATCTCTCTCCACAAAGGGGGTGCCTCCTCCTCCACCTCAAACTGTCTGCCAATCTCCCTCCTCGCTGCTCTGGTGAAGCTGCAAAAACACTTAGTCTTACCCAGCTAACCTCCTATCTCGCTGACTCAACTTTCTTCACACACTACCAGTCTGGATTCAGGAAAAATCACTCCACTGCCTCCTCTTTACTAAGGCTCACTGACACCATCCAATCTGGAATGAATAAAGGTCTCATCACCTCTGCCATTTTCATTGATCTGGCCAAGGCCTTCAATACAGTCTCCCACACTCTGCTACTATCTAGCCTCTCTGACTCTGGCCTCTCCACATCTGCTACTGCCTGGTTCAGTGCCTATCTTATAGACCGTACTTAATCTGCCAGGATTGTGGATGCCATATCCCCTCCCCTCCCCTCCCCATGTCCACCGGTGTCCCCCAAGGATCAGTGCTTGGGCCTATCCTATTCTCTATTTTTCTAAACAACCTGCCCCAAACTTGTTCTGCTTTCTCGATTTACATGTATGCTGATGATACTGTCCTATTTTCTTCTGGCTCCTCCCCAGCCTCAGTTGCCTCTACCTTCTAGGTGGATTTTAACAAAGTCCAGCTCTGGTTCAACTCTCACCAGCTCTCCCTAAATGCAAAAAAAAACTGCAACTGTGACTGTCGATACATCCCAATGACTAGCCAGGCTCCCCTCCCTCCCACTTTTCCACACCCTTGATGGGTCAGAACTGGAGGACGTCACCTCCTTCCAGTATCTTGGAGTTTGGCTTGAGTGCCACCTCACCTTCGCAGTCCATGCTGACTCTATACTAACAAAGCTCCGCCCCAAGCTTGGAACTTTATATCAGAACTGTTCTAGCCTCCCCTATCCAGTCCGTCGTGAGCTTATCCAGAAGATGATACTTCCCTCCTTCGATTATTGTGATATTGTTTACAGTGCTGCCCACAAGTCAGTTTTATCCAAACTGGATACCCTTTTTAATGCTTTTCGCCGTTTCACTCTTGACGCTCCTCTTCGCACCCACCGCTGCGAGCTATACTGCTCCCTTGCCAAATACATTGTGCCAAGTTTATCTCGAAGAACTGCTTTGGTACCCTCCCAGTGTACCTGACCTCCGTACTATCGCCCCCTCTGGCACCCACCTATACTCTGAGGTCCCTAGACTCCCGGCTCCTGTTAGTCCCCAGACGTTGGACCCAAGCTGGAAAGGCCGCCTTCTCTCACCCCTTCCCTGAACTCTGGAACTTTTTCCCCTCTGAAATTCCCACTCTTCCTCTGTCCGCTCACTATCCTATGCCCTTGCCAACCACTGCTCAGTAAACTGCTCCTGCACTCCTATATTTCTTCTCCCAGTAGACCCAATGGTGCTACTTTGCTAACCACTCCCAACTACTACACTTGATCCCAACTTTTGAGCTAGCTAGCTTGCACTTACCCCTATCTCCTTATATACCACAACCCACTACCATAGCAGGATTTCCTCATTGTAACTGTTACTCTCGACTATTAGGGTATATCTATTAACCCACACTCACCTATTCCTGTCAAACATATGCAGCTGTATTATCTAATTATATGTTTTCAAGGTATAAAGCATGACTTCCCCATGTAATTGCTACTATACTATAAGTAAGGGTAAATTGTCATCTATGCCCAACTATTTCTGTCAAATGCTTTCAACTGTATTGTAATTGTATGTATATATGTCAGGACCTGGACTACCCTTGTCCTCTTCCCCACTGTACCCTTCCCCCCAGGTCGCACCGGGAGACAAGCAGTTCTTGCTCAGTGTGCTTTTCCTGATGAAACAATTTCAATAAATAAATAAATTTGGCCAGACAGCATGACTTCGGTAGTGGGAAAGTTAATGAAATCAGTGCTGAAAAAAAGTATTGCGGAATACTTTGAATCCAGTGGGTTACAAGACCCAAAGTAGCATGGATTTGTGTGTGTGTGTGTGTGGGGGGGGTCATGTCAAGTGAATCTGGTAGAGTTCTTTGACTGGGTGTGCAAGGAACTAGATCAGGATGGAGTGGTGGATGTAGCCTACCTAGGTTTCAGTAAGGCATTCCACACCATTCCACAAAGCAAACTAGTAAGCAAGCCGGGTAGCTTAGGAGTGGGTCCAAAGGTAGTAAACTGGGTAAGAAATTGGTTAAGGGTCAGGTGGCAGAAGGTGGTGGTAAACAGAGTTTACTCAGAGGAAGGTAGAGTGACCAGTGTGGGTTCTCAGGGATCAGTGCAGAGACTGGTCCTCTTTAATGTCATTATAAGTGACATTGCAGAATAGCTGGAAGGGAAAGTCTGCCTGCCTCTTTACAGATGACACCAATTTCTGCAATAAGATGGACACTCCAGGGGGTGTGGGCGGAAAGGATGATCAGCATTCTGAGAAAACTCAAGAAGCTGTCTAGGGTATGGCAGCTGGGTTTCAATGCAAAAAGTGCAAAATAATGCACTTGGGCACAGAAACCTAAAGCCAGAGTACAAAATGGGAGGGGGGGATCGGGTGGTACTAATGACCACTAGTGGTGGGCGAAGTGGCCGAAATTCACTCTACGAAGAGATTCGCTGAGTAATGTGGAATCCGCAAAGTATTCTGCAACACGAAGCTGAGTTCTTTGCGTCATGATAAGGAACGCGAAGTACATTGAAACCAATGACTTTGCATTATTCTGCCTTCACCAAACCACTTCTTCACCAATATTAAGGCGAAGTACATTGAAATCAATGTACTGTACTTCGCATCACTTCACCTTGTTATTGAGCTCCAAGGTGAATTTTGCAGTGCTTCATGGGATTGCAGGTCACATGGGCTCTAGATTGTTATGCACAGCCTCAGTTCTCTGTAGTGTGTGTAGTGGAAGATGGAGACAGTTTCTTCTCAAAGCTCTGCAATTCAAATCCTGGAAAAGCTGTTAAAAAAAGCCTTTTTGAGCCATTTTTTTGCTCAAAATTTAGTGCATCGATTGTAGGAAACCCTTCTGTGCTCATATCATCAAGTGTTTATTGTTATTGTGTGGAATTTGAATGTTAATTTAAAACAGTCAGTCTGTGTACTGTGAAGTGTGCTTTGGGGAAGGGGCATACAGTATCTGTAGTGTAGGTAGATTGAGAGAAAAAGGCAGTCTTTCTATTTTGGTTATATTTTTCTTGTATAACTGTGTTAATGTACACACAGTAATATTCTTAGTAATTCATGACATTTTTTTAGTGAGTGTTGTGGTCCAGCAGTGTATAATTTCAGTTTGTTTAAAACATTTGGTTATATTACTAAAGGTTTTCAATTTGCTGCATATTACTTCTAGTGTGTGTGTGAGTGTGTGTGCGATGCATGCCATTAAATAAGACACCTTTTATTGTACCACAGATTAATTGCAGCAGTGTGAACCTGCTATTCACCTCACCTGCATTAATTTTTTATACTGCTTTGTGTTATCTTTACTGGTAGTGGACTGTTACTGCCATGCACTACCCCTCAACTGGCAAAAGATATTCTTTTCCAGATGTGGATTTGTGACTTGTGAGCACTGGTTAGGTGTTGTGCCTTTGCATCTACATCTCTTTAGTATGCAGAGCAATCTTAATCTGTCTGTGCATTTGCAGTACACCATTAATTATGGGAGACTTTGCATTTCTTGTTACGCTATCATTTCACTTCATCAACACTGGGGAATTTTCTGGACACAAGACAGTAGCATTTTGGGGATGCATATTAATTCTGGTGACTGTGTGTGACCACTGCATGCATGTCGGAGTGCACCATTAATTCTGGGAGACTTTGCATTTTTTGTTGCCTTCTCATTTCACTTCATCAGCACTGGGGAATTTTCTGGACACAAGAGCAGTAGCATTTTGGGGATGCAAATTAATTCTGGTGACTGTGTGTGACCACTGCGCGCATGACTAAGTGCGCCATCAATTCTAAGAGATTTTGCATTTCTTGTTACTCTCTCATTTCATTTCATCAGCACTGGGGAATTTTCTGGACACAAGAGAGTAGCATTTTGGGGATGCACATTAATTCTGGAGACTGTGTGTGTGAGGGACTGCCAATATTGTTATAACTTCACCTTACTTTACGTTAAGGTGGAATGACAATGAGAAGTAATAATTACATGGCGAAGTGAGCCTTTTGTATTGGTTACTCTGCAATGCAAAGTGCCCACTTCGAGTTCACTTCGCCGGCAAAAGTTACATTTTCTGCATCTCTAATGACCACCAAGCAGGATAGAGACCTGGAGGTGATCATATTTGGATGACCTAAAGGTGGCCAGGCAATGTGACAAGGCAGTTGAGGGGGCACGTGGGATGCTATGGTGCATAAGGAGGGGTATCCCAGGAGAAAGAAGAAGGTGGTATTGCCTCTGCATAGATCACCGTTAAGAACCCACAAAGAGTACTATGTCAAGTTCTGAAGATAATATCTCAGAAAGGACAGAGACATAGTGGAAGAGGTCCAGAGGAGGGCAATTGAAACGGTACAGGGTCTGCATCAGAAGCCCTATGAAGAGAGATTAATGGACCTAAATATGTACACTCTGGGAGAGAAGAGAGAGGGAGTATATGATAGAGACCTTTAAATACCTCATGGGGTAAATAAGGTACAAAAGGTAAGTATTTTTCAGAAAAATAGGTGCTCAAGGGCAAAATGGCATGATAAGAAACTGGAGCAGGATAGATTCAGAAGAGATGTGAGGGAGTAGGTCTTCATAGAAAGAGTTGTGGATTGCTGGAACTGTCTTCCAGAAGAGATAGTGGGGGAAAGACAGTGGTGGGGCTCAAGAATGCATGGGATAGGCATAAAGGAATCTTAGGGAAAGGGAAGGGGTAGGTCAATGGGCCAGAGATCCGGTAGGATCTGAGATAAAAATGGAAAGACTAGGTGGGTCAAGTGGTCCTTATCTGCCAACAAATTTTGAGTTCCTATGTGTCTGTGTTACCTAGTTTTTATTAAAAACTGAGTTGGTTGGCATTTTTTTTTATTTTCTCAATTTGTCCATTTTATAAGTGCAGTGAAACACTTCAAGGTGAGTGTTTTGCTGGCACAATGCACTTCAAGGGGTCGAAAACACTGCCTGCAGTGTTATGCCTCACTACACCTCTAGGCATGTGTTGTGCCAGCATAACTCACACCCCATAATGTAATATTGCTTAAATAATGACCATATACATAGGCTCTGAAACAGAAAGTGATACCTCTTCTGCCACTCCCTGATACAAATCAGTTTATTCAAACTTTCTGCTTCCAGTTGATCAACCTATTTTCAACCCATTTTACTACTGTGCTGTTTATCCCAGTTGAAACCAGTCTGTTAATTAGTTTTCTGTATGACACGTTGTCCAATGCTTTACTAAAGTCTAAAAATATATCATCCTCTGGTATACTCCTCTCTAGGATTTTATGAGCATGCTCTGAAAAACTTAACAAATTGATCAGACCCAGTTTCCTCTAGTAAAACCAGACTGAATGTGGTCTAGTAATACAAGCACTTTTAGTTGATCATTTATGCTGCTCCTATGAATGATTCAATTTTTCTTATGTGCAACTGATGCTTGATTACCTGATCAAAATCACTGTTCTTAAATAGTGGTATTACTGTTACCTCTTTTAAGCATCTTGGCACTGCCCCAGTCTTAAAGATCAATGTCAAATGTAAAAATATTATTCTCGTGCTCGGTACAAAAATTGTTCCCTGTATATTAAAAATGTACCAACGAACATGAATATATAAGTCTCCTGTTTTTTTCTACTAAAATACTAATTTCAAGCCCCTAGTTCTTTACCTGAATGAAAATGCTGGCATTTCTTTTTTCAGCTATGCTATGCTACGCCGTTTCACTCAGCATATTACATCATTGAAGGACTAACGTGCTGAGCTTGTGGCTGCCCTAAGAATGAAAACTAGATAAAGCGTGACTTTGTTAAGGACGTTTATGCTACTCTTTCATTTAGCCTGCTCCATTAGCATGGCTCAGTGCTGCATATTTAAATACATAGTTAGAATACAAATAAAACACATGGGGCTAGATTCTCATACAGGGCTTAGAATGGCACAAGCTGCGGCAAACAGTAGATTGCACTGAAGCCTGGTGCACCAGGGACCCTGCACCAAATTCTCTGTGGGGCAGAATCCCAGCAGTAAAGACCAGCAGCTCGTGCGTCACACAGACGGTGCACCAGGAGGGTTAGCTGCAAGCTAGGGAGCACCATGTGTCACTGCCCTCCATGAATGCAAGCACCCCCCCTCCATATGCCTGTCATATTGGTGGTAAAGTGGACCCCCCTCCCAATCCCCAACTACATGATTTGAAATGAAACAGCTCTGTAGAGCCAGCCGCCCATGCCACGATCCACGATGTCCCCGACTTCCTTGTAAATTAACATTAAAGTACATGAACATCTAGCCACCCATCCCCAATCCCCAATGTCCCAGATTTCCTGATTGTACATTGAAATTAATGTACTGTATACCTAGCCCCCCCTGCAGTCTCGATGTCCCCCACAAACACACAGTAAATAAAACCCTGGTGGTCTAGTGAATCCTCCTCCCTGAACCCCCATGCCCTTAACATAATAACTTGTAATATGTCCCATTGGATGCAGTGCCCACCCCCATTCCTGATCACCTGTTAGGAGGAATTCAGCATTGGTGGTCCAGTGGACCCGACCCCACAACCCTGCACCCCCTATCCTCAAACGAGCTGACAGCTGGCACAGCCCAGCACTCACTGCCACTGCCAGCCACTGACTGAGCTCCCAATGAGCACTGACCTGTATTCAGTACATGCTCACTAAGCTGTCAGTCAATGAACATGTACTGGATACAGTTTGGCACACATTGAGAGCTCAGTCAGTGGCTGGCAGCTGTGGTGAGCAGTGGGCTGTGCCAGCCGCTGGCTTGTTTGGGGATGGGGGAGCAGGGTGGTAGGACACTACCAGCAGGGTGGAGTGGTGGGGGTCCACTGGACAACAAATACTGATTTCCTCCTTACAGTTGATCGGGGCTGGGGGGTGCACTACATCCGATGGGACATATTACAGGTTCTTATGTTAGGGACATGGGGGTTTGGGGAGAGGGGTCCTCTAGACTATCGGGGTTTTATTCAATCCATGTTTGTGGAGGACAGCAGGGATGAGGGGGGCAGCTATATGTACAGTACTTTCATTGTAATTTACAAAGTTGGGGACATCGAGGATTGGGAAGGGAAGTGGCTAGATGTACAGTTCTGTAATGTACTTTACTGGGAGGTGGTATAGTGCAGAGGTTTAGGGCTCTGAGCTGCAAACCTGGAGACCTGGCCTTGGATCCCACAGCCCCCACTTGCATACTATGTGACCCTGAGTGAGACACTTATCTTCCTTGTGCTCCCAGGTCACACCTGGAAACAAGCTTCAGCTTAGTGTGCCTTTCCTGGTTAAACAATTTCCCCTTTCCCCTTCCCTTTCCCTTAATTGTAATTTACAGTCAGGAAGCTGGGGACATTGGGGATTGGACGGCTTGCTCAACAGGGCTTGTTTCATTTCAAATCATGTATTTGGAGATCAGGAAGGGGGGTCACTTGACCAAGAGGGTAGATGTTGAAATTATATTGTTCCACATGGGCATATCAGGGCAGAGGGTGTGTGTACATTGGGAGAAATGTGACATTGCATGCAGTGCTAAAAACCTCCAAAGGACACTTTTCTAAGTACCCTTAGACCAGTCCTGACTGGTCTAAGGGTACTATGAAAGGTGTCCTGAGGGTGAGGTTAGAGAATCCCATTTTCAGGGATGTGGAAGCTTGCATCTGCCAGATGCCCCCTTGCGCCATGCCGTAGACCATTTTTTGGGTGCATGGGGGGCACAAGCCCTGTTTGGGGCAGGCAGCCTGCATTTTGTTTCCCAGGTGCATTATTTTGCACTTCTTTGCATTGAATCCAAGCTGCCATACTTCTGACCATTCCTCCAACCTTGCCAATTCCCTTCTAATCCTTTCCACACCTCCTTGTGTACCAACTCTGTTGCAGATCTTTGTGTCATCTGCAAAGAGGCATACTTTTCCTTCCAGTCCATCTGCAATGTCACTTATAAAGACATTAAAAAGGACTGGACCCAGTACTGAACCCTGCAGTACCTCACTAGTAAACCCCTTTCTTCAGAGCGGACTCCATTGCTATTACCTTCTGTGCCCTGTTGTCCAGCCAATGTTTTACCCAGGCTACCACCCTGGGACCCACTCCCAGGCTGCCAAATTTGTTTATTAATATTTTGTGTGGGACTGTGTCAAATGCCTTGTTAATGTCTAGGTAGGCCATGTCCACAGCCCCTCCCTGGTCTACTACTTTGGTCACCCAGTCAAAGAAATTGATTAGATTCATCTGACATGACCTTCCTGCTGTGAATCTGTGCTGCCTTGGGTCCTGTACCCCACATGCCTCTAGGTACTCAACAATTCTTTCCTTCATAAGTGATTCCATCATTTTCCCTACCACAGAGGTCAAACTGGCAGGTATGTAGTTTCCTGCCTCTGTCTTGCTCCCACTTTTGTGAAGGGGAATCACATCTGCCCTCCTCCAGTCCTCAGGTACCACTCCATCCTCCCATGATTTATTAAAAACAGTAGTCAGTGGTGTCACTAATTCTCTCCTTAATTCTTTTAGAATTCTGGGGCAAATCCTGTCAGGCCCCATTGCTTTGTCCATCTTCAGTTTTAGGAGTTCTTTCAGAACCTTTTCCTCTGTGAAAGGACTGGGATTGACCCCCCATTCAGAGTGCTTCTGCTAATTGGATTATGTACCTCCCCCTCCTCTTTTGTGAATACTGAGCAGAAGTGTTCATTCAGTATTCCTGCTTTTTCACTGTCCCTCTCTGCCAATCCACCGTCCATTCTATTCAGCCTCATTATCCCTCCCTTTTCCTTTCTACGCTCCCTAATGTACCTATAAAAGGTTTTATCCACCTTCTCATCTGACTTGGCTATCTTTTCCTCAGTTTGGGCCTTTGCTAATCTGAATTCCCTCCCTGCTTTCTTCTGCCTTAACTGGCACAGTTCTATGTCCTGCACCTTCTGTGTTTCCTTATACTTCCTAAATGCTATCTTTATCTCCCTAACCTTCCCCGACACCTCTTTTGAGAACTATAGTGGCTAGTTTTTCATTTTGATTTGTTTATTTGCTTCACACAAAAGCTTGTTGCCTCTGTGATGGCAGTTTGGATGTTTCCCCATTGTTGCTCCACCCCTTCTTCTAGCCTGTTTGCTAGTGCTTTTCTAAGGCACTCTCCCATCTTGCCAAAGTCAGCCCTCCTGAAGTCCAGTACCCTCACTTTTGTATGGCTTGACTCTGTAGCTGAGTTTACCATGAACCACACTGTTTGGTGGTCACTTGTTCCCAGATGGCTACCTACTTCTAGATCTGAGATCCTCTCACTGTCCCCATTTGAGAGTACGTGGTCTAAGATTGCTCCTTAATGAGTGTAAGAGAATAATCAAAAAGCGCAGATGGACCCCCACAGGGTTACTCATACTGGTAATATAGATTACTGAGGTGCAGAAATTCCTGAACTTCCCATTTAACATAGGCTTAATGAACCCACACTGCGAACTCTCAGGTTCTGAAATGGAGATTGGCACACATGGCCAGTTTCTGGTACATTTCCTCTCAGATGCACAATTCGAAACTGGAGAGCAGGGGTTCCTAGGACCTGGATATGCTAGAAATTTGATCTGGGTCATGTGCATCACTAGCCTATCAGGTGGGCTATAACCCATGAGGTAATGACTGGAGTGCCATGGATGCCAACCAATCACAATGGAGATTGGCACACATGGCCAGTTTCTGGTACATTTCCTCTCGATTAGGCACACACGGCCAGTACTAGGACACTTTCCTCTCAACTAGGCACACACAGCCAGTACTAGGACACTTTCCCATATTTCATGAAGAATACTGGTGACACACATGACCACCAAAGAGTACATACAGGCTCAAAATCTTCCATCACCCACTACACTGAGGTGAACTGAAAACGGAGAATCCAAAACCCACGTCTGGGTAACTATTTCCATTAGGCACTGGCCAAATACACTGACTGAAAACTGAACTGGTGCCCAAACTGAACCTGGAGAGGTAAACTGGTTACTCGAGATGAAGGTTCTCCCACCTTTTGCTCCTATGTTTATACTCGGCCATTCATCTGGTTAACAACACCGACACAGAAACCTTGTAGATGCTATCTTGAAATGTTTTTCACACTTAACATCCTACATGGTTAAAAGTTCTGTACTTGGACAGTTTCTTTCTCTAGACTCCAATGTAGGCAGACACTTTTAAAACAGAAACAGTCTAGGTGACAGGGTCCCTTTGTCAGAGAAAATTCACCAAAGAATGCAGGTGCCCCTCCTGGGCTGAACACAAAAGTACTCGCAGTTCTGAAGTTGTCACAGGCAGCTTCACTAGACAGACTGGGTGAGGGGGTTGCTCCTGAACCCTGAAGTTCACCCTCACCCCTCCTGGGATGGGGCAAAGGAAAACCCACTTGGCAAGGTTTCCACCACTTCAATCATTGCCTTCTATGTTCTTCTTCTAGGGTGAGAACAAACTACCCAAAACAAAGTGGTAGCTCTCTGTCAGAGCTAAAATGAGGAACTGCCTAACAGCTGCAGCTTCCTCCTAGAACTCCTTTCTACAGACTGACTCACTCTAACTCAACATTCTAAAGCTATTTCCCCAGCTGCTAGCTACAAGTGTGGCTTATGCCGCTGCAAGAGTTCTAAGATTACTTCAGTCTCTAGCTCAGCTGAGACTGACACTGGAGCTTAACAGTGTGAAATCCATTTAACTAGCTGCCTTTTCCCTGCCTGCCACTGGTTCTAACTGGGATTGTAGTAACCCCTGGGAACAAGGGGGTTACAATAGTAAGTAGGGCATGAAACCAGTGTGACCAGTGAATAATGCAATGAGACAGGTGAGGAAAACAAAAGCATTGAAGCAGCATAAAACCAAAGGAACAAGGGCAACCAATGATAAGTAAAGGGAAACTGTAAGGTGGTGCAAGCCACTGATTAAACAGGAATGAAAAGGAGTCTAGAAAAGGGGATCAACAACAGCAAAAATGGAAACCTAAACAAGTCTATAGGTATGTACAGGTTTACGGTATGAGGAAAGCTGTACAAAGGCCCTGTAATAATGGAAGGAAATGCAACTGAAACCAATAAATGGAGACAGAGGAAGTAAATACATTAAGTACTATATTTCTGTTTGTTTTATAGCCAAAAAGGAACACTGGAGGAAAGTATAAAAGAAAGAGAGGGGAAGAATCATAAAGAACTACAGTATGTAGTAGTATATTTACTCAAGGAAATGTATTAATGAAACTGAGAATTATTCAGGTGGATAAGAAACATAGAAACATAGAAACATAGACTTTGACAGCAGATAAGGACCTCTTGGCCCATCTAGTCTCCCATTTCCCTACCTACAGGATAGGCCGCAGATCCAAGTTAACCAACAGCCTATTTCTTCCTACCCCCCACAAGAATTGCCTTATGTCTGTCCCATGCATTCTTGAATTCTCCCACAGTTTTAGACCCCACAACCTCCTCAGGAAGGCTGTTCCATGCATCCACTACCCTCTCTGTGAAATAATACCTCACATTGCCCCTAAACCGCCCTCCTTCTATCTTTAAATTGTGTCCCCTTGTTCTTGCACGTCTCTTTTCTGAAAGATGCTATCCTCTTGGACTTTGTTGATTCCACTGAGGTACTTAAAGTTTCTATCATGTCCCCCTCTCCTTCTTTCCTCAAGGGTATACATATTAAGCTCCTTTAGTCTCTCCTCTCTTCTCTTGCAGACCCTGCACCATTTTAGTTGCCCTCCTCAGGACTACCTCTATCCTGTCTATGTCCTTGCAGAGATGGGGTCTCCAGAACTGGAACAGTAATCTCAGATGGGGTCTCACCAACTGTCTGTACATAGGGATAACAACTTCCTGTTTTCTGCTGCTGATGCCTCTCCTATACATCCCAGCATACCCCAGCCCTCTCTACTGCCTTCTCCATTGCTTGCTAACCTTAAGGTCATCTGATATGATTACCCCAGGTCCCTTTCCTTTTTGTTGTTGTTACTACCTCCCACCCATTGTGTATTCTTCCCTGGGTTCTTGCTTCCCAGGTGCATTATTTTGCACTTCTTTGCATTGAATCCTAGCTGCCATACTTCTGACCATTCCTCCTACCTTGCCAAGTCCCTTTTCATCCTTTCCATGCCTCCTTGTGTATCAACCCTGTTGCAGATCTTTGTGTCATCTGCAAAAATGGCATACTTTTCCTTCCTGTCCCTTTGCAATGTCACTGATGAAGACATTAAAAGGACTGGACAATCTGAACCCGCGGTACCCCACTAGTAACCCCTCTTCTTCAGAATGGACTCCATTTACAATTACCTTCTGTGTCCTGTTGTGCAGCCAATGTTTTACCCAGGCTACCACCTGGGACCCACTCCCAGGCTGGTTAATTTGACTATTAATCTTTGTGTGGGACTGTGTCAAATGCCTTGCTAAAGTCTAGGTAGGCCATGTCCACAGCCCCTCCTGGTCTACTACTTTGGTCACCCAGTCAAAGAAATCTATTAGATTCGTCTGACATGACCTTCCGCTGTGAACCCATGCTGCCTTGGGTCCTGTGCTCCACTGGCCTCTAGGTACTCAACTATTCTTTCCTTCAGAAGTGACTCCATCACTTTCCCTACCACAGAGGTCAGACTGACAGGTCTGTAGTTTCCTGCCTCTATCTTGGTCCCACTTTTGTGAAGGGGAAACACATTCGCCTTCCTCCAGTACTCGGGTACCACACCATCCTCCCATGATTTATTAAAAAGAGTAGCCAGTGGTTTCACTAGTTCCTCCCTTAATTCTTTTAGAATTCTGGGGTGAATTCCATCAGGACCCATTGCTTTGTCCATCTTCAGTTTTAGGAGTTCTTTCAGAACCCTTTCTTCTGTGAAAGGACTGGGATCGACTCCCCTATCAAGAGTGCTTCTGTTAATTGGATTAGGCACTTCCCCCTCCTCTTTTGTGAATACTGAGCAGAAATATTCGTTCAGTATCCCTGCTTTTTCACTGTCCCCCTCTGCCCACCCACCGTTCCTTCTATTCAGCCTCACTATCCCTCCCTTTGTCTTTCTACGCTTGCTGATGTACCTATAAAAGGTTTTATCCCCCTTCTTAACTGAGTTGGCTATCTTTTCCTCAGTTTGGGCCTTTGCTATTCTGACTTGCCTCCCTGCTTCCTTCTGCCTTAACTGGTACAGCTCTCTGTCCTGCTCCTTCTGTGTTTCCTTATACTTCTGGAATGCTATCTTTTTCTTCCTGACTTTCATAGCCACCTCTTTTGAGAACCATAGTGGCTCTTTCTTTCCTTTTGATTTGTTTATTTGCTTCACACAAAGGCTTGTTGCCTCTGTGATGGCAGTTTTGATGATTCCCCATTGTTGCTCCACACTCCTTCTAGCCTGTTTGCTAGTGCTTTTCTGAGGCACTCTCCCATCTTGCCAAAGTCAGCCCTTCTAAAGTCCAGTACCCTCACTTTTGTATGGCTTGAATCTGTAGCTGAGTTTAACATGAACCACACTGTTTGATGGTCACTTGTCCCCAGATGGTAACCCACTTCTAAATCTGAGATCCTCTCACTGCCCCCATTTCAGGGTATGAGGTCTAAGATTGCTCCCTCACGAGTGGGTTCTGAAACTAGCTGTCTGAGGCCTGCCACCTGTAGGGCATCAAGAATGGCCCTGCTCTTGGACGTGGCTGCAGCAAATGTGCTCCAGTTAACATCTGGCATATTCAGGTCTCCCATCAACAGTATCTCCCCTTTCTCTGCCATTCTAAGAATGCCTTCTATCATATCCTTGTCCATTCCCTCCCCTGACATGGGGTCTGTACACAACCCTTTAGGTTGTGGTGCCCTTTCCAGTCTCCAAGGTGACCCACAGTGCCTCCTCTCCTCCCTGTTTACTCTTTTGTTCAGTTGCTTTTATCCCTTCCTTTACATAGAGAGCTACTCCTCCCCCCATCTCCTCTGCCTGTCTCTCCTGTAAGTTATGTACCCTGGTATGCTAACATCCCAATCATGGTTCTCTGTGTACCATGTTTCTGTGACTGCTATGATATCCAGGCATCCCTCTTCCATCAAGGCCACCAGCTCAGGGAGCTTGTTGCCCAGACTACGGGCATTGGTCCTCATTACCCTCCATTTCCTGATGGCCTTACTCC
This sequence comes from Neoceratodus forsteri, assembly GCA_016271365.2. Lineage (NCBI taxonomy): Eukaryota > Metazoa > Chordata > Ceratodontiformes > Ceratodontidae > Neoceratodus > Neoceratodus forsteri. The sequence goes on along the minus strand of CM057452.1, from coordinate 979,902,899 downwards.
CTTTTGCCCCATCCCTGTCCTTCTTGCCTTTGTCACTTTCTCCATTTACCCCATCCCTTCTCCCTATCGACACCTCTATGTTGGTGTTTGATGCACTTACTACCGTGATTATTTGGGGGGGCTAGGATTTCCCTGCTCCTTTCCAGTGCCTTCCCACTTGGCTAGTTTAAATGCTTGCCAATGAAGCATTTAAACCTATCACCTAGGATCCTGGTTCCCCTCCCGGACAGATGCAGCCCATCATGCCAGTATAGGCTTGCATCACTCCAGGTGGACACCCAGTCCCCAATGAAGCCAACTCCCTGAGCTCCACACCAGTTTTTTAACCACTGATTGAATCCCATGGTGCGGAGCACCCTAGCCTCTCCTATGCCATAGATGGGCAGCACCTCCGAGAAGGTTACCGTGTGTGCTACTTGACTAAGGCCCCTCCCCAATTCCACAAACTCTTCCTGCACTTCTCTAATCCCTTTCTTAGCCAGGTCATTTGTCCCTAGGTGGACAATGATATCCAGCTCACTCCCCTGTGCAGCTGCTCCGGCAATCCTGATTTGCTCCCTGTCCCTCAAGCCATGGTGCCAGGGCAGCTTACCTCCCTCTCCCCTTCCTCCCCCAGTTCTACCTTCCTAACAATGGAGTCCCCCACCAGGAGTTGCTTCCTTCCCCTGCAGGGTCCCCTGCCACCCTCCTGTGGATCTCCTTTGTGGAGGTTCCCAGCATCCTCCTTGGTCTCCACTGTGGGTGCCTCCATAGAGGAACCACACTTTGCCAGAATGGCATAAGAATTGTGGAGAGGCACAAGTGGAGGGAGTCTGTTGATAAGATTCATCCAAGAGTACCAAAGGATTTGTCACTGGAGTCAGCAGAGCCACAGACTGATTTATTCAACACATCTCTTAAAGATCAATGGCAAATGTAAAACTATTATTCTTGTGTTTGGTACATTTATTTTTCCCTGCATATTAAAAATGGACCAATGAACATGAATATAAAAGTCACCTGTTTTTTTTTCTACTAAAATACTGATTTCAAGCCCCTAGTTCTTTACCTGAATGAAAACACTCACATTTCTTTTTTTCAGCAATGCTGCTCTGTTTCACTCAGTATATTATGTCATTGAAGAACTAACGTGCTGAACTTGTGGCTACCCTAAGAATGAAAAGTAGTTAAAGCGTGACTTTGTTAAGGGTGGTAATGCTTCTCTTTCATTGAGCAAGCTTGATCAGCAGCTATGCAAGCAATAATACCCTCCAGGGTGGGCAGTATTTGGGCAATATCAGACTGCTCAGGGGCGTAATGAGGCCCGACACTGCAGGCGGAGGGTCTTATAGCCCCTGGAAGGTCTGGTATTGCCCAATACCGCCCACCATGGAGGGTATTATTGCATTTAGAAAATGGGCAACTGTATAAGCAATAAAATAAGAGAGGAAATAAGGTTCAAACACAGTAGAAAATAAAAACAAACAAGCATTTGTCAATGCTGAATGTTTGCTTGCTGGCGTTTGCAGTGGAAGTGCAGGAGTTAGACAGATTCAGTATAGGAATGGCATTGAAGTATTGAACTGATGCCAACTCCACCAAACCCTGCAGAGATAGACAGCCATTGGGGTGTGCCTTTGGGTCATCACCCATGACGGTAACAACATTTCACCTCATCCTACCCTTCACACACTGACAAGTGTCGAAGTGTGCCTTGGGGTGTTTGGGCTTTACATTCACCTCATTTCATAATGAAATACACTGAAATGGGCACAGTATAGGAGAATGGGGTGAACTCTCGGGGCAAAGGGTCCAAGGTGCACCTCTATGCCTGTCACTGGCTGCAGAGTGGGGGTGAGTGTGGGGGTGGAATGGCATGAGCATTACTGTCGACAATCCCAAGTCACACCCCTGACGCCTGTCAGTCCCTACAGGGTAGGGCATTATGGTTGAAAACCCTAATGCCCTGGGCGTTTCTTGGTATTTTTACTCCAAGTTTCCCACGTGGGCTTTTTGTGACCACACTGCATGAACAGTGACACTATCAGTTCATTAGGTGAAAGGTGATTTTACACAGCGACTGTGCCATTTGGCACCACAGGTGCGAAAACACATGTCAAACAGGATATGAAAAGTGACAGGTGTACTATTCATGAGGAGGTGTAAAAAATGGCAGTGTTGAAAATGTGGAGTGAAAATATAAAAAATTTGTGATGTCAGGAGCGTGCGTAGAAACTGTGCAATGTACACCTATAATGTAATTAATTTGCAGATTTTTTACAGCAGATTTTCAACATAGGCACTTTGGGACCTCTGCTCATGAACAGTGTCACTGTGATTTTCTTAATCTATCCCGAACACTAATTTCCCACAGTGACAGCGCTATTCTGTGCCAAAAGTGTGAAAACACATTTTGGCCAGGGTGTGAAAAATGACAGTTGTACTGCTCATAAGGAGGCATGGAAAAATGTCAATCTTGATAATCTGGACTGAAAATATTACAGATTTGTGAACTTATAAAGGTGCACAGAAATTGTGCAATGCATGCTCGTAACACAGTCATTTTATGGACTTTTGTCACCAAATTTTCAACATAGCCATTTTAACACCTCTGCTCATGAACGGTGTCACTGAGATCTTCTTAATGTGTCCCCAACATTGATTTGGCACACTGACCGCACCAATGTGCGCTATATGTGTGAAAACACATTTTGGGTGAGATGTGAAAAATGACAGCTGTACTCTTCATAAGCAGGTGTGGTAAAATGGCAATGCTGAGAAGCTGGAGTGAAAATATAAAAAATTCTCAAAGTTACGAGTGTGCATAGGAACTGCACAACACACACTTGTAAAACAATCATTTTCGTAAATTTGTTCACCAAATTTTCAACATAGGGTTTTTGGGGGCCTACCTCATGAACTGTGACACTGTCATTTCATTAAGCAGTGTCAGTGGCTCAGCAGGTAGTACACTCATCTCTGAGGCCAGGAGATCAGAGGGCTGTGGGTTCAGTTCCCACATCTGGCACTTGGGTTAATATTCCAGTACTGACACTGTAGTGCATCATGAGAGGGGTGCTGCACTCCTGAGGTGCTGTCTTTCAGATGAGACCTTAAACCGAGGTCCCATCTGCCTGGATTGGTGGTAGTTCAGGTGGATGTTAAAGATCCCATGGCACTTATCAAAAAGAGTAGGGGAGATTTTTATTGAAATACAGGGTTTTAAATAATTGATTAGCAGTTTTTTTCTTGGGACAATGCTAACTGTACAGAAAGTATTTGTATAGGTTTTCTAGAAGTGTTATGTTTGTTAAACACAGTGAAGCAAGTGCTATGCATTTTCACAATGTTTTAGCACTTTTATGAGCAAAACGCTAATCAATTTTTGGAGTTAAATAAATCCCTGAAATACATCAGAAACACATCAAAGATAATCCAAACAAACAATGATACATGTTTATCAGAATGAAAAAAACAGAAAAAGAAATTTACATAGCTCAAAACAAATTCAGATCAAATTATGCAAATAATCTCTTATTTATATTTAATAAAAAAAGTGAAACCCTTCCACCATTGTAGCACCTGACGTGCAGAGTGTTTTAAGCCATTTGATTTATAAATATCTTGAAGTTCTTTACAAACTAATATGCTCAAACATTCAAAAGATAACCTGTTCTGATGTAGCAACCATTGGCAACGAGCCTGCCACAGATAAAATCTAAGGCAGCAGAAAAACACTATTAAAGTGTCTGGATGGAACTGAGATAATCCTGGTCCATATTTCCCCACCACCAGTATATCATATGTCAGAAAATGGAGCCAATTTAATTTCCATTTGATTGCTGAATAATTCCATAAAGCAACTGTATAACAACAGTGCAATAAGAAATGCTCCATAGTTTCCATCTGCACTATACATTCCATATAGGGACAGTTTTGTTCTATAATACTTTTATGTTTAGCGTTACCCCTTATATTCAACCTCCCATAGAATGTAAGCCACAAGTTCTCTTACATTTTCTGAGGAATTCTTGAAAGTGTTAACTGGTGGAGAATGTAATGGCTATCTGCTGAGGGACAATTCTTAAAACAGGGTTCCTTAGGATAATTTCTATCAATGATACCTTGATATAGAGATTTTGTGGAAAGTGTGATGGGACCATTTTTCATGATACCCCATTTATATCATTTTTGAGCAGCTGGCAAAAAGTAGGGGGGAGTATTAAGACATGGGTGTATTTTTGGTGCTATCTGAAGCCATGACTTAAAATATACAGCTAGGCCTTTTGTCATCCAAGCCTTTGAAATATTGTCCTTGCTGTGTAGAATAGTGCCAACCAAATGCTTAAAAAACAAAGCATGGAGGAAAACAACCAGTTCTATCATGTTGAGACCCCCCTTTTTGAGATCCAAATAGGTATAATTGCGTTTAATGGGATTTAAGTTTGAGCCCCATAACATTTGATAGCATAACCTATTGATCCTTGTTTCCAATTGGATGGGTAATGGATATAATACTGCTACATACTGTAATAATGGTAAAATAAACTTTTTTAACATAGCAATTCGCTTAATTTTGGAATGTTTCCACTGTCTCCATCTGTTCACCTTCTGTTCTGCTTTGATAATAGCTTTTTTCCAGTTTTGTTCAGGTAAATTATGTTGTCCAAAAGTGATCCCCAATATTTCTAAAGGAGTGGAAGTCATAGACAGTCCATTCCAGATGGAATCAGGATGGACATTAGGCCCAATAAAAATACCTTTACTCTTCCGCATATTCAATTTGGCATTTGAAACCTTCTGATAAAGTGCAATTTCTTGTAAAAAAAGATTAATTTGCCCAGGATCTGAAAAAAAAGCACAGATATCATCAGCATAAGCTTGAATGCATAAGGCATGAGGGATGCCGAGCCCAGTAATTCCAGTCCATTTCGGAGATGCTACAGCCGAATGGAGTACAGGAGCAAGGGAAAAACTATACAGCAAAGGGCTCAAAGGGCATCCTTGTCGGACTCCAGAGTGTACCGTGAATTTTTGTCCAACCACACCTTTTAAAAGAGGTCGGACTGTAAAAAAAGAATATAATAACTGTCATTGAGATATAAAAAGTGATGGAATTTTGTACGCCTTTAATACTGTAAACAAATATTTATGTAAAACTCTATCAAAAGCTTTTTCCTGATTTACTGTTACCACACAACTGGACAGTCCTGAAATATTACAATGATAAATGATATCTCGTATGGTCCCTAAGGCTTGTTGAATATTTTTATCAGGTAAACCGCAATACTGAACTGGAGATAGCACCCTGGAGGCATACGCTTTTAAACGAGTATTTAACATATGGGCCAATATTTTATAATCGGTGTTCATCAAAACTGTAGGTCTCCAATTATTTATTTGATTACGGTCCCCTTTTTTATAAAGATAAAATAGAAGTCCTTCAGAAAACTCAGGATGTATAATGTAATTAGTAAGCCAATAATTGTAAGTAATAAATAAACAGTCTACCAATTGTAAAATAAATTGTTTATAGAAAGAGTGAGGGATACCATCCAAACCTGGAGCAGGATGAAGCCGTAATGCTTTAATAGCTTGTGTAATTTCTATTTTAGTGATTGGAGATTGTAAATTTTGTACTTCTATTGGGAAAATCGGGATCTCCACTGACCTTAAAAACTTGTTTATGTCTGAGGACAAAATATTACTGACTGATTCAAGAGAGCCATAATGTCTCAGAATTTCAGCCTCTATGTCTACTAAAGAAGTAACTGTTCTGCCATCTGGGGTAGTTAGAGACTCCAAAGAGCCTGTATGTTTTAAATATTTACAGGCTTCATAGGGATCACCTATAGATGAGGATTTTGTGCTATGATTCAGAAGAGACAGAATTGATCTTGCTCTGGTAGATTCAGAAACTTTCATGGCGTCCTTTACTGTGGAAATCTGACTAGAGTAATCATAAATGGATGAATTTGATAAAGTAATTAATTTATGCAACTGTTGCCTAAGGGATAAATAGTGCAGAAAGGCAGCATTTCCTCTTTTTTTTCCATATTTAGAAAACCACTTTTTTATGTCAGCTTTAGTGTCCATCCACCATTCACCTTTATCAGTATATAGACATTCAACCGACAACCTAGCATGAAACAAAACTGTTACCTCCTGAATAACCACTGGATCATTTAACATAGAGTCATTAAGCTTCCATCTGCCATAAAGAGTAGATTATGGAACAAAATGATGCATAGAAAACAACAATAACAAATGGTCTGAAAAAGTAACTGGAATCACAGTTAAAGAACCTTTAGGAACATTTGCTGATATGAAGATATAATCAATGGTCGAGGACTAATTATTCTGTGTATAAGTAAACTTAGGGGCTTTAGTATTTAGTAAATGATAGTTGAATAACCCAGCCAAAAAAAAAACATCTGAGATAATGCATGGGAATCACAATATATTTTTTTTGTATCTCCTTTTTTTTTGCTTCTCCCCTGTAACCAATGGACAATTAAAATCACCACACAGAAATATTTTGTAGTATGTAACTAAAAAAGGTTGGATTGCTGTTTTGAGATTTACTCTTTCTGCCTTTATTTGGACAGCATAAACTGAAATAAAACAACAGTCCATATTATTCCATAGACCATCTAAAATCAAAGATCTCCCTAGTATCAAATCATATAGTTTACGGAGAGAAAAATTGAAAGAATGAAAAGGGACCCCAACCCCATCAGCCACATTCTGGCTGAAAGACAAATAGGATGGACCCCAGACCCATTCCCTCTTAAAAGAACAAATCTGATCTGCGGCATGCATCCAGGTTTCCTGAATTAAACAAATATCTATGGCTTTATCATGTAAAAATTGAAACACAACCCTTCGTTTTTCATAATTTAACAAACTATGAACATTGAAGGAGCAGACTAAACCACCAGTCATTCAAAATTCCATTAGAAAGAGTACCTAGGTCTTTTTCCTCTTTTTCTTTTTTTTCCCTTTATAATCACTATCTACATTTTTTTTCTGACCTTGGTCATTAAAGGATTTTTGGGCATCTGAATCCCCCACTTCCATTTCAGAGTCTCCCCAATGAGTAAACAAGGCAGCATATGAATTTTTAAATTCCACTGGGGTGGGGGGATCTGAGGGAATGTATTTAGAAAATCTAGAAGATCTTCTACAAGGCAAGGGGTCCTAAAAAGGTACACTAGTACTATCTTTTGGAGGAATGGGCATATCTGAATAACAAACTGGAGTGAGCATATCTGGTTTCATGATTTGTTGTACTGGAGCCAGGTTCAAAACATCTTATGATTCTAAATCAATAGAAATCACTAAGGGATCTATGGATGGAGTTTGGGGATGTAGAGAAGAAGGGGGGGAGTCAGGAAGATCCTTGTGGGGGATTAGAGAGACAAAAGGGTGGTGGGGTGGGGGGAGGTTTGAGAAATATCATTTGAGGTACTGGGGCCAGGCTGAGCAGTGTCCTCCAAATCTTGCGCTTGCTGGATGAGAAGCTCAGGGCTAATACAGCTTGCTCGTTGCGGGCTGCCCAAGGGCAGTCACTGAAGACATGCCCATATTCCTCACAAAGGTCACAATGAGTATGGTTAGCACATTGCATAATGCTGTGACCAATTTCCCCACAGTTGTTGCAACGGGGTTTGTCACAAGTGCTTGAAAGATGAGTGTGAGAACCACACCTATAGCAGGCCGGGTTGACCTGCATAGAAACAGACCCCCGGTCTCGCCCAAAAGGAGGAGTTTGGAATATCTCTATTCCTATTTCACGTGCCATAGTTTTACCTTGTACTTCAACCCCAGTCCAGAAAACCTCTCCATCCAAAATGGCTTCTGGTGAACTGAGTATTTCACATTTCTGTGATAACCAGTATGTGATATCTTAGACATGAACTCCTTCGTTACGAAACATAACAGTCACATACTTAATTAAAGGTTTAGTCAGAGGTATAACTACAAAATGGGTCCATGTCGGAGATGTCTTGACTTGCCCATACCTCTCTCAGAACAAATCTAGTGCATAAGATGTTCGAAGACTAATGTCATAATTATCCTCTCCTGAAATATTAATAAAATCATAAACTTCCTTTGGAGACAAATGCAGAGAATCCTTTAATAAAATTTTCCCCACATGATATCTATCAGGTCGATTTTCCAAACCCCCCTTATATCTTATCTGCACTGCATTCCTACGGGGAGCAGCCACTAGTATTAGAAAAAAGCTCAGACAGTAAGGGTTTAGATTCTTGTGACTGGCCTGACAACAAAGGAGGGGGTTTCTCTCCAACCCTGTGTGCCCCAGGTATCACAGGTGGAAAAGAGTCAGTAGAGATTGTTTTAGAGCTGTCCTGAATCGGTTCTGAGGTAGGGGACACAATTGTAGTATGGGAGTCATAATGAATGGGAGTGTTTAATACAGGCCTAGAAGAAACCCCAGGCTTCCATTCTGCTGTGGCTTGGGAGAAAGAAATATCCCACGCGGGGTCTGGAATCCATATCCCTTTTGTAGATCTAGTCCATATTGCCCCTGAAAGGGCTTTTTGCGGTGTCCATGAAGCCATCTCAGAAATATTCTCCCCAGGGCCAGAGATCATGTTTTTATCAAAAAGGGAAGTGACCTGGTGAGCCTTATCAATGGATTTTAAATTCTTCTTCTCTAGTACAGCACTCTCAGATTTTTTGTTCCCAAAGAAAAAGTCTGTAGCATTCTCTTGTGTGTTTAACCTGGTTTGGTAGATTATTGCCGTTCCTTGTTCTGCAGGGTTTGGTTGTCTAAAAACAAACCCTGCTGTCTTTGAAAATGTAAAGTCCAGTGGAACCACTGTAGGAGATTTTTCATGTGGGACCCCAACGACTGAGCCATGCCTTTTTTGCTCCATGAGAGTGAGCTGATGTATTCACCTGCAAGTCAGACTCTAAGCCCTCGCTTGTTTTCTTTGACACCCAGGCCGTTGCTACGAAACCTCCTGGCTTGTATTGACAGCTGCGCTTGAGCCATCAACGGCTTGGAAAAGACTGGGAGCTGCATTTCAGCATGTGAGTTAACTTGAGCAATTTTAGACCCAGACACGATCTCAAGATCAGAAAGGGGAGCTAGTAAACCGAAGTCTTCAGGCTTTTGGCACACACCATTAAAGGTATTGTAACTGCCAGCCTTGGAAATAGACACATCAGAGCAGGCATTTACTGATGCAGTCAGTGGCTTAGATTGAATTGGTAGCCGCGATTCAGCTTGTAAACAACCTTGAACTTTTTTTTCATGCACTGTCCCAAAAACAGAAAGGGGAACAGGTGGACTAGAAACTTTAGGCTTTTAGCACTCACCACTAAATGTGTTTTTACTGCCAGCCTTAGAGAAAGCTTTTGAAAACTCACCCAGCTCTGCTGTAACAGATTCAGGAGCAGCTGTGCCATCAGCTAGTTTTACAGGCCTGAAATTCGGGTTGACAGAAGCCACTCTAGATTGTAAAATATTTAGTTTTTCTTCCAAACGTTGTTTTTCCAGCAAACGATGCTCCTCTTCAACTAATACAAGCTGAAAAAGTTTTTGTTGTCATGATTCCAAGTTACCTGCTGCTTCTTTTTCAATATCCAAACCAGGTTCCACACATAATCCTTCTGTAGACATATAAATATCTATACTATTTCCTTCAGGGATAGTAGTACTTTCACCAAAATTTCCTCTTCAGCCCCTGTTGAATTCAGACCAGGAGAGGAGGCCTGCTCTCCTGTCTGAACACTTCCACACCAGGATCCATGGGAGCCGTCATCTTGGTCCCACAGGAAAATGGGCTCCCCCTGCTCACAGGAAGTAGGGGAATTTCCCTGGTGCCCTGGCCAAATTTCTCTCATTCACTAAAAATACCACTAACAGCTTAATCTGGTTCAAGGTCAGTTGGCATTCATCTGTATCCCCTTCCCCCAGGTCGTGCCTGAAAATAGGCAGGATTTGTCTAGTGCACTTACCCGGTCAACAAAAACTAAATAAATTAATTAATTAATCAGTCATCAAAAGGTGGTTCCATGCAGTGACCGTGAAATCACCTTTCAGGACTGAATAACAAAATGACACTGACTGAGTTCTTGAGGTGGGATCCCAAAAACCACTGTTGAAAATTTGGTGACAAAATTCCCCAAAATGGCCAAGATATGCACCAAAGTTGAAAAAACACTATTTATGCCATTATACAGCTTACCATTTCTTCAGTTTGCAGTCGGCTTTGAAGAGCGCAAACGTGTTCCCAGTCCACCAAAGATTGTCTTGCTGGAGTCTGAAGGTAAGTATGAGGTGAGATGGGGGTGTGGGGAGGTGGTGTGCACAGAGGGTGGGCACAGGGGGAGGGATCAAGGCAGTCAACGAGGGACCATTTTTTCTTACAGGTGTTTTTTTTTTTCTTTTTTTTTTTTTTACAAAGACGATGCAGATGTTTGCCATGCTGGGGTGGGCTCCCAGCATGGCAGCTGGAAGTTTGTTTGGGGGGCAGTGGAGCCAATGGGGATTGGGCACCCCATCAGCCATATGGACTTTGCATTGCTGGGATGGGCTCCCCAGCGTGCACCTGGAAGTCTGTTTGGGGGGCATGGGACAGATGGTGATTAGGCCCCATGTTGGCCATACAGTGCGGGGTGGGGAGCACATGGCATGATGGGATAGGGTCTCAGCATGCTACTTGTGTGTTTGTTGGGGCCCAAGAAAAAACAAAGCTATCTATGACAGCTGTTCAGATGCAGTGCCTACATGTAGGCATTTTGCATACTGTCATAGGCAGTATGTAAACTGCCTACACATTACCACCGCTGATTGTAGCAGTCTTTTCCTTTGAACTGTACTCCACTGCATCTAAATTGCTGTCATAGATGGCTCGGACATTTATTGGTGTGGTGAGCCCACACCTCCAAAAAGGAGTAGGGCATTGAAAGCGGGGGTGGTACACCTACTAAAATTTGTATGGTGGCACTATGTTTCATGCACATGCATGCAAACAAATGTAAAAGGGAACCCCTTTTTGGGGGTAAAGTAGTCCCTCTATTTTTATGCTGTTGCATCTCTTGTTGCACCCCAAACCATTCTTTTCTTGTTATCCCAGACCCAACACCACCTCCAGATGAGATGGAATTTTTTGAAACGTTCTCCCTTTTCAGATTACCTTTTACAAGAAGTTTTCCCCTTTGCAATCTGTGGCCATCATTTGTAACAAAGAACAAAAAAGATTTCCTTTTATAAGACTTTTTTTTTCCTTCAGTCGAAAGATGCAGCTGTCAGACACGCGACCCTGCTTTATAAAACCAGAAAGGGGAGAATTTGAGTTACGGTGTCAGACAGCAACAAACTATGTTATTTATTATCATTTTTACCAGCACCGCTCTTGGAAATTACTGTTTAGTGCTTCTGTGTCTTTGGGGGTCATGCAGCATCCGTTGTGTGTGACAGAAATGCAATTGTGGTTTGGAACTGAAGCAAGTAAATGTAAGAGGAATGTGCTGCTTTTCAAACAGTGGCAGGTGTTTTATGCTATTTCTTTTTTCTTTTAATTTATTAGTGAGTCACGGGGCATGAATTGGGCACCGCTGGGGAAGGGGACAGGATCTCTTGCTAAGCGAGAGAAAAAAGATGGAGGCAATTTCAAATTCTTTATGGTACTTTTGGCCAATTAGGAAGCAGGGTGGGCACTACAATACTTAAGTGGGTGAAGGGGCATTATAGGCTGGCACTTGTTTTTACCAGGGCTCTCACTGAAAGTTAATGTACTCCTGGCAGCTAATCAGATATTTCATATTTTCAAGCCCATTTTCTAAAGCTCAGTACTGCATATTTTACTGCATAGTTAGCATACAAATAAAACACATTATCTTGTGTCCTGTAGAGTTGCTGATGATATTTGTCAGCCTGATGCCAGTCCCCATTTTAAAGTTCTAAATGCATGCTGACTTGTCAGTTAACAACCCCCTTCATCTTAATAATGTTGTCACCTACCCCTCAGCTAAAAGTCAAGAATTTTTAAACTCACTTTCGACCATCCTTTGTTTAACTGACACCCCCCTCCCCCATTCATGGAAGTAAGATTGACCTGTTGAGCACTGAGTTAACATTATAAAAATCTCCACTGGTTGCAGGTCAAAAAATCAACATTTGTTTTCAGAAGAAACAAAGCAAACTCCCTTCCCCAAGTGCAGGTTAAAAAAACAAAATCAATTTCTGTGGCATGCACATAGCATCTTCCTGAATCTGATTCTGATAGCATTTTGCTATTCCGTTCTCAACCATCCTTGTACCATATCTCTGCAATTTGTTTTGTGATTGTAGCTTCCAGGAGGGAGTGCTCATGGACCCTAGGTAGATACCTGTCTGCTAGCTGACATCAAGGTGCTATTGGAATCAATAGATCCTGAGTGCATGCAATGGATGCTGATTTTGTTTTTTTAAACTGCACTGGAGGAAGAGAGTTTGTTTTGTCGCCTCCTCCTCATCTGCCGGCCATCTGAGTGATGCTGGGAATGCAACACCTATTTACAGGGACGCGCTCCCAGCATCACTTGGAAGGCTGGTAGTCAAGGCGGTGTACAGAGGGCTTTGCCGCTGGACGTTCCAAGCTGTGGCACCAATGGGAAGATACTGTGATTGAGAGGTAGGGGTTTTCAGTGCTTCAGGGGTCCACTGGCCACTGATGAAGATGCTAGGGAACTGGGTTTGGGGTTGTGAGGCCAATCTGGGCACCACTGGCTGTGGGAGGGGGTTGACTTGCTTACCACAATGGGGACTGGGCATACACATGGGAGCCATATATGACACAAGGATGGGGTGGGCATGGGTGTGTGGAGGGTATGCCTGGCACTGCGAGGTCAGGGCTGTCATGTTGAGAGAGGACTGTGTGATAGAATCACATCCCCGAGATGGCAACAAAGCCTTGTTGTGTTTGGGCAACCATATAGTATTTTATATAGTATATGGTTCCCCAAAATGTAGGATGTTTAATTTTTGACAAGGTTCATATCTTGTAAATATTCTCCCACTTGCTTGCTCCTGGTCCGTGCTGCAGTCCCCATCCATTTCCGACACCGAAGATACTGGTGCTTTACTGCTCCTGCGGTCCTGCTCTGTTCTGACCCGAAAGATTAACGGCAACAGAAATAAAAAAACTTTCTAAACTGATAGTTTGGCAACACAGAGCCAAGTATGGAAGTCCATGTCCCAACTATCTGAGTGAATGGCACTACCAACTGCTCGTTAAGCACCTCTGCTATTTTAGAGCACATTGTTTGATCAGCTCTGTTTTTAGCCAATCATGTAGCAGCTCATGGCTGAAAAGTTGCTGTACTATCGATCTGATGTCAGAATGATAGTACAATAACTTTTTTGACCTTTGAACTGTCCTACAACAACATTTGGGAAGCCACTGTTTTCCATCTAAAATGAACCCTGACCATATACTATTTACTTTATTGTATGCATGATCAGGCAGGCTTCATTTTATCGTGTAGAAGGTTCCTAGCCTGGGTCCAAGTTTGTCAATACTGGTGTGTATGTGACGAGACACAGGTCCAGTTTTTAAATAATTATTTTAAAGGGTTATAATGCTCATTTTCTGTAATGAAACACCTTTGTTTTTTTTCTAATGTTTGTGTTTTGTATATTTTGGTATCCCTAAAAATTTCAAAAAAGCTTGTTAGATTACAAAAAAAAAAACTACCTAATGAAACACTTTGATAGGTTCAGCATCAATTGCAAAAATGTAAGGAAGTCCCCTGGGTACCTTCTTAGTACTGTAGCAGCTGTTCAGCATAGTGATAAGGTTGGGACCCAGTGTGGATTCAAAGTTGTGAGGAAGTATGCAGAAAACCAGCCAACTCCAAAGCAAATATTTTTGGTTTTCTTTTATTTCATCAAATGTTGCACATACTGTAGATCACCATATCCTGGACAAGTACCCCGACGTTTCATCCTCTATAGGTGCTTCTTCATAGTGACATGGCGTGCAATGAATTTTTCATTTATCAAAAATGTAGTTCTGTTGTAATTCTTATATTGGCAGTCTGTCTTGTTTAATTTTTTCTTTCTTTGTTTTGTATTTCTCTGATATTTTCCATATTGACTTTTATTCATAAATAGCATGTCTGCTTCAAGATCTTTGCTTAGGTGTTTCAATGGCCTTTAACTACAAAGGATTAGCTTCCTGGACATTGTTATTTGCAAAGACGGTAAGGGAAAGTCACTACAGATTTGTTCGGACAGTAACAGACAGGAATACACTCCTGTTGGCAGGCAGCAGTCATCCACGCCACATAATTTGTAACATCCTTAAAGGTCAGCTTATACATATCAAATGTAACCATGGGGACGATGAAAAATACAGAATGACAACAAATGTGTTGGAAACAATGTTACAAGACAGAGGGTAGTCTAGCGACCTCATTACGAGAACACTTAGTGAAGTGGATAACATTGTTAGAATATATCTATTGAATGACAAAAGGCATGCTAACCAGGCATACCCAAGAATACATTTTGTATCTTCTTACAATGCTCAGCCTAAAGAAATACGTGAGATAGTTAAAACGTACTGGCATTTGGTTGATCTGGACCCTGACCTAAAGGAGTTAGAAGAAACACAGCCCAGAATGGTCCGTAGAAGGGACAATGACACCAGAGATGTGGTTGTACACTCTGTACAACCACTCTCAGACAAAAAAAATGTGGCTTCCAAATAGGAGTGAGAGGTGGAGTACATGTGGAGACTGTAAATATTGTCTGTAAGCATTGTCCAGTTGTGGTGAACTCTAAGACTTTTCAAAACCCTAAAACAAATAGAAAAGCTAAAGTTAGTAGTTTCATTACGTGTGCCATGGAAGGAGTGATCTACTTAGCCACATTTACTTGTGGCAGCTTTTACGTTAGGAAAACAAAAAGCAATTTAAAATCAGGATTGAGGAACATAGAAACATAGAAATTGTCAGCAAAAAAGGACATGTTTGTCCACCTAGTCTGCCCTAAAATTCCCTACCTACTGTGTAACCACAGATCCTACTTGATCTCAGTCCTTACCCCCGCCCCCAGCCCTGTTACTAAGGTTCCCTTGTGTCTATCCCATGCATGCTTGAATCCTGTTACCATTTTGATACCCACCACCTCTGCTGGGAGTTTGTTCCAAACATCCAACACCTTTTCTATGAAGAAGTGCTTCCTCACATCCCCTCTGAGCCTCCCCACTTCCAGCTTCAAATTATGCCCCCTTATCCTTGAGCATATCCTTCTATGTAAAATGTTACCCTCCTGTACCTTATTAATAGCCTTGAGGTATCTGAATGTTTCTATCATGTCTCCCCTTTCTTATCTATCCTCTAACAAGTACATATTTAAATCCCTGAGTCTTTCCTCATAGGGCTTCTGATGCAGTCTGTGCACTATTTTGGCTGCCCTCCTCTGTATCACCTCTACCCAATCTATGTCCTTCCTGAGATGGGGCCTCCAGAACTGGACACAGTGCTCCAGGTGTGGCTTCACCATTGATCTATACAAGGGGTAACATCAAATGTCTCTTTCTACTGGTGATACCCCTCTCTATGCACCCAAGCATTCTACTAGCCCTTCCTACTGCCTTATCGCACTGCTTTGCTACCTTCAGGTCATCAGATTTGATGACCCCCGGGTCACTTTCTTGCTTTGTTGCTGATACTTCCTCTCCCCCCAACTGGTATGTTGCCCCTGTGTTCCTGTGCCCTATGTGCATAATTTTGCACTTTTTGGCATTGAAGCCTAGTTTCCATACCTTTGACCATTCTTCCAGCTTTTTCAGGTCCTCCTCATATTTTCTACAACTCCCCAACCCCTGGTGTGTCCATTCTGTTGCAGATTTTTGCATAGTCTCTGAACAGGCATACTTTCCCTTTCAATTCTTTGGCAATGTCATTGATGAAGACATTGAACACAAGTGCTCTGTTTATAATGATCTCAACAATGCTTTGGCAGTCCACATTCATAGGAAAAATAATAGATCTGCACATAAAATTTCATTAATTTGGCATTGAAAAGCCCACAAAAAAATGTAGAGGGGGAGATTATGAGTGGCTGCTCCTTAAGAGGGAGCAGTACTTGATTTTCTCACGGGGTGTGGCTACCAGCCCTGGCCTTAATGACAGATATGGGGTGATACCATTTAATGTAACCCCCACATCACTTTTGGCAAGTTGGCACCCCCCACAAAACAGAACTAGTACCCACATATGGCATACCATTTACTTTTGGCAGAAATACTTGGATTGGTACCACTCCTAGCTGTACAGTGTATACCAGGCTAATTAGCTATAGAAAATGGGGTGGGGTACAGTTAACAAAAACATTAACCTTTGTAACTACAACCAGGTCCAAGGGATAGGATGCTAGGCATATGCTAGACCTAACTGCTGAGGGGCCCCATTAATTCCACACAGAAGCAATGGTCAGCTTGTCCAATGCAGCAGCTGGGATTGTACAGAATGGCTTTATTCACAGATGTCACTAAAGCACAGGTGGAACCCCAATGGTTGACCATGGCACACAAGTACACACTTTTTCTAGAAAGTCTCTTTGCTAGGCAGTACAGTTCTCTACAAAAACATGTATTTTCTGTTTCCCATGGTGTATGCATGTGGATTGAGCCAAATACATGAGCCTTTCCATTTTCCAAGAGTTTATGTTTTTGGACTGTTGCCACACACTCAGAACATCTTCTTTCCTACAGGTGTATGCATATGAATTTAATCACCCACCTCATCCCGCAGCAACAACCTTTACTCAGGGTAACCTGGTACCTATCAACAAATCAGATAACCATGCCTTGTAGACTCCAGATGGCATTCCTCCCACCCTTTTCCCCAGACCGACAGCTTCTGCCATTCCTTCAGGGTCACACCACAGAAGCCTTCATTCTCCACTGAAATGCTAAAGACTCCAAACTTCACTTCAAATTAACCACTTACTGTAGGTGAACAGGGGTTCTGACCAGTGTGATCTAGCCTTATTTTGAGCACACACACTGTATACAACCTCCTAAATTGAGAACTTGTACTCCATTCTGTACTCACAGATTAGCTGCTCCTTTCTTTAGGCATGGAAACAGCCCAGAAAGCATCCTTTTTCACTCTGTACTAACAGATTAGTTGCTCCTTCCTTTAGGTATTGGAACAACCCAAAAATCATCACTATCCATGGCAACTTGTCAGAAATTCCACACAAATGTCCTTCTCAAAGGCAGCTGTACATACATTAGGACATTCAGAGGATTGCCCCTTGGATCCACTGAACTGGTAGTCCCTCGAGCTTCTGCTGGAGTGAAAATCTAGGAATACTGCTGAAACAAGGTTGCCACCACTTCACTGGGAACTGGAGATTTAATCCAAACTACGGTGAGACACAAAGGGCTCTTAGTGGTACAGTCCCAAATAGAAGACCTTCTTGCACTCTAGCTGTCACTGTTGAACTCACTGAACATTCTAAACTTCCCCAGAGCAGCTGACTCAGAAATGATTTTGGTACTGCAAGAGTTCTAAATGACACAATCATTCCCACTCAGGCTAGTTGAGTAAACAATGATGTCATTATGTAAGAAGCCCCTAAATGAACTCCTTACTCTCTGCCTTTTCTACTTACCTAACACTAGTACTAATGGCATTCAAGTAACCGAAGGGACTCAGTGGTTACAGAAATATTGCCTCAAAATCACCACTCTACCCCCACCCCCACCTGTTTTATCCAAAGAATTACATTTGTAATTGGCACATTACTCCCCCCCCCACACACACACACACACACTTTTTATTAGTACTTCAATGTTCCCAGCTTGGATAGTAACTTAATTTTATTATTAATGGATTATTTATTTATTAGCATTGAACTCTACAGACAATTCAGAGCATTTTAATGATATGATGTGAAGTTTTAATTGATTGTTGCTTATTTATAATGTTGAATTCTGTTGTTTTTATTGTACAGCACCTAGAGCCTCTGGGATAGGATGCCTGGAAAATAAATGTTTGCCTTGCCTTACTGTATGTATGATGGTCATTAATGGTGATGTTCTGTACTTCTTTGCCTCATCCAACTCAAATGTACTGAAGTGATCTTAAAAATCAAAATTCTGTTTTTTCTTTTCAGACTTGGCACCACGGTAGCTGCCCCCTCTGGTAATGACAGTCAATCTTTTATGTTAATTCTAATAAGCCTTAAGGAATTTTGTGATGAATGCAAAGGGGCAAATGCTACATTGGGTATTTCTGGCATGAACCTTTAGCAATAAATTACAGATACTCATATGTTTTATGATGGTGCACAGCATTGCCCAGGATAAAAAAAAAAATCATATCAGTTTGCACAAGTACTGAGGATATATCTAATTCACCATCCTAGAGACTATGTGGTTTAACCAATATTCATCTAGTAGTGAGTTATGTACAGTGAGCTTAGCTCTACCTCAAGCCTTATATTTGACCAGCTGGCACTGATATGATTTATTAAGGTGAATCTAAGAAATATTTAACATGTATTTCATGCATAAGATGCTGATTTGAGTAATGGACTGTATTCAATTCCAGGTTGCCGCCCATGTAACTGTCTCACCCACCCAACCTAATCTCTAAGTACCTGCCACTCCTCCCCCAAACATAACACTGACACTGGGGGTACCCAATCCCCCAGTGTCACTGTTGCTCTGTTGCTGATGCCTCTGTAACTGTCCCACACACCTGATCCTCCATTTCAGCACCCACCACCCCACAACAACCCCACAAACAACTCTGACACTGGAAGTGCCCAATCACAGTGTCATGACCCAAAATAAAGAAAACCTTCCCTCATAGTTTTTTTTAAACAAACCCAGTAAAAAGAAAACCCTCCATCAATGTCTGTTGTGGCTGTTACTGTCCCCCCACCTGACCCTCCCACTCAGCACCCACCACCCCACACCCTGCATACTCCTACTTACCCATCGGACGTCCAACGCCATAATCTTCTGTGGACCACAGACACATATTATCTCTTCAAAGCCAGACCGTGAACTGAAGAAATAAGGTATGGGTTCAATGTACATTAGTGGGGTTTTGAACTTAGTGGCATAACTTGACTATTATTGCATACTTTTGCCACAAATTTTCAACATGCCTTTTTGGGACCTCACCTCATGAACAATTGCAGTGAAATTACTGTAGGCAATCTGTCCCAAAAGGTGATTTCTGGCCCCTGCATAAAATCACCTTTTGGGCAGGAGTTGAAAATGTTCTCTGCCCTTATTCATGAGGCAGGTTCATTAGAAGGCTATGTTGAAATGTTGGTGTACGAATATGAAAAAAAACAAAAAAGTTATGAGCCTACATTGAATTTTGTGAACACAAGCTTGTAACACTGGTAATTTTTAAAGAGCTACTGACACCTCAAAGAAAACTTTAAAAAATGTAATAATTAGATACAATTTTGCTTGTATTCCATTTATATTTTATAGCTTTCATTTTCCATAATTTATTACTAAAGAAATGTGTATGAATATATGATCATTGCCCCTTAGAGTTTATTTTGAGTTCATCTGCCTCTATAGCTTACTCCCTACTCCAAGTCATAATCCTCTATTTTGACATCACAGTCTCTTGCCTTGGGAGTAACTGTGAGGTCACAAGCAGTGTTCTATGACTTCAGGTAGAGAGAAAGCAGCAGGAATAGATTAACTCTTCCAGAGCAGAAATCCTGTTTTCAAGCAAATGACCTCAATAATACATAATGGGGAGGAGAAATACAGAACTAATGAGGACATGGTAACATGCAAATGGTAAATACAAGGTGGACTGTGTCTAAATATTTTGTTTTGTTAAAGTTCACCTGAATGTGTCACCAGCTCTTTAATACTTTTACCCCAAATTAGCCATTTCTTTATAGCACCTCATTAATGTGACAGCAGTCATTTTTCAAATCCTGGCCAAATGAGTTTTTGCATCCCAAAAGGTGATTTTGCAGTCTCTGTGCAAAATTACCTTTCTGGCAGCAGCTGAAAGTTTTCTCTGCCTTTGTTCATGAGGCGATGTCATAAGAAGGCTTTGTTGAAAATTTAGCCTTAAAATATTGAAAAGAAAACAAAGTTATAAGCCTACATTGAATTTTGTAAATGGAGGCTCATAACATTGGTAATTTTCAATATTTTTACCCCAAATTTTCAACATATCCATTTCTTTACAGCACCTCATGAATACGACCTCTGTCATTTTTCAAATCCTGGCCAAAATGTGTTTTTGTGTCCTGAAAGGTGATTTTGCAGTCCCTGCGTGAAATCACAAAATCATCTTTCAGGCATGAGTTGAACATATCCATTTCTTTACAGCACTTCATCAATGTGACCACTGTCATTTTTCAAATCCTGGCCAAAATGTGTTTTTGTGTTGTGAAAGGTGATTTTGCAGTCCCTGCGTGAAATCACAAAATCACCAAATCACCTTTCGGGCATGAGTTGAACATTTCTCTGCACTTGTTCATAAAGTGGGGTCATAAGAAGGGTATTTCATACAAAATCACACATACTCCCACAATGCAAAGCATCATGTGCTGCATATGCAAATCACTACAGAATATTATGCTGGTTCAGCTTTAAGCAGAAATGCACGGTGCCTAAAGGCCTCTCACACAGTTTGCAAAGGGTGCCAACAGAAGACACAGGCACATGTTTTGTCCTACCAGGACTCGTCAGTGTGCCTCGTCTGTATGACACCCCAGTGGAATGAACCAGCTACCCTGAGATGATCTCTCTAGGTTATGTTGTGGTGAACCCACTAAAAACAAAAAACAAGATAAAAGACAAAGAACCTCAGTGCACAGGCACTGAGGCAATGGTTACCCCCAAAGGGCATTGGCCAGAAAGTCAGATTTCAAAGAAATACAAAATCACACATACTCACACATATATACAGAAGGCTATGTTGAACATTTGGAGCAAAAATATTAAACAAATAACAATGTTCTGAGCCTGTATTGAAATTCATAAACTCAGACTCCTAAATTTGGTAATACAAAACCCACAATGTGTGAATTACAATGCATCTAGTACCCCTCTGCTTTTTTACCAGAGGCAAACATCTGGCATTGACAAATGCTTCTTTTAATTGTAGCATATTCCAGACATCTTCAGTTTCATGTGCTGGTAACATTGCCTAATCATACAAGACTTTAGGTATTTTCTGAATGTTTAAATTACTTTTTTTTCAAGTAAAAAGATGGCCACTTCATTTGACTTAGAAATTGCACTGTACAACTGATAAAGTGTTAGGATAAAAAATACAGTGAACAGAACCGGAATCACTTAGAAAATCAGATTTAACATGCATGCTATTAGTTCTATTTATTAAAGCCAAAATTAGCTTTTTGGGGAACATTTTTCATTGCACTTCTGCTTCAAATTTGGAAGCGTACTAAGAGTGCATTTCTAATATGACCTATTGTAATATCTTGTGACCTACTGCAGTATTAACTTTTATACTGCATGTTTCTCTATGTAATATATGCCAATATGTAACTAAGGTTTTACAAAGAAGGTTTATGCAGTATTATAAAATGAGAGCCAAAAATCCTGTATTCTGATTTGTCAAAACAGGTCACCTGACCATGGATTAATCCCCAGTAAACCCACAGTTGCCTTGCCACACTACAACATTTTGAGTGATAGCAATGTAAAGTGACCTTTTCAGATCCCTCCACCAAAGAAACATGTAACAAACTACAACAATGGCATCCTCATTAGGACAAATCCACCTAGTGGAGAAATACAACTATGGCATCCTCAGGACGAACTCATTAGACAGAAGAATTATTTTATTACAAATGCATGTAAGCAGTGTTTTTTTTAATATTTATTTAGGTAAACCTCTAAAATAAAGTTGCCCATTTTATAAGTGGATTAACCCACTCCAGAGCATGGGTTTACTAAGCATTTTTCCACTCCTGGATGGTTGAAGTCACTGGATATGGCCTTGTGCCTCTCAACCCCCCAGGCATTGATTAATGCCCTGTAATCCCATGCTTTTTTGTTGGTTAATCCATTCTTAGTTATTGATCAATTAATTTAGTTTTTGTTTACTGGAAAAGGAGGGAAAGGAAATGCATCCTGCTTTTAGACTTGTCCTGAGGGCAGGGGATACATATGCAAATCAAATGATAGGGACACAGTTAAACTATAGAAATCACTAAAAGGAGCTTTACTTAAAGGTTGTAACACCCTTCTTTA
Source organism: Neoceratodus forsteri (assembly GCA_016271365.2). Classification (NCBI taxonomy): domain Eukaryota; kingdom Metazoa; phylum Chordata; order Ceratodontiformes; family Ceratodontidae; genus Neoceratodus; species Neoceratodus forsteri. The sequence continues at coordinate 979,880,667 of CM057452.1, read as the reverse complement.
TTTTAATAAACATAATAATAATATCTATATAATATAGAGAATAATGTATAGGATGGTGTGTGTAATGAGAAGTTTACACACATCCGAGGGGTAAGATGCTACATAAACCCCGAGAGCGAAGTTCGAGGGGTTTGTGCAAGCATCTTACCCCCGAAATATGTAAACTTTGATTACAAACAACACTCCATATTTTATTTTTTATAATTAATGGTGATTTGCACTGTTTGCGTTGCTTTGCGTGACTTAGTGTGGCTTTGCGCAATTGCGCGGCATTGCACGGCATTGTGTGGCTTTGTGTGGTTTGCCGTTATACATACTCATGTATAATGGGAAATTACACTACGATTTCCCTATAGAAAAAAGGGGAAGTCATTAATTATGATAAAATAATATATAAAATAATATAATAATAACCAGACAAATTAGCACCAACTATGCTGAATCTAGGTGGAAGCATTAAAAAGGATCAGAAGGCCATAGCTAATGCATTTAACAAGGCATTCACCATCCTTAGTGGAGTGCCCCCCCCGACTATCTCACCTTAGTTAACAAAGACCCTAAGCTGACGTCAAACTCTTTACCTCCCAGCAATACCCCTCCATCCTAAATCAGGGTAATCACAAAAGCAGAGGCTAAGAAGTACCTCTTGAAAGCAATCAGGAAAACTAGGCATGGTAGTGATGGGCTTGATCTAAAACTTATTTCTCTCACCCTTGATGTACTTTTGATACCCCTGACAAGAATACTCAACCTCTCCCTCATCACTGGTAAATTCCCCAAGTGCTGGAAAAAAGCAGCAGTTACTCAAAAGTTGAGATTGGGCATTGATCACAAACTATCATCCTAGCTCTATTCTTCCCCCCCCATCTCTAAAGTTCTTGAAAGAATTGGCTATGATCAGCTTGTGGACCATCTTGATAAATATCAGCTTCAATGTGAACAGCAATATGGCTTTCAAAAGCTTCATAGTACCACAGTCGCACTATTAGAGTTCACAGGGCTCATGCACAAAGCTTTTGATCGTGGGGACTTGGTGGGAGCTACTTTCATAAACCTCACCTAGGCCTTCGATACTGTCAAACATGAACTCTTGCTGACCCAGCTAGATGCCAATAGGCTTATCACCTGACTCGCTGTGCTGGGCCAGGAGTTACCTCACTGTGCGTATGCAGCAGGTCAAATTATACAGCACACTCTCTGATACCCAACACGTCATTACAGGAGTCCCCCAGGGTTCAATTTTGGGGCAATTATTGTTCAGCCTCTTCACTAGTCAACTTCCCTGAGCATGTCACCACCATATCCTCCTTTGCGCAGCTGATGCTGTCATTTACACAAGCCATCCCAACCCCACTACCCTTGAACAACAGCTGCAGAATGTCTACAAAAAGGTGGAAGACTGGTTCGGTAATACATGGCTACTGCTAAATCACAAAAAACAAAGATCATGCTCTTTGCCTCTCCTCACAGTCATCACAAGTCCTCTAGCTTAACCATTAGTAACAAACACAATGAACCACTAGAGAGGATCCCTAACTTTAAATGCCTCGATATCACACTTGATAGTTTCCTCTCCTACTCCACCCGTATCGACCTGGTTCCAAACTGGTCACTGTAAACTCGAGCAACTATATAGACATTGGCACTGCCTCATTGATGCAGCTCTCCAACTTGCTATTACAAGCTCAGTCTTCTCTTATACTGACTATGGCCTTGCAATATATAGTGCAGCCCATGACACAACCCTCAAATGTATAGCCACCACCCTGAACAAGGCCTGCAAGTTGGCCTAGGAGTGCCACGTCTAACTCACACCTGCCAACTGTATTCTCAAACTGGATGGCTAGATTTTGAAAATAGAACTCACTAGCAGGTTTTCCGTCTGGCTAAAAAAGCTGCCTTCGGCTTATTGCCACTGGGAGCTAGTGCTAGGATCAGCCCAGCAACAGCAATTAGACTGACCAGAGCCTCCAGCTCCAGTCTCTTCTAGGTTCCCTTTTGTCGCACTAACCAAGGCCAAAGATCCTTTGGTTACTGGGCTCCACTCTGGTTAAACTCTCTTCCAATTGACCTAATTACTGAACCTAAAATTGGCCTCTTTAAAGTCAAACTCTGCTCTCACCTCACTAGTCAAACGTCTTGCTCCTGCTTCCTTTAATCTACTCCTCACTGCCGGTTATCTCTTCTGCCCCTTAATATAGCACTTCTCCTCACCCTCAACCTTCTACAATCTCCACTTCTGCCTGCTACCCCACTCCCTTCCTGCTTCACCCCACCATCTACTCCCCTTATTCCCTCCCTCAGTTTTTCCACCTTTCTCCTCCACTCTTCTCCACCAGTGTCCTGACAATGGAAGTCACCTGTTCGGTTTCCAGCACATTCCCATGTGCTTCACTCCCTAGACCTTTTTATTGTGATTTAACCTAACAGCACCATCTATTGAAGTTGTTGCTGTACTCTGTAACTTGCCAATATAACTTCCAAGGTTTGCCTCTCTGGTTTTGTGCCAGAAGATGTAATGGGTCTGTTATACAGTTTTGTCTTTTATGACGTGGAACCTATGTAAATGTGCCCTAGCTCATAGGTCATAATTCTGAGACTTAATTAAATAAATAATATCTGTTTATATGGTCAATGAATATACGTGTAAAGTAGTAACTGTTATTTATGTGACACTGTTGGCAGTGTGGCAAGATGCTATTGTAAGTCAGTTATGGCTCAATAGTCTAGATCCTGATCTCCTACACATAAACACAGAGACATCTAAGACAACTACCTGTAGCATGTTTGTGGGGCTTTCCTTTAGCAACAGTAGCATGTTGATGTATCCCTTAGTCATTCTTTTCCAAGACAAATGGCAAAGAACTAGAACCAAGGTAAAAGGAATGTACACTGAACTTTCAGTACTAATATAGAGTAAATGATATACAATCACAACTCCAAGTCAGAGGAACAATAAAGGAATGAACTTTGAGGGCATAAAACCCCAGAAACCTGGGATCACCCAGTGGTCCATCAGCAGTGTGTAATGCAACCTTGCAATGACCCAGGTTAGGGGACGATCCTGGGGAGTCCACAACTGGGTGGTCAGGAGCGGAAAATGATATCACTCACAATGTAGTTTGGCCTGAGGGGAGAGTGATCCTCCAAACCCATAGCCTCAGCTACCCCTCTGGTGGGTAAAGTAGTGTGACTTACCATTCCACACAGGGACACACTACATGCATGCAAGACCTTAGTGAGCTATACACAGTATCAGCAAGTGGGGAAGAAGGGAGGGTATAAGCAGGGTGAAAACACAGCAAGGATGTTGTTTTTTCAGGAGTACTCTCAGGCCCAGAGTCTCCCCCCACCTCAGAACTGAATCTTCTGGAAGGGAACTGATGTTCTTTAAAGTCCCACCACAGGGATAAGCTTAAGGCCCAACCATGGGGTGTGAGGGTGTGCATGGAATTTTCAGGGCTAAAGGCTGTCCAGAGAAGTGCCAGAAATGTCAGGCAGATGAGTGGTACACAGTCGCAAGATGGACAAATATCTCAGTGGCTTGAGGCCAATGACCATCATAACTGGTCACTACAAATTTGTTATGGTCATTATATTTTAAGTAAGCTATCTAGTACATTAGGATGACATGGCTGCCATAACAGGGATGTAGCCACTAACACTTTTTGTGTCTTAGCCATCTGGTCAAAGAATAAATAAGTTTATAACTGTAAAACTGTGATTGTAATTTACTGTATGTGAAACTGTTGGTATTATGACAGGATACTATTTTAAGTCAGTTATGGCTCAGTGGTCTATATTCTGTCTCCTACACACACACACACACACACACACAGATATCTAAAACAGCTAGCCTGCTTGTGGAACTTTCTTTAGCAGCTCTAACATTTTGATATCTCCCTTGGTCATTCTATTCCAAGACAAATGGAAAAGAACTGGCACTAAGGTAAGAGGAATGTACATTAAACTTTCAGTACTAATATAGAGCAAATAATATACAACTACAATTCAAAGTCTTAAAAACATAAAAGAATGGACTCTGAGGACTGTCTACTTCCAGGGTGTAAAAGAACAGCAGCCTTGGATCACACAACTGTCCAGTCAGCCTTCCAATGACCTAGGTTTGGGGGCGTGCCTGGGGAGTCCACAATCGGGTGGCCATGGGTGGAAAGTGATGCCACTTGCCATGTGGCTTGGCCTGAGAAGAGGATGACCCCACCAACCATAGCCTCAGCTACCCCTTGGAAAGTATGGTACTGTAACTTGCTGTTCCACACAGGGACACACTGTGTACAAGGTCTTAGCTGGATGCTCAGTAGACAGTATCAAAAGGTGGAGAGAAAGGGAGAGTGCAAACAGGATGAAAACACAGCAAGAATGATGTTGGTTCAGGTTGAGAGTCCCCCCACCTAGAACTGGCTCCTCTGGAAAGGAACCGATTCCCCTTAAAGTCCCACCATGGGGTAAGCTGTGGGGTGTGAGGGTGTGCATGGAACTGTCAGTGTTGGGAAGCTGTCCAGCACAGTGCCTGAAGGTTCTGGCAGGTGAAAGGTAATAATCATAAAATGGTCTAGTATCTCAGCAGCTAGAGGCCAATGACCATCATCACTGGTCACTGAAAATTTGTTATGGTCAGATTATTTTTGTTATTATCTCTATTATGCATTACCATGACATTTCCTAGGCTGTGCCACTGCCTTAAGTAAATGGTTTTGAATCTTTTTTTGTCCCTGCCACTAAAGTTAAGGCCTATGAAAGGTGCAGGAGGGGTCTTGTTACTATGGTCAAAATTAGGTAGGGTCTTCAGGCAGACAAGGCAAGGCAAGTTTTATTTTTCAGGCACCCAATCCCAGAGGCTCTGGGTACTGTACATAAATACAAACTGATCATTACTGATAAGATACATACATAAATAAATAAAACACTAATAAATAATCAGACCATATAAAAGACAATTTAAAAATAGCAGCAGTCATTAACAAGGTTATCCTGCAGAAACATATTAGTAGACAGTGTCAGAGAAGGCTTGACTGAACAGGAGGGTCTTGAGGTGGGCCTTAAACACTTCAACTGAAGGGGCCTCCCTTACAGATGGAAGCAGTGAATTCCACAGGATGGGTCAGCAACACTGAATGTTCTGTCAACGGCAGTTTTAAGCCTCATTCTGGGAATTGCAAGGAGGCCCCTAGAGGAAGAGCAGAGGGAGTGGACAGAGGCAGCAGGCATCAGAAGGTCTGACAAGTAACCAGGGCCCAGCCAATGTAGGGCCTTAAAGGTGAGCAAGCCCACCTTGAAGAGGATCCTTCACCAGACTGGCAGCCAGTGCAGTTTGTGCAGCATCAGGGTGATGTGGCAGTCTTTAGACTGCCCCATCAGCAACCTGGCAGCTGCATTCTGCACTAGCCGCAGCCTGAAGAGGATCCCTCTTGAGACCCTGAAGTATAGCGCATTACAGTAATCAAGCCTGGATGATATCAAGGCATGTACCAAGGTGGGGGGGGTCCATGGGCAGAACTAGGGACTTGATCCTGGTGATATTCCTAAGATGACAAAAGTTGGTCCAGACAATGGATGACACCTGAGCTTCAAATGTCAATCCACTGTCAAAGGTCACACCAAGATTGTGCACCCTAGAGGAGGCCTATAATGGCACAGGACCCAGGAAAAACCCTGTTGCTATGCCAGAGACCATCCTATCATGCCCTCTGTTCGACTCCACTACCAGTACCTCCGACTTATCGAGATTCATTCACAACCAGCTGAAGGTCATCCAGTTGTTGATCTTGGCAAAGCAGCTGTTCAGCACTTCCACCACAATGGATGTCCTAGGGCAAAGGAAAGATACAGTTGGGTATCATCAGCATAGCAATGAAAACCCAAACTGTATTTCCTAATGATATCTCCCAGGGGCAGCATGTACACGGCAAACAACAACAACAAGACCAAACCTTGAGGTACTCCACATGACAGGGGGCTAGGGAGGAGGAGAACTTCCCCACTACTACTCATTGCCTCCTGTTAATGAGATAGGACTCAAACCAGTAGATGACAGTGCTGGCGAGTCCACAGAATTCCCTCAGATGGTCAAGCAACACCCAATGGTCTACCATGTCAAATGCTGAAGAGAGGTCGAGAAGAACAAGAATTGTACCCTCTTTTTGATCTTGAGCCCTAAGGAGGTTATTATGCACCCAAACTAATGTGGTTTCCATGCTATGCCTTCTGAAACCCTGACTGGAGGGGCTTATACAGGTCAAAGGTCATGAAGTGCTCCTCAAGCTGCTGCATCACAACATTCTCAACAACCTTCCCTAAAAATGGGAGGTTGGAGATTGGGCAGTAATTCAACTTGATGTCAGGGTCTAAAGATGGTTTCTTCAGAAGAGGCCTGATCAGTGCCTCTTTCAAGGTATCTGGGAAGACCTCCTCAGAGACAGAACACCAGACAAGCAAGGTGAACACTGGGACAACAGTGTCGACACATCCCATTAAGAAATGTGTCAGCACTGGGTCCAGTTCACAATATGTGTGCTTTAGCCTGAGGACAACCTCAGTGACCTCAGCTACCTCCACTGGTTTAAACTCCCCCCAACTAGGTGAAGTGTTCTCTGGATGTCAAAGGCAATAACCGTTGGCCACAATGTGGCATACTGGTGAAACACCCTGTCGGATGGTGGACACCATGTCTGAGAAGAATCAAGCAAACCTGAAGCATAGCATATCAGAAAAGTTTTTTTTCAGCTGTAGACAAGCTGGATTTAAAAGAATGACCACAGTACAAAAGAGCACTGTTGGTCAATTCCTCACAGTAGCAATCTCCCTGGACAGGAACTCTGCCTTCTTATGGGAGATTACTCCAATACTCAACATAATGAGAGCACAGGGACAGTTTGTCCACCCCCAGCCCAGACTTCCGCCAGCAGCACTCTAACCTCTGACCCAGAATCTTCATCGCCTTGAGCTTGCCATCAAACCATGGAGACCTCAAGTGAGAGGATTTGGAACATACATGGACAGGTGTGAGAGAGCTGAGCACAACCAACATTGCCCTATTGTAGGTGTTGACGGCCTTGCCTGTACCACCCACACATGCACTGCTCATACTAGATACATCTGCCACGCAAGAAATCCCTCCGAGGTCAAACCCCTCAAAGAATGGTGATTTACCATCTCTTCAGGGGGAAGGCTCTCGATGGGGGGCCCCAAGTGAGAATTCCACTGTACAATGATCAGATCAAGCAACCCGGTCAGTGATGAGACTGCTAATCTCAATCCCTAGTAAGAAGACCAGGTTCAACATGTGGCCATCCTGGTGGGTCATGGAAGAAACTTCTTGTGACAGGCCCAGAGATGACATCATCTGGAGAAGGTTGTAACCCAACCTAGAGGATCTGTTGTCAGCCTAGACATTGAAATCCCCCAAAACTAAACATCTGGGGGACTCCAACGTCTCACTGAAGATGAAGTCACCTGCCTCCTGCAGAAATTCCCCTGCTACCCCATGGGGCAGCAAACCAGGAGAATCCTGCAGCCTGTGCTCAGACCCCCATGTACAGCAACACATTCAAAACAGCCCAGTTTTCCCACTTGGTGCACAGTAAATCCAAGCTTGTATGTAAAACAGATGCCTCCCCCACCCCTGTGTTTCACTCTGGGGCAGTGCACCACTGAGTATCCAGGGGGAACGGATACTTGCTAGTCATTCTCCTACCTCTGAATTTCTTTTTACACTTCTTTCTTGGGATGCCCATATTGTTCTAATAGTTAATGTTTATATCCCCCTCCCCCCCCCCGAGTTTCCATTCTTATCCTGTACAGTATATGACATTTGGTCAAAATTAACTATGAAACTGATACCATATCACAGTTACACCAGGCAGATACAGTTATCTTAGCAGGAGATTTCAATTCCAGAATAGCACATTTTGACAACCTGCCCATTTTGCAGGAACAATTTTATTTCGGGGTTCTTGAACTCAGAAGAACATCTGACAAAGTGCTGAATGATCTGGGAAAGTGTTTTCAAAGCTTTATCATGAACAAAAATGTATTAATATTAAATTAAAGACTTGGAGGAGATCAAGTTGGAGCATGTACTTTTTTCTCCCCAATAGGGCAGAGCGTTATTGACTTTGTCCGCTGATCTCCATAGAGTTATGATCAATTTAAGAAATTGGAGGTTGTCATGAGACCGGAAAGTGACCATGCAGCAATCTTACTGACCTTTATGGTCAAGAAATCTAATTCAGGCCAGTCAAATAATATCATGGCTTCATTTACCATTCATGGCAAATCTAAGTTGACTCTTAACACTAAATCTCTGAAAAATGTAACCCAGCTAATGTATTTTCTCCTTTTCGCTTCGCTCTTTGCACTTACTTATGACGATTCTAACATAAGCTACATTAGCAAGCAACTGGATATGTGTTATCAACAAATAAGTAAAGAATTGTATTCTAATATAATCAGTTCCCCAAAGTCATCTTCCTGGTTTGATGCTCAATGTAATCATGAAAAAAGAAAGCTTGGTAGGCTCATTAGACAAGTTAAAAAATCTCCTAAAACTTGCTTAGTACAGCTAAATAAAGCTTGAAAACAATACAAAAAATGTGTAGTGCAGAAAAAATTAGATTTTTTTTCTAAACAATGGACACAGTGCATCAGGTTATAAGTTCTAAAGACACTAAATCATTTTGGGCACTAGATGCAAAAGGAACAAAATGTTATGCCTCATCACTCCCTATTTACATTTCTAAAGATGCATGGATATCTCATTACAAATCACTATTTTATAAAAAGCAAATGTCCCAACCCAAGAACTCTCCTCTTTTAAGGCTCTTTGAGGAGGATTATTTTCCCTTGGTATTTATATTTTCTGATGTTGAGTCAGCTATGACAAAACTTTCAAACAGTAAGGTCCTGATTCCATCCCAGGAGAACTATATAAAGATCATTTAAATTATTGGGTATTTTTTTTTTACTATTTTTTCAACATCTGTTTGAAGGATATATCCCCCCCCCCCGGATAAAAAATATAGTTATTCCAATCCCCAAGAAGGGGCAATATCATCTTCTGACTAATTATCATCCAATCAGTCTGATGGACATCAGTGGTGAAATATTTGCAAAAATACTGTTACAAAAACTGCAGCATTGGATAGAAACAATCTCTCCCTTATCTATATCCCTCGCAGGTTTCCAACATAACTTTTTAACTATTGATAATATTTTCATTCTGGCTCACTTAGTGGAACAGTATAAATCAATCCAGAAGATGAAGCTTTATGTTTCATTTGTCAATTTCACAGCTTCCTTCGACTCAGTAATAAGAGAAAAACTTTGAGAAATATTGATATGCAGAGGGCTTCCACTGAATCTATTGATTCAAATTTACCTTTTACATCTGAATATTATAACAGCAGTCAGGTATGTTAATTGTGGTAATATTCCAGAGTACTTTAGAACCTCAGTAGAGGTTAAGCAGGGATGCTTATTAGCACCCCTCTTATTCAGTATCTATATTGATTCCCTTGTGTGTTTTGATGTTTCAGTTAATGTAGAGTCCCCCAAAATTAACAATACCGCAATTCATATTCTAGCATATGTAGATGACCTAATACTTCTAGCACTTTCTAGTCAGGGACTCCAAAACAAAATAAACCAACTTAAAAACAAATGTGATAAGTTAGAACTGAAAATTAATCTTCAAAAAATAAAAATTATGATATTTAGTTCACAAAACTCTAATAGTTCACCACCAAGGATATTTTTGAATAGGGATCTAACTGAAGTTGTTTCTTTTTATGTATATTTAGGTGTTAAATTTACCTCTAATAGCCTTTGATCATTCCATTGAAAGAACAAGTCTATAAGGCTAAATTAGCAGCTAAAGCATTATTGCATTTTAATTCTAAATATGTGGGCATAAGGTCGTCCCAGCCCTTTCAGCTGGTGAAGCAAAAATTAACACTATTCTATTTTATGGAGCTGCAGTCTGGGGGTCTACACACTCGCCTTTAATGCAAGTTCCTTTAGCTCTGTATTATAAATCATTGCTACAGGTTCCTTTATCAACATCTAATATTATTGTTAGGGCTGAACTAGGCAGACTGCCTATTGTTACATTAGTAGAAGTAAACATGGCCAACTACTGACTTAGAATTATGAACAATCCAAGTAACACCCTTCCCTTATCCTGTTTGAAAGAGAAAATTAGCTGATCTGAATAAAACTTTACATCTCCATGGTTAAAACCCTTAAAGTAATTATAAGTAAAATATCATTGGAACATCTATGGTTAGTTTTTGGAAAGGGCATTTCAATTTATCCCTTGTTTAAGGATATCTTTAAAAATAAATGAATTGCAATTGATCAATCAAAACAAATGGACCTGGTAAAGAAACAGAGACAGGGTATGTGGTTTGGAAGTAATAAAATTGATTCTCTTATAGAGAGCTATTTAACTCTCCCATTGACTCCTAAATATAGGAAATTCATTACCTGGGCAAGGTTTGAAATAATATGCTCTAAGTATGCTTATTTTAATAAAATTTCATTGGATAGCCTCTATCCAGAGAACTGTAGATGCAACAAGGTTTTTTTTCTGAAAATATTTATCACATTATGATACAATGCCCCTTATACAAATCCTCTTGTGACTCAGTTCTAAATAACTTTCTTTCAAAATATGCAAATTTAGACTACGATCCATTATTCGTTCTTCTTCATCCTTTGATTGTGGAGGATGCGGAAATGGCAGTAAAAAATTTTTCATGAAGTGATAGAGCATAAAAGAAAACACTTTCACATATTTAATTCTCAATTAATTTGTCATATAAATAATATTTGTGCTATGCAAATAAACAGCTTACTTGTTGTGTATGTATTTTTATTTTCGTATGATGCTTAAACACTCTGATGTGGAAGATTTTATTATATTGTTAATATCATATATGTTGTAAAGTCCATTACTTTTTATGGATGAACAATAAATTACAATTACAAGATTACCATGACATGGCTGCAATCACAGGGGTTTTCGCATTAATACTTTTGTTGCGTTGGCCACCTGGTGAAAATAAACAAAGAGATGCTTTTAACTTATTGATAATATTTGGACTACAGACAGAGGCCTGGAGGGGTTATGCATTTGAGGTTACTGCTGTTAGTATAACAAGGATGTAACCTTGGTAAATTGTAGGACTTTCCTTCATTACAGTGCACCAACAGTAATTATTCTTTTAAAATTTGGTGACCATGAAAATCACATTGATATAAGGTTCATTTCCAGGTGTAACATAAGCAGAGGAGAAGGGTTCAAGGGAGAGGTAAACAGAAAGAAAAATACCTGGCAAATAATCCGTAAAGACAGAGTAAACTGTTAGGAAGTTAACGCAAAATCACATGATAAAAAATATTCTAGAAGAAGCAAAAATATAATGTGACCCAACAATGGCGCACTATAAACTCAAGAAACTATAGTGTAGGCTGACAAAAGTCAGGAGAGGAACAGGGGGAGGAAGAAGCAAATTTGGTAGTTAGAGGGCAATACAGAAGGGTGTGAATCGGAAGGAAAATATGAAAAGAATGCTAGCAACAGGTACAAGAGGGGTTAAAGTCAGTAAGACGGTGAGGTATGAGGGAGGGGAGAGGAGAGACTGTGGATACATATATAGTAACATAGAATTTGATGTCAGATAAGGACCACTTGGCCCACCTAGTCTGTCCATTTTTCCCCTGCCTATACTGTCACCACAGACCCTAATCAGTCTCCAGCTCCCCCCATGCATCTCTCTAAGATTCCCATATGCCTATCCCATGCATGCTTGAAGTCCACCACTGCTTTTGCCCCCACCACCTCCATTGGAAGACTGTTCCAGGCATCCACCACTCAGTGAAGAAGTATTTCCTTGCGTCCCTCTTGAATTTAAACCCTTCCAGCTTCCATTGCATGTCCTCTCATTCTTGTGCATCTTTTCCTCTGATAAATACTGCACTTCTGTACCATATTTACCTCCATGAGGAATTTCTAGATCTCTTCATATCCCCCCCTCTACCTTCTGTCTTCCAGGGTGTGCATATTGAGGTCCTTCAGTTTCTTTTTGTAGGGCTTCTGATGCAGACCCTTCACCATTTTAGTTGACCTCCTCTGGAATGCCTCTACTCAGTCTATGTCCTTCCTGAGATGTGGTCTCCAGAACTTGGTTTTACAACAAAAGTTCTAGTACATTGTATAGCAACACCATCAGCCATGACTGGGATAGTTGTATATGTATATGTGTGTGTGTATGTGTGTGTGTTGGGGGGGCTACAACACCAATAGCACTATACCATAACATTTGCAAAACAAAACAAATAACCAAACTTCAGAACACCAGTAGCAAAAGCAAAGGAACAATATACTGTTGATGGTTCAATTCTGGCACAATGTTCCTATCATAGTGCTAACTGTACAAAACATTTCATGGACTTGCAATCAGCAACAGTTCACGTTTTTGTCACCAACAAGAGCTACCTAACTTGGAAACCTTTTAGGCATGACATGACTTAATTTTAACCCTTGCAGGGCTGCGGACTGATATATCAGTCCAAAATTCATATACATTCTAATTATGTCAGCAGCCTAAGGATTAACATGCAAGATCCAATTGTGTTGGGTAAAACTAAAATGAAAGTCTCGAGTTGTCATTCAGATGATCTGTCAGTTCACAAGACTGGGCATGCAAGAATAAGTAGATTGTGTTTTAAATGCGCCACATGGTTGTTATTCAGCCTCATTCAAAATAAGTTACTGGGTGATTCTCCTTTTTGATGTTGTGCATAAACAGATGTTACTAACTTTGAATAACAAAGACATCCTGTAAAAAATATTTCCTATAAACCAATGTTATCTTGAGACATCAGCTGTTCAAGAACCACACTCAAGCTGCTGCCATCGACATCACTACTTGAGTAATGTCAATGACAGACTGCTCAGAGCCGAGACTGGAGAAATACATGGTAGTGTGTTTCAGTTCAAACACCATATAGTAAACCAGAAAAGGTTTTAAAAAGTTAAAGAAATGATACATACATACATTATATGGGGTTTGCAGTGATATTTTTATTATATTATTACAGAACAAATTTTATTAGATTAAAAAAGTAGCATTGCCATTGATCTTCACAACATAACACAAAGAAGAAATTTCAGCTGAAGAAAACCTTGATAACACCTCGTTGGGGGTTTATGGGTGGCGCAATGGATTTTGTGTGTTGTTTATATTCTCTGTTCAATGCTCTATTTAGGAAACTGAAAAAAGGTAGATAGAGGGCAAATGAATCCATTTAACTAATTTAAAATAGTCAGAACTTCGGGTCACATCCATTCAATCAAAACACATGTTACTACTAAAGGAGTTAGACAAACTCCAGGTTTTAAAAGCATTGATAGATTATAATGCCCCCCTCCATGCAGAAGGTAAACAATATGAGGAAAAGGCAAATTCCTTAGCTATTTACCTTTTAGTCATGTTAAGTTAGACAGTAGCTGCCTGACATCCTTTTTTTGAATAATATTGTGAAGTAACAGCAATTAGATATTGTTTCTTCTCTTTCTGTACATGAGACAGTTTTAGGTCAAAAAGGATGCTTGTTTTGAAACAATTTGGAGAAAGCTTGCTGTGTTTGGTGTTTACTTTTTCCTGACCTGTTGTCATTGCCTGCCCTGTTTGTTGTGAAAGTGCCAATCGTTCTATGCAAACTCTCTGAACCTAATGTCAACACAATGTCTATTTGATAACATTAGCCACTTTTGGGGTTTCAACTGGAATACGAAAATGCCAAGCTTGGGTTCAAGCATCATAAATATATACTGCTTGATTAGATTATATTTTCTGTTAACAAAATACCTGCAGCCATTATCCCTCAATTGTGTTTGCAATGATAAACACTGATTAAAGGAGCTGATTTGGTTATTGGGTAAAACTTCCACTGGCACGGCACTTAATTTATTTTTGCAATTATTCTGGATGCACAATTGATTGGGGAGGCCCATTTTTAATATGAACTTCCCTTCATTTAGGTAACACTACTATTTTGTACTTAGTGGGTGTGGTAGGGCTCTGTTTAAAGACTGGGATCACATCCCGAAAAGCAATATGATAGATAGCTAGAGAGAGAGAGAGAGATAGAGGGAGAAAGAAAGAAAGAAAGAAAGAAAGAAAGAAAGAAAGAAAGAAAGAAAGAAAGAAAGAAAGAAAGAAAGAAAGAAGGAAGGAAGGAAGGAAGGAAGGAAGGAAGGAAGGAAGGAAGGAAGAGTAAAAATGACAAGATAAAAACTTCTTAAAGAGGTCCCTTGATGATCCGCCCCATCAAACTGACTCCTCACTTAGCACTCACCATCCCACACCCCCTCACCCCCCACACACGCTCTCACTCACCTGAACAGGTCCCACAGTGAATATCCATTCCCTGATTGAAGACATGTCTTGCTGCTGGAGAGGCAGACTGCTACATAAGAAAGTAAGGTAAGAGGTGCTCAGTGTATTTCAATGGGGTTTTCAACTATGGTGCATAACTTTGCCATTTTTGTGTATTTCTAATCACATTTTCAACATACCCAGGCATATGGGAAGCTCACAGTACCTAAAATAAAGGGTGGTTTGAGGTTCCCACACTTCAAAGTTTATTACTGGGCCAGTCATGTGGCGAAATACATGAGATGGTCAGAGAAGTTAGATTTCTCATCCTCAGATCCACAGATCAATACACACCCATCTGGTTAAAGTTAGAAGGTGACCTCATCTCCTCTGCAGGCATCGCTGCCCCCTCCCTTTACCATGTCTCCACCAAATGGATCCCTCAGTCACTGGATGGTACTCCGATAGGAACCTCAGTCAATGTCCACACCCAACTGTGTACCTCCCTCAAATGTAAGAATACACTGGACCTACTCCAGCCTGTGATAGGTAACCTGAACCTCAAGCTAGGAGGGAGAATAGTGAAATCTGACTGGCTCCCCCAACTCGCACAGGCCAAGATTACAGATTTCTGGCAGGGGGAACACATCAAGACAACAGGAGATATCCTCAGTGGCTTTCACCTAGGCCCCAACTTGAGTTTAAGGTGTTCCAGCTCAGACACATGCTAGTCGCATCCCAAATAAAACAAGCAACAGGGGATGGAAGTGGCCTCCTGCAATCTCTCAGTGAAGTAGTCACCCTGCAACATGCGGTTTCTAATATATACAAACTCCTGATTGGGAAAGTCTTCCCAAACCAAGACGGGTCCACTTATTACTGGAATTCCCAATTCCCGGATGTAATAATCAACTGGGAGAAAGTCTGGCAAGATACCCACCATTTTATCTCACAAGACAGACTATGGGTAATGCAATATCAGATTCTTAATAATATGTACTGCACGCCAATCAAACTAGTGAGAATGGATAAATCCCTCTCTCCAATTTGTAAACATTGCATGCAAGAAATAGGATTCTTATACCACATCTTTTGGAGCTGCCCCAAAGTAGCCCCTTTATGGTCCCTGATAAAAGAGAGAGTGGACCCTCTATTGGGCATCTCTGAACAGATAGAACCAAGGGTGTGCCCGGTGGGTGACTACTCTAATATAGATGTCACTGAAAGGAAATACCACATAGCAACAATCTCATTGTCGGTTAAAAAACTAGTACTTAGACACAGGTAAGACAGTGACACCATATTATACACTGAATGATTGCAGGAGCTTTTGTTTAGTCTCTCAGTGGAGAGGTAATTGCTAGTATACATAACAAGATGTCCAAATATGAGAGATATTGGAGTAAGTTGCATACACTATACTCCCTCTAAGGTATTGTGAATATCGTATAAGGTCCATCTTATCATTGAAGGGAATACATCACTTCTTATACCATGGAAGGGGAGGGGTTAGGGAGGGAAGGGATGGGTTATGTGTGTATTTAATGCAAGTTCAGATACTGTTTCCTGCTTTTATGTTACTTTGTAAAATGGCCTTTTCAGGCCAATTGTGTAAATGAATAAAGCATTTTAATTTCAACATGCCCTTTTTGAGACCCATTCTCATGAGAAATGGCAATAGAATTACACAAATCCAAGTGGAAAGATGATTTTGCAGTTGCATGACAAAATCACCTTTTGAGCATGATGTGAACACTTTTATTCATCTTGTTCATGAGGTGGTGTCATAAGAAGGGTATGTTGGAAATTTGAGGTCAAAATATGTAAAAATGTCAAAGTTATAACCATTTGTTGCAATTTCGCTACACACGCTTGTAACTTTGGAAATTTTAAATATTTTGACCCCAGATTTTCAACATAGACTTCTTATTATGCTACCTCATGTATGTCACAGCTGTCATTTTTCAAATCCTGGTCAAAATGTGTTTTCACACCTGTGGTGCGGAATAGTGTTGTAGTTGCACAAAATTACCTTTTGGATGGGATTCATAAATTTTCTGTACCAGGTACTTGAGGTGGGGAAATAAGATGGCTATGCTGCTGATTTGGTCACTTTTATCCTATAAATGGAAGCACAGGGCCCTTCCACAGTGGCATACATATACGCATCTATGGAAGGCTGAAAGCACAGGACCCAAAGGGTCCAGCGCTCCCACAGGCTAATAAGGCTACAATTACACTATCTCAAAAAGTAAGGAAATTCTTTGCAAAAAAACTACATTAATGCATCAGCTAGCATTGATATCAAACTGTAAGAAAGAGGGAAATACAATGTTAGGGTTTCCAACCTTAACACCCCACCCCCACCTTACACTCACCAACAGACATTGTGGGGCCTCAGGGTCGTCACCACTAATGCTCATCCCATTCTACTATACTGTACTCATCTCAGCTTATTTACTCATGGACTGGGGTGAGCATAATGGCTGATGACCCCAAGGCACCCCCCCCGATGCCTGTTGGTGTGTGCAGGTTGGGGGTAGGGTGTTAGAGCTGGAAACCCTAACATTGTATTTCACTCCTTTTTTACGGTTTGATATCAACCCTAACTGATGCATTATTGTAGTTTTTGCAAAGAATTATGTAATATGCATGTAATTATTTGTATTTCTGTCATGACATTAGAAATGTATTTAACATTTTCCACATCAGAACACCCTCACTTAGATGCAGCACTGCTTGCAATAGGGTAACGGGGCAGGAACAAACAACAGCTGAAGAGGTGCAATGGGCATCTTCAGTCTTTAGTCAGAGAACCAGAAAAAAGGTGAATTAAGTAAAGGTTTCCTTTGAAGTTCTGCACCATGGCAACACATAAATAACTGTATTTCTGATTTGTAGAGAGAGACGCTTTGGAGATAACTCTCATGTTTCTATCTGGGGGGCACTAAGTCTGTTGGTTTGGGTACAAGAATCTGCACTCCAAGTCAACTGACCAACAGAGAAGAAAGACAGAAGAAGAAGTCAGTAGAAGGGAAAGTTGGAGCTACATAGAGAGTCCGACTGGAGTCTAAACTGAACAACCAGAGTTAACATGGAAGGATAAAAGGTTTATAGATGCACTAAACACCCCAGAGCATGAGCTGCTTCAGGTTTTTCAATCATGCTGTCTCCAGATCCAGAAGCTGGGTCAGAGAGGTAGTGGAGAAAAGATATAAGAGAACAGCGGCATAGATGGTCAGTAGATTGATAAAGGGATGTTGCAGACCATATTAGAGAGAGCCAGTGATGCTGCAACACAAGGCCATTCCAAGAAGCATCCCATCCATAAAGTCTGTTTTCAGAAGAGTCCCTTTAACAGCACCAGCTCAGTACCAGTACTGAGATATAGAAGAGTGACAGCACAGATGGTCAACAGAGCGAGAAAGGGGTTTTGCAGACTGTATTGGAGAACCTGTGATGCTGCAGCACAAGATTATTTCTGGAACCAAAAACACTGTATCCATGGAGACTGTTCTAAGAAAGACATACTGTTACAACACCAGTTCAGTATTCATAATCTAGTCTGCCCATAGACCCACCAGTCCTACCATAATCACATAACTAGCTAATTCAAACAAAGAAAGAGCTATAAGTTTCAATGTTTCTTGACATGGAAGTGAGATAGAGACCCTACTGAAAACAACTATGCCTGACGGAAAGTGTGACACATGGCAGCACGAAGCCTGACCGCAATGTAATCCTACCAGCCAAAAGAGGTCACAGAGTGGATTATATGAACATATGAACATACAAAGAAGACAGCAGAAGAAGGCCATTTGGTCTATCAAGTCTGCTTATATTGCAGGGTCCACAGCTTGAGCTAATGTCCCTGCCCTCCATCCCCACTCCTTCCATCCTCCCTCCCCATGATACTTACCTTCCCCCTATGCCTGTCCCAGCTTCTCTTAAAGCTGCCCACTGTCTTCAATGAGATGACCTCTTCCGGCAGCGCATTCCAAGTATTCACCGCCCTGTCTGTGAAAAAGTGCTTCCTGACCTCCCTCCTAAACCTCCCATTCTCCAGCTTAAGACTGAGCCCCCTCATGTTATGGTTGCCACTCAGCATAAATAGACTCTCCTTATCAACCTTATTTATCCCTTTCAAGTACTTGAAGGTCCCAATCATGTGCCATCTCTCTCTCTCTCCTGTCCTCCAGGGAGTACATGTTCAGTGCCCTCAACCTCTCCTCATATGCCTCACCCTGATGACCGGCTATCATCTTTGTAGCCCTCCTCTGGAACTTCTCCAGCAGGTTAATGTCCTTTTTGAGGTGCGGGCACCAGTACTGAACTCCATACTCTAGATGTGACCTTACCAGTGACCTGTACAAGGGCAGTATAACTTCTTCTCTGCTAAGACTGATCCCCCTAGATATGCATCCCAGCATCTTGCTGGCCTTTGCTGCTGCTTTCTTGCACTGTGTGGAGTGCTTCAGGTCATTAGTGAGCATCACTCCCAGGTCCTTCCCCTCTTCTGATGTAGGTACTCAGACTCCACCCAGGTAGTACTCTGTCCTGAGATTCTTGGCTCCAATATGCATAACTTTGCATTTCTTGGCATTGAACCCAAGCTGCCAGATCCTGAACCATCTCCCAGCTTTTCCAGGATCTTCCTGTAGGTTCTGTATCCCTTCAGCTGTATCCACTCTTCCACAGAGCTTGGTGTCATCCATGAATAGGTACATTTTGCCCTTAATGCCATCCCAAATGTCATTGATGAAGACATTGAACAACACCAGCCCCAGCACCGAGCCCTGAGGGACCCCACTGCTTGCCTCTCTGGTGCCAGATAACTCTCTCCCCACAACCCCATAACCACCCTCTGGGTTCTGCCCCTCAGCCAGTTTTCCACCCATCTGGCCATCATTTCCCCAACCCCAAGATCCACCAACTTTCTGATCAACCTTTTGTGGGGCACAGAGTCAAATGCCTTGCTGAAATCAAGATAGAGGGCCAGACCAGTGGTGCTGAGGGCTGAGGTGCTGGACACCATACCTCATGCCACGCAGGCGACCTGGGTTCAGGAATGAGCCTGGGCTGCCGGGGGTCAGCAGGGGAGAGAGGGGATCGAGCATCTGGAGGACAGCTCTTCTCTCTCTGGGGAGGGATCCAGGGTTCACCCAGCACAGCAGCAGCCCCCAGTGAATACTGGAGGCACTGCATAAGCTTTGGGCTAAAGTAGAGGGTGTAGAACTGCAGTGGATATTGGGAGACATCATTGCACATCCGAGCTCTGGGGGGGAGAGGGGAGGGGCAACAACCAAGCAAGCAAAAAAAAACCCTACCAGCCAGGTGAGGCAATGGCATCTTCCAGGAACTGAGGCTCCACACACCCATCGCTGGTCACAATTCCTGACTCTACCCCCCTGGGGATCTTCGGCCTCTCCAAGGGGCCTGGGAGAGATGGAGGTCCTGATACCGAAGCTACTGTCGGGATGAGTGGCTCTGGCAGGCAGTTAGGGGCTATAGGTTGAGTGAGAACAGCCCAAGAGATGCCCTGTAAGGTAGGCAATAAAAAGAGTTGAAGAAAAAAGAAACAAGATAGAGGATGTCTACCACTTGGACCCTGTCTACTGTCTTAGTGACACAGTTAAAGAAGTCAATCAGATTTGTTTGACATGATCTCCCCACCATGAACCCATGCTGCCTGTCATCCTGGAGACCATGCTCCTCTAGATATTCCACCACCCTTTCCTTTAGTATGGTCTCCATGGGCTTGCCCATAATGGAGGTTAGACTGATTGGTCTGTAATTCCATGGGTCATCCTTGGGACCTCTTTTGTGGAGGAGCACTACATGTGCTGTTCTCCAGTCCTGTGGTACCATGCCTGACTCTAGAGAACTATTAAAAAGGTCTGCCAGTGGCTCTGCCAGCTCCTCAGCCAGTTCCTTTAGTACCCTTCGATGTACTCTGTCTGGACCTGGTGATTTGTCCACCTTCAAAGCCAGCAGCCCCTCCCTCACTCTATCATCCTCTATCACTACATCTGGTGTCCCCTTCCCTGATCCTCTTTTCCCTCCTGAAGGCAATAGTCCATCCTTCTCCCTGGTGAAGATGGAGACAGAAGTAGTCATTTAGTATCTCTGCTTTTCCCCCATTATCCTACACCCACTCCACCCCTTTCTTAAGCCTAACAATCCCTTCCTTCTTGCCCTTTTTCTCACTTATATAGTGAAAGGATGGCTTCTCCCCCTTCTTAATCCCTTCAGCTATCTGCAGCTCCTTCTCTGTTTTTGCTCAATGGACATTCTTACTTGCCACACTACCCAGCTTTAGGTAATTTTCCCTACCCATCTCTCTATTGGTCTTCCTAAATTTTCTATAGGATCACCTCTTTTCCCTTACTGCCTTTGCAGCTCCTGATGTGCCTTTGCCTCCCGGACTTCCTTACTTGCCTCACTAGCCAACCTTAGGTAATTTTCCCTATACACCTCTCTACTGGTCTTCCTGAATTTTCTATAGGCCAACCTCTTTACCCTTACTGCCTTGGCAACCCCAGAACTGAACCAGCTGGGCTCTTTGACCCTTGTGTTCTTGCCCCTGAGCCTAATGCACTCATCTGTGGCAACCAGTATTCCTTCCTTAATGATGGGCCACCTTTGGTCCACCCCCATACCTGCTCTGATGCCTGCCAGATGGGCAGAGTAGTACATGAGCGATGTTTTTAAAGACAGCATAGCCTTACAGGGGAGCTTTAAAAACATGTTTTCTTTAGCCATCAAGAGGTGCTCTACCAAGAAATTAGAAGCATAAAATCTGCTGAGAATTATAAATTAAAACACCTGCTATGGGGATATCAATAATTCAAAACTGATAAAGTGGGCTCTGAAAGGGTACAATGTTCCAAACTGCTGGACATTCATAGAGCAGAGCACAAGAAACTCATTTCCTACCTTGAGTGAGGAATATGTATTGTTCTTAACTGTTTTGGGTAAAAATTCATTTATACACAGCATTTATCCTAGTAACTAGAGATGGGCCAAGTTTGCTAAATTTGCTCTGCAAATTTAGTGCAAATCACAAAGTGGAGAGTGATCCAAGAAGTGAGGAATTTCCCTGTGAATGACAGAATTCTGCCCATGAAATGCAGAATTTCACCCGCAAACGGTACAATTTCACCCACAAATGGAAGAATTTTGTTGTTCACAGGTGAAATTCTGACATTTACAGGCGAAATTCCACACTTCGTGGGCAGAATTCTGCCATTCGCATGGAAAACTTCACTATTTTTGGATGAAGTCAAAGTTGCTAAGGGTAGGGAAAACTTTCGCAAAACTCTGCAGTTGTGAATTTCAGCCTCTTCACAACAATTTCACCGTCAGGGTAAAACTTCACTGCACTCTACGAGTAACCCTGGAACTGCAAATGCGTGACTGTAACATTTTCTGATCAAGAAACCAAAGCTATGTGCATTCAATATTTCAAAGAATATCTGATATGTTTTTATTAAATTAGATCAGTTTTGTTTAGTAGAACAAAATAATTTTTGATTATAACTTTGATATGGACATTTTTCCTTCTGCCTCCAACCTATGGTTGCTAAACTAACTTACACAATGGGTTATTACTTAATAACATTGTTGCCTTTTAACTCAGAACCATAGATATAAAACAATGAAAATGTGTGCAGATTGAACTACTCTGGTCAGGAGACATTTTTATTATTAATGAAACATCCCTGATAATGTAATGTAATAAGGTTCATGGTTAACCTGTAAATTATCTAGCGCTCAAATTCATTATTCGTGCACAACTGACAGGACCTTCACAGTGGTATGCAATGGAAAACAGGTTGCTTCCATGACAGAGAGCAGTACCAAGCAGCCCTGAGAAACCTCAAAACCAGAGTTAAGAGAGACAAGGAGTACCTAGAAGTCAGGATTGCAGCAGGAGCTATAGACAACCCTAAGGCCTTCTTCCAGTACCTAAGTAACACCGAGGTGTGGGTTATCTCCTGATAAGAGACGCTTAGTATAAGGTACTTGACGGTGTCTTTGTTTCAACAACGCACCTGGCATGTTTCTTATCAGGAGATAAACTCCACATCTTGTTGTGTGTTATTGCTTGCATAACAGCCACCCTGGAGTGCATTATTCCTATTATACAATGGCTCTTTTAAAAGAATAAACAAAAAAAGATGGAAAAATACATTTAAAAGTATTTTTTGTTATTTTTATGAATGGGCAGGTGTACTTTTCAAAACAATAGTGCCAATTTATTGATTTGGCCAGTAGGTGGAACTGGTGTGTAGCTCTGTATCCCCAAGCAACCTTTTCTGTGTATTTTCTCCAGTGTGTTTGGTATCCCTCCTCCTCCCCAATTTAGATCTCTTCATATTTTTGTTTCTCCTCCTTTTGTCTTGCTGCCAGCTGTGAAGAAGTCACATATCACCCCAGCCTCTCTGGCGAGTGGAGCTGTGATCCTTTTGTTCTGCTGATTGCTGCAAAGTCAGACATTGCCCCCCTCCAGCCTGTCTGCCGATCGCAGTTGTGATCATTCTGTGCATCTTCTTCCAGTACAATAGGCATTTTATACCGGGAGATCAGGAGAGACATAACGTACTCAAGGAGAAACACCAACAGTCACAGAAATGCAGTCAGTGAGTCAGTAAAGCATGGTGTGGTTTCAGAAAACACACATGCTCACTCTTTTCCTGCAGTGGGAGACGTTCTGCAAAGCAGTTTTGGTTTGTGGTCATCCTTCACCCCCCACCATCTGTTTACCTCATTGTATTTTGCTTCTCCCAGTACTGTCAGTGAGTTTGTACTGAGAGAAGATTTCTAAAAAAATGACTGACTCCAGTAATCGGTAAATCATGTGTGCATGCACTCACAGTTTCGAGGGTGGAGTGTGTGAAGAGAGTAAGGAAGTAGGTTTTAAAGCTGATCGGTTGGCTTTTACTTTTTCTGACAACATATTTTGCCACTTACAAAAGAAAAAGACAGTAAACATTGTTAACAGTTTTCATGAAGTGGGCACTGGTAGCACTGCAGAGGACTGCTGTGAAGCCAATTGGAAAGATGGCTTTTCGTGCTGGTATTTGAAAGTGGCTGGTGGCAGGTGGCATCCAATGGGCAGTGATTTTTTTTTGTCATTAGGTCATACATATGCTGGGAACAGAGCTGGAATGTTATGTTGGGATAACAACCCGGGTCCAGTCCCAGTGTGACCAATCAGGGACCAACATTCTTTCTTGCCATTGTATAATGTGGGATAATGACACACCTCGGGAAGTGAAGCCCGAGGCAAAACCAAGGGCTTTACGCACCCGAGAAGTGCCATTATCTCTCAATTATACACACCCTGGAATGCCTTACTGTGATTATAAAATGGCCTCCCCTGATTTTTATGTTTGCTTGCATGCATGTGCAAGAAACATTATGTGGCAGCTTAGGAGAGAAGTGGGTTGTGGAGGTGCAGCACTGTGGCAGCCAGTGCCAGCACTGCATTTGTGGGCTTGGCAATGTTCACCCAATGCAGGCCCAGTGTCTTAATGACACTAGTTCTGCAAAAGTGCCACCAACTTGAAACTATTTGGCCACTGCAATGAGGGAGTGACTCGTCATTGCAGAGCAGTACCTTGCCTGGTGTAACATTTCCCTACACATGGCGGCAGCTTATGTCGCTGCAGCAGAGCCCCATGAAAGCCAACTGACAGGGGTGCCCACTCCCCATCAGCATAATTGCCCCTCCCATTTGTTGTGTGCTGAGGGGAATGCCTAATCCCCTCTGCTCTTGCCCCCCCAACACTCAGTACATGCCGATGGGGGTGCCCATTCCCTGTCAGCTACAGTCCCCCTTAAAAAAACACTCAGGTGGCATGCTGGTAGCCCACCCCAGGATGCCAAAAGTCCCTGTAAATAAGAAAATCTTCCTGTGATGTTATAAAAAGTTTTTAAACCTGTAAACTAGAAAACAGTCCCTCGTTGAGTCTCCCCAACCCACACCCACCCACTGCCCCTCAACACTCAGTACATGCCAATGGGGTACCCATTCCCTGTCAGCTACAGTCCCCTAAAACACTCAGGTGGCATGCTGGTAGCCCACCCCAGCGTGCCAAAGTCCCTGTAAATCAGAAAATCTTCCTGTAATGTTATAAAAAGTTTTTAAACCTGTAAACTAGAAAACAGTCCCCCGTTGAGTCTCCCCCAACCCATGCCCACCCACTGCACACCCCACCTCCCCACACACATCCTTCACTCCATACTTACCTCCAGAGTCCAGCGCGATGATCTTCAGTGGACTGACAACACATCTGCACTCTTCAAAGCTGACCACAAACTGAAGAAATACTGGTAAGCTGTATAATTTCATAAATGTTTTTTCTTCAATTTATGTGTATATCTCCGGAATTTTGGCACCAAATTTTCAACATGGGGTTATTGGGACCCCTCCTCATGAATTCAGACACTGTCATGATGTTATTTGGTCCCAAAAGGTGATTCCGTGGTCACTGCATGGAATCACCTTACGGGACCGAATAATGAAATGACAGTGCCACTGTTCATGAGGTGGGCTCTCAGAAAGCCTATGTTGCAAATTTGGTGAAAAAAATCCAAAACATTACTGTTTTACAAGCGTGCATTGGGCAGTTTCCACACACACTTGTAACTTCATGAATTTGTAATATTTTCACTCCAGATTTTCAACACTGCCATTTTTTCACACCTCCTTATGAACAGTGCAGCTGTCATTTTGCACATCCTGGCCAAAATGTGTTTTTGCACTTCCGGTGCAGAATAACATGGTCGTTGTGGTAAATCAGTGTTTGGGATAGCTTAAGAAAATCACAGTGACACTGTTCATGAGCAGAGGTCGTAAAATGCCTATGTTGAAATTTGGTGATGAAGGTACATAAAATGACTGTGTTAAGAGCGTGCCTTGCACAGTTTCTATGCACCCTCATAACTTTGAAAATTTTTAATATTTTCATGCCTGAGTTTCAACACTGACATTTTTTTACACCTCCTTATGAACAGTATAACTGTCATTTTTCACATCCTGGCCGAAATGTGTTTTCGCACTTCCAGAAAATAATAGCATGGCTGCTGTGGGAAGTCAGTGTTTGGGGCACATTAAGAAAATTACAGTGACACTGTTCATGAGCAGGGGTGCTAAAATGCCAG
This sequence comes from Neoceratodus forsteri, assembly GCA_016271365.2. Taxonomy (NCBI): domain Eukaryota; kingdom Metazoa; phylum Chordata; order Ceratodontiformes; family Ceratodontidae; genus Neoceratodus; species Neoceratodus forsteri. The sequence continues at coordinate 979,855,096 of CM057452.1, read as the reverse complement.
TGTTGAAAATTTAGTGACAAAAGTCCATAAAATGACTGTGTTACGAGCATACGTTGAACAGTTTCTATGCACCCTCGTAATTTCACACATTTGTAATATTTTCACTCCCGATTTTCAACATTGCCACTTTTTTACGCCTCCTTATGAACAGTACAGCTGTAATTTTTTATATACTGCCCAAAATATGCAATTACACATCTGGCGCAGAATAACAAGGTCGCTATGGAGATCAATGTTCGGAACAGATTAAGAAAATCATAGTGACAGTGTTCATGAGCAGAGGTCACAAAATGCCTATATTGAAAATTTGGTGAAATAATTCCACTAAATGACTGTGTTACATGCATGTGTTGTGCAATTTCCACTTACGCTCGGAAGTGCAAATATTTTTAATATTTTCACCACAGATTTTCAGCATTGCCATCTCTTCATACCTCCCTATGAATGGTACAGTTGTCATTCTTTACATCCTGCCCGATCTGTGTTTTCGTACATCTGGCACACAATGGCATGGTCGCTGTGGCAACTCAAAGTTTGGGACACATTAACAAAATCACAGTGTCACTGTTCATGAGAAGATGTCCTAAATGCTTTCATGAGGTGGGGGGTCACAGAAAGGCCATGTTGAAAATTTGTAGTGCAAATACCAACAAATGCCCGGGGCGTTAGGGTTTCTAACCATAACGTCCCACCCTGTACTGACTGATAGGCATCAGGGTTGTGCCTTTGGATTGCCAACTGTACTGCTCATGCCATTCCACCCCCACCCCCCCAACCTGTAGCCAGTGACAGGCATTGAGGTGTGCCTTGGACTCTTTGGCCCCAGAGTTCACCCCATTCTCCTATACTGCACCCATTTCAGCATATGTCCTTATGGAATGGGGTGACTGTAAAGCCAAACACCCCAAGGCACACCTCAACACTTGTCAGTGTCTGCAGGATAGGGTGAGGTGAAATGGCATGAACATTATGGACTATGACCCAAACGCATATACCAATGCCTGTCCATCTCTGCAGGGTGGAGGTGGGGTTGGAGTGAAGTTCAACACTTCACTGCCATTCCTATTCTGCATCTGTCTAACTCATACCTATCAACCTCTCAGCATTAAAAATCATAGCACTGGCCTTCAAAAATCATAGCAAAGGGCCAGAATGTGGAGCACTATCTTATTTTAAACAATAATATGTCTACAGACAGTGGGCCCAATATAGTTAGTGATAAGGAATGTTTCTGTCAGCTTAGTTCAATGATTTAATAGTTTGTGTGTCCAGAAATAGCTCTAACATTATGAGGAACATCAGTAAACCTATGAGGAGCAAGGGCAAATTTGAGTGTGAAAATCATAGCACTATGCAGAATTCATAGCATTTGAGAGGTGTGGTCTTAACTCCTGCATTTCCAATGCTAATACCAGTAAGCAAATATTCAGCATTGACAAATGCTTGTTTTATTTTAGGACCATGTAATGAGGCTGAGAAAGTTAAGCATTTCTAATCTGTGCTGTTGTGCTGGGATAACAGCATGGTCATGTGACTGGATTCTGCCAACCACAATGCAAAATTTCTCTTTCCCATTTTATAATAAGACACATTACACAGTTGCACAATAAATCAAATTAAGCAAAATATAAATGGCACTTAAAATGATGACGTAATAAACTGTTGATGAACTTGTTATCTGTAGCAGGTACAGGGCATGTAGAGGTGGTTATAAAGCCTTGATTTAAAGAGGGGCGCCTTTTATATTTTTGAAAGTGTGTTCCAGTTAGTGGGTAAACAGTGTAAAAACACAATTTTTTCCAGGGATAACTACATACATACATACATAATGCCAGCAGAAAAAGGCCCATTAGCCCATCAAGTCTACCCACCCTACCTAACTACTGTGCACTTGCCTTAGTCCCGCCTTCCTTATTTCTATCTGACTAGGTCCTTGGGATACATAAATTATCTCCAATCAGGGTTCCCAGCTGGTTGACACTGATGTATGAGTCATGAGTTAGCAAAGGTAGCTGGGGCGCATATCACATAGTGCACATGTGTGGGTTTTCACTCCCAGTGTAGTTCATTTGTCTTTTCCAACGTAGAGTAACCCTAATTTTACAGAGATCAGAGCGATGAGTATGATGACCAACGCCAAGTACAAACCTACAAAATCTACCACAGATCCTTGTGAACCTGGTTATCACTGATATACTGCCCAGTATATATGTATGTAATACTCACACAACCAGGAAAACATCTAGGGCTCTATAGTAGAAATACTGCTCAGGACAGATACACGGAGATACGCAATGGCCTGACTCAGAAAATCCTTTTTATCTTCATGACTGAGAGTTCAAGGGCTTAGCTCATGAGTGGAGAAGTCACAAGTGAGCCATGTAAGTCCTGTCTCCTCCTATGTGATGAAATGTCACACTTGGAGTCAGATCATAGTGTGTCCCACGTATACCATTTAATTTTAAATCTAACACTTTCAAATGAGATATTCTTGAGTGATTTATTTATTTAAATTCACTGCTCTGATTAGAATGCCCAACTGGAATGTTGCATCTCCATTTTGATGTTATCAAGCATTGTTAAATTGTTATATTAAATGGGCAAGGAATTACTTGCATCCTGATTGGCCAACACCTGTTTCTAGCAATTTCATTAAGACAGCACAACCAATGGCTAAAGAAAAGTCCCTGCCAGCAAGGGCACAGTCCCATTGAATATTAATTGGCATATTAGCAGTACTGTAGTGCTAAATTTAGAAGTGTGGGGTCTCCACAAATTATAATATCCCCAATCCATCACTAGCCAGGGGTCTGGGGTCCGCCTAGGCCCCAGAAGCTATTAGGTTTTTGATGCATTCTGGTGCATTTTGAGAGTCATTTTTACACTATTTGTCTGCTTTTAAGACCTTTTTTGACTTGTTACAAACAACCAATGTCACTATTAAAATAGCTAGCTAACCACCACCTTTGATGTAGGATCAAACATGCTTGACAGGCTCACAGGGGTCTGGGTGTATGTTTACAGATTAAATGTTGCATTGATATCAGTTTTATGATTTTATGGGAATATTTTTATACACTGGCAACCATTTCCCATTTTGCTCCTGCAACTGAGTCAGACATATAATTTCGCTGCCAGAACTGCCCCCACAGATCAGATTATAGTTCAGGTATGTCTATATTTGGGATTTGTGTAAAAAAACAAAGAAACACACTCACACACATCTTGCATCATGCATTTGTAGTTAAATCCTGGGGTCATCAGTTCCTGCTTGCTATTGAACTACTCACTACAGCCATTTTCTGCAACAACCCAGAAACTACAGATGAGACAGGAGGCATGTATTCATCATCTCCCTAAAAGGCCATACAACAGATGCAGCTAATTTATTACCTCAGAGAAGCAGAATCTTCCAAAACACAGGCTCTTAAAAAATAAATACGTAGTCCATATACAAGGCAAAAAGGGATAGAAAAGGAATTTGGTTTTATGTTGCTCTTTTCTAGCAAACTGTATCCCAAAGTACCTTACAAATTACAATGCACTAGGAAGGGGCATGAATGCTGCTATTTTCAACACACAGAAACATTTAAACAGGGAGATAAGCGAGATTAAGACTAGGGAGGTAAAGGTAAGTGACTCACTCCATGTCACAAAGACAGTAAGTAGCAGTTGCAGGAATCAAACCAGGCTCCAGATTCACAGTTCTGTGCTATAGCCAGTAGGTTAAACTCCCTGTCCCCAAACATAACCATTCTGACAAACACAAAACATAACCATTCTGACAAGCACAAAAAACATAATCATTCTGACAAGCACATATCACCATTGTCTTCATATTTTTATCTGTAATTGCTCAGCTGAGATGTAGCATCTCTTTTTTAGAGAGGTTTGAATTCTTATCCATGACTCCACTGCTGCAGTCCGACCAACCTTCACCCAATCCAACCCTCAACATACATGCAGGCTAAATACCTGGTGGGACAACATTGATCAGACCAGTCTCTCACTCTCTTACTGATGAGTGCTGCTTTCTTGAATCTTACCTTAAACTTCCCACCGAGCCCACACTGCAAAGGAGCACACCCGATTGGCTAGTGTGATGCCATGCCACCGATTGATGTCTTTACCTAGAAGCCTAACACATAGCAATGTTGCACAGCACAAAAGAGAAAAAATGGGCCAACATCCGTCAATTCCTAGTCATCGCCTTTTGTGTGGCATGCCACAAACAATGCACATGCACTGCAGACTGCATTTCTTCTCCTGGGCTGAGCATGTTAGCGGCAGTATGGCAACAAATTCAGAGTGAGGAGTCAGCATTAATGCACATTTGGTGACTCTGAGAACAGTTTAAAAAAAACAGACTTCTTCATAAATAAGTTTGGGAGAAGCACTCCCTCTAAAAATAAAGTAAGGAGTCTGCACTCCCTTGCGACCCCACAGGACTACACCACTGCATATTAGATTTTTAAAGTTAGAAATGACATCTATTATTTTTTCCATAGACCCACAGTAAATTAACATAATAATGGGACATATTATAGATATTTAATTAAAGATTAGTCTCAAAATAGTCATTATCTAATTACCCATTTCATGCTCTATAATGTGTTCAATCATATTGGAGGAATTTCATTCCCCACCCCCACTTCAACAGAAAATCACCATCAGTGTCAGTTCTCCGAACCCCTACACCATTCCACTGAACTCAATCATGCTGTTGTCTTTAGTAATTTCCTTCTTTTCAAAGTTGTGTTTGGTTCCTTTCTGTAAGAGAAACCCCAGTTGTCACTCAGGACTACTCCAGTATGACAGACAACCTCAGACAGCACTCTCTCTTGTTCTCATTCCTGCCCTCTGGCCTGCTTGTTTTGTTTCAAACTATGTTCCACCAGCTCTGTTGCTTCCTTGCCCACTTACTCGCTGTCTCTCTCTCTCTCTCTCTCTCTCTCTCTCTCTGTCTCACACTCTCTCTCCCTACTGCCTACCATGACATATATTTACCCTAAGACTGCCAACATAATTAGAACATATAGGAATTTTGGACTGATACATCAGTCCATGGCCCTGCAAGGGTTAAGCCTGCCTGCTCAGTTTTTCACTTTCCCAAATGCAGGTTGTTCTTTGTCTATAAACTGGGCATTTAGATTTCCTTACCCACGTAGTTATATAAAATTAATAATGTCAATCATGAACATGACTACTGCCACATCTGCCCCCTTCCTGAACACCAAGCAGTGAGGCAATAGAGATGACCCAGCAGTGTGCCCCCATCTGTGGGAATGATACTCAATAAAGTACTGGTGTTCTCCCCTTGCATTGCTTCCCACCACCCTTGACAGCTCTTCTTTGATGGTGAATCCTGATGAGGCAGACTACAGTGGTTTTAATTAAAAATGGATGTACACAATAAAGAAGATGTCTAATTAAAAAAAATACAGCAAATGGTTGTACACTGTGTTATGCACCTGTGTGCTTCATTCAGATCAGTCCTTTCTCAGTTTGGAAAGTAAAACTGTTCTCTGATCCACTGCTTGCCCACAAGCTTTTGTCAAGATTTATTCTTAAAAAAATTATACATACACAAAATTTAGTGAAAAGTTGATCTTTTTTTTTTTCATTTACTTGACAATGTTAAAATATGGCAACCCTTGGTGGCACCAAATAGGCAGAGAGACTGTATACCATTTTTTACAGAATTTAAGTAATGTTTTCATATGTTTGTAATTGTTTTATTCTTATTATATGTTTATTTCAGCAAATGCCCATTTTATAAAAGCAATAAGACACTCCAGTGGCATTGCTTGTACTAGGTTTACCCCACAATGAGGATCTGAAGGCACTTGGCTTCACCTCATGCCTTACTACATCCCGAACTGTGAGGTAAGCCTAATACAACCAATGTCCCCTTATGCTTTACTGCTTACTTCCCATTGGTTGGGTAGTCCCCAGGCAGCTAATTCCAAACTGTAAATTTCAAGATCACAAAGCTGACCTTCACATAATATGTTATCAAAAAGTAAGTTAAGTCTCATGTCAAGATATACAGTATGCTGTCTTTGCATTTTGTCACGCACACACACATTACATAAACACAAATACTGCACTTGTTACACATGCAAATATTACTCCTAAATATTTGTATTTTTTGTATTCACATAAAGCACTACTAGACCTTGACTGAAGCTGGGGTCACACACACACACACATGTGTGACTATTATACTCACAGCATGAATGCCTATTTTATTTATAACTGCATATTTTATTAAAAATCTCAACCCCTTGGTCGTACGCCATTATTAACAAGAGAAGTCTGAAATGCACAAAAATATTTTTTAGTAAAAAATAATCTAGCAAACATGCAGATACAAATGCAAGAACAACTAAATCAGTCATGTTCCCTACCCTAGAAAACCACAATTACTTCCTTACTGTGAAAAAAAACGAAATCTTCATTTTAAAATAAACAGTAAGCAGTGTAGCTTAGAAATACATACCATACGATGAGTGAAGATTTAAGAAAAGGAACAGCTGCAAACATACAAAAATAGTCCAGGACATAATGATTGGTCTATTAAACATTTCCCTCTGTAATCAGACTGTTGCTGCCACAACACTTAATCGACATCTGATACACTTCTGTTCCATGCAGCCTCAAACTTGATAAGAGGAAGTACAAGCAGAGTTATTCCTCAGCCTACCAAAGCCTGTTTTGTAAGTTTAGTAGGTTTTGACATCTAAGCTGACTAAAGAACAAATAATAAAAAAAAACTGAGGCATGAATATATGTGACCTGACTTTTATTTTGACAAATGATGTGCACCAGCTGTATCTGCTAGCTACTGTAGTTGCCAGAAGAATTTATTGTGAGGCTTGAAAATAATGCCCATTGACAATTTCTCCATGGGATTTTATTTCAAGAAGCAATGACGAACCTGCTGCTGTGTTTATTCCTGGTAAATCTGCATGTACCATTGCTTGGCGTGTGAGTCGTATGGCTGGCCAACCATCACTTGAAATAGGTACCCACACACTCTATCTGTATCCAAACACTGGTTGAGGAAACTCCCTAAAAGGTTTAACAACTCCATTCACTAACCCTCCTATCTCTTGAACAGCAGACTGACACCTTGAAGAAGACTTTGAGGAAAGTAATATTTTAACAAAATATTGCTTTCCATTTTAATATGTTCAGTAACAATTTTCCACCAGTGCTGTATTATTGTTCCCACACTAATACAGCACTGGTGGAAAATTGTTACTGAAAATATTCAGTGCAGCAGTGAATTCCTGGTTAACAGCTTACTTATCCAACTTTAGGCAGTAAGTAACCATAGACAAGACCCTGTCAGAGGTGGGTACTGTATGGTGGGGGTCCCACAGGGATCAGTACTCAGTCCCCTGTTATTCCTGATTTACGTGAATGACCTCCTTGACCATATACACCACTGCAAGAAAAAAACTCCATGCATATAACACAGTCCTCATTGCAAGAGAGACAAAAATCTCCAATCCGACTTTGATACCCTCCAAGAGTGGTTCTTCTCTGCAAAGATAGTCCTACATGGGGAAAAACAGTCTACCACCTTCCACAAAAAGGGATTAAAAACCAGAAACACCAGGAAGCTAAAAATCCAGCTACCAGATGGTTCTTCCATCAAAGAAACCAAAGAATACAAATACTTGTGAGTGGAAATCAACAATACACTAAGCTTCGAGAACCATATCAAATTAACAGTCAGAAAAGTGAATACCAGGCTAGGAGCACTCTGCTGCAACACCAATGCCATCCACAAAAAGACCAAACTGACTAGTCACCCAGATGCTGCTGCTGCCAGTTCTAAAGTGGAGAAGCATAGTCTACCAGTATGCAAGCAGCTATTTACTAGATAGACTAGGTGTAACCTAAAATAAGATGACAAGATTCATCCTCAGGTACCCATAGAACACACATCACTGCCAAATGTTCAGTGGACTAAATTGGAATTCTCTCAAAGACAGAGGACAAAAATCCAAGCTAATAATGACTCAGAAAATAGTTAAGGGCCAGATAACTGAATATCAAAACTTAGTTAACAGCTCTTCTAAAAACAAGTATGATATGAGACAGATCAGAAAATAGGGGCCTCCACATCCACAGGAAAATGACCCTCAATCACTTTATATAAAAATCTTAGAATTCCTTGTCTTCTGCATCATAAAAGAGGAAAATTCTGTCCAAATTAAAAACCGTACTACAAACAGAATTCACAGACATTTGTAATTGTACATAAATTGAAGCTGATTGCATGATCCTCTAACAGTGTAACAAACTTCCCTGGATCATCATCTGCTTTCTTGGTCCATACACTGCATCTGTATTTGCCATCCTATTTTAAATGATAAAGCCATTGCAACATACAGTACTTAATCAGAGGACAACTTTGCAAATAGGCCTATGGTGGTCCTATTGGTTCTTATCCTGTCTAAACATGGAAACTTAGTACTTGCGCCTTGGAGTTTGTTTACTCCAGCTGTTCTTTCCTCACTTGGAGTCATAATCCTCCCATATGACAGCACAGTCTGCTAGTGACGTGCAGTCACTGCACTAGAAGGCTAGCTGAAACTTACATAGAAGTTATTTGGATTACGTTATTTAAAGCATATCACATGCAGTAAATGAATTGAGGTTGGCTGGGAGCCACTCTTTTGTGCTGTTCTGACCCAGAGATGGTCATTCATGTGACCTGCTGGGTGCACCTCCAGACTACTGTACTAAAAGGAAGAGAATACCAACATTTATGCATTGGATCAAAGTGCAGAGTCTAACATTAAATTAGTTTGAAAGCTGGCATCATAAACAGTTAAAAAAAATCCAGTGCAGCTACTCTTAAAGCAGATAGAAGTTATACTGGCAGAAATGAACAAAGATACACTTGCAAGGGTTGCCAGAGGTCCCCATGCATAATGGTTTGTACTCCCATGCTATCAATATGGATTCAGGAGGGGACATGGGGAACTGGATCATATGATTGGAAGAACAGGGGTTGCACTGCCACATGGAAGCTCTAGGTGAGTGAGATGGCGCCTATTTCCACAGACGCAGTGACTTTTGTTGTGGGTCAAGGACATTGTCTCCTTCACAGAACATCATGGGAGGAGGTTGCCACCGGGCTGCAGGGGCTGACGGCTGCTATGCTGCTGTGTGCAGTGCAGCAGCCCGCCTGTGGGTGGCTATGGGTTAGGCGTGTTTCTCACATGCCTAATGTTGTACGGCAAATCTCTGAGCTGAGCAAGTAGCTGCACCGCACATCTCAGTAGAACATGGAGATGTGCAGCATATGCATGGGCATGCATCCTAGAGATGTGTTGCATACATTATGGCTGCACTTGGGTGCAGTCAGAGATGCACAGTGTATCTCCACTATTTGAATATCATGCTGCAGTGCATTTCTTGGACTACACAGGGGCATCTGAGATGTGCTGGTGCATCTCCTTTGAAAAGTTCCCCCACTGACTTCAGCATTTCCACCACTATTTACTTCTAACACACTTCATACACCACATTTCATTATTTATGAAAAGAGAAGCTCCCGCATTTTATGATTTATAAAAAGAGAAGCTTATCTCCTTTCCAATACACAAAACAAATTGACACGTGTTTTTGTTCCTCAGCACTTCTCCGATACCTGTAGAGTGAGGAGAGAGGCTGAAGACAGCTGAGGGAAGTCCATTGTGAAATCTGCAGAGTGGGAGATGGAGCAGAGTGACTCTGTGGCAGAAAACTGTACTGAGCATGAGCAGGGGCAGAGCAACAACTGGAGAGGGGAAGCAATCCAAATATTGATGCAGTTGTGGCCACAAGTAAAACTATGTTTCTAAGCTCCTGGCCCCATCTGTAAAGTTCAGGGAGCTGGGACAGCAACTTACTGATCCTCCTGCTGAGGCAGGGGGCCGACGACTACTACTGTGGCTCCTGCCACAAATGCCAACAATGGGTATGCAGCCACAACATCGACATTTTGACAGTTGAGACCCCTACATAGACAACAGTGCCACGTAGCTGTAGGGAACCCGCTGGAACCCATCACTGGCTGTCAGGGGTCCTGCACACCCCCAATCAGCTCCAACTTGGAGTTAAGAATTCTAAGTGGGGCTGGTGAGAGTGGTCCTGCCCCCTGCATGGGGGGTTCGGGGGCAAAGCCCCCCGAAGAAAACACTAGTGTGTTGTGGAAACCAGCAGCTGACTGCAAAATGCAGTCGACCTGCCGGTTTCACTGTCAGGTCCATCGACAGATATTTTGTTGATGACCCGTCATGGATCCCCAACAAAGGATACTGCTGTGCAGACCAGCCCCAGCTGACACTCACAAAGGCTGTTAGTTATGGCTATTTACTTAGTTCGCCAACAAGCAAAAACAGCTAAAGCTGAGTTACTATGCAGCATACAACAACAAAAAAAATTCTGGCCAGAGCCTATAGGGCTACAGCTGAGGAATTTGGGGTAAAAATTTGTTTTGTAATATTTTTTTACATCAAATTTGGAACATGGCCTTGTTATGACACTGCCTCATGAAGAAGGGCAGAGAAAATTGTCAACTCCTGGCCTAAAAGTGATTTTGAGCAGGGACTACAAAATCAACTTTCAAGAGGCAGAAATATATTTTGGGCAGGTGTTGAAAAATGACAGCTGTCATGTTCATAAGGTGCTGTAAAGATATGGCTATGTTGTAAATTTGGGTTAATAACACTGAAAATTACCAAAGTTGTGAGCCTGCATTCGCAAAATTCAAGGTAGGCTCATAACATTATTGTTTTGTAATATTTTTACACCAAATTTTCAACATGGCCATCTTATGACCCCACCTCATGAACAAGGGTACAGACAATTTTCAACTCCTGCCTGAAAGGTGGTTTCATGCAGGGACCGCAAAATTCTCTTTCAAGATGTAAGAAAAAACATTTGGGGCAGGTTTTGAAAATTGACAGCTGTCACATTTATGAGGTGTGGTAAAGATATAGCTATGTTGTAAATTTGGGGTAAAAATACTGAAAAAATACCAAAGTTGTGAGCCTGCATTTGCAAAATTCAATGTAGGTTCATAACTTTTATGTATTTTAAGATTTTTACACCAAATTTTCAACATAGCCTTTTTATGACCCCACCTCTTGAACAAGATCAGACAAACTTTTCATCTCCTGTCAGAATGGTGATTTAGTACAGGTATTACAAAATCAACTTTTGGGACAGATCTACCTAATAACAATGCTACTGTTCATGAGGTTGGGTCCCAAATAAGGCATGTTGAAAATGTGGGCCAAAAATATACGAAAATGCCCATATTTTGCCACTATGTTCAAAACCCCATCGAAACACATTAAACCACATACCTGAAAGGCTACACCTGTAGTTCAATGGATGAGCAACCAGTCACACCCCCTTTCTGAGCCACATAAGTGGCCTCTCCCAGCCTCCTTCTGAAACATTTTTTTGCCAGCCAGAGGCTCTGTTGGTCTGTTCTCTAACTTGGGCCTGCTGTGTCCATTACCTGAGGCCTGCTGGGGCCTCCCCCCCCCCCAGTTTATTCATGCTCTGGACTCTGCTGGATTTCTACTGAACGTGATCATGTGTTTTTCCTGCTTTGGTTAGTATTTGTTTTGCTTCTGGCTGCTGTGTGCTTCCTTGTGTGTTTGTTTTTCTGTTTTCCTGTGTACTTACTTTTGGTTTGCGTCTTCCTTTTTGGGGGCTTTCTCCTTTTCCTCAACATAATGTTGCCTCTTGTTTGCACTGTGTGTCTCCTGTGTCTGTGCTCAGGCCCCTACCAAATCTCAGTGTTCCTGCATTTGCTATTGCTTCTTTCAGCTCTCACTGCAGTGGTGGCCTCCTGTGCTTCATTAATTGCTTGCACCTGGTCCTGGCTCTGCTGCACAGCTAGCTGCTATTCTGTCTTACCTTAACCTGCTGCTTTTTGTGCAAGGCCTATTTACTTCAGCAGCCTTGTGTTCCCAAAAGGTTTCTTTCCTGCTTCCTTGCCCCCGGATTTCATTATTTACTCCATTTTTCCTTCTGCAAGCCCTTGGTTTTCATACAGCCTTTTTGGAGATTTAAAGCAGCAGTGCAATAAAAAAAGTTATTCCAAAAAGCTAATTCTCTGCTATGGTTATAAAAAATGTTGGCAGAACTATTGATTTGGGTTTTCTGGATGCTTCCTAGGCTGTGTACTATACATTTGCATTTTTGTCTGGACTCTTATCCTCCTCGGATCCTCAGTAGTATTTCTATACAAAAATGAGGTAGCCATCTTTTTTTCTTGAAAAATAATTACTTTAAAACATTCATAAAATCCTTAAATGATAATAACAGAACATTCCACCACCAACAAAAACCGGGAGGACATCTGGCATCAATTAGGAAGAAAAAAAGGTGTGGTCAAATTGTAACCCATTTTCATTGCACTGCTGCCTTAAATCTGTCTAACATACTTATTAGCACTCAGTGTGAATCAAACAAGAGCCCCCTGCTATACTGTATTGCCTTCACCATGGGATACAAGCCCACTTAAATGCAGTCATACCAAGCAGTTATTACAGTTGTTTTTCTGTGCATAATTGCCTATGCTTACATTGCCATGCTTTTTTAATTGTTCAGCTCAGCTACTGCTGGTAGCATTAATGGACTACTACTGAAAGCTGTTAACAACATTCTCCCCAATTTGGAGTTCATCTGGTACTGGAAATACCCCAGTTTTCCATACTTCATTCTGGTATACAGAACACCCCAGTTTTGCATACTTCTTTCTGGTATACCATCAAATGGGCGACTACAGATGAGTGATTCAGATATGAGTGACTCTATTTGTGCACCCAATGGAATAGTGTGTGGGTGTACATAGCGATGGTAGGGCTAGCAACTGTGGGAGGGTGGTAATGGTGAGAGAAAATGATGGGGGAGTTGTACTGTTGCTGGTTACGTACAGCAATGAGGCCTGCTACCGCTGAGCTGTCCACCTAGCATGATGGGTAGGATCATGGGCTGCCATAAAGATGGTCACAGGTTTGGGACTGCTGGTAGGTAAAAGTTTTTTCTGCATCATGTTGGCTGTTAGAATATTTTTTCCTTACTGTGTATCCTGGACCGATGGTTCCCCAGCTGTGGTGCCCCTTCCTATATATTCCCCTTTTCCTCAGTGTCCACCCCGAGCCGCAAACTGGCTGATTAAATGTTAATTTGAATATCTGTCTGGTCACCATATTGGAGGTCATTTCTGTAGGTTAGGGGCCAATTTTTATTTTGACAAAATGTACTCATTAGTGTGCGAGTCACAGTAGAAAAATCAGCCTAATGACATGGAACCCTTCTTTCTGCTATTGAAAATACCCCAGTTTTGAATACTTCTTTCTAGTATTGAAAATACCCCTGTTTTGTGGCCTGGTGGCACTGAGGGCTGAGGTGCTGGATGCCTTACCTTGCCCTACGCCAGTGACCCATGTTCGAGAATGAGCATGGGCTGCCAGAAGTTGATTGGGGAGGAGAAAGATTGAGCGTCCAATGGACTGCTCTCCTTCTGGGGGGTCCTCAAGAGTCAGCACCCATTCACTCCCTGGTGGAGGCTGGGGACCATGCACTGTGCTGTAGCATGGGGATGGGTTGGGGTAGATGCTTGAAGGAAGCACATGCAGATGCATGCTTGTGCCCCTCTGTCGGCATCATTGCATGCCCTCAACTCCACAGAGAAAACTGGAAAGGGAGTGGCATCCTGGTCAAGCAGCTTACATAGATACATAGATACATAGATTTTGATGGCAGATAAGGACCGTTTGGCCCACCCAGTCTGCCCATTTCCCTACCTAATGGATAAGCTGCAGATCCTAGTTAACCAGCAGCCTACTTCTTCCTACCCCAACCCCCTAGAATTGCCTTATGACTGTCCCATGCATGCTTGAATTCCACCACTGTTTTTGACTCCACAACCTCCTCCGGAAGGCCGTTCCATGCATCTACAACCCTCTGTGAAAAAATACTTCCTTAAATTACCTCTGAGCCGCCCCCTCTATCTTCAAATTGTGCCCTCTTGTTCTTGCACACCTCTTTTTTTGAAAGATGCTACCCTCTTGGACTTTGTTGATTCCCTTGAGGTACTTGAAAGTTTCTATCATGTCCCCCTCTCCCTCCTTTCCTCGAGGCTATACATATTAAGCTCCTTAAGTCTCTCTTCATATGTCTTCCGGTGCAGACCCTGCACCATTTTAGTTGCCCTCCTCTGGACAGCCTCCATCCTGTCTATGTCTTTGCAGAGATTGGGTCTCCAGAACTGCATGCAGTACTCCAGATGGGGTCTCACCAACTGTCCGTACAGAGGGATAATAACTTCCTGTTTTCTACTGGTGATGCCTCTCCCTATGCATCCCAGTATCCCCCCAGCCCTCCTTGCAGCCCTCTCACATTGCTTCCCACCTTTAGGTCATCTGATATGACTACCCCCCTGGTCCCTTTCCATTTTTGCTGTTGTTAGTATCTCACCCCACCATTGTGTACTCTTCCCCTGGGTTTTTGTTTCCCAGGTGCATTACCTTGAACTTCTTAGCACTGATGGCCAGCCGATGAACACCAGATCTGTGGGGTGAGCTTGAATCTAGATCCGGACAGGGTGGGTAAGTTGGGGGCTCCCCACCACCTTGCTATGGGGGTAAGCCACAGGGGATGAAAGACGAGATCCTGATGGAGTGCAACTGGACGGATGGGGGCTGGAGTCCCTTAGGGGGTTGCCAGAATATGGGAGCAGACTAGGTATGCCAGGAGGGGAAAAAGTAATAGCCAAAAAAAAAAGAAAGAAAATACCCCTGTTTCGAATACTTATTTTTTGGTATTGACCATACCCCAATTTTGAATACTTATTTCTGGTGATGACCATACCCCAGTTTTGAATATTTATTTCTAGTATTGAACATACCCCAGTTTTGAATACTTATTTCTGGTATTGAAAATACCCCAGTTTTTTATATGTATTTCTGGTATTGAAAATACCTCAGTTTTGAATACTTATTTCTGGTATTGAACATACCCCTGTTTTGAATACTTTCTGGTATTCACACTACCCCAGTTTCGAATACTTCTTTCTAGTATTGAACATACCTCTGTTTTGCATACTCGTTTCTGGTATTAAAAATTCCCCAGGCTTGAATACTCATTTCTGGTATTGAAAATGAAATGCAGGGGTCAATATGTTGCATGGCATTGTGCGATTACTTGATATTTATTGTTCTATGGGGAATGCTTACATCCTCTTTATGGGGGTCTGCACCCCCCCGGATCCCCCACTAAAGATTCCAACTCTGAGGGGGGTCCAACTCCGACTATGCACAGGTCCGGGTTTCACCATAATGCTGTATGCTATTAAGCGTATGACATTATGACCCAGTGCAATTGAAAATACCTTGGTTTTGAATACTTATTCCTGCTATTGTGAATGCCCTAGTTTTGAATACTTCCTTCTGGTATTGAACATATTTTGTTTTTGAATACTTATTTCTGGTATTGAAAATACCCCATTTATGAACACATATTATCATGCACTGAATATAACCCAATTTTGCTTACTTATTCCTGGTATTAAAAATACCCCAGTTTTGCTTACTAATGTCTGGTATTGAAAATACCTCAGTTTTGAGTACTTATTTCTGTTACTGAAAATACCCAGTTTTCAATACTTATTTCTGGTATTGAACATACCATAGTTTTGCTTACTTATTTCTGTTATTGAAAATACCCTATTTGGCCACATGATATGTTTGAGCGGGCAGGATGTATGATTCCTGGCTCCACTCCTTGGCTCAAAATTATATTAAAATGCTTACATCGAGTTCGAGATAACATACCTCAGAATGCAAATGGTAATTGGAAGACCTCCTGCAGGATTTACACTGGATTTCAGGTTGATTGCTGCACAGGAACAAGACTTCTTGATGGAGGCTGAGATGCAGCCTGCACATCTGATACACACTCCACTGCCCACATCAGAGAAAAATGAGGCCAAAAAGAAATCAAAAGTTCAAGTGGCAGCCAATCCTAAACTGAATGCGGCCCCTAATCCACTCTCAGAGGAGAAATTTTTACAGGAGTTCTCCCTTACAGAAATAATTGTATGAAATGTTTTCATGCTGCACACATAAAACTATCCAAGTATTCTGCAAGTATGATGTAAATGTTAAATTGTGAAAGACTGCATGCATGTGGCATACATGCAAAAAAGCAAGTGGTCACTGATAATTTCGCACATTAAAGTTAAATGACTTGTTCAGGATCACACCATACACAAGTAGGAATTGAGGAGATTCAAACCCAGGTCTTTATAAACCCAAATCTCTTGGCTTGCAGTTCAGTGCCTTTAACCACTAAGCCACACTGTCTGCACACATATGGCTCACTTGTACTTCAATACATACTGTATCTGAATACATCAGCATGCATGCGGCATGCTTGCAGCCAATGTATGCTTTTCAGTTTTCTTCTCTCCCTCATCTCATTTTCACAGTTGAACTGTAGCACACATACCAGTGGAAACACTTGTTTTTTTCCCACCCCCAATATACAAACTTACCCACAAAACCACTTAATTACTTTTGTCTGGCGTGTACTCCTATTTTTCTCTCCTTAGTTTTGAATGCTTACACACAAACAGACTTTAAGGTGCCATCACAAATGTAGCAATAACTTGACACACACACACACACACACACACCCCCACATGGCCAATCCCCCCTCCCCATGTACACACATTATAGTGGGTATGGTTATGCTGCCACAGACAACCCACCAAGTATAGATATAAGTAAAAAGACTCTTACTACCTAACATAATGTCATTACTTGTTTGGCATTATACTATTTATATTTTCAGTTAAATTATTAATTAAAAATACAGCCTGTTTCTTTAATGCTTCATTAATTTTAGATTACAGTTTCTAGTAATTGATGTTATTTACTATCACACAGTAGTGTGGAATGAATATAGGTACTGTCTCTTTAAGTGATAGCTTTAAAAGCTGGTTACCATACACACTGACTCCTCCCCTGCGATGAAGAATCCACAAAGGTTTGAAGCACTGGGGTTTGAATTTCACGTATGTCGTTTTTAGGTCTATGCACTTTACTTTATTAAACTGGCTTTTAGCATTGATTCAGTGCTGTTTTTGTTGAAACTTTGTTTGAGTGCAATGGGTTCTTTTTGCTTATGAGTAGTAAAGACTTGGTTACCTCCAAGAATAGGATAGTCAGATACAAATGCAGAATATATGTTATTCTTTAGAGGTGTTTATTCACAAATTAATTAAACAGAAATTCCCCCAAAAAAAAACAGCCCTTCCACGTTGGCCAGGGCTAGTTATATAGTTATGTGGCCACCCCCCTCTGCAACACCTAGTCATCTCTCATCCTCCAAAACATGCACGCAGTAAAACTCAATAGAATCTTTTTTTTATCACCCTCTGTCCCTAGTGGGATCACGTCTAAGATCACAAAGTACGATTTGTTAGAAACCTCCCCCAGCTGGCCAGCAACAGTAATCAAAATCCAGCCTAGCCCAACTGTGCAGGCTCTACAAGGTTTATTATTAAAGAGGTGCAGGAGATAACAAAAATGAAGACAATGTCAGCTCCTGCCACAGTGGGAGCATGGCAATCTTTTTCTTTTTTCATTATCTGATTCTGCTTCTCAGTCCCCTGGTCCCTATGGCATCCCCTAGGTCCTCTATCCACCTTCCTGTGGACTTACTTGTTATCTACCACTTGCCCGAGACCACACATTATGGGGTGTAGCCTGCCATTTCAGAGCGGCAGTGCATGCAGGGAGTGTTGGATAGGGCCAGAGTGTTTTCTTCCAGTTTTCTCCTAATGCGTTCAATATGCAAAGACAGGCATGCATGCTGGTATCTGTCTGCTGTGTCTCCCTTTCTTGTGTACTCACATGTGCTGCCACCTGGCTTCTGCCAGGTTATAGCCTCTCAGCAAGAGGCACTCCCCCCCACCCTGAGAGAGGAGATCTATCCCTGGGATACTTGAACCTCCATCCCGACTGACCCCCACTGACTCGTGCTCATATACAGACCCAAGCTGCTAGTGTTGTGAGCAGTAGCCCAGCAGCTGCACTGATAGGCCAGCCTAAAAACAATCTTTTTGTTAAATAGCCATCTGTGTGCTGGCCTGATGGTATGGAGAGCTGAGGCACTGGCACCTTACCTGCTGCCACACCGATCATGAACGAGGGTTGCTGGTAGTCAGATAGGGAGGAAAAGATTGAGCACCTGATGGCTGCTCTCCTGTCCTGTGGGGCGGGGGAGATCTGCATGCTCCACTGAATGACTGCCACCTGGTGGAGA
This sequence comes from Neoceratodus forsteri, assembly GCA_016271365.2. Lineage (NCBI taxonomy): Eukaryota > Metazoa > Chordata > Ceratodontiformes > Ceratodontidae > Neoceratodus > Neoceratodus forsteri. Next base: position 979,836,739 of record CM057452.1, on the reverse strand, counting down.
CCCGGTCATAATGTGGGTCTAGAAGGGCAGTGGAGGGAGGACTATGAGACTCCATGACGTGCAAGGGCCTCCACATGCACACATCCACATGTGCACCCCAACACAGGATATGGGGACAAAAATGAAAAAGGGAAGGCTCTGTCTTTGTGAAGCCCTGCCTGCCCTAGCTCCCTCATCATGATATTACCACTACTCTGTCCAATGGTCAGTCAGGCTGGTAGATGCCGGGTGGGGGTGGCAGGGACAGGGCTGAGATCCCGCTGGAGCTGAAATGCAGGGAGAAAAAGCTAAATAAAAAACAGCCATCTGTGTGGGTAGGGGAAGATGAATGGGTATAGTAGGGGAGCTGACCATGGAACTATGCTGAACCACATTTTGTTTCCAATTGTTTAACCAGGAGACACACTAAGCTGAAAGCTCTTTTACAGGTGCAACCTGGGAGCACTAGTAAGTTAGGTGATTTGCTCAGGGTAACACAGTATACATAGATAAATAGACAGTGTGGCAGATAAGGGCTTGTGGCCCACCCAGTCTGTCCATTTAAGCTTGTAAGTTCAGTTTATGTTTTCCTAGAAGTCTGTTGCCCCTTACCTCCAGAATTCCTTTATGTCTATCCCATGCATTCTTAAATCCTGTGACTGTGTCAGCCCCCACCACTTCCTCTGGCAGGGTGTTCCACTTGTATGCAAGTATGGGATTCAACCCCAGGTCTCCAGATTTGTAGCTCAGAGCCTTAAACCACTGTGCTATTCTGCCTCCCACATGCAGAGGGCAATCACATTAGTGCTATGGTTTTATTTTGTCCTCATTTTAACCTCCAATACCAAGTTCCTGGGGGAACAAAGTACAAAGCATTCGATTTATTTTGTTAGCTAGGTTAACTGCCTTTAAAGCTTTTTCATTTTGCAGGCGTCACTCTGGGCTCAACAGATAGCATTACATATATCTATTACAGTATTCAGCCACATACAATAGTTATCTGAATACTTCAAGCTTGTTGTACAAAGCTCATTCATAGGTTACAGTCACAGTTCAATTTTTTCGACAGATATGATTTCAGTTCAGTTCTAAGAGAAGTAAGCTATTCTCGTTAAGGCAGGATGGTATTGTAAATTTGCAGTCCTTGCAAAGTATTCAACTAAGGTACTTGCACACCCCTAATGCACTGTGGGTTTGTGCAGTAAGGAGTAATGAAGGGCACAAGCAGCTGTTGCAATAATGTTGTAAAAAGTTTCAAAAAATACAGACACAGCAACAAATAATAATCACAGCAGTACCATGAGGAGATGACTGCAGCTACAGTTCTGTGGATAAATTGCAGCTGGGGTGAAGTTTAGTTAGTCTGTGAAGCTGTTCCTTCATGCTAGCAACATGGAAGGATCTTTTTTTTTTATTTAATGTTCTGTATTGAGTTTGCAATGAGAACATACAAGACATACTAGGCAGTGCACTGACAGGTTACACTGACATGCCCCCCCCCACCCATTGAAACTCAAGAAGTAGTCCATGATCATGCATGGTACTACGTAAATATAACAGGACTGGGTAGGTGCAGCTTTGTTATATACTCTATTTTGAGGAAGGACAATAGGTAAAAGGTATGTAGATGAACCAGTGGATATGTCATCACCACTTGGATGTATTTCTCTTGCAGTAAAAGCATGTTAAATTCTTGCAAGTGCCTTAAATCTGTCATTCATGCATGCAATCATTTTCTCTGTTTTTGAGGCCAAGGGGATTTCTACATGCCATTCATGGTACATGGGAGTGTCACTGTCTTTCCAATGGTGCAGTATGATTTCTTTCGGCAAACATTGAAATTAATGTCATGTAGAATTTTAGAACTCTCAGCAGCTGATCAGTGTACTTTCCAATAACGCAAATGTTCGCTGTGAAGGCAGAGTCAAGGATCAGTTTTATTTTGGATCTTTTCCTAAAGTGATCTTGTTTAATCACACTCCCACAGAATATGCAATAGTCGCCAGCCTGCTGGCACAGCAGTAGTGTTGCTGCCTGTGGCACTGACAACTCGGGTTCAGGAACAAGCCTGGAGCATCAGAGGGCTGGCAGGGGGGAGGAGGCTTGAGCATCTGTCAGACTGCTCTCCTCCTTCAGGTAGGACTTTAGACCCCTTTTAAAGGCTTTCAATGAGGGGGCCTCTCTCAAAGACCTTGGTAGCAAGTTTCACAGGGTCAGACCAGCAACAGAGAATGTGCACACACCAGATGATTTCAAGCAGACCCAGAAAACTGCAGAAGGCCCTCCTCATAGGAACAGAGAGGACGGGGAGCTGGTAGGGAGACAGTAGGTCCCACAGGTAGCAAGACCCAAGGCCATGTAGGGCTTTATAGGTCAGCAAGCCAACATTGAATGTAATCCACCACCTCCCCACCAGCGAGTGAAGATCATGTAAGCCCAGTGTTATATGGCAGACCTGAAAGGTCCACCAACAGCCTTCCCACTGATTTCTGCACCACCTAAAGATGACACAGGGCATGTCCCATTAGCCCCAGTTCCAATGTCCCATTAGCCCCAGCTACAAGGCATTGCAGTAAACTAGATGTCTGAATGTCACAAAGGTGTTCTAGTGAGGGCAGGTTAGGGATAACAATTTTAATCCAGGTGATATTCCTCAAGTGGTAAAAATCACTTTGGACAATGGTTGACACCTGAGTCTCTAGTGTCAGATTGCTGTCAAGGATAATGCTCAGATTTTTCACCTTCGCTGAGTTGGTCAGCAGGGAGTAAACAACTGTTAGGCTGGAGTTCTCCCTGACCTGCCCAGTGGCCCGCCAGCAATCAGGCTCAATCACAAACACCTGTCTTATCTGGATTCAGCTTTTAGCCAGTTGAAGGACATCCAGCATGGAAACTTGGCCAGGCAAGAGTTAAATACAGAGGGCAGAATTCATAAAGGAGATGCACTGGTCGCAAATGAGATGCACCAGCACAACCCAGAAATGCACCATGGAGCCATGCAGAGACAGAGCAGATGCTCAGGTGGAAGCCAGATGCACTGTGAGAAACAGGAATGTGCCGGAGATGCAACATAATAACATGCAGCACAATTCGAGGGGGTGTGGACCGGCATATACAGCACAGAGCCATTCACAGAGTAGAATGAGTATGCAAGTATGGAGCATTCACAGTGCAAGTACCAAATGCTCCATGGGGAGATAAGTATAAATGGAGTTGACTTAAGTACAAGCCCCCAGCAGGCCGACAGCAGGTGAGCAGGAGCAAGCAGGAAGACAGAAGCAGCAGAAGGCTAAGAATGAATGGAGCACCATTCCTGATGGTGGGCATGATAATGGGGATGAGGAGACAGGCGAATCAGCAATGTGGCGGTGGAAGGCACCGTAGGCAGCCAGCCCCATGGTGGTATCATGCCAGTCTGACGTTTGAACAGCTGACATATACCGAAATGGTCAGCCAATACCACCTGAACAGGGCTATTCTGAGGCAGCTCTGTGAAATGTGCCATGATGAAATGCATGCACCCACTGGAAGAGGTCATGCCATAGCAGTGGAGACCAAGGTGACAACAGTAATGTGCCTACTCACCACAGGACCTTCCAGAGGCCAGCTGGAGTCACCATTGTCATCTTCCAGCTGTCCACATCCCATCTCCTCACACAATTCCTCACTGCACTGCTCCTACATGCTTCAGAATTCATCCACTTCCCAAGCACACAGGCAGAGCAGACAGAAGCCATGCAACAGTTCCACAGGGTGGCATGCATGCCAGGCATCATTGAGGCCATTGGAGTTAATGAAAAAAAGAGAGAGGACATCTTGGAGTACAAACAAAGAGAGAAAGAAAAAAGAATGAGTTTTGTTACAACATACTCAGCTGTGTCCATGTATTTGAGAACAATAATTAACCAACATTGGCATCTTTTGGGTGTTGATAAAGGTCTTAAAAAGGTAAGTGAGATGGCCCCTTTGGTATCTTTTAGAAGAGGTAAGAATCTCAAGGATTTATTGGTACGCAGTGAACACAAAGATTCAGTTTCTCATGATAACTGGTTAAAAGTTAAGCCTAAAGGATTTTTTCCATGTTACAATTGTGTGACGTGCATTAATGCCAAATAGGGCAATGTATTTTATAACCCAAGTTTGAGTGGCATAAAGCAGTTACAGATAAATCATTTAATCACGTGTAATGCCATCTTTGTGGTTTATGCAATATGGTGTGTATGTGGTTTAATGTATATAGGACAAACTACACATAGGTTAAAAGAAAGGGCGCAAGAACATTTTAGGGCTATCAAACAACAAAATTTACAACATCCTATTGCTAGACACTTCAATGAAATTACAGATGATGGGGAACATTCTATTTGTTACATGAATGTTGATCATGTGCCCCCTCTGCACAGAGGTGGAAATAGGGAAAAGATTTTGGACCAAAAAGAATCCAGGCTTATTTTTTGTTTAAAAACATTAAAACCAGCAGGATTCAATGATTATATGGACTGGAAACCCTTTTTGTGAAGGTTAACAGGAGCGATGGATAGTTTTCAATTGAGCATTATGTTTTGATTATGAATTCAAGCAGACTAAAAGACTCTAAGAGAATTTATAAGGAGCAAAGGATGTGCTTTGGAAAAACACATTTAGTATTTTACTTCATGTGTTTGAACATTTTTTTTTAATTTGTCTCACCTGGAGGGTTGGTTAACTGCAATGTGCTTTCAGGCAGTTCTATCTGGAGCTTTAAACTTGGAAATATGCCATTAAATTATGCACCAGTTGAACTAAAGAGAGCCTGGAAACACAGAGCAGTCACTAACCCCCATTCGAGTAAGCTAAGGATTATTCATAAACTAAATTAATCATTTCTTATGCTTATGATGGTTGTTAAGCCCTTTAGTAATCAGTTAAATAGTATATAAAACTGATTTAATTGCATTGGTGATATGATGGAACACTGCGTGTTAATGTAATGAGTGAATAATTGGGCTTTAATGATTCTGTTAACATGCAATTATGAGAGACAATAATTGGATTCAGCTGATGTTTAAATACTATATAAAGGTGCACATCACTAGGAGGCGACACCCCTGATGAAGAGGTCTCTGTGACCTCGAAGCACTGGGCTGCTTACACTGACTTGGTATGTGAATCTTGCACATAGTGTTTTATGAATTTTTGATCACATATTTGACATATGTATTATACTGTAAATATTGCTTATTTATTATGAATATGTCCTTTTCTTAAAGAAAAGACAAATAATAAAAATAAAGATTCTTAAAAGATTTAAATCTGCCGGAGTGCCTTTTCTTATATATAGTCACAGGGGCCACTGACTGCACCCATGTGGCAATCCGTGCACCACATGGTGAGGATGGTGGATGTCAACTTTAAGGGCTGCCACTCTGTAAATTGCCAGGTGGGGTGCAATGCCACAGGGTGCATCAGCAATGTCTGTGCCACACACCCTGGGAGCCCATATGATGTCTTCATGTGGCACCAGTTTGCCCTCTGCTGCAGGTTTGAGGCTGGGAACATACTGAGCGGACATCTTGTAGGTGTGTGGGGCACGTTGAACTGCACAGGAACAGGACACCATGGTGCAGCACAGGATGGGAGGGGGCAGGTGTGCAAGTACCACGATGCACAATGTGCAGAGGGGATAGCACAGGAGAGACACTGGAGGGGAGACAGCACTGCACCCATGCACACAGTGGGACAATGCAGCACAACAACAATGCATGGGAGGTGGGATGCAGTACAACAGCAGGCATGAGTGGCAGGGCAGACCACAGCACATGCAGACATGCATGTGCAGTCACTGTGCACACTGGTGCAGACAATGGGGACCAGAACACACACAGGAAACCATGACATGGGCAAGCACAGGTAGACCTGCACAGCATGGACAGGCCACAGCAGGTGGAAGGAGGATGTAGGCTGACAGGGATGATCAACACATGATCTGTGGTGTATAACTGGCACCCATGACAGTGCGCCATGGTGACTGGGGAGAGGGCATGATGCACATGTAAGCAGTGGAGTAACAGCCACCCTTGCTCCCCACAGGTGATGCCACATACCCACTCCAACTCTGGCTACTGACCCCATTCTGATGACCCAGAACAGAGGCAGAGGAGCATTACAATGAGACACACATTGCTATGAGCGCCATGATTGAGCATGTCTTCAGCATGCTGAAGATGTGCTTCCAGTGTCTGGATAGGTTGGGTGGTGCCCTACAGTATAGCCCAGAGAAAACCTGTGGCATATTCCTGGCCTGTTGTATACTACACAACATGGCTATTGACTGTGGAATTGCTGTCCAGGCTGAGGAGGGCAATAGTTCTGGGGAGGAAGATGAGGGTGGGGAAGAGGATGCAGTGGTTCAGGGGCATCAGCCTGGATCACCAATGCCATGCAGGGACCCACGGCTGGTTGCAAGTATCCAGCAGCACAGGGAGTCTATTGTGGAGGAGCACTTTGGCAACCACAGGTGAGTATCACAGGTGGGTACTACAAGGATGGCACCCCACACCACACACACAACTTCACACAGTCAGACACACACCACAGGCCATGCAACAGCAGCAGTGCCATACTGTAGTGCACCCATGATGGTGACCATGTTACACACACACACACACACACATATACACATATGCGCAGAACAGGATCCACATGACCATGGACCACTGTGTATGTGCCGGGGATGGCATGGATCAGTGTACAGCTGCTGGCATACATGCACAGCAGACACAGGGCTGCACTCATCACATCCATGCCACACAGTACAACAATGGTGCTCACGGACATGCATGTAACAATGCACAGGGGACCCACAATGGCAACTCACTGGGGGAGGCACACGTTACACATGCCACCCCAGGCATGGGGAGCCACATGAGTGGGACACACATGATGCAGGTGCAGGTGCCATGTGATCAGTGACCCAGACATCACAGGGAGGAACCACGGCCACTACAGACATGTGGGCAGCCACGTCCATCACTGGTAGTCACTGAAGCAGCACCACCAGCCACGGGGGAGTTGCCAACATCCCACAAGGGGTACTGCAGTGAGACCATAAAAGGGTGCTCACTGGTGTGATGGCCCAATGATCCATGTCAGTTACTGGGATGCTGGCCATGGAGAACTGTGGTGACAGCATCAGCAGCAATGGGTCCACCTGATGCCACTGCCTGGGCACGCGTGAGGCACCCCTGGGTGTTCAGCTGGAGGCCCGGTGGCCACAGTGCGCACTGGATGCACATGCAGCCTAGGCAGTATGCACAATTCACTCCAGAGCTGCTGTAATGACCACCTGCAGTAGGCATGCCTATGCCAACATCTGGGCACACCATGCAGCCACTGACTCATACTCAATGGCCAGCAGCATCCAAAGACCCCTGAGTTCTGCTTGTAGGGTTGCCTGCCCTCCACAGTATCCCGCAGGAGGCATGCATAGCCCTCAATCTCATCGGCGGGTGAAGGCTTACAGGGATGGTGGCAATGGCTGAGTGGTGTGACAGCCTGCCACTGTGTATCCACTGTTCAATCAATCAATCAATCAATCAAATCTTTATTTATTCAGGTGATCATCATTGAGCAAGGCTCATTTACAAGATGGACCTGATAAGGTCAAGGTTCGAGTTGGTGCACAGCAATTACATCACATACTTATGAGACAGTTATACATACAGAAACAAGAAAATGTTATTTATAACACAATAATATACAGAGAATTCACATGTTAAAGCTTGCAAGAAAGTTAAACTAACATCTACAATATGTACAATACATATATATCACAATGAGGGCCCTGACAGTCGCTCACATAATGAGTACAAGGATGGTGAAGGGAATATTGGGTGCCATATACTGGCGGTGTCTGGCTGGAAAGAATATGCCATATGTGATTGGAATATGGTTTTGTGGGATGACTATTCTATCTCTAGCGGTAGCAACTGCATTTCTCTGTGAAGAAGGCTGTGCAGTGCTGCTTGAAGGATGTAAATGGAATGATAATGGACAGTTTTAGGGATTTTTGTAGGGTGTTCCATGCTATGGCTAGAGAGTAGCTGATTGCTGCCCTCCCTATTTTGGTGTTGACTTTGGGCAATTTGAGCAGGATGATATTGTTGCTTCTTAGGGCATAGAAGCTGGGAGTGGTCAGGTTGAAGCAGTTGGTGGATGAACCACAGAAGGCTGGGGTATTGGTGGGGAATGGGCTTGTGCAATCACAGCGCATCCACGTATGGCTGCATCAGATCCACCACTGCCTGCGGCAGACCCACATCATCCTGCTGAGCCATGCAGGAGGTCCCTGCTGCCACAGCAACACCGGGCACACAGCCCACAGCACCCACCACCATGGGTGGCAGTGCATGCTCTGCCAGCATGCCATGGGTGGCAGGAACACGAACGCCTACAGGTTTCACCTGTGCATGCACCCATGTGTCATGTGCCACACTGTTAGCCATGTGCTCTGGGATTTGTGTGGCATCAAGATCATCAGCAATATCGCTATATGCCCCCTGTGTACCTGATGCAAGCACCAGCAGGGCACCAGCAATGTCCACCGTGTCCTTTGGATCATCATCAGCCAAACCCAGGAAACCCTCCAGCCAAGTGACGTCACTGTCACCAGCAATGGCACCACTTGCTGAGGTGTATGACAGGCCTGCCACCACTGGTGATGTATCTTGGGAAGATGTGGTGTGGGACGGTCCAGGGACGGCACCATCCTCAGTCGTGTCCCCAGCCCTGTGGAACAGCCCTGCATCATCACCTGCTGTGGCATCCCTTGATGCATCAGACATGGCAGCACCCATGAGGCATGATGGAGCTGCAACAGAAAGAACGGAGACATGGTTACAAACGTAGGAGACAGGAGTGTTCAGACAGGCATGTAAAGTGTGACATAGGAGTGTGCCATTGTTGTGCCTGACAGTCCCTGCGATGGACATACAATGCCCGTTCCACTGATGGAGCCATGCACCAGCACTAGCTGGAGAGGCCCAGTGCCTGTACATGCCCACATGTCACCATGTGGGACTGTGCAACACCCTGGTCACCAACTACTGGGATGGTAGCACTTATGTGCAGGGCACCACAATGCCACAGATGCCCCCCCAAAGATGCCCAGCCCATCACATGGCTGCACAGCATGGGCCACAGATGGGGCACACAGATCCTTGGTGAAGCACATAAGCACACGGCATGACAGTCACACACAGTGGGGCTGTCACAGTGCTCATGGCACACACACGTAGACAGACACGTATCTGTGGCATGTATACTCACAGTTCTGCGATGGGCTGCCACCCATCTGGAACCCCCCCTCTGGGTACACCCTGCTTGGCTGCATGGCCCATGCTGGCCACAAGCAGCTCCTTTATGGGTGTGAGGTGCACCACTGTCTGTGGACCACCCCCTGTCTGTCTCATTGAGGCCTCTATGTGTATAACCTTTTCCTTGGCTCTCCTCCTCTCATCTTCAGATGCTTCCTGCACTCCTGTGGGGTCCTGTTGTACTTCCCAGCTGCATTGACATGCCATGCCACTGCCTCTCAGGCCTCGTCCCGCAGCTTATGGCCACTACCCCTTCCAGACAGGGTGTCCTTCTTCAGCAGGTATGCCTCAGTCAGTATCCTATCTGCATCACCAGTGAAGTTTGAACATCTGCGTCCAGTGGCTGTCTCTCGTCCAGTCATGTTGGCTACTGTGGGTGAGAATATGCAGCCATCAGCCATGCACATGCGGCCCCATACAAGAGCAGCCATGGCATCTGGCTGCAGCAGGGTCATGGCACCCTGCCTGCTGAACACAAAACCACCTGCCATACATATGTTTGTATTAATGTTTTGTATTTATGTTTTGTATCTATTGCTATGTTATGTAATATTGTTACATCTTTGGCTATGCCCCGGGTCGTATATGAAAAAAGGCTTCGCTCATATACTTACCTTGAAAACTAAAGTTGAAATAAAAAAATAAACAAAATATCCAGAACAGTATCTGGGACTATCAGAGACAGCTGTGCATTGGCCATCAAGTCCTTTTGCTCTGGCATGTGTAGAAACACTGTCCTGGACATGATGCAGGTGTTGCATGTCATGGAACACTGACTGGTGGCCAGGACTGCAGTACACATGGCAGCTGGCCATGTTACCATGGTACACCACCCACCAGCAACCCCCCAAAGCCGTGCCTCATATGGCCAGTGGGACAGTGCGTGGCACACAACAAGATGTGTCTGTTATCCTTGCACAACCATGTAGGATACCTGTATGTCCAAGGCCTCAAACCATCCTGTGGTGCTGCTACACCACCTTTGGAATATTGTAAAACCTACCTTCAAGGCTGTAATTCCTCTCAGTCACCTGAGCTCTGTGGAGAGACATTCAGGAGCACTTATGGCTCAGGTCATGCAAATGAGGTTTGCAGAGTAGTAATGAGATGTTAAACAGGGGAGATGCCCCTGAGTATGGCAATGAGCTGATCTGGGAGCAATGTCTGTGAATTGCATAATTGCCCTCAGCTCATCCCAATTAGCATGGCACATCCGCTGTGTTGGGCACATCCTCACACAGTGCAATCAAGCACATGCACATTGGCCTTGGGGCAAGTCCTGAATATGGCACATCCTTCATGGTGCATATTCGCACGTGCACTATTGACCTGACAAGCACAGCTCTACCTGTCCAGTTGCACATAATGCACAACTGCCCCCTGCCTTGCATGACCGACCATATGCGCAATGCCCACTGTGCTGCATGTTACGTTGTGTACGTTTATCATGCAATGGTTTGATTTTGTGCACTTGTGGCATACGTCACAACACCAGCACTGTGCGTGGCACCACATGCCAGTCACAATATGCCGTCCACGTGCGGTGTGCACAAGTGCGACAATGCATGCCATTCACAAGATGGTGTCCACGTGAGGTGGGCACATGCGTGACTCAGCCATGATCCATGACCCTGTCTTCCTACCCTGTCAGTATGTGGTGCACATGAACAATTGAGTACTATTGATGGTAATCACACTACAACACACCGTGAGCGATGCTTGGCACAACAGCTAAACACGCATGTGACGTAATTGCCCAGAGGCATGCAGCAACCATACTGTGCAAACCTGCTCTGCTGCCACATGCGCAGAGGCCTGGCACAAGGGCCATGAACTGGAGTGAGGTAGAGCTCCTCAACATTGTGGCCCTAGTGATGCAGGTGGAGGGGCAGCTGTTTGGCCAAGAGGACCTGCATGAGCCATGATCAGATATGTGGGCCAGGATTGCAGAGCAACTAGTGTGGAGGATGGATGTCCTTCACAGTGGGGAGCAGTACAGGCACCATTACAGTGACCTGCAGCGCAGGGGCCAAGTGAAGCTGGAAAGCCTGCAGAACTGTGCATGCAGGGGTGCAGCGCCATGCCCAGGTATGTCACAGTTCTACAGTTGCACAGGGTGAGCATGGGGGTTGGGGCGGATACACCACATGCCACTACACTCCCAAGGGGCACTCACACACACATGGGCACAGCTTCACATGCACAGTGTTGCCCTTTCCCACACATCACAGGGGCTGGGCATGTGTGCTATGGTACTTGGGTGGGGCATGGCTATTGTGGCATGCATGGGGTGACACTGCCATATGCATTGCATGCCTACATCTGCACACATGGTGGGCACAGGATGGGGTGCCATGTGTAGCTGCTCATGGTCGGGGCTATCACCACTGAGGCACTGTGGGTTGCCATCTTCACTGCATACTGGAACAGGTGTTGTGGGGGGTGTTGTCTCACATCAAATCTCCTCATGGTGTTCTCTGCATTTGTTTACTCTGCAGAGCCAGTGGCCAGGTAGTGGGCCATGAAAGCAGTTGAGGTCTGGAACTTTAGAGCCACTGGAGGTGCCTGTGGACAGGGCTGTGCTAGGGCAGGTGAGTGACTGTCTTGTGCCTTATCTGTGTGTCAGGTGGGGTGGGTGTGTGCTCTGCTGTCTGTTACTGGTACACTGTGCATGTCCATGTGTTGCTGGGTGCGCACACACATTGGGGTGTTGCATTTGCGGCGTGTGCCTGGGTCACAGTGCTCCTGGTCCCTACATGGACACTCACCATGTGTGCATGTCATGCACACTGTGGGCACACAGTAGTGCTCCAGTGGTGTCCTGATGGGCCTGCATGCTTGTGTGGCCTGCTGTCATGTGCACATGTTGCATGTGGCTTAGCCTTATGCCCCTCTGCAAACACCCCTGTATGACTGCATGGGACATGTTCCCACTTGATTACTGTGCCTGGATTGGTGTGCATTGTGCCCAGCAGGCTCTTGGCCATTTTTGTGGTGAATGCCTCCAGCATATATGCAAGGGATGGGGTGAGACTGTGAAACATGGCACTTAATCTCTGTTATCTGTGTCCCCCACTGTAGATCCACAGGGTGTAGTAACATGAAGACAAGGCCATTGGAGGAGGCATCCAGGACTGCTGCAGCAGGAGGGGCTCCATGTCCGGCACTCTATGGAAGACTCCTTGAGGCCACTGTACTGGCATCAGGGTCACCTTTTATGGGCACTGACACAGCTGATCCAGCTGCTCTCAACAGGGGGATGTAGGCATGTGTGCTGTACTGTGGCACGTCCCATGGCCTAGGACTTGGGACATTGTTTTCATTGCTCACACTCCCTTCAGTCCCACTGTTTACCCTAGCTGTCCTCTCTACTTGCACCCGCACACACATTCCTCCCCTGCATTCCTCTGTCATTCTTGTTCAGGCCCCCACACTCCTTTTCCCATTTCTGGCCTGCTGTTGTTGTAAATAGTTGTTATTGTTCCATTGTGTTTAGTAAATTGTTTTTATTCTGAACCATTGTCTGTGGTCATTCACTGTTTCTTGTGGTTGTGCTTTGTTGTTGTTTGCAGCTGTCCGCTGTCCCCTTGGTGCCGTACACATGTCTGCACGTGTGTTATGGCAGGTGGCTACCTCTTGCCCCTGCCATGTCCCACCCACTGTGTGCCCACCGTGTCGCCTGTGGTGTGTGGGTGGGCATGGTGTCATGCTGCCTTTGTCTGTGCCCCTGGTCTGTGTGTGATGCCTGTGGCATGCATCCGTTGCACTACTGCACTGTTAGTCATCAGACCTGTGTGTGGTCCACAGTGGTTGAGGGCATCATATGCCTGTGTGGCACATTGCTTTCACCTGTGTGCCAGTCAGCCTATGCACCAGTGTGCCCCTGTGTGGCATCACACACCTCCACATCCCTGGGCTCCTGTGTAGGTGGCCATGTCATGTGGACACCTCCATGCTGCATGGTGTCCCCAGCAGCTATGTCACACCTTGACGGGCGAGGGTATGCCTGTCATATGTGCCAGCTGGGGTACTGTGCGGGTTGCATTGTGTGCTTCTGGGTGTTGCTCTGTGTGTCCTGTCTGTTCACATCATCTACTTTGGCCGCTGTTGGGTCCTTTGCCACTCTGGCTGGTCCCTTTGGGTGTGTGTCCCAGCCTCCTTTGTTCCACTGCAGTTTCCCCCATGTTGCTCCTCCATTCCCTGCTGAGTTACTCCATATTCACTGTTCTGCTTCCCTGGGTGGTTTTGTCCATCACAGTTTTACAGGGGCATCTCCAGTTGTGCCATGCACCATCCGTGTGATTCACGGTGGGGATGCGCATGGGGCATCCTGTGGTGCATCCCTTTGTGAATAGCACTGTCTTAGGTCAGCACATCCTGGTTGCACCAGTGCATCTCATTTGCCCCCAGCGCATCTCCTTTGTGAATCCAGCTCCAAGACAGCATCTCATTGTATAGGTGCAAAAGACATGTACAGCTGGGTGTCATCTGCATAACAGTGAAAACCCATGCTGTGCCATCTAATAATGTCTCCCAGGTGAAGCATGCACACTGAAAAAAAAATAGGTGAGAGGATTGAACCCTGAGAGACTCCAAAGGACAGGGGCATCAGGTGGGAGAAAGAAATTTCCATCACCACTCTCTGCATCCTGCCTGTGAGATAGGACTTAAACCAGTTGATGATTGTACCAGCAAGTCCAAAACATTCCCAAAGGCAATCTAGCAACACCCCATGAATGACGGTGTCAAATGCAGCAGAGATCAAGAAGGACAAGAACAGATCATTCACCCCTATATCTCACCCTAAGGAGATCTTTTTGCACCTTGACAAGGGCAGACTCCACACTGTGTCTAGACCTAAATCCAGACTGGACCAGTTCAAAGATATCACAGATAACAAGATGCACCTCAAGCTGGACAGCCACCACAATCTCAATAACTTTCCCAAAAAGGGTAGGTTAGAGATTGGTCTGTAATTCACCAGACAGTCCAGATCCAGAAAAAGCTTTTTCAAGAGGGGTTTCACAACAGCCTCCTTCAGAGGATCATGAAAAAAACTCTTAAAAGGGAACATCATACTATTTGGCAAATACCAGACCCATTGGTCTAACACAGCCCACTAGGAGGCACACTGGACCCCAGTTTAGGTCACAGAATGTTGGTCATCGCTTTGAGACTATCCTATTAATCTCTTCCACCTCCACTGGATCAAACTCACTCCAGACTAAGGGAAGACCTCCTTGAGTCCTAGGCCTGACACTACACAAGAACCGAAAGGCCTGGGGGAGATGCTGGATCTCATAGAGGACACCTTGTCAATGAAAAATAGAGCAAACACTTCACATTTAGTAGGTGACCAGGCTCTCACTGGTTCAAGACAGGCAGGATAGAGAAGCTTGTCTAAAGGGGAGATTCTGATAATGGTAGACTCCAACATGCCAGATAAAGATTGGTCGATACCAGCAGGACCATCCACCAGAGCTAGACACATAGTGGATTCCCTGCTGGGGGAGGGCCTCAAACAACTGGTACAACAACCCACAAGAGACAGGGCTATCCTAAATCTAGTAATGACTAATGAGGAAAGGATCACAGAACTCCAGGTAGAAGGTCACCTGAGGGCCAATGATCATCACATGGTATGGTTCAATTTGGCCACTAGAAATGAATCATCCCATTTCAACAAAAAATATGGTATTTCAGAGGAGCTGACTTAGATAAGATGGCCAACAGAGTTAAGTTAGCCCTGGCAAGAAGAAATACAGAGGAGGGGGTACAGGCAACATCGGCAAGCATTAGGGATGCAATATTTGAAGCAACATCTCATTGTGTTAGGGAAAAAGGCAAGAGCAAAAGAAGGAGGAAACCACTTTGGTTCTCAAAAACAGTAGCAGAAAAGGTCAGAGCCAAAAGACTGGCCTTCAGGAAATATAAGGGAATGCAGTGGGACGAACATAGGGAGGCATACCAAACTTCCCTAAGGTAAGCAAGGAAGGCAGTAAGGCAGACAAAGGCCCAAACTGACGAAATATTAGCACGGACAGTAAAAGAAGGGGACAAGACTTTCTATAGCTACATTAGTGAAAGGAGAAAGACCAGAGGTGGTATTGCTAAGATCAAAGGGGCTAACAGGAAGTATGTGGAGGAGGATCAAGGAAAAGTATCTATCCCAAATAGATACTTCTGCTCAGTATTTACTGAGGAGAAGGTAGGGCAGAGCCCACAGCTCAGCACCATGACCATGGGGGGGGGAGGTGTGCACACGTCCCTTCACAAAAGAAAAGGTCCTACAAGAGCTCACTAAGCTCAGAGTAACAAGGCAATGGGACCAGATGGCATACATCCCAGGGTACTAAAGGAGTTAAGGGTGGAACTAGCAGAGCCATTATCAGAACTGTTTAGTGAGTCTCTGAGCACAGGAGAGCTCCCAGAAGACTGGAGAAGGGCTCATGTGATCCCACTCCATAAGAGTGGTAGCAGGGCAGAGGCAGGGAACTACAGACCAGTCAGTCTTACCCCAGTAGTGGGCAAGATTATGGAGGAATTCCTTAAGGAAAGGATAGTGCAACACCTGGAATCCATAGAAGCACAGGATCCAAGACAGCATGGGTTTACAAAAGGAAGGTCCTGTCAAACTAATCTCATAGATTTATTTGAGTGGGTAATCAGAGTGGTAGACCAAGGGGGTGCAGTTGATGTCACCTACCTTGACTTCAGGAAAGCTTTTGATACTGTTCCTCATAGAAGATTGATAAATAAGATGGGTAGGCTTAGAGTGGGTTAGAAGATGGTCAAATGGGTGGCAAACTGGTTGGTGGGCAGAAAACAGAGAGTGGTGGTAAATGGTATACCATCAGAAGAGATGCAAGTCACAAGTGGGGTACCTCAGGGATCAGTCCTGGGGCCAGTCCTCTGCAATATCTTCATCAGTGACATTGCAGATGAACTGGAAGAAAAAATGATTTACCATAATAATCTCCTTTCTTCCCAGTGATGCTCAGATATTCATAACTTTGTGCAGTCAGCCTGGTGGGTTGGACTGCCCGGAGAGATGGAAAACATGCAAATGATGGAATTCTTTGCACATGAGCATCTTTCAAATACTGCCTCTACCAACTGTAGTGTTCTAAGCCCTTCAGATTTGTAAGAAGCCTGGAAGTCAGGCAATATGAAAAAATTTGACAACTAATTGTTTAAAACATTTTTTAGGATTAGCCTAATAAAACAATTTACTTCAAAAAAACTCCAAGGGAGGGACTATATCTATAATAATGGTGTTCACCAGACAGTGAGAAAAACTATTAAGAGAGACAGAAAACTGTTAAAATCTATTTAGCATAGAGAAGTGTACCCAGAAGGGTATGGCCACGTGGCACTAGCATGCAGAATGCAGAATCTGAAGTTCTGGAAGGGGAGGATGGGAGGGAGTTATGAATATCTGAGCATCACTGGGAAGAAAGAAGATGACTATGGTAAGTAATTTTTTCTTCTAATCCCAGTAATGCTCAGAATATTCATAACTTTGTGCAGTCTACCAAGCAGTACCCCCTGGAGGTGGGCACGGAACTCTATTTTGGAAACAGACTTTGCAGGACTGCTGTGCCAAACCTGGCATCACTTCTGGACAAAACATCCAAGTTATAATGCTTTGTAAAGGTGTGTACTGATTTCCAAGTAGCTGCTTTACAAATGTCCAATAATGGCACCTCCCTAGCAGCTGCAAGAGTGGCAGCTGTTCCTCTTGTTGAGTGAGCCCTCAGCCCAGCTGGCGACTCCCTACCTGCTTTAATGTAGCAGAATTGAATACACTGGACAATCCACCAAGAAATGGATCTTTTTGAGGCTGGTTTGCCCATTCCGACATCCCATATGTAAGGAAAAGCTGTTTCTTGTCTTGCCTATGGCCTTTAGTAGCAGCTGAGAGCTCTTTTCACATCCAGACTGTGGAGCCTTCTTTCACCAGAGCTTGTATGGTCTGTGAAGAAGACATGCAGAGTGATTGATTGGTTCAGATGGAAATCTGAAACAACCTTGGGAAGGAATTGTCTGTTTGTTCTGAGGACTACCTTATCCCTGTGGAAGGAAATGTAGTCCTGCTCAACACAAAGAGCCTGAAGGTCACTGATTCTTCTTGCTGAGGTAATTGCTACCAGGAAAACTGTTTTCCAGGTAACATACTTTAAATGGGCTCTAGCCATGGGCTCAAAAGGAACCCACATCAATCTGGCTATACATATATTAAGATCCCAAGCAGGCACTGGTGCCCTGTGAGGAGGGTGCAAATGTATCAGGCCTTTAAAAATTCTTTTGAAAATGGGATCTGATGCTACTGACACCTTTGTCCTAGCAGAAAGGTATGCAGATACTGCTGCAAGGTGAACTCTTAAAGAGCTGGGTTGTAGACCTTGTGAATGTCAGTTCAAACTCGTCAGTGTCAGTGGCTCAGTAGGTAGCACACTCGCCTCTGAGGCCGGGAGATCAGAGGGCTGTGGGTTCAGTTCCCACATCTGGCACTTGGGTTAATATCCCAGTACTGACACTGTAGTGCAGCATAAGAGGGGTGCTGCACTTCTGAGGTGCCGTCTTTCGGATGAGACGTTAAACCGAGGTCCCATCTGCCTGGATTGGTGGTAGTTCAGGTGGATGTTAAAGATCCCATGGCACTTATCGAAAAGAGTAGAGGAATTTCCCCAGTGTCCTGGCCAAATTTCCCTCATTCACTAAAAAAAATACCACCAACAGCTTAATCTGGTTCAAGGTCAGTTGGCATTCATCTGTATCCCCTTCCCCCAGGTCGTGCCTGAAAATAGGCAGAATTTGTCCAGTGCACTTACCTGGTCAACAAAAGCTAAATAAATAAATGTAAATGAGTCAGATAATCCAACAACACTGAGACCCCTGCATCATTTGGGGAGAAGTTTCTACCAGAGCACCAGAAGGAGGATCTTTTCCACTTAGCAGAATAAGTTTTTTTAGTGGCAGGCTTCCTATAACCTTTCAAGATGTTTAATACAGCTTCAGAAAGGTTTAAGTCTGCATACTCCAACTCCTCAAGAACCATGCCTTGAGGTGGAGGGACTTGAGATTTGGGAACAGCAAAGTTCCCTGATTGGAGGTCAGAAGATTGTGCCTGAGAGGCAAGCTTATTGGCTTGCTCACTGACATGGAGAGCAGAAGAGAGTACCATGGCTGCCTGGGCCAATCTGGAGCTATCAAGATCAGAAGCTGAGAGGGATCTGAGCTTCAGCAGTACCCTGAAGATCAGAGGAAAGGGGGGGGAGGCATAGAGAAACTTGCCTGACCAATCCAGTACCAGGGCGTCCAGAGGGATTGTGCCCTGGGCTGGTGGCCTGCAACAATACTGAGGCAACTGGTGGTTCTGGTGGGATGCGAACAAGTCTATCTCTGGAACACCCCACCTGCTGAAAACCCGCACCACCTGCTTGTTCAGTGTCCATTTGTGATGAGACTGATTGATCCGACTCAGTGTGTCTGCCAAGATATTGTCCTTTCCTGGCAGATGGATGGCTTGCAGGGACACCTTTTGAGAATCTGCCAGAGACCAAATTTTCATGGCTTCTGTGCATAGGGGACCTGATCTGGTGCCACCCTGCTTGTTTATTTAATACATAATGGTGGTATTGTCTGTTATGACCTGTACCACCTTGCCCATTACCAGTGTAGAGAAAACTTTTAGTTCCAGCCGCACTGCTCTGAGTTCCAGCAAATTTATATGCTGGAGGGACTCTGCCTCTGACCAGGTACCCTGAGTTGTGTGCTCCCCTAGATGGGCACCCCAGCCCAGAAGGGATGCATCTGTTGTGAGGACTAGTGAAGGATCCTCCTTCTGGAAGGGGACTCCGTGCCTTAGGTTGGATTCCTTTTTCCACCAGAAGAGGGCTTGTAACAGAGGCCTTGTCACTGGAATGAGTTTTGAAAAGGGGTCTTTTCTCTGGCACCAATGATTCCTGAGGTGAAACTGGATGTCTCTCATGTGAAACCTGGAACCCTGCACTGTGCCCGTGGATGCAGCTATATGACCCAAGAGCTGCAGGAATTGCCTGGCTGTTTTTAGACCATGCAACTTGAAAGAATGTGCTATAGCCTGAAGGCTTTGCACCCTGTCTAGTGGTAAAAAGGCCCTGGCCTGTAGAGTACTGATCTCTGTCCCTATGAACTGTAAAGTCTGTGTAGGGGTGAAGACAGATTTTTTCTGGTTTACTATGAAACCCAAGTACTCCAAAAGATCCTGTGTGAGCTTTAGGGAGGTTGTGACTTGTTCTGGTGATTTGCCCACCACCAGCAAGTCATCCAGGTATGGGAAAACAGTCACTCCCTGTCTTCGAAGAAATGCCACCACAGCTGCTAGGCATTTTGTAAACACCCTTGGTGCCGAGGAAAGGCCGAAGGGCAGGGCTGCAAACTGATAATGACCTGATGGGAGTTTGAATCTGAGAAATTTCCTGAAAGATTCTTTTATGGGGATGTGGAAATAAGTGCCCTGTAAGTCCAGAGATGCCAGCCAGTCCCCTTTTTGGATTGTTGGCAGAATCCGAGCCAAAGTTACCATCATGAACTTTGGCTTTTTCAGGTGCTTGTTTAAAGCTCTGAGATCCAAAATTGGCCACCACTCCCCATTTTACTTTGTTGTTAAGAAGTATCTGGAGTAAAAACCTCTTCCTCTCAGGGTTGCAGGGACTAGTTCCACTGCTTTGAACTGAAGCAACTTCTGAACCTCTGCCTCTAGCAACAAGATTTGTGCTAGGGGTGGGGAGGTGGAAACCCTGGGTTTTTTTCGAGGAAGAAATTTGAAGTCCAAAGATAGACCTTTGCCCACTACCTCCAACACCCACTTGTCTGTGGTGATGGTTGACCAGAGGGGGAGGAAATGGGACAGTCTGCCTCCAATAGGTAGGGAGAAGGTGGCCTGCATCTCAGGGGTTTTGTTTAGGCTGGGGTTGAGGTTGTGCCTGAGCCCCTCGCCTAGAGTCCTTTCTACCCCTAGCCCTTGAGTAGCCCTGTGGGGGTACTGCTGGTATTGGGGCATGGCTATTGGCTGGAAAAAGGGGCTTGACAAGAAAGAGTGACCCCTAGTCCCCCTTCCATAGGGCCTGGTGGATGAAGAAGCTCTGTCTCTAGCAGAGTTACTTCTATAAGTAGCCTTATATTCATCCACCTTTTTCATATAGGCCACTGTGGACTCCCCAAAGAGCGCATTTCCCTCTAATGGGAAATTCAGGGCCTTTGACTGGGTATCCTGAGTGAGGTTTGTAGCCCTAAGCCAAGCAAACCTCCTCTGAGCCACTGTATTAGCCATCCATCTGGCAGCAGTGTCATTTAGATCAGCAGCCATTTGGAATTGGTACTTGTCCGCCTCTATCCCTAACCTGGCAGTTTCAGCCAGGTCATCTGATAAAGGTGAGGTGGCCTTCATGGACATTGCCAGTACCGACTGCCACAGGGATTTCTGATACTGGGCAGCATAAGCTTGAAAAGTAGCCTGTCTCATGGCCAATGAGGCTGACGAATAGCCCTTTTTGGCCATACTGTCCAATTTTCTGGATTCTTTGTCCGGTGGGTGTGAGGACAGAGGGACTTTAGCTTTATCACAGGCAGCTTGCTGTATTACTCCTTGATGATCAGGATGGGAGAAGAGGAAGTCAGCTCCCTCCCTGTCCAGCTGGTACTTTTTATCTATTTGCTTGTCAATTGGGGGAATAGAATTTGGGGTCTGCAGGAGCTTCATAGCGTCCTTCTTGAAAAATTTATATACTGGGAGGAGGAGGGCCTTTGTGGGTGTTAAACCCATCATATTAAGGTACTCAATCTCCTCCTCATCTTCCACTTGTTCTGTTATGGTAATATCCAGAGCATCTGCCATTTTTCTTACGAAAGAAAAATGGGAGGAAAAATCCTCAGACACTCTGGGAGACGAGCCAAATTCCTGCTCAGGGGACACTTCTGGGAGGATAGATTCATCCTCCTCATAAGGCTCCTCATCCCCTTCAAAATAGTGTTGCTCAGGAGCAGGGGACAACACAGTAGCAGCAACCTGGGAACCCTGGGAAGGGGCAGGAGGCTGAGGGATGATGCCCTGCAGAGCCTGAATAATTTTAAATGCCTGAGCTATCTCCTGAGCTGAAGGTGTTACAGGCTGCTGTGCAGAAGTCCCTGGTTTAGCAGGAGAGGGTTCTGCATGCTTGAGCTTCTTTAATATCTTTAAGGGAACCGGAGAGTCAGCCAGTTCTTTCCCTCTTTTTGCCCCTTTTTTGCCCGTATTGGGGCAGGGGTAGTAGCACTTGTTACTTCAACCACAACAGACTGGGGTGTCAGCTGGTCAGAGCCTGAGGGACCCCTATGAAACTTTTTTTATTAAGCCTTTCAAGGCGTTTTTCAACAGTTTTTTCTGGGACTGTTTTGCATATCTCACATTCCTGTTCCAAATGTTCAAAACCCAGACAAGCTACACATAAAGTGTACTTGTCTGCCTTGGCAAACACATCTCCACACTTTAAACAGTTTTTAAAACCGGGCTACCCGGTTCTCTTCTTAGGTTTTTCAGTCATGGTGAAAGATAAAGTGAAAAACCCCAACCGCTAAATGCCAAATGCTACTGCGGTTATTTAAACAGCTTAAAAAGGGTTTTCCTTTTTTTTTTTTTTGGTCGGTTCCAGAACTGATAGGGAACCAATGGAACCGAGAGAGGAGATGAAATGTGAACCGGTTCAGCAATTCTGTAACCGATAAAAAGCGGTTGCAACTAAAGTTTTTAAGGACCAAAAATTTGCGATAGTGAATTGGTTCTTTAGTCAGAGAACCGAAATAAAATTAAACTAACTCGGATCCCTCATGGTTATGCCGAACCACGAGGAACAGAGAAAAACAACTATTTAAATAATAAACTAGATGTAAACTAACAATTAGTAGAGGCAGTCAAAGAAACTAAACATACTTATGGTTTTGGTGATTTTTTCTATCTTCTTCACATGAAAGAGGGCAACAGAGACTCCGAGTGACCAGACTTTCAGGCGAAGAGAAAAATCTGAAGGGCTTAGAACACTACAGTTGGTAGAGGCAGTATTTGAAAGATGCTCACATGCAAAGAATTCCATCATTTGCATGTGTTCCATCTCTCCGGGCAGTCCAACCCACCAGGCTGACTGCACAAAGTTATGAATATTCTGAGCATTACTGGGGTTAGAAGGTAAGGTTTGTCTGTTTGCAGATGACACCAAGATATGCAACAGAGTGGATGATCCAGATGGGGTGGGCAGAATGAGAAGAGAGCTGGATAAACTGTCAAAATGGCTGGAAGAGTGGCAAATGGGGTTTAATGCGAAGAAGTCCAAGACCATGCATGTAGGAAAGAGAAAGCCTGAAGCCACCTCTAGGTTGGGAGGGGAGTTGCTGGCTATCACAAGGGAAGAAAGAGACTTAGGCATCATCATCACAGATGGATGCACGTTGAGGCTGGAAAAGCTTCAGAGACCCGGCACCAGCTAAGGCAATATAAGGCAATGCTATTTGCTCTTAGTCTCTTTGTTTCAAGCAGCAGTAAATAAGGCAGTGGATAAACTCACACCAAGACTGTGGTGTATATTCCAGCACATAACCCTTTATTATAAAAAAATGAGAAGTGAAGTGAAACACAACACACTTCCACAACTGCACAACTGCTTGTAACTGCTTGCACTCACTTTGTGGATACCACTCCCTGCATGTCACCAAGCACCTGACATGTTTCGCTTATTTCAGAGCTTTCTCAAAGGTGTAGTAGGTGAATTCAAAACTTGTTATAAAGCCTAACAATTAAAGTGACAACCACCAGAAACATTAAAAACATTACAACGGATGTGATTTAAAAACATTGCAGGACTTATGTTCACATATCTGGGGCTGATTTTACATCTCTCTTGTCATTTTAAACAAACTGATTTTTCTGTGCTAACCAAGTTCATAAAACTATAGGCACTAGACATAGTTTGCAAACCTGCATTCAGAAAAAAAGAATCAGAGATTGCACCATTTCACTGACTTTAGATGAAACCCCAGTGCAAATCTGAAAGAAGATATAGATAGAAGATTATTACTAAAACATATATCAGGTATACAAAAACATTATATCCACTATTTATATAAACTAATCATTTATTTCTCAGTTTCTTCAGACATTTAGTTAATTACTTTTTTAAGAAAGGGTTTTAACTCCAACCTTTCATTTAGCCCTTTCTCTTCCATACCTTTAAAGGCCACAATCCAGTACTGTTCTCATTTAAGTAAGAGATTATCATAATATCCCCCTCTGTGGTTCATTACTGTTTTTTCCAAGACAATAAATGTAAAACCATGTTCTCCTTTATTTTTCATTTTCAAAATATGTACAACCAATGCATTTTTTATATCGCCATTTTCTATGGCTCTATTATGTTCTCCAATCTGGTTTTTGAAGGCCCGTTTGGTTTTACCTACATAGGACACACTGCATTTACAAACTGCTAAATATATTAAACCACTGGTGACACATGTCATAAATTCTCTCACAGGATGCATCTTGCCCATGAGGGGATGAGTAAATACCTTACTATTGATCACTTGTGGATAAAATTTACAATTGCCACATTTGTTGCTACCATTATCTTTTTGTGGCAACTATATTCTAGACTTGGTATCCATTGGCTGCACTGAGTGGACTAAATGGTGTTATAGACTTTGCCCCTTTCTGTACACTATTTTAGGACTCTCTTTTGGTAAATTCTTCAGAACTGGATCCTGGCATGCAATATGTCAATGTTTTTTGACTATGTTGGCAATGTCCCTGGACTGGGCATTTTATATACTTATAAAGCAAGTCTGGATTTCCTGTTTATTTATTTCTTCTTTCTCTTTTAACAGGTTCTCTCTAGGAATATTTTCTGGTTCCTCCCTTGCTTTTTGTATTATGTTATTTGCATAACCTCTAGTGAGTAATCTATGTTGTAAATCATCTGCACTTTCTTTATATAAAGTTTGTGTCCCACAGTTTCTTTTTGTACTGATAAACATTTCTTTGGGTATAGCCATAATTAGATGTCCTGGATGGCTACTGCTGGCCTGCAATAAGGTGTTTCTATCAGTTGATTTCCTGTGCAGGTCAGTTGTAAGCACCCTCCGGCCCCCCGCTGTCCTTCTTTATTTTTAAATCTAAAAAGCTGACCTCTTGTTTGCTATAGGAAGATCTGAATTTCAAATTGGGATTGCTCTCCTCTAAGAATCTGACAAATTCGACAAGTTACTTCTCTGTGCCCTTCCAGATGACAAAAATGTCAACAATAAAACATCTCCAAATATCGATTTTTTCCAAGAATGGGTTGTTATTATGACTTCTTACTGTCTCTAATTCCCATTTTGCCATATACAAATTTGCAAAATTAGGAGCAAAACTTGCACCCATAGCAATGCCTTTTTGTTGCAGAAAAAAATCTTGTTTATAAAAAAAAGGCATTACATTTCAAAACCAAGTTGGTTAAGAATATTAAAACCTCAATGGGTGGATCCAGTACCTCTCTGCAGTTTAAATAAAATTCCATTGCTCTTAAGATGTCACTATGTGGAATATTTGTGTATAGTGCACTAACATCAAGGGACACTAACAGGCTCTCTTCTTCAAAGGCAATGTCATTGATTACATTCAGCTTGTCTTTAGTATCTTAATATATGAAGGGACATTTTTAACAAGAGGTGCTATGTAATAATCTATAAATCTTGCCATAGGGTCAGTGAGACTTTGATTACTTGACACTATCAGTCTCCCTGCGGGATTTACTAAGCGTTTATGTATTTTCAGAAGACAATAAAAGCTGGCTCTTACGGGGTGGGCTGCTCAAAGATATTCTATATTTTTTTTTATCCAACATACCTTCATCTGATCCAAAATCTAGATATTCATCTATCTCTTTCTTAAGGGCTTGTGTGGGATCACCCTTCAATTTATTATAATATTCTGTATCTTCTGTCTCTTAACCTCTAAGTCATAATCACTACTGTTTTGTATCAGAACAGCCCCTTCCCCCCGTCTGCTGGTTTTATCATGAGATCTTTATTGTTTTCCAGCATTTTTAATGCAATAAGTTCATTCTCACTTAAGTTGTGAAAGTATCTTTAATTTTCCTTACTTTCCAAGTGTCTATATCAAGTTCACAACTTTTAACAAAAGTTAACAAAGCTGGAGTCATATTTGGACAAAAAGTTGATTGCACTCTAAATGAATGTTTCGCTCCTGTTTCCCCTTGTGAGGGCTCACCTCTATTTTCTTCTGCATTTTCAATTTCCACAGTCTTCGAATTCTCCTGTTGATTAAAAAAGGACATTAAACTTAAATTTCTCCCCATTTTGTGAATGTCCACTATAGTTCCAAACTTGTCAAACTTGTGTGGGGGTACAAAAGACAATCCTCTATTAAGTGGTGCAATTTCAACTTCCGACAATGCTTAAAAAAACAAACTGTGGGAAAAACAGAGAGTGATTCCAGGAGAAGTGGGATAATATAAGTCAGAAGGCTGGTAAAGATATATCAAATTAATCCTTTCTGAAAATGCTTTAATACACAAAAAAATATGAAAAGGATTAAATAAAAGAGAAGAAGTCATTGTGACCTTTTCAAAAACTTCACACTATGACCCTATGTTCAACGCTTTCACAGAGAACCTGAGAAAATATGATGAAAAAATAAAGAAAATCTAAAACACAAAATTTGAAAGAGATGAAAGGAACTATAAGGAGGGGTATGTTTATGATTGGACTACAGCAAAACCTATGAATTTGAATTCAGACGTGACAGAAAAGAAAACAAACAACTCAGAAAACCAGATACCAGCTGAAAGTGAACCAAATAAGGACACTGACAATTTTTTAGAAGAAGAGGAGAAGCAAGAAGAGCAAGCATGTACGACCACCTCCCCCCCTCACAACCACAAATGCCTTGGTGCAGTCAATGCCGGACTCACTGGATTCCAAGAAACGAACTAGATGAGGGGGCACAAAGACGGGCTGGAGACAAAGGGAGAACTTGGCAAAGACACAGGAGACAGGGGAGGATGCCACATTAAATGTGGTGAATTTATCGGACTACACCTTGTCGGAAGTTGAAATTGCACTACTTAATAGAGGATTGTTTTTTGTACCCCCCACACAAGTTGACAAATTTGGAACTATAGTGGATATTCACATAATGGGGAGAAATTTAAGTTTAATGTCCTTTCTTAATCAACAGGAGAATTCAAAGACTGTGGAAATTGAAAATGCAGAAGAAAATAGAGGTGAGCCCTCACAAGGGGAAACAGAAGTGAAACATTCATTTAGAGTGCAATCAACTTTTTGCCCAAATGTGACTCCAGCTTTGTTAACTTTTGTTAAAAGTTGTGAACTTGATATAGACACTTGGAAAGTAAGGAAAATGTAAGATACTTTCACAACTTAAGTAAGAATGAACTTACTGCATTAAAAATGCTGGAAAACAATAAAGATCTCATGACAAAACCAGCAGACAAGGGAGGGGGGCTGTTGTGATAAAAACAGTAGTGATTATGACTTAGAGGTTAAGAGACAGTTAGAAGATACAGAATATTATAAGAAATTGAAGGGTGATCCCACACAAGCCCTTAAAAAAAGAGACAGATGAATATATTATGTATCAGATGAAGGTATGTTGGATAAAAAAATTATAGAATATCTTTGAGTAGCCCACCCCATAAAAGCCAGCTTTTATTGTCTTCAAAAAATACATAAAAGCTTAGTAAATCCCACAGAGAGACCGATAGTGTCGCGTAATCAAAGTCTCACTGAACCTATGGCAAGATTTAAAGATTATTATATAGCACCTATTGTTAAAAATGTCCTTTCATATATTAAGATACTAAAGACATGCTGAATGTAATCAATGACATTGCCATTGAAGAAGAAAGCCTGATAGTGACCCTTGATGTTAGTGCACTGTACACAAATATACCACATAGTGACATCTTAAGAGCAATGGGGTTTTATTTAAACTGCAGAGAGGTACTGGATCCACCCATTGAGGTCTTGATAAACTTAACCAACTTGGTTTTGAAATGTAATGCCTTTTTTTTAACCAAGATTTTTTTCTGCAACAAAAAGGCATTGCTATGGGTGCAAGTTTCACTCCTAATTGTGCAAATTTGTATATGGCAAAATGGGAATTAGAGACAGTAAGAAGTCATAATAACCCATTCTTAGAAAAAATTGATATTTGGAGATGTTTTATTGATTTCATTTTTGTCATCCGGAAAGGCACAGAGATAGAACTTGCTGAATTTGTCAGATTCTTAGAGGAGAGTAATCCCAATTTGACATTCAGTACTTCCTATAGCAAACAAGAGGTCAGCTTTTTAGATTTAAAAATAAAGAAGGACAGCGGGGGGGGTCTTAAAACTGACCTGCACAGGAAATCAACTGATAGAAACACCTTATTGCAGGCCAGCAGTAGCCATCCAGGACACGTAATTATGGCTATAACCAAAGAACAGTTTATAAGAAGAAAAATAAACTATGGGACACGAACTTTATATAAATAAAGTGCAGATGATTTACAACATAGATTACTCACTAGAGGTTATGCAAATAACATAGTTCAAAAAGCAAGAGAAGAAGTAGAAAATATTCCTAGAGAGGACCTGTTAAAAGAGAAAGAGAAGAAAGAAAGAAAGAAAGAAAGAAAGAAAGAAAGAAAGAAAGAAAGAAAGAAGAGAAATCAGACATGCTTTATAAGTACATGCAATGTCCAGTCCAGAGACATTGCCAACATAGTCAAAAAACATAGGCATATTGCATGCCAGGATCCAGGTCTGAAGAATTTACTGAAAGAGGGTCCTAAAATAGTGTACAGAAAGGGTCAAAGTCTACAAGACCATTTAGTCCACTCAGTACAGCCACTGGATACCAAGCTTAGAATGTGGTTGCCACAAACAGATAATGGTAGCCACAAATGTGGCAATTGTAAATTTTGCCCACAGGTGATCAACAGTAAGGTATTTACTCATCCCCTCATGGGCAAGATGCAACCTGTTTGAGGATTTATGACATGTATCACCAGTGGTTTAATATATTTAGCAGTTTGTAAATGGAATGCGTTCTATGTAGGTAAAACCAAACGGGCCTTCAAAACCTGGATTGGAGAACATAATAGAGCTTTAGAATACGGTGATACAAAAAATGTATTGGCTGCATATATTTTGAAAATGAAAAATAAAGGAGAACATGGTTGTACATTTATTGTCTTGGAAAAAACAGTAACGAAACGCAGCGTGGAAGACTATGATAATCTCTTACTTAAACAAGAACAGTACTGGACTGTGGCCTTTAAAGGTATGGAAGGGAAAGGGCTAAATGAAAGGTCGGAGTTAAAACCCTTTCTAAAAAGTATTTAACTAAATGTCTGAAGAAATTGAGAAATAAATGATTAGTGTATATACATAGTGGATATAATGTTTTTGTATACCTGATACAGTATATGTTTTAATAATAATCTTCTATCTATATCTTTCTTCTTTCAGATTTGCACTGGGGTTTCATCGAAAGGCAGTGAAATTGTGCAATCTCTGATTCTTTCTTTCTGAATGCAGGTTTGCAAACTATGTCTAGTGCCTATAGTTATATGAACTTGGTTAACACAGAAAAATCAGTTTGTTTAAAATGACAAGGAAGATGTAAAATCATCCCAAGATATGTGAACATAAGTCCTGCAATGTTTTTAAATCACATCCGTTGTAATGTTTTTAATGTTTCTGGTGGTTGTCACTTTAATTGTTAGGCTTTATAACAAGTTTTGAATTCACCTACTACACCTTTGAGAAAGCTCTTAAATGAGCGAACCATGTCAGGTGCTTGGTGATGTGCAGGGAGTGGTATCCAAGAAGAGAGTGCAAGCAGTTACGAGCAGTTGTGCAGTTGTGGAAGTGCGTTGTGTTTCACTTCACTTTTCATTTTTTATAATAAAGGGTTATGTGCTGGAATATACACCACAGTCTTGGTGTGAGTTTATCCATTGCCTTATTTACTGCTGTTTGAAACGAAGAGACTAAGAGCGAATAGCATTGCCTTATATTTCCTTAACTGGTGCCAGGTCTTTGAAGTTTTTCCAGCCTCAACGTGCATCCATATTTTTTCTGACCAAAGGCACAGCCCCTGTCTCAGGTGCAATAGTACCCTTCAACTATCTATCATCACAGATGACCTGAAATCATCCAAGCAGACCACTAAAGTAGTAGGTAAGGCAAGGGGGATGTTAGGGTGTATTAGTAGTGGTATCACAAGTCATAAGAGGGAGATAATAATCCTTTACAAGACACTGGTTAGACCCCATCTGGAGTACTGTGTGCAGTATTGGAGGCCACACCTTCACAAGGACATTAACAAAATGGAGGCAGTCCAGAGAAGGGCAACCAAAATGATGCAGGGACTGCATCAGAAAAAGTATGAGGACAGATTAACGGAGATCAATATGTATACCCTAGAGCAAAGGAGAGAGAGAGGTGATATGATCAAGACATTCAAACCCCTTAAGGGCATTAACCAGGTGAAAGAGTCTAACATGTTTCAGTATAAGAAAAATAGCAGGACAAGAGGACACAGCATGAGATTAGAGTGAGGCTGATTGAGGGGTGCAAACTAGGTTGTGCATGGATAGACAATATTAAAAAGCCTGTTTTGTGCCCAGGCAATATACAGAAGGGGAGCGCAATGTAAATGAAGGGGCTGGGAACTGAATATTGGCGTAGTTCAATGCTCAGAGTATGAGCACCGCGCAAGGCTATATTGCTCAGTCCCCATGCATGGCACACATGCCATCACCGATTGAAAACCACAACTTACTCCCATGCAACTCTAGTGGATGGTGAAGGAAGTGTGGTGGCTTCCTTCTGACTGAAAACACAGCAGTTCCTGGTGTCCAGTGGTGCCCCCCCCTTGCTGATCATCAGGCCATTGTTAAATGCCAACCATTCCTGGCGGCTAGTGGTCCCTCGGCCCATCAATCATCAGACCATTGCCAAAAATAACCTTTCCCTTTTGTGTAGTGGTCCATCTCCCCTACCACACCCATACCTGTAGTGTAGAAACATAGTCCCTGGTATCTAGCTGTCCCTCCACTAACCTTGTAATGGGCACGGACGCCCATTACAGTTAACCCACCAAATAAATAGCAAAATAGAGGGACTTACCTGCCACAGGGTGCCAGGTAGGGTGGGCTAAAAGGCTGAGGAGGAGTAGCTCGAGAAGCTTTCTCTCCTGCTCAAGAAGCTGACAGGAGTGCTGTGGGAGGGCTTTGCCATAGGCAACTCCTCTGAAGAACAAATTCTGGTCAGATCCACCATGGCTGCATAATGAAGTTAGTGAAGTTGTGTGTAATTGTTAAGGAGGTATGGAGAAACAACACAATGATTTGTAAGTAGTATGATTTGTTTTAGTTTCTGTTCTAAGGAAGGCATACACATTATTAGGAAAATATATGGAGGTGTACATTTTAATAGAAGGAATAGAAAGCTTACAAAAGAACCCCAGAGCAAATGCCACTGATGTATGTGTTATCCCAGATGATATTGACAAGACAGCCACATTTTAAAGAAAACACAACTGCACATACCCCACCCCAATAATACAAAGCATCAAGGGACACATATGCAAATCCCCATGATGGTACAGAAGGTGGCAGTTCATGAAAAAGTAATGGCTGTCATATGTTCAGCCTTGGGATTATTTACACAGTTTTTTTTTGTTTTTTTTTAGAGAAACCAGGTTTTTGTCCATGAGGTGATGTAAGTTACGTTTAAGCAATGTGTTGATGTCAGGAAGTCAGGTGTAATGATGATGGAGTGTTAGAGAAAATGTGATATTAACTTTCAGATGGGGTCGCTTTTGCTAAGGGCAAGGTAGTTATGCTTGTGATAATGGGAATATTAGAAAAGTATGTGGTTTATACAGAAGTGGAGTACAAATTTGTACAGTTTCATAAGTATGCGCTCAAAGTGCAGATAAATATGACATGCAGGTTTGTTTTAGAAATAGGTAAAAATAGTGATACATGCAATTGATAGACAGATAATGACATAGACATATAAACAGAGAGAGAGAGAGACAGACAGGCAGAATAGGAATGGTGGTGAAGTACTGAAGTGACACCAACCCCACCCCCACCTCGCAGACTAGGACAGGCATTGGGGTGTGCCTTTGGGTCATTGCCCATAACGCTCATGCCATTTCACCTCACCCTACCCTGCAGACACAGACAAGAGTTGAGGTGTGCCTTTGGGTTTTCAAACTTTACACTGACCCCATTCCATAAGGAAATATGCTGAAATGGGTACAGTATCAGAGAATGGAGTGAACTTTGGGGCTGAAGAGTCAAAGGCACACCTCAATACCTGTTACTGGCTGCAGGGTGGGGATGGGGATGGGGCTGGAATGGCATGAGCATTACTGTTGACAATCACAAGTCACACCCCTGATGCCTGTCAGTCCCTATAGGGCAGGGTGTTATGGTCATAAACCTTAATACCCTGGGTGTTTCTTGGTATTTTCACTCCAAGTTTTCATCACAGGCTTTTTATGACCCCACCACATGAACAGTGACACTATTAGTTCATTAGCTGAAAGGTGATTTTTCACAGTGACTGTGCCATTTGGCACCACAGGTGCAAATACACATTTTGAACAGGATGTAAAAAAATGACAGCTGTACATTTCTTGCTTCAGTAACTGCTCAGCACATCTGTTGCATGACCTACTTATTGACATTTTATATCTGTTATGCAATGTACTGCTGCTATGGCTGTATGGCTGAGAGGGACCTGGGGATGGTGGTAGATGTCAAGATGAACAACTTGGAGACTTGTAGGTGGGCAGTGGCCTAGGCCAACAGGATGCTGGGATGCATCGATAGGGGGATCACTCCAGAAGGAGGGAAGTGATACTCCCTCTGTATAACTGTTTGGTGAGGCCGCACCTTGAGTACTGCATGCAGTTTTGGAGGCCACACTTAAAGAGGGATATTGAACTCCTGGAGAGGGTCCAGAGGAGGGCAACCAAAATGATCTGGGGCTTGGGGAAAGGATCTATGGTGAGAGGCTCGAAGAGTTAAATATGTACACATTGGAAGCGAGAAGGGACGGGGATATGATAGAGGTCTTCAACTACATGAAGGGGGTAAATAGGGAAGGCACAGTCACAGTGCTCTGAAGAAGGAGGGGCGCAACTAGAGGGCATGGGTGGATGCTGGAGGGGGTACTCAGGGGAGAAAGGAGAGGGTGCTACTTCACTGAGAGGGTGGTAGAACCATGGAATGCACAGCCCGGGGGACTGGTGGAGGCAGAGGCTGTGGAGGGGTTCAAGAGGGGGTAGGACAGGTACAGGGAAAGGGTTGTGGAAGCAAAATCCAATGAAGTGGGAATACCCTGGACTAAGAAGGGAGCAGCCTGAGAGGGTGGGGGGGGAGTAAGGTCAGCTCCCAGAGTGGGGGCTGACCAAATGAGCAGACACAAAAGACTGGTAGGCTTAATCCGCTGGCATTTTAGTATGTTAGTATGCTCACTACACCAACATCATGAACTATGAAACAGATGACTGACATAACAAGGTATAGCACAGTGGTTTAAGGATCTGAGCTGCAAATCTGGAGATCCGTGTTTGAATCCCACAGTCTCCACTTGCATATTGGGTGACCCTGAGCAAGTCACTTAACTTACATGTGCTCCCCGGTTGCCCTGTAAACAAGCTTTCAGCTAAGCGTGCCTCTCCTGATTAAACAATTGAAAGGAAAAAAACACAATATATTATTTTTCTTGCTTTATTTTGCCACTACACGCTTTGACTAATACACCCATTCTTATTTATAGCTTATGGCTCAGATATTCAAACTGCACCCAAAAAATGCACAACAGCAGGAGCAAGTGCAAGTCCACTGGCCCATGTGCAAGAAGTTCAATATTCAAAAACTGCTCAGGCCAAGATGCGCCTACAGCCAACGACTGAATATCGCACCACCTGCACCATAGTGCAACTAGGGAAGTGAAGCTGAGCATATCTGATGCGCCATAGCACAACAAGGGATGTTCAGCTGAGCAGTCCAGATGTGCCATAGTGCAACCAGGGACGCCCCCCAGCAGCAGGGCAGCAATGCAACAGCACAACCAGGGATGCAGGGGCCCACCACCCATGCCACAGATGGGCAGAGGAACACACATCAGAACAGACATCGTCCCCCACACCCCATGCACTGCTCAACCAGAGAATAGCTGGAATAACCATCGGCCCATGGATACCAGCAACCAACCCACAGCCGAGCCATGGTGCCCCAGCACACCCCCTGGCAAGCTGTGACCGGCACACAAGGATGGATGACCACCCCATACCACACCATCCCACCAATGCAGAGCACACCCTGCACCATGATCCCCATACACCCTGCCCAGGAGTAGCACCCAACAATGCAGGACACCCCATGCATGCCACCACCCCCACAGTGACAATGCAACCCTGTGCACCATGGAGCCATGCAAGGCAGCCCCACCATGGGCACCCTGCAGCGGACTGCAGCAGACAGTGATGCAACAGATGCATACACAGTGCCACCCTGCATGTCCCCCCCAAGGTACAGCTGAGAGACCAACCATGCATCAGCACACGAGGTACCCCACATGCAACAGGGCATGCCCTGGACCCCACCTCCAGTGGTACAGCACCCTGCACACCCTCCCAAGGACACATCCTGTCCCAGCACTGGCCACAACAGCCAGCACAGACATGCACAGTGTAGCATGGAGGCATGCACAACACAGGATGCAACACAGTGCATGGACAAAGACAAACACCCACCCATACCCAAGGACGCAGCAACACAGGGACACAGTAGCCACCCTGCGCAGGCACCATGAAGCTGTATGCCACCAGCATGCTGCCGGAGCACAAGTGACAGACACTGGAGCACATCCCCTGCAACAGACACAAGCAACAGCATGGATGGTGGACAACAACAGCGGAGGCCACAGTGCCACTGGAGGCAGCCGTGCACCATACTGGTGATGGCGGTCAACCTGGCATTGGGCCGGGTACAGCTGTTATCCAGCATGGACAGCCACCACTGACATGCCAGCAGACCATACACATCACAGACATGCAAGGGTGTCAGCTGCACAGGCCATGAACGGTCTGACAGGGGTGCCATGCACACAGAGCAGGCCCTGTGGACCACTGCACATAGGCATGCAGTGCACAGAGTACAACACACAAACCACAGACAGTGACTGATCCCCCTGTCCACACCATAGGTGGTTCACCTCTGCACACACACACACACACACACCCCATGTGTGCACCATCCCTGACGCCATGCACACCACTGCAGCTGAGCACCTGTAGCCCGCTGCAAATCAGAGACCACCACAGTTGTTATAACGAAATGTATATATTGAAACTATGTACAGTAAAGCTATAGACAAAACTATATACAATAGTGGGGGAAGGGCCACATAAGAGATGGGGGCGGGTAAGGGGCAGGGGTGAACATATGGGAGAGGGAAGAAGGGGTGTGAGGGTGGGTCAAAGGGGGGGAAGGTGGTAGTTGGAGCATGGGGACTTCACTGTCCATCCTGGTCCTCTTCCTCCTGGCGCCGATGGGATCTCCGCCTCCTCCTCACCCCGAGATGGTGGATGTGTCGCAGGAGCTCTAAGGTCTCCCTCCTGACCTGCAGCAGTTCCTGAATGTCCCACTGGATCTGCAGGAGTCTCTGGCCACCTAGGATGAGGGAACAGAGTCAATAGGTGTGACTGTCCATCCCCCTGCAGCCCACCCATTGAGCATGGCATACAGCCATGTGACACGCCCCTGTGATGGTGTGCGACCACCCACGGTGACCGTGTTCACAAGAACTGCCCACCCAGGCAGCCACAGCCATGTGGACCACTGCACACACTCACCACCCATGTCCTGCACAGCACCACCATGGCCATACGGTGACTTGGCTATGCAGTGTGAAGGCAGTGCCACAGCCATGTGCCCAGTGCATGCATGGACCACCATTGATGCACTCCCAGACATGCAGTGCCACTGAACAGTGCTGACTATAACAAGTTGTGTGCATGGCAGTGGTGTTACTGGATGGTGGCCATGCCCAACTGCCCACCCAGTTATACAGCATGCAGTAGTAATCATGGATGTAAGACACTCACCATCAGCAGGCTGGTCCATGCACCGCGGACCACCTTCATTCCTCCTGTCTCTCTCCTCCAACATGTGGCACCTCCCCCTCTCAGTTGTGGCTCCTTCTTCTGTCCCTAAGGTGCAAACATGGAGAGAGGAACATCAGTACAATCTGGTAGCAATGTCCCTCCACCCCCATGTGTGTGCAATCCCACACAGCCAAACCCACCTACCCCACACCCCGATACCACCACCACGGTCAACACTGGATGGCCCCCCCATGTGCCGGACACATCCAACCGTGATATCCGTATGGATGATAAAAGTGTATGGATGTTGCACCTACCTGGCTGTGGTACTGTGCCCTTCCCTGCACGTGCCCGCAGGCAGGCAAGCAGGTCCGGGTCCCTGCGCCTCAGGTCCCCATAATGGTGGCGGCACTGCTCCGCCATCTGCCCTATACCGGTGACCTCCTCCAGGGTGTCGGCCACCTCCTACCATACCACACTCCTGGCCCTGTCCAGGGGTGCCTCCCCAAACAAAGCCCCAACATGGGGCTCAACTATGGTCACAAGGTTTGCCAGCTGGATCTGGCTGCACTGCACAGCATGCCTCCACGCCATCTCTGCTGCTCGGTTCAAGCAAAATGGTGCTCTGCAGCGTGGTCCTGCCAAGTGCAGATGCTGCACAGTACAGCGCTGCCATTCCCTATTGCACTGTCACCGAACAGTGTGATAGTGGTGCACCCATGCCTGACGCATGGCGCTTAGGGGGCAAAGGTCTGGCACAGGGTCAAGGGTCTCTGGTGCATGGACAGCCACAGCGTGATTGGAACCCAATGCATGTAGCGCAATTGGGTGCCTGTGTGCCACCTCCTGTAGCAGCCTACAGTGCTGTTGCCCCAGTGCGCCTATGATGCCCCAGTGCCACAGTGCCATATAGGTGAACAGTGGCGTAGTGCCACTGGCACAATGGTGGCCGTGCCCTGCATTGCCTCCTGTGCACAGCATGTCAGCAGTGTGGCAGGCACCTGCTTCATCAACCCGGGCATGCACAGTTAGGTGTGTACTGCACATGTCACAGAACTGCGCCCTTGGCTCAGCACGTTCAACACAATTACGCAAAGCGCAACAGCACGATATTCAACCGGCATATGCAAATCATCTAATCAGCCATTCAATGGCACAGTCACTGCATTTGCATCCACTTAAAGATACGCCTCGCCTCATTTGCATGGGTTGCGCTATAAAAGTGCGACATTGGGCTGCACTGGCCATAGTCGGTTACTGCAGTCTATTGCGGTGAGTTGCTTGCTGTTTGGGAGTGTGGACTGTCGTGTTTGGGACATGCATGGGACTGCACAGTCACAGGTAACACCTGTCATTCTCACAGGATGAATCCTGACCGAGCATGTGGTGGAGGAAGAGGAACAGAGTCATGGGAGGAAGAGGAGGCCAAATTTCACTAGGGCTGAGACTGATGCCCTGTTCGAGGCCTACCTAGACCAGGAGCCGCTTCTCAGCGGATGCCAGGAAACACCACAGGCCCATGCTGCTGCATAGGAGGAGGTGGCGCATGCTGTAAACCTGCATGGAAGTCACCAGAGTGCAAAAAGAAGATGGGTACAGACAGGTGGAGGATTAAAGAGAGGTGGCTACCATCAGGGCAGCATGGTCTGCGACAGGTGGGAGACAGCCGGAGGTGCTACGTCTGACCCCACAGGAAGAGCGGGTTGCTGGCAGCATGTAGCAATGTGCCATCGAGGGTGTTCCGGGTGGTGGATTCCAGATGGGTGGTAGCCCATCACTGCATGGTAGGTCATGGTCTGTCTATTGGTGGGGACAGGGTAGGTCACATGCAGTAACGCTACTTTTTTTCCCTTACTGCTCTGAGCATCTGCATGGGTCTGCAGTGGTGGGCTTCTCCACTGAGGCCAGTCACATGGAGATGGAGGAGGGCCCATCCACCTCTACAGGAATACGGGGGTCAGGGTGACAGTGGGCCCGCCTGGACGTCCAGACTGATGGTGGAGCAGGTGTGGAGGAGGCCCTGCCCATGTCCCAGTATGCCAGCGTCCATGGATGCCAGCATGCTGAGACTCGGGCTGGTGATGGATCTGTCACCGATGATGATGGAGCTAACGTCATGGGCAGTGACATGTGTGTGCCACAGGATGGCCACACAGCAGGTGACATCGCGGCCATGGCTGTGGGTGGTGCCAGCATGGAGGTCTGCGTGTCATCACAGTCCCATCCTGTGCCTGTCAGCACCAGTGGGGCAGCACTGGTGTGTGTCCAAGACAGTGGGACTGTTGCGGCCACTGCGGTGGCACCATTGAGTCCTGGGGAGTGGCAGCCAGAGGGGCAGCATCAGCAGTCGGCCAATGGCCATGGTGGTACAGTGTCAGGGGGCAGCATCAGTGCACTGCCTGTGGACATGCCCAGGCCTGGCCCTGGTGTGCAGCGCCCACCCTCAAGGGGTGATGAGCATCAGGGCTGCGAACACCCTGAGGGACATCATGCCAATCAGGCAGATGACTTCTTGGATGAGCACACCCGCATACTGCAAGCATCAGTCAATCAGCAGATGCAGCTTGTGACAGCGGTGGATGCACTGAGTGTGGCTCTGCACCAGGCAGAGGAGTGTCACAGCAGAGACACCGCTCTGCTCCTGGCAGGGATGGACCGGTTGCGGGAAGATGTGATCGCTGCCATTGACAGGCAGACACAGGCATTCACTGCTGTCATGGCCACAATGGGCACACAGTTATTTGGCCATGTGTTGCAGACACCACACAGTGGAATTTCCACCCCCCGTTCCCGGTGTCATGCGACACCATCCTTGTCGATACCGGGTTCAGCTGTGGGCATTCTGAGCATGCCTGGCGCAGGCATGTTCAGTGTGCTGCAGATCCCTGTGTGAGTATGGTCGCGTTCACACAGTGGAACCCCTGGGGGACCGTCTGTGCCACCCCATGAGGCCAGTGGTCAGCCTTTCACTGCTGGCGGGTCTCAGCGGGGCTGCCCATGCATCCGTGGTGGCCGTGGCACTGTGGCACATGACTGACCTGTCTCCCAGCGCAGCTACAGTCTGATGCTGCCCTGTGTGCATTGTGTCATTCAGCAGACAATGCACAGGTGGGTACCCAGCCCTGCACACACACACACACACACACAGTCCATCTGCACACCCTCCTGGCTGCTGTCCACAGTTGCGTGTGCATGATGATGCCTGCATTGCGCTGTACACCACTGTGCAATGGTGCCCAGTGTCTGACACATGCACAATCAGGCAGTGGGCATGGTGGTCTGTGGACATGTGTGTGACTAGGGGTGGCGGTCTGGGTCGGCGTGCCTCCTACCCTTTGTGCATGTCTAGTGAGGGGTGTGTGTGTGTGTGTGTGTATGTGTATGACTGCGTGCCATGTTAGACCTCGCCTATCCCTGGCGGTGTGTACGGTTCCATGCCTGGCCACTTCTCTTGACGGCATGCACCCCTGGTGTGTGTCCATGCATGTTTGTGGGTTGTGCCTTTGCCACTGGTGGTTGCATATGGCCCCATGACTTACCTGGGTAGGATGAAGTGCTCCTCTGTGATGGTGTCCCGGTGCAGCTGTGCCAGCCAGAGCAGTCAGGGGTCCCGTCACCCAAGGGTGGGCTGCCCATCACCATCAGTCACTGACATCGTCATCGTCCCCATTGCTGTCCCTCTCTTTGACCTTTATGGCTATCCCACATTCGTTGGCCATGTTGTGCAGGATGCAACAGGCCAGGAATAGCCCACAGGCCTTTGAGGGGCTGTACTGTAGGGCACCGCTGGAGGTGTCCAGGCAACAGAAATGTGCTTTCAGCATCCAAAACACCCGCTTGATGACATTGCGTGTGGTGGCATGTGCCTCATTGTAGCGTTGCTGCGATGGGGTTGCGGGCTGCAGGTATGGTGTGAGCAGCCAAGGATGGATTGGGTATCCACTGTCACCTGTGTGTAGAGGGTGGAGGTTAGTTTGGTGATCAGCATCCCCTGCCTCGGGCCATGTAGGCCACTACCCATGTCACCTCTGACCATGCCCCTCCCAAGCTCTATGTTTGTCCATGTGGTTTGCATACTCACTCACTAAGTGGCCAGTGGGGATGTTCTCACTCTCGAATCTGTGGCACAGTGCCAACTGGTGCCAGATGAAGGCATCATGTGCTCCCCCAGGGTGCATGGCACAGACACTGATTATGTACCCCCTGGCATCGCACACCACCTGGCAGTTGATGCTAGCATAGCCCTTCCGATTAATATATGTGGCCCCCTCGGGGCCAGGTGGTGTGTGGATGGCCACATGGGTGCAGTCTATTGCCCCTAGCACACCAGGCATACGTGCTACCCTGTGGAACTCCTGTATAATTGCTGTGCGCTTTGCTGGTGTGCTGGGGAAATGGATGTACTCCACAGCATGTGGCAGCAGTGCACTGAGGAACTGGGTGAGGTGGCGTGACATGGCCAACTGGGTTATGCCTGTGGTGTCCCCTGTTGGTCTCTGGAAGGTACCCGTGACGAGCAATCATTTGCAAGCTGTCACTTTAGTCTCCACTGACAGAGCATGGCTCCGTCATGTGGGTGCCTGCATCACATCACTGCACAGCTCACAGAGCCACCTCAGAATTGCCCAATTCAGCTGGTACTGGCCCACGATCTCAGTAATGCTGTACAGCTCGAAGCTGCTGCAGGCTCGGTACTGCCTGTTAGGGTCATACCACCAACGGGCCCTTCCACGGCCATGCACCCCTGCTGCCTGCCTTCTCACCCCCCTCATTACTGCCTCCATCTGGATGGTGGCACTGGCCATGTCCCTGGCTTGTGTTCACCCCCCCGGCAGCTGTTTCTGTGTTCCCCCCACTGTCCTGGCTGCTACTTCCCCTGCACCGGGAACACCTTCCTGTGGTGGCCTCTGTGCTGTGTGGCACTTCCCCCTTCTACACTGGCTGTGGCTCCCCACACCTTACCTGTGCCTCTCTGTTCATGGTGCCCTTTCCCTGGCCTGCCTTGTGTGTCCCTCCTGCCCAGTTTGTGTTCCTGGAGTTCAGCCTCATGTGCCTTCCCTGTAGCATTCTTGCACCTCTCACTTGTTCCTTTTTATTTTGGCTCATTTCCACAATTGTGCAACTTCCGCTTGCTCCCCTATTGCACATGGCACATGTTGTTGAATATTGCACTGCGCCATTTATGCATGGTTCCTCCCCCTTCAGTTGCGCATACATTCATTATCATTGTGCTATTGCTCAGCGTGATTTGGGGGCGCATCTGCCTCCCACTGAATATCACAGAATGGCACATTTTCTGACTTGCGCTGGAGCAACCCTATTGCGCATGGTGCAACCCTTTTGAATATCTGGGCCTATGTGTCTGTGACCTAGGCAGAACTACACTTAAAATCTCACACATAAATAAATAAATAAATAAATAATCAGAATAGCATTTATTTTAGTAGTATCACCATCCTTTTCAGGTGCCCATGACACTATGTATATGTATTTATATATTTTAACTTCAGAGCACTAAATCTGTTCAAATGCAAACAACACAAGACTTTATTCTCTTCACACATCACTGTTAAACTTTAGATCCCAGAATGGCCAAGAAACAATTTAGACTTCACTCTTGCATATTACTGTTATTCCCACTTCTCATGCAAACAACAATCAGTTACATAAACCCTTTTGTTTCTATGCCATGCACTCTTACATCAGAGAGAGACATAAATCTTACAGAACTGCTAAAAAAACAAATTGATCAAGACTGGATTTCTGAATTAAAACCTGTCATTTACAGTATCTATGTAAATATTAGTTTACTGGCTACAAATGATGCTACAGACATGACATTAACAAAATTTCTGTTTTACATGAAAAACATCCACGTAATGAACTTGTCATACAGGATCTGTGTTCTTCTGTCTGCATGTATCTGACAAAGGACAAAGCACCTGCTTGATCCTTTTTTTTTCTTCTTTATTTGTATGCCCAACTTGCCCATACTGTAAGAGCCAAATATTGACATGCTAAGAGTTGAAAAAAAAAATCATGATGTCTATGTGTGTATGGGGGGGGTATGCCTAGATGCAGTTTCAGGCACTCCTTAATTAATTCCCCAGGCAGCTCTGATAGTCAGTTGTTCCAACATGATAGATCCACCTCATGCCCCTCCCACATGAACCAAAAAATAAAGGTGGGGGTGGATCTTTAGAAGCTTCTCGGGTGGTGGTGGGGGTGGATCTTACTCCCCCAGAAAAACTAATGCTGCTTCCCACTACTCAGGTTCCAGTTCTTGTACCTCCCATTTAAGAAAGAAAATAGTGCCCTTCAACCATTGACTAACATGAAAGCATATTTATTTGTGGGTGGAAAACATTTGTTGGAGGAGGGTAAGGCAGAGAAGACTATTTACACCTTCAGTCAGTTCCACAGACAGAAAACATGACATCACTCCTTTTTTACATGTGAAACGTCTGCAGGCTCCGTCCACTGCAGCTGTTAAAAAAAGAAGAAAACGTAGGAAAAGTTTAAAGTGACATAGTAGACAGTTAGAGGGCTATCACTGCCTAGTTAGAAACAAGTTTTTAGTCAGGAAAAGTAAATTAATTTAAGTATTTACAGAGCTGTTGGACCTTGACAGACCAACCAAAGAAGGAGTGAGAGGAAGTTCCAGTAATTTGTTTTCAGTAAAGTCAAAACACCTGCAAAGAGTTTGTTGTTTTATAGTTAAATTATAGGGAGGGTTCACCTTTCAACCAGGACTAAAGAGGAACAAGAGTGCAGCAGTACTTCAGGAAGATGATGCTTCATCAGTCCCTGGCCAGGGCAGTAAATCACATCAATGAACTATGTCATCCTCATGAATTTCACCTTTTGGGGTTGAGGTACAATGAACTGTGGCTAAAAATAGACTCAAATGTGTCTGGGACCTTTACTGTTCAACTCAGGAGTTTGGGTGAAAAATGTGTGGTACAAAACACTCCAGATAATTTGTCAGGGAAAAGAAACTGACATTTATTTGTACAAATGTCATTTCGCTGTTTACACTGCTAAGCCATGCTCCTAGCCATTACCTTGTTGTCGACATATTAATTGATGAAATGAGGGAAAAAAAGCAGTTATTTATAGTGTGCTAAATAAACTGGCTCTAATTATGAAAATAAATTTCTGCCTCATGGTATTTCCTACAGCACTATTGCTTATTTTTATATATATTTTTTTAACCCCAATCAATATCTGCCATTCTTGTAACTAACCTTCCTTTCAGCTAACCAGACTCCATCACCCAGGTATGTGAAAGCAGGGTATGGGCAGGTGTTATAAGTGGCACTGCAACATGGAGCAGACCATTTAAGTGAAAAAAAGTGCTAGAGGAAAGGCAGAAATCTCACATGTAAAAATATTACAAACATTTTTCTGACATGTTCAGAACTCAATGGTCCAGGGTTCCTCAGACATGTAGAAGCTGAGTGAGGGTTTTAGGCAGTTAGAGGGGGCACACCGCTGGAGTTCAGTGGTATGGTGTACTGTGGATCAGGTGGGCTTCAACAATTCTTTTGAGCCACTGAGGAACATGTCGGGGCTGAATGCCAGCAAAGGTCCCCAGAAGATGCAGGCTACATCAGTGGGAAGAGGCCGTGGATGGGCAAAACCCAGTGCAGCAGAGAGCGAGGAAGAGGATGAAACAGTCCGAGACAGAATGGACAAGTTGGAAGGCATGTTAACCAAGCTTGTCTCCAGTGTGGAACACTTGAGTGTGATAATGGAGAAAAGAGTGACAGAGGAAGAGAACCACTGGTACAGAGGAAGTGGGATGCGTATCTCTTGTCTACTCCAGAAAGACAGAGAGACAGAACAGGAATATGTTGACCCTACTAGGAGTGACTACAGACCTTTACAAAAGAATACAACACTGCCCATTGTCCCTATCTTCACACCATAGATGAGAAATAATTTACCCACCTTCGCCGATGACTCAAAGGAGGACTCCAGAGAGTTCTTGAAAGGGTTTGAGTGAGTTCTCAGACAAACAAATATACCTGAAGTGGTATCCCGTGATGAGGGCACTGGGGAAAGAGCGCTGACAATAACCGCGACCCACTCTCCAGCAAATTCCTCATGGTGATGGTTGGGCAGGGCAACCGGTTGGGGGGGTTGGCGAGTATAGCTACAGGATGTCGCTATACGTACGTGCATGGAGAAGGAAGTGTGCATGCACAGTGAGGGGATGTGAGGGGTTGTGCTGTGGTGATTGCTGAGCCAACCCCATGGCAAGGTGGGTGGGTTGCCGGTGCTGGTTGGCAAGGTAAAGGGTTCGGGTCCGGGCGCTGGTGCATTTTTATAGTGCCCGGCCTGAACCTTTTATTTTTTTTAATGTTTTCACTCCCCCCAACATGCACCCTCCCTGGAGTTGAAAATCCTTTAGTAGGGGGGTGTGGAGGGGGAAGCCCCCCATTGGGGCGGTGTGGGAAACTTACCCCTCCCCACAGAAAACATCAAAAAACTAAGTCCCCAGTGCCATTTTGATGTATGCCAGGGTGTCAGAATGCCGAAAATGTTTCCAACGCTCTTGACTTCTTGATAACAGCGATCGCCTTTAGGCTTTCACCATTCTCACATAAAACCACCTGAACCAACCTGGCTAAAGCACTGGGAGGGTGCCTTAAAATGACACACCAGCAAATGGTGGTGGTATAAGAGCCCTCAGATTCGGAACTGGAGACAGTACAGAATTCACTTCTTAGAATATTTCGACAGAATCCATAACAGGCAGCATCTCAGAAGGAAGCTGGATCAGCTCCAACAACCAAGAGATAAACTAAATGAAGCCCATCTCTTCAAGTGGTGTAACAGGGTGTGCTTTGAAACAACTGAGAAGCTGCATGGGATATATTATATTGGACTAGAAATCTGCAACTGATCTCTCTTACTTACATCTGAGGGAAGTTTTCCTTACTTTACAGTCTTACATTGGTATTGCTTTGTGTTTA
This sequence comes from Neoceratodus forsteri, assembly GCA_016271365.2. Taxonomy (NCBI): domain Eukaryota; kingdom Metazoa; phylum Chordata; order Ceratodontiformes; family Ceratodontidae; genus Neoceratodus; species Neoceratodus forsteri. Next base: position 979,792,212 of record CM057452.1, on the reverse strand, counting down.
ATTATTTTCGTTTTTAAATCAGGAAGGGGTTTTTCAAAACTACTTATCTTGTGAGCAACTTCAGAAGGATTGAAATAACTGAATATTTGATTTTCCTTTGTGGCTAACTGGACTGTCTACTAGTATTCTGTGACAGTTTGCATTAATATAGTTGGAAATAATTTACTGGTAGTAGCTGTGTACTTTGAATAGCAAAGGCTGCAGTGTGTAATTTGATGTCAGACAAGCCTCAGGTGGGGGAAATTGTCTTAAATAGTCAGGGAGACCTTGCATCATAGCCAATTGTTTTGGGTGGAGGAACATTCTAGCATTGATCAATTACTATAAATTACTGGTGTGATCCTGTTTCAGACAGAAGCCCATCTCTTTAAGTGGTGTAACAGGGTGTGCTTTGAAACAACTGAGAAGCTGCATGGGATATACTATATTGGACTAGAAATCTGCAACTGATCTCTCTTACTTACATCTGAGGGAAGTTTTCCTTACTTTACAGTCTTACATTGGTATTGCTTTGTGGTTAATTATTTTCGTTTTTAAATCAGGAAGGGGGTTTTCAAAACTACTTATCTTTTGAGCAACTTCAGAAAGGTTGAAATAACTGCATATTTGATTTTCCTTTGTGGCTAACTGGACTGTCTACTAGTATTCTGTAACAGTTTGCATCAAATTACTTTTAAATAGTTGACAAAACAGTTACTGGAGGTTAGTTGAATTACTATAAAGGGCAGTACTCACCAGGGTGGTGGAGCAATGGTGTATTTGATTTTTTCTAACAGTCACCAGTGGCTGTGAACTACCCACCCACCCTTCCCCACACCCCACACCCCCAGGCATGACGTTTCCTTTATAGCCAAGGTTCTGACATCACTTCCTCAACAGGTCTTGGGGCAGAACTGTCATATTCTTAATAACCCAGCACAGTGCATAAAGGGTAAGAACACACCACACAAGGAAGAAGAGGGAAAAATATATATATTTATATATATATATATATATATATATATATATATATATATATATATATAATATTACATATTGTATATTATAAGGGAGAGGGACATGTGGGAGTGGTGCAATGCACTGGCTGTGGGGCAGCAGTTTTCCGGGAGACATTCTGGAACTGCATTGCTGTCCTATCTGCAGGCAACTGTCAGCTATGAGGGAGGCGGTAGCCCACCTCCAGGCTGAACTGGCAAGGACTAAGGAGGCCTAGCCCATCCAAAAAGCACCACTGCCACAGAGGCTGCCAAGTATGAAGAGTAGTTGGACCACAGTGGGTTCTGGGAGGGTACGGGTGGTGGAACAGAGGCGAAGCCCCCTAGTAGTACCTCTACACAAACCATATGCCAGTCTGGCAGAGCAAGGTTCCTCTATGATGGCACCCTCAGTGGAGACCAAGAAGAATGCTGAGGACACCCACAAGGGAGACCCACAGAAGGGTGGCAAGGACACCACAGGAAGGAAACAGCTCTGATAGGGGACTCAATTGTTAGAGGGTATACCTGGGGAAGGGAGAGGAGAGGGAAGTAAGGTGCCTGCCTGGTGCCATGGCTTGGAGGGACAAGAAGCAAATCCTCAGGATTGCAGAAGCGGCATCACAGGAGAGGGAACTAGATATCATTGTGACATTGTCCACCTTGGGACAAATGACCTAGCTAGGCATGGGATCAGTGCAGTGCAGGATGAAATTGTGGAGTTGGAGGAGGGGCCTCAGACAGGTAGCAAGCACAGTTACCTTCTCAGAGGTGCTGCCAGTCCATGGCAGGGGTGAGGCTAGGGTACTACACACCATGCAGTTTAATGAATGGTTGCAAAACTGGTGCAGAGCACAGGGCTTTGGCTTCATTGGGAACTGGGGGTACACCTGGAGAGATGAAGGTTTATACTGGCATGATGGTCTGCACCTATCCATGTAGGGAACCAAGATCCTAAATGACAGGTTTAAATGCTTCCTTGGCAAGCTTTTAAACTAGTCATGGGGGGAGGTGCTAATAAGAGGCAGGAAATGTCAAGCCTCCCCCCACAAAACATGACGGGTAGTAAGGTAAACACTGATGTACAGTGCTCAACAGAGGGCAGCACAGGGGAAAATGGAACAATAGACACAGGCAAAAAGAGCAGGCATGGGGGAAAAAAGGATAAAGCCAACATTAAATGGAGGACAATGAGTACCAATGCCTGTAGTCTGGGAAACAAGCTACCTGAGCTAGTAGCCTTGATGGAAGATGAGCACTTGGATATTGTGGCAGTCACAGAAACACGGTACATGGGAAACCATGACTGGGATGTCAACATACCGGGGTACACAGTCTACTGAAGGGACAGGGAGGGGAAAAGAGGAGGTGGAGTAGCTCTATACATAAGGGAAGGGATCAAAGCTACAAAACTAAAAAGTAAAGAGGGAGGACAAGAGGCACCTGGGTCACCTTGAAGACAGAGAATGGCATCAAATCTGCACAGGGTTGTATACAGACCCCATCTCAAGGGAGGAAATGGACAAGAAAATGATAGAGGACATTCTCAAAATGGCTGAAAAGGGAGATACTGTTAATGGGGGACCTGAATATGCCAGATGTTAACTGGATGACATGTACTGCAGCCACATCCAAGAGCAGGGTCATTCTCAATACCCTGCAGGGGGCAGGCCTTAGACAGCTAGTGTTGGAACCCACTCAGGAGGAAGCAATACTAGACCTGGTACTCTCAAATGGAGAGAGGATCACAAATTTAGAAGTCAGTAGCTATCTGGGAACAAGCGATCACTGCACGGTGTGCTTCACAATAAGCACAACCATGGAGACAAGCTATACAAAAACAAGCATACTGGGCTGACTTTGGCAAAATGGGTGAATACCTGAGGAATATGCTAGCAAATGGCCAAAAAGGAGGGGTGGAAGAACAATGGAGAAAAATCAAAACTGCCATCATAGAGGCAACAAGTCTTTGTGTGAAACAGATAAAGAAAACAAACCGGAGTAAAAAACCACTATGGTTCTCAAAAGAGGCGGCAGGGAAGGTTAAGGAGAAAAAGGCTGCATTCAAAAAGTATAAGGCATCACAGAAGGATCACGACAGGGAACTGTATCAATTAAAGCAGAAAGAAGTGGGGAAGGCAGTCAGAATAGAAAAAGCCCAAACTGAGGAAAAAATTGCTAAGTCAGTTAAGAAGGGGGATAAAACACTGTATAGGTACATTAGGGAGCATAGAAAGGTTAAGGAAGGAATAGTGAAGATTAATAAGGGAGAGGGGAGGTGGGCAGAGGGAGACAGTGAAAAAGCAGAGATACTGAATGAATACTTTTGCTCAGTATTCACAAAAGAAGATGAGGAGGAGTTACCTAAACCAGACAATAGAAGCACTCTGGGTAGGGGGTTTGACACCAGTCCATTTACAGAAGAAGAGTCCTGAAAGAACTCCCTAAAACTCAAGGTGGACAAAGCAATGGGGCCTGATGGGATTCACCCCAGAATCCTAAAAGAACTAAGGGAGGACCTAGTGACAGCACTGACCACACTTTTTAACCAATCATGGGAGGATGGGGTGGTACCTGAGGACTGGAAGAGGGCAGATGTGATTCCCCTTCACAAAAGTGGGAGCAAGGCAGAAGCAGGAAACTACAGACCTGTAAGTTTGACCTCAGTGGTAAAATGATGGAATCACTTCTGAAAGAATGAATTGTTGAGTACCTAGAGGCCAGCAGGGCACAGGACCCAAAGCAGTATGGATTTACAGCAGGAAGGTCATGTCAGACGAATCTAATAGATTTCTTTGACTGGGTGACCAAAGTAATAGACCAGGGAGGGGCTGTGGATATGGCCTACCTAGACTTTAGCAAGGCATTTGACACAGTCCCGTACAGAAGATTAATAATCAAGTTAGCCAGCTTGGGAGTGGGTCCCAGGGTGGTAGTCTGGGTTGCAAACTGGCTGCATAACAGGACACAGAAGGTAATAGTTAGTGGAACACATTCCGAAGAAAGGGGGGTCACTAGTGGAGTACCTCAGGGCTCAGTACTGCATCCAGTCCTCTTTAACATCTTTATAGGTGACATTGCAGAGGGTCTGGAGGGAAAGGTATGCCTCTTTGCAGATGATACAAAGATCTGTAACAGAGTTGATACACAAGGGGGGGTAGAAAGGATGAGAAGGGACTTGGCAAGGTTGGAGGAATGAGTCAGACATATGGCAACTTAGATTCAATGCAAAGAAGTGCAAAGTAATGCACCTGGGAAACAAAAACCCAGGAGAAGGGTACACAATAGCAGGGGAGGTACTAACAACAACAAAAATGGAACAGGACTTGGGGGTAGTCATATCAGATGATCTAAAGGTGGGTAAGCAATGTGATAAGTCAGTAAGGAGAACCTGGGGGATACTGGGATGCATAGGAAGGGGCATCACAAGTAGAAAAAGGGAAGTGGTTATCCCTCTGTACAGACAGTTGGTGAGACCCCATCTGGAGTACTGTGTGCAGTTTTGGAGACCTCATCTACGCAAGGACATAGACAGGATAGAAGCAGTCCAGAGGACAGCAACTAAAATGGTGCAGGGTCTGCATCAGAAATCATATGAAGAGAGACTGAGAGAGCTTAATATGTATACCCTTGATGAAAGGAGGGACAGGTAGGACATGATAGAAATGTTCAAGTACCTTAAGGGAATCAACAAAGTTCCGGAGGGTAGCATCTTTTCAGAAAAAGAGATGTGTAAGAACAAGGGGACACAATTTAAAGATAGAGGGGGGGACGGCTCAGGGGTAATGTGAGGAAATCTTTTTTCACGGAGAGAGTGGTGGTTGCGTGGAACTGCCTTCCTGGGGAGGTTGTTGGGGCTAAAACAGTGGGACAATTCAAACATGCATGGGACAGACACAAGGCAATTGTAGTGGGGGGTGGCAGGAAGTAGGCTGTTGGTTAACTGGAATCTGCAGCTTATCCAGTAGGTAGGGAAATGGGCAGACTGGGTGGGCCAAGTGGTCCTTATCTGCCGTCAAAGCCTATTTTTCTATGTTTCTATGACTTTATCCTGAACAAATGGGAGGTGTACCAATGACTATACCCTGGAGCACCAGAAAAGGAAGAAGTGGAGCTCATCTCAAGCATATTGGAACCCAAACTGCAAAACCATTTTGTGTGAATTAAACCCTTGATGACTGAGGAGTTGATCCAAAAGGCCCATACATTGTCAGACAACCTGAAACAGTACAGGAACCCATCCAGGGTCGAGCCTTTCGACAGTCAGACCCCACCAATGGGACCCCCACATTGGTCATCAGAGGACAGGCAGAGTGATTAGACTGGGCAACCACGGCCAAAGCAAGGTTGGACAGCAGCACCAGCATCAGGAGAGAAAAGATGTTTCAAGTGTGAAAGACCAAATCATCTCGGTTACAACTGTCCTCAGCAAGTATTGGCATGACAAGTAGCTAACTTGATAAATGCTACCAATCCAGTTGAGGGAACCAACTTGGTTACCATTAAAAATCCATTGTAAATTGGGGCAGCGCTATAAATTTAAATCATACTTGTCTTTTGATTGTTATAGAATATTAGCTACTGGGGTTCTTATGCCTCACTTGGACTATGTTTCTCCCTTGTATAATAAATTGGGTGCAAGAGAGAGGAAGATTCTGAGTGTTGCTTATAATAACATCCTCCGATTCATTTGGATGTTCCAGTTATGACCCACCATTGTTTACTGTACTCTTCATTGGACTGGTTTTCTCCCTAGTTTAAATATATGTATGCTTTAGGCAATGTGGTTACCAGGCTATCTATGCTGAGGGTTTGTCTCCTTTATCTGGCTTGGTCTCGGTTTTCAATGTTCAAGCCAATTTAAGATCAATTCAGGGACTTGTGTTAGTAGCCCAATCTGTTAAAAATAGCTATGGTCTTCGCTCATTTGAATGTCAAGCGCCTACAGTAGTATATGGAATGACTTAACCTCTTTCCTTAAGATCAGCTAATTTCTATCCAGTCTTTAAGTCTAGACTTAAACAGTATTCATTAACGTTGTCAGTCTGTACTTGTTATGATTGATGCTGTTGACTGATGTGTTATTTATTATATTTTGTTATTGTTATATGCTTATCTGTCCGGGTCAACCTGAAAAAGGGCTTCGGCCCAGTGTCCCTACCCGGTTAACAAATAAAATGAAATGAAATGAATCCCACAGGAAACTGTAATAGTCGCAGGGGGAGAAGCAGGTCCAAAGGAAGAGAAGAGGGCACAGCTGTTATACCTCACAGTGACATTGGCAGGGACTCCAGTGCAAGGTCTGGTCAACACAGGAGCAGCCTACACCATTATCTCACATGAAGCATGGAAGTATTACCCAGAGGCGTGGTCCTGGTACCAGAAGGGCACAGAGGTAGAAGTCAGGCTCACTTCAGAAGAGGCCTATCATCCATGGGGAAATGGCGAGGAAGAAACTGGAGCAGTTGGAAAGCAGTGGTAGAGCCATGCGCTCATCTTCAATCACTCAGTGGCAAACGTGATACTGGATATGAACATTATCAGAGACTTAGGACTAACAATTGATGTCTGCAGCAAGAGTGTGACCACACCACAAGATTCTGCAGCTCTAACCTCAGAGAAAGAACAGTTTCCAAGCCAGTCCTCATGCAAGTAATGGAAGAAAGAGCCACAGAAAAAGTTTCTGCCATCTTGCAACTTGAACTAGAGCAAATCTTAGGTGACACAGCCTAACTAATCTACAATGCTAACGAGAAGGGAGGGGATGTTGAAACTAAGGCAAAGTCTTGGTTCCCGGAAGTCTTACAGCGACTCCCTGAGGTGATAACAGAGTGCAGGAGACATACTTGAACACAGAGCTAACAGTACCTGGAACAGTACTATGATTGGAAAAGAAGGACAGTTACTTTTGAAATGGGTGACGTGGTGCTCTTGAAATGACTCATGCAATCGAGCAAGGAAGATGGCTTCTGTGCAAAGCTAGCTTGACCTTGGGAAGGACCCTACATCATTTCCAAGAAATGTTCAGACATTACATATGAACTTGTGGAACCTGGCACTGGACGGAGCAGGATGGTACACCACATGTCAAACATTAGGAAGTTCAGGGATAGGATAGGACACACACACCATAACACTGAATTGGGGGAAGAGACCAATTTGTCTCACGCTCCTTTAACTGGTGAGGAGGAGAACCAAAACAGTAGGGACTCAGGTAAGAATAGGCTCAGACCATGAATACCAGTGAACTATAAAACTCTGCACAACTGGGGAACCATGGAAGAGAAGTAGCAGCTCTGGTCATTATGCTAGGAAAACTGTCTTGTCTTGAAAACCTGAATGTAGTTTGTACATAGTTGTAAACACACTGAAATGTTAAGTGTGTATAGTATGAGTTGCCATTCTGTGTTAAGCCTGCCTGGTGGCAGTCTTATCAACGTCATTGATGCTTGGGGAAGGGGAATGTAATGGGGAGGCCACCTGCTACAGTCAACCCACCAAAATAAATACAGTCGATTTCTCTTGTGTGCCATTCAGATGTATGCACATTCCGGTTGTGTGCACACATTTCTCTGGTTCTGATTCAGTTTGTTTCAGATTAGTGTTAAAAAAAATTCATTATGTGCACTTAATATTTTGGTTGTGTGCACAATTCTTACAGCCTTTAGCTCTCAGTAGCAGTATTTGTATGAGGTATTAATTGCTTCTGACTGTGATTAGATGCATTCTTTTGTTAAGCGCTTGGGCGCCCTGAGCTGTCCACCTCTTCAATAATGTGTGAATCACCTTTCTAATCTCTCTCAGGCAGAATTCGTGTGTGGGGGGTAAACGTTCACAGCTCTTTCAAAAAAAATGTCTGGAATCACAAAGAAAATGAACTGCCAGACAAGCCCACATCTCTGATTTTTATAACTCATCTGGACTGTAACTGGGCTAACAGTGGCAATGTACACTCAGCATTTTAAGTTATTTTTATGTTTGCTTGAGAGCATGTGCAAGAAACATTATGTGACAGCTTAGGAGAGAAGCAGGCTAGGGAGGCACGGCAATGTAGCAGCCAAGGGAGGCACAGCATTTTGGGGCTTGGCCATGGTGCACCAGTGGAGGCACAGTGTACTGATGACACTGACTTCCAGAAGCTGCACCAAATTGCAATGTTTTCACCACAACAGTCATGGGTCACCTTGTCATTGCAGCATCAGCGATTTGCTGCAATGAGGGAGCGACCTGTCATTGCTGGGTGGAACGTTGCTGTTGTAATATTGTTTGTGAACATGGCGGCACATTGCCACCCTGTTCTCAAACAATATTAATGTGGCCCCAGTGTGAGGGGGTGCCCAATCCCCCTTGGCAGCATGTGCCCCTCCCCACACAGTGTGTTTTTGCTGAGGTGGGACCCAATCCCTATCGACTTTCATCCCTCGGGTACGATTTGAGTTGCCGACGGGGGAGCACACTCCCCGTTGGCATTATCTTCCCCCTCCCAGGTTGATGTGATGAAGGGGAGCCCACTCCCCATTGGCATAATCCCCCCAAAGAGCAGCGACAGTACTGCCGAGGGGATGCTAAATCCCCCTCGGCTGTTGCGCCCCCCCCAGGCTTTTGTGCGATGGGGTGCCCAATCCCGTCAGCTACAAATCCCCCAACAGTTGAGTTGGCATGCTGGGAGCCCATCCCAGGGTGCCAAATTCCCCTGTTAAAAGAAAACTGTCCCACAATTTTTTCACCTGTAAATAAGGAAATGGTCCCTCACGGTCTCCCTGCCCACCCCCACAACCCCACATTGTGCACCCCTTCTCCACACACCCCTCACCCATACTTACCTCCCGAAGTCCAGCGCTACGATCTTCGGTGGACCGGGAACAAGTTTGCACTCTTCATAGCTGACCGCAAACTGAGGAAATGCTGGTAAGCTGTATAATGGGATAGATAGGGGGTTTTCAACTTTGCTGCATATCTCAGTCATTTTTTTGAATTTTGGCACCAAATTTTCAACATGGGGTTTTTGGGACCCCTCCTCATGAATTCTTGCACTGTCATGGCGTTAATCAGCCCTGAAAGGTGACTTCACGGTCACTGTGCAGAATCACCTTTCGGGACTGATTAATGAAATGACAGTGCCAGTGCTCATGAGGTGGTCTCTCAACAAGCCTATGTTGCAAATTTGGTGGAAAAAATCCAAAAAATGACTATTTCTAACATGCATTGCGCTGTTCTACTCCAGTCGTAACTTCACGAATTTGCAATATTTTCACGCTAGATTTTCAACATTGGCATTTTCCACCTCCTTGTGAAAAGTACAGCTGTCATTGTTCACACCCTGGCTGAAATGTGTTTTCGTACTTCCGGTGCAGAATAGCGTGGTTGCTATGGGAAATCCATGTTCGAGACACATTATGAAAATGACAGTGACACTGTTCATTAGCAAAGGTTGTAAAATGCCTATGTTGAAAGTTTGGTGCCAAAAGTCCATAAAATGACTGTGTTACGAGGGTGCCTTGCGCCGTTTCCACGCACCCTCGTAACTTTGCACATTTGCAATATTTTCACTCCAGATTTTCAACATTGACATTTTTTTGCACCTCCTTATGAATAGAAGAGCTGTCATTTTTCACATCCTGGCCGAAATGTGTTTTCGTACTTCCGATACAGAATAGCGCGGTCGCTGTGGGATATCCATGTTCGGGACACATTACAAAAACCACAGTGACACTGTTCATTATCAGAGGTCCTAAAATGCCTATGTTGCAAATTTGGTGAGAAAAGTCCATAAAATGACTGTGTTATGAGCATGCATTGCGCAGTTTCCACGCACGCTCATAACTTCGCACATTTGCAATATTTTCACTCCATATTTTCAACATTGCCATTTTTCCACACCTCCTTATGAACAGTACAGCTGTCATAGTTCACATCCTGGCCAATATGTGTTTTCGCACTTCCAGTGCACAATGGCGCTGTTGCTGTGGGAAATCACTGTTTGGGAGACATTACAAAAATTACAGTGACACTGTTCATTAGCAGAGGTCCTAAAATGCATATGTTGAACATTTGGTGATGGAACTCCATAAAATGACTGTGTTATGAGCGTGCGTTGCACAGTTTGCACGTACACTCATAACCTCGCACATTTGTAATATTTTCACTCCAGATTTTCAACATTTCAGTTTTTCCACACCTCCTTATGAACCGTACAGCTGTCATTTATCACATCCTGGCCAAAATGTGTTTTGGCACTTCCAGCGCAGAATACCGTGGTTGCTGTGGGAAATCATTGTTCAGGACACATTAACACAATCACAGTGACACTCTTCATGAGCACAGGTCATAAAATGCCTACTGTATGTTGCAAATCTGGTGACAACAGTCCATAAAATGACTGTGTTACGTGCATGCATTGTGCACTTTACATGTATGCTTGGAAGTGTGCGTATTTTTGATATTGCCACTACAGATTTTCAACATTGCCATCTCTTCACACCTCCCTATGGATGGCATAGCTGCTATTCTTCACATTTTGCCCAATCTGTGTTTTCATGCATGTGGCACAGAATGGCACTGTCATTGTTGGAAGTCAATGTTTGGGACACATTGGCAAAATCACACTGCCATGAGAAGAGGTCCCAAATGCTTTCATGAGGTGGGATCACAAAAAAGGCCATGTTGAACATTTGTACTGCAAATAACAACAGACGCCTGAGGTGTTAGGGTTTCTAACCATCACATCCTACTCTGTATAGATGGACAGGCATCAGGCTGTGCCTTTGGATTGCTGACTCTACTATGCATGCCATCCCACCCCCACCCCCCAGCCACTGACAGCCATCAAGGTGTACCTTGGACTCTTCTGCCCCACACTTCCCCCCATTCTCCTATGCTGCACCCATTTCAGCATATGTCCGTGTGGAATGGGGTCACTGTACAGCCAAACACCCTAAGGTACACCTCAACACGTGTCACTGTTTGCAGAATAAGGTGAGGTGACATGGCATGACCATCATGGGTGACGACCCACACACTTAACCCCAATGCCTCTCCATCTCTACAAGATGGAGGTGGGGTTGGTTTGAACTTCCTTACTTCACTGCCATTCCTATTCTGCATCGGTCTACCACTTGCATTTCAAATGCTAATACCAGCAAGCAAACATTTGGCATTGACAAATGCTTGTTGTGGTTTAGCAGTACCATTGTTGAATTCTAATGCTTCTATTGCAGATGCTGCTCAGTACTGAACACTTTTTTTCAGTGCTTGTGGGAAGACTGTGGTTTTAGCAGTACCGTTGCTCTTTCTAATGCTTCTACCGCATATGCTGCTCAGGACCAAAAATGTTTGTCAGCACTTCTGTTAGTTTTATTGAACATGTTTTAACTGTGCTGCAATATTTTTAACATTTTAACCTAAGTAAACCATTTATACAGTGTATTAAGGTGTGTAATAATGGGCTTGCATGATTTAACCACAACCGCATATCAGACCCATTTGTAATATGGTAAATTCAGTTTAGTGCATTTTCGGTTGTGTGCACAACTTTGGCAAGTCTCGACCTTGTGCGCACAATTGGAATTGACTGTAATAAAATAGAGGGACTTACCTGTAACGGGGTGCCAAGTAGGGTGGATTAAAAGGCTGACAAGGAGGTGTAGCTTGAGAGGCTGTCTCTCCTCCTCAAGAAGCTGACAGGAGTGCTGTGGGAGAACTCTGCCACAGGCAACTCCTCTGAGAAAAAAAAAGAAGAAAACATAGGAAAAGTTTAAAGTGACAGGGTAGACAGGTAGGGGGCTATCACTTCCTATTTAGAAACAAGTTTTTAGTCAGGAAAAGTAAGTTAATTTAAGTATTTACAGAGCTGTTGAACCTTACCAGACCAACCAAAGAAGGAGCGAGAGGAAGTTCCAGTAATTTGTTTTCAGTTAAATCAAGACACCTGCAGAGAGTTTGTTTTTTTATAGTTAAATTATAGGGAGGGTTCACCTTTCGACCAGGACTGAAGACGACCAAGAGTGCAGCGGTACTTCAGGAAGATGACGCCTCATCAATCCCTGGCCAGGGCAGTAGAAACATAGAAACATAGAATTTGATGGCAGATAAGGACCGCTTGGCCCACCCAGTCTGCCCATTTCCCTACCTAATGGATAAGCTGCAGATCCTAGTTAACCAGCAGCCTACTTCTTCCTACCCCCACCCCCTAGAATTGCCTTATGACGGTCCCATGCATGCTTGAATTCCACCAATATTTTTGACTCCACAACCTCCAGAAGGCCGTTCCATGCATCCACAACCCTTTCTGTGAAAAATACTTCTTAAATTACCTCTGAGACACCCCCATCTTCAAATTGTGCCCCTTGTTCTTGCACACCTCTTTTTGAAAGATGCTACTCTCTTGGACTTTGTTGGTTCTTGAGGTACTTGAAAGTTTCTATCATGTCCCCCCTCTCCCTCCTTTCCTCGAGGATATACATATTAAGCTCCTTTAGTCTGTCTTCATATGTCTTCCGGTGCAGACTCTGCACCATTTTAGTTGCCCTCCTCTGGACAGCTTCCATCCTATCTATGTCTTTGCTGAGATTGGGTCTCCAGAACTGCACACAGTACTCCAGATGAGGTCTCACCAGCTGTCTGTACAGAGGGATAATAACTTCCTGTTTTCTACTGGTGATGCCTCTCCCTATGCATCCCAGTATCCCCCCAGCCCTCCATGCTGCCCTCTCTCATTGCTTGCCCACCTTTAGGTCATCTGATATGACTACCCCCAGGTCCTTTTCAATTTTTGTTGTTGTTAGTATCTCACCCCCCCATTGTGTACTCTCCCCTTGGGTTTTTGTTTCCCAGGTGCATTACCTTGCACTTCTTAGCATTGAATCTAAGCTGCCATACATTTGACCATTCCTCTAACCTTGTCAAGTTCCCTTCTCATCCTTTCCACCCCACCTTGTGCATCAACATTGTTGCAGATCTTTGTGTCATCTGCAAAGAGACATACTTTTCCTTCCAGTCCCTCTGCAATGTCGCTTATAAAGACATTGAAGAGGACTGGTCCTAATACTGAACCCTGCGGTACCCCACTACTAACCCCCTTTTTCAGAGTGGACTCCATTTACTATTACTCTCTGTGTCCTATTCTCCAGCCAATTCTTTACCCAGGCTGTCATCTTGGGATCCTCTCCCAGGCTGGCTAACTTGTATATTAATCTTTTGTGTGGGACTGTGTCAAATGCCTTGCTAAAGTCTAGGTATGCCATGTCCACAGCCCTTCCCTGATCTACTACTTTGGTCTCCCAGTCAAAGAAATCTATCAGATTGTCTGGCATGACCTTCCAGCTGTGAATCCATGCTGCCTTGGGTCCTGTGCCCCTCTGGCCTCTAGATCACATAAAATTATTTCCTTCAAGTGATTCCATCATTTTCCTACCACTGAGGTTAAACTAATAGGTCTGTAGTTTCCTGCTTCTGCCTTGCTCACACTTTTGTGAAGGGAAATCACATCTGCCCTCCTCCAGTCCTCAGGTACCACCGATCCTCCCATGATTTGTTAAAGAGGGTAGTCAGTGGTGTCACTAGTTCTCCCTTAGTTCTTTTAGAATTCTGGGATGAATCCCATCAGGCCCCATTGCTTTGTCCACCTTCAGTTTTAAGAGTTATTTCAGAACCCTTTCTTCTGTAAATGGGTTGGTATCAACTTCTGTATCCAGAGTGTTTCTATTGTTTGTTTTAGGTACCTCCCCCTCTTCATTTGTAAATACTGAGCAAAAATATTTGTTTAGTATCTCTTCCTTTTCACAGTCACCCTCTGCCCACCCCCCTCAACTTTATTAAGTCTCACTATCCCTCCCTTGGTCTTCCTTCGCTCCCTGATGTACCTATAAAAGGTTTTATCCCCCTTCTTAACTGAGTTGGCTATCTTTTCCTCAGTTTGGGCCTTTGCTGTTCTGACTGCCTTTCCAGCTCCCTTTTGCTTTAACTGATACAGTTCTCTGTCCTGCTCCTTCTGTGATTCCTTGTACTTCCTGAATGCTTTCTTTTTCTCTTGAACCTTCACTGCCACTTCCGTTGAGAACCATAGTGGTTTCTTACATCATTTTGTTTTGTTTATTTGCTTCACACAAAGGCTTGTTACCTCTGTGATGGCAGTTTTTATTATTCCCCATTGTTCTTCCACCCCTCCTTCCTGCCCGTTTGCTAGTGCATTCCTTAGGCACTCACCCATTTTGGCAAAGTAGCCCTCCTAAAGTCCAGTACTTTTGCCTTTGTATGGCTTGACTCTATTGCTGTGTTTATTGTGAACCATACTGTTCGATGGTCGCTAGTTCCCAGATTGCTACCCACTTCTACATCTGTGATCCTCTCTCATCTCCATTTGAGAGAACCAGGTCTAAGATTGCTCCTCTCGAGTGGGTTCCAATACTAGTTGTCTAGGCATGCCCTGTAGGGCATCTAGAATAACCCCACTCTTCGAAGTGGCTGCTGCAGATGCACTCCAGTTAACATCTGGCATATTCAGATCACCCATCAGCAATATCTCCCTTTCTGCCATTCTAAGTATACTTTCTATCATTTCCTTGTCCATTTCCTCCCCTGAGAGGGGTTTATACAACCCTGTGCAGATTGTGGTGCCATTGTCTGTCTCCAAATTGACCCACAGTGCTTCTTCTCCTCCTGTTTACCCTTTTGTTCTGTTGCTTTTAATTCCTTCCCTTATGTAAGAGCTACCTCCTCCTCTTTACCGTCCCTGTCCCTCCTGTAGATAGTGTATCCTGGTATGTTTATGTCCCAGTCATGGTTTTGTGTGTACCATGTTTCTGTGACTGCCACGATATCCAGATGTTCCTCCTCCATCAAGGCCACTAATTCAGGAAGCTTGTTACCCAGACTACAGGCACTGGTACTCATTGCTCTCCATTTTTTGATGGCTTTACCTTCTGTTGCAGCATCTTCCACTGACCTTTCTACCTCGGTCTTTTTCTCATTTAGTACCCTGTTTTGTAGGGAGAGGCTGGGATTTTCCTGCTGCTTATCAGTGCCTCCCTTGACTAGTTTAAAAGCTTGCCAATGAAGCATTTAAACCGATTGCTCAAAAGACTTGTTCCCTTCCTGGACAGATGCAGACCATCCTGCCAGTATAGGCTGGTGTCCTCCAGGTGGAACCCAGTCCCCAATGAAGCCAAACCCCTGTGCTCCACACCATTTTTTCAACCATTCATTAAACTGCATGGTGCAAAGTACCTCGCTCACCCATGCCATTGACAGGCAGCACCTCTGAGAAGGATACTGTGTGTGCTACTTGTCTTAGCCCCTTCCCAACTCTATAAAGTCCTCCTGCACTGCTCTAATCTCATGATGAGCCAAATCATTTGTCCTTAGGTGGACAATGATGTCCAGCTCAGACTCCTGGCAGCTGTTCTCATGATCCTGAGGATGCACCTCCTGTCCCTCCAAGCCATGGCACCAGGCAGGCACCTTACTTCAGTTTTCCCTGCTCCCCCCAGTTCTATCCCCTAATAATTGAGTCCCCCACCAGGAGCTGTTTCCTTTCCCTGTGGTGTCCTCTGCCTCCTTCCTGTGGGCCTCCCTTGTGACAGTTGTCCTCAGCCTCCTTTGTCTCCTCTGCAGGTGCATCCATAGGGAAGCTATGCTCCCCCAGAATGGTGTATGGATTGTGGAGTGGAACAACTGACTGGGTGTGCCTCTGTTCCACCATCCTCACCCTCCCTGAGCCCACTGTGGTCCAACTGCTGTGCTTTGCAACCTCTGAGGTAGTGGGTGGTGGCTCTGGTGCTCCCTGGTGGGGACGGTCCCTTCTACTGTCCAGTGTGGTCTGGGAAGGTTCCCTACTACTGTCCAGTGTGGCCTGAAGACGGGCAACTTCCTCTCTCAGGGCAGAGAGTTGTCTGAAAATAGGCCAGCATCTCAGCCTCCAGAAAGACTCCCATAAGACTGCTGCCCCATAGCCATTACATTGCACTACACCCCACATGTTTATCTACTTTTGTGTGTGTGTGTGTGTGTGTGTGTGTGATTGGTTTGTTATATAGAAATATATATATTATACAATGTGTATGCTTATATTGTTAGTGCAGTGTGCTAGAGAGGATATGACAGTGATATGCACCTTGCACTCTTGAGGAAATGATGTCAGAACCCCAGGTATAAAGGAACTATTTCCAGGGTGGTGGGGTGAGGGTGGGCAGGGTTAGCCTAAACTGTGCCCTCACGAAACAATCAGCTAAAAGCTCTGACCCACCACTGCGATGAGTGCCTTCCTGTCAGCAAGATGCCCTACACAACAATTTGACAGAGAAAATCCCTGCTAATCAAACAGAGAAAATCCAGACATCCAAGTCAGACACAGGTAAACCTCCCCAGCCCCAAAACAACCTGGTGATTTGTGCTCTGAAAGCAGTCAGCCCCAAAATAAGTCAGCTGTGCACAGGACAGACACAGTAAACAGTATTCCGTCCTCAGGGTTTAAACTCTTCCTGCACCGAAAATCTTAACAATTGTAACAAAAGTAAAGCAAGATCCACCTCCTCTGTTACTTGAAAGACTGTCTTTCCTGATAATTCTAAGTTCTTTATTTCACCTTTCAGTTAGAAGTAGCCTCCACCTGCAGAATATCTGTACAAACCAAAGACAATTGTAAGGTTCACCTCCTCTGTTGTGAGCACAACTTGCTTTTTGCAAATCCTATGTTCAGTATTGCAGCTTCCAGTCAGAGGTAGCGCCACCTGAAGAATCACATCACATTAAGGAACTACATCATCCTCATGAACTTCGCCTTTTGGGGTTGAGGTACTATGAACTGTGACTAAAATAGACTGCAACGTGTCCAGTACATTTACTGTTCATCTCGGAGGTGGGGGTGAAAATGTGTGTACAAAAGATTCTAGATGATTTGTCAGGAAGAGAAACTGATATTCATTTGTGCAAATGATGTTTCACTGCTTTGGCTGTGCAGCCATGTTCCTAGTCATTTTCTTGTTGTTGATAGAGCCATTGATGAAATTAGAAAAGCAGTTGTTTATACAGTAGTCTGCTAAGTAAACTGGGTCTAATTTTGAAAAGAGATTTCTGCCTTGTGGTATTTCCTACAGCACAGCTGCTTATTGTTATATACATTTTTTAACCTCAATTAAGATCTGCCAACCTTGTAACTAACCTTCCTTGCAGCTAGCTGGACTCCATCACCAAGGTAGGTGAAAGCAGGGTTCTGGCAGGTGTTATAACCTGCACCCATGTTCATAGTGTAAAAACATATTCCATGATGTTTAGTGGTCCCTCCCCTTTCTGGCACCTATGCCCGTAGTATAGAAACGTGTTACCTGGTGGTCTAATGGACCCCCATCCCCTCACCCCAGCAGGTAGTGCACCACCACCCTGTTCCCTCCATCCTAACCCTGAGCCAGTAACCAGCATAGCCCTCCACTTTCCACCATGACTGGCCTCTGATTGAGCTGTCAATGAGCACATACCCAATTGAGTTGTCAAGGAGCACTTACTGTATACACCACTAGCCACCAGGGACTACATTTCTACACTACAGGCATGGGTGTGGCTGGGGTGAGGGACTGCTAGCCAGCAGGGAATATCTATCAATTATGCTATGACAGCGATCAGGGAGGGGGGACCACTAGACCACCAGGGAAAAGCAATCTTTTACACTGGGATGGTGATCAGTGAGGGACAGGACCACCAGTCACCAGAGAGAAGCTATTGTTTATACCAGCATGGTGATTAATGAGGAGGGATCACTAGGCAGCAGGAAAAGCTATCTTGTATATCAGGACAGCAATCAGCGAGGGGATTACTAGACACCAAGGAAAAGCTATCTTTTATACCGTGATGATCATTGGCAAGGGGACCACTAAGCACCAGGGAAAAGCTATCTTTCTGTTGGGTCGGTGATCAGTGAGGGGTGACCACTAACACTGGGGATAGATTTTAGGGAATGGGCCATGGGGTTGGTGCTGCACAGTCTAGCTTCATTCCATGCAAATGAGCCTATAATGGGCATGCAGATGGCTTCTTAGCACCATGCATGCCCAATAGGCTCATTTGCATAGGTCTATTTGAATATGGGAGATTTAGCATGGGTGCAAGCCATTCTGCCACCCCATTTCAGGGGCCATGTCTGACCGGTAGTAGGAGGCTTAGCACTGGGTCTCAGTGGCCCTGTATTCAGTCAAATAACATGTCTTGTGCACCATGAGTGCCATCTATGGTTACTGCTGCGCCTACTGGCCCCAGCTAACACTCGCAAAAGCCATCAGTTATAGCCTATTACTTAGTTTGCCAAGAAGCAAAACCAAATAAACTGAGTTACTGCACAGCACAGAAAACAAAAAAAAAATGATCCACATACAAAGCTCACTGTGCTACAGCCATCTGCTGATTCAATGCCATACGATAAAGAAAAGGGCTACTAGTATACAAACACATACTAAAAACACATTTTTTCTAATAGAAAAAATACATTTTACAAGTCTTTTTGACAGTAAAGAGTCATTTTATAAGTGTGATAAGCCACACCATGGTGTGCATTAAGTAAGCAATAAACCATGACAGGGTGTGCGGTTATTGTGAATTAATCAACACCCCAGGTGCATTGTGAGGCATGAGACTGCAGGCCTAGTGCACTTACAGCACCTGGGGTGTTGATTAATCTTCAATAACTGCACACCCTGGAGTGGGTTATTGTGCTTATAACTTGGTTTTAGACTGAGGATATTAAAACAATAACTGACTATGAATACTACAATGTTACCTTGCTAGTCAAGGAGAGTTTTGGAGTGAGTCACACGCTGACTAGCTGTGGAGAAGCTAGCACAGTAGGAACTGCAAAAAGCCCTTTTTTTTTCTAGTAAAGGTATGCTACCATTTGTATAGCCCATACCTGTCTAAGTGTGCAGCCTTTGGGCCATCTTGTGCAGCTAAGATATTGTTTCCCACTGTTGCCATCCTTTCTTTTCTCCACACAGCCGGAGTGCTGATGGAAGAGCAGTCTGCCCTCAGAGAGAAAGCACTGTGGAGAATGTTCACTACTGGAAGAGAAGCAGTCCAGCTCTGTTGAGCTGTTATTTTCTGCAGTTTTAGCCTTTGAACCTCTTCAAATTCCTGGAGCTGAAAAGCCAGTTACTAGTCCTAGTCCTAGTCCTAGTCCTAGTCCTAGTCCTAGCAGTGACACATAGTGCATACTGCGAATACTTGCTATTTGTAAAAGTTAAGTATTTTTAAGTATTTTTATTGCACACTCTATCTATTTATAACTTATTGTGGATTAGAAAAAACTTCAAGTTTTAACAACTGCTTCTTATACGCCTATTTTAAAAGGGAAGATACTTGGTTAAATGCAAAACTTAACTAGGAAATTATAGACACTAAAAATTATTGATATTTAAATTTTCGTGCACCAAGGTCATGTGATCCTGCTCCTTAAGAGCATGCATCACGCCTGTAAGCCAGATTCACCATCTTCTGACTTGCTGTGTACACTATACTGGGCATGCACAGATCCTTTTCTGACTAAATTTGAGTGCAGATAGCTCCATTTTGGCTTTATAACCATTTGCTGAGAACTTTTAATAGTGAAGTATTTGGAGTTCTGAAGTATTTTGGCGCATTACGTTTAAAATGCTATATTGCAACGGGGAGCTGATAAGAGCTCTTCCTTGATGGATATCTGAGTATTGCTTTTTTTTTTTATTCTTTATTTACTCCTTCTGCTGCCAGCTCCCTGGTACTTCAGCCCCGATCATGGTCCACAGGCTTCCACCCCCACAATGGCCGTGACCATCCAATACCTCCTGGATTTCACCCCAGGGCAGGGTTGTGGCACCAGACTTCCCCTCCACTGCAGACAACAGGATAGGTCAGAGGGTCAGTCTGGGGGCTAATTGAAGCCATGGCAGGCTTCATTGAGGGTATCCGGCAGCTGCTCTTTTTCCTCCTTTTTTCCTGGGGGAGTGGGGATGTGCAATGATGTCCTGCATCTGCTCCACCCCCCTGAACGTGCTAGGTACCAGTAGTAGTACAACTCCAGGCCTCTACCAGGGGTCCATCGAACACTGGACACACTCCCCACCCTCACCCCAGAGAGGAAGAGCAGTCCTTGGTATGCTCTATCCTTCTCCCCCTGGCTAGCCCTCCAGTGACCCGGGTCCATTCCTAAACCTGTGTCACCAGCATTGCAAGCAGAAATCCAACTGCTGTGCTGGTGGGCCAGCTGAGTCTTTTTTCCTAAAACAAGCATCAAATAAGTTCAGTACTTTTTATTATTTATTCATTAAAACTCAGAACTGGCAATATCTGACAGTATAGACTGTATTTTGAAATACCATACAGAAATATAAAAATATATTAAATAGTAGAGCCACTTTAAATTTGGGATTACACAAGTGGTGTAAGGAAGTATAGAGAATCCACTTGAACTGGAAACTCGATATTACCTGATATTACTATACTTTTTTCTCTTCTTTACGTTAAGTGCTGAAAAATTTCCAGCAGCTTACAAAATGTCCAGTGCTGGTATATCCCGATATAAATATAACCCTGAATCTAAATCTGGACAAAGACTTGAAGGAGGAACAAATGTGTTAGAAGCTCTCCTAAAAGTTTTAAAAAGTTGAAGAAACCAGAAGAAGCCTGAAAAAGCAAGCATAGCTATACTGGACTTGAAGTCTCTGAGACTCCTGAAGGAAGAAATCGATGTTAGATGTGGACCTTTAATATAAGGGACTAGTGAGCTCAACAACTGATATTTCTTCGAGCAAAAAACTTTATAAAGAACTCTAGAATTTTTTACTCAGACTCCTTTTTCCTATTAATACTCTGTATTTAGGTCAAAGTCAAGCAGAAGTAGTAGATATTGCATTATAATTGCAACTATTGTTTTGAATTCTTTTTCTGGTCACTATAATAATTATAATATTCAGTGATAGCACTGTTTCATTATTGTTGGAAATGGTTAACACTAGGCAACAGAGATTACAGGATATTCAGTTATCTCCATAGGCCTCTGAAATTCCTAAAAAAACAAAGGCATATAAAACAGTCTAAGATTACTGATAATTTAAATATATTAATTGATGGTACTAGTATTAATAGAACTTCTACACCTACTAATAAATTTATCAATCCACAGGGAATGCTATTTGATATGACATCATGCATGAAAGAGGATATAAGAATACTTGAGAACACAATGGGAAACTCTTTAGAAGATAATTCAGGGCAGCTAAGAGTGCCTCTCAATTTAAAAGAGAAAAATTAGGTAGTGAGGTTTGACTGTAATAGTACAAAGGATTCAGACATTATACATGAGACCACACCAGAATTAAGGAACAATAGTAGATATATTGCCAAAGAAAAAAACTGTTTTAGAAGAGGTCTCAAGAGCTCTGCAAGGTATTATTATTGGACTTAAACAATGTAGTGACCAGATGGGTTGCACAAAAATGGTGTAGAAATTGTCAGTAACAAATGGATGAAAGAGTAGCTGTTGAGGAGAACTCTGACTATCAACCTAGTTTCTTAAGTGACAAACTCATCCATTTTCTGGCAAAGCAGCACTCAGCTGATATCCTTCTTATGGAACAACTTTTAGTTAAGGACATAATAGAAGCATTAAGAGCTGAAGTGGCTGTTAATAGAGCAGCATTGAATGAAGTTCTTAATAGGCTACCAAATAAGGAAATTGGTGAATTCATTAAAAGTGAGTCTATACAAGAAGAAAATGATGGAGGTATAAGACCTGATTTTAGTATAGTACAAATTCCTGAACATCCCAAGAAAGATACCAAACAGTGTGGGGTAAAATGATTAAAACAAAAGGAAAAAGGGTTGGGAAAGGGAAAGGGAAAGGGAAAAAAACAAAGAAGGGAAGAAATAATTAAAAAGTCCAGGAACCATCAGAGCTAGATAAAAAGGTCAGCAGTCTTTCATAAAAAAATTCAAGTGAGGAGAAATGCTTTAAAGAAGTTTCTGCAACTAAGAATAAACATACAAATCAGATACAAGGCAATCAAAATCCTGAACAAAATGTTAATTTATATAAAAACCCTAAGTTCCCAATTAAGTAATTCAGAAAATTATAGATTCACCAATTAAATAAACAATTTGGACTCCAATATCAGCAACAGGATGACACAATTAATCAGGATTTGCAACAGGAGAAAAATGTTTAGAATAAAATAGAGCTGGCAGTTAAGGAAAATTGCCCTATGGAAAAAGAATCTGGCAGATTCTGGACAGAAGTCACTTCTTAAGGAATATGCAACAAGAAAAAAGATATAGCACCCCTAATTATATTTATGGGCCCTCCTAACTGGCTCCAAATGGATACAGGAAAACAAACACAACAACCTGTAGAGAAATTAAAATCAGAGCTGGACACTGGTATTGCTTATGAGGATATTTTGGAAATTAAAAACATCCAAATCGATTCCGCTATGCTACTTGATGTGCAGTTCACCTCACCTAGAATTGCCAGTTTTGTTTGGCTGAATGCAGTGGCAATAAAAAATAAAGATATAATACTTTCATTCCCAAATAGGCATTTATTGAATGTCCCTGAAAATAGAATGGAAAATCAAGACGAAACAAATGTTAGTCTAAGCCGTGTTGGAATTAACTATTTAAACAAGGAGACTGATACAAAATTAAAAGGGACAATCTGTAGCCTCCTAAAAAACTTTCAGCAAATTCAGTTGGGCAAAAATGGAATTATCTATGCTGAAAGAACAGGTTTTGACAGCAAAATAACTATGTTGGTGAGAATGAAATAGAAGGATAGCAGATAAGATACTTCAAAAAGCATCTGTACTAGATTCGATGGAACTAAATGTGATAGACTCAGAAGTTCTAGAAGGCAATAAAAATACTGTACAAGATGATTTTTTGGGATAGAAATCAATCAACAGCTTTTAACAAGTTTCAGGTTCTTGCAGGGTATAATAATGTTTGACAACTAGTGGATGTTCATAATGTTATGAGACTGGAGGAATCTCAGTTAGGGGAGATACTCCCATGGTTAAAGACCAAAATAAGGGGTTTCAGATTATCTCATGGAACATAGCAGGCATAAGAGGTATTGTAAACAGGTTTGATGATTGAATTGACTTTATCACAGGATTTTACATTCTGTGTTTTCAGGAGACATGGCATGGATCTGATGATCAAACTAAAATGAATGGTTTTGACGTTTTCCATTATCCTGGAACCAAGGCCTCAAAATTAGGTAGAAACTCTGGTGGAATAGCCACCTTTATTAAGACACGTAGTTTTACGTATACTGAATGTGTTTGTACTTATGCTAACTTCATCCTCATTTTTATAACAAAATGGAAGTAAAAGTTTTTTGCTCTTAAATGGATACGTCACCCCAGAACGTTCACATTTTTATAAAACAGAACTATGGGGACAGTTGAATAACTTGTTAATAGACATTGGCCGGGATATTCAAAGGGGTTGTGCCATGTGCAACCCCACAATGTGCCCCGGCGCGATATTCAAAGGGGCAGGTTGCACGGCGCAACTGCCAATGCGCCAGGGCACATAGGTAATGCATGCAGCGCAGATGCAGGGGGTGTGCTCATGCATATACGGCACATCCCCATATTCAGCCCAGGATGTGTGGCACATATGCTGGTGCAACCCCTACATGCACCGCACACTGGTGCCCAAAGTTCAGCCGTAAATTATAGGCTCAAAAGCTGGCCACCCACAGGTGGGCATCTGTATTGTAAGGTGCAACACAACAGCCGCCAGCTGTGGGTGACCACCTGCCCAGTGGGAACACCATCCACAAGCACCCGGACCCTCCCTGGTAGTCTAGTGGACCCCCACTCCTCCAGCATGCCCAATCATGGGCTGTAGTAATAAAAAAGGTCACCCTGGTGGTCTAGTGGACCCCTCATCCCTCCCGAATGCCCGATTGCGGGCTGTAGTAATTAGAAAGAATGACCTGGTGGTCTAGTGGAACCCACCCATATGCCTGATCATGGGCTGTAGAAAAAATAGATGTCTACCTGGTGGTCCAGTGCTATCCCTCCCCACCCACCCACAGAGGCCCCCAGTCACACAGCACCCCCTGTCATCAGCGGGCGGCAGCACCCACCCACATACCACCCGCCGCCGCCGAATGACAGCGTACATTATGATCGGTACTATGTGAGGCCATGGTGTGGAACAATGGGCTTGCAGACCATACTGTACTACAGGACCAGATATGTGAATGAATGCGTTCAGGTGCAGGGTGGGTGGGGTGGGGTTGACGTTGGTTCCATACTTCACTGCCATTCCTATTATGCCTCTCTCTAATTCCTCTAACTCCTGCACTACCAGTGCCACCACCAGCAAGACAACATTCGGCATTGACAAATGCTTGTTGTATAAATATTATAGTAACTCTTTCCTAAATCAAGAAATAAAAATCCTAAAAAAATTATGAAACCAATTGAAGACATCATTGCATGTCTGCTCCCATCAAGGAGAAACCAGAAAAATAGATAACCCCACTGGTTGGACTGGTGATGCCACTCCCTGCCACCACACCCACAACTGGACCCTGCCTCCTGAGTCCTGTAGTTCCTCCATTCTTTTCCTCCACCTACAGGAACTGGATTCATGTACAGTATGGGAGCACCGTGGAGCTGAAGGTGACCTCACTCGGGAGTGTAAACCAATGGGTGACCCAGCAGGTGAGGTGCAGGTAGACCAAGGAACTGGGGTTACAGATAAAGGAGGCTAAAGTCACAAAAACAAGCCAGCACAGCTTGAAACTCTCGTAAACACTTTAAACCAGTAATGGGTGTACTGCTGCTTGGGCTTTAATATAGTTCTCACATCCACGAAAACTCAAAAGAATCGGCCAGCACTCCTTTAAATGCTTTAATGTACATGTTTACTCACATACATAATGCAGCAGCAAGTACTACCATCAATAGGCACTCCATACTGCAAAAATGCAATAGTCCAATAGAGGTAAAAAAAGGTTCAGTAAATAAAATATAGTTTAAACCACGGACAACACTTTACTTGAATGCCAGGTGCCAGACATAACCACACACGACCACAAGACTGTTCACGTTTCAGCAAAAACCTTCATCTTTCGCTATTGGACCATTGCATTTTTGCAGTATGGAGTGCCTATTGATGCTAGAACTTGCTGCTGCATTATGTATGTGAGTAAACTTGCACAATGCACATTAACACATTTAAAGGAGTGTTGCTGATTCTTTCAAGTTTTCTTGGATGTGTGAACTGAGGTAAGGGAGGCTTTCAGTGCGGTGGGATCAGGGGCTAGGTGATGGCTAAGGAGGTCTCAGTCAATGGCGTAGGAGGGATACAAATAATTGGGAGAAAAAAGAATATGCCACAGTGTGCCTGGCCATCGGTTACACTGAGTGTGTAAATCTGTTGGTAGTTTATCCGTTCTGCTGAGCCTACTAGGTACATAATACATATTATTGAGCACTTTTATCTGCATCAGTCAGTATCTGTCAGACCGTGGGTGTTTCTATAAGTCCCCAAATTCTATCAAGTTATATGGTTTCCTGGAGAAGGGACCACTTGATCCTTGTATTGAGAACCATAACTTTTATTGTGGGTGAGCCTATAAGGCTGGCCATATAGATTAAAGGCTGGATGGAGCTGCATCACTAGGGGTACAAAGGGTAATATTTTTACCCCAAGTATGTTGCACTAGAGTTGTGGTCCAAAATCATGGGTTAGTAGGTGGGCTACCTGCAGCAAAGGAAAGCACTCCCTGTTGCTAGTATGATATCTAGAGGTTAGAGTAACGAGCTGTGAATGAGCTTGGTACATCCAGCAGACAGACCTGGGTTTGATTCCCACAACATCCACTTGCATACTGTGTGATTCTGAGCAAGTCACTTAACCTCCCAGTGCTCCTAGGCCAACCCTGAAAACAGGCACATGTGCCTAGCGGGCCTTACCTGGTCAACAAAGAATAAAATAAAAAATAAAATATCTGATCTGAAAGATAGCATAGGGTATCTGTTTACCCCCAGTGCTAACTGATCTTCCTTTTTTGATCTGGATATTTCACCAGAAGGAGGAGTGGATTGGGTGCCACCAGTCTTAAAGTTTGGGATATCAAGAAGTGGTGAGGTGTGTGAGTATCCAACTGCAATATGTTTCATAGTTGGGAGTGTATCCTGGATGAGGTTTCAATAGGGGTCCCTCTGCAGGCTTCTGCAACGATTTTACCTGAGAGGTGCAATACAGCTAGAGGTGACACTTTTCCAGTGAAGCAGCTTTGTCTGTCAATATCTAGCCAGGGTGGGGAGTAGGTCAGTGCCTCCTTCTGTTGCCTGCTTGTACCATTTTAAGTATTTATTGGTGTAGAGTGCCAGGTAGTACAGTAGAAAGGTAGGTTTAGCCCTCCTTTAAGCTTTGGGCAGTCAATTTAAAGTAGGCCTGTCTTACAGCTTTGCCTCTCCAAATAAATGCAGATTCTATCCGGTGTAGCTGAGTGAACCTAGCACTATGTTCAACATTCCCATTGGATATGGCACTTTTGGCAAAAATGTATTTTAACAATCAGATCAGTGTTCCTTAGCCAGCAGCAGATCGCCCTGTCTGAGGGATTGGGAGGGGTCTCAGACACTTTCGCTCCCTGCACTCAAATGACTGCTGACCTCCCTGTGGTGCTCCTTACATTAGAAGACAGAGGACTTACCACCAGTTCCCTCAGCCAATCAGGAGGCTTGGGGGACAGAATGGAGCCATTTGAATCCTCGGCACCTTTTGAAGGCTTCCACAGCTCTCTTAGCACCATCGGACCAGGGCATCCCAGCCAGCAGTGGACTGACCTATCCCAGGGTCATGAAGGGTCTGAGCCACTTTCGCTCCCTCCTCACCAACGGATGCCAACCTCCCTGTAGTGCTGTTCACCCAAGGAAACACAGGACTTGACACCAGCCTTCAGCCATCAGGCGGTTCAGGAGCTGCAATGGGTCAGTTTTGGATCGTCTGCATCTATTTCAAGGTGTCCATGACTCTCTTAGCACCATCAGACTAGGGCTTTCCAGACAGCTAGGTAAATACTGTCTATCTATAGTACAAATAATAGAGAGGGTAACCATGCTGAATTTATCCACTAGCTGGAGTGACATATCCACATTATGAATCATTATGCAATTTATTCCTACATACTCTAATGTCTGACTAAGCGGGAAGACCTGCCTCCTCCTTCTGTGTAGCCCATACATTTGTATAATTCTTCCCAGCCCCTGTCCACTTTATTTTAGTGTTATCTGGTGTGCTCATAATGGGTTGCATATTGCACTCTGTCGTTGTCGATATCCCGTCATAATGGCAACTGCAATTGAGCGACTCACATATGAGCAACTTAATTACAGCACTTGTTATGTGGGATACTGTACACGGTTAGTGATCAGGGTGACAGGTAGAAGGGGAGAGTGACAGGGAGAACGGGAGGAAGGGTAGTAGAGGAGGGAGGGTGTAGGGGGTTGTGTGGTGGAGGCTGCTGAGCAGGCACCATGAGGGAGTGGTGAGGGTGACAGGCTACAGTGGGAAGGGTGCAGGGTTCAGGGTGGGAGGGATACAATTTTTATTGTCATGCATACTCCGTAAACCCTTTTTTTTTCTCAAGGTTTTCCCCTCCTCAACATGCACCCCTTGGAATTAGTAATCTGTAAGTGGGGGATGTTGCAAGTGGGGATGTTGCGGGAGCTGTGGGGCAGAAAACCTGTTTACTGTCGCCATGTTTCTTCGCTAGAGTGCACATCACTTTTTTTTTTCGGCGATGTGCACTCGCCATATCGGCGATCGCTATCCTGTGATCTCTGTTATGACATGGAACCATCTTTACCAGTGCCTGCCAGCTTATTTGCCTGTTGCTTATAGTTGATTATATGCCTTTAATTCATCCTTGACTAGTGCCATCCCAGGATGAATCAAACTTTAATATGTTCAATAACCTGTGCAGTATAGTAATAAGAATGGGAATAACACATGCTTGCTTATTCCTCAGTGTCTGCGCCAACTTGTCTAATTTCTCAAAAGGTCCTGTTGGTCTTATATATCCTCAATTTCCCACTCCTTGCCATACACTTTAGTAATACTGGCCCTCTCTCTTCTACTCACTACTGGGAACACTGAGCCCAGTCTTGGACCCCCATTATCAACCCCTTTCAATAGAAAAATCATACATGTCTGGCAAGGCTGCAAGGGAATAAAAATTACCCACATGAATATTAGGAGTCTAATCCCATATTATGCTGAACTCATAGCATGGGTCAATGATTTCAGCCCTGATGTACTTGGGATCATAGAAACATGGCTCATACCTTCTGTCTCTGGCCATCTCTGTGCTGTGCCCAGGTATAACTTTATCAGAACAGATCGTCCGGGCTCCAAGACAGGTGGTGGTACCATTGTGTACTTTAAGTCCCACTCAAACCTCACTGATCCAGGTAAATAAGTAAGTAACATTTTATTTATAAAGTGCCTATCCCTGGATGATGTAGGCGCTATACAGAGATAAAAATATACAATAGTAAAATACAACAATCCAAAATAAGAAAAGTAAAATATAAAATGTGAAAGCCAAACCATTTTCACAATGAGCGAATTAAAAATGAATGTCATTGAAGAATATTCAACAATTCTTTAGTCTAAGGAGAATGCCTCCTTAAACAGGTGGGACTTTAGACCCCTTTTAAAGGCTTTCAATGAGGGTGCCTCTCTCAAAGACCTTGGTAGTGAGTTCCACAGAGTTCAACCAGTGACAGAGAATGTGCACACACCAGATGATTTCAAGCAAACCCAGGGAACTGCCAGGAGGCCCTCCTCAGAGGAACAGAAATGACAAGGGGGCTGGTTGGGAGACAGTAGGTCCTGCAGGTAGCAAAGCCCAAGGCCATGTAGGGCTTTATAGATCAGCAAGCCGACCTTGAAGGTAATCTGCCAACTCCCCACCAGTCAGTGAAGACCACATAAGACCGTGTTATAGGCGGCAGACCTGGGAAGGTCCACCAACAGCCTGCCCACTGCATTCTGCAACAGCTCAAGGCCACACAGGGCACCTCCCATTACCCCAGCTACAAGGCATTGCAGTAAACTAGTCTGGATGTCAAAAAAAAGTGTGTATTAGTGAGGGCAGGTCATCCGGAGGGATAAAAAGTTTAATCCAGATGATATTCCTCAAGTGGTAAAAAACACTCTGAATGATGGCTGACACCTGAGTTTCTAGTGTCAGATCACTGTTGAGGATAATACCCAGATTTTTCACCTTCTCTGAGTTGGTCAACAGGGAGTTACCAACTGTTAGGCTGAAGTTCTCCCCAACCTGCCCAGTGACCTG
The DNA here is from genome assembly GCA_016271365.2 of Neoceratodus forsteri. Lineage (NCBI taxonomy): Eukaryota > Metazoa > Chordata > Ceratodontiformes > Ceratodontidae > Neoceratodus > Neoceratodus forsteri. The sequence goes on along the minus strand of CM057452.1, from coordinate 979,762,893 downwards.
CCAGCAGCCAGGCTCATTCACTAACACCCATCTTTTCTGGATTCAGTTTTAGCCAGTTGGAGGACATCCAGCCCTGAACCTTTGCCAGGAGAGTGAAATACAGAGATCACATCCTGTTGTCCAGGTGCAAAAGGCATGTACAGGTGGGTATCATCTTCATAGCAGTGAAAACACAATCTGTACCATTTAATAATGTCTCCCAGGGGCAGCATACACACCACAAAAAAAATAGGAGAGAGGATTGAGCCTTGCAGGACTCCACAGAACAGGGGCATTGGGCAGGAGGAATAAATTCCCATCACCACTCTCTGCATCCTGCCTGTGAGATAGGACTTAAACCAGTTGATGACTGTACTGGCCAGTCCAAAATGTTCCCAAGGCAATCTAGCAGCACCCCATGATTGACAAGGCAGTCTCCACACTGTGCCAAGACCTAAATCCAGACTGGACTAATTCAAAGATATCATAGGTAGCAAGATGCACCTTGAGTTGAACAGCCACCACCATCTCAATAACCTTCCCCAAAAGGGTAATTTAGAGATTGGTCTGTAATTCACCAGACAGTCTGGATCCTGAGAAGGCTGTCTCAAGAGGGGTGTCATGAAAGCCTCCTTCACAGGATCAGAAAAACCTCTTGAAAGGGAACATCGGACTATTTCAGCAAACACCAGCACAATTGGTCTAACACAGCCCACTATGAGGCACGTTGGGCCCAGGTCTAGGCACAGAATGTTGTATGACAGAATACCCCACTGAGATCACCACCTCGAGGACTGGACCGGTGTTACCATCCAGCCAAGTCTCAGTGATGCAAGCCAGATTGACCAAGGAAATCTCTGTAGTAGTGGTCTTATTCCTCATTGACCTAGCATTGCGTAACACTGCCCAAGTAGGACGAGTGGAGTCTGTTGGCCTACTTGCTCTCTGCCCACTTAAAACAGTGAAACCAATGGGTATGGGAACCAGACAGGGAGGACTCCTCTCTAGTACCCATTTTGCCCCAGGGCACCACTTGAATCCCACCACCATCATCCCATTCTCCACAGTAGCCTTCCCCGAGCCCTTTCACCTGGCCCTCCACCTTTGAACAATGCCCACCACATTCAGTGCCTATACGTATCAGCTGGCAGGGCAGGGCATTCAAAAGGCCAGAGGTCCAGTAGCTGGGCCAAGAAGTACCTATGTCTAGGGAGTCTAAAATCCCAACACATCGCAGGTTTGCTGAAAACACACCAATGAAACAATAAAATCCCTAAAAGCCCATTAACAACAACAAAATAAGTTAAAAGTGGATTTATACCCCCCCCCGTCCCACCCATCCAAAACCAACTTGCAATCCCAGAACCTTCCCAAACCACTAAAATAAAATAAATAAGATTAACCACATTTACAACCCCAACACTGATATAAATCCAAATCCACCCAACCCCTAAATAAGTAAAACGGACAATTTTAGTGCAGACTTAAAATTTAGGAAAGCCCCAGCTGTTCAAAATGCAGTGTCCTATAGTGCTTCATACAACAGGTCAAACATAATAATCTTTAATGTCACAAAAGAAAATTCAAGCCTCATTACTATAAACCATTTCAGAGCAAAATGTAAAGACCTAAGTCTGAGGGTTCTCTCACTACCCTCAGAAAGTGTGTTTCAGTTACAGGAACAACTTGCAGTTCAAATAGACCAGGGCCTGATATTCATAACTTTGCCTGGGCGCAAAACTTAGTTTGCCCATTTAGACCATGTTGTGCATGGATGGACAATATTAAAAATCCCGGTTTGTGACCAGGCAATATTCAGAGGGGGGGTGTAATGTAAGTGAAGGGGCAGGGACCTGAATATTGGTGGAGTTCAATATTCAGAGTATGTGCGCCACACAAGGCCGTTTTGCTCAGTCCCCTTGCGTGGCGCACATACCCCTAACTGAAAACCATGACTAACTCCCATGCAACCCTAGCGATTGGTGAAGGAAGTCCAGCAGCTTCCCCTGACCAAAAACACAGCAGTTCCTGGAGTCCAGTAGCCCTCCCCCTCACGGATCATCAGGCCATTGTTAAATGCCAACCACTCCTGGTGGCTAGTGGTCCCACCACCCACCAAATTGCCAGACCACTGCCAAAAATAACCTCTCCCTGGTGTCTAGTGGCCTATCTCCCCAACTGCACCCATACCCATAGTGTAGAAACATAGTCCCTGGTGTCTAGCTGTCCCTCTACCCACCTACACCCATGCTTGTAGTGTAAAACATAGTCATCGGTGTCTAGCAGTCCCTCCCCCAACCAGCACTTATGTCTGTAGTGTAGAAAAGTATTACCTGGTGGTCTAGTGGACCCTCATCCCTCACCCCAGCAGGTATGCACCACCACCCCGCTCCCCCCCCATCCTGACTCTGAGCAAGTATCCAACATAGCCCTCTACTCTCTCCCATGGCCGGCCTCTGAATGAGCTGTCAATGAGCATGTACCCAATTGAGTTGTCAAGAAGCACTTACTATATACACCACTAGCCACCAGGGACTACATTTCTACACTACAGGCGTGGGTCCAGGTAGGGGGAGGGACTGCTAGCCACCAGTTAATACATTTCTACATTACAGGCATGGGTGTGGCTGGGGAAGGGACTGCTAGCAACCAGGGAATATCTACTGTTTATGCTGTGACAGCGATCAGGGAGGGGGGACCACTAGACCACCAGGGAAAAGCTATCTTTTATACTGGGATGGCTCTCGGTGAAAGGCAGGACCACTAGACACCAAGGAGAAGCTATTGTTTATACCAGAACAGCGATTGGTGAGGGAGGGATCACTAGACACCAGGGGAAAAGCTATATTTTATACCAGGATGGCTATCGGCAAGGGGGACCACTGGGCACCAGGGAAAGACTATCTTTTCTGTCGGTCCTGAAATCAGCGAGGGGTGACCACTAATGCCGGGATAGCTCTCAGGAATGGGCAATGGAGACTTCACCTGCCAGGTAAGGCCTGCATTTGTTATCTCTGAAACTGTGTGTTACTTGCTGGAAGACTCAGGTTCTGTGCCCTATCGCATTTTACCATCAGGACCCCTAGACAAGTTAGAGGGAAAAGGGGGTTACAGACATGGAGGCTTGTCCGGGATTTATCAGCAGTGTCTATGGGTTCAGCACTGCTGGTTGTAGTTGTTTGAAAGGAGTTGGGGGCCCTCCCACTGTCATGGGCCTGGCTGTGTTTGGTGCAGCCTTGTGGATCACCATTAGGAGTGTTGGTGCGTTTCCTGACTGTGTGTATCTAGTAAGGTGCCAGTCATCTGGAAGAGGAGGTCAGGTGGGGTGAGGCGACGCCTGGGATTGGCTTACTGCTGGTGGTGCTGGGAAGTGTGAGAAGGAGGAGCCTGTGGAAGTCAGCAGGGAGAGGCACGGCAGAAGAAAAATGTGTCCAATATGGTTATCAAAGTAAGGGAGTGGTGCAACTGCCGCTGTGCTTGGTCTGCTACAGTGAGTCACCTGTAGGAATCTGGGAAGGCATCCCCTTGGGTTATGCTTGGCCTTATCCTGTTGTGGCATCTGTTGGCACTGCTTCATTATTTTCTCAAGGAAGCTTGGATTTAGGTGCTGAGGCCAAGGCATTGGCCCCTACCGCAGAGCCTAAGTCTGAGGCCTCAAATGTCATGCTGGAGGCTGTGGAGGAAACCACCAGTAAGGGTGCTGTTGAACACAGACGTCTGCCCAATCTCACAGCACCAGCTGCCATCAACTGTCCCCATGGCAGAGGGAGAGGTAGACACCTAGGACAAGGACCAGTATCTGGTGGCCCCCAAGGGCCCAGGAGATCAGCAGCAGGTTCTCTACCTGGTGATGGTGGCTCATCGGGTGCCTCAAGGGAGAAGACATCTTATTTGTGAAAATGAGGAAGAAACTGGGATTGAGGTTGTATAGGAGGCACCTGTTCCATTGCCCCATGGACAAGGCTTTAAGCAGTACAAGTTTGCTGATCAAGAATGTATAGAGCATCCTCAACTTTATACTTGTCCTCAGTAAAGTTGCCCAACACCACCCCACGCCTCCTGACGCTGTGAAAGGCCCTTCATGTGAAAATTGATGGCTTGCTGAGCAGTGATCCCTTAAATGTCCCTTACCAGACCCAGGTGTGCCTGGAGTCAGGAGCAGCCAGACATACCAGTGCGCAAGATCTGCCACAGTGGTCACAAGCAGAGAGGTGGGTGTGACAGAGGATCCATCTGGAATACCCCAGTGCTGAGTACCCCTATGTTTCTGAACAACTTTGGAACACAATTGAGGAAAAGCAGTCGGACTGGGTATTCTGGGGCATGGTGCAAAAGTTCAGCAGTGGCCAGGGGCCTCTGGCCAGCCCACCCAAGAAGTCATCCAGAAGGCAAGAACCCTGTGTTTTTCCATGCTTTGGGCTGAACTCACTTTATTCAAACACTGCACCTTTGTGCAAGATGTGGCCGGTTGTCGGATGAAGTACTATGTAATACTGCTCCTGCTTTAACCCTCCTTAACTGTCCTCCTATGCCTCTACTCGTCTCCATGACTCACATCCTCTATTAATCCTTCCCCCCAAGCCTGATTCTCAGCATGCTCTCCCTCTTCACCGCTACCCCTCACTCCTACCCATAACTTTTTTCCCCATTACCAACTTGTCATGATTAGTTTTGACCTCTGGCAGAGTTCTCAGCATCCTGGAGGGTCTAGCACTGGGCAAGCCTCCTCCTCCTCCCTTCCCCTCTCCTTTCTACCCAACTTATCCTTGCCTAAATCTGCCCTCTGTCAGGATTCTTAGCACCCTGGTGATGTCTACTCAGGTAAGCTTTCTTCTCACTCCTTTTTCTTTCCTCCCACCCCCACCCCATTCCCTCTGCCCTACTTGTCCTCACCTAATTCTATCCCCTGGCAGGGTTCTCTGCATCCTGGAGGGATTTCTACTTCCAACATTGGAACCACACCTTGTGCTGCTTGGAGTTCCTTGATGTTCCCCCACTGGACCTCAATTATTCAAAAAAAATTGCTAAATAATCTGCCTCTTAACCATGATCCATTCCTGCAAGGAGTTGGCTCCAAGGCTACATTAAATGTCTGTACTGTGTTCCTCAGATATACCACTTGTAATTAAATGCATATTCCACAGGTATGATATATTTAATTGTATGTTATGTTACAAATGCAACTGTATGATTATTTATAATATTTTTTAACTGTATGTCTTGTTACGAATGTAATTGAATGTTTAATTTCTCGGACATGATAAATGTTAAACCGTATGTCTAATTCTTCATCCAGTTGTACCCCCACCCCCACCCCAGGTCACACTGGGAGATGAGCAACTTGTTCAATGTGCCTTCCTGGTGAAACATTTTAGTAAATAAATAAAAAATAAATAATATCCATGGATTCCTTTGTGGAGGGGACCACCAAGCTGGATCCAGAGTATTATTATCCCCGCGGCGGAGGGACCGCCATCTAAAAAGGGAACACTCAGCACTATTGTAATTTTCCAGGACTGTCCTGTTTTAGTAAGTGATGCTTTTCAGTAAGAAATGATGAAGGTTAAGAATATTGTGCTCAGTGGAGGTCACTCCAGGACTAACCCCACTTTGGGGGTTAGAACTGTTGGACTACACTGCTGAGACTGTTGTTAAAGTTTAAGAAATAAAAGAGTATTTCTAATTGGTTGCTCCAGTTGGAGCAACCCTTAAATAATATGTTTAAACTGTACTATTGTAGAATTTTTGAGACCAGATTAAGCTTGGCCTGAGACCCAGGAGCTCCAAGGTCACACATACTACGCTTTAGTTGTTATAAACTCTATGCTTTTATTGCAACAGAGTAAAAAGTCCCTAATACAAACAAAACTAAACAGTTAACAGCCCGCTACTGTTAGAGCTACAAGCATACAGACAATGCAGAGATGATCAGAACTGATATTACCCCTGGCATCTGGGAATTCGAGCACCACTGGATTTTGGTAGTAGGTGGTCGTTTGCTTCTTTCTTCTCAAACCTCTCAAATTTACTGAGGCTCGCAATCTAAGCTTCTTATATACAGCAGTTGTTTATGACAAGAAAAACGACAATCGCCCAACAGATCACCATCCAGAGGACGGAAAGCCCAACACCAGACTTCTTCTGTATTGATGGTCAGGAAGGGAGCTCTGCCCCCTGCACCCCCCTTAAATAATATAATCATCTCTGAGTCATGGCAAGTTATGGTATTGGGCTTTCTGTCCTTGGGACAGTGATTTTTTGGGCAATCTTCATGTCAGGATGCTGTGCTCAAGAAATTGCATGTCAGGATTTTGCATTTTGGTATTTTGTAATACTCCCCAGTCTGCACTATTTTCAGTCTTAGTTCCAATTTTCAAGAAAACCTCATTGCCAAACTCACTCCATGGGGCAGTATAGATAATGGGCCCAGGAGGTTTGGGTTTCTGGGGCATGCTCTGGGGGGATGCTGGTCAGTTGGAGAGTGCATATACCCATTCTGTGTTTGGAGTCCTCTCAGAAGGGCCTCCTGACCCATTTCCAGGAGGAAATAGTTTAAAGGGGGGGAGAGTGTGCCCCTCGTGGGGCAGGCTTACTATTCCTGTGCCCCTGCCCTGTGGGTTAGTTTTGGGCATTTCCTGTGCTCTGCTCCTGGGCCTTGTTCTCTGCCCGTATATAAGACCATGGCTGCTGGGTGTGAGGAGAGGGAAGAGAGAGGGGGAGAGCTGGTGGGTTTCACAGGGCAAGTGTCGCCAGGGCCTAAAATCCCTGACCCAGAAGGTACTGGCCTGGGCAGTGGCAGTGCATTGCATTGTGTGGTGTCTCTGTAAGAGAGGGTGGTAGGAGATGGTAACCATTTGGGTCAGAGGAGCCTTGGGCCACTATTAGTGGCATAATTCAGAAAGTGGAGAAAAAAGACTGTAACATCTGGAGGCTGAGGTCCCTGCACCCTGAATATGTGGAGGCATGGCAGTGGGGCTGTTGCAGTGGTGACAGGGCTGTGACAGGGTCCCTTGGAGGTGGCAGCTTTAAGGAGGTCAATTCCCATGTGGCACACCGCTGGAGGTAAGGTTGGAGGGCCTGCATTCTGGGATTCATTTTATTGGGCCTGCCATGCCTGTGTCTGGGGCAGGACCTGTGTCAGACCGATGAAGGAATGCAAGGGGGAACGCTGCAACAGAAAGAGAGAGCCATTCATCCAGCTTCATTGTTAAGCCACTGCGCAACCCAGTATGGAGCTGGGAACAGCACCTTATTTTGGCTTCTGGGAAAATGATACATAGTCCCAGTAAGGAATTTAGGCTGCATCAGGCCTCAGTTCCTATAAGGTCCAGAGGTGGAAGGGAGTTAGGCACTCTCCTGGGTATGGTGGTTATGGTTAAACATATTTAGTAGGTGCAATCTTTGATCCTGACTTGCAGATCAATGCATGGAGCCTGTTTTGTTCTATGTTTCTAGGCTTGTGGTGATCTAGCTGTTCTAGCCCCTTAGTACTTTTCTGCCTGTCAATCCCATATCTTCTGAGCCCTCTGGAGCTGCTCCATATGTTTATTTATTGTTTATTATTACATAAACCAGTAATATTTTCGAATTAAAAGTTCCTATATTTTCCTTTTACATGGCTTGTGCCGAGTTATTTAATGAACTAACTTGACTGTTCCCTTCAAAGGTTTTCCATCTCTTTTTTCCCCACTTGAGCCTATCAGAGAGGTGCAGTGGCATGCAGGTCAGCATCAGCCCAGTAAAATGAGGCCTGTTAGCGCTTGAGACTCCACCTGTCAGGTAAGGCCTGCATTTGTTATTTCTGAAAATGTGTGCTATTTGTTGGAAGACTCAAGCTCTGTGCCCCCCCCCCACCCTTGCATTTTACCATCGGGACCCCTAGACAAGGTAGAGATAGGAGGGAGTTACATGTACAGTGGTGTCCCCCAGGATGAAACCCACTTTTAAACCACTCTGCAGTATGCTGCAACAGACCTACTGAGTAAAGCAATGCAATTTCAATAGCAATTAGTCCCTTTTGTCATGTAGGAAACTGTAGCATTCACTTCATCCTGGCAGTGTTACATTTTACTGAATGACAAAAAGGACTAATTGCCATTGAAATTGTATTGCTTTATTCAGTAGGTCTGCTGCAGCATTCTGCAGAGTGCTGCAAAATGCTGCCAAATTGGGTTTCATCCTGGGGATGACACTGTACATTGTCTCAGCAAAAAAATTAGATATTGACTAGTCTCTCAGTAAGCTTCACCTTATGCAAATTATCTCTGACCCCATTAAAATCTCACTTAGGAGTAAAGAATTTTTAATTGACTGGATTCTAACACTCTAGGCTGACAGGATAATTTGTTCTGGAGTGCTCCCTGAGATAATCAGTGACCAATCACCAGTGTTCTGTGTATGGAGAGTCAAATCCTCAAAATCCCCCCTCAAGACTTCTCCACTTTTGAATCCTCTCTCACTTTAATTCAACTCTGTTCAAACAGGATGTTGCAGGCACAGACTTTGGAACACCAATGACGTTAATCTGGCTGTTTCAGCTTAAATCAGATTTCTCTGGACTACAGGAATAACACATTCTCTTCTACTAGAGAGTTTAGGGCCCTGTTAACAAATGGCTTGACCAAAAATTCCTCACCCTAACTAAGGCTAGGGATAAATCCTGGTCTGTATATAAGTCCACTAGGTTTGTCTCTGACTGGGTAAAATATCATACCCTTAGAAATGAATGTAAAAAAGCCACATGTCTAAATAATAATGCTTCCTATAGGATGCTCCTAGACTTCTCTATTGATACCTTAAAGCATTTTTGGAAATGTATAAAACAGGCTATGGGGCAATCTGCTAATCTCCTCCTCCTTGATATAAGTATCAACAACGTAAATAACATAGCTGACATTTTCAAAGGTTTCTTCTCATACTTCTCTTCATGCCGAGGGGCCTTTCCACCTTCTCTGTCGACAGCACTCCTAAACAATGAACCATTCAGTGACCCCTATGCTACCTTCAGTTCTACTTTAGAGTGATTAAAGTGTCTAAGTACGTAAACAACTGCAGTATATCACTACAGCCAAATCTGCCGGTTGTGATAATAATGATCCAAAACTCCTTAAGATTACTGCTGTTGAACTCTCCTTGCCCATTTTCAGAATTATTAACTTGTGTCTTATGTCTGTTTTTTTTATTCATTTATTGAAATGTTTCACCAGGAGGGTGCACTGAACAACAAGTTGCTCATCTCACGGTGCGACCTGGGGAAGGGGGTTACATAAGGTTGTGAAGGATGATCAGTTACAATAGTATGTGGGGAGTACAAACAATATAACATTGTAAGATTGTACAACAGTTGGAACACAAGGTATTGTACAATAAACAGTAGTGGAACATTGGGTAAATTACAATACATGTCCAAAATAATACAAAAGAACATATAAATTACAAAACAGTAATAATGCAACAGAACCATTTATAGTGCATAAGTGTACCAGGAGCAAGCTCAAGGTGGCACGCAAGTGCTGTTGGGAGTAAAAAGGATGGGGTAGGTTGTGCACACTGGTGACCCAGAAAGGCAGAGGGAGAGAGGCAAGAACTGAATATGATTAGAAGGGGTAGCCACTTCCTGATTTCCCCCTTCAGGATGTTGAGAACCCTGCCAGGGGGGTCCTGGTAAGAAGGCAGAAACTGGGGATAGGTATTAAGGAGGGTTAAAGTAGGAACAGCTGAGGAAAGGTAATTTTGTAGGTCAGAGGTAAGGGAGTAGTTGGAGGAGGAGTGTCATATTTCAGGAGGAAGGGAATTCCAGATTTTAGGGAAATGATGGGCGAAACCAGTTTGACCAATGAGGGTGGAGTGGCGAGGGACCGTGAAGGTGCGGGCATCATTTGATCTGAGAGAGTGGGTGGGTGGGGGGAGATGGAGTGGAGAGATAGAGGATAAGAGATAGGAGGGGAGCCCCCTGAACCAGAATTTGGAGGTTAGTTTGGCACAGTGAGAGATGCATCTGTGAGATAGTGGAAGGTAGGTTAGAGAGCGATAGAGTTCACAATGGTGGGAGCGGGAAGGGGAGTCAATAGCAAAGCGGCAGAAGGAGTTAAAGAGAGTGTCCTACTTGCTCAGGGAAGATTTGGGAGCAGCACCATGGACTACGTCACAGTAGTCAAAGATGGGGAGTATGCGTGCACCCTCCTCGGCACAGAAAGCCCTCTGTGAAATGGTTTCGCATGTTAGGTCTCGTGATCCGTGGCGATAGCTAATCCTTCTTGTAGGGCCTTTCCTTTCAATCTCAATCACACGGCACTAAATCAAGACTTGATATGATATTAGTTAGTCTCTCTTTTCCCGAGTGTATCTCTTTCTGATATAGAACCGATCATTGTGTCGGACCATGCTCTGGTTTGGTTGCACCTCTCTTAGTCCTGACTATTCTGAGACTCCATGTGGAGATTAAATACTCAACTATTAAAGGACCGACACTGTGTTTCGGAGATCAGCTCTAGAATATCCCTTTTCTGGAAGATAATATGGACTCTACCCCAGAGTGGATATGATATGGGGAGCATTAAAATGTTATCTTAGGGGTGATTTTATTAAGATGGCTTTCTTAGGAAGAAAGCACGCTGGCTAGATTGTTAGAGTTGGTAGGTAGGATCAGGGAAATGGAAGGTAAGTATTCACTAACCTCTTCGGTCTCAGATCTTAAGGAGCTCCTTTCAGTTAAGAATGAATACTCGGACCTTCTGAAAGAAAAGATAGAGTATTATCTGGTCAAAACCCAGGCTAAGTATATTGATCTCGGTGAGAAATCCGGGAAATTATTGGCTCTGCGTCTCCGTGCGCTTGAAGGTTCGAGGATTATTCCCTCTCTGGTCTCTTCATCTGGAACTACTGTCTCTCCGCCCAGAGAGATTGCGTGGGTCTTTCGGGAGTACTACTCCAGTCTTTATAGTCCCCTCCAACATCCCACTCGGTAGCTGATCTTAGGAACTATTTAAGAGGGATTGATCTTCCGAGTATACGGGGATCCCAGCAGGCATGTCTATTGGCACCTATCTCAGCTGAGGAGATCCAGAGCACTATTGCTTCCCTTGCTCCGGACAAAGCACAGGGCCCAGATGGATTCCCAGCTAATTTCTACAAAGTCTTCTAAGGACTTAACTCCTATCTTGCTTAAATTATATAACTACTTCCAGGTCGCATTGGAACTCGACCGCTTTGTTCGAGGCCACTATAGTCTTAATCCCTAAAGCGGATAAGGAGCCTCTGATCCAGCTAGCTACCGTCCTATTTCTCTTCAGAACTATGATATTAAGATACTAGCTAAAATACTTTGGAGAGGATTAGAAAGATCTGGATGGAGCTTTTGAGCCCTGAGCAGGCAGGTTTTGTCCCAGGAGATCAGCAGCTGATCATCTGAGGACACTGTCGAATCTCTCGTAGTATGCCCGGTCTGCTTCAGAACCAATTGTATTAGTTTCTTTAGATGCTGAAAAGCATTTGATCGGGTCGATTGGTCCTTTTTATGGACAGTCATGGAAGAAATGGGCTTTCGAACCTTTTCTAAGCCTGATACGGTATTTTATAAGTGCCCTCTGCAAAATGTATTGCAATGGGGTTTTATCCTCCTTTCAGTCTCCTTGCCGGCACTAGACAAGGTTGCCCCTTTCTCCTTTATTGTTTAATTTATACTTGGAACCTCTACTGATTCAACTTAAATCCTCTCGGGTGAAGGGGTCAAGTTCTTAGGTAGGAGCTAGTTCTTTCATGACGCAGATGATGTTCTGTTACATCTGTCTGATCCGGTAGCATCTTTAGAAGCAGCTCTGATATTATTAGGCAGTTTAGCTCCCTTTCTGGCTATAAGTTAAACACATCAGTGTGAGATCTTTCCTTAAATAATTATACTTTTAAGAGTGGGTTTCTTCCCTTTGGAATGAGATGGACTTCCAGTTCACTTAAGTATCTGGGGATCTACTTTTCCACCGACCCGCTCTGCTCAAGAAACTAAATTTAAACAAGATCAGAGACTCGTTAGTCAAGACTTGCAGTGTTGGTCATCTCTTCCTATCTCCTTGATGGGCAGAATTAGTATCATTAAGATGAATGTTCTTCCCAGATTTTCTACCCACTGAACCTTACCAATCTCTGGCTTCCTTCCTTTTCCAACAGCTCCACAGTATGTTTTCCACTTTTATTTGAAGGGGAAAGAGGTATTGCTCTTATGGCTCCCTATCGCCCTAAAGAAAGGGGAGGCTTAAGACTTCCGAATTTTCAGCTATATTATTGGGCGGCCCACTTATCCAAATTGGGACGGTGGTTCTCGGCAAATCCTGAGAGCTCTTCCCCAATATGGCTTCAATTAGAATCGACCTTCCTTTCCGAGCTTAAATTTGATATAACCACTCTACCTTATCTTACCCCGAAATTACTTTCACAATTGATTTCTAATAACACAGTGGCGGTCTCTCTTAAGGTGTGGGCCCAATGTCTTAGGTTTTTCCGGATCTCTAATCATACAGATGTAGGACAGCCGATTATCCTTAATCCCAATATTACTGTAGGAGACTCGAGGGTAGGATTAAATTGGCTCCCACAATTTAAGGATTCCAGGGTTGAACATTTGTATAGTCAAGCTTTCTTCTCATCTGCGTTATATATCTTAGCCAAATTTGATATTCCAAGTAGAGAGACTTTCAAAGTGTTTCAGCTTCGCACTTGGTGAGTAGTAAGTTTGGATTGGTGTTTAAAACGTCTGTGGTACACCCTTTCTCTAACATTACTATGCTGGCATCCCAACCCCATTCCATTTCACAGATTTACTCCTATCTTTTGACTTTAACTTGGGGAGGAGGTTGGTGGTCCCTCGATCTGGACACATCTTCTCCCTGAGGACGTACCATTGTGGAGAACCTTTTGGCCTAATTTACATAGATATCACACCCAGGATAGGTTTCGTTTAGTACAATATAATATTGTTAATAATTTATATTACACTCCAGTCAAGCTTTTTCAACGCAAGCTGATTTCTGCTCCACTGTGTTTCCGATGCCTGCAAGGTGAAGGCAACTTGATTCATGTTTTCTGGGAGTGTGCTAAAGTTGCCCGTTGTGGTCTTTAATTAGGACAATTTAGATCCCTTCTGGGTCTGAGCAGGTTTTTTCTCCAGGAATTTGTGTACTTGGTGATTTTTCTCAGATAGATAGTGTGGAGCGTAGGTACCATGTGGCTCTTATATCTATGGCAGTCAAAAAGTTGGTTCTAAGACACTGGAAAGACCAATTAGTTTTATCCTTTGAGGATTGGTTAAAGGAATTGATGTCATATCTCCAGTCCGAAAACTTGATTGCCAGCTATAAGAACCGTATGGACCTATTTTATAAAAGATGGGGCAAACTTCAGTCTTCTTACCTACCTTGAGGATAAGGCTTGTGATCTGATCCCTGGACCCTCATTTTATGTAGCATAATTGCTGTTACTTTAATATAAGGCTTTAAAGTGATTTAGTTATGTCTCTCTCAGTATATTTAGGTTTATTGGTCAGGTCATTAAATAGATGGTTTAGTTAGTGTGGATATCCAGACTCTAGAAGTTGTTAATTTTGCTTTTAGCGGGTGCACCCTGGGGAGGGGAGGGAGGGGAGAGGGTATCTACTTTCTGGAGTTTTTGACTGATAGACAGCTATGTTATGCTGTTTTTTTTTTTACTTTCAAATATGTCTGTTATTTACTATATTTATAGTGGGAGGGGGTTGACCTGATTTAGGCTCATTGGTCTGTCTCTTAATCATCATGGTTTTGGTTGTATTTTCTTTTGAAAATAATAAACTTAAATTTCAAAGATGGGAGTATCATCTTCTGGACAATTTCGCTCGTAGTCAGCAGGATGCAACTATGATTCCTGTAGAGAGCATCAAGATTGGGGTGCAGCTTCTTCAGGATAGCATCAATATGCACAGAGAAGTTGATGTGCTTGGTCCAGCCAAACCCCAGATATCTAAATGAGGAGGTGTCCTCCAAGACGATCCCATCAAGGGTGTGGAAGGTGGTTAGGGCCGGGAGCCTAGTGCCTGGTGCCAAAGGTCATTGAGACTGTCTTTTTGGTGTTTAGAAAAAGCTGGTGAGAAGCAAACCAAAGCTGAACTTGGTTGAAGTCATGCTGTATGCTGGTTTCCACAGCAGCAGGGTTTTTGCCAGACTGTGTCAGAGTTGTGGAACCTCTTCAGTATCATACCAGTTTTCAAGAAAGGTGATGATAAACTTGTCAATAACTATAGGCCAATTGCTCTACTTCCTGTACTTAACAAAATAATGTAAATGTTTTTGTCTCTTAGTTGACTGAGTTTCAAGCTAGCACATCCTATTGTCTCTAGCACAACATGGTTTCTGTGAACATCACAGTACAACCACTGCTCTCCTTTCCTTCACTGCACCAGTTGCAGATGCCATGGATAGGGGTGAGTACACAGGTGGTGTTTATCAACCTCTGCAAGGCTTTCAGTTTGGTTGGCTGCCAGCTGCTTTGTACAAAGTTATGCAATCTGGGGTATCCTCCTCTGCCCTGCCATTGTACAGGAATTATCTTGATGGAAGGAGTCAACAGGTGAAAGCTGGAAACACTTTCTCAGATCCCACCCCTACCATGGTGGGTGTGCCACAAGGCTCCATTCTTGGACCTCTCCTTTTCTCCCATCATATAAATGACATTCACCAGACCTTGCCCACAGTACCCCAGTCCTTTATGGAGATGACCTGGTTCTATGCCTAAACTCATGTAGTGTGTCTGAGATCGACACAAATATGTTCGCTGACCTCCAGAGAGTGCAGAACTGCCTTCAAGCTAACAAACTTCTTTTAAACATATCAAAGTCTCAAGCTATGAAGTTTGGCTCAGCTCTCAAAACTGAAAGCTGTTCAACCCTTAACCATTCTGTGTAGAGACAAACCTCTCACATCGGTGTCCTCTTTGAATTATCTAAGGGTGATGCTTGACATATCCCTTGATTTTTCCATACACATTTTGGGCATCTGTAAATCAGTGAACCCTGAACTGGACCTTTGTATAAGATCAAGCATAATCTTACCCCTTCTGCTCGCTTATCCATAGCCCGGGGGGGTCCTACTTCCTAAGCTTAGCTATGGGGTGTCAGCCAGAACAAACTAACAATAACATCTGTCACTTTACTATGTCTCTAAACCACCATACCCATTACTGCACTTCAAACATTAAACTGGGATGGCTTCCCCCTGCTGCCCTGTGTGACGTAACACTAGGAGGGGTCATTTTTAATGTTTAGCATAATCAGTCCCCTTATTCACTTGCAAGTTTGCTCCAATCCCCCATTGGTGCCTATCTACTTAGATCCTCTATTTTTTATTTGCTGACCATACCTAGAGGAAGGATGAATTTGGGAGACATTTCTTTCTCTATTGTTGCCCCTAGGTTCTGGAATGCCATACCAGCTGACCTACACTTGTGCCAGACTGTTACTTCCTTCAAAAGGGGATAGCACAGGTATCTCCTTAAGTCTCCTCTATGCTCCTGTATCTAGATAACTAATTTTGAATTGGTTGTTTTGTTAAGTACTACTTTAGTTCTTAACTTATGTTTGCTCTTATGCCATAAAGGTTGCCTTACAGTACCACAATAGTATTTATATTGTCATGTTTTTGGAACAAGTGCTTGGCTTACATCTCCATTGTCTTGTAATCTTTTCAACATTCTGATTAGCTATGTATAAGCTATGTAATCTGTTATATGCTGTTTTATCCATGTAATATACCGTATCTTTACTGTATTGTGGCTGTTTGTTTACTGACCCTGATCCCTTGTAACCTCCCAGGTCGTGTCTGAAAATAGGCATTTAATTGTCTAGTGTACCTACCTGGTTCACAAATATGAAATAAAATATCATTTGTTCCCATAGCATAACTGGGAGCCTGGACCATTTGTCTAAATCTGTTCTGAACTATGTTAATAGCTTATCTAAATTTAGTGCCTTCATTTGTTTAGAAGATGTATTTAATACAATACCCAAGTATTTGAAACCCAAGGCTGTGCTACCAGCCTTGCTGACCAAGTTATTGAGGGCATGACCTCTGTTTTGTCAAAGTTGTTTATATGTAGACAATGCTTCCACCTCTTGAAGATTCTGAGATCAGCAGGCAGGAATTTCCCCAGATAGGTGACATGCAGTAGTATGCTGTAAGCATAGACTGATAGTTTTATTGGGCTGGCCCTACTCAAATGCATTAACCTCCCACTCAGCTGCAGTTGGAGAATCAAGGGTTCTAAGAGCAAGTAACTGAAGGGATATGTGATATCCCATTTTATACCCCTGCACAATCTAACTGGGTCTAAGCAAGCACCATTACAAAATATCTGGGCTTTAGGGCAGTGTACAGTACCTTGACCCAGCTCAGGAAGTGCTCCAGTTTAGAAAATGGTCTAAGAAATTCCTGAACTCTGATTGGATGGAAGCCCCAGTAAGGTGGGCATCTATCAGACAACAGATCCTGGGTATTAAAAGTACCAGCCCAAGTGCCCCTTTACCCATTGAAATAAACAGATACAGATAGATAGATATTTTTATTTGTGAAGCGCCCAATTCCTGAGACTCTGGGCTCTGTACAATAAAATCACAAAACAATATTATTTAAAATCACAAAACACACATAATAAAATCAGTATAAACACAGAATTTGATTCTATCAGCAAACTCATGCTATAAAAGTCAGTTCAAACAAATATGTTTTCAATCCCCTTTTAAAGGTTTTCGCTGAGGGGCCCTTAGATAGTCAGGCATGGATATAGTCAGGATGGAGTTCCACAGGGTTGGTGCAGCCACTTCAAATGTTCTATCCCTTGAGTGCTGCAGTCTAGCCCTGAGAACCCCCAGGAGGCCCCCCTCGGCAGAACAGAGCATCCAGGCCAGATGGTAAGAGTCATGGAGATCTTGCAGATAGGTGGGTCCCCCATCATGCAGGGTCTTATAGGTATGGAGTCCTATCTTGAAGATAATCCTCCACCTGATCAGCAATCAGTGCAGTCCACGGAGGACCAAGGTAATATGCTCACACCTCCTTAGCTCAAAAGTCTTGCCACCACGTTCTGCACCAGCTGCAGTCTGCGGAAGTTGCCTCCAGATAACCCAAAGTACAAGGTGTGATGCCTGGCTGGCTGGTTCTGATTGCTATATGATTTTTGTAATATAAAAATGTAGTGTTGATTGTCTGTCATGAGACATCCTGTGCTCCTGGGATGACCCCACCCCACCCCAGGTTTCAGTTCAAATGACAGGATATATGTTAAACAGCAGAGCTCTGTAATGTGATTAACTTCCAAGAAGTCACATTTTATAGCATTGTTTATGATCTGTGTTGCTTTGAAGCCAGGAACCTAAAATATTCATTTTATGACATCTTCAGAGGAAGAACAGTGAATTTCAGCTGGTGTTAAAATGCTAAATTGCACCTAAGTGAGATATGGCAGAGTTAGTCATAAAAGTCCTGTGATGTCTTTGAAAAACAGAAAACCACACTAGATCAAAGGAAAGACTTAATTAAGAAGTCATATGAGGAAATGAGTTATTGCTGATGTCACCTTATTTAATGTACCTCCTGAGTGATAAGACATCCTGGTTGTATAATTTTTAATATACAAGGAGCAGCTAGGTGACATCATGGAAGAGGCAGGTTCAAAGACAGTTTTAAACTATTCTGTATCTGATCTTTAGACACATTCCTGTTGAACTCTGAAACAACAACATCTAACTATAAGCGCTGTAAGAAGGCACATTAGATAAACAAGTATATTTGTATTGGGTAGGAGTTTGTATGTTTTTTACCTTGTTTCTTTTAAGTGATTGTATGTTTTGTGATATATTGTTTTGTGTTTACAGTTTACCTGTTTTATCCATTTTCTAAGTAAACCTCTTATTTTAAAGAGACTGCCTGGTGTGCCTTTGAAATCCTTTCTTTTGCATGTGAAGCACAGATGGTTAAAGTTGACACTGATTCATAAGCTTAATGGTAATACCAAACTAGGAAAAGGTAAGAATTTTCCAAAGGTCTTTCATAGAGTTTTTAGGGTTCATTTTGGATACCTGGTTAGGTGCCCTTAGGCGACAGATATCTGGCATTCCCCAAAGACCTTAATTATCTGAGCCTGTACATTGGGTACGCTAGCATAAGGTTCACAGTTTGAATCCCTCCAGAACTTGAGACCAAAGATGATTCGGACCCACAAACAGACAGGAGGGTTACCCTGTTCTGTTAACTGTTTACAATACTGCGCTCAGAGGTTGGCATTGTGGGAGCAGAGGGTCTGACCTGCTGAGTGGGTTTGTGACAGATTGATTGGCAGCAGTGTACATAAATTTGGTAGTACAAGCTTTAATTGTTCAGTGTATCAGCTTAATACTATACAGCTCACTTGCAAAAAAAAAAGGCAATGATTTATTATTTTTAAAAAGGAAACAGAACTACATAATTTGGCTTACAGTCAAGTTCCTACCTGTTTTATTTTTTTTTTCGAAAGTGCAAGTGAGTAACCGTAGTTAGGGAAGAAGATGCTTCCAACTACAACGGGCACACTGTAGACTACTTGAGGCAGTTGTGCAGGGACAGAGGAGTCCTGTATGAGGTGAAAGCCACCAAGCAGAACCTCGTGGATGCCCTGATGGTAGCAGATATCCAGAGCATCGAGTCACTGACTGTGACTGTAAAAGACCAAACCTTGAGTGTGGAAGGGCTAGCGGCCAGTGTAGTGTCCAGATCTGATGAGGATGACAGCAGGGTCAGTGTCAGCAAAGGGCCACAGCAGCAGGGGAAGATCACCAGCATTCTGGAGCCAGAAGTACTCAGGCTGCAGATTGAGTTGAGCAGAATGGAGCTGGATATTGTGGCAGTCACGGAAACATGGTACACTGAGAACCATGACTGGGATGTCAACATACCAGGGTACACAATCTACAGAAGGGACAGGGAAGGTAAAAGAGGAGGTGGAGTAGCTCTATACATAAGGGAAGGGATCAATGCTACAGAACTAAAAAGTAAAGGGGGAGGACAAGAGGCACTCTGGGTCACCTTGGAGACAGGGAATGGCATCACAGTCCACATAGGGGTTGTATACAGACCCCCGTCTCAAGGGGAGGAAATGGGCAACAGAATGATAGAGGACATTCTCAAAATGGCTGAAAAAGGGGAGATACTGTTGAGGGGGACCTGAATATGGCAGATGTTAACTGGATAACATGTACTGCAGCCACATCCAAGAGCAGGGTCATTCTCGATGCCCTGCAGGGGGCAGGCCTTAGACAGCTAGTGTTGGAACCCACTCGGGAGGGAGCAATACTAGACCTGGTACTCTCAAATGGAGAGTGGATCACAAATTTAGAAGTCAGTAGACATCTGGGAACAAGCGACCACTGCACAGTGTGCTTCACAATGAGCACAACCATGGAGATAAGCCATACAAAACAAGGATACTGACTTTAGAAGGGCTGACTTTGGCAAAATGGGTGAATACCTGAAAATGCACTGCTGACTTTGGCAAAATGGGTGAATACCTGAAAAATGCACTAGCAAATGACCAAAAGGAGGGTGGAAGAACAATGGAGAAAATCAAAACTGCCATCATAGAAAACAAGCCTTTGTGTGAAACAAATAAAGAAAACAAAGCAGAGTAAAAAACACTATGGTTCTCAAAAGAGGTGGCAGGAAGGTTAAGGAGAAAAAGGCTGCATTCAGAAAGTATAAGGAATCACAGAAGGAGCATGACAGGAACTGTATCAATTAAAGCAGAAAGAAGTGGGGAAGGCAGTCAGACTAGCAAAGGCCCAAACCGAGGAAAAATAGCCAACTCAGTTAAGAAGGGGATAAAACCTTTATAGGTACATTAGGAGCATAGCAAGGTTAAGGGAGGGACAGTGAAGATTAATAAAGGAGAGGGAGGTGGGCAGAGGGAAAAGAGCAGAGATACTGAATGAATACTTTTGCTCAGTATTCACAAAAGAAGATGAGGAGGAGTTACCTAAACCAGACAATAGAAGCACTCTGGGTAGGGGTTGACACCAGTCCATTCACAGAAGAAAGAGTCCTGAAAGAACTCCTAAAACTCAAGGTGGACAAAGCAATGGGGCGTGACGGGATTCACCCCAGAATCCTAAAAGAACTAAGAGAGGACCTAGTGACACCACTGACCACGCTTTTTAACAGATCATGGCAGGATGGGGCAGTACCTGAGTACTGGAGGAGGGCAGATGTGATTCCCCTTCACAAAAGTGGGAGCAAGGCAGAAGCAGGAAACTACAGACCTGTAAGTTTGACCTCAGTGGTAGGGAAAATGATGGAATCACTTCTGAAAGAAAGAATTGTTGAGTACCTAGAGGCCAGTGGGGCACAGGACCTAAAGGTCATGTCAGACGAGTCTAATTGATTTCTTGGACTGGGTGACCAAAGTAATAGACCAGGAAGGGGCTGTGGATATGGCCTACCTAGACTTTAGCAAGGCATTTGGACAGTCCCACACAAAGATTAATAATCAAGTTAGCCAGCCTAGGAGTGGGTCCCAGGGTGGTAGCCTGGGTAGCAAACTGGCTGCACAACAGGACACAGAGGGTGATAGTGAATGGAACACATTCTGAAGAAAGGGGGGTTACTAGTGGAGTACCTCAGGGCTCAGTACTGGGTCCAGTCCTCTTTAACATCTTTATAGGTGACATTGCAGAGGGTCTGGAGGAAAGGCATGCCTCTTTGCAGATGACACAAAGATCTGTAACAGAGTTGATACACAAGGGGTAGAAAAGATGAGAAGGACTTGGCAAGGTTGGAGGAATGGTCAGACATATGGCAACTTAGATTCAATGCAAAGAAGTGCAAGTAATACACCTGGGAAACAAAACCCAGGAGAAGAGTACACAATAGCAGGGAGGTACTAACAACAACAAAATGGAAAGGGACCTGGGGTAGTCATATCAGATGACCTAAACGTGGGTAAGCAATGTAAAGTTGGTAAGAGCCAGGGGATACTGGGATGCATAGGAAGGGCATCACAAGTAGAAAAAGGAAGTGGTTATCCTCTGTAGACAGTTGGTGAGACCCCATCTGGAGTACTGTGTAGTTTTGGAGACCCCATCTACGCAAGGACATAGACAAGATGGAAGCAGTCCAGAGGAGGGCAACTAAATGGTGCAGGGTCTGCAGCAGAAACCATATGAAGAGAGACTGAGAGAGCTTAATATGTATACTCTTGATGAAAGGAGGGATGGGGGGACATGATAGAAATGTTCAAGTACCTCAAGGAATCAACAAAGTCCAGGAGGGTAGCATCTTTCAGAAAAAGAGATGTGTAAGAACAAGGGGGCACAATTTAAAGATAGAGTGGGGAAGGCTCAGGGGTAATGTGAGGAAATTTTTTTCATGGAGACAGTGGTGAATACATGGAACAGCCTTCCTGAGGAGGTCATTGGGTCTAAAACAGAGGGGGAATTCAAACATGCATGGGACAGACACAAGGCAATTATAGTGGGGGGTTGCAGGAAGTAGGCTGTTGGTTAGCTAGAATCTGCAGCTTATCCAGTAGGTAGGGAAATGGGCAGACTGGGTGGGCCAAGTGGTCCTTATCTGCCGTCAAAGTCTATGTTCTATGTTTCTATGAGTTCCAGAGAGATGCTGAGTGAGAGAAGCAAGCTGCAGAGGAGAAGAGGGAGCGTGAACAATGAGAGGCGGACCATGAACAGTGAGAGGCAGACCATGAGGAATGTGAGCGCCAGAGGCAACATGAACTGGAGAAGCTACGACTCCAACCACCCACACCAGAGCAGGTAAGTGGCTTGGGTGTAACTTGAACTACAGGACTGGGTTACAAATTGAATTTCAAATTGATAGCTGAATTTAAAGAGGGGGGAGGATATGGATGCCTTTTCAAATTCCTTTGAAAAAGTTTGTATTCAGGCTAAAATTCCTAGAGAGTCCTGGAGCTTCCAGCTATCCCCGCTACTTACAGGGAAAGCTCGGGATGCATTGGGTCAAATGGGCAATGAGGACAGTAATGATTACAGCAAACTTAAAGCTGCACACTTAAAAAAGTTTGATTTAACTGCTGAAGCATACAGAGCTAAATTCCATAAGCTCAGGAGAAGCCCTGATATGAGTTACGAGGAGCTAGCCACGAAACGTCAGTTTCTAAAACGTTGGTGGGAAGGAATCGAAGCAAACTCTGTAAAAAAATTTAAAATGCCATTTTACTAGAACATTTTTTTGGGGCATGCCCAACAGAGCTGAAAACCTGGCTGGAGGACCGAGATCCCAAAACAGTGCAAGAGGCTGCTGAACTCTCGGACAGCTATGCCAAGAGCATTCCTGCTCTGAGAGTGAATGGGGCGGGCATGGCAGCGCAGAAAGGGAAAAGCGTGCCTTCAGGGCAGCTAAAACCCTCACTGCCTCCACCGAAACCAGTTAGCCCCAGGTTTCATAGAAAAGATTTCTCTGAGAAAAGAAATGAATGTTGGTTGTGTAAAGAAACTGGGCATATTGCCAGACAGTGTCCCAAAAGGATGAGCCATACGCAGGGTGGTGCTAGGAAAGAAGTGGGTTGTTTGTGTGTCCCTGGAAGCATGCCTGTGAACATGAGGGAACACATGCACCCAGTCATGGTGAATGGTGTACAGACACAAGGGTTAAGGGATACAGGGGCATCCCTGACATTGGTAAAAGTGGATCTAGTAGAGCCTGGTCAGCTTATACCCAATAAATACGTCACTGTATAGGACTTTGCTGGTGAGGAGAAAACATTGCCAGTTGCTAGTGTTCTCCTAGACTGGGGTAAAACAGGGGGAACTGTGCAACAGGTGGCTGTAGCCAAAATGTTAGCAGTGGACGTCATCCTTGGCAACAATCTCAAAAAGGGGATGGTGTGTGCAGTTACCCATAGCCAAGCGGTAAGGGAAAATTGTAGTTCCCTGAACCCCACAGGAGCCATTGTGGAAACCACTGGGAGACTGGTTCCCCAGCCTGTGTCTCCTGATATGGAGACTAATGAAAAGGGGATATAAATTTCCCCAGTAGCAGTTAACCCCACTGCTCTGGAGGGTCACTCTGAGGAGGAAGGGGTGACCCATTGTCAGAGGGTTAAGGATGACGGTAATCCTGAGTGCCCTGACACTAGTGCTAGGGTCCCTAGTTTAGAGACTGAAGAGGACCTGTCCCATACCTTGGGAATTTGTGAGGAGTTGGTAGCTGCTCAGAGAAGTGACCCTAGTCTAGAGAAGCTGAGGCCTTGGGCAGACTCTGACGGAGCACAGGAAGGTGATGGCAGACATAAGGTTTGTTGGGAAAATGGACTGATGTATACTCAGGCTGTGCAGATAGAGGGAGGGGTGATAGGCAGGCAGCTTGTCATTCCCCAGGGGTCTCGTGAGCAGTTGTTCAAGACTGCACATGATATTCCCTTATCTGGTCATCTGGGATTTGCACACACTATGCAGCGTGTTGGCCCAGAATTTATTGGCCCAACTTCACCCAGCAGGTGAAGGAGATTGCAGGTCTTGTCACCAGTGCCAAGAAATAGGGAAGGCAGGCAAGAAAACCCAAGCTGCCTGATTCCATTGCCCATAGTGGAGGAGCCATTACAGAGGGTGGGAATGGATATTGTGGGGCCTTTAAATACCCCCAGCTCCTCAGGGAAGAGATTCATCCTGACTGTGGTGGATTATGCCACCCAGTCCCCCGAGGCAGTTGCCCTATCCTCACTGAGGACAGACAAAGTGGCAGATGCCTTACTTGGGATTTTCTCTTGTGTTGGGTTTCCGCAGGAGGTTATCACTGATCGAGGGGGTTCCTTCATGTCGGACCTGATGAAATGTTTGTGGGAGAAGTGTGGGGTGGTGCAGAGATGCACGACACCATATCACCCACAAGCCAATGGGCTCGTGGAAAGATTTAATTGTACCCTGAAGTCAATGATCCGGGCATTTGCTGAACAGCATGGGAGGGACTGGGAGAAATACCTTCCCCACCTGTTGTTTGCATACAGGGAGGTGCCCCAAGAGTTGGCAGGATTTTCCCTTCGAACTCTTATATGGACGCCAGGCACATGGGCCCCAGACTTGATCCGGGAGGACTGGGAAGCAAGCACGCCACCAGGGAACTCTCATAATGGACTATGTCCTTAAGTTTAATGAAAGGCTGAAGGAGCTTATGGGGACAGCCCAGAGCAACCCGGCAGCTGCCCAATAGAAAAAAGTGTGGTACGACTGCAGAGCCAGAGCTCCCATACATGGTGGGTCAGAAAGTCATGGTCCTTATTCCAGTCCAGAAAGACAAGCTGAAGGCTGAGTGGGCAGGACGTACAAAGTAATTAGGAAGGTAAATGCGTGAACTATATTATAGTTACCTGACAGAAGACAGACAGAAGGGATGTACCATATCAACATGATGAAGCCATATGCTAATAGGGCTGACATGGTGCTTGCAGTGTGTAGTCCTGGGAGGGAAGGACGAAGGAGACCCCTTCTGGATTTGCTGGAAGAAAGCAAGCAGGAGTCCTCTGTGGAGGCAGTAAATTGTCTCCCCAGCTGGCCCTGGACAAGATCCAGGAAGTAAGGAAGGTTTTAGCAGACTTTTCCCCTGTTTAGCCCAAGCCTGAACTAACCCCTTAGCGATGCACTCCATGTGGAGACAGAGACATGGACGCCAATATGGCGGACAGCATATTGATGTCGGAGGCTGTCCAAAAGGACATTAGGAGGGAAGTGGAGGAGATGCTGGATTTAGGGTAATCCAGAGATCCCATAACCCCGAGCCTCACCTATAGTCCTTGTGCCCAAGCCAGTTGGCTCTACTTGTTTCTGTGTGGACTATCGTGACTGAATGTAGTCATGAAGTCAGACACCTACCCAATGCCCTGATGGACGAACCCTGGACAAGTTAGGAGGTGACCTACTCACGACCATTGACCTGACCAAGGGGTATCAGCAGGTAGAGTTAACGGACAGAGCAAGGGAGAGGTCAGCCTTCATCACTCTGATGCCTTTCAGAATGCAGAATGCCCCAGCCACTTTCCAAAGGTTGGTGAACCAGGTGTTAAATGATGCTGATGAGTACACCATGGCATATCTGGATGACATTGCCATCTTTAGTGCCAGCTGGGAGGAACACCTGTCCCAACTTAGGGAAGTGCCAGGCAGGATACAGAGGGCTGGGCTCACTGTCAAAGCTGAGAAGTGCCAGATGGCCATGGAGAAGTGGCACACCTCGGGCGTGAGTAGGCCGGGACAGCTTTGTCCTAACCAAATAAAAATAGAGGTGATCCAGGCATGGCCCAGACCAGAAATGCAGAAGCAGGTCAGGAGTTTTTAGGGACAGCAGAGTATTACAGGAAATTTGTACCCAATTACAGTGCCCTGGCTGCTCCCTATCTGACCTGGTAAAGAAAAGAATGCCAAAGAAAATTACTTGGGGACCAGCCTGTGAAGAAGCCTTCATCGATTGAAGGAAGCACTGTGCAGTGCTCCTGTATTGACAAGTTCTGACTATATCAAACCCTTTATAGTTCAGACTGATGCCTCAGACGTGGGTATTGGGGCTGTACTGAGTCAGACATCCAACCAAGGAAAGATCACCCGTAGTGTACCTGAGTAAAAAGTTACTTCACAGGGAGCAGGCATGATCTACTGTGGAAAAGGAGTGTCTTGTCATAGTGGGCCCTAAAGAAGCTAGAGCCATACTTATATGGGCAGCATTTTGTGGTACAAACTGACCACAACCCCTGGTTTGGCTGACACAAATGGAAAAACTAATGGTAGATTGTTAAGATGGAGTCTTGCCTCACAAGGGCATGGCATGACAATCTTACATAGGGTGAGTGAAAATCAGAACAGCAATGGCTTATCACGTGTCTATGAGGAGGAACTGATTTGGGAAGCTCATCCCATGCAGGAGATAGAGCCCCAAATTCAGTTTAGGTGGGAGGAATTATGACACTTGGCCAGCTGGTTCTGATTGCTATATGATTTTGTAATATAAAAATGTAGTGTTGATTGTCTGCCATGAGACATCCTGTGATCCTGTGATGAGCCCCCAGGTTTCAGTTCAAATGACAGGATATATGTTAAACAGCAGAGCTCTGTAATGTGATTAACTTCCAAAAGTCACATTTTATAGCCTTGTTTATGATCTGTGTTGCTTTGAAGCCAGGAACTTAAAATATCCATTTTATGACATCTTCAGAGGAAGAACAGTTAATTAGTTGGTGTTAAAATGCTAAATTGCACCTAAGTGAGATATGGCAGAGTTAGTCATAAAAGTCCTGTGATGTCTTTGAAAAACAGAAAACCACACTAGATCAAAGGAAAGACTTAATTAAGAAGTCATATGGGGAAATGAGTTATTGCTGATGTCACCTTATTTAATGTACATCCTGAGTGATGACATCCTGGTTGTATAATTTTTAATATATAAGGAGGAGCTAGGTGACATCATGGAAGAGGCAGGTTCAAAGACAGTTTTAAACTATTCTGTATCTGATCTTTAGACACATTCTTGTTGGACTCTAGACAACATCTAACTATAAGCACTATAAGAAGGTACATTAGATAGACAAGCCTAATTGTATTGTGGTAGGAGTTTGTATGTTTTTACCTTGTTTCTTTTAAGTGATTGTATGTTTTGTGATATATTGTTCTGTGTTTACAGTTTACCTATTTTTATCTATTTTCTAAGTAAACCTCTTATTTTAAAGAGACTGCCTGGTGTGCCTTTTAAATCCTTTCTTTTGCATGTGAAGCACAGATGGTTGAAGTTGACACACTGGTTCATAAGCTTAATGGTAATACCAAACTGGGAAAAGGTAAGAATTTTCCTAAGGTCTTTCATAGAGTGTTTAGGGTTCATTTTGGATACCTGGTTAGTTGCCCTTAGGCGAAAGATATCTGGCATTCCCCAAAGAGCAGAATTATCTGAGCCTGTACATTGGGTACGCTAGCATAAGGTTCACAGTTTGAATCCCTCCAGAACTTGAGACCAAAGATGATTCGGACCCACAAACAGACAGGAGGGTTACCCTGTTCTGTTAACTGTTCACAATACTGCGCTCTGAGATTGGCACTGTGGGAGCAGAGGGCCTGACCTGCTGAGTGGGTTTGTGACACAAGGCATTACAGTAATCCAGCCCGGAAGTTATGAAAGCATGCACCACTGTGGGCAAGGCCTCAGGAGGGATCTGAGCTCGGACTTGGGCAATGTTCATGAGATGATAAAAATCACTTTTGACCATGGCCGACACCAGAGCATCAAGTGTCAGGGCATCGTTCGGGATAACACCCAAATCCTTCACCTGTCTAGAAGGGACAAGGGGAATGCCCCCCAATACTAGATTAGGGGACAATATCCCATCCTCCCTCCTCCACAATGACCTGGCTCTACTACCAGTACTTCAGTCTTGTCTGCGTTGAGTCTAAGCCAGTTTTGAATCATCCATGACTGGATTTCCTCGAGGCAGCTGTTAAATACGGAGTCCGACACCTGGACATCAGGCGCGCAGGACAAGTACAGCTGGGTATCATTTGCATAGCAGTGAAAACCCAACCCATACCACCTGATTGTGTCCCCCAATGGCAGCATGTACACCATGAACAGTAAGGGTGACAAAACTGACCCCTGCGGCACGCCACAGCTCAAAGGCTTCAGGCTATATGAGACAAGTCCCATTTTCACCCTCTGTACTCTGTCCATCAGGTATGAGCTGAATCAGCTGATGACATTGTTAGACAGGCACACCAGAACCACAGGTGATCAAACAGCACCTCATGGTCCATGGTGTCAAATGCCTCAGAGAGGTCTAGGAGAACCAAGATGGTATGAACTCTCCTGTCCTCACCATCAGGAGATCATTAGCACCCTTACCAGGGTGGTTCCATACTATGCCCCACCCAGAACCCAGACTGGAAAGGCTCATAGGTAGATGAACATGGGAGGTGTCTCTCAAGCTGAATGGCCACTACTTTCTCATAACCTTCCCTAAGAACAGGAGGTTTGAGACCGGCCTGTAATTGCTGAGGCAGTCTGGATCCAAAGAGGACTTCTTTAAAAGGGGCCTAACCAGAGCCTCTTTCAAGGACACTGGAAGACCCCACCTCAATGAGCTCCAGACAACCTCAGCAACCACAGGTCCTATCAGGTGCAAACATCCAACCACAAGGCGGGTCAGACCTGGGTCCAGATCACAATGTGTAGACCGCAGCTTTGAGATTAATCCCATCACCTTCTCCACCCCAACTGGCTCAAACTCATCCCAGACAGGAGGAGTGTTTCAGCACAACTCAGGTCGGACATCGCATCCCTTTCAAAAGATACTTGAGGAGACCTCAGTCCTGATGGAGGACACCTTGTTAGCGAAGAACAGAGCCAAATCCTCGCACCTAGTGCTAGAAACTGCTCCTCCCGGATGGAGACAGATAGGATGTAAAAGTTTGTCTACCATATGAAACAGCTGCGCTGGTCTGTTCCTTGCCACAGCAATCTCCTTAGACAGTAACTCTGCCTTCTTTTGGGAGATTGCCCCTGATAGTCAGCGTACTGTGACCTCAGATCCAATTTGTACCCCAACTGGCCAGATCTCCTCCAGCATCTCACTAACCTCCGCCCTTAGTCTTTAAACTCTGGAGTTCCTCATCATACCAGGGAATCTCCAGTGAGTATGCAAGGCATGCACGACAGGTGCGATTGAGTCAAGACTGCAGTCGCAGCCCCATTATAGGCCACCACTGCTTCCTCTAGCCCAGTTGCACAAGCTGCCCTTACTTCCAATAGGTCCAGTACCACTGACAGTCCCACAGAGGAAACTCTTATTAACGGGCAGTACAGGACCATCTCCACAGGGGCTGAAACATCTGGGGAGGGGTGCTAAACAAGACCCCACGTAAATGACCTGACCAAATTGCCAGATCAATATGGAGGTCAATAATGTTTAGACCAATTGAACAAATGAAGACCAATATGTGGCCACTCGAGTGCATTACTGATGTTACATGTTGAGTCAGGCCCAGGGACTCGATGCTTTTCAGGAGGTCACTTCCAAATTTTGAGAGTCCGTCATCGACCCATGCATTGAAGTTTCCCAGGATCAACCACCTGAGGTACTCCAGTGCCAGGCTGGTGATGAGCTCCTCAACCTTGCTCAAAAATTCCCTATTCACTCACGAGGGACGATAGAGCAGGAGAAAACCCTGAATCCCGCATCCAAGCCTCCTTGGGTGGCCACACATTCAAAAGACTGTGTAAGACCTACGTTTAGCACTGTGAGGTTCAGGTTAGATTTAAAACAAATGGTCACCCTCCCACCCCTGCGATCCTCTCTCGGGGTGTGTATCACAGAGTACCCAGCTGTTCCAGAATGGGAGCAGCATTTTGATCCAGCCATGTCTCTGTGTGTGATGCAAGCCAGGTCAACTGAGGATATCAAGTCATCCATAATGGCAGTCTTGTTCCTCATCGACCTGGCATTGCATAACACAACCCGAGTAGGATGAGGTGAGGTAACTGGGCCCATCATCTGCTCACCCACTAAGGTGGAACCCTCTTTCAAGTTCCAGTTTCACCCCAGAGCATCTCCTTGCCCTTACCACTCAAATCCCTGACACACCGGCAGCCACCTGGGTGCAACTCCTTCCGGCACACACCCCACCCCACCCCTGCTATCCGCAAGGCCCTGTACCTCCTTTAGGCCTCAGCCAGGAGTGCTGAAAGTTCAAAGGGTCAGAGGTCATGGAGGAAGCCCCCCCCCCGAGCAACTGCACTTAAGGGGTTTCTGTCCCAAACACATTTCTAACCAAGTCCCAAAAAATAATCAATGTCACCCTACCCCAAATAAAACCCCAAAATTTAAATACAACCCTCACAGTTTCAACCTTTTAAACCATCCACCCACCAATAATACTTCCACACCCACACACATACCCTCCAAACACTCATCAACCACAAACTCTACTTGAAAAACTAACAGCACATTCCTCTTATTATGTATAGTCCAAAAAGTTCAAACAGTTTGTTTTCCAGATGATGAAAAATAAGTTTTCTACTCTCGGAATCCACCAAACAACTACCTATTTAAAGTATTAGAGATACTGAAAAAATATTGAACATTGAACAATATTGAAGCACACCCTCCTCACTGGCCCAAAAGCACCCAAATGAATTTGTAACTGACCCCCAAGCGAGAAGCCCTCCCCCACACTCAGTCCTCAAACCAGTTCATACAACTAGCCATAACTCCAGCCTCTGTCCCATAATGTCTATTTTTTTTAACAACAAAACAACCTTTTTAGTCCCATAGAAACATAGAATTTGATGGCAAATAAGGACTGTTTGTCCCACCTTGTCTGCCATTTCCCAGCCTAAAGGATAAGCTGCAGATCCTAGTTAACCAACAGCCTACTTCCTCCTACCACCCACTAGAATTGTCTCTTGTCTGTCCCATGCATTCTTGAACTCCCCACTGTTTTTGACTCCATGACCTCCTCAGGAAGGCCATTCCATGCACCCACAACTCTCTGTGAAAAAATACTTCCTCACATTACCTTTGAGCCGTACTCCCTTTGTCTTCAAATTGTGCCCCCTCGTTCTTGTTGATTCCCTTGAGGTACTTGAAAGTTTCTATCATGTCCCCCTTCTCCTTACTTTCCTCGAGGGTATACATATTAAGGTCCTTTAGTCTCTCTTCGTAGGTCTTCTTGCGCAGACCCTGCACCATTTTGGTTGCCCTCCTCTGGACAGCCTCCATCTTGTCTATGTCCTTGCAGAGATGGGGCCTCCAGAACTGCACGATGTACTCCAGATGGGGTCTCACCAACTGTCTGTACAGAGGGATAACAACTTTCTGTTTTCAACTGGTGTTGCCTTTCCCTATGCATCCCAGTATCTTCCCAGCCCTCCTTACTGCCTTCTCACATAGCTTGTCCACCTTTAGGTTATCTGCTATAATTACCCCCGGTCCCTTTCCATTTTTGTTGTTGTTAGTACCTCACCCCCCATTATGTACTCTTCCCCTGGGTTTTTGTTTCCCAGGTGCATTACTTTGCACTTCTTTGCCTTGAATCTAAGCTGTCATACATCTGACCATTCCTCCAACCTTGCCAAGTCCCTTCTCATCCTTTCCACCCCACCTTGTGTATCAACCCTGTTGCAGATCTTTGTGTCATCAGCAAACTGTTTTGTAACTGCATTATACCGGTCAAACTTTCTCCTGGTTTGTTGCAGAAATGTCTCCCCATACCTGAAGTTTTGATTCACACTGAACTGTGCTGCTTTCCATGTGCTGCGTCACATATATAATTATGTATGTTTAGTTGTGTTCTCCCGGGTTGTGCATGAAAATAGGCATTCTTATGCCTAGTGCACTTACCCAGTTACCAAAAGCAAATAAATAAATAAAGAGACATACTTTTCCTTTCAGTCCCTCCGCAATGTCACTTATAAAGACATTAAAGAGGACCAGTCCCAGTACTAAACCCTGGCGGTACCCTGCTAGTAACCCCTCTTTCTTCAGAGTGGACTCCATTTACTATTAGCTTCTGCGTCCTGTTGTCCAGCCAATTTCTTACCCAGGCTACCACCTTGGGACCCACTCCAAGGCTGGCTAACTTGTATATTAATCTTTTGTGTGGGACTGTGTCAAATGCCTTGCTAAAGTCTAGGTAGGCCGTGTCCACAGCCCCTACCTGGTCTACTACTTTGGTCACCCAGTCAAAGAAATCTATTAGATTCATCTGACATGACCTTCCCACTTTGAATCCATGCTGCCTTGGGTTCTGTGCCCTGCGGGCCTCTCGGTACTCAATAATTCTTTCCTTCAGAAGTGATTCCATCATTTTCCCCTACCACTGAGGTCAAACTAACTGGTCTTATTCTGTAGTTTCCTGCCTCTGCCCTGCTCCCACTTTTGTGAAGTGGAATCACATCTGCCCTCCTCCAGTCCTCAGGTACCACCCCATCCTCCCATGACTTGTTAAAGAGGGTAGTCATTGGTGTCACTAGTTCTACCCTTAGTTCTTTTAGAATTCTGAGGTGAATCCCGTCCGGCCCCATTGCTTTGTCCACTTTCAGTTTTAAGAGTTCTTCAGAACGCTTTCTTCTATGAATAGACTGGTATCGACCCCCCCTATCCAGAGTGTTTCTATTGTTTGGTTTAGGTACGTCCCCCTCCTCTTCTTTTGTAAATACTGAGCAGAAGTATTCATTCAGTATCCCTGCTTTTTCACTGTCACCCTCTGCCCACATTCCTTCCCCTTTATTAAGCCTCAGTTTAACATAGAAACCTAGAAACATAGACTTTGATGGCAGATAAGGACCGCTTGGCCTACCTAGTCTGCCCATTTCCCTATCTACAGGATAAGTCGCAGATCCTAGTTAACCAACAGCCTATTTCTTCCTACCCCCCACAAGAATTGCCTTATGTCTGTCCCATGCATTCTTGAATTCTCCCACAGTTTTAGACCCCACAACCTCCTCAGGAAGGCTGTTCCATGCATCCACTACCCTCTTTGTGAAAAAATACTTCCTCACATTGCCCCTGAACCACCCTCTATCTTTAAATTGTGTCCCCTTGTTCTTGCACGTCTCTTTTTCTGAAAGATGCTACCCTCTTGGACTTTGTTGATTCCATTGAGGTACTTATAAGTTTCTATCATTTCCCTCCTCTCCCTCCTTTCCTCAAGGGTATACATATTAAGCTCCTTTAGTCTCTCCTCATATGGCTTCTTTTGCAGACCCTGCACCATTTTAGTTGCCCTCCTCTGGACTGCCTCTATCCTGTCTATGTCCTTGCAGGAGATGGGGTCTCCAGAACTGGACGCAGTACTCCAGATGGGGTCTCACCAACTGTCTGTACAGAGGGATAACAACTTCCAGTTTACCTCCCTTGGTCTTTCTTCACTCCGTAATGTACCTATAAAAGGTTTTATCCCCCTTCTTAACAGAGATAGCTATCTTTTCCTCAGTTTGTGCCTTTGCTATTCTGACTGCCTTCCCTGCCTCCTTCTGCTTTAACTGATATAGTTATCTGTCCTGCTCCTTCTGTGCTTCCTTATATTTCCTGAATGCTGTCCTTTTTCTCCTCAACCTTCCCTGCCACCTCTTTTGAGAACCATAGTAGCTTTTTCCTTCATTTTGTTTTGTTGATTAGCTTTACACAAAGGCTTGTTGCCTCTGTGATGGCAGTTTTGATTTTTTCACATTTCCTTCCACCCCTCCTTCTTGCCTGTGCTTTTCTGAGGCACTCTCCCATTTTGCCAAAGTCAGCCCTCCTAAAGTCCAACACTCTTGCTTTTGTATGGCTTGACTCTACAGCTCTGTTTATTGTGATCCATACTGTTTGGTGGTCGCTTGTTCCCAGATGGCTACCCACTTCTAAATCTGAGATCCTCTCCTTCCCGTTTGAGAGTACCAGGTCTAGATTGCTCCTCCTGAGTGGGTTCTAACACTAGCTGCTTGTGGCATGCCCCTGTAGGGCATCAAGAATGACCCTGCTCTTGGATGTGGATGCAGTAAAGGTGCTCCAGTATCTGGCATATTCAGGTCCCCATCAACAATATCTCCACCTTTTTCTGCCATTCTTTTCCAGTCCATGGGTACGGGAAAAGTGAACCAATTTTCTGCCATTCTAAGGATTCCTTCTATCATTTCTTTGTCTACCACACACACACACACTACATATAGGCAATACAGCTCTGATATAATGGCAGTTTTTCTTTTACATTTACAGCCTTTGTACATTATTCAATCCAGGCACATCCTTGACTCTCTAGACTCCCAAAAGCTGCCTGTGCAGACCAAACATGGAAATACAGCCCCCAACATCTGACAAAATAATTAAAAAAAAGAAAGGTTTCTTTTTTAAACCACTAGCGCTAGCACGTTGCATGCTCAGCACTAAAGATGGCACTTCCATAAGTCTCTGTCTCTCCCTGGCTCCTCTCCTGCTCCTCACCATAACAGATCTGTTTTTTTTTATTATTGTTATTATCTGTCTAAACAAAATCAAGTCCTGTAAATTTCAGATATGCCATACCTCATACTTCAACACACGGTCTCCCGATTGTCCAATCCACCACCAGTGTCCCAAATTACTCGCTTAATGAGGGAGTTAAACTGCTGTCACAGAACAAAACAAAAATGGACTGCAAGCAAACTTGGCGGGGTGGGGTTAATAGTTCAAGGGCTCAAGACCAAGAAGGTAGGCACATGCTGTACCAGTAGGAAAACCATACAACTGTAAAGGCAGCACTGCACTCTACTGGTATACATTGGTAGGATACCAGTAGGGGACTACTTTAATAACAAAGCAATTTTAAGTTAATTTGTAATTTTTTTTTATTATTATTTTTATTCTTAAATATTACAAAAAATCTTTACTTATATCCCATTTTCTAAGCACAATAATACCCTCCAGGGTGGGCAGTATGGGCAATACCGGACCTTCCAGGAGCTATAAGGCCCTCTGCCTGCAGTGTCAGGCCTCATTATGTCCCGGGGCAGTCCAGTATTGCCCAATACCGCCCACCCTGTTGGGTATTATTGCTTACATAATGACTCAGCACCTGAAACACAAATGCCTTTGACACTCTGGCAAAGGCTTTCTCAGCATCCAAGGAGGCCAAGACTGTGGGGTTTGGCTGTCCATGGATGCAGAGAAAAGGTGAGACAGTTTCCACACGTGGTCAAAAGAGATTCTTCTAGGCATAAAGCCAAACTGTTTCCTCCTGGTGAGTGATCCCAACACCTTATTTAGACAAGTAGACATGATTTTGACCAGAATGTTCATGTGGAAATTTATAATCAAAATCAGCTAACAGTTATCAACCTTAATGTGGTCCTTTCCAGGTTTGGGGATTAGAGATGAGAGCCTCAGAAGTGTGTGCTCATAGAGCACATGCTGGTGTATATAGGTATATGTATCTAGCATGATTGGGCCTAGTTCTACTAAAAGGTTTTGGTAAAATTTGGGGTATACCCATTGGGGCCTGGAGCTTTGTCAGTGCTATCTCCTTAATGACTGATAGGACCTCAGCCTATGAGATGACCTGCTGTAAATGTTCGGTTTGCTTTGGGGCAATTGGGAAGAGGCATCAAGTCTAGATATGCTGCAGTATTCACATCCTGCTGGCCATCCTCTTCTGCACAGTACAATGATTAGTAAAAAAGGCAAAATTGTTGTGCAATATCTGTGGCTTTGGTGAGAAGGTTAGGTTTCTCCACTCCCTGGATGTCCTGTATGGTGTGGGGGCTTTCCTTCTGGTGAAGGTGCAAAGTCATAAGTTTGCCAGCTTTTTCGCCTTGGTCCATGTACTTAGTATTAGATCAGAAAATTGCATGATCTGCTTTTTCCCAGTTTAATTTGTTGTATTTGGCCTTTAAGGTATTTAGTGTTGCCAGGTGTCCGTGTCTGTGTTGGGAGCCAGTGTATATTCTATATCCCTGATATTAGTCTG
This sequence comes from Neoceratodus forsteri, assembly GCA_016271365.2. Taxonomy (NCBI): domain Eukaryota; kingdom Metazoa; phylum Chordata; order Ceratodontiformes; family Ceratodontidae; genus Neoceratodus; species Neoceratodus forsteri. Next base: position 979,727,441 of record CM057452.1, on the reverse strand, counting down.
CAACTGGGAAGTGGCACCCTTCTGCGTTTTCTTACAAGCTGCAGCTATTCTAATCAGCTCTCCTATGAGCCCACATGAAGTGGTGATCATAGGCTATCAGCCCTTTGAACTGATGCTGAATTTTCATTTAAGAAGTTCTTGCTTAAGGTGCGGATTAGATTAAGGAATTTTTGTTTTACAAAATCTGGTTGTTGAGGTGCCAGATTTTGTCTTTGTCAGAGGAACTGGAAAAGAAACGTGTGAGGTGAACAGGACTGTGATCTGAGATCACCTTAGCCTCTTGATCACAGGTATGAACCCCATTAAGCAACTCCAAGGTAATAAGAAAATAGTCTAGTTTGGAAAAAGAGTTGCATGGCATAGAATTGGAAAGGCTTTGCCTGGAGTTCAATGGCCACAGCAGCCACTCCCACTTCCTGAGCCATATAATCAGTTCCTCTCAGCCTCATTGTGAAGCAATTTTTCTTTGCCGTGAAGGCTCTAATGATCTGTCCTCTGAGCTGGTTGGGGCCTACCCCCATCTGCTGCTCCTGCTTGTCTGCTGGATTTCTGTGTTTATTTCCTGCTTCTGGTTTGTATTTTGCCTTCGGATGTGTGTGCTTCTTTCTGTCTTGTTCCCTGTTTTCTTTGTTTGTGTGTCTTTGGTTTGTCTCTTTTTGAAGGGGCTTTTGTTTCTAATCCCATAGCATATTGTTCCAGAAGCTCCTACTATTTGTTCTGTTACCCACAACTCTCAAACTACTGCAATGCAACTGCAATCATTATATGTGTGTTTTAGCTCAACCATAGCTGCTCCATGTTGCATACTCAATTATTTTCACCTGACAGGCTTACACTGAATCTAGCCATGCAGCTCAATCATGCTATCTCATTCTGCTTACCTCCTTGTAGCAGTCTCATTGCACTGCCTGGCTACACCTGCTTTCAGAGCATTGTGTCCCCTTATTTATGTTCATTGCAGTTTTACAACTCGTATTCCATACAGATAAAGAAACCTCAGTGTGCAAGCACTGATGCAATGGTTACCCAAAAGGGCATTGGCCGGGAAGACAAGTTTCAAAGAAATACAAAATCACACATACCCCCGTTATGCAAAGCATCATGGGCTGCATATGCAAATCAGCACAGAATATTACGCTGGTTCAACTTTAAACAGAAATGCACGGTGCCAAAAGAACTCTCACACAGTTTGCGAAGGGTGCCAACAGAAGACACAGACATGTGTTTCGTCCCACCTGGACTCATCAGTGTGCCTCATCTGTTTGACACCCCAGTGGAATGAACCAGCTCCCCTAAGATGGTCTATCTGGATTATGTTGTGGTGATCCCAATAAAACCAAAAAACAAGTTAAAAGACAAAGAACCTCAGTGTGCAAGCACTGAGGCAATGGTTACCCCAAAGGGCATTGGCTGGGAAGCCAAGTTTCAAAGAAATACAAAATCACACATACCCCCATAATGCAAAGCATCATGGGCTGCATATGCAAATCACCACAGAGATGTTGATTTTATGTGGCTCCATGTGACTAATTATTTCTGTTCTAAATCCTGCCTTTGCCATTGAAATTCCTAGAGTATTTGTCACCTTGATTTGGCTTTTAAATGTCTGTCTGGCTTTCCCCACTATTCAGTGCTGTGTCATTGCTACTACGTTATGCACACCTATGAGCAGGTCCACTTAATACTACTTTGTTTACTGACCAACGTCCAGGTCCACGCTTGCTTATGCAATCGATTGCTCATGCCTACTGCATCCTCTCAACTTCAGACTCTGGGATGTCTGCTGCACTCAGTCTGCTTTTGACCTTGCAAGGTCTCAGCACTCACTGCTCATTATAATCAGCACACCAGTGCTCAATCAGCTCGCCAGCTTCTCAGCTCTCAATATAATTCTGGGGCATGCCAGCCATTCTATTCTTGGTGCAGGGTTCCTGCAGCTGATGGTCTCACTCTGCATTTAGTCAGCATATTGAGCATGTCCAACTTGGGGTGGGATCCTTCTCACCTGGCCCATAGCTGAAATGTCCTCACCCGGGCTTGGCTTTGGCTGCCTGCTACGACAACAGCTCCTGGTGTAGAATTTAAGACTAGTGGTGAAGGGTGGTTACGACAATCTCCTTTGGCTCTACTGTTCCACTATAACAGTTGTCCATTGGCTTTAGTTGTTTCCCTAGCAAGGCACCTTCACCGCATTCTCCCTACGACTGCCTCTGGTTCACCTGGTTTGAGTTTAGGGTGGGTAGGCCAGGTGAGTGCCTCAGCAGTCATTGCTGTCCTCCTCCACCTTGGTTGTATGTATTGTTGTAGAGTTTTCTCGAGACCTTCCACAGCATTCCCACCAGAGGATTTGAGTGAGAGCCTTCTTCCAAATTGGAATATTTTCCACCTCCCTTTAATTGGGTTTTCCAAATTGCAGCTGCAGAGCCATCACTAAATAAACTATCCCCAAGCCAGGAGGGATGGCAACCTAGGCCTTGGATCCTGAGAGATTTCCTCCTCATTGTTTTTTTTTTTCTCCTCCATTGCCTCAGGTCATAACTGTTAGTTAGCACAGTAGTGTCCCATAATTTCTTTAGGTAGGTTCTGCTGTTGGATGGAGGTGGAGGATGTCCTGCCATTCCCTCTCTCCTTAGAGGATCCCCTCATTCTCAGCCCAAACCATTAGTATCATACTATGCAAACCTAGGCATTTCATTACGTTACCAAACTGAGCATCTCATTATGTTATCAAACTGTCTATGCTTCTCTACTATGTTACAGTTACTGCTCCTACGTCACAGTTATTGCATGCTCATATGCTTCGTGTCACCTCATTCTTTGGGATATGATTGTACTACATTTCTTTTGGGGATTCCTAAGGTACCTTTAGCCACGGGAATCATCTCGTGGCACCTCTGGGGTGGAACCCTCTCGGAGAGTTCCTTGCCTTTCGTACCCTTACAGGCTGTAATTCCTCTGGAATAGAGAGTGCGGATGGCCAAAACCAAACTAACACAGTTGCACAAGCACAACACTATACTGGCTGCACAGGACATTGAATTGGAAAGGCTTTGCCTGGAGTTCAATGGCCAAGCAGCCAGCCACTCCCACTTCCTGAACTATATAAGCAGTTCCTCTCAGCCTCATTGTGAAGCACTTTACCTTTGCCCCACCATCCTCCCCTCCTCCTCCAGCGGGAGCACTTCTCTCCTTAGGGGGATTCTTAAAGTACCTTTAGCCACGGGAATCATCCCATGGCACCTCTGGGGTGGAACCCTCTCTTGCTTTTCGTACCCCTACAGGGTGGTAATTCCTCTGGAATAGAGAGTGCGAACAACCAAATCCAAACTAACATAGTTGCATAAGCATAACACTATACTGGCTGTGCAGAACATTGAATGGAAAGTATAGTTTTTTTGAGCAGGGGGTAACATCCTCCATGGATCTAGCTAACCCCAGGGTATTGATCAGCTCATATAGCATCTGCTGGGTGAGTATGAGTCCTCATCTAGTGGGGCCTGTTTTATAAAGGTCAGCAGATATAACCAAATTCCAGTCCAGTGCAAGTATCATCAGCAAGTGCACCTAAGACACTAAGATGTGAAGAATTTCCACAAAAATATTGGAGCTATCATGGTTGGGCCCATAAACTGAGCCCAGCACAACTTCAGTTTGTCTCACCTGAAGTCTTAACAATATATATAGCCTCCCCCATCTAAAATGTCCTCTAGTATTTGGAACCGTGTGCTACAGGTGATATGGGTTGCCACCACCCTTTTTCTGGTTCTGTCTCTCATCCCATATGTTTGATTGACCCATTCTCACCTTAGTAGGTTAACCTGTTCAGTATTTAAGTGTGTCTCTTGTAGGAACACAATTTGGCCTTGTAGTTTGTTGATGTGGCATAAAACCTGATACCTTTAGTATGGCCCCTTTCATATTCTACAACCCATATTATAATCTATACTGTACAAAAGTATATTAGCAGCATACCCAGTCCTTAGATATCCATGCATTTTACACATCCCAACAATAGCAGACATTTGTGCTGTATCTCTTCCATCCCACAAACATGTAAGCATTAGGCCACACAGAAACCTTTAACAACAAATACTGTAACAAATAACCTTGATGATCAAAAGGAAACAATACCTGCTAAAAACACTCATAGCAGTCTAGATAATAATAATAACTTTATTTAAATTAAGTGCCTTACTCAAGAAGCTGCACCCCAGGCTTGGTGCACTTTACGGAATTGTGACAGCACCTCTGAACCTGCCCAGAGAGGCCATTGTGCAGAAAATGATCCTCCCTGTCTTTGACTACAGGGACATAGTCTACAGTGCCGGCCCTAAGTCCACCTTAGCAAGACTGGACCCTCTTTTGCATTTTTTCTGTCACTTTGTCCTGAACTGTCCTTACTCCACACACCACTGTGCCCTATACCATTCAATGAACCTCATCTCTCTAGATAACCATAGACAGTCCCACTGCACCAAGATCCCAGCCAAGTTTTGGTCCCAGCTACTCCCCTCCTACCTCACCGCTGCCCTAGCTAACCCCTGCACCCTAGCATACTCTCTCAGAAACTTGGACTCTCGGTCCCTAGCTGTCCCATGGGTCCTCTACTGTCGGTCAGGCAGCATTCAGCTACACATCCAACATTGTGGAACTCCTCCCAGCAAACATTCGTCCTCCCCCGCATCTTAACTCCTTGCTCCAAGCTCATTTTGGCCCTACCTGCTCATGTGTCTAGGCAGTTTCTCAGTTCACTGAGTGGTATGACTAAGTATGTCCATATTTAGTAATGCAATTAATCTGTGCCTGTATCTATTGTTCTCTCACTTCACTTTGTCTTTTACCAGGACCAATTGTTAAAGTTCCCCACTATGTATTCATTTGTACTATGCTGTCTTCTACTGCTGTCTATCTACTGTTTTCTCGACCCACTATGTCTGTTTACCAGGACAATTGTTGGTGATTCCCCACTATGTACTCACTTGCATAATACTGTCTTCAGCTGTTGTCTGTTTCCCCTCCCCCAGGACGCATCTGGAATCGAACAGTAGTCTGCTCAGCATGCCTTCCTGGTTAAACGCTTAAATAAAGAAATAAATTAAATGGGTAGCTAATCCTGGAATGTGACTGGTAAGACAGCATTCCAACCAGGTCTTTGTTTTAGCATACTACAGGTAAAAAAAAAGTCCCAGTACCTATGTCCTCATTTCAAAAACATCCATGTACCACTGATAGAATTAAAAAATCTCAGTTGGCAGCCAATCTTTTTCTTACCAAGCTGCTTGCTTTCAACCCCACTCCCTCCTTTGCTCTAGGGCACAAAAGAGAAAGAAGGTAAACACTGTTTTTTTCTACTGTGAAATGAGCAGTATAATTCTACAACATGCTCTCCTTTTTATGTTAGCTCACACTTGCGCAGCCAAGGTATTGCATTAGTAGCAGATTTGGAGGTTTGGTCACTGTGGGCAAATGCAGGGCACGCATCAGCAGGTGCGTCCCTCATTCCCCAATAAGGCATCTGCAGACTCTGACACCAGCAACATGTAAACTGGCCACCAGATCAAAGAAAAGGCCCGCTGCAATGAGAGCCAAGCTTCTCATGCAGCGGTGTGCCTTTCCTGGTGAACCAGTTTACAAAACATGTGACATGCCACAGAGTGCCCAGACCACTTCATTTGCTTGTGGGAGCCCACTCCTCATCAGCATAATGCAACCCACTCCCATTTAAAGTGTGTGCTGGTGGTGCCCAATCCCCTCGGCATCATGTCCTCCCATCTCAGTTTAATTTGCAGACAGGAAGCCCACCCCATCAGCATAATGCCCCCATTTGTTTGTGCGCCCGACGGGGGTGCTCAATCCACAGCTGCAAGAATCCCCCAAAAAACACTCAGGTGGCATGCTGGGAGCCCACCCCAGCGTGCCAAATGCCCCTGTAAAAGAAAAACCGTCCCGCAGTGGGTTTTTTTTTTAAACCTGCAAAGCAGAAAACGGTCCCTCGTCAACTCTGGTGGCCCCGCCTCAACCCACACCAACCTTCTGCGCACTAATGGGGACAGAAAACCAGGGACAAATGGCGCTTGAAGCGAGCGGCTTGATGACCATCCACAGTTTCGCTGCTGCACTCTGGAGTGCATTATTCCTATTGTACAATGGCTTGTTATTTTTACAGAATATAGAATGTTTTTGTTAGTGTGCAAAAATACTTTTGTTTCATAAGAGAAGAATGGATAACAAAGGCAAAAAATTAGCAGGGATGTTATGCCAGGATAACATCCTGTTGTGATCGCCAACTGACCAGTCAGAATCCAGGACTCTTTCTTGCCATTGTATAATAAAAAATATAACAACAAATGCCATGAATTGGGCCTGTGAGGAAGTGAATTAGTCTATTCTTGAAACAGTACATGACATTGATGTCATGTTGGAGACCTTTGGTGGTTAGTTTAACCAAATTGTTGAATGTCTAGCTCCACAACTAACCGGCTGGTGAGATTGTTAGTCCCTATGTGTACCAGAACATTACATAGAAACATAGAAACATAGAATCTGATGCAGATAAGGACCGCTTGGCCCACCCAGTCTGCCCATTTCCCTACCTGATGGATAAGCTGCAGATCCTAGTTAACCAGCAGCCTACTTCTTCCTACCCCCGCCCTCTAGAATTGCCTTATGACTGTCCCATGCATGCTTGAATTCCACCACTGTTTTTGACTCCACAACCTCCTCTGAAGGCTGTTCCATACATCCACAACCTCTCTGTGAAAAATACTTCTTAAATTACCTCTGAGCCGCCCCCTTCTATCTTCAAATTGTGCCCCCTTGTTCTTGCACACCTCTTTTTTTGAAAGATGCTACTCTCTTGGACTTTGTTGGTTCCCTTGAGGTACTTGAAAGTTTCTATCATGTCCCCCTCTCCCTCCTTTCCTCGAGGCTATACATATTAAGCTCCTTAAGTCTCTCTTCATATGTCTTCTGGTGCAGACCCTGCACCATTTTAGTTGCCCTCCTCTGGACAGCTTCCATCCTGTCTATGTCTTTGCTGAGATTGGGTCTCCAGAACTGCACGGAGTACTCCAGATGTGGTCTCACCAGCTGTCTGTACAGAGGGATAATAACTTCTTGTTTTCTACTGGTGATGCCTCTCCCTATGGATCCCAGTATCCCCCCAGCCCTCCTTGCTGCCCTCTCACATTGCTTTCCCACCTTTAGGTCATCTGATATGACTACCCCAGGTCCCTTTCCATTTTGTTGTTGTTAGTATCTCACCCCCCATTGTGTACTCTTCCCTTGGGTTTTTGTTTCCCAGGTGCATTACCTTGCACTTCTTAGCATTGAATCTAAGCTGCCATACATTTGACCATTCCTCTAACCTTGCCAAGTCCCTTCTCATCCTTTCCACCCCACCTTGTGCATCAGCTCTGTTGCAAATCTTTGTGTCATCTGCAAAGAGACATACTTTTCCTTCCAGTCCCTCTGCAATGTCGCTTATAAAGACATTGAAGAGGACCGGTCCTAATACTGAACCCTGCGGTACCCCACTGCTAACCCCCCTTTTTTCAGAGTGGACTCCATTTACTATTACTCTCTGTGTCCTATTCTCCAGCCAATTCTTTACCCAGGCTGTCATCTTGGGACCCACTCCCAGGCTGGCTAACTTGTATATTAATCTTTTGTGTGGGACTGTGTCAAATGCCTTGCTAAAGTCTAGGTAGGCCATGTCCACAGCCCCTCCCTGATCAACTGCTTTGGTCACCAGTCAAAGAAATCTATCAGATTTGTCTGGCATGACCTTCCACTGTGAATCCATGCTGCCTTGGGTCCTGTGCCCCTCTGGCCTCTAGATACATAAAAATTATTTCCTTCAAGTGATTCCATCATTTTCCCTACCACTGAGGTTAAACTAATAGGTCTGTAGTTTCCTGCTTCTGCCTTGCTCCCACTTTTGTGAAGGGAATCACATCTGCCCTCCTCCAGTCCTCAGGTACCACCCCATCCTCCCATGATTTGTTAAAGAGGGTAATCAGTGGTGTCACTAGTTCTACCCTTAGTTCTTTTAGAATTCTGGGATGAATCCATCAGGCCCCATTGCTTTGTCCACCTTCAGTTTTAAGAGCTCTTTCAGAACCCTTTCTTCTGTAAATGGGCTGGTATCAACTTCTGTATCCAGAGTGTTTCTACTGTTTGTTTTAGGTACTCCCTCTTCCTTTGTAAATACTGAGCAAAATATTTGTTTAGTATCTCTGCCTTTTCACAGTCACCTCTGCCCACCCTCCCTCCACTTTATTAAGCCTCACTATCCCTCCCTTGGTCTTCCTTCGCCCTGATGTACCTATAAAGGTTTATCCCCTTCTTTACTGAGTTGGCTATCTTTTCCTCGGTTTGGGCCTTTGCTGTTCTGACTGCCTTTCCAGCTTCCTTTGCTTTAACTGATACAGTTCTCTGTCCTGTTCCTTCTGTGATTCCTTGTACTTCCTGAATGCTTTCTTTTTCTCTTGAACCTTCACTGCCACTTCCTTTGAGAACCATAGTGGTTTCTTACCTCGTTTCATTTGTTTATTTGCTTTACACAAAGGCTTGTTACCTCTGTGATGGCAGTTTTATTATCCCCATTGTTCTTCCACCCTCCTTCCTGCCCGTTTGCTAGTGCATTCTTAGGCACTCACCCATTTTGGCAAAGTTAGCCCTCCTAAAATCCAGTACATTTGTCTTTGTATGGTTTGACTCTATCGCTGTGTTTATTGTGAACCATACTGTTCGATGGTCGCTAGTTCCCAGATGGCTACCCACTTCTACATCTGTGATCCTCTCTTCATCTCCATTTGAGAGAACCAGGTCTAAGATTGCTCCCTCTCGAGTGGGCTCCAATACTAGTTGTCTAAGGCATGCCCCCTGTAGGGCATTTAGAATAACCCCACTCTTAGAAGTGGCTGCTGCAGATGCACTCCAGTTAACATCTGGCATATTCAGATCACCCATCAGCAATATCTCCCCTTTATCTGCCATTCTAAGTATACTTTCTATCATTTCCTTGTCCATTTCCTCCCCCTGAGAGGGGGGGGTCTATGTCTAACCCCTGTGCGGATTGTGGTGCCATTGCCTGCCTCCAAATTGACCCACAGTGCTTTTTCTCCTCCCTGTTTACCCTTTTGTTCTGTTGCTTTGATTTCTTCTCTTATGTAGAGAGCTACTCCTCCTCATCTTTTACCCTCCCTGTCCCTCCTGTAGATAGTGTGTCCTGGTATGTTTACGTCCCAGTCATGGTTCTGTGTGTACCATGTTTCTGTGACTGCCACGATATCCAGATGTTCCTCCTCCATCAAGGCCACTAATTCAGGAAGCTTGTTACCCAGACTACAGGCACTGGTACTCATTGCTCATTTTTGATGGCTTTACCTTCTGTTGCAGCATCTCCACTGACCTTTCTACCTCAGTCTTTTCTCATTTAGTACCCTGTTTTGTAGGAGAGGCTGGGATTTTCCTGCTGCTTATCAGTGCCTCCCCTTGACTAGTTTAAAAGCTTGCCAATGAAGCATTTAAACCGATTGCTCAAAAGACTTGTTCCTTCCTGGACAGATGCAGACCATCCTGCCAGTATAGGCTGGTGTCCCTCCAGGTGGAACCCCAGTCCCCAATGAAGCCAAACCCCTGTGCTCCACACCATTTTTTTCAACCATTCATTAAACTGCATGGTGCAAAGTACCCTCGCCTCACCCATGCCATTGACAGGCAGCACCTCTGAGAAGGATACTGTGTGTGCTACTTGTCTTAGGCCCCTTCCCAACTCTATAAAGTCCTCCTGCACTGCTCTAATCTCATGATGAGCCAAATCATTTGTCCTTAGGTGGACAATGATGTCCAGCTCAGACTCCCGTGCAGCTGTTCTCATGATCCTGAGGATGCACCTCCTGTCCCTCCAAGCCATGGCACCAGGCAGGCACCTTACTTCAGTTTTCCCTGCTCCCCCCAGTTCTATCCCCTAATAATTGAGTCCCCCACCAGGAGCTGTTTCCTTTCCCTGTGGTGTCCTCTGCCTCCTTCCTGTGGGCCTCCCTTGTGACAGTTGTCCTCAGCCTCCTTTGTCTCCTCTGCAGGTGCATCCATAGGGGAACTATGCTCCCCCAGAATGGTGTATGGATTGTGGAGTGGAACAACTGACTGGGTGTGCCTCTGTTCCACCATCCTCACCCTCCCTGAGCCCACTGTGGTCCAACTGCTGTGCTTTCTTTGCAACCTCTGAGGTAGTGGGTGGTGGCTCTGGTGCTCCCTGGTGGGGACGGTTCCCTTTCTACTGTCCAGTGTGGTCTGGGGAAGGTTCCCTTACTACTGTCCAGTGTGGCCTGAAGACGGGCAACTTCCTCTCTCAGGGCAGAGAGTTGTCTGAAAATAGGGCAGCATCTCAGCCTCCAGAAAGACTCCCATAAGACTGCTGCCCCATAGCCATTACATTGCACTACACCCCACATGTTTATCTACTTTTGTGTGTGTGTGTGTGTGTGTGTGTGTGTGTGTGATTGGTTTGTTATATAGAAATATATATATTATACAATGTGTATGCTTATATTGTTAGTGCAGTGTGCTAGAGAGGATATGACAGTGATATGCACCTTGCACTCTTGAGGAATGATGTCAGACCCCAGGTATAAAGGAACTATTTCCAGGGGTGGGTGGGGTGAGGGTGGGCAGGGGTTGGCCTAAACTGTGCCCTCACGAAACAATCAGCTAAAAGCTCTGACCCACCACTGCGATGAGTGCCTTCCTGTCAGCAAGATGCCCTACACAACAATTTGACAGAAAAATCCCTGCTAATCAAACAGAGAAAATCCAGATCCAAGTCAGACACAGGTAAACCTCCCCAGCCCCAAAACAACCTGGTGATTTGTGCTCTGAAAGCAGTCAGCCCCAAAATAAGTCAGCTGTGCACCAGGACAGACACAGTAAACAGTATTCCGTCCCTCAGGGTTTAAACTCTTCCTGCACGAAAATCTTAACAATTGTAACAAAAGTAAAGCAAGATCCACCTCCTCTGTTACTTGAAAGACTGTCTTTCCTGATAATTCTAAGTTCCTTATTTCACCTTTCAGTTAGAAGTAGCCTCCACCTGCAGAATATCTGTACAAACCAAAGACAATTGTAGGTTCACCTCCTCTGTTGTGAGCACAACTTGCTTTCTTGCAAATCCTATGTTCAGTATTGCAGCTTCCAGTCAGAGGTAGCGTCACCTGAAGAATCACATCACATTAAGGAACTACATCATCCTCATGAACTTCGTCTTTTGGGGTTGAGGTACTATGAACTGTGACTAAAAATAGACTGCAACGTGTCCAGTACATTTACTGTTCATCTCGGAGGTGGGGGTGAAAAATGTGTGGTACAAAAGATTCTAGATGATTTGTCAGGGAAGAGAAACTGATATTCATTTGTGCAAATGATGTTTCACTGCTTTGGCTGTGCAGCCATGTTCCTAGTCATTTTCTTGTTGTTGATAGAGCCATTGATGAAATTAGAAAAAGCAGTTGTTTATACAGTAGTCTGCTAAGTAAACTGGGTCTAATTTTGAAAAGAGATTTCTGCCTTGTGGTATTTCCTACAGCACAGCTGCTTATTGTTATATACATTTTTTAACCTCAATTAAGATCTGCCAACCTTGTAACTAACCTTCCTTGCAGCTAGCTGGACTCCATCACCAAGGTAGGTGAAAGCAGGGTTCTGGCAGGTGTTATAACCTGCACCCATGTTCATAGTGTAAAAACATATTCCATGATGTTTAGTGGTCCTTCCCCTTTCTGGCACCTATGCCCGTAGTATAGAAACGTGTTACCTGGTGGTCTAATGGACCCCCATCCCCTCACCCCAGCAGGTAGTGCACCACCACCCTGTTCCCTCCATCCTAACCCTGAGCCAGTAACCAGCATAGCCCTCCACTTTCCACCATGACTGGCCTCTGATTGAGCTGTCAATGAGCACATACCCAATTGAGTTGTCAAGGAGCACTTACTGTATACACCACTAGCCACCAGGGACTACATTTCTACACTACAGGCATGGGTGTGGCTGGGGTGAGGGACTGCTAGCCAGCAGAGAATATCTATCAATTATGCTATGACAGCGATCAGGGAGGGGACCACTAGACCACCAGGAAAAGCATCTTTACACTGGGATGGTGATCAGTGAGGACAGGACCACCAGTCACCAGAGAGAGAAGCTATTGTTTATACCAGCATGGTGATTAATGAGGAGGGATCACTAGGCAGGAAAAGCTATCTTGTATATCAGGACAGCAATCAGCGAGGGGGATTACTAGACACCAAGGAAAAGCTATCTTTTATACCGTGATGATCATTGGCAAGGGGACCACTAAGCACCAGGGAAAAGCTATCTTTTCTGTTGGGTCGGTGATCAGTGAGGGGTGACCACTAACACTGGGGATAGATTTTGGGGAATGGGCCATGGGGTTGGTGCTGCACAGTCTAGCCTCACTCCCCATGCAAATGAGCCTATAATGGGCATGCAGATGGCTTCTTAGCACCATGCATGCCCAACAAGCTCATTGCATAAGTCTATTTGAATATGGGAGATTTAGCATGGGTGCAAGCCATTCTGCCACCCCATTTCAGGGGCCATGTCTGACCGGTAGTAGGAGGCTTAGCACTGGGTCTCAGTGGCCCTGTATTCAGTCAAATAACATGTCTTGTGCGCCATGAGTGCCATCTATGGTTACTGCTGCGCCTACTGGCCCCAGCTAACACTCGCAAAAGCCATCAGTTATAGCCTATTACTTAGTTTGCCAAGAAGCAAAACCAAATAAACTGAGTTACTGCACAGCACAGAAAACAAAAAAAAAAAATGATCCACATACAAAGCTCACTGTGCCACAGCGCCATCTGCTGATTCAATGCCATACGTATAAAGAAAAGGGGCTACTAGTATACAAACACATACTAAAAACACATTTTTTCTAATAGAAAAAACTTACATTTTTACAAGTCTTTTTTTGACAGTAAAGAGTCATTTTATAAGTGTGATAAGCCACACCATGGTGTGCATTAAGTAAGCAATAAACCATGACAGGGTGTGCGGTTATTGTGAATTAATCAACACCCCAGGTGCATTGTGAGGCATGAGACTGCAGGCCTAGTGCACTTACAGCACCTGGGGTGTTGATTAATCTTCAATAACTGCACACCCTGGAGTGGGTTATTGTGCTTATAACTTGGTTTTAGACTGAGGATATTAAAACAATAACTGACTATGAATACTACAATGTTACCTTGCTAGTCAAGGAGAGTTTTGGAGTGAGCTGCCACACGCTGACTAGCTGTGGAGAAGCTAGCACAGTAGGAACTGCAAAAAGCGCTTTTTTTTTCTAGTAAAGGTATGCTACCATTTGTATAGCCCATACCTGTCTAAGTGTGCAGCCTTTTGGGCCATCTTGTGCAGCTAAGATATTGTTTCCCCACTGTTGCCATCCTTTCTTTTTCTCCACACAGCCGGAGTGCTGATGGAAGAGCAGTCTGCCCTCAGGAGTCATTGAGAAAGCACTGTGGAGAATGTTCACTACTGGAAGAGAAGCAGTCCAGCTCTGTTGAGCTGTTATTTTCTGCAGTTTTAGCCTTTGAACCTCTTCAAATTCCTGGAGCTGAAAAGCCAGTTACTAGTCCTAGTCCTAGTCCTAGTCCTAGTCCTAGTCCTAGCAGTGACACATAGTGCATACTGCGAATACTTGCTATTTGTAAAAGTTAAGTATTTTTAAGTATTTTTATTGCACACTCTATCTATTTATAACTTATTGTGGATTAGAAAAAACTTCAAGTTTTAACAACTGCTTCTTATACGCCTATTTTAAAAGGGAAGATACTTGGTTAAATGCAAAACTTAACTAGGAAATTATAGACACTAAAAATTATTGATATTTAAATTTTCGTGCACCAAGGTCATGTGATCCTGCTCCTTAAAGAGCATGCACTGGCGTCTGTAAGCCAGATTCACCATCTTCTGACTTGCTGTGTACACTATACTGGGCATGCACAGATCCTTTTCTGACTAAATTTGAGTGCAGATAGCTCCATTTTGGCTTTATAACCATTTGCTGAGAACTTTTAATAGTGAAGTATTTGGAGTTCTGAAGTATTTTGGCGCATTCGTTTAAAATGCTTATATTGCAACAGGGAGCTGATAAGAGCTCTTCCTTGATGGATATCTGAGTATTGCTTTTTTTTTTTATTCTTTATTTACTCCTTCTGCTGCCAGCTCCCTGGTACTTCAGCCCGATCATGGTCCACAGGCTTCCACCCCACAATGGCCGTGACCATCCAATACCTCCTGGATTTCACCCCAGGGCAGGGTTGTGGCACCAGACTTCCCCTCCTGCAGACAACAGGATAGGTCAGAGGTCAGTCTGGGGCTAATTAAGCCATGGCAGGCTTCATTGAGGGTATCCGCAGCTGCTCTTTTCCTCCTTTTTCCTGGGGAGTGGGGATGTGCAATGATGTCCTGCATCTGCTCCACCCCTGAACGTGCTAGAGTACCAGTAGTAGTACAACTCCAGGCCTCTACCAGGGGTCCATCAACACTGGACACCTCCCACCCTCACCCCAGAGAGGAAGAGCAGTCCTTGGTATGCTCTATCCTTCTCCCCTGGCTAGCCCTCCAGTGACCGGGTCCATTCCTAAACCTGTGTCACCAGCATTGCAAGCAGAAATCCAACTGCTGTGCTGGTGGGCCAGCTGAGTCTTTTTCCTAAAACAAGCATCAAATAAGTTCAGTACTTTTATTATTTATTCATTAAAACTCAGAACTGGCAATATCTGACAGTATAGACTGTATTTTGAAATACCATACAGAAATATAAAAATATATTAAATAGTAGAGCCACTTTAAATTTGGGATTACACAAGTGGTGTAAGGAAGTATAGAGAATCCACTTGAACTGGAAACTCGATATTACCTGATATTACTATACTTTTTTCTCTTCTTTACGTTAAGTGCTGAAAAATTTCCAGCAGCTTACAAAATGTCCAGTGCTGGTATATCCCGATATAAATATAACCCTGAATCTAAATCTGGACAAAGACTTGAAGGGAGGAACAAATGTGTTAGAAGCTCTCCTAAAAGTTTTAAAAAAGTTGAAGAAACCAGAAGAAGCCTGAAAAAAGCAAGCATAGCTATACTGGACTTGAAGTCTCTGAGACTCCCTGAAGGAAGAAATCGATGTTAGATGTGGACCTTTTAATATAAGGGACTAGTGAGCTCAACAAACTGATATTTCTTCGAGCAAAAAACTTTATAAAGAACTCTAGAATTTTTTACTCAGACTCCTTTTTCCTATTAATACTCTGTATTTAGGTCAAAGTCAAGCAGAAGTAGTAGATATTGCATTATAATTGCAACTATTGTTTTGAATTCTTTTCTGGTCACTATAATAATTATAATATTCAGTGATAGCACTGTTTCATTATTGTTGGAAATGGTTAACACTAGGCAACAGAGATTACAGGATATTCAGTTATCTCCATAGGCCTCTGAAATTCCTAAAAAACAAAGGCATATAAAACAGTCTAAGATTACTGATAATTTAAATATATTAATTGATGGTACTAGTATTAATAGAACTTCTACACCTACTAATAAATTTATCAATCCACAGGAATGCTATTTGATATGACATCATGCATGAAAGAGGATATAAGAATACTTGAGAACACAATGGGAAACTCTTTAGAAGATAATTCAGGGCAGCTAAGAGTGCCTCTCAATTTAAAAGAAAAAATTAGGTAGTGAGGTTTGACTGTAATAGTACAAAGGATTCAGACATTATACATGAGACCACACAGAATTAAGGAACAATAGTAGATATATTGCCAAAGAAAAACTGTTTTAGAAGAGGTCTCAAGAGCTCTGCAAGTATTATTATTGGACTTAAACAATGTAGTGACCAGATGGGTTGCACAAAATGGTGTAGAAATTGTCAGTAACAAATGGATGAAAGAGTAGCTGTTGAGGAGAACTCTGACTATCAACCTAGTTTCTTAAGTGACAAACTCATCCATTTTCTGGCAAAGCAGCACTCAGCTGATATCCTTCTTATGGAACAACTTTTAGTTAAGGACATAATAGAAGCATTAAGAGCTGAAGTGGCTGTTAATAGAGCAGCATTGAATGAAGTTCTTAATAGGCTACCAAATAAGGAAATTGGTGAATTCATTAAAAGTGAGTCTATACAAGAAGAAAATGATGGAGGTATAAGACCTGATTTTAGTATAGTACAAATTCCTGAACATCCCAAGAAAGATACCAAACAGTGTGGGGTAAAATGATTAAAACAAAAAGAAAAAGGGTTGGGAAAGGGAAAGGGAAGGAAAGGAAAGGAAAGGAAAAAAACAAAGAAGGGAAGAAATAATTAAAAAGTCCAGGAACCATCAGAGCTAGATAAAAAGGTCAGCAGTCTTTCATAAAAA
Organism: Neoceratodus forsteri; assembly: GCA_016271365.2. Classification (NCBI taxonomy): domain Eukaryota; kingdom Metazoa; phylum Chordata; order Ceratodontiformes; family Ceratodontidae; genus Neoceratodus; species Neoceratodus forsteri. Next base: position 979,710,990 of record CM057452.1, on the reverse strand, counting down.
AATTCAAGTGAGGAGAAATGCTTTAAAGAAGTTTCTGCAACTAAGAATAAACATACAAATCAGATACAAGGCAATCAAAATCCTGAACAAAATGTTAATTTATATAAAAACCTAAGTTCCCAATTAAGTAATTCAGAAAATTATAGATTCACCAATTAAATAAACAATTTGGACTCCAATATCAGCAACAGGATGACACAATTAATCAGGATTTGCAACAGGAGAAAAATGTTTAGAATAAAATAGAGCTGGCAGTTAAGGAAAATTGCCCTATGGAAAAAGAATCTGGCAGATTCTGGACAGAAGTCACTTCTTAAGGAATATGCAACAAAAAAAAGATATAGCACCCCTAATTATATTTATGGGCCCTCCTAACTGGCTCCAAATGGATACAGGAAAACAAACACAACAACCTGTAGAGAAATTAAAATCAGAGCTGGACACTGGTATTGCTTATGAGGATATTTTGGAAATTAAAAACATCCAAATCGATTCCGCTATGCTACTTGATGTGCAGTTCACCTCACCTAAATTGCCAGTTTTGTTTGGCTGAATGCAGTGGCAATAAAAATAAAGATATAATACTTTCATTCCCAAATAGGCATTTATTGAATGTCCCTGAAAATAGAATGGAAAATCAAGGCGAAACAAATGTTAGTCTAAGCCGTGTTGGAATTAACTATTTAAACAAGGAGACTGATACAAAATTAAAAGGGACAATCTGTAGCCTCTAAAAACTTTCAAGCAAATTCAGTTGGGCAAAAATGGAATTATCTATGCTGAAAGAACAGGTTTGACAACAAAATAACTATGTTGGTGAGAATGAAATAGAAGGATAGCAGATAAGATACTTCAAAAAGCATCTGTACTAGATTCGATGGAACTAAATGTGATAGACTCAGAAGTTCTAGAAGGCAATAAAAATACTGTACAAGATGATTTTTTGGGATAGAAATCAATCAACAGCTTTTAACAAGTTTCAGGTTCTTGCAGGGTATAATAATGTTTGACAACTAGTGGATGTTCATAATGTTATGAGACTGGAGGAATCTCAGTTAGGAGATACTCCCATGGTTAAAGACCAAAATAAGGGGTTTCAGATTATCTCATGGAACATAGCAGGCATAAGAGGTATTGTAAACAGGTTTGATGATTGAATTGACTTTATCACAGGATTTTACATTCTGTGTTTTCAGGAGACATGGCATGGATCTGATGATCAAACTAAAATGAATGGTTTTGACGTTTTCCATTATCCTGGAACCAAGGCCTCAAAATTAGGTAGAAACTCTGGTGGAATAGCCACCTTTATTAAAAACACGTAGTTTACATTATACTGAATGTGTTTGTACTTATGCTAACTTCATCCTCATTTTATAACAAAATGGAAGTAAAAGTTTTGCTCTTAAATGGATCATCACCCAGAACGTTCACATTTTATAAAACAGAACTATGGGGACAGTTGAATAACTTGTTAATAGACATTGGCGGGATATTCAAAGGGGTTGTGCCATGTACCCCCACAATGTCTTGAGCGATATTCAAAGGGGCAGGTTGCAGGCGCAACTGCCAATGCGCCTAGGGCACATAGGTAATGCATGCAGCGCAGATGCAGGGGTGCTCATGCATATACGGCACATCCCATATTCAGCCCAGGATGTGGGCACATATGCTGGTGCAACCCCTACATGCACCGCACACTGGTGCCCAAAGTTCAGCCGTAAATTATAGGCTCAAAGCTGGCCACCCACAGGTGGGCATCTGTATTATAAGGTGCAACACAACAGCCGCCAGCTGTGGGTGACCACCTGCCCAGTGGGAACACCATCCACAAGCACCGACCCTCCCTGGTAGTCTAGTGGACCCCACTCCTCCAGCATGCCCAATCATGGGCTGTAGTAATAAAAGGTCACCCTGGTGGTCTAGTGGACCCCTCATCCCTCCCGAATGCCCGATTCGGGCTGTAGTAGTAGAAAGAATGACCTGGTGGTCTAGTGGAACCCACCCATATGCCTGATCATGGGCTGTGAAAAATAGATGTCTACCTGGTGGTCCAGTGGTATCCCTCCCCACCCACCCACAGAGGCCCCCAGTCACACAGCACCCCCTGTCATCAGCGGGTGGCAGCACCCACCCACATACCACCCGGCCGCCCGCCGAATGACAGCGTACATTATGATCGGTCACGTGTTGGGCCATGGTGTGGAACAATGGGCTTGCAGACCATACTGTACTACAGGACCAGATATGTGAATGAATGCGTTCAGGTGCAGGTGGGGTGGGGTGGGGTTGACGTTGGTTCCATACTTCACTGCCATTCCTATTATGCCTCTCTCTAATTCCTCTAACTCCTGCACTACCAGTGCCACCACCAGCAAGACAACATTCGGCATTGACAAATGCTTGTTGTATAAATATTATAGTAACTCTTTCCTAAATCAAGAAATAAAAATCCTAAAAAAATTATGAAACCAATTGAAGACATCATTGCATGTCTGCTCCCATCAAGGAGAAACCAGAAAAATAGATAACCCCACTGGTTGGACTGGTGATGCCACTCCCTGCCACCACACCCACAACTGGACCCTGCCTCCTGAGTCCTGTAGTTCCTCCATTCTTTTCCTCCACCTACAGGAACTGGATTCATGTACAGTATGGGAGCACCGTGGAGCTGAAGGTGACCTCACCTCGGGGAGTGTAAACCAATGGGTGACCCAGCAGGTGAGGTGCAGGTAGACCAAGGGAACTGGGGTTACAGATAAAGGAGGCTAAAGTCACAAAAACAAGCCAGCACAGCTTGAAACTTCTCGGTAAACACTTTAAACCAGTAATGGGTGTACTGCTGCTTGGGCTTTAATATAGTTCTCACATCCACGAAAACTCAAAAGAATCGGCCAGCACTCCTTTAAATGCTTTAATGTACATGTTTACTCACATACATAATGCAGCAGCAAGTACTACCATCAATAGGCACTCCATACTGCAAAAATGCAATAGTCCAATAGAGGTAAAAAAAGGTTCAGTAAATAAAATATAGTTTAAACCACGGACAACACTTTACTTGAATGCCAGGTGCCAGACATAACCACACACGACCACAAGACTGTTCACGTTTCAGCAAAAACCTTCATCTTTCGCTATTGGACCATTGCATTTTGCAGTATTAAATGCTAATGATAAGCTACTGCATCTATAAACAACTTTAATACACATTAACACATTTAAAGGAGTGTTGCTGATTCTTTCAGGGTTCTTTGGATGTGTGAACTGAGGTAAGGGAGGCTTTCAGTGCGGTGGGATCAGGGGCTAGGTGATGGCTAAGGAGGTCTCAGTCAATGGCGTAGGAGGGATACAAATAATTGGGAGAAAAAAGAATATGCCACAGTGTGCCTGGCCATCGGTTACACTGAGTGTGTAAATCTGTTGGTAGTTTATCCGTTCTGCTGAGCCTACTAGGTACATAATACATATTATTGAGCACTTTTATCTGCATCAGTCAGTATCTGTCAGACCGTAGGTGTTTCTATAAGTCCCCCCAAATTCTATCAAGTTATATGGTTTCCCTGGAGAAGGGACCACTTGATCCTTGTATTGGGCCGAACCATAACTTTTATTGTGGGTGAGCCTATAAGGCTGGCCATATAGATTAAAGGCTGGATGGAGCTGCATCACTAGGGGTACAAAGGGTAATATTTTTACCCCAAGTATGTTGCACTAGAGTTGTGGTCCAAAATCATGGGTTAGTAGGTGGGCTACCTGCAGCAAAGGAAAGCACTCCCTGTTGCTAGTATGATATCTAGAGGTTAGAGTAACGAGCTGTGAATGAGCTTGGTACATCCAGCAGACAGACCTGGGTTTGATTCCCACAACATCCACTTGCATACTGTGTGATTCTGAGCAAGTCACTTAACCTCCCAGTGCTCCTAGGCCAACCCAGAAACAGGCACATGTGCCTAGCGGGCCTACCTGGTCAACAAAGAATAAAATAAAAATAAAATATCTGATCTGAAAGATAGCATAGGGTATCTGTTTACCCCAGTGCTAACTGATCTTCCTTTTTGATCTGGATATTTCACCAGAAGGAGGAGTGGATTGGGTGCACCAGTCTTAAAGTTTGGGATATCAAGAAGTGGTGAGGTGTGATGAGTATCAACTGCAATATGTTTCATAGTTGGGAGTGTATCCTGGATGAGGTTTCAATAGGGGTCCCTCTGCAGGCTTCTGCAGAATTTTACCTGAGAGGTGCAATACAGCTAGAGGTGACACTTTTCCAGTGAAGCAGCTTTGTCTGTCAATATCTAGCCAGGGTGGGGAGTAGGTCAGTGCCTCCTTCTGTTGCCTGCTTGTACCATTTTAAGTATTTATTGGTGTAGAGTGCCAGGTAGTACAGTAGAAAGGTAGGTTTAGCCCTCCTTTAAGCTTTGGGCAGTCAATTTAAAGTAGGCGTCTTACAGCTTTGCCTCTCCAAATAAATGCAGATTCTATCCGGTGTAGCTGAGTGAACCTAGCACTATGTTCAACATTCCCATTGGATATGGCACTTTTGGCAAAAATGTATTTTAACAATCAGATCAGTGTTCCTTAGCCAGCAGCAGATCGCCCTGTCTGAGGGATTGGGAGGGGTCTCAGACACTTTCGCTCCCTGCACTCAAATGACTGCTGACCTCCCTGTGGTGCTCCTTACATTAGAAGACAGAGGACTTACCACCAGTTCCCTCAGCCAATCAGGAGGCTTGGGGGACAGAATGGAGCCATTTTGAATCCTCGGCACCTTTTTGAAGGCTTCCACAGCTCTCTTAGCACCATCGGACCAGGGCATCCCAGCCAGCAGTGGACTGACCTATCCCAGGGGTCATGAAGGGTCTGAGCCACTTTCGCTCCCTCCTCACCAACGGATGCCAACCTCCCTGTAGTGCTGTTCACCCAAGGAAACACAGGACTTGACACCAGCCTTCAGCCATCAGGCGGTTCAGGAGCTGCAATGGGTCAGTTTTGGATCGTCTGCATCTATTTCAAGGTGTCCATGACTCTCTTAGCACCATCAGACTAGGGCTTTCCAGACAGCTAGGTAAATACTGTCTATCTATAGTACAAATAATAGAGAGGGTAACCATGCTGAATTTATCCACTAGCTGGAGTGACATATCCACATTATGAATCATTATGCAATTTATTCCTACATACTCTAATGTCTGACTAAGCGGGAAGACCTGCCTCCTCCTTCTGTGTAGCCCATACATTTGTATAATTCTTCCCAGCCCCTGTCCACTTTATTTTAGTGTTATCTGGTGTGCTCATAATGGGTTGCATATTGCACTCTGTCGTTGTCGATATCCCGTCATAATGGCAACTGCAATTGAGCGACTCACATATGAGCAACTTAATTACAGCACTTGTTATGTGGGATACTGTACACGGTTAGTGATCAGGGTGACAGGTAGAAGGGGAGAGTGACAGGGAGAACGGGAGGGAGGGTAGTAGAGGAGGGAGGGTATGTAGGGGGTTGTGTGGTGGGAGGCTGCTGAGCAGGCACCATGAGGGAGTGGTGAGGGTGACAGGCTACAGTGGGAAGGGTGCAGGGTTCAGGGGTGGGGAGGGATACAATTTTTTATTGTCATGCATACTCCGTAAACCCCTTTTTTTTCTCCAAGGTTTTTCCCCCTCCTCAACATGCACCCCCCTTGGAATTAGTAATCTGTAAGTGGGGGGATGTTGCGGGGAGCTGTGGGGCAGAAAAACCTGTTTACTGTCGCCAATGTTTCTTCGCTAGAGTGCACATCACTTTTTTTTTTCGGCGATGTGCACTCGCCATATCGGCGATCGCTATCCTGTGATCTCTGTTATGACATGGAACCATCTTTACCAGTGCCTGCCAGCTTATTTGCCTGTTGCTTATAGTTGATTATATGCCTTTAATTCATCCTTGACTAGTGCCATCCCAGGATGAATCAAACTTTAATATGTTCAATAACCTGTGCAGTATAGTAATAAGAATGGGAATAACACATGCTTGCTTATTCCTCAGTGTCTGCGCCAACTTGTCTAATTTCTCAAAAGGTCCTGTTGGTCTTATATATCCTCAATTTCCCACTCCTTGCCATACACTTTAGTAATACTGGCCCTCTCTCTTCTACTCACTACTGGGAACACTGAGCCCAGTCTTGGACCCCCATTATCAACCCCTTTCAATAGAAAAATCATACATGTCTGGCAAGGCTGCAAGGGAATAAAAATTACCCACATGAATATTAGGAGTCTAATCCCATATTATGCTGAACTCATAGCATGGGTCAATGATTTCAGCCCTGATGTACTTGGGATCATAGAAACATGGCTCATACCTTCTGTCTCTGGCCATCTCTGTGCTGTGCCCAGGTATAACTTTATCAGAACAGATCGTCCGGGCTCCAAGACAGGTGGTGGTACCATTGTGTACTTTAAGTCCCACTCAAACCTCACTGATCCAGGTAAATAAGTAAGTAACATTTTATTTATAAAGTGCCTATCCCTGGATGATGTAGGCGCTATACAGAGATAAAAATATACAATAGTAAAATACAACAATCCAAAATAAGAAAAGTAAAATATAAAATGTGAAAGCCAAACCATTTTCACAATGAGCGAATTAAAAATGAATGTCATTGAAGAATATTCAACAATTCTTTAGTCTAAGGAGAATGCCTCCTTAAACAGGTGGGACTTTAGACCCCTTTTAAAGGCTTTCAATGAGGGTGCCTCTCTCAAAGACCTTGGTAGTGAGTTCCACAGAGTTCAACCAGTGACAAAGAATGTGCACACACCAGATGATTTCAAGCAAACCCAGGGAACTGCCAGGAGGCCCTCCTCAGAGGAACAGAAATGACAAGGGGGCTGGTTGGGAGACAGTAGGTCCTGCAGGTAGCAAAGCCCAAGGCCATGTAGGGCTTTATAGATCAGCAAGCCGACCTTGAAGGTAATCTGCCAACTCCCCACCAGTCAGTGAAGACCACATAAGACCGGTGTTATATGGCAGGACCTGGGAAGGTCCACCAACAGCCTGCCCACTGCATTCTGCAACAGCTCAAGGCCACACAGGGCACCTCCCATTACCCCAGCTACAAGGCATTGCAGTAAACTAGTCTGGATGTCAAAAAAGTGTGTATTAGTGAGGGCAGGTCATCCGGAGGGATAAAAAGTTTAATCCAGATGATATTCCTCAAGTGGTAAAAAACACTCTGAATGATGGCTGACACCTGAGTTTCTAGTGTCAGATCACTGTTGAGGATAATACCCAGATTTTTCACCTTCTCTGAGTTGGTCAACAGGGAGTTACCAACTGTTAGGCTGAAGTTCTCCCCAACCTGCCCAGTGACCTGCCAGCAGCCAGGCTCATTCACTAACACCCATCTTTTCTGGATTCAGTTTTAGCCAGTTGGAGGACATCCAGCCCTGAACCTTTGCCAGGAGAGTGAAATACAGAGATCACATCCTGTTGTCCAGGTGCAAAAGGCATGTACAGGTGGGTATCATCTTCATAGCAGTGAAAACACAATCTGTACCATTTAATAATGTCTCCCAGGGGCAGCATACACACCACAAAAAAATAGGAGAGGATTGAGCCTTGCAGGACTCCACAGAACAGGGGCATTGGGCAGGAGGAATAAATTCCCATCACCACTCTCTGCATCCTGCCTGTGAGATAGGACTTAAACCAGTTGATGACTGTACTGGCCAGTCCAAAATGTTCCCGAAGGCAATCTAGCAGCACCCCATGATTGACAAGGGCAGTCTCCACACTGTGCCAAGACCTAAATCCAGACTGGACTAATTCAAAGATATCATAGGTAGCAAGATGCACCTTGAGTTGAACAGCCACCACCATCTCAATAACCTTCCCCAAAAAGGGTAATTTAGAGATTGGTCTGTAATTCACCAGACAGTCTGGATCCTGAGAAGGCTGTCTCAAGAGGGGTGTCATGAAAGCCTCCTTCACAGGATCAGAAAAACCTCTTGAAAGGGAACATCGGACTATTTCAGCAAACACCAGCACAATTGGTCTAACACAGCCCACTATGAGGCACGTTGGGCCCAGGTCTAGGCACAGAATGTTGTATGACAGAATACCCCACTGAGATCACCACCTCGAGGACTGGACCGGTGTTACCATCCAGCCAAGTCTCAGTGATGCAAGCCAGATTGACCAAGGAAATCTCTGTAGTAGTGGTCTTATTCCTCATTGACCTAGCATTGCGTAACACTGCCCAAGTAGGACGAGTGGAGTCTGTTGGCCTACTTGCTCTCTGCCCACTTAAAACAGTGAAACCAATGGGTATGGGAACCAGACAGGGAGGACTCCTCTCTAGTACCCATTTTGCCCCAGGGCACCACTTGAATCCCACCACCATCATCCCATTCTCCACAGTAGCCCTCCCCGAGCCCTTTCACCTGGCCCTCCACCTTTGAACAATGCCCACCACATTCAGTGCCTATACGTATCAGCTGGCAGGGCAGGGCATTCAAAAGGCCAGAGGTCCAGTAGCTGGGCCAAGAAGTACCTATGTCTAGGAGTCTAAAATCAAAATCCCAACACATGGTTTGCTGAAAACACACCAATGAAACAATAAAATCCCTAAAAGCCCATTAACAACAACAAAATAAGTTAAAAGTGGATTTATACCCCCACCCGTCCACCATCCAAAACCAACTTGCAATCCCAGAACCTTCCCAAACCACTAAAATAAAATAAATAAGATTAACCACATTTACAACCCCAACACTGATATAAATCCAAATCCACCCAACCCCTAAATAAGTAAAGCGGACAATTTTAGTGCAGACTTAAAATTTAGGAAAGCCCCAGCTGTTCAAAATGCAGTGTCCTATAGTGCTTCATACAACAGGTCAAACATAATAATCTTTAATGTCACAAAAGAAAATTCAAGCCTCATTACTATAAACCATTTCAGAGCAAAATGTAAAGACCTAAGTCTGAGGGTTCTCTCACTACCCTCAGAAAGTGTGTTTCAGTTACAGGAACAACTTGCAGTTCAAATAGACCAGGGCCTGATATTCATAACTTTGCCTGGGCGCAAAACTTAGTTTGCCCATTTAGACCATGTTGTGCATGGATGGACAATATAAAAATCCGGTTTGTGACCAGGCAATATTCAGAGGGGTGTAATGTGAGTGAAGGGCAGGGACCTGAATATTGGTGGAGTTCAATATTCAGGTATATGCGCACACAAGGCCGTTTGCTCAGTCCCTTGCGTGGCGCACATACCCCTAACTGAAAACCATGACTAACTCCCATGCAACCCTAGCGATTGGTGAAGGAAGTCCAGCAGCTTCCCCTGACCAAAAACACAGCAGTTCCTGGAGTCCAGTAGCCCTCCCCCTCACGGATCATCAGGCCATTGTTAAATGCCAACCACTCCTGGTGGCTAGTGGTCCCACCACCCACCAAATTGCCAGACCACTGCCAAAAATAACCTCTCCCTGGTGTCTAGTGGCCTATCTCCCCAACTGCACCCATACCCATAGTGTAGAAACATAGTCCCTGGTGTCTAGCTGTCCCTCTACCCACCTACACCCATGCTTGTAGTGTAAAACATAGTCATCGGTGTCTAGCAGTCCCTCCCCCAACCAGCACTTATGTCTGTAGTGTAGAAAAGTATTACCTGGTGGTCTAGTGGACCCTCATCCCTCACCCCAGCAGGTAGTGCACCACCACCCTGCTCCCCCCCCATCCTGACTCTGAGCAAGTATCCAACATAGCCCTCTACTCTCTCCCATGGCCGGCCTCTGAATGAGCTGTCAATGAGCATGTACCCAATTGAGTTGTCAAGAAGCACTTACTATATACACCACTAGCCACCAGGGACTACATTTCTACACTACAGGCGTGGGTCCAGGTAGGGGGAGGGACTGCTAGCCACCAGTTAATACATTTCTACATTACAGGCATGGGTGTGGCTGGGGGAGGGACTGCTAGCAACCAGGGAATATCTACTGTTTATGCTGTGACAGCGATCAGGGAGGGGGGACCACTAGACCACCAGGAAAAGCTATCTTTTATACTGGGATGGCTCTCGGTGAAAGGCAGGACCACTAGACACCAAGGAGAAGCTATTGTTTATACCAGAACAGCGATTGGTGAGGGAGGGATCACTAGACACCAGGGGAAAAGCTATATTTTATACCAGGATGGCTATCGGCAAGGGGGACCACTGGGCACCAGGGAAAGACTATCTTTTCTGTCGGTCCTGAAATCAGCGAGGGGGGTGACCACTAATGCCGGGGATAGCTCTCAGGGAATGGGCAATGGAGACTTCACCTGCCAGGTAAGGCCTGCATTTGTTATCTCTGAAACTGTGTGTTACTTGCTGGAAGACTCAGGTTCTGTGCCCCCTATCGCATTTTACCATCAGGACCCCTAGACAAGTTAGAGGGAAAAGGGGGTTACAGACATGGAGGCTTGTCCGGGATTTATCAGCAGTGTCTATGGGTTCAGCACTGCTGGTTGTAGTTGTTTGAAAGGAGTTGGGGGCCTCCCACTGTCATGGGCCTGGCTGTGTTTGGTGCAGCCTTGTGGATCACCATTAGGAGTGTTGGTGCGTTTCCTGACTGTGTGTATCTAGTAAGGTGCCAGTCATCTGGAAGAGGAGGTCAGGTGGGGTGAGGCGCCTGGGATTGGCTTACTGCTGGTGGTGCTGGGAAGTGTGAGAGGAGGAGCCTGTGGAAGTCAGCAGGAGAGGCACGGCAGAAGAAAAATGTGTCCAATATGGTTATCAAAGTAAGGGGTGGTGCAACTGCAGCTGTGCTTGGTCTGCTACAGTGAGTCACCTGTAGAATCTGGGAAGCATCCTTGGGTTATGCTTGGCCTTATCCTGTTGTGGCATCTGTTGGCACTGCTTCATTATTTTCTCAAGGAAGCTTGGATTTAGGTGCTGAGGCCAAGGCATTGGCCCTACTATGAAGAGCCTAAGTCTGAGGCCTCAAATGTCATGCTGGAGGCTGTGGAGGAAACCACCAGTAAGGGTGCTGTTGAACACAGACGTCTGCCCAATCTCACAGCACCAGCTGCCATCAACTGTCCCCATGGCAGAGGAGGTAGACACCTAGGACAAGGACCAGTATCTGGTGGCCCCACAGGGCCCAGGAGATCAGCAGCAGGTTCTCTACCTGGTGATGGTGGCTCATCGGGTGCCTCAAGGGAGAAGACATCTTATTTGTGAAAATGAGGAAGAAACTGGGATTGAGGTTGTATAGGAGGCACCTGTTCCATTGCCCCATGGACAAGGCTTTAAGCAGTACAAGTTTGCTGATCAAGAAGTGTATAGAGCATCCCTCAACTTTATACTTGTCCCTCAGTAAAGTTGCCCAACACCACCCCACGCCTCCTGATGCTGTGAAAGGCCCTTCATGTGAAAATTGATGGCTTGCTGAGCAGTGATCCCTTAAATGTCCCTTACCAGACCCAGGTGTGCCTGGAGTCAGGAGCAGCCAGACATACCAGTGCGCAAGATCTGCCACAGTGGTCACAAGCAGAGAGGTGGGTGTGACAGAGGATCCATCTGGAATACCCCAGTGCTGAGTACCCTATGTTTCTGAACAACTTTGGAACACAATTGAGGAAAAGCAGTCGGACTGGGTATTCTGGGGCATGGTGCAAAGTTCAGCAGTGGCCAGGGCCTCTGGCCAGCCACCCAAGAAGTCATCCAGAAGGCAAGAACCCTGTGTTTTTCCATGCTTTGGGCTGAACTCACTTTATTCAAACACTGCACCTTTGTGCAAGATGTGGCCGGTTGTCGGATGAAGTACTATGTAATACTGCTCCTGCTTTAACCCTCCTTAACTGTCCTCCTATGCCTCTACTCGTCTCCATGACTCACATCCTCTATTAATCCTTCCCCCCAAGCCTGATTCTCAGCATGCTCTCCTCTCTCTTCACCGCTTACCCCCTCACTCCTACCCATAACTTTTTTCCCCCCATTACCAACTTGCCGCTGATTAGTTTTGACCTCTGGCAGAGTTCTCAGCATCCTGGAGGGGTCTAGCACTGGGCAAGCCTCCTCCTCCTCCCCTTCCCCCTCTCTCCTTTCTACCCAACTTATCCTTGCCTAAATCTGCCCTCTGTCAGGATTCTTAGCACCCTGGTGATGTCTACTCTCAGGTAAGCTTTCTTCCCTCACTCCTTTTTTCTTTCCTCCCACCCCCCACCCCATTCCCTCTGCCCTACTTGTCCTCACCTAATTCTATCCCCTGGCAGGGTTCTCTGCATCCTGGAGGGATTTCTACTTCCAACATTGGAACCACACCTTGTGCTGCTTGGAGTTCCTTGATGTTCCCCCACTGGACCTCAATTATTCAAAAAAAATTGCTAAATAATCTGCCTCTTAACCATGATCCATTCCTGCAAGGAGTTGGCTCCAAGGCTACATTAAATGTCTGTACTGTGTTCCTCAGATATACCACTTGTAATTAAATGCATATTCCACAGGTATGATATATTTAATTGTATGTTATGTTACAAATGCAACTGTATGATTATTTATAATATTTTTTAACTGTATGTCTTGTTACGAATGTAATTGAATGTTTAATTTCTCGGACATGATAAATGTTAAACCGTATGTCTAATTCTTCATCCAGTTGTACCCCAACCCCCACCCCAGGTCACACTGGGAGATGAGCAACTTGTTCAATGTGCCTTCCTGGTGAAACATTTTAGTAAATAAATAAAAAAATAAATAATATCCATGGATTCCTTTGTGGAGGGGACCACCAAGCTGGATCCAGAGTATTATTATCCCCGCGGCGGAGGGACCGCCATCTAAAAAGGGAACACTCAGCACTATTGTAATTTTCCAGGACTGTCCTGTTTTAGTAAGTGATGCTTTTCAGTAAGAAATGATGAAGGTTAAGAATATTGTGCTCAGTGGAGGTCACTCCAGGACTAACCCCACTTTGGGGGTTAGAACTGTTGGACTACACTGCTGAGACTGTTGTTAAAGTTTAAGAAATAAAAGAGTATTTCTAATTGGTTGCTCCAGTTGGAGCAACCCCTTAAATAATATGTTTAAACTGTACTATTGTAGAATTTTTGAGACCAGATTAAGCTTGGCCTGAGACCGGGGGCCCACAAGGTCACACATACTACGCTTTAGTTGTTATAAACTCTATGCTTTTATTGCAACAGAGTAAAAAGTCCCTAATACAAACAAAACTAAACAGTTAACAGCCCGCTACTGTTAGAGCTACAAGCATACAGACAATGCAGAGATGATCAGAACTGATATTACCCCTGGCATCTGGGAATTCGAGCACCACTGGATTTTGGTAGTAGGTGGTCGTTTGCTTCTTTCTTCTCAAACCTCTCAAATTTACTGAGGCTTGCAATCTAAGCTTCTTATATACAGCAGTTGTTTATGACAAGAAAAACGACAATCGCCCAACAGATCACCATCCAGAGGACGGAAAGCCCAACACCAGACTTCTTCTGTATTGATGGTCAGGAAGGGGAGCTCTGCCCCCTGCACCCCCCTTAAATAATATAATCATCTCTGAGTCATGGCAAGTTATGGTATTGGGCTTTCTGTCCTTGGGACAGTGATTTTTTGGGCAATCTTCATGTCAGGATGCTGTGCTCAAGAAATTGCATGTCAGGATTTTGCATTTTGGTATTTTGTAATACTCCCCAGTCTGCACTATTTTCAGTCTTAGTTCCAATTTTCAAGAAAACCTCATTGCCAAACTCACTCCATGGGGCAGTATAGATAATGGGCCCAGGAGGTTTGGGTTTCTGGGGCATGCTCTGGGGGGATGCTGGTCAGTTGGAGAGTGCATATACCCATTCTGTGTTTGGAGTCCTCTCAGAAGGGCCTCCTGACCCATTTCCAGGAGGAAATAGTTTAAAGGGGGGGAGAGTGTAAGCCCCCCTCGTGGGGGCAGGCTTACTATTCCTGTGCCCCCTGCCCTGTGGGTTAGTTTTGGGCATTTCCTGTGCTCTGCTCCTGGGCCTTGTTCTCTGCCCGTATATAAGACCATGGCTGCTGGGTGTGAGGAGAGGGAAGAGAGAGGGGGAGAGCTGGTGGGTTTCACAGGGCAAGTGTCGCCAGGGCCTAAAATCCCTGACCCAGAAGGTACTGGCCTGGGCAGTGGCAGTGCATTGCATTGTGTGGTGTCTCTGTAAGAGGGTGGTAGGAGATGGTAACCATTTGGGTCAGAGGAGCCTTGGGCCACTATTAGTGGCATAATTCAGAAAGTGGAGAAAAAGACTGTAACATCTGAGGCTGAGGTCCCTGCACCCTGAATATGTGGAGGCATGGCAGTGGGGCTGTTGCAGTGGTGACAGGGCTGTGACAGGGTCCCTTGGAGGTGGCAGCTTTAAGGAGGTCAATTCCATGTGGCACACCGCTGGAGGTAAGGTTGGAGGGCCTGCATTCTGGGATTCATTTTATTGGGCCTGCCATGCCTGTGTCTGGGGCAGGACCTGTGTCAGACCGATGAAGGAATGCAGGGGCGGCTGCAACAGAAAGAGAGCCATTCATCCAGCTTCATTGTTAAGCCACTGCACAACCCAGTATGGAGCTGGGAACAGCACCTTATTTTGGCTTCTGGGAAAATGATACATAGTCCCAGTAAGGAATTTAGGCTGCATCAGGCCTCAGTTCCTATAAGGTCCAGAGGTGGAAGGGAGTTAGGCACTCTCCTGGGTATGGTGGTTATGGTTAAACATATTTAGTAGGTGCAATCTTTGATCCTGACTTGCAGATCAATGCATGGAGCCTGTTTTGTTCTATGTTTCTAGGCTTGTGGTGATCTAGCTGTTCTAGCCCCTTAGTACTTTTCTGCCTGTCAATCCCATATCTTCTGAGCCCTCTGGAGCTGCTCCATATGTTTATTTATTGTTTATTATTACATAAACCAGTAATATTTTCGAATTAAAAGTTCCTATATTTTCCTTTTACATGGCTTGTGCCGAGTTATTTAATGAACTAACTTGACTGTTCCCTTCAAAGGTTTTCCATCTCTTTTTTCCCCACTTGAGCCTATCAGAGAGGTGCAGTGGCATGCAGGTCAGCATCAGCCCAGTAAAATGAGGCCTGTTAGCGCTTGAGACTCCACCTGTCAGGTAAGGCCTGCATTTGTTATTTCTGAAAATGTGTGCTATTTGTTGGAAGACTCAAGCTCTGTGCCCCCCCCCCACCCTTGCATTTTACCATCGGGACCCCTAGACAAGGTAGAGATAGGAGGGAGTTACATGTACAGTGGTGTCCCCCAGGATGAAACCCACTTTTAAACCACTCTGCAGTATGCTGCAACAGACCTACTGAGTAAAGCAATGCAATTTCAATAGCAATTAGTCCCTTTTGTCATGTAGGAAACTGTAGCATTCACTTCATCCTGGCAGTGTTACATTTTACTGAATGACAAAAAGGACTAATTGCCATTGAAATTGTATTGCTTTATTCAGTAGGTCTGCTGCAGCATTCTGCAGAGTGCTG
Organism: Neoceratodus forsteri; assembly: GCA_016271365.2. Classification (NCBI taxonomy): domain Eukaryota; kingdom Metazoa; phylum Chordata; order Ceratodontiformes; family Ceratodontidae; genus Neoceratodus; species Neoceratodus forsteri. The sequence goes on along the minus strand of CM057452.1, from coordinate 979,695,505 downwards.
CAAAATGCTGCCAAATTTGGGTTTCATCCTGGGGATGACACTGTACATTGTCTCAGCAAAAAAATTAGATATTGACTAGTCTCTCAGTAAGCTTCACCTTATGCAAATTATATCTGACCCCATTAAAATCTCACTTAGGAGTAAAGAATTTTTAATTGACTGGATCCTAACACTCTAGGCTGACAGGATAATTTGTTCTGGAGTGCTCCCTGAGATAATCAGTGACCAATCACCAGTGTTCTGTGTATGGAGAGTCAAATCCTCAAAATCCCCCCTCAAGACTTCTCCACTTTTGAATCCTCTCTCACTTTAATTCAACTCTGTTCAAACAGGATGTTGCAGGCACAGACTTTGGAACACCAATGACGTTAATCTGGCTGTTTCCAGCTTAAATCAGATTTTCTCTGGACTACAGGAATAACACATTCCCCTTTCTACTAGGAGAGTTTAGGGCCCTGTTAACAAATGGCTTGACCAAAAATTCCTCACCCTAACTAAGGCTAGGGATAAATCCTGGTCTGTATATAAGTCCACTAGGTTTGTCTCTGACTGGGTAAAATATCATACCCTTAGAAATGAATGTAAAAAAGCCACATGTCTAAATAATAATGCTTCCTATAGGATGCTCCTAGACTTCTCTATTGATACCTTAAAGCATTTTTGGAAATGTATAAAACAGGCTATGGGGCAATCTGCTAATCTCCTCCTCCTTGATATAAGTATCAACAACGTAAATAACATAGCTGACATTTTCAAAGGTTTCTTCTCATACTTCTCTTCATGCCGAGGGGCCTTTCCACCTTCTCTGTCGACAGCACTCCTAAACAATGAACCATTCAGTGACCCCTATGCTACCTTCAGTTCTACTTTAGAGTGATTAAAGTGTCTAAGTGCGTAAACAACTGCAGTATATCACTACAGCCAAATCTGCCGGTTGTGATAATAATGATCCAAAACTCCTTAAGATTACTGCTGTTGAACTCTCCTTGCCCATTTTCAGAATTATTAACTTGTGTCTTATGTCTGTTTTTTTTATTCATTTATTGAAATGTTTCACCAGGAGGGTGCACTGAACAACAAGTTGCTCATCTCACGGTGCGACCTGGGGAAGGGGGTTACATAAGGTTGTGAAGGATGATCAGTTACAATAGTATGTGGGGAGTACAAACAATATAACATTGTAAGATTGTACAACAGTTGGAACACAAGGTATTGTACAATAAACAGTAGTGGAACATTGGGTAAATTACAATACATGTCCAAAATAATACAAAAGAACATATAAATTACAAAACAGTAATAATGCAACAGAACCATTTATAGTGCATAAGTGTACCAGGAGCAGGCTCAAGTGGCACGCAAGTGCTGTTGGGAGTAAAAGGATGGGGTAGGTTGTGCACTGGTGACCCAGAAAGGCAGAGGGAGAGGCAAGAACTGAATATGAGAGAAGGGGGTAGCCACTTCCTGATTTCCCTTCAGGATGTTGAGAACTCCTGCCAGGGGGCTGCGGTAAGAAGGCAGAAACTGGGGATAGGTATTAAGGAGGGTTAAAGTAGGAACAGCTGAGGAAAAGGTAATTTGTAGGTCAGAGGTAAGGGAGTAGTTGGAGGAGGTGTCATATTTCAGGAGGAGGAATTCCAGATTTTAGGGAAATGATGGCGAAACCAGTTTGACCAATGAGGGTGGAGTGGCGGGACCGTGAAGGTGCGGGCATCATTTGATCTGAGAGGGAGGTGGGTGGGGGAGATGGAGTGGAGATAGAGGATAAGAGATAGGAGGGGCCCTGAACCAGAATTTGGAGGTTAGTTTGGCACAGTGAGAGATGCATCTGTGAGATAGTGGAAGGTAGGTTAGAGAGCGATAGAGTTCACAATGGTGGGAGCGGGAAGGGGAGTCAATAGCAAAGCGGCAGAAGGAGTTAAAGAGAGTGTCCTACTTGCTCAGGGAAGATTTGGGAGCAGCACCATGGACTACGTCACAGTAGTCAAAGATGGGGAGTATGCGTGCACCCTCCTCGGCACAGAAAGCCCTCTGTGAAATGGTTTCGTTGTTAGGTCTCGGTGATCCGTGGCGTATTGCTAATCCTTCTTGTAGGGCCTTTTCCTTTCAATCTCAATCACACGGCACTAAATCAAGACTTGATATGATATTAGTTAGTCTCTCCTTTCTCCCGAGTGTATCTCTTTCTGATATAGAACCGATCATTGTGTCGGACCATGCTCTGGTTGGTTACCTCTCTTAGTCCTGACTATTCTTGAGACTCCATGTGGAGATTAAATACTCAACTATTAAAGGACCGACACTGTGTTTCGGAGATCAGCTCTAGAATATCCCTTTTTCTGGAAGATAATATGGACTCTACCCCTAGAGTGGATATGATATGGGGAGCATTAAAATGTTATCTTAGGGGTGATTTTATTAAGATGGCTTTCCTTAGGAAGAAAGCACGGCTGGCTAGATTGTTAGAGTTGGTAGGTAGGATCAGGGAAATGGAAGGTAAGTATTCACTAACCTCTTCGGTCTCAGATCTTAAGGAGCTCCTTTCAGTTAAGAATGAATACTCGGACCTTCTGAAAGAAAAGATAGAGTATTATCTGGTCAAAACCCAGGCTAAGTATATTGATCTCGGTGAGAAATCCGGGAAATTATTGGCTCTGCGTCTCCGTGCGCTTGAAGGTTCGGGGATTATTCCTCTCTGGTCTCTTCATCTGGAACTACTGTCTCCCACCCAGAGATTGCAGGTCTTCGGGAGTACTACTCCAGTCTTTATAGTCCCCTCCAACATCCCACTCGGTAGCTGATCTTAGGAACTATTTAAGAGGGATTGATCTTCCGAGTATACGGGGATCCCAGCAGGCATGTCTATTGGCACCTATCTCAGCTGAGGAGATCCAGAGCACTATTGCTTCCCTTGCTCCGGACAAAGCACAGGGCCCAGATGGATTCCCAGCGAATTTCTACAAAGTCTTCTCTAAGGACTTAACTCCTATCTTGCTTAAATTATATAACTACTTCCAGGTCGCATTGGAACTCGACCCGGCTTTGTTCGAGGCCACTATAGTCTTAATCCCTAAAGCGGATAAGGGCCCTCTGATCCAGCTAGCTACCGTCCTATTTCTCTTCAGAACTATGATATTAAGATACTAGCTAAAATACTTGCGGAGAGGATTAGAAAGATCTGGATGGAGCTTTTGAGCCCTGAGCAGGCAGGTTTTGTCCCAGGGAGATCAGCAGCTGATCATCTGAGGACACTGTCGCATATCTCGCAGTATGCCCGGTCTGCTTCAGAACCAATTGTATTAGTTTCTTTAGATGCTGAAAAAGCATTTGATCGGGTCGATTGGTCCTTTTTATGGACAGTCATGGAAGAAATGGGCTTTCCGAACCCCTTTCTAAGCCTGATACGGGTACTTTATAAGTGCCCTCTGCAAAATGTATTGCAATGGGTTTTATCCCTCCTTTCAGTCTCCTTGCCGGCACTAGACAAGGTTGCCCCCTTTCTCCTTTATTGTTTAATTTATACTTGGAACCTCTACTGATTCAACTTAAATCCTCGCCTCGGGTGAAGGGGGTCAAGTTCTTAGGTAGGGAGCTAGTTCTTTCTGCGTATGTAGATGATGTTCTGTTACATCTGTCTGATCCGGTAGCATCTTTAGAAGCAGCTCTGGATATTATTAGGCAGTTTAGCTCCCTTTCTGGCTATAAGTTAAACACATCGAAGTGTGAGATCTTTCCCTTAAATAATTATACTTTTAAGAGTGGGTTTCTTCCCTTTGGAATGAGATGGACTTCCAGTTCACTTAAGTATCTGGGGATCTACTTTTCCACCGACCCGTTTCTGCTCAAGAAACTAAATTTAAACAAGATCAGAGACTCGGTTAGTCAAGACTTGCAGTGTTGGTCATCTCTTCCTATCTCCTTGATGGGCAGAATTAGTATCATTAAGATGAATGTTCTTCCCAGATTTTCTACCCACTGAACCTTACCAATCTCTGGCTTCCTCTTTCCTTTTTCCAACAGCTCCACAGTATGTTTTCCACTTTTATTTGGAAGGGGAAAGAGGTACGTTGCTCTTATGGCTCCCTATCGCTTCCTAAAGAAAGGGGAGGCTTAAGACTTCCGAATTTTCAGCTATATTATTGGGCGGCCCACTTATCCAAATTGGGACGGTGGTTCTCGGCAAATCCTGAGAGCTCTTCCCCAATATGGCTTCAATTAGAATCGACCTTCCTTTCCGAGCTTAAATTTGATATAACCACTCTACCTTATCTTACCCCGAAATTACTTTCACAATTGATTTCTAATAACACAGTGGCGGTCTCTCTTAAGGTGTGGGCCCAATGTCTTAGGTTTTTCCGGATCTCTAATCATACAGATGTAGGACAGCCGATTATCCTTAATCCCAATATTACTGTAGGAGACTCGAGGGTAGGATTAAATTGGCTCCCACAATTTAAGGATTCCAGGGTTGAACATTTGTATAGTCAAGCTTCTCTTCTCACGTCAAGCGATATCTTAGCCAAATTTGATATTCCAAGTAGAGAGACTTTCAAAGTGTTTCAGCTTCGGCACTTGGTGAGTAGTAAGTTTGGATTGGTGTTTAAAACGTCTGTGGTACACCCCTTTCTCTCTAACATTACTATGCTGGCATCCCAACCCCATTCCATTTCACAGATTTACTCCTATCTTTTGACTTTTAACTTGGGGGAGGAGGTTGGTGGTCCCTCGATCTGGACACATCTTCTCCCTGAGGCGTCATTGTGGAGAACCTTTTGGCCTAATTTACATAGATATCACACCCAGGATAGGTTTCGTTTAGTACAATATAATATTGTTAATAATTTATATTACACTCCAGTCAAGCTTTTTCAACGCAAGCTGATTTCTGCTCCACTGTGTTTCCGATGCCTGCAAGGTGAAGGCAACTTGATTCATGTTTTCTGGGAGTGTGCTAAAGTTGCCCCGTTGTGGTCTTTAATTAGGGACAATTTAGATCCCCTTCTGGGTCTGAGCAGGTTTTTCTCTCCAGGAATTTGTGTACTTGAGATTTTCTCAGATAGATAGTGTGAGCGAGGGTACCATGTGGCTCTTATATCTATGGCAGTCAAAAGTTGGTTCTAAGACACTGGAAAGACCAATTAGTTTTATCCTTTGAGGATTGGTTAAGGAATTGATGTCATATCTCCAGTCCGAAAACTTGATTGCCAGCTATAAGAACCGTATGGACCTATTTTATAAAAGATGGGGCAAACTTCAGTCTTCTTACCTACCTTGAGGATAAGGCTTGTGATCTGATCCCTGGACCCTCATTTTATGTAGCATAATTGCTGTTACTTTAATATAAGGCTTTAAAGTGATTTAGTTATGTCTCTCTCAGTATATTTAGGTTTATTGGTCAGGTCATTAAATAGATGGTTTAGTTAGTGTGGATATCCAGACTCTAGAAGTTGTTAATTTTTGCTTTTAGCGGGTGCACCCTGGGGAGGGGGGAGAGGGGTATCTACTTTCTGGAGTTTTTGACTGATAGACAGCTATGTTATGCTGTTTTTTTTTACTTTCAAATATGTCTGTTATTTACTATATTTATAGTGGGGAGGGGGGTTGACCTGATTTAGGCTCATTGGTCTGTCTCTTAATCATCATGGTTTTGGTTGTATTTTCTTTTGAAAATAATAAACTTAAATTTCAAAGATGGGGAGTATCATCTTCTGGACAATTTCGTGCCTCGCAGTCAGCAGGATGCAACTATGATTCCTGTAGAGAGCATCAAGATTGGGGTGCAGCTTCTTCAGGATAGCATCAATATGCACAGAGAAGTTGATGTGCTGGTCCAGCCAAACCCCCAGATATCTAAATGAGGAGGTGTCCTCCAAGACGATCCCATCAAGGGTGTGGAAGGTGGTTAGGGCCGGGAGCCTAGTGCCTGGTGCCAAAGGTCATTGAGACTGTCTTTTTGGTGTTTAGAAAAAGCTGGTGAGAAGCAAACCAAAGCTGAACTTGGTTGAAGTCATGCTGTATGCTGGTTTCCACAGCAGCAGGGTTTTTGCCAGACTGTGTCAGAGTTGTGGAACCTCTTCAGTATCATACCAGTTTTCAAGAAAGGTGATGATAAACTTGTCAATAACTATAGGCCAATTGCTCTACTTCCTGTACTTAACAAAATAATGTAAATGTTTTTGTCTCTTAGTTGACTGAGTTTCAAGCTAAGCACATCCTATTGTCTCTAGCACAACATGGTTTCTGCGAACATCACAGTACAACCACTGCTCTCCTTTCCTTCACTGCACCAGTTGCAGATGCCATGGATAGGGGTGAGTACACAGGGGTGGTGTTTATCAACCTCTGCAAGGCTTTCAGTTTGGTTGGCTGCCAGCTGCTTTGTACAAAGTTATGCAATCTGGGGGTATCCTCCTCTGCCCTGCCATTGTACAGGAATTATCTTGATGGAAGGAGTCAACAGGTGAAAGCTGGAAACACTTTCTCAGATCCCACCCCTACCATGGTGGGTGTGCCACAAGGCTCCATTCTTGGACCTCTCCTTTTCTCCCATCATATAAATGACATTCACCAGACCTTGCCCACAGTACCCCAGTCCTTTATGGAGATGACCTGGTTCTATGCCTAAACTCATGTAGTGTGTCTGAGATCGACACAAATATGTTCGCTGACCTCCAGAGTGCAGAACTGCCTTCAAGCTAACAAACTTCTTTTAAACATATCAAAGTCTCAAGCTATGAAGTTTGGCTCAGCTCTCAAAACTGAAAGCTGTTCAACCCCCTTAACCATTCTGTGTAGAGACAAACCCCCTCTCACATCGGTGTCCTCTTTGAATTATCTAAGGGTGATGCTTGACATATCCCTTGATTTTTCCATACACATTTTGGGCATCTGTAAATCAGTGAACCCCGAACTGGACCTTTGTATAAGATCAAGCATAATCTTACCCCTTCTGCTCGCTTATCCATAGCCCGGGGGGGTCCTACTTCCTAAGCTTAGCTATGGGGTGTCAGCCAGAACAAACTAACAATAACATCTGTCACTTTACTATGTCTCTAAACCACCATACCCATTACTGCACTTCAAACATTAAACTGGGATGGCTTCCCCTGCTGCCCTGTGTGACGTAACACTAGGAGGGTCATTTTAATGTTTAGCATAATCAGTCCCTTATTCACTTGCAAGTTTGCTCCAATCCCCATTGGTGCCTATCTACTTAGATCCTCTATTTTTGTTGCTGACCATACCTAGAGGAAGGATGAATTTGGGAGACATTTCTTTCTCTATTGTTGCCCCTAGGTTCTGGAATGCCATACCAGCTGACCTACACTTGTGCCAGACTGTTACTTCCTTCAAAGGGATAGCACAGGTATCTCCTTAAGTCTCCTATGCTCCTGTATCTAGATAACTAATTTTGAATTGGTTGTTTTGTTAAGTACTACTTTAGTTCTTAACTTATGTTTGCTCTTATGCCATAAAGGTTGCCTTACAGTACCACAATAGTATATTTATATTGTCATGTTTTTTGGAACAAGTGCTTGGCTTACATCTCCATTGTCTTGTAATCTTTTCAACATTCTGATTAGCTATGTATAAGCTATGTAATCTGTTATATGCTGTTTTTATCCATGTAATATACCGTATCTTTACTGTATTGTGGCTGTTTGTTTACTGACCCTGATCCCTTGTAACCTCCCAGGTCGTGTCTGAAAATAGGCATTTAATTGTCTAGTGTACCTACCTGGTTCACAAATATGAAATAAAAATATCATTTGTTCCCCATAGCATAACTGGGAGCCTGGACCATTTGTCTAAATCTGTTCTGAACTATGTTAATAGCTTATCTAAATTTAGTGCCTTCATTTGTTTAGAAGATGTATTTAATACAATACCCAAGTATTTGAAACCCAAGGCTGTGCTACCAGCCTTGCTGACCAAGTTATTGAGGGGCATGACCTCTGTTTTGTCAAAGTTAAGCTTATATGTAGACAATGCTTCCACCTCTTGAAGATTCTGAGATCAGCAGGCAGGAATTTCCCCAGATAGGTGACATGCAGTAGTATGCTGTAAGCATAGACTGATAGTTTTTATTGGGCTGGCCCTACTCAAATGCATTAACCTCCCCACTCAGCTGCAGTTGGAGAATCAAGGGTTCTAAGAGCAAGTAAACCGAAGGGGATATGTGATATCCCCATTTTATACCCCTGCACAATCTAACTGGGTCTAAGCAAGCACCATTACAAAATATCTGGGCTTTAGGGGCAGTGTACAGTACCTTGACCCAGCTCAGGAAGTGCTCCAGTTTAGAAAATGGTCTAAGAAATTCCTGAACTCTGATTGGATGGAAGCCCCAGTAAGGTGGGCATCTATCAGACAACAGATCCTGGGTATTAAAAGTACCAGCCCAAGTGCCCCTTTACCCATTGAAATAAACAGATACAGATAGATAGATATTTTTATTTGTGAAGCGCCCAATTCCTGAGACTCTGGGCTCTGTACAATAAAATCACAAAACAATATTATTTAAAATCACAAAACACACATAATAAAATCAGTATAAATACAGAATTTGATTCTATCAGCAAACTCATGCTATAAAAGTCAGTTCAAACAAATATGTTTTCAATCCCCTTTTAAAGGTTTTCGCTGAGGGGGCCCCTTTAGATAGTCAGGCATGGATATAGTCAGGGATGGAGTTCCACAGGGTTGGTGCAGCCACTTCAAATGTTCTATCCCTTGAGTGCTGCAGTCTAGCCCTGAGAACCCCCAGGAGGCCCCCCTCGGCAGAACAGAGCATCCAGGCCAGATGGTAAGAGTCATGGAGATCTTGCAGATAGGTGGGTCCCCCATCATGCAGGGTCTTATAGGTATGGAGTCCTATCTTGAAGATAATCCTCCACCTGATCAGCAATCAGTGCAGTCCACGGAGGACCAAGGTAATATGCTCACACTCCTTAGCTCAAAAGTCTTGCCACCCGTTCTGCACCAGCTGCAGTCTCGGAAGTTGCCTCAGATAACCCAAAGTACAAGGTGTGATGCCTGGCTGGCTGGTTCTGATTGCTATATGATTTTGTAATATAAAAATGTAGTGTTGATTGTCTGTCATGAGACATCCTGTGCTCCTGGGATGACCCCACCCACCCAGGTTTCAGTTCAAATGACAGGATATATGTTAAACAGCAGAGCTCTGTAATGTGATTAACTTCCAAGAAGTCACATTTTATAGCATTGTTTATGATCTGTGTTGCTTTGAAGCCAGGAACCTAAAATATTCATTTATGACATCTTCAGAGGAAGAACAGTGAATTTCAGCTGGTGTTAAAATGCTAAATTGCACCTAAGTGAGATATGGCAGAGTTAGTCATAAAAGTCCTGTGATGTCTTTGAAAAACAGAAAACCACACTAGATCAAAGGAAAGACTTAATTAAGAAGTCATATGAGGAAATGAGTTATTGCTGATGTCACCTTATTTAATGTACCTCCTGGTGATAAGACATCCTGGTTGTATAATTTTTAATATACAAGGAGCAGCTAGGTGACATCATGGAAGAGGCAGGTTCAAAGACAGTTTTAAACTATTCTGTATCTGATCTTTAGACACATTCCTGTTGAACTCTGAAACAACAACATCTAACTATAAGCGCTGTAAGAAGGCACATTAGATAAACAAGTATATTTGTATTGGGTAGGAGTTTGTATGTTTTTTACCTTGTTTCTTTTAAGTGATTGTATGTTTTGTGATATATTGTTTTGTGTTTACAGTTTACCTGTTTTTATCCATTTTCTAAGTAAACCTCTTATTTTAAAGAGACTGCCTGGTGTGCCTTTGAAATCCTTTCTTTTGCATGTGAAGCACAGATGGTTAAAGTTGACACTGATTCATAAGCTTAATGGTAATACCAAACTAGGAAAAGGTAAGAATTTTCCAAAGGTCTTTCATAGAGTTTTTAGGGTTCATTTTGGATACCTGGTTAGGTGCCCTTAGGCGACAGATATCTGGCATTCCCCAAAGACCTTAATTATCTGAGCCTGTACATTGAGTACGCTAGCATAAGGTTCACAGTTTGAATCCTCAGAACTTGAGACAAAGATGATTCGGACCCACAAACAGACAGGAGGGTTACCCTGTTCTGTTAACTGTTTACAATACTGCGCTCAGAGGTTGGCATTGTGGGAGCAGAGGGTCTGACCTGCTGAGTGGGTTTGTGACAGATTGATTGGCAGCAGTGTACATAAATTTGGTAGTACAAGCTTTAATTGTTCAGTGTATCAGCTTAATACTATACAGCTCACTTGCAAAAAAAAAAGGCAATGATTTATTATTTTTAAAAAGGAAACAGAACTACATAATTTGGCTTACAGTCAAGTTCCTACCTGTTTTATTTTTTTTTTCGAAAGTGCAAGTTAGAGTAACCGTAGTTAGGGAAGAAGATGGCTTCCAACTACAACGGGCACACTGTAGACTACTTGAGGCAGTTGTGCAGGGACAGAGGAGTCCTGTATGAGGTGAAAGCCACCAAGCAGAACCTCGTGGATGCCCTGATGGTAGCAGATATCCAGAGCATCGAGTCACTGACTGTGACTGTAAAAGACCAAACCTTGAGTGTGGAAGGGCTAGCGGCCAGTGTAGTGTCCAGATCTGATGAGGATGACAGCAGGGTCAGTGTCAGCAAAGGCCACAGCAGCAGGGGAAGATCACCAGCATTCTGGAGCCAGAAGTACTCAGGCTGCAGATTGAGTTGAGCAGAATGGAGCTGGATATTGTGGCAGTCACGGAAACATGGTACACTGAGAACCATGACTGGGATGTCAACATACCAGGGTACACAATCTACAGAAGGGACAGGGAAGGTAAAAGAGGAGGTGGAGTAGCTCTATACATAAGGGAAGGGATCAATGCTACAGAACTAAAAAGTAAAGGGGGAGGACAAGAGGCACTCTGGGTCACCTTGGAGACAGGAATGGCATCACAGTCCACATAGGGGTGTATACAGACCCCGTCTCAAGGGAGAAATGGGCAACAGAATGATAGAGGACATTCTCAAAATGGCTGAAAAGGGGAGATACTGTTGAGGGGACCTGAATATGGCAGATGTTAACTGGATAACATGTACTGCAGCCACCCAAGAGCAGGGTCATTCTCGATGCCCTGCAGGGGCAGGCCTTAGACAGCTAGTGTTGGAACCCACTCGGGAGGGAGCAATACTAGACCTGGTACTCAAATGGAGAGTGGATCACAAATTTAGAAGTCAGTAGACATCTGGGAACAAGCGACCACTGCACAGTGTGCTTCACAATGAGCACAACCATGGAGATAAGCCATACAAAACAAGGATACTGGACTTTAGAAGGGCTGACTTTGGCAAAATGGGTGAATACCTGAAAAATGCACTGCTGACTTTGGCAAAATGGGTGAATACCTGAAAAATGCACTAGCAAATGACCAAAAAGGAGAGTGGAAGAACAATGGAGAAAAATCAAAACTGCCATCATAGAGAAACAAGCCTTTGTGTGAAACAAATAAAGAAAACAAAGCAGAGTAAAAAACACTATGGTTCTCAAAGAGGCGGCAGGAAGGTTAAGGAGAAAAGGCTGCATTCAGAAAGTATAAGGAATCACAGAAGGAGCATGACAGGGAACTGTATCAATTAAAGCAGAAAGAAGTGGGGAAGGCAGTCAGACTAGCAAAGGCCCAAACCGAGGAAAAAATAGCCAACTCAGTTAAGAAGGGGGATAAAACCTTTTATAGGTACATTAGGGAGCATAGCAAGGTTAAGGGAGGGACAGTGAAGATTAATAAAGGAGAGGGGAGGTGGGCAGAGGGAGACAGTGAAAAGGCAGAGATACTGAATGAATACTTTTGCTCAGTATTCACAAAAGAAGATGAGGAGGAGTTACCTAAACCAGACAATAGAAGCACTCTGGGTGAGGGTTGACACCAGTCCATTCACAGAAGAAAGAGTCCTGAAAGAACTCCTAAAACTCAAGGTGGACAAAGCAATGGGGCGGGGGGATTCACCCAGAATCCTAAAAGAACTAAGAGGACCTAGTGACACCACTGACCACGCTTTTTAACAGATCATGGCAGGATGGGCGGTACCTGAGGACTGGAGGAGGGCAGATGTGATTCCCCTTCACAAAAGTGGGAGCAAGGCAGAAGCAGGAAACTACAGACCTGTAAGTTTGACCTCAGTGGTAGGGAAAATGATGGAATCACTTCTGAAAGAAAAGAATTGTTGAGTACCTAGAGGCCAGTGGGGCACAGGACCTAAAGGTCATGTCAGACGAGTCTAATTGATTTCTTGGACTGGGTGACCAAAGTAATAGACCAGGAGGGCTGTGGATATGGCCTACCTAGACTTTAGCAAGGCATTTGACAGTCCCACACAAGATTAATAATCAAGTTAGCCAGCCTAGGAGTGGGTCCCAGGGTGGTAGCCTGGGTAGCAAACTGGCTGCACAACAGGACACAGAGGGTGATAGTGAATGGAACACATTCTGAAGAAAGGGGTTACTAGTGGAGTACCTCAGGGCTCAGTACTGGGTCCAGTCCTCTTTAACATCTTTATAGGTGACATTGCAGAGGTCTGGAGGAAAGGCATGCCTCTTTGCAGATGACACAAAGATCTGTAACAGAGTTGATACACAAGGGGTAGAAAAGATGAGAAGGGACTTGGCAAGGTTGGAGGAATGGTCAGACATATGGCAACTTAGATTCAATGCAAAGAAGTGCAAGTAATACACCTGGAAACAAAACCCAGGAGAAGAGTACACAATAGCAGGGAGGTACTAACAACAACAAAATGGAAAGGGACCTGGGGGTAGTCATATCAGATGACCTAAACTTGGGTAAGCAATGTGAAAAGTTGTGAAGAGAGCCAGGGGATACTGGGATGCATAGGAAGGGCATCACAAGTAGAAAAAGGAAGTGGTTATCCTCTGTAGACAGTTGGTGAGACCCCATCTGGAGTACTGTGTTCAGTTTTGGAGACCTCATCTACATAAGGACATAGACAAGATGGAAGCAGTCAGAGGAGGGCAACTAAAATGGTGCAGGGTCTGCAGCAGAAACCATATGAAGAGAGACTGAGAGAGCTTAATATGTATACTCTTGATGAAAGGAGGGATGGGGGACATGATAGAAATGTTCAAGTACCTCAAGGAATCAACAAAGTCCAGGAGGTAGCATCTTTCAGAAAAGAGATGTGTAAGAACAAGGGGCACAATTTAAAGATACAAAAGAACATATAAATTACAAAACAGTAATAATGCAACAGAACCATTTATAGTGCATAAGTGCACAAGGAGCAGGCTCAAGGTGGCACGCAAGTGCTGTTGGGAGTAAAAAGGATGGGGTAGGTTGTGCACACTGGTGACCCAGAAAGGCAGAGGGAGAGAGGCAAGAACTGAATATGAGGAGAAGGGGTAGCCACTTCCTGATTTCCCCCTTCAGGATGTTGAGAACCCTGCCAGGGGGGTCATGGTAAGAAGGCAGAAACTGGGGATAGGTATTAAGGAGGGTTAAAGTAGGAACAGCTGAGGAAAAGGTAATTTTGTAGGTCAGAGGTAAGGGAGTAGTTGGAGGAGGAGTGTCATATTTCAGGAGGAAGGGAATTCCAGATTTTAGGGAAATGATGGGCGAAACCAGTTTGACCAATGAGGGTGGAGTGGCGAGGGACCGTGAAGGTGCGGGCATCATTTGATCTGAGAGAGTGGGTGGGTGGGGGGAGATGGAGTGGAGAGATAGAGGATAAGAGATAGGAGGGGAGCCCCCTGAACCAGAATTTGGAGGTTAGTTTGGCACAGTGAGAGATGCATCTGTGAGATAGTGGAAGGTAGGTTAGAGAGCGATAGAGTTCACAATGGTGGGAGCGGGAAGGGGAGTCAATAGCAAAGCGGCAGAAGGAGTAAAGAGAGTGTCCTACTTGCTCAGGAAGATTTGGGAGCAGCACCATGGACTACGTCACAGTAGTCAAAGATGGGGAGTATGCGCACCCTCCTCGGCACAGAAAGCCCTCATGAAATGGTTTCGTTGTTAGGTCTCGTGATCCGTGGCGTATTGCTAATCCTTCTTGTAGGGCCTTTTCCTTTCAATCTCAATCACACGGCACTAAATCAAGACTTGATATGATATTAGTTAGTCTCTCCTTTCTCCCGAGTGTATCTCTTTCTGATATAGAACCGATCATTGTGTCGGACCATGCTCTGGTTTGGTTGCACCTCTCTCTTAGTCCTGACTATTCTTGAGACTCCATGTGGAGATTAAATACTCAACTATTAAAGGACCGACACTGTGTTTTGGAGATCAGCTCTAGAATATCCCTTTTTCTGGAAGATAATATGGACTCTACCCCTAGAGTGGATATGATATGGGGAGCATTAAAATGTTATCTTAGGGGTGATTTTATTAAGATGGCTTTCCTTAGGAAGAAAGCACGGCTGGCTAGATTGTTAGAGTTGGTAGGTAGGATCAGGGAAATGGAAGGTAAGTATTCACTAACCTCTTCGGTCTCAGATCTTAAGGAGCTCCTTTCAGTTAAGAATGAATACTCGGACCTTCTGAAGAAAAGATAGAAGTATTATCTGGTCAAAACCAGGCTAAAGTATATTGATCTCGGTGAGAAATCCGGGAAATTATTGGCTCTACGTCTCCGTGCGCTTGAAGGTTCGAGATTATTCCTCTCTGGTCTCTTCATCCGGAACTACTGTCTCTCGCCCTGAGAGATTGCGTGGGTCTTCGGAGTACTACTCCAGTCTTTATAGTTCCTCAACATCCCACTCGGTGGCTGATCTTAGGAACTATTTAAGAGGATTGATCTTCCGAGTATACGGGATCCCAGCAGGCATGTCTATTGGCACCTATCTCAGCTGAGGAGATCCAGAGCACTATTGCTTCCTTGCTCCGGACAAAGCACAGGGCCCAGATGGATTCCAGCAATTTCTACAAAAGTCTTCTCTAAGGACTTAACTCCTATCTTGCTTAAATTATATAACTACTTCCAGGTCGCATTGGAACTCGACCCGGCTTTGTTCGAGGCCACTATAGTCTTAATCCCTAAAGCGGATAAGGAGCCCTCTGATCCAGCTAGCTACCGTCCTATTTCTCTTCAGAACTATGATATTAAGATACTAGCTAAAATACTTGCGGAGAGGATTAGAAAGATCTGGATGGAGCTTTTGAGCCCTGAGCAGGCAGGTTTTGTCCCAGGGAGATCAGCAGCTGATCATCTGAGGACACTGTCGCATATCTCGCAGTATGCCCGGTCTGCTTCAGAACCAATTGTATTAGTTTCTTTAGATGCTGAAAAAGCATTTGATCGGGTCGATTGGTCCTTTTATGGACAGTCATGGAAAATGGGCTTTCGAACCCCTTTCTAAGCCTGATCACGGGTACTTTATAAGTGCCCCTCTGCAAAAATGTATTGCAATGGGGTTTTATCCCCTCCTTTCAGTCTCCTTGCCGGCACTAGACAAGGTTGCCCCCTTTCTCCTTTATTGTTTAATTTATACTTGGAACCTCTACTGATTCAACTTAAATCCTCGCCTCGGGTGAAGGGGGTCAAGTTCTTAGGTAGGGAGCTAGTTCTTTCTGCGTACGCAGATGATGTTCTGTTACATCTGTCTGATCCGGTAGCATCTTTAGAAGCAGCTCTGGATATTATTAGGCAGTTTAGCTCCCTTTCTGGCTATAAGTTAAACACATCGAAGTGTGAGATCTTTCCTTAAATAATTATACTTTTAAGAGTGGGTTTCTTCCCTTTGGAATGAGATGGACTTCCAGTTCACTTAAGTATCTGGGGATCTACTTTTCCACCGACCCGTTTCTGCTCAAGAAACTAAATTTAAACAAGATCAGAGACTCGGTTAGTCAAGACTTGCAGTGTTGGTCATCTCTTCCTATCTCCTTGATGGGCAGAATTAGTATCATTAAGATGAATGTTCTTCCCCAGATTTTCTACCCACTGAACCTTACCAATCTCTGGCTTCCTCTTTCCTTTTTCCAACAGCTCCACAGTATGTTTTCCACTTTTATTTGGAAGGGAAAGAGGTATCGTTACTCTTATGGCTCCCTATCGCCTTCAAAGAAAGGGGAGGCTTAAGACTCCGAATTTTCCAGCTAGAGTTATTGGGCGCCCACTTATCCAAATTGGGACGGTGGTTCTCGCAAACCTGAGAGCTCTTTCCCAATATGGCTTCAATTAGAATCGACCTTCCTTTCCGAGCTTAAATTTGATATAACCACTCTACCTTATCTTACCCGAAATTACTTTCACAATTGATTTCTAATAACACAGTGGCGGTCTCTCTTAAGGTGTGGGCCCAATGTCTTAGGTTTTTCTCCGGATCTCTAATCATACAGATGTAGGACAGCCGATTATCCTTAATCCCAATATTACTGTAGGAGACTCGAGGGTAGGATTAAATTGGCTCCCACAATTTAAGGATTCCAGGGTTGAACATTTGTATAGTCAAGCTTCTCTTCTCACGTCAAGCGATATCTTAGCCAAATTTGATATTCCAAGTAGAGAGACTTTCAAAGTGTTTCAGCTTCGGCACTTGGTGAGTAGTAAGTTTGGATTGGTGTTTAAAACGTCTGTGGTACACCCCTTTCTCTCTAACATTACTATGCTGGCATCCCAACCCCATTCCATTTCACAGATTTACTCCTATCTTTTGACTTTTAACTTGGGGGAGGGAGGAGGTTGGTGGTCCCTCGATCTGGACACATCTTCTCCCTGAGGACGTACCATTGTGGAGAACCTTTTGGCCTAATTTACATAGATATCACACCCAGGATAGGTTTCGTTTAGTACAATATAATATTGTTAATAATTTATATTACACTCCAGTCAAGCTTTTTCAACGCAAGCTGATTTCTGCTCCACTGTGTTTCCATGCTGCAAGGTGAAGGCAACTTGATTCATGTTTTCTGGGGTGTGCTAAAGTTGCCCCGTTGTGGTCTTTAATTAGGGACAATTTAGATCCCTTCTGGGTCTGAGCAGGTTTTCTCTCCAGGAATTTGTGTACTTGGTGATTTTTCTCAGATAGATAGTGTAGAGCGAGGGTACCATGTGGCTCTTATATCTATGGCAGTCAAAAGTTGGTTCTAAGACACTGGAAAGACCAATTAGTTTTATCCTTTGAGGATTGGTTAAAGGAATTGATGTCATATCTCCAGTCGAAAACTTGATTGCCAGCTATAAGAACCGTATGGACCTATTTTATAAAAGATGGGCAAACTTCAGTCTTCTTACCTACCTTGAGGATAAGGCTTGTGATCTGATCCCTGGACCCTCATTTTATGTAGCATAATTGCTGTTACTTTAATATAAGGCTTTAAAGTGATTTAGTTATGTCTCTCTCAGTATATTTAGGTTTATTGGTCAGGTCATTAAATAGATGGTTTAGTTAGTGTGGATATCCAGACTCTAGAAGTTGTTAATTTTGCTTTTAGCGGGTGCACCCTGGGAGGGGAGGGAGGGGGAGAGGGTATCTACTTTCTGGAGTTTTTGACTGATAGACAGCTATGTTATGCTGTTTTTTTTTTTTTTACTTTCAAATATGTCTGTTATTTACTATATTTATAGTGGGAAGGGGGGTTGACCTGATTTAGGCTCATTGGTCTGTCTCTTAATCATCATGGTTTTGGTTGTATTTTCTTTTGAAAATAATAAACTTAAATTTCAAAGATGGGGAGTATCATCTTCTGGACAATTTCGTGCCTCGCAGTCAGCAGGATGCAACTATGATTCCTGTAGAGAGCATCAAGATTGGGGTGCAGCTTCTCAGGATAGCATCAATATGCACAGAGAAGTTGATGTGCTGGTCCAGCCAAACCCCCAGATATCTAAATGAGGAGGTGTCCTCCAAGACGATCCCATCAAGGGTGTGGAAGGTGGTTAGGGCCGGGAGCCTAGTGCCTGGTGCCAAAGGTCATTGAGACTGTCTTTTTGGTGTTTAGAAAAAGCTGGTGAGAAGCAAACCAAAGCTGAACTTGGTTGAAGTCATGCTGTATGCTGGTTTCCACAGCAGCAGGGTTTTTGCCAGACTGTGTCAGAGTTGTGGAACCTCTTCAGTATCATACCAGTTTTCAAGAAAGGTGATGATAAACTTGTCAATAACTATAGGCCAATTGCTCTACTTCCTGTACTTAACAAAATAATGTAAATGTTTTTTGTCTCTTAGTTGACTGAGTTTCAAGCTAAGCACATCCTATTGTCTCTAGCACAACATGGTTTCTGCGAACATCACAGTACAACCACTGCTCTCCTTTCCTTCACTGCACCAGTTGCAGATGCCATGGATAGGGGTGAGTACACAGGGGTGGTGTTTATCAACCTCTGCAAGGCTTTCAGTTTGGTTGGCTGCCAGCTGCTTTGTACAAAGTTATGCAATCTGGGGGTATCCTCCTCTGCCCTGCCATTGTACAGGAATTATCTTGATGGAAGGAGTCAACAGGTGAAAGCTGGAAACACTTTCTCAGATCCCACCCCTACCATGGTGGGTGTGCCACAAGGCTCCATTCTTGGACCTCTCCTTTTCTCCCATCATATAAATGACATTCACCAGACCTTGCCCACAGTACCCCAGTCCTTTATGGAGATGACCTGGTTCTATGCCTAAACTCATGTAGTGTGTCTGAGATCGACACAAATATGTTCGCTGACCTCCAGAGAGTGCAGAACTGCCTTCAAGCTAACAAACTTCTTTTAAACATATCAAAGTCTCAAGCTATGAAGTTTGGCTCAGCTCTCAAAACTGAAAGCTGTTCAACCCCCTTAACCATTCTGTGTAGAGACAAACCCCCTCTCACATCGGTGTCCTCTTTGAATTATCTAAGGGTGATGCTTGACATATCCCTTGATTTTTCCATACACATTTTGGGCATCTGTAAATCAGTGAACCCCGAACTGGACCTTTGTATAAGATCAAGCATAATCTTACCTTCTGCTAGCTTATCCATAGCCGGGGGTCCTACTTCCTAAGCTTAGCTATGGGGTGTCAGCCAGAACAAACTAATAACATCTGTCACTTTACTATGTCTCTAAACCACCATACCCATTACTGCACTTCAAACATTAAACTGGGATGGCTTCCCCTGCTGCCCTGTGTGACGTAACACTAGGAGGGTCATTTTAATGTTTAGCATAATCAGTCCCCTTATTCACTTGCAAGTTTGCTCCAATCCCCATTGGTGCCTATCTACTTAGATCCTCTATTTTTATTGCTGACCATACCTAGAGGAAGGATGAATTTGGGAGACATTTCTTTCTCTATTGTTGCCCCTAGGTTCTGGAATGCCATACCAGCTGACCTACACTTGTGCCAGACTGTTACTTCCTTCAAAAGGGGATAGCACAGGTATCTCCTTAAGTCTCCTCTATGCTCCTGTATCTAGATAACTAATTTTGAATTGGTTGTTTTGTTAAGTACTACTTTAGTTCTTAACTTATGTTTGCTCTTATGCCATAAAGGTTGCCTTACAGTACCACAATAGTATATTTATATTGTCATGTTTTTTGGAACAAGTGCTTGGCTTACATCTCCATTGTCTTGTAATCTTTTCAACATTCTGATTAGCTATGTATAAGCTATGTAATCTATTATATGCTGTTTTATCCATGTAATATACCGTATCTTTACTGTATTGTGGCTGTTTGTTTACTGACCCTGATCCCTTGTAACCTCCCAGGTCTGTCTGAAAATAGGCATTTAATTGTCTAGTGTACCTACCTGGTTCACAAATATGAAATAAAATATCATTTGTTCCCATAGCATAACTGGGAGCCTGGACCATTTGTCTAAATCTGTTCTGAACTATGTTAATAGCTTATCTAAATTTAGTGCCTTCATTTGTTTAGAAGATGTATTTAATACAATACCCAAGTATTTGAAACCCAAGGCTGTGCTACCAGCCTTGCTGACCAAGTGATGAGGGCATGACCTCTGTTTTGTCAAAGTTAAGCTCATGTAGACAATGCTTCCACCTCTTGAAGATTCTGAGATCAGCAGGCAGGAATTTCCCCAGATAGGTGACATGCAGTAGTATGCTGTAAGCATAGACTGATAGTTTTTATTGGGCTGGCCCTACTCAAATGCATTAACCTCCCCACTCAGCTGCAGTTGGAGAATCAAGGGTTCTAAGAGCAAGTAAACCGAAGGGGATATGTGATATCCCCATTTTATACCCCTGCACAATCTAACTGGGTCTAAGCAAGCACCATTACAAAATATCTGGGCTTTAGGGGCAGTGTACAGTACCTTGACCCAGCTCAGGAAGTGCTCCAGTTTAGAAAATGGTCTAAGAAATTCCTGAACTCTGATTGGATGGAAGCCCCAGTAAGGTGGGCATCTATCAGACAACAGATCCTGGGTATTAAAAGTACCAGCCCAAGTGCCCTTTACCCATTGAAATAAACAGATACAGATAGATAGATATTTTTATTTGAAGCGCCCAATTCCTGAGACTCTGGGCTCTGTACAATAAAATCACAAAACAATATTATTTAAAATCACAAAACACACATAATAAAATCAGTATAAATACAGAATTTGATTCTATCAGCAAACTCATGCTATAAAGTCAGTTCAAACAAATATGTTTTCAATCCCTTTTAAAGGTTTTCGCTGAGGGGCCCTTTAGATAGTCAGGCATGGATATAGTCAGGGATGGAGTTCCACAGGGTTGGTGCAGCCACTTCAAATGTTCTATCCCTTGAGTGCTGCAGTCTAGCCCTGAGAACCCCCAGGAGGCCCCCCTCGGCAGAACAGAGCATCCAGGCCAGATGGTAAGAGTCATGGAGATCTTGCAGATAGGTGGGTCCCCCATCATGCAGGGTCTTATAGGTATGGAGTCCTATCTTGAAGATAATCCTCCACCTGATCAGCAATCAGTGCAGTCCACGGAGGACCAAGGTAATATGCTCACACCTCCTTAGCTCAAAAGTCTTGCCACCACGTTCTGCACCAGCTGCAGTCTGCGGAAGTTGCCTCCAGATAACCCAAAGTACAAGGTGTGATGCCTGGCTGGCTGGTTCTGATTGCTATATGATTTTTGTAATATAAAAATGTAGTGTTGATTGTCTGTCATGAGACATCCTGTGCTCCTGGGATGACCCAACCCCACCCCAGGTTTCAGTTCAAATGACAGGATATATGTTAAACAGCAGAGCTCTGTAATGTGATTAACTTCCAAGAAGTCACATTTTATAGCATTGTTTATGATCTGTGTTGCTTTGAAGCCAGGAACCTAAAATATTCATTTATGACATCTTCAGAGGAAGAACAGTGAATTTCAGCTGGTGTTAAAATGCTAAATTGCACCTAAGTGAGATATGGCAGAGTTAGTCATAAAAGTCCTGTGATGTCTTTGAAAAACAGAAAACCACACTAGATCAAAGGAAAGACTTAATTAAGAAGTCATATGAGAATGAGTTATTGCTGATGTCACCTTATTTAATGTACCTCCTGAGTGATAAGACATCCTGGTTGTATAATTTTTAATATACAAGGAGCAGCTAGGTGACATCATGGAAGAGGCAGGTTCAAAGACAGTTTTAAACTATTCTGTATCTGATCTTTAGACACATTCCTGTTGAACTCTGAAACAACAACATCTAACTATAAAGCGCTGTAAGAAGGCACATTAGATAAACAAGTATATTTGTATTGGGTAGGAGTTTGTATGTTTTTACCTTGTTTCTTTTAAGTGATTGTATGTTTTGTGATATATTGTTTTGTGTTTACAGTTTACCTGTTTTATCCATTTTCTAAGTAAACCTCTTATTTTAAAGAGACTGCCTGGTGTGCCTTTGAAATCCTTTCTTTGCATGTGAAGCACAGATGGTTAAAGTTGACACTGATTCATAAGCTTAATGGTAATACCAAACTAGGAAAAGGTAAGAATTTTCCAAGGTCTTTCATAGAGTTTTTAGGGTTCATTTGGATACCTGGTTAGGTGCCCTTAGGCGACAGATATCTGGCATTCCCCAAAGACCTTAATTATCTGAGCCTGTACATTGGGTACGCTAGCATAAGGTTCACAGTTTGAATCCCTCCAGAACTTGAGACCAAAGATGATTCGGACCCACAAACAGACAGGAGGGTTACCCTGTTCTGTTAACTGTTTACAATACTGCGCTCAGAGGTTGGCATTGTGGGAGCAGAGGGTCTGACCTGCTGAGTGGGTTTGTGACAGATTGATTGGCAGCAGTGTACATAAATTTGGTAGTACAAGCTTTAATTGTTCAGTGTATCAGCTTAATACTATACAGCTCACTTGCAAAAAAAAAAGGCAATGATTTATTATTTTTAAAAAGGAAACAGAACTACATAATTTGGCTTACAGTCAAGTTCCTACCTGTTTTATTTTTTTTTTCGAAAGTGCAAGTTAGAGTAACCGTAGTTAGGGAAGAAGATGCTTCAACTACAACGGGCACACTGTAGACTACTTGAGGCAGTTGTGCAGGGACAGAGGTCCTGTATGAGGTGAAAGCCACCAAGCAGAACCTCGTGGATGCCCTGATGGTAGCAGATATCCAGAGCATCGAGTCACTGACTGTGACTGTAAAGACCAAACCTTGAGTGTGGAAGGCTGGCGGCCAGTGTAGTGTCCAGATCTGATGAGGATGACAGCAGGGTCAGTGTCAGCAAAGGGCCACAGCAGCAGGGAAGATCACCAGCATTCTGGAGCCAGAAGTACTCAGGCTGCAGATTGAGTTGAGCAGAATGGAGCTGGATATTGTGGCAGTCACGGAAACATGGTACACTGAGAACCATGACTGGGATGTCAACATACCAGGGTACACAATCTACAGAAGGGACAGGGAAGGTAAAGAGGAGGTGGAGTAGCTCTATACATAAGGGAAGGATCAATGCTACAGAACTAAAAAGTAAAGGGGAGGACAAGAGGCACTCTGGGTCACCTTGGAGACAGGAATGGCATCACAGTCCACATAGGGTTGTATACAGACCCCGTCTCAAGGGAGAAATGGGCAACAGAATGATAGAGGACATTCTCAAAATGGCTGAAAAAGGGGAGATACTGTTGATGGGGGACCTGAATATGCCAGATGTTAACTGGATAACATGTACTGCAGCCACATCCAAGAGCAGGGTCATTCTCGATGCCCTGCAAGGGGCAGGCCTTAGACAGCTAGTGTTGGAACCCACTCGGGAGGGAGCAATACTAGACCTGGTACTCTCAAATGGAGAGAGGATCACAAATTTAGAAGTCAGTAGACATCTGGGAACAAGCGACCACTGCACAGTGTGCTTCACAATGAGCACAACCATGGAGATAAGCCATACAAAACAAGGATACTGGACTTTAGAAGGGCTGACTTTGGCAAAATGGGTGAATACCTGAAAATGCACTGCTGACTTTGGCAAAATGGGTGAATACCTGAAAATGCACTAGCAAATGACCAAAAAGGAGGGTGGAAGAACAATGGAGAAAATCAAACTGCCATCATAGAAAAACAAGCCTTTGTGTGAAACAAATAAAGAAAACAAAGCAGAGTAAAAAAACACTATGGTTCTCAAAAGAGGTGGCAGGGAAGGTTAAGGAGAAAAAGGCTGCATTCAGAAAGTATAAGGAATCACAGAAGGAGCATGACAGGGAACTGTATCAATTAAAGCAGAAAGAAGTGGGAAGGCAGTCAGACTAGCAAAGGCCCAAACCGAGGAAAAAAATAGCCAACTCAGTTAAGAAGGGATAAAACCTTTATAGGTACATTAGGAGCATAGCAAGGTTAAGGGAGGGACAGTGAAGATTAATAAAGGAGAGGGAGGTGGGCAGAGGGAGACAGTGAAAAGGCAGAGATACTGAATGAATACTTTTGCTCAGTATTCACAAAAGAAGATGAGGAGGAGTTACCTAAACCAGACAATAGAAGCACTCTGGGTAGGGGGTTGACACCAGTCCATTCACAGAAGAAAGAGTCCTGAAAGAACTCCTAAAACTCAAGGTGGACAAAGCAATGGGGCGGACGGGATTCACCCAGAATCCTAAAAGAACTAAGAGGGATCTAGTGACACCACTGACCACGCTTTTAACAGATCATGGCAGGATGGGGCAGTACCTGAGGACTGGAGGAGGGCAGATGTGATTCCCCTTCACAAAAGTGGGAGCAAGGCAGAAGCAGGAAACTACAGACCTGTAAGTTTGACCTCAGTGGTAGGGAAAATGATGGAATCACTTCTGAAAGAAAGAATTGTTGAGTACCTAGAGGCCAGTGGGGCACAGGACCTAAAGGTCATGTCAGACGAGTCTAATTGATTTCTTGGACTGGGTGACCAAAGTAATAGACCAGGGAGGGGCTGTGGATATGGCCTACCTAGACTTTAGCAAGGCATTTGACACAGTCCCACACAAAAGATTAATAATCAAGTTAGCCAGCCTAGGAGTGGGTCCCAGGGTGGTAGCCTGGGTAGCAAACTGGCTGCACAACAGGACACAGAGGGTAATAGTGAA
Source organism: Neoceratodus forsteri (assembly GCA_016271365.2). Taxonomy (NCBI): domain Eukaryota; kingdom Metazoa; phylum Chordata; order Ceratodontiformes; family Ceratodontidae; genus Neoceratodus; species Neoceratodus forsteri. The sequence goes on along the minus strand of CM057452.1, from coordinate 979,671,032 downwards.
TGGAACACTTCTGAAGAAGGGGTTACTAGTGGAGTACCTCAGGGCTCAGTGCTGGGTCCAGTCCTCTTTAACATCTTTATAGGTGACATTGCAGAGGGTCTGGAGGGAAAGGCATGCCTCTTTGCAGATGACACAAAGATCTGTAACAGAGTTGATACACAAGGGGGTAGAAAAAGATGAGAGGGACTTGGCAAGGTTGGAGGAATGGTCAGACATATGGCAACTTAGATTCAATGCAAAGAAGTGCAAAGTAATACACCTGGGAAACAAAAACCCAGGAGAAGAGTACACAATAGCAGGGGAGGTACTAACAACAACAAAAATGGAAAGGGACCTGGGGGTAGTCATATCAGATGACCTAAACGTGGGTAAGCAATGTGAAAAGTTGGTAAGGAGAGCCAGGGGGATACTGGGATGCATAGGAAGGGGCATCACAAGTAGAAAAAGGGAAGTGGTTATCCCTCTGTAGACAGTTGGTGAGACCCCATCTAGAGTACTGTGTTCAGTTTTGGAGACCTCATCTACGCAAGGACATAGACAAGATGGAAGCAGTCCAGAGGAGGGCAACTAAAATGGTGCAGGGTCTGCAGCAGAAACCATATGAAGAGAGACTGAGAGAGCTTAATATGTATACTCTTGATGAAAGGAGGGATGGGGGGACATGATAGAAATGTTCAAGTACCTCAAGGGAATCAACAAAGTCCAGGAGGGTAGCATCTTTCAGAAAAAGAGATGTGTAAGAACAAGGGGGCACAATTTAAAGATAGAGTGGGGAAGGCTCAGGGGTAATGTGAGGAAATTTTTTTCATGGAGACAGTGGTGAATACATGGAACAGCCTTCCTGAGGAGGTCATTGGGTCTAAAACAGAGGGGGAATTCAAACATGCATGGGACAGACACAAGGCAATTATAGTGGGGGGTTGCAGGAAGTAGGCTGTTGGTTAGCTAGAATCTGCAGCTTATCCAGTAGGTAGGGAAATGGGCAGACTGGGTGGGCCAAGTGGTCCTTATCTGCCGTCAAAGTCTATGTTTCTATGTTTCTATGAGTTCCAGAGAGATGCTGAGTGAGAGAAGCAAGCTGCAGAGGAGAAGAGGGAGCATGAACAATGAGAGGCGGACCATGAACAGTGAGAGGCAGACCATGAGGAATGTGAGCGCCAGAGGCAACATGAACTGGGAACTCATGACTCCAACCACCCACACCAGAGCAGGTAAGTGGCTTGGGTGTAACTTGAACTACAGGACTGGGTTACAAATTGAATTTCAAATTGATAGCTGAATTTAAAGAGGGGGGAGGATATGGATGCCTTTTCAAATTCCTTTGAAAAAGTTTGTATTCAGGCTAAAATTCCTAGAGAGTCCTGGAGCTTCCAGCTATCCCCGCTACTTACAGGGAAAGCTCGGGATGCATTGGGTCAAATGGGCAATGAGGACAGTAATGATTACAGCAAACTTAAAGCTGCACACTTAAAAAAGTTTGATTTAACTGCTGAAGCATACAGAGCTAAATTCCATAAGCTCAGGAGAAGCCCTGATATGAGTTACGAGGAGCTAGCCACGAAACGTCAGTTTCTAAAACGTTGGTGGGAAGGAATCGAAGCAAACTCTGTAAAAAAATTTAAAATGCCATTTTACTAGAACATTTTTTTGGGGCATGCCCAACAGAGCTGAAAACCTGGCTGGAGGACCGAGATCCCAAAACAGTGCAAGAGGCTGCTGAACTCTCGGACAGCTATGCCAAGAGCATTCCTGCTCTGAGAGTGAATGGGGCGGGCATGGCAGCGCAGAAAGGAAAAGCGTGCCTTCAGGGCAGCTAAAACCCTCACTGCCTCCACGAAACCAGTTAGCCCCAGGTTTCATAGAAAAGATTTCTCTGAGAAAAGAAATGAATGTTGGTTGTGTAAAGAAACTGGGCATATTGCCAGACAGTGTCCCAAAAGGATGAGCCATACGCAGGGTGGTGCTAGGAAAGAAGTGGGTTGTTTGTGTGTCCCTGGAAGCATGCCTGTGAACATGAGGGAACACATGCACCCAGTCATGGTGAATGGTGTACAGACACAAGGGTTAAGGGATACAGGGCATCCCTGACATTGGTAAAAGTGGATCTAGTAGAGCCTGGTCAGCTTATACCCAATAAATACGTCACTGTATAGGACTTTGCTGGTGAGGAGAAAACATTGCCAGTTGCTAGTGTTCTCCTAGACTGGGGTAAAACAGGGGGAACTGTGCAACAGGTGGCTGTAGCCAAAATGTTAGCAGTGGACGTCATCCTTGGCAACAATCTCAAAAAGGGGATGGTGTGTGCAGTTACCCATAGCCAAGCGGTAAGGGAAAATTGTAGTTCCCTGAACCCCACAGGAGCCATTGTGGAAACCACTGGGAGACTGGTTCCCCAGCCTGTGTCTCCTGATATGGAGACTAATGAAAAGGGGATATAAATTTCCCCAGTAGCAGTTAACCCCACTGCTCTGGAGGGTCACTCTGAGGAGGGAGGGGTGACCCATTGTCAGAGGGTTAAGGATGACGGTAATCCTGAGTGCCCTGACACTAGTGCTAGGGTCCCTAGTTTAGAGACTGAAGAGGACCTGTCCCATACCTTGGGAATTTGTGAGGAGTTGGTAGCTGCTCAGAGAAGTGACCCTAGTCTAGAGAAGCTGAGGCCTTGGGCAGACTCTGACGAACAGGGAAGGTGATGGCAGACATAAGGTTTGTTGGGAAAATGGACTGATGTATACTCAGGCTGTGCAGATAGAGGAGGGTGATAGGCAGGCAGCTTGTCATTCCCCAGGGGTCTCGTGAGCAGTTGTTCAAGACTGCACATGATATTCCTTATCTGGTCATCTGGGATTTCACACACTATGCAGCGGTTGGCCCAGAATTCTATTGGCCCAACTTCACCCAGCAGGTGAAGGAGGATTGCAGGTCTTGTCACCAGTGCCAAGAAATAGGGAAGGCAGGCAAGAAAACCCAAGCTGCCTGATTCCATTGCCCATAGTGGAGGAGCCATTACAGAGGGTGGGAATGGATATTGTGGGGCCTTTAAATACCCCCAGCTCCTCAGGGAAGAGATTCATCCTGACTGTGGTGGATTATGCCACCCAGTCCCCCGAGGCAGTTGCCCTATCCTCACTGAGGACAGACAAAGTGGCAGATGCCTTACTTGGGATTTTCTCTTGTGTTGGGTTTCCGCAGGAGGTTATCACTGATCGAGGGGGTTCCTTCATGTCGGACCTGATGAAATGTTTGTGGGAGAAGTGTGGGGTGGTGCAGAGATGCACGACACCATATCACCCACAAGCCAATGGGCTCGTGGAAAGATTTAATGGTACCCTGAAGTCAATGATCCGGGCGTTTGCTGAACAGCATGGGAGGGACTGGGAGAAATACCTTCCCCACCTGTTGTTTGCATACAGGGAGGTGCCCCAAGAGTTGGCAGGATTTTCCCCCTTCGAACTCTTATATGGACGCCAGGTACATGGGCCCCTAGACTTGATCCGGGAGGACTGGGAAGGCAAGCACGCCACCCAGGGAACTCTCATAATGGACTATGTCCTTAAGTTTAATGAAAGGCTGAAGGAGCTTATGGGGACAGCCCAGAGCAACCTGGCAGCTGCCCAACAGAAAAAAAAAGTGTGGTACGACTGCAGAGCCAGAGCTCGCTCATACATGGTGGGTCAGAAAGTCATGGTCCTTATTCCAGTCCAGAAAGACAAGCTGAAGGCTGAGTGGGCAGGACGTACAAAGTAATTAGGAAGGTAAATGACGTGAACTATATTATAGTTACCTGACAGAAGACAGACAGAAGGGATGTACCATATCAACATGATGAAGCCATATGCTAATAGGGCTGACATGGTGCTTGCAGTGTGTAGTCCTGGGGAGGGGAAGGACGAAGGAGACCCCCTTCTGGATTTGCTGGAAGAAAGCAAGCAGGAGTCCTCTGTGGAGGCAGTAAAATTGTCTCCCCAGCTGGCCCTGGACAAGATCCAGGAAGTAAGGAAGGTTTTAGCAGACTTTTCCCCCCTGTTTAGCGCCAAGCCTGAACTAACCCCCTTAGCGATGCACGATGTGGAGACAGAGACATGGACGCCAATATGGCGGACAGCATATTGGATGTCGGAGGCTGTCCAAAAGGACATTAGGAGGGAAGTGGAGGAGATGCTGGATTTAGGGGTAATCCAGAGATCCCATAACCCCCGAGCCTCACCTATAGTCCTTGTGCCCAAGCCAGTTGGCTCTACTTGTTTCTGTGTGGACTATCGTGGACTGAATGTAGTCATGAAGTCAGACACCTACCCAATGCCCTGGATGGACGAACTCCTGGACAAGTTGGGAGGGGTGACCTACCTTACGACCATTGACCTGACCATGGGGTATCAGCAGGTAGAGTTAATGGACAGAGCAAGGGAGAGGTCAGCCTTCATCACTCTGATGCCTTTCAGAATGCAGAATGCCCCAGCCACTTTCCAAAGGTTGGTGAACCAGGTGTTAAATGGTGCTGATGAGTACACCATGGCATATCTGGATGACATTGCCATCTTTAGTGCCAGCTGGGAGGAACACCTGTCCCAACTTAGGGAAGTGCCAGGCAGGATACAGAGGGCTGGGCTCACTGTCAAAGCTGAGAAGTGCCAGATGGCCATGGGAGAAGTGGCACACCTCGGGCGTGTTGTAGGCCGGGGACAGCTTTGTCCTAACCAAATAAAAATAGAGGTGATCCAGGCATGGCCCAGACCAGAAATGCAGAAGCAGGTCAGGAGTTTTTTTAGGGACAGCAGAGTATTACAGGAAATTTGTACCCAATTACAGTGCCCTGGCTGCTCCCCTATCTGACCTGGTAAAGAAAAGAATGCCAAAGAAAATTACTTGGGGACCAGCCTGTGAAGAAGCCTTTACCCGACTGAAGGAAGCACTGTGCAGTGCTCCTGTATTGACAAGTTCTGACTATATCAAACCCTTTATAGTTCAGACTGATGCCTCAGACGTGGGTATTGGGGCTGTACTGAGTCAGACATCCAACCAAGGGAAAGATCACCCGGTAGTGTACCTGAGTAAAAAGTTACTTCACAGGGAGCAGGCATGATCTACTGTGGAAAAGGAGTGTCTTGTCATAGTGTGGGGCCCTAAAGAAGCTAGAGCCATACTTATATGGGCAGCATTTTGTGGTACAAACTGACCACAACCCCCTGGTTTGGCTGACACAAATGGAAAAAACTAATGGTAGATTGTTAAGATGGAGTCTTGCCTTACAAGGGCATGGCATGACAATCTTACATAGGGCTGGAGTGAAAAATCAGAACAGCAATGGCTTATCACGTGTCTATGAGGAGTGAACTGATTTGGGAAGCTCATCCCATGCAGGAGATAGAGCCCCCAAATTCAGTTTAGGTGGGGAGGAATTGTGACACTTGGCCAGCTGGTTCTGATTGCTATATGATTTTTGTAATATAAAAATGTAGTGTTGATTGTCTGCCATGAGACATCCTGTGATCCTGTGATGAGTCCCCCCCCCAGGTTTCAGTTCAAATGACAGGATATATGTTAAACAGCAGAGCTCTGTAATGTGATTAACTTCCAAAAAGTCACATTTTATAGCCTTGTTTATGATCTGTGTTGCTTTGAAGCCAGGAACTTAAAATATCCATTTTATGACATCTTCAGAGGAAGAACAGTTAATTTCAGTTGGTGTTAAAATGCTAAATTGCACCTAAGTGAGATATGGCAGAGTTAGTCATAAAAGTCCTGTGATGTCTTTGAAAAACAGAAAACCACACTAGATCAAAGGAAAGACTTAATTAAGAAGTCATATGGGGGAAATGAGTTATTGCTGATGTCACCTTATTTAATGTACATCCTGAGTGATGACATCCTGGTTGTATAATTTTTAATATATAAGGAGGAGCTAGGTGACATCATGGAAGAGGCAGGTTCAAAGACAGTTTTAAACTATTCTGTATCTGATCTTTAGACACATTCTTGTTGGACTCTGAAACAACATCTAACTATAAGCACTATAAGAAGGTACATTAGATAGACAAGCCTAATTGTATTGTGGTAGGAGTTTGTATGTTTTTTTACCTTGTTTCTTTTAAGTGATTGTATGTTTTGTGATATATTGTTCTGTGTTTACAGTTTACCTATTTTTATCTATTTTCTAAGTAAACCTCTTATTTTAAAGAGACTGCCTGGTGTGCCTTTTAAATCCTTTCTTTTGCATGTGAAGCACAGATGGTTGAAGTTGACACACTGGTTCATAAGCTTAATGGTAATACCAAACTGGGAAAAGGTAAGAATTTTCCTAAGGTCTTTCATAGAGTGTTTAGGGTTCATTTTGGATACCTGGTTAGTTGCCCTTAGGCGAAAGATATCTGGCATTCCCCAAAGAGCAGAATTATCTGAGCCTGTACATTGGGTACGCTAGCATAAGGTTCACAGTTTGAATCCCTCCAGAACTTGAGACCAAAGATGATTCGGACCCACAAACAGACAGGAGGGTTACCCTGTTCTGTTAACTGTTCACAATACTCGCTCTGAGATTGGCACTGTGGGAGCAGAGGCCTGACCTGCTGAGTGGGTTTGTGACACAAGGCATTACAGTAATCCAGCCGGAAGTTATGAAAGCATGCACCACTGTGGGCAAGGCCTCAGGAGGATCTGAGCTCGGACTTGGGCAATGTTCATGAGATGATAAAAATCACTTTTGACCATGGCCGACACCAGAGCATCAAGTGTCAGGGCATCGTTCGGGATAACACCCAAATCCTTCACCTGTCTAGAAGGGACAAGGGGAATGCCCCCCAATACTAGATTAGGGGACAATATCCCATCCTCCCTCCTCCACAATGACCTGGCTCTACTACCAGTACTTCAGTCTTGTCTGGGTTGAGTCTAAGCCAGTTTTGAATCATCCATGACTGGATTTCCTCGAGGCAGCTGTTAAATACGGAGTCCGACACCTGGACATCAGGCGCGCAGGACAAGTACAGCTGGGTATCATTTGCATAGCAGTGAAAACCCAACCCATACCACCTGATTGTGTCCCCCAATGGCAGCATGTACACCATGAACAGTAAGGGTGACAAAACTGACCCCTGCGGCACGCCACAGCTCAAAGGCTTCAGGCTATATGAGACAAGTCCCATTTTCACCCTCTGTACTCTGTCCATCAGGTATGAGCTGAATCAGCTGATGACATTGCCAGACAGGCACACCAGAACCACAGGTGATCAAACAGCACCTCATGGTCCATGGTGTCAAATGCCTCAGAGAGGTCTAGGAGAACCAAGATGGTATGAACTCTCCTGTCCCTCACCATCAGGAGATCATTAAGCACCCTTACCAGGGTGGTCTCCATACTATGCCCCACCCAGAACCCAGACTGGAAAGGCTCATAGGTAGATGAACATGGGAGGTGTCTCTCAAGCTGAATGGCCACTACTTTCTCTATAACCTTCCCTAAGAACAGGAGGTTTGAGACCGGCCTGTAATTGCTGAGGCAGTCTGGATCCAAAGAGGACTTCTTTAAAAGGGGCCTAACCAGAGCCTCTTTCAAGGACACTGGGAAGACCCCACTCCTCAATGAGCTCCAGACAACCTCAGCAACCACAGGTCCTATCAGGTGCAAACATCCAACCACAAGGCGGGTCAGACCTGGGTCCAGATCACAATGTGTAGACCGCAGCTTTGAGATTAATCCCATCACCTTCTCCACCCCAACTGGCTCAAACTCATCCCAGACAGGAGGGTGTTTCAGCACAACTCAGGTCGGGACATCGCATCCCTTTCAAAAGATACTGAGGAGACCTCAGTCCTGATGGAGGACACCTTGTTAGCGAAGAACAGAGCCAAATCCTCGCACCTAGTGCTAGAAACTGCTCCTCCCGGATGGAGACAGATAGGATGTAAAGTTTGTCTACCATATGAAACAGCTCGCTGGTCTGTTCCTTACCACAGCAATCTCCTTAGACAGTAACTCTGCCTTCTTTTGGGAGATTGCCCCCTGATAGTCAGCGTACTGTGACCTCAGATCCAATTTGTACCCCAACTGGCCAGATCTCCTCCAGCATCTCACTAACCTCCGCCCCTTAGTCTTTAAACTCTGGAGTTCCTCATCATACCAGGGGAATCTCCAGTGAGTATGCAAGGGGCATACACGAATAGGTGCGATTGAGTCAAAGACTGCAGTCGCAGCCCCATTATAGGCCACCACTGCTTCCTCTAGCCCAGTTGCACAAGCTGCCCCTACTCCCAATAGGTCCAGTACCACCGACAGTCCCACAGAGGAAACTCTTATTAACGGGCAGTACAGGACCATCTCCACAGGGGCTGAAACATCTGGGGAGGGGGTGCTAAACAAGACCCCACGGTAAAATGACCTGACCAAATTGCCAGATCAATATGGAGGTCAATAATGTTTAGACCAATTGAACAAATGAAGACCAATATGTGGCCACTCGAGTGCATTACTGATGTTACATGTTGAGTCAGGCCCAGGGACTCGATGCTTTTCAGGAGGTCACTTCCAAATTTTGAGGAGTCCGTCATCGACCCATGCATTGAAGTTTCCCAGGATCAACCACCTGAGGTACTCCAGTGCCAGGCTGGTGATGAGCTCCTCAACCTTGCTCAAAAATTCCCTATTCACTCACGAGGGACGATAGAGCAGGAGAAAACCCTGAATCCCGCATCCAAGCCTCCTTGGGTGGCCACACATTCAAAAGACTGTGTAAGACCTACGTTTAGCACTGTGAGGTTCAGGTTAGATTTAAAACAAATGGTCACCCTCCCACCTCACGATCCTCTCTCGGGTGTGTATCAAGTACCCAGCTGTTCCAGAATGGAGCAGCATTTTGATCAGCCATGTCTCTGTGTGTGATGCAAGCCAGGTCAACTGAGGATATCAAGTCATCCATAATGGCAGTCTTGTTCCTCATCGACCTGGCATTGCATAACACAACCCGAGTAGGATGAGGGAGGTAACTGGGCCCATCATCTGCTCACCCACTAAGGTGGAACCTCTTTCAAGTTCCAGTTTCACCCCAGAGCATCTCCTTGCCCTTACCACTCAAATCCCTGACACACAGGCAGCCACCTGGGTGCAACTCCTTCCGCACACACCCCACCCCACCCCTGCTATCCGCAAGGCCCTGTACCTCCTTTAGGCCTCAGCCAGGAGTGCTGAAAGTTCAAAGGGTCAGAGGTCATGGAGGAAGCCCCCGAGCAACTGCACTTTAGGGGTTTCTGTCCCAAACACATTTCTAACCAAGTCCCAAAAAATAATCAATGTCACCCTACCCCAAATAAAACCCCAAAATTTAAATACAACCCTCACAGTTTCAACCTTTTAAACCATCCACCCACCAATAAATACTTCCACACCCACACACATACCCTCCAAACACTCATCAACCACAAACTCAACTTGAAAAACTAACAGCACATTCCTCTTATTATGTATAGTCCAAAAAGTTCAAACAGTTTGTTTTCCAGATGATGAAAAATAAGTTTTCTACTCTCGGAATCCACCAAAAAACTACCTCTTTAAAGTATTAGAGATACTGAAAAAATATTGAACATTGAACAATATTGAAAAATATTTGAGGGTGAGCTCTCACCAACACCCTCTCAGATTGTCCTATCATGGCACTCTCACTGCCACCACTGTTTTATTTGAAAATGAATTCAAACAGAAAACTGAGGCTTTTGTCACAGCCCCACCAAGTTGCTTTCAACCAGTATAATGCAGCACAGTACTCAGCAAGGATCCACATATTTAGTCTAAGCTTCTGAGGGGGGCCTTGACTCACCCATCCTGAGAAAATGAAGTTGACTCTAAGTTAGCTGATCCACCCACCCCTGTAGCTGGCACCCAGCCCAGCATCCCAATGCGAAGCCGCAGATGCATGCCCGGCACCGATCAGACAGTCACTCGCAGCCTCCCGGTCAATCAACCCACGTCCAACCTCCAGTCGGTGCCAGCCGACCCCTTAGAGGAAAACAACCCAGGCCACACACCTACCACAAATAGGACAGACCACATTCACCTAATCCAGCTAATCCAAATTTAATCAGTCCTTCTCAGGGAAAAACAGCACTCAGATCACAAAAGGTCCCCCTCCAATCACTGCCGAAATGGCCAACCTGGCAGATTCTCCGGCCACACCACCCACAGATTGCGTTCATCGGAACCAGTGCTCAGTACTGCAGAAAGACCTCATCCAGTGTTGGCTCCAGGGGTCAGTAGTCCGGTCCCTCACCAGGAACCTTGCACAGAGTTCCTCCTTACTTCTCCACAACCTCTTGATGGGACTTACTTCAAACCAGTCAAACTCCAACAGTAAGGATATTCAGAATAAACAGGTAACGTCTAGCTTTTCCAAGACTTTTGACTTTTCAGCTGGAAAAGTTCCTTTTTCTTCGTCCTTGGTGTCCTATTTCACACTCCAATCAAAGCAGCAAATCCACATACGGACATAAATGAACTGTGTTTTCAAACAAACACTACATGAAATAATACTAAAAATACAAATTTTAGGATTATTAGTTACAAATGTTACAAACAATTATTACAAATGAACTAAACTATCCTCCAAATGATGGCTGGCCCAGAATGACCGCCATCTTGGTATCCCTGTGCACACCCTCCTCACTGGCCCAAAAGCACCCAAATGAATTTGTAACTGACACCATTTTTTTTTCTCTCGCTTGGCGAGAGATACTGCCCACCAAGCGAGAAGCCCTCCCCCACACTCAGTCCTCAAACCAGTTCATACAACTAGCCATAACTCCAGCCTCTGTCCCATAATGTCTATTTTTTTTAACAACAAAACAACCTTTTTAGTCCCATAGAAACATAGAATTTGATGGCAAATAAGGACTGTTTGTCCCACCTTGTCTGCCATTTCCCAGCCTAAAGGATAAGCTGCAGATCCTAGTTAACCAACGGCCTACTTCCTCCTACCACCCACTAGAATTGTCTCTTGTCTGTCCCATGCATTCTTGAACTCCCCCACTGTTTTTGACTCCATGACCTCCTCAGGAAGGCCATTCCATGCACCCACAACCCTCTCTGTGAAAAAATACTTCCTCACATTACCTTTGAGCCGTACTCCCTTTGTCTTCAAATTGTGCCCCCTCGTTCTTGTTGATTCCCTTGAGGTACTTGAAAGTTTCTATCATGTCCCCCTTCTCCTTACTTTCCTCGAGGGTATACATATTAAGGTCCTTTAGTCTCTCTTCGTAGGTCTTCTTGCGCAGACCCTGCACCATTTTGGTTGCCCTCCTCTGGACAGCCTCCATCTTGTCTATGTCCTTGCAGAGATGGGGCCTCCAGAACTGCACGATGTACTCAGATGGGGTCTCACCAACTGTCTGTACAGAGGGATAACAACTTTCTGTTTTCAACTGGTGTTGCCTTTCCCTATGCATCCCAGTATCTTCCCAGCCCTCCTTACTGCCTTCTCACATAGCTTGTCCACCTTTAGGTTATCTTCTATAATTACCCCCGGTCCCTTTCCATTTTTGTTGTTGTTAGTACCTCACCCCCATTATGTACTCTTCCCTGGGTTTTGTTTCCCAGGTGCATTACTGCACTTCTTTGCCTTGAATCTAAGCTGTCATACATCTGACCATTCCTCCAACCTTGCCAAGTCCTTCTCATCCTTTCCACCCCACCTTGTATCAACCCTGTTGCAGATCTTTGTGTCATCAGCAAACTGTTTTGTAACTGCATTATACCATCAAACTTTCTCCTGGTTTGTTGCAGAAATGTCTCCCATACCTGAAGTTTTGATTCACACTGAACTGTGCTGCTTTCCATGTGCTGCGTCACATATATAATTATGTATGTTTAGTTGTGTTCTCCCGGGTTGTGCATGAAAATAGGCATTCTTATGCCTAGTGCACTTACCCAGTTACCAAAAGCAAATAAATAAATAAAGAGACATACTTTTCCTTTCAGTCCCTCCGCAATGTCACTTATAAAGACATTAAAGAGGACCAGTCCCAGTACTAAACCCTGCGGTACCCTGCTAGTAACCCCTCTTTCTTCAGAGTGGACTCCATTTACTATTAGCTTCTGCGTCCTGTTGTCCAGCCAATTTCTTACCCAGGCTACCACCTTGGGACCCACTCCAAGGCTGGCTAACTTGTATATTAATCTTTTGTGTGGGACTGTGTCAAATGCCTTGCTAAAGTCTAGGTAGGCCGTGTCCACAGCCCCTACCTGGTTCTACTTTGGTCACCCAGTCAAAGAAATCTATTAGATTCATCTGACATGACCTTCCCACTTTGAATCCATGCTGCCTTGGGTTCTGTGCCCTGCGGGCCTCTCGGTACTCAATAATTCTTTCCTTCAGAAGTGATTCCATCATTTTCCCTACCACTGAGGTCAAACTAACTGGTCTTATTCTGTAGTTTCCTGCCTCTGCCCTGCTCCCACTTTTGTGAAGTGGAATCACATCTGCCCTCCTCCAGTCCTCAGGTACCACCCCATCCTCCCATGACTTGTTAAAGAGGGTAGTCATTGGTGTCACTAGTTCTACCCTTAGTTCTTTTAGAATTCTGAGGTGAATCCCGTCCGGCCCCATTGCTTTGTCCACTTTCAGTTTTAAGAGTTCTTTCAGAACGCTTTCTTCTATGAATAGACTGGTATCGACCCCCCCTATCCAGAGTGTTTCTATTGTTTGGTTTAGGTACGTCCCCCTCCTCTTCTTTTGTAAATACTGAGCAGAAGTATTCATTCAGTATCCCTGCTTTTTCACTGTCACCCTCTGCCCACATTCCTTCCCCTTTATTAAGCCTCAGTTTAACATAGAAACCTAGAAACATAGACTTTGATGGCAGATAAGGACCGCTTGGCCTACCTAGTCTGCCCATTTCCCTATCTACAGGATAAGTCGCAGATCCTAGTTAACCAACAGCCTATTTCTTCCTACCCCCCACAAGAATTGCCTTATGTCTGTCCCATGCATTCTTGAATTCTCCCACAGTTTTAGACCCCACAACCTCCTCAGGAAGGCTGTTCCATGCATCCACTACCCTCTTTGTGAAAAAATACTTCCTCACATTGCCCCGAACCACCCCCTCTATCTTTAAATTGTGTCCCCTTGTTCTTGCACGTCTCTTTTTCTGAAAGATGCTACCCTCTTGGACTTTGTTGATTCCATTGAGGTACTTATAAGTTTCTATCATTTCCCCCCTCTCCCTCCTTTCCTCAAGGGTATACATATTAAGCTCCTTTAGTCTCTCCTCATATGGCTTCTTTTGCAGACCCTGCACCATTTTAGTTGCCCTCCTCTGGACTGCCTCTATCCTGTCTATGTCCTTGCGAAGATGGGGTCTCCAGAACTGGACGCAGTACTCCAGATGGGGTCTCACCAACTGTCTGTACAGAGGGATAACAACTTCCAGTTTACCTCCCTTGGTCTTTCTTCACTCCGTAATGTACCTATAAAAGGTTTTATCCCCCTTCTTAACAGAGATAGCTATCTTTTCCTCAGTTTGTGCCTTTGCTATTCTGACTGCCTTCCCTGCCTCCTTCTGCTTTAACTGATATAGTTATCTGTCCTGCTCCTTCTGTGCTTCCTTATATTTCCTGAATGCTGTCCTTTTTCTCCTCAACCTTCCCTGCCACCTCTTTTGAGAACCATAGTAGCTTTTTCCTTCATTTTGTTTTGTTGATTAGCTTTACACAAGGCTTGTTGCCTCTGTGATGGCAGTTTGATTTTTCACATTTCCTTCCACCCCTCCTTCTTGCCTGTGCTTTTCTGAGGCACTCTCCCATTTTGCCAAAGTCAGCCCTCCTAAAGTCCAACACTCTTGCTTTTGTATGGCTTGACTCTACAGCTCTGTTTATTGTGATCCATACTGTTTGGTGGTCGCTTGTTCCCAGATGGCTACCCACTTCTAAATCTGAGATCCTCTCTCCTTCCCCGTTTGAGAGTACCAGGTCTAGGATTGCTCCCTCCTGAGTGGGTTCTAACACTAGCTGCTTGTGGCATGCCCCCTGTAGGGCATCAAGAATGACCCTGCTCTTGGATGTGGATGCAGTAAAGGTGCTCCAGTTAATATCTGGCATATTCAGGTCCCCCATCAACAATATCTCCACCTTTTTCTGCCATTCTTTTCCAGTCCATGGGTACGGGAAAAAGTGAACCAATTTTCTGCCATTCTAAGGATTCCTTCTATCATTTCTTTGTCTACCACACACACACACACACTACATATAGGCAATACAGCTCTGATATAATGGCAGTTTTTCTTTTACATTTACAGCCTTTGTACATTATTCAATCCAGGCACATCCTTGACTCTCTAGACTCCCAAAAGCTGCCTGTGCAGACCAAACATGGAAATACAGCCCCCAACATCTGACAAAATAATTAAAAAAGAAAGGTTTCTTTTTAAACCACTAAGCGCTATTGCGTTGCATACTCAGCACTAAAGATGGCACTTCCGTAAGTCTCTGTCTCTCCCTGGCTCCTCTCCTGCTCCTCACCATAACAGATCTGTTTTTTTTTTTATTATTATTGTTATTATCTGTCTAAACAAAAATCAAGTCCTGTAAATTTCAGATATGCCATACCTCATACTTCAACACACGGTCTCCCCGATTGCCCAATCCCACCACCAGTGTCCCAAATTACTCGCTTAATGAGGGAGTTAAACTGCTGTCACAGAACAAAACAAAAAAATGGACTGCAAGCAAACTTGGCGGGGTTGGGGGTTAATAGTTCAAGGGCTCAAGACCAAGAAGGTAGGCACATGCTGTACCAGTAGGAAAACCATACAACTGTAAAAGGCAGCACTGCACTCTACTGGTATACATTGGTAAGGATACCAGTAGGGGGACTACTTTAATAACAAAGCAATTTTAAGTTAATTTGTAATTTTTTTATTATTATTTTTATTCTTAAATATTACAAAAAATCTTTACTTATATCCCATTTTCTAAGCACAATAATACCCTCCAGGGTGGGCAGTATGGGCAATACCGGACCTTCCAGGAGCTATAAGGCCCTCTGCCTGCAGTGTCAGGCCTCATTATGTCCGGGGCAGTCAGTATTGCCCAATACCATCCACCTGTTGAGATATTGCTACATAATGACTCAGCACCTGAAACACAAATGCCTTTGACACTCTGGCAAAGGCTTTCTCTGCATCCAAGGAGGCCAAGACTGTGGGGTTTGGCTGTCCATGGATGCAGAGAAAAGGTGAGACAGTTTCCACACGTGGTCAAAAGAGATTCTTCTAGGCATAAAGCCAAACTGTTTCCTCCTGGTGAGTGATCCCAACACCTTATTTAGACAAGTAGACATGATTTTGACCAGAATGTTCATGTGGAAATTTATAATCAAAATCAGCTAACAGTTATCAACCTTAATGTGGTCCTTTCCAGGTTTGGGGATTAGAGATGAGAGCCTCAGAAGTGTGTGCTCATAGAGCACATGCTGGTGTATATAGGTATATGTATCTAGCATGATTGGGCCTAGTTCTACTAAAAGGTTTTGGTAAAAATTTGGGGTATACCCATTGGGGCCTGGAGCTTTGTCAGTGCTATCTCATAATGACTGATAGGACCTCAGCCTATGAGATGACCTGCTGTAAATGTTCGGTTTGCTTTGGGGCAATTGGGAAGAGGCATCAAGTCTAGATATGCTGCAGTATTCACATCCTGCTGGCCATCCTCTTCTGCACAGTACAATGATTAGTAAAAAGGCAAAATTGTTGTGCAATATCTGTGCTTTGGTGAGAAGGTTAGGTTTCTCCACTCCCTGGATGTCCTGTATGGTGTGGGGCTTTCCTTCTGGTGAAGGTGCAAAGTCATAAGTTTGCCAGCTTTTTAGCCTTGGTCCATGTACTTAGTATTAGATTAGAAAATTGCATGATCTGCTTTTCCCAGTTTAATTTGTTGTATTTGGCCTTTAAGGTATTTAGTGTTGCCAGGTGTCCGTGTCTGTGTTGGGAGCCAGTGTATATTCTATATCCCTGATATTAGTCTGCAACTGGAGTGGCACCCTTCTGCGTTTTCTTACAAGCTGCAGCTATTCTAATCAGCTCTCCTATGAGCCCACATGAAGTGGTGATCATAGGCTATCAGCCCTTGAACTGATGCTGAATTTTCATTTAAGAAGTTCTTGCTTAAGGTGCGGATTAGATTAAGGATTTTGTTTTACAAAATCTGGTTGTTGAGGTGCCAGATTTTGTCTTTGTCAGAGGAACTGGAAAAGAAACGTGTGAGGTGAACAGGACTGTGATCTGAGATCACCTTAGCCTCTTGATCACAGGTATGAACCCCATTAAGCAACTCCAAGGTAATAAGAAAATAGTCTAGTTTGGAAAAGAGTTGCATGGCATAGAATGGAAAGGCTTTGCCTGGAGTTCAATATGGCAACCAGCCACTCCACTTCCTGAGCCATATAATCAGTTCCTCTCAGCCTCATTGTGAAGCAATTTTTCTTTGCACCCGAAGGCTCTACGGTCTGTCCTCTGAGCTGGTTGGGGCCTACCCCCATCTGCTGCTCCTGCTTGTCTGCTGGATTTCTGTGTTTATTTCCTGCTTCTGGTTTGTATTTTGCCTTCGGATGTGTGTGCTTCTTTCTGTCTTGTTCCTGTTTTCTTTGTTTGTGTGTCTTTGGTTTGTCTCTTTTGAAGGGCTTTTGTTTCTAATCCCATAGCATATTGTTCCAGAAGCTCCTACTATTTGTTCTGTTACCCACAACTCTCAAACTACTGCAATGCAACTGCAATCATTATATGTGTTTTAGCTCAACCATAGCTGCTCCATGTTGCATACTCAATTATTTTCACCTGACAGGCTTACACTGAATCTAGCCATGCAGCTCAATCATGCTATCTCATTCTGCTTACCTCCTTGTAGCAGTCTCATTGCACTGCCTGGCTACACCTGCTTTCAGAGCATTGTGTCCCTTATTTATGTTCATTGCAGTTTTACAACTCAGTATTCCATACAGATAAAGAAACCTCAGTGTAAGCGCTGATGCAATAGTTACCCAAAAGGGCATTGGCGTGAAGACAAGTTTCAAAGAAATACAAAATCACACATACCCCGTTATGCAAAGCATCATGGGCTGCATATCAAATCAGCACAGAATATTACGCTGGTTCAACTTTAAACAGAAATGCACGGTGCCAAAAGAACTCTCACACAGTTTGCGAAGGGTGCCAACAGAAGACACAGACATGTGTTTCGTCCCACCTGGACTCATCAGTGTGCCTCATCTGTTTGACACCCCAGTGGAATGAACCAGCTCCCCTAAGATGGTCTATCTGGATTATGTTGTGGTGATCCCAATAAAAACAAAAAACAAGTTAAAAGACAAAGAACCTCAGTGTGCAAGCACTGAGGCAATGATACCAAAGGGCATTGGCTGGGAAGCCAAGTTTCAAGAAATACAAAATCACACATACCCCCATAATGCAAAGCATCATGGGCTGCATATGCAAATCACCACAGAGATGTTGATTTTATGTTTATTCACCCTGTTCTACTCTGAGGTCAGCTAAAAGCTCCTGCTGAGGCTGTTAAATTAGCTTTAATATCTGCATGTGGTTCTCGGCCCTTCCATCATTTTTTTATTTGTCCTATGGCGGGGACTGGGAAGTGTTTGGGGAGTCATGGCCCCATGTGACTAATTATTTCTGTTCTAAATCCTGCCTTTGCCATTGAAATTCCTAGAGTATTTGTCACCTTGATTTGGCTTTTAAATGTCTGTCTGGCTTTCCCCACTATTCAGTGCTGTGTCATTGCTACTACGTTATGCACACCTATGAGCATGTCCACTTAATACTACTTTGTTTACTGACCAACGTCCAGGTCCACGCTTGCTTATGCAATCGATTGCTCATGCCTACTGCATCCTCTCAACTTCAGACTCTGGGATGTCTGCTGCACTCAGTCTGCTTTTGACCTTGCAAGGTCTCAGCACTACTGCTCATTATAATCAGCACACCAGTGCTCAATCAGCTCGCCAGCTTCTCAGCTCTCAATATAATTCTGGGGCATGCCAGCCATTCTATTCTTGGTGCAGGGTTCCTGCAGCTGATGGTCTCACTCTGCATTTAGTCAGCATATTGAGCATGTCCAACTTGGGGTGGGATCCTTCTCACCTGGCCCATAGCTGGAAATGTCCTCACCCGGGCTTAGCTTTGGCTGCCTGCTACACGACAACAGCTCCTGGTGTAGAATTTAAGACTAGTGGTGAAGGGTGGTTACGACAATCTCCTTTGGCTCTACTGTTCCACTATAACAGTTGTCCATTGGCTTTAGTTGCTTCCCTAGCAAGGCACCTTCACCGCATTCTCCCTACGACTGCCTCTGGTTCACCTGGTTTGAGTTTAGGGTGGGTAGGCCAGGTGAGTGCCTCAGCAGTCATTGCTGTCCTCCTCCACCTTGGTTGTATGTATTGTTGTAGAGTTTTCTGAGACCTTCCACAGCATTCCCACCAGAGGATTTGAGTGAGAGCCTTCTTCAAATTGGAATATTTTCCACCTCCCTTTAATTGGGTTTTCCAAATTGCAGCTGCAGAGCCATCACTAAATAAACTATCCCCAAGCCAGGAGGATGGCAACCTAGGCCTTGGATCCTGAGAGATTTCCTCCTCATTGTTTTTTTCTCCTCCATTGCCTCAGGTCATAACTGTTAGTTAGCACAGTAGTGTCCCATAATTTCTTTAGGTAGGTTCTGCTGTTGGATGGAGGTGGAGGATGTCCTGCCATTCCTCTCTCCTTAGAGGATCCCCTCATTCTCAGCCCAAACCATTAGTATCATACTATGCAAACCTAGGCATTTCATTACGTTACCAAACTGAGCATCTCATTATGTTATCAAACTGTCTATGCTTCTCTACTATGTTACAGTTACTGCTCCTACGTCACAGTTATTGCATGCTCATATGCTTCGTGTCACCTCATTCTTTGGGATATGATTGTACTACATTTCTTTTGGGGATTCCTAAGGTACCTTTAGCCACGGGAATCATCTCGTGGCACCTCTGGGGTGGAACCCTCTCGGAGAGTTCCTTGCCTTTCGTACCCCTACAGGCTGTAATTCCTCTGGAATAGAGAGTGCGGATGGCCAAAACCAAACTAACACAGTTGCACAAGCACAACACTATACTGGCTGCACAGGACATTGAATTGGAAAGGCTTTGCCTGGAGTTCAATGGCCAAGCAGCCAGCCACTCCCACTTCCTGAACTATATAAGCAGTTCCTCTCAGCCTCATTGTGAAGCACTTTACCTTTGCCCCACCATCCTCCCCTCCTCCTCCAGCGGGAGCACTTCTCTCCTTAGGGGGATTCCTAAAGTACCTTTAGCCACGGGAATCATCCCATGGCACCTCTGGGGTGGAACCCTCTCTTGCTTTTCGTACCCCTACAGGGTGGTAATTCCTCTGGAATAGAGAGTGCGAACAACCAAATCCAAACTAACATAGTTGCATAAGCATAACACTATACTGGCTGTGCAGAACATTGAATGGAAAGTATAGTTTTTTTGAGCAGGGGGTAACATCCTCCATGGATCTAGCTAACCCCAGGGTATTGATCAGCTCATATAGCATCTGCTGGGTGAGTATGAGTCCTCATCTAGTGGGGCCTGTTTTATAAAGGTCAGCAGATATAACCAAATTCCAGTCCAGTGCAAGTATCATCAGCAAGTGCACCTAAGACACTAGGATGTGAAGAATTTCCACAAAAATATTGGAGCCATCATGGTTGGGCCCATAAACTGAGCCCAGCACAACTTCAGTTTGTCTCACCTGAAGTCTTAACAATATATATAGCCTCCCCCATCTAAAATGTCCTCTAGTATTTGGAACCGTGTGCTACAGGTGATATGGGTTGCCACCACCCTTTTTCTGGTTCTGTCTCTCATCCCATATGTTTGATTGACCCATTCTCACCTTAGTAGGTTAACCTGTTCAGTATTTAAGTGTGTCTCTTGTAGGAACACAATTTGGCCTTATGAGTTTGTTGATGTGGCATAAAACCTGATACCTTTAGTATGGCCCTTTCATATTCTACAACCCATATTATAATCTATACTGTACAAAAGTATATTAGCAGCATACCCAGTCCTTAAGATATCCATGCATTTTACACATCCCAACAATAGCAGACATTTGTGCTGTATCTCTTCCATCCCACAAACATGTAAGCATTAGGCCACACAGAAACCTTTAACAACAAATACTGTAACAAATAACCTTGATGATCAAAAGGAAACAATACCTGCTAAAAAACACTCATAGCAGTCTAGATAATAATAATAATCTTTATTTAAATTAAGTGCCTTACTCAAGAAGCTGCACCCCAGGCTTGGTGCACTTTACGGATTGTGACAGCACCTCTGAACCTGCCCAGAGGGCCATTGTGCAGAAAATGATCCTCCCTGTCTTTGACTACAGGACATAGTCTACAGTGCCGCCCTAAGTCCACCTTAGCAAGACTGGACCCTCTTTTGCATTTTTTCTGTCACTTTGTCCTGAACTGTCCTTACTCCACACACCACTGTGCCCTATACCATTCAATGAACCTCATCTCTCTAGATAACCATAGACAGTCCCACTGCACCAAGATCCCAGCCAAGTTTTGGTCCCAGCTACTCCCCTCCTACCTCACCGCTGCCCTAGCTAACCCCTGCACCCTAGCATACTCTCTCAGAAACTTGGACTCTCGGTCCCTAGCTGTCCCATGGGTCCTCTACTGTCGGTCAGGCAGCATTCAGCTCCACATACCAACATTGTGGAACTCCCTCCCAGCAAACATTCGTCACTCCCCCCCCCACCGCATCTTAACTCCTTGCTCCAAGCTCATTTTGGCCCTACCTGCTCATGTGTCTAGGCAGTTTCTCAGTTCACTGAGTGGTATGACTAAGTATGTCCATATTTAGTAATGCAATTAATCTGTGCCTGTATCTATTGTTCTCTCACTTCACTTTGTCTTTTACCAGGACCAATTGTTAAAGTTCCCCACTATGTATTCATTTGTACTATGCTGTCTTCTACTGCTGTCTATCTACTGTTTTCTCGACCCACTATGTCTGTTTACCAGGACAATTGTTGGTGATTCCCCACTATGTACTCACTTGCATAATGCTGTCTTCAGCTGTTGTCTATGTTTCCCTTCCCCCAGGACGCATCTGGAATCGAACAGTAGTCTGCTCAGCATGCCTTCCTGGTTAAACGCTTAAATAAAGAAATAAATTAAATGGGTAGCTAATCCTGGAATGTGACTGGTAAGACAGCATTCCAACCAGGTCTTTGTTTTAGCATACTACAGGTAAAAAAAAGTCCCAGTACCTATGTCCTCATTTCAAAAACATCCATGTACCACTGATAGAATTAAAAAATCTCAGTTGGCAGCCAATCTTTTTCTTACCAAGCTGCTTGCTTTCAACCCCACTCCCTCCTTTGCTCTAGGGCACAAAAGAGAAAGAAGGTAAACACTGTTTTTTTCTACTGTGAAATGAGCAGTATAATTCTACAACATGCTCTCCTTTTTATGTTAGCTCACACTTGCGCAGCCAAGGTATTGCATTAGTAGCAGATTTGGAGGTTTGGTCACTGTGGGCAAATGCAGGGCACGCATCAGCAGGTGCGTCCCTCATTCCCCAATAAGGCATCTGCAGACTCTGACACCAGCAACATGTAAACTGGCCACCAGATCAAAGAAAAGGCCCGCTGCAATGAGAGCCAAGCTTCTCATGCAGCGGTGTGCCTTTCCTGGTGAACCAGTTTACAAAACATGTCGGCATGCCACCGCAGAGTGCCCAGACCCACTTCATTTGCTGCCGGGGGAGCCCACTCCTCATCAGCATAATGCAACCCACTCCCATTTAAAGTGTGTGCTGAGGTGGTGCCCAATCCCCCTCGGCATCATGTCCTCCCATCTCAGTTTAATTTGCAGACAGGGAAGCCCACTCCCCATCAGCATAATGCCCCCCCCCATTTGTTGTGCGCCGACGGGGGGGTGCTCAATCCCCTTTTGGCTACAGAATCCCCCCCAAAAAAACACTCAGGTGGCATGCTGGGAGCCCACCCCAGCGTGCCAAATGCCCCTGTAAAAGAAAAACCGTCCCGCAGTGGTTTTTTTTTTTAAACCTGCAAAGCAGAAAACGGTCCCTCATCAACTCTGGTGGCCCCGCCCCAACCCACACCAACCTTCTGCGCACTAATGGGGACAGAAAACCAGGGACAAATGGCGCTTGAAGCGAGCGGCTTGATGACCATCCACAGTTTCGCTGCTGCACTCTGGAGTGCATTATTCCTATTAGTACAATGGCTTGTTATTTTACAGAATATAGAATGTTTTGTTAGTGTGCAAAATACTTTTGTTTCATAAGAAGAATGGATAACAAAGGCAAAAATTAGCAGGGATGTTATGCCAGGATAACATCCTGTTGTGATCGCCAACTGACCAGTCAGAATCCAGGACTCTTTCTTGCCATTGTATAATAAAAATATAACAACAAATGCCATGAATTGGGCCTGTGAGAGTGAATTAGTCTATTCTTGAAACAGTACATGACATTGATGTCATGTTGGAGACACTGTGGTTAGTTTAACCAAATTGTTGAATGTCTAGCTCACAACTAACCTGGCTGGTGAGATTGTTAGTCCTATGTGTACCAGAACATTACATAGAAACATAGAAACATAGAATCTGACGGCAGATAAGGACCGCTTGGCCCACCCAGTCTGCCCATTTCCCTACCTGATGGATAAGCTGCAGATCCTAGTTAACCAGCAGCCTACTTCTTCCTACCCCCGCCCTCTAGAATTGCCTTATGACTGTCCCATGCATGCTTGAATTCCACCACTGTTTTTGACTCCACAACCTCCTCTGGAAGGCTGTTCCATACATCCACAACCCTCTCTGTGAAAAAATACTTCCTTAAATTACCTCTGAGCCGCCCCCTTCTATCTTCAAATTGTGCCCCCTTGTTCTTGCACACCTCTTTTTTTGAAAGATGCTACTCTCTTGGACTTTGTTGGTTCCCTTGAGGTACTTGAAAGTTTCTATCATGTCCCCCCTCTCCCTCCTTTCCTCGAGGCTATACATATTAAGCTCCTTAAGTCTCTCTTCATATGTCTTCCGGTGCAGACCCTGCACCATTTTAGTGCCCTCCTCTGGACAGCTTCCATCCTGTCTATGTCTTTGCGGAGATTGGGTCTCCAGAACTGCGGAGTACTCAGATGTGGTCTCACCAGCTGTCTGTACAGAGGGATAATAACTTCTTGTTTTCTACTGGTGATGCCTCCCTATGCATCCCAGTATCCCCCAACCCTCCTTGCTGCCCTCTCACATTGCTTTCCCACCTTTAGGTCATCTGATATGACTACCCCCAGGTCCCTTTCCATTTTTGTTGTTGTTAGTATCTCACCCCCCATTGTGTACTCTTCCCCTGGGTTTTTGTTTCCCAGGTGCATTACCTTGCACTTCTTAGCATTGAATCTAAGCTGCCATACATTTGACCATTCCTCTAACCTTGCCAAGTCCCTTCTCATCCTTTCCACCCCACCTTGTGCATCAGCTCTGTTGCAAATCTTTGTGTCATCTGCAAAGAGACATACTTTTCCTTCCAGTCCCTCTGCAATGTCGCTTATAAAGACATTGAAGAGGACCGGTCCTAATACTGAACCCTGCGGTACCCCACTGCTAACCCCCCTTTTTTCAGAGTGGACTCCATTTACTATTACTCTCTGTGTCCTATTCTCCAGCCAATTCTTTACCCAGGCTGTCATCTTGGGACCCACTCCCAGGCTGGCTAACTTGTATATTAATCTTTTGTGTGGGACTGTGTCAAATGCCTTGCTAAAGTCTAGGTAGGCCATGTCCACAGCCCCTCCCTGATCAACTGCTTTGGTCACCCAGTCAAAGAAATCTATCAGATTTGTCTGGCATGACCTTCCCGCTGTGAATCCATGCTGCCTTGGGTCCTGTGCCCTCTGGCCTCTAGATCATAAAAATTATTTCCTTCAAGTGATTCCATCATTTCCCTACCACTGAGGTTAAACTAACAGGTCTGTAGTTTCCTGCTTCTGCCTTGCTCCCACTTTTGTGAAGGGGAATCACATCTGCCCTCCTCCAGTCCTCAGGTACCACCCCATCCTCCCATGATTTGTTAAAGAGGGTAATCAGTGGTGTCACTAGTTCTACCCTTAGTTCTTTTAGAATTCTGGGATGAATCCCATCAGGCCCCATTGCTTTGTCCACCTTCAGTTTTAAGAGCTCTTTCAGAACCCTTTCTTCTGTAAATGGGCTGGTATCAACTTCTGTATCCAGAGTGTTTCTACTGTTTGTTTTAGGTACCTCCCCCTCTTCCTTTGTAAATACTGAGCAAAAATATTTGTTTAGTATCTCTGCCTTTCACAGTCACCCTCTGCCCACCCTCCTCCACTTTATTAAGCCTCACTATCCCTCCCTTGGTCTTCCTTGCTCCTGATGTACCTATAAAGGTTTTATCCCCTTCTTTACTGAGTTGGCTATCTTTTCCTCGGTTTGGGCCTTTGCTGTTCTGACTGCCTTTCCAGCTTCCTTTTGCTTTAACTGATACAGTTCTCTGTCCTGTTCCTTCTGTGATTCCTTGTACTTCCTGAATGCTTTCTTTTCTCTTTGAACCTTCACTGCCACTTCCTTTGAGAACCATAGTGGTTTCTTACCTCGTTTCATTTTGTTTATTTGCTTTACACAAAGGCTTGTTACCTCTGTGATGGCAGTTTTTATTATTCCCCATTGTTCTTCCACCCCTCCTTCCTGCCCGTTTGCTAGTGCATTCCTTAGGCACTCACCCATTTTGGCAAAGTTAGCCCTCCTAAAATCCAGTACATTTGTCTTTGTATGGTTTGACTCTATCGCTGTGTTTATTGTGAACCATACTGTTCGATGGTCGCTAGTTCCCAGATGGCTACCCACTTCTACATCTGTGATCCTCTCTTCATCTCCATTTGAGAGAACCAGGTCTAAGATTGCTCCCTCTCGAGTGGGCTCCAATACTAGTTGTCTAAGGCATGCCCCCTGTAGGGCATTTAGAATAACCCCACTCTTGAAGTGGCTGCTGCAGATGCACTCCAGTTAACATCTGGCATATTCAGATCACCCATCAGCAATATCTCCCTTTATCTGCCATTCTAAGTATACTTTCTATCATTTCCTTGTCCATTTCCTCCCCTGAGAGAGGGTCTTATTCAACCCTGTGCGGATTGTGGTGCCATTGCCTGCCTCCAAATTGACCCACAGTGCTTTTCTCCTCCTGTTTACCCTTTTGTTCTGTTGCTTTGATTTGTTCTCTTATGTGAGAGCTACTCCTCCTCATCTTTTACCCTCCTGTCCCTCCTGTAGATAGTATGTCCTGGTATGTTCGTCCCAGTCATGGTTCTGTGTGTACCATGTTTCTGTGACTGCCACGATATCCAGATCTTCCTCCTCCATCAAGGCCACTAATTCAGGAAGCTTGTTACCCAGACTACGGGCATTGGTACTCATTGCTCTCCATTTCTTGATGGCTTTACCTTCTGTAGCGGCAACCCCCACTGACCTTTCTACCTTGGTCTTTTTCTCATTTAGTACCCTGTTTTGTAGGGGCAGGCTGGGATTTTCCTGCTGCTTATTTCCTGCTGCTGATATTTTCTCCTACTTCCCACAAGATTTTAGCAATGCAGTCAGTGTCTCTCCATGCTGATGTACCTGGGAGACATCTGACCAATTATCCCCGGCTGCAGGTTGGTATCAATTCTCCAAATCATGGAGTCTCCTATGATCAGAAGTGTTTTGGATTCCTTTTGGTTTTTTGTTTTTTTTTGTTCCCTGTTTTGGGCGAGTTTTGTTGTGCTAGCTCCTGTGCTGCAGTGTCCTCTGCCCCTTTGTTTATTTCAGAGATAGAGGCAGATACCTGTTTGTAATTTTTATATGGTTTGTGGAGGTGATACGTTGGAGAGCATTGAGTGATGGGGCACCTGATTTGCCCCTCCTAACTGCATGCCAATCTCCCGGACCAACTACCCTCTGCGGTTGAGGTGCTTCAGTTGGATGTTGGGGAAATGGCAAGCAGTTCTTATAATACATTTCCTCCTGAATATGCAATTTGACATGCACAATCTCTGCCCATGCTACCTAGAGATGAGCCTTGAGATCTCCAAGGGTTCAACATGTAGGACAGCATCCTAAATCCTGTATAACTGCCCTTTTGAAAAGTGTTCTGCAGTGCCTACAGTTAATAATATCCATTCCAGCTGAGTTGCCAAGTTTTTAACCTGGTCCGAGTAATTAGAAGGAGGAAAATGAAAGCAAATGTTTTATTATTTTGTTTTTTGTATAACTTGTTATAACAAGTTAAATTACTTGTGCCCCTGTAAGTGAGGTCGCTGTGTGGATACCCCTCTGGTAGATGGTAGATCACAGGGTGTTGGTAGATCATCTGTGGAACTGTCTATGTGGGCACTACTGGCTCAGTTTTGCACTAGTTTCATTCATATTTAACCAGAAGATCGCAGGATGTTATCCTAGGAAATTATTCCTCTGTTTCTTTCTTGCTGCCTTGTGGTGTTCTACAGTGTTCCATCTTGACACCCCTGTTGTTCTCTGTGTATATTCTTCCACTGGGAGAGATCATTAGGTGGTACAATTTGAGGTTTCACTGCTATGCAGATGATACCCAGTTGTACCTGTATTGTGCCCCTGGTGACCTTTCCACCCTAGATATGCTGAGTCAGTGTTTAGCCAAGATAAATGGCTGGATGTCCACCAACTGGCTATGTCTCAACCCCAGCAAGACAGGTTATGGTGATCATGTCGGGTCGTGGGGGTATTTTCGCTGATGGGAAACTGCCTGCCCTTGTGGCTGTTGGCCACCCCCTGTCGAAGACAAATGTGGTTAAGGATCCTGACGTTATTCTTGACAATCAGCATGATCTTGAAAAACAGGCCTCACTGGTTGTTAGAGATGATTTTTTTCCACCTCCGGAATATTGCCAGGTTCTGTCCATTCTCGACTCCCACTGACCTGGCTAAGGTTATCCATGCCTTTGTTACTAGCCAACTTGATTACTGTAGTGCTCTGTACCTAGGGCTGTCTGGAGGTTTGATGCATCGCCTGCAGCTAGTGCAGAATGCTGCAGCCAGGATATTGGCAGGTACCTCTATGCAGGACCATGTCACTCCTGTTCTGTGCTCTCTGCAATGGCTGCCTGTGAGTGCACACATCACCTTCAAGGTAGGCTTGTTAACATACAAGGCCCTACGTAGTCTGGGATCTGGCTCCTTAAAAGAGCTCCTGTTTCCGTACTCTCCTGTCCACCCCTCTACACTCCATCGAGGCTGGCTGATTGGTTGTACTACTTTCCCACTTAAAAAGATCAGGAGATAGGGCCTTTGGGGTGGCTGCTCTGCTCCTGTGGAATTCTCTTCCACTATACATTTAGGCTGCCAGCACAGTGGAGGCCTGTAAAGCCTCTTTTAAAACCTATTTATTTGATAAGGCTTTTAATCTTTGCTGATCAATTTATTTCGGGGTTGTTATTGCAACTTATTTTTATCTTTGTTTAACAGTCTGAGTCCCTGGAAAGGGCACTATATAAATAACATTTACCTTGCCTTAGCACTCTGCAGCTCCTTCCAACCCCTTCTAACCTCCTAAAAATATTTTTCTGCTGCTCCCTCCTCTCAGCACTCAAGAAGATGCCTCCTGCTCACTCCAGTGCTTCCCACCATGTTAGTTTAAGTGATTGCAGTTGCAATCCAAGCAGAATCAAACTCAGCAGACTGTTTAAAATTTAAATTTTCTCCAAACTGGTTCGCCCACTTGTGGTTTTGACTCATATATGTACTCAGGAGGAATGAGTCAAAGAGAATGGAATGAGAAACTTGGCACCCTGTACTAGAAGAACTGAAACAGGGTAGCTAAAGAAGCACTAGACCTGCACAGTAAATTATTGTATTTAATACTTAAAGATCAATGGCAACCATTTTACACATTGTAAAAATACATGACTTAAAAGCATGAATTCAGGTCCCAGTGTCTATAAGTAGTGTTTCCAGAAAATTTCATGATATTTGGTTTTGTGGTTTGCTTTAAAACAGCATTTGTTAACTTGTTCTGCTCTAACTGAAAACAGTCAGGCTGTTTCTGTCCCTCTGACTGAGACTGGGAGAGTGATGACATAATGTGGGACTAGGCTACAGCTTCAGCAATGCAAGTACCTACTTGACTGAGAAGCTGTTAACTTCCCAATTAGAACAATCAGTGAGGTTACTGTTTTCTGTTCAGGGTTTAAATTACAAACTTGGGGCAAGATTCTCAAAGATTTTGGGAACTAAGTCCCACTTCACAGCCACAGTTGCGGACCGAAATCCCTGCAGCAGCAGTGATAGCGATGCACAGCCGCTGCAGTTGCAGAAGGTGTTACGGCTGCTCCCACCAGCCGTAGCAACTTTCCGCAGCTGCGGTGATCTCCCAGGCAAAACCACCCACAAGCAGCCATAAAGCATGGAGCTGGTCATAATCCGGCTCCATCTTTGTGAATACCGACCGCTGCAGGTAACCTGCGGATCCACAAGTGGCAACCCACTTGCGCCGAGGTTTACCCGCAGCTGCGGGACTTTCAGGAGTTTTGTGAATCCTGCCCTCAGTCTCTGGTGTTAGTTCAGATGAATTAGTTGAAAATCCACATTTTGTTCTTCTAAAGAGCTGATATTTGTGTTTTAGTGCTGAATTGAAGTGGTATGCTTTTGAGAAATCAGCATATCTGGATCACAGCTGCTGCCAGTTCTTTCTCATCAAAACTCTGTTTTTCTCTGGCTATAACACTGGGTTGTTTAGTTAATGGATATAAAACAAGTCTAAAGTTTGTTAGTTCATATAAGTAGTCTGTCTTTTTAATGTAGTCTCAATAAATAGGTTCATGTAAGAACATTATTTTCCTCTCAAATTGACAGATAGGTGCCAGCCACACTCTGCTATTTCAGGCACATATACTGTATGAACTCACAATTTCAGTTTATGAGTTAAAATACATCATGCATAACTAGAAACACTACATGGCATCCTGATGCCCCCCTCTCCTACCTACAGTTGAAGCAACAGTACCCTGCTGTCCCACATGTCCCCTTTCTCCTGTCCCAAATTCAAGGATGATGCACCCTGCTGCCCACTCTTGTCCCACAGAGTTAGGGCTGCTGCACCCTGTTGCCCCATGTCCTGTCTGAACAATCAGGGCCTCAGCACCCTGCTGCCCCCTGCCTGAACAGTTGAGGTTGCTGCACCCTACTGCAACCCTTTGTTCCCCACCCCCTCAATCAGAGCCACTGCACCCTGTTCCTGTCACCACAGTTGGGGCTGCTGTTCACTTCTATACCCTAGAATCCCATGCCCCCTGCTTCCACATTTTGGGCTGCTGCCCCATGCTGCCCATGCCACCAGAGGTGGGTCTTTTACTGCACCATGCTGCCTACATCCATTTTCCCAAATGGGCAGGGCTGCTGCACCATGCACATCACATACCACAGTCAGGGCTGCTGTGCCCTGCTGCCCCCCCTCATGTTCTGCCCCGCAATCAAGGCTTCTTCACCATGCTGTAGTCTGTGTCATGCCACCCTATCCAGAGTTGCTGCACCCCATTCCAGTTTAGACAGTCAGATCTGATGTGCCCTCTTGCACCCTAGAACCCAGTTCTTCCACAGCTCTATGACTCCACAGGTAGGGTTCCTGCACCATGCTGCCCAGTGCCACCAAAGTTAGATTTGTTTGCTGCACTGCCCAAAAGAAAAAAAAACAACAGAAAAATGCTTTCATCTTGTATTATGGGGGTGAAGGATAGAGGGCATTAGGGTGCAGAAGTCCCAACTGTTTTGTCAGGAGACAAGGGAGGTGTTAGGGTATAGCAGCCTAAGCTATGGGACAGGATGCAGCAGCCACACCTGGGTCGAACAGACACAACTATAGGGGCAGAGGACAGGGGGCAGAAAATGCCCTAGCCCTTGTGACAAGTGGCAACAAAGAGCACCAGCCCTAACTGTAGAGGCAAGGGGCTCTAGGGCACAGCATGCCACAGCAGCCCTGCCTAAGTAGTCCAGAGCAGGGTGCAACAGCACTGGCTATGGTAGTAGGGGACTGTGGACAGCATGGTGCAGAAGCCTTGCCTGTGGGGCAGGACACAGGGTGCATCAGGGTACAGCAGCCCTGACTGTGGGATGGGGTGCTCATGGTGCAGCAGCCCGGCTCATTTGGAGCACTGGATGTGGATAGCAGGATGAAGCAAAAGCCCCACCACTGGTGGCATGAGGCAGCATAGTGCAGCAGCCCCAACTGTAGAGGCAAGATACAGTGGACCCTAGGGTGTAGCAGAGCTCAGCAGCACTGACTGTGGAGACAGGAACAAGGGGCAACAGGGTGCAATGTCCCCAACTGTGGGTTTGGGGAACAGTGGATAGCAGGTTGCAACAATCCAACTGTTCTGGCTTGGGGAAGCATGGTGCAGCAGCCCTAACTGTTCAGGCTAATGGTTGGCAACAGGGTGTACCAACCCCAGCTGAGTAGGAGAAGACAGTGGGCAGCAGAGTGCAGTGGTCTCGAATGTGGGACAAGAGACAGAGGGCTTGGGAAGGCAGAGGATAGGGCATCAGAGTGCAGCTGCCTCAACTATGGTGCAGGAGACAAGAAGCATCAGGATGCTATACACTGTTTGTAGTTAAATACATTACATATTTTCACACAGAAACCATCAAATAACTGAAATATGTGAGTTCATATTGTACCTGTGCCTGAACCAGCAGAGTGTGGAAGGCAATGGCCTGTCACTCTGAGAGGAAGAAACACTGTTCTTACATGTACCTATTTATTGAGGCTACATCAAACTACTTGTATGAATTAACAAACTTTAGATTTATTTTATATCCATTAAATAAACAACACAGTGTTATATAGCTAGAAAAAAGAACAGCGTTTAATGAGAAAGAACTGGCAGCAGCTGTGATACAGATAAGCTGATCTCTCAAATGCACCATTTCAATTCAGTACTGAAGCTTAAATAATCAGCTCTTCAGAAGAACAAAATGTGGATTTTCAGCTAATTCATCTGAACAAACACCAGGAACTGTCTATGTGGGCACTACTGGCTCAGTTTTGCACTAGTTTCACTCATATTTAACCAGAAGATCGCAGACTGAGTTTGTAAAAACCCTGGACAGCAAACAATTACCTCACAGATTGTTCTAATTGGAGAGTTAACAGCTCATTAGTCAAGCAGGTACTGACACTGCTGAAGCTGTAGCCTAGTCCCATTTAATAATAATAATAATAATAATAAACATTATTTGTTGAGCATCTTTCAGGAGCATCAAGGCGCTTTACATAAAAGAATAAATAGAACAAAATAAAATATTACAGACAATATAAATAGATAACTGATAAAATTCAGTATAATTGGGCAGCATAATCTTGGCGCCACAAAAATGTTTTTAGTGCTTGCTTGAAACCCCCCACAGTCACACACTCCCATAGCTGACAGGATAGAGAATTCGAAAGGGCTGGGGCTGCATACATAAATGCACGGGCCCCTGAAGACTTTAAGGACACCCTTGGAATCTCTACCAACCCCTCATCAGCTGAGCGGAGTGATCACCTGAGGTGGTAGGAGAACAGAAGCACTTTTAGGTAGTCCGGGCCAAGTCCATGTAAGGCTTTATAAGTCAGAAGTCTGACTTTGAAGGTGATCTGCCACAGAATCGGCAGCCAGTGCAGTTCACGCAGCACCAGTGTGATATGACACAACTGTGGAGTCCCCGACAACAACCAGGCTGCTGTGTTTTGCACCAGCTGCAGGCATTGGATATCAGCCCCCGGTAGCCCTAGGTAGAGGGTGTTGCAATAACCGAGGCGTGAGGTCACAAAGGTGTGGACCAGTGTAGGAAGATCACCGGCCAGAACAAGGTGCTTGACCCTAGCGATGTTCCTCAAATGATAAAAGGGTGACTTGATGACTGTCAACACCTGAGAACACAGTGTCAGCCTGTCATCAAGCACCACCCCCAGGTCCCACACCCATTAAGAGGCAAGAAGCTGGGAGCCCCCCAGGAAAAGCCTCATAGGCTGATCAGCCCCCAGCCCCCTATCTGGTGACCAGGATTCACAACCATCACCTCCGTCTTACCTGAGTTCAATGTCAGCCAGCTGGAATTCATCCAATCCTGGATTTCAGCAAGGCATTTTTTAAATACCGAGAGTGCACTGTCCTGGTCAGGTGCAAAATACAGGTAGAGTTAGGTATCATCAGCATAGCAGTAAAACCTCAGCTCATACCATCTTACAATGTCTCTGAGGGGCAGCATGTACACCGCAAACAACATGGGGGATGGCACTGAGCCCTGAGGGACCCCACATGACAGAGAGAGAGAGGGTCAGGGGAAAAAATCCCCGACACCAAGCTCTGAGTTCTGCCAGTGAGAAAGGACTTAAACCACCTGAGGACTGTACCAGACAGGCCACATATGAACCTCAGGAGCTCAAGCAGCACCCTGTGGTCCATGGTGTCAAATGCAGAAGAAAGAGATCCAGAAGTACCAAGATGGAGTGGCTTTTTTGATCTCTCGCCATCAGGAGATCATCTCCCTCGCTTCATGCTTCTGATGTCATCACTCTCCCAGTCTCAGTCAGAGGGACAGAAACAGCCTGACTGTTTTCAGCTAGTGCAGAACAGGTTATTAAATGCTGATTTAAAGAAAACCACAAAACCAACTTGCATGACATTTTCTGGAAACACTACTCATAACACAGGGACTTGAATTCAGACATTTTAGGCTTTTTTTAAACAATGTGCAAAATGGTTGCCATTGATCTTTAAAGGGGCGGTGTGGTGAGTAGGTAGTTGCAGCTAGTGTGTTTCAGTATTTGGTTTTAATGGTTGCTCACCTTGTACAGAATACAAGTGTAACCCCCCTGCAAATGAGGGTTCCCAAAAGACTTCCAGGAGCTTGCTTGAATGCTCCAAGCCTAAATGGTGTTTGGCGTTTAAGCCATTTATCTGTGAGTGTTTTTAGAGCCTCTGGTACTGTCTGTTTAAGAGCTGTCTACTTGCAGACATAATTAGTTTGTATGGGGGGACTGTGTGTTTCTCTGCTTGAGTACCACTCGAGC
Organism: Neoceratodus forsteri; assembly: GCA_016271365.2. Taxonomy (NCBI): domain Eukaryota; kingdom Metazoa; phylum Chordata; order Ceratodontiformes; family Ceratodontidae; genus Neoceratodus; species Neoceratodus forsteri. The sequence goes on along the minus strand of CM057452.1, from coordinate 979,637,883 downwards.
TGCTGCCAATTCACTCCATTTTTGCAGTCACTAGGAGTGCAAAGGGAACGTATCTGAAAGATGTAACTGTTTGCCAGAAATCATTTAGAGCAATAATGAAAATACAGTTTGTCTAACCTGCTTTCTTTGCAGTCAGAACTGTGTTTGCCTAGTTCCCCATTCTAGTTTTGAACTGCTGAACTGGACCAATCAGTGTGAGTTAAGGTAGCTCTAAACTGGTGCCTTGGACGAATCAGAACTTGGACTCATAATCTGAGCCAGCCACAAGAGGATTGTATGGGCAGTGACTCTGGGAGATGTAGTTTGGACTTCGGCGCCTTTTTGGACCAACAGGGGCAGTCTATTGTGGTGACAGCCAATCCAGCCAAGAACTGGGAGGAACTCAAAGGAAGTGCCCGTTTTGTCTGCTGGAGTTTCAGTTGAGCTCTGGCAGTGAAGAGGAAGGAGCCCTGTGCTTTTGGTGTGCAGTTTTAGTCGGAAGCGTGTGTAAGGCCCAGAGTTCGGTCTGCAGCTTGTGTAACTGCTTGTTAGGACTGAATCCATCCTGTGAAGAGAATCAAAGGATATCTGAGAGTAGAAACCAGGCTCACCCTGTAGAAGACTGGAGAAATTGCTGAATGCACTCGGTCTATCGGAACTGAATCTGCTGTGTGTTCTCCGGGTATTGTGCAGTAATTACGATCAGGATAGAGAAGCAGCCTGCCTGGTATAGTACTTACTGTTTACCATATAAATGTGTGGGAGGCTTGTGTAGCTCAGTGAATCCTGCTGCCATTAAGGACTTTTGCCTGTTACTGTTTACCATATAAATGTGTGAGGAGGCTTGTGTAGCTCAAGTGAATCCTGCTGCCATTAAAGGACTTTTGCCTGTTGCAGTTTGCCATATAAATGTGTGAGGAGTCTCGTGGAGCTCAAGAGTAGCCCTGCTGAGCGTTGAAGGACCCTATCTTGTTTGGAGGTCGTGAGTACTAATTCAGGGTCGCTCCCTGTTGAATTGCCACATTGAATCCAAATGGAATTACTGTACTGCTGACTGTTTAATTTTCTTTTCTCTGTGAAAGGGCCCTACCAGCTGCCACGGTTTGGACTAGCCACTAGGGCTTGGGTACCCAGGACAGTAACTGGTAGGGATAGGCCTTGCACAGAGCCATAAATAGATGAGTAAAGTGATAAGCTAATTAACCTGATTTCCCCTGTCCTTGTTATATCCCCTAAATAAATCAGAGCTGCTTGTTTCAGCAAAGTTATACTGCCTGAGGTATTTGTCTATGTTAAAGTATTGTACTGTGATTGTTGCACTGTATCTGCTTATTTTACAGCGGGTCCCAAAGCCTGAACCAGTCCTGGGGGTAAGTGTATACTGTGAAGGTAATTCTGGTATACTGTGTGGGCCACTAGTGGGAAGAAAGGGGGGTTGCAGTGTCCCAGAGGGCTGTGACCAAGTTAGTTTAACTATTGAAAACCCTGACCTCTGGGTGGAGGCACCCGCCATCGGATCCAGGCCCCTCAACCTGTTAGTGGCAAATCAGGCAGGGGTAGTAGCCCCTGGGATAGCGCCATCTAGGGGTTACACAAGCAAGGTCAAACCAGAGGCCCAGTAGAATGGGTCTTTAATAGGTGCCCAGAAGTAGGAAGCAAGGGAGAGTACTTCTGGATGGTGAAGCAACAGGAAGTATTTAATAAGATCTATTTTACAAGCAATAGTGAGTCAAGTTATGTTTTTTGAAACTGATGTCTGATGTTTGTTTGTCTTTTTGATACTTGGGACTCCACTGTAAATGAGCCACGCTCTTGAATGCTTCCCTTATTCTTATGCATAAAAAAGATTTACTACTACTACTGCTACTACATGCAGTACTGATCGTGGCATTCTGTGACGTGTAACTCAAGTGCCAGGAATTAAAGGAAGAAGGACTTCAGAGGAAAAGGGGCAAAGGCAGCAAATGTTTGCTACAGTGAAAGTTTGTTTTAATTTTTCTCAAAGTTTATAGTCAATACACGTATGGCATGTGCACACAAACCAGAGAATGGGGGCTCAGCCAGATGGTGATCTGGAAAATTGGGTGAGGGGGATGTCCACTGTGCAAGAGGTTTGTGATCCTCACTGTGGACATGGGTGCCCTCATAGTAAAGGTGTAGCAATGGAGTGGATCAGGAGGTGATCCACCGGGTAGCTCAATGAGTCTGAGCTAGTGAATGAACCATGATAGGAAAGGTGGCAGAGGGGAATAGCAGAGACCTAAGGTGGTCCTCAGTGGTGGTGTGACCCACAATAAGTTATGCACAGGCAGGAGTATTTCAAGACAGAAGCTGCTGTCAGTATCCTGACAGGAATGCTTTCAACCAACAAGATCCTGCCTTAGAAAACTAGGTAAGGTAGAAGTAAAAGGGAGAGAAATTAAGTTACAGTGATCAGGGATTCCACGGTTAGAAAGATGGAGAGGCTGGTCTGTTTCTCAAGCCAGGAGGAAAGATCCATGCTGCATTTGTCAGGACTCTCAGGAGCAATAAGAGACAGGCTAATCCCACATTTAGAGAGACTGGCCTGGGCTGAGGACAGATGGCTGTAGAAATGACTAGACTTTTTGCTGTCTAGAAAAAGTTAAGGAGATATTCAGGGCCATTGTTAGTCAGTTGAAGGCAGCTGAAGATGTGGTAGTCTTCTCTGCTGGGTACCCAGTAAACACTGGAAGCTCTCACGAATAATTTAAGGATATATACTCTATATTTATACCAGTGGACATGGTAGGTTTATTTATTATTTATTTATTAAATTTTGGTGACCAGGTAACCACGCTGGGCCTCGGAGGTCCCTTTTTCAGGGGCGACCCGGGATTACATGGCATAGGTAAAAGACACTGTAAGAATGACAATTGTACAATATGATACAAATTATACAGTAACGAACAGTCAACTGGTTACAAATTCTGAGATCGGCCTGATAACATAGGAGAGATGACAAAATTATGCAGTATGATACAGACTTCACTGTAAGATTCAGACAACTGGTTAAATATGCTGAGAACGGCCTGAGTTTATGTTGGGTAAAGGTGTTGGCAAGTGGGTGGCTAGATGCGGGATGTCAGAGATGGGTGAGTCCCAACTTACATAGTGCAGTTTACTGAGGGGAGTGCTGTTTACACAAGGTGGTAATGTTGTGCAATGGTCTTCAGATGGCCGTAAGGTGGTCCCTGGAGCCTAGCAGCAGCATTTGGAGGTTGTGATCAGGTGGGCCTTGAGCCTGGTGCAGAAGCTTTTGATTGATGGTGCTTCTTATACCCCAGGAGGGAGGGAATTCCATAGGGTAGGTGCTGTGTGGGCAAAGGATTTACCTCCCGCCATGGTTCTTACTCTAGGGACTGCGAGGAGAGTATGATCCATTGAGCAAAGGGATCAGTGGTTGGTCTTTCTCACAATGAGTCCAGATAGGCTGGGAGGGGGGGATTGGCTAATTAATTTGAAGGTTTGGCATAAAAGAGGGTACTGGAGACAGGCTTCCAGTGAGGGCCACTTCAATTGCGATTGTGTGTCTCAGTGGTGTTTTCTAGGGTTGGGCTGGGCGGTGAACCTAACCACCTTATTATACAGGGCCTGTAGTCTATTCATCTCAGTCCTTGCTACTCCCTGTAGTACTGGGGCTGCATAGGTGATTGTCAGAAGGAGGACGCTGGTGGCGATGGAGACCCTGGCTTCCAGTATCAGCTGTTTTTTCAGTCTGTAGAGGGTGCATAGTTTCCCATGTAGGGTTTTTGTAACAGGTTACAAAGCTAACCTGCTTACAGGTTGTAACCTGTAAACAGGTTAGCTGTTTATTGGCCTGTACCTAGTCAGACAACTGAAAAGCAGTCAGTTGAGCATACTTTATGTTGGGCCTAACAGAACAACAGAATATCAGCCACTACTACAGTATACTATCACACACACAAACACACACACACAAACATGGTGGATGCAGCCAGCGGGCGCATTAAGTTGGGTGCCAGTTTTGTATTATCAGGTACACAGTACATACAGAGAGTAAAAGCAGAGCTGCATCACCAGTAGGTTCTTTGCCTCTCTTTCCACCCTCAACCACTGATTTGGGTACACATAGGAGCACTTTTGGATTACCTCCCCGACCAGATAGCTGCAGAAGCTGTGTGGGAGAGAAAGGTGCTGTACCGGACTGACCAGGGAGACCACAGGACTGTGAGACTCGGGCAACCTTGAAGCAAGACTCTAACACAGTTTCCAAGTGAAAATTAAGGTAAAATTTACTAAACTGTTTTGACAACTTACAGACACAGCATGCATAAGAAACAATTGCAATTCACAATAACAACACACAATTTTGCAAATAATATTTTAAATTGAACAAATACCTTGAGTATTAATCCTCTGTCATGTTATATTCCCACAGGTCCGTACCTGCTATCTTAGGAGACTGTAGCCTATTTTATCACTCACCAGCCCCACTGTTACTTTAATAGCAATCCAGCATTGGGCCACCCCTTAGATCTCAGTCACTGCACATTCAGTTTATTTGTCTTAAGGGTGTGCAGTGACTACTAGGCCTATACCCACCTCAGTCAGCTCCCTCACCTCTTATCACCAAATACCCTTCCCGGGTATCTAATACAGAAATACTTAACTCTATATTGCTTATACACTCTATTCTCTATTCTTCTATGTCTCTACACTCTAGAGGGCACGAGTGGAAATTGAAGGGCGGAGTGCTCAAGAGGGACATCAGAAAGTATTACTTCCCAGAGAGGGTGTTGGAACCTTGGAATAGATTACCTCCCAAGGTGGTGGCTGCAAAATCAGTATCATGCTTTAAGCACAGGTGGGACAAGTATTGGGAACAAACACATAGCACTGGCAAGGGCTAGGCTGGGTGTATAGGAGGACAGAACACCAGTGCACAATAGGTCCCGAGATACCTCACTTGGGCAGACTCAGTGGACCACAGGTCTCCTTCTGCCATCATTGCCTATGTTTCTATTCACTTATACTCTAAGCATTTCACAAGAGCATTCACTTTGCTTTACATAAGAATTACATTACGGCATTCACAATATATGCCCCCCCCAAGTCTCTAAATTCCTTCCTTCCTTCAGTTGTTGGACTGTAGTCCATGAAGCAATAGATATTCCAGAATTTAATATGGCAGATGACTGTCCCTCTTGAACTAGTCCAACAATTAAATTAAAATTACTGTACCACTTTCCTTAAATTTCTAGACAATGTTGGTGACTTGGACTCTCTGGAGATTGCAGTGGATCTGTGCTGTTGATCCTCAAAGATGTCCTGGTTGCTTGATGCAGATGCAAACTTGCTTGATGCAGCTGAAGACATTTAAGAAAAAAAAAACAGGCACTCAAAGCAGCAGGCTAATCTATTCTGTCCCTGCTTTCACTTTACTGCCCTCTTATCCCTAACACTGGGATGAAGCTGATCCCCTATAGTCTACAATAGTTAACTGAGGGTTAGTTTTCCAAGCCCTACCTACAAGTAGGTCTCGGTAGGCTGAACTCCCTCTGGACAGGTCTGGTCCTTTCAGGTTTGTCTCCCTGATTTATCTCCCCCAAAATAAACTGTTCAGCTCCTTCTATGCCCCCGGAACATTCCATTCCTTTCAAATCCTGCTCACTGAGTGGACAGGACCCTGTTCCAATCCTTTAGCACCAATCGGCTTTGATTCTACACTGGAATCCTGCAGCAGGATGAGCCACAATAGAATCCCAAGTTTGAATTCTCAACTGCCTTTCTGAAAATTCCAAGCCTGCACTGCTCTGTTAATTTGGATTCATTATAATTGTCCATCACATTAAGCAGAATAAAATTACCTCAAAATAAAATGTAATCACATTCACACCTTCTCCATAAGAAAGCTCACACTTCTTTTGGTCCTCCTGGTCTCCAGTTGCATTCTGTTTGCAGTTGGCGGCGGATCTGTCATATAATGCAGCCGAGTGGAAACTGATATGGTCTGACATATATAAATATATTAAACAGGACTGATTGTGCTTGATATAGTTCAATATATTGCATAATTTATATTATACGCCACTCAGACTGTACTGTGTGGGGATTCATTCTACTGCCACTTGCCATAAATGCTCTCAGGAGGACGGTTCACTTATCCACATGATCTGGTCCTGTCCAGGTGTGGCTTCCTTTTGGAATATGAGCAAACAATTTTTTTCCATTTTTATTGGTCACACTGAGTATTTTTCTTTACCAGTGTACGTTACTGGCAATTATACAACCATCAAATCTCGAAGAAATACAGATCTCAACATACATCAAATCTCGGCACCACTGTGCATATATGACTTTTTTACAATGCTTTTTACAATCTATCGTACCATTTACTTGCATTTATACTGCCTTTGCCTAATTACTGTGCACATAATTGACATAGTATGTTGATCTCACCTAAATTGCAATTTGTTGTACATAATACTTGAAATCGTATGTTGATCTCACATATATTGTATTACCTATTGTTTGTCCCAGGTCCACCTTGAAAATGAGCTTGCTGGTTAAATAAAGATTTTGATTGTTTGATTGATGGCTCTCAGTTCAGCAGTAGCCAAACTCCTTCTTCTCAGACACTGGATTAGTGATTCTCTTCTGGCTCAGAAGGAATGGCTCCAAGAAATGCTTTTGGCAATAAATGCCGAGAGAGTGATTGCTTTACACTTTCACAATCTCATGAAGTTTCATACTCTCTGGGACCCTATTTTGAGCATCTTGGCAGGGAGGTGACCTGTGGTGGAGGCAGTAATTCTCTTACCCCCGTGGAGGGTAGGCAAGCTACCTAGTGGACCGCTTCCAATTTTGATTGGCCTTTAAGTATCAGATAAATATTCCACACCGTTCCCAATTAAGTGTATGAGGTTCAGCTTCCATGTTGGTGGGTGGGAAGTGATTTGTGGGGGTAGTGGGGGATTGTAGGGGTGGTGATGGAAATGAATCAATTTCTTTGACTCGTATTAAATGGTTGCTATGTTGGGGTGGGGGGGTTGCATTGTTTTCAGTGTTTCTTTTGGTTCAGGTATTTTTGTTGGTTCTTTAGGTTTCAATATATAACAACTGACTGTATTGGATTGTTCCACTGTAATTGTACCATCAAGTTAAGTTTCAATAAAATTTACTTAATTGCAAAAAAAAAAGAAATAAAGAAAGATCACAGTTCTGGCTTTCTCCAGTATTTTTATTAACAAATAGGGTTAAGAGATCATTAAATCATTAGCTTATAATTTTTTACCCTGTGAGAAAAAGACAGCTTGCTGTTTACAGTAACTCTCATACTAAACAAGGATATAATCACTACCAAAACTAAGCCATTTCCCTTTAAATATGCATGTTCCCTTTTCTCTGGAGCTCAAATAAATTAAATATTTACTTGAGGTCTGAGCCACCTTCCGCATGTGTCCCAAGGGCTCTAGTAATTACTTCTGCCCTGGAGCACTCTTCCTTTCCTGGCTGCTCCTTCAACCTTCCTGCCTACCAGCATGGCTTCTGGGCTAAAGCTTCTCCTCCCATACTTCTCCACATTAACAGATCAGCAGCCACTCCTTCCTAAACTTTTAATCGGATTAGACTATTTTTACCTGATAGCCCACCTTTTATATCCATAGATCTGCCAAGTTTGGTTTTAATCCAACTTAAAATGGCTTGAAAGTGCCTTTAAAATGTTACACATTGTTACATTTTAAATTATGCTGACTCACTGTCCAGTAATACTTTACTTTTAAACTGCTGTTTTGTAAACTGAACAATCATTTGGCATAAGATACATATGTGTGTCTACATGACACTGTACTCTACCCCTCTGTGGCTTTAGTTTACTTGTTTAATCTGCTTTGTGCTTATTTACTTCAAAGTTTGTGCTTGGTGCTTGTCCCTACTAGTAGCCTTCCCTGATGCTCATCCTGGCATCTGGACTCTGCTTTATGTTTTGGGAGCCCATCCCCATTTCACAATGTGTGCCCCCTTATATTTATTAATATTTTTATATAGCCAGTCCCTAGATTCACAACCTGGCACTTGACCTGCCAAACTATTCATTTATGTGAACTATCTGGTTTCCTGTCATCGAGAGGAGCACACATCTCTGCGTGCTTCCCTTTCGTACTAACTATCGCTCCATCAGGCCTTAGCCTGCTCTGTGATTGCACTCATGGTATGAGCTGAGCCACTCCATTGGCTCAACAAGGGCATTCCCCTTATAGCACAGTAGCGCTGCCACTATGGAGCTGAGACTTGACTCCTCACCACCACTCCTTCACTAACTGCTCTTTTCATCACCTCAGTGCCATGCAGTTGCAGCTCTACAATTGAAAAACAAAATGAAGTCTGCAACACTGCTTGAAAAACAATTAAACACAGGAGGCATACTATTTACAGAATTTTAAAAAAGAGGCATTATATTTACATAGGTTGTTTTAAACAGCATCATAATGGCCCCACATTTACCTCTGGACCACCAGGGCTACTAAACAACAAAAAGGGCAAACAAAAGACAAGCCAGGGTAACTAATCTAATAGCCCATGGCTACCAGAAATTTCTGCTCCCACTATTTCTTTACAAAAGGGTGGCAGACAATATTTAAAATGGCAAAATAGTGTGTACAGGCTGTAAGGGTATAGGCCATCTCCCCGCTCCTTGGCTTTCACCTGCTGGTACAATTCATGATATGCTCACATTTCTTCTATTTTACATAGGGTTGGATCTCCCAATGGGCAAAATCTCTACAGTTCAGAACCTACCATCAGGTGACACCCTAGAAGTTAAGTTGCCCAAAGTACTTTTTAGTGAAACAGTAATTCCACAACTGTTACAATACTGCTACATCATTGTCACAATACCCTTTCATCTAGGGTCTGAAACAGTTCTCCAATAAGTACTTGTATGTTTGTTTTGTTTGTTCTGCTTTACCAGGAAAGTGGAACAGATGAAGAATTTCATGAGGCATATAAAGTAAGAAAAATGAACATGGGAATTGAAATCAGAACATCTGGGGCCAGATTCACAAAACTTTGCCTCAGTGCAAACACAATTTGCACAGCGCAGACTGGGTTTTGCTCCAAGCTGGTATTCATAAAAGACCCATTTGTACCCTCAAACCAGGTTTGCACAGGGACAAAGTCTGGAGGGGACGGCAATGAAAATTGGGGGACCTGCATATTGGTGCAGTCCCATCCACAAAGTATTTTTTTCTCACAAGGGCCATTTCAGGGGTTCCCTTGAATGGAAAAAATAATGCCTAGAAAAATCTCCTCTTAACTCCGCTCAACCCTAGTGATTGGCAAAAGTACTGCCCCCTTGCCAATCGCCATCCCAAATAATAAAAATAACTTATCCTGGTAGTCTAATGGTCCCTCCTCCAGTCTGTGATCGCAATTCCCTTAATAATGAATGGTATGCCCTGGTAGTCTAGTGTTCCCACCCTTCCCCCAGTTGCTGTCCTGTAATATGACACACAATTTCCCTGGTAGTCTAGTGGTCCCTCCCCACTCCCCTGTCTCTGATTGCCATCCCATAATATGAAATAAAATATCCCTGGTAGTCTAGTGGTCTTCCCCTCCCAATCTACGATTGCTGCCCCATAATATGAAATAAAATATTTCCCTGGTAGTCCAGTGGCCCCTCCTTCTCTTGCAATCTCCATTTGCTGTCCCAGTATAATAATAATAAGAACTATCCCTGGTAGTCTAGTGGTCCCAACCACCTTCCATTGTTCTCTGATCCCCATCCCATAATATTACACAAAATGTCCTTGGTAGTCCAGTGGTCCTTCCCCACTCCTGTGCTCTCCAATCGCCATCTTGGTATAATAATAAGAAATATCCCTGGTAGTCTACTGGTCCTTCCCCCCCTTCACCGATTGCCATCCTGGTATGATGACAAGAATAACCCTGGTGTTCTAGTGGTTCCCCCACCCTATCCCTGATCCCTCCCTGCCATGCCATTAATAATAACCCTGGTGGTCTAGTGTTCCCTCCCCACCCATCTCCAATTTGCCCCATATGAAAAGCATATTTTACCTGGTGTTTAGTGTACCACCCCCCACTCCAGCAGGTAACGTCCCACCCCCCCACTCCCCCCATCCCAAAATCAAGCCAGTGACTGGCACAGCCCTCCTTTTACCACTGTGGCCATACACTGACTGAGCTGTCATGGAGCATGTATTGTATATAGTGCATGCTCCATGACAGATCATTCAGTGGCTGACTGACTGGAGATCAGGGGAGAGGGTGTCTCCACTGGACTGCCAGAGAAATATTTTACATCATATTATGGAATGGCAATTGGAGATTGGGTGGGAGGGACCACTAGACCACCAGGGTACTGGATTTATAGAGATGGGATGGCGATTGCTGAGGGGAGGGGTTGTGCTATACTCATTGCAACCTATGCAAATGGGCCCATAATGGGAAGTCAAATGGCTACCTAGTGCCTTGCATGTCCAAAGGACTTATTTGCATGTCTGACTTTGTGAACTGCAACTAGCACAGCAAAGCTATACATGGACTGGGTTATTCCTGGTTCTAGGTTGGGGCAGTGCTACAGGGCTCCACCTGGCTCCTATTCAAAGTCAGATAGCACAGAGCACCTTTTGGACCCTGAGCAATCGCAATGCAAAATTTTACATTGCACTTTGTGATTTTTGGTGAATCAGGTCCCTGCACAGTAAAAATGAGCTATTAAAGCAGAGAGAAATATAAATCAAGTTAAAGAAATATACATTAACTCTAGCAGAATATGTTAAATAACACAATTCTCTGGGCCCTTGTACATCTATAGAACCAAATTTTGAATTCACAGCACCTGATAATTGAAAAAAGAAATGATTCTAGAGAAAAATGTTATCTAGACATTATGCATATAAGCATACTGAAGATGCATTTATCATGGAGTCTAATAATATAGAGCAGAAACTGAGATAAGCATTTGTTAATGCCGAATGTTGTTTGCTGGCATTAGCAGTGGAAGTGCAGGAGTTAGTGAGATGCAGAATAGGAATGGCAGTGAAGTATTGAACTGACGCCAGCTCCACCCCCACCCTGCAGAGATGGACAGACATTGGGATGTGCCTTTGGGTTGTCGCCCATAACAGTCATGACTTTTCACCTCACCCTACCCTGCAGACACTTACCAGTGTCAAAGTGTGCTTTGGGGTGTCTGGGCTTTACACTCACCTCATTCCTTAAGGAAATACACTGCAATGGGTGCAGTATAGGAGAATGGGGTGAACTCTGGGGCCAAAGGGTCCAAGATGCACCTCAATGCCTGTCATTGGCTGCAGGGTGGTGGTGGGGGTGGAATGGCATGAGCATTACTGTTGACAATCCCAAGTTACATGCCTCATGCCTGTCAGTCCTTACAGGGTAGGGTGTTATGGTCAAAAACCTTAATGCCCTGGGAGTTTATTTGTATTTTTACTCCAAGTTTTCAACATGGGCTTTTCGTGACCCCACCACATGAACAGTGACACTATCAGTTCATTAGCTGAAAGGTGATTTTGCACAGCGACTGTGCCATTTGGCACCACAGGTGCAAAATCACATTTCAAACAGGATGTGAAAATTTACAGCTGTACTGTTCAGGAGGAGGTGTAAAAAATGTCATTATAAAATGGCACGAGAAAATCTAGAAATCTCATTGGCCAAGAGACATCAGCTGACTGTACATTAAGTCTCCATATACACACATTCATTCTGGTCCTAAACCACAACACACAATAAGCAAATCAGTCCTCCTACAACCAGAACTATCTTCCATCAGTCTCCCTAGATCCAGAACTGATTTTCCATCAGAAACATAGCTGTTACCTTTACACTGTAAAAACCTTCAACTGAGCCCTAAAAATAAAACTACCTTAAATAAAAAATAAAACAAATTAATTAAATGTGTTTTCCTTGATCATCACACTCTTCTTACACACATAAACAAATTAGAAACTATAAGTATTGTTTACAGTTTTCATTACAACTGTTTCTTTGTTGACAGTGAAAAATCACTCTTCTATTTTTATCTGTTCATTGGGGAAATCTCTTCTGCTTTCCCTGACAGTGAGATAATTGAGTATGTGGCTTTAGAAATGGCCTTTGTGTGTGTATATACAGTATGTTAGAAGAGGAACATTCTGCCAGTGGAACAGAGCAGAATTTTGAATCCCTGTATTCCATGGTAAACATTCCATGATAAACATTCCATTTCTTGAATGTGGGGAAACACAGAGAAAAAACACAGAATGAAGAAAGTAAGCAATACTGCTATGTAAACAAAGGGAAAAGGTGGTAAATTACCCTGCTGTTTAGCTTTTAGGACAGAGCAAGCAGTTCATGATGCTGTCAGTGAGTGTGGCAGTTTTGAACAACACTCATGCCTGCAACATAGGGGAACTGAGAAGCCTCTGTTATGGCTTCCTTTTAGTTTTGTCTACAGAGTGAGAAGAGTAAAATAAAGTAAGGGGCTATGTGTCATACTTAGAATGAGGAAAACAGCATTTGTGAATTGTTGTGGCTGGCAGGAGAATATGAAGCTTAAGTGGGCAGTGAGGCACACACTGCATAACATTACTTTAATCTAGCACCAATAGGCGGAAGGACTGTTTTATGTTAAAAGCACAGATTCACTTACATTTTTACTTATTTAAATGTGTTTCAAAATAAAAAAAAATGCTTTTGAAAATAAAGGGCCATTTTATAAGTTCAATAAGACACTCCGGGGTTGTGCATTACTGTGTGATAACTGCACTCCTACGGATAACCGGCATTTGACCTACGGCCTCGTTCCTAACTACTCCCCTAGCAGTGTGGTTATCACACTGTAATGTACACCCCATTGTGTCTTATTGCTTACATGTTGAAAATCTGGAGTGAAAATACAAAAAAACTGGTGAAGTCACCAGCGTGCATAGAAACTGCGCATTGCATACCCATAATGTAACTAGTATGGGGATTTTTTACAGCAGATTTTCAACATAGGCATTTTTGGACCTCCACTCATGAACAGTGTCAATGTGATTTTTTAATCTGTCTCAAACACTGATTTCCCACAGCAACTGCGCTATTCTGTGTTGGAAGTGTGAAAACACATTTTGGCCAGGGTGTGAAAAATGACAGCTATACTGTTCCTAATGAGGTGTAGAAAAATGCCAATGTTGAAAATCTGGACTGAAAATATTATGAATACATGAACTTACGAGAGTGCGTGGAAATTGCACAATGCATGCTCTTGACACAGTATTTTATGGACTTTTGTCACCAAATTTTCAACATAGCCAGTTTAAGACCTCTGCTCATGAACAGTGTCACTGTGATTTTCTTAATTTGTCCTGAACATTGATTTTACACACTGACCGTGCCATTGTGCGATACATGTGAGAAGACACATTTTGGGCAAGATGTGAAAAATGACAGCTGTACTGTTCATAAGGAGGTGTGGTAAAATGGCAATGTTGAAAATCTGGAGTGAAAATATTAATTCTCGAAGTTGCAAGTGTGCGTAGGAACTGTGCAAGGCATGCTTTTAAAACAGTCATTTTGGGGAATTGTTTCACCAAATTTTCAACATAGGATTTTTGGGGGCCTACCTCATGAACTGTGACACTGTTGTTTCAGTACTCAGTCTCAAAAGGTGGTTCCACGCAGTGACCGTGAAATCACCTTTAGGGACTGAATAACAAAATGACAGTGACTGAGTTCATGAGGTGGGATCCCAAGAACCCCATGCTGAAAATTTGGTGAAAACATGGCTGCGATATGCACCAAATCATTGTACTCCTCATTTTGAAAGTGAGGTGAGAAAAATCAAATTCAGATTCATAGAAATGGCTGGACAGAGTGGAGTGAGGAGTACATTTTTAAAAACAATGCAGTTTTTTGCTAGATAAGAATTGACCAAGTGTCAACAATGCTCCAGATAATCTTGGCAGGTAGGAGTAATTTACTCACCAGTTTTAAAATATAGTGAGTAAACAAAACTGGGATGCATACAGGTGCTGTAAATCTGGGAAAAAACTGCTCATTTTGAATAACCAATTATGTTATGAAGCACTATTCTTTGGAGTGTGGCATAAAATGACCAATGTTGAGAGAGTATTGGTACTCATTAAAAAATTCTGAAGAGTATTTCCCAAAATGAGATGAGTAAAACAGGTTGGTACTTCCCTTATTTGGAGCTCTAGGAACAACAATTAGAAAATATTGGCCAGTACTACTTAATGATTCTATTTTATCAACAGAATTAACAGCCTCATAATTACATTTTCAAGAGTAGATAATCTTACAGACAGGCTAGTACTATACATATGCATTATGTTGAAATCAAACCTGAAGCAACCTATTGGCTATGGTTACCCCCACCCCCAAAAGGATGTTTCAATGTGGGAAATGTAACATCTGTGAGTTCCACTGTCAGAGTAATATATTCCAGCTTGAAGGTTATAAAAACACTGTTTGACAAAATATTTCTTAATTGCAGCAGATCTGGACTCTGAGGACAGACAATGTCAACAACAAAATAAAAAAATCAAAGGGCATCTTTTTTTCTATAAATAGCATCTTACCGGGGGGAGCCAAGGCCAGGGTCGGCCCTCCCTCTATGCACGCCTGTGTGTGTGTGTGTGTGTGTGTGTGTGTGTGTGTGTGACACAGAGAAAGAGAGAATGTGGGGGTGGCAGTGGGAGATGACAGCTACAGACTGTTTTTACAGAACACAGCTGATTGTGATGTGAGTTTCTTTGAGCATAGTGGCATGCTCATTAACTGGCCCTACTGAAGCAATGTGTTTCTTGCACATGCGTGCAAGCAACAAAAAAATAACAGAAGAATGCCAGAATAAAAAAGTCAGTGAATATGCTGAATTCATAAGTAAAATCAACCAAGGCTTAAAAGAATATAAGAACAATGTAATTAATTAGAAATTGACAACATTTTAATAATTTCTAGGAGATTACAGAGACAGTAGAGACCATAGTGGGAAAGAGAGCCTTTCTAAACAAGAAATTTCCTGTACCACGAAAACTTGAAATCCTCCTTCTATAGTTTGTATAATAACCTAGAAACAGAGGGCAGAAAGTGTTACAGAAATAGGACTTTTAGGTAAGTTCCAAGGAGAATACAATGACAGGGAAGAAACAAAGGGTACTACAAATGGCAGCAAGAAAAGAGATGGAGGCACCAGAAGATTCTCCTCGTACATCAGGGGATGAGGCATCAGGAATACAGAATGAAAGGGACTGAGAGGGTAAAAGATTCAGGACAAGAGATAGAAAAAGGCAAGAAACTACAGTAAGAATGAGAGTAGCCTACATAAATAAGGTTTTTAAAAGAAAAACTAGAGATATACAATCTTTCAAGTAGAGAACATACTAAAACTGAGGAAAGGATCCTTAGCAAACGACTAGCATTCTGGACTATGAGAAACTTTTTTTTTCAGTGTTAAACTAGACCTACAATGTTTTTATAGAAAGCTGAGACTGAAAGGGTGTTTTGAGACAGCAAAAACAAACACCAGGATAAGTATTTTGAGCAAATCATTAAGCTATAAAGCATTTTGGTTCCATCAGGAACAATACCACCAGATAATTAAACTGTTACAAATTAAGTGGATAAAGATACTGGGCTCAAATTCTAAAGGTCAGAGAATGACACAAGGTGCTTGCACCAGAAAAGAATGATGAAAGGAACAAGCTGCATCAAAACTTGCATCAGTTCCAATGTTCTAATGCTGCTTGTGTCAAAAGCGGAACTACCTATGCCAAAGTGGCACATGCATCAGGCTTGCATTACAAAAATGGTGCACTATGTCACAATGGGACTTACATCAAAACCTGATGCACCGTTCCCTTTTTTTTTGATTTTTCAAAGGTGGATGCTGTTGACACTACACCGAAGATACATTCCGCTGTTAGACCATCCAGAGCTGGTCTAACTGACACTGCAGCATATAAAGTAGAGGGTAGATTATGTAGCAGGTTGGTTATACAGACAATATTCCTCTGCAGGACGAGTTTAGAGTGCTTTGGGGGCTTAACATATCATTATCATAGCCATTTCATCACCTGTAATTTTTGACTCCGCTTGTGTGAAATTCTCGTCTCATGCATTGTCTTCTTGATGCATCTTATATCAAATTCTCCATTCATGCATTGTCTTCTTGATGCAGCTTATATCAAATTCTCTATTCAAGCATTGTCTTCTTGATGCAGCTTATATCAAATTCTCTATTCATGCATTGTCTTTTTGACATAGCTTGCATCGTTCATGCTCCATGCATCACTCACCTTTTTGACTCAGCTCAAGTAATTCTCACCCCCTGCATCACCTTTTTGGCTCAGCATATGTCATTCTTGCCCTAAACATTACCTTTTTGACTTAACTTAAGTCAATCTAGCCCCACGCATTCTTGACTCAGCTTGTGTCATTCTCTCCAGTGGTGATGTATTTTTGATGCAGCAGACCTCTTGCATCATTTGGGAGGGATTTTGCCACAAAAAAACTTTCTTCTTGCAAAATATGTTACACAGTGTTTGGTGAACTGGGATCTGATGTAAGGTGGTTGGTTGATGAACCTTGCATCAGTCTGAGAGCCCTTTGAAAATCCAACCCATAGAGTGGGTCATAATGAATCAAGCAAGCAATATAAAAGTACAGTCTTAGTATGCATGAGCTTGCAGCCTTAGGAAGCATAACAAATAACAATTGCATACTTATCAAAAAGGTCAGTAAAGTTGGAAACATAATAGTGCAAAACTACTGTCTGAAACAGGGAACTCTGAGAATTATTAAAAAACTAAGAAGAATCCAGTGGATGATTTTAAGAGGCTTATCACAGAAACCCTCTATGAAGGTAGAAATAGAAATGTTATTAATGATTGTAGAATAAAAGCATTATTTAACATAATTCTGTTTTCTACTCTCTGTTTACCAATCATAGCTGGGACTGACTTCCTGCTGGAGCATTTCTCTGTTTATGTGGAACATACAGAATTATACACTGCCAACCATACTGAGGTTGGGAAGATCGAACCACCCACAATCACAACCTCCCAGATCCAGCATACCCCAGCAGACCCAGACCAATAAGAAGATGGTGTTCAACTGTACTGAGTCTGAGTTTGCCATGGTCTGCCATTCTGGGACTGTTTAGTTCCTTTAAACTACTTCTGGAGTCTTTTGTTCTCTACTTAGAAATGTACTGGCAGTCAGGTAAGTTAGTGGTGACTAGTGAGATAAAGATAACATATATAAATGTAAAAGTGATAAATGACTTGTCTTACAAATGTAAGACAAGTCATTCATCATCACTTTGTCAGACAATCACTCAGTTGCTGCCTGTCGAGAAGCAGTCAATTGTGTAATGTGTGTGTCCCTTTAAATTTGGCTTGCTGAGCTCCTGCTCCCCCATCACCCTCTCTCCCACTCCACTCAAGCTGACAGGTGGCAGGTGCCTCAATTTATGGCCATTAAGAAACCAGATCTCCCTCCACCAGAAGCTGCTGGGTGCCATTCCGGACTGGTAGTAAAGTTAGTTAACTAACTTAAAATGTGTTTTCTGCAAAAAAAACACCTCTGGAGTAGATTATGTTAGTGGCAGGCAGACACCCAGAGTGACACAGCAATGCATTTTACCTCCTGCTTTCCTTCCCATTCTGGCATGCCCCTGAGCTGATGAAGCTACATGCAACACTTCAATCACCACCTGACCATCTTCTGCTACTGTATTTCCTACCCATGTTGGTCAGGTAGTAATGAGGTATCTAAGGTTGTGTGTGGATGGGACCTGGTTGATCAGTGTGTGGCTGTGGCAGGGAGAAAAAGGACAGAGTCTGTGTTCTGCTCACTCTGTTCACAGTTTTCTTTGTTGAATTGTGTTCAACTCAGGATGCTCTTGTTCTTCTTTACCTCAAGTCTCTCTCAACTATCAACTCAGTTTTAACCAAAAAAAAATACTGCCAATATAAAAAATGAAGAATTCATGCCAGCTATTAAAACCAGTACTTAAAATGCAACTGCAGCATGTCTCTTAGTTTCTCTAGTCTTACAGACTTCAACATTGGATGTTTTATGACCTTGTATATCTGCATTGCATTTCTTGTGTGGCTTTTAACCTTAACACTGCTACATCTAATCTGTATTGCTATACTTTCCAGATAATTACTTCTCTAAAACTGTGGCATTCATGTATAGAATGAAACTGTTTTTCTTAGAAGGCATGGTATGAAATGACCTATTTGTGCATCTCAGTGCAACCCAGTTACTAGGAAAAAGTTAGAAAGAGAGGGTGATATCAATCTTAATTACAGTTGAAAGGCTGATTAAGTTGGCATGTTTATGAGCTATGAAGCTTTCTTGAAAGAGAATTCTACCCACACTGAACAAAATAGTGCTTTCAAGACTGCTCACCTGAAATAAACACAGCTGATTGCTTGCTTCAATTAGTGCAGAAATTCTACAAAACCTCTAATTTTATCTAGCCCATTGGTTATTTAGAGAGCTCCCTTTCTCTATCATCATAGTAAGACATATGCAGGTCTATGCCCACTGCAGCCATAAAAAGGAGAACCAA
Organism: Neoceratodus forsteri; assembly: GCA_016271365.2. Taxonomy (NCBI): domain Eukaryota; kingdom Metazoa; phylum Chordata; order Ceratodontiformes; family Ceratodontidae; genus Neoceratodus; species Neoceratodus forsteri. The sequence goes on along the minus strand of CM057452.1, from coordinate 979,619,312 downwards.
AGAAAAAATGGAGCAGACATCCACATGATAGGAGGAAGGGGCCCTCCTCCGGGAGCCTGTAAACTCACATTTTCTTTTTTTTTTTAGTAGTTAATCTTTTTATTATTATATATAATAAAAATAACAATTTCCACATATGAAAAATTATGTAAATAGACATAATGGCATAGTATAATAGCACATTGCCTATTAAACAACCTCATTAGAGTAGAATGGAAACTATAATATCTAAAATCTAGTATAGGATTACAATGTTATGGGTGAATATGTCAAATCTGAGTTCTCTAAGAATAACATGGAGAGTAATATCAACTAGAAAAGAGAGGAATAACGTTGAGTATTTATATAGTAATGATATTATTAAATCTTATTCTACATATCTATATGTTATATATACTTGGAAAGGTTGTTGAAATAACAAGGCATTTAATTAATGCCAGTAAAACAAAAATAAGGAAGAAACAAGAAACTGATGAGAGAGACAGTCGCAATAATGAATATCAGGTAGTATTAGATAACCATAATCTTCATAATAGTCCATATATTAAAGCGTTAGAGGTATGTGGAGAATCTAAGTAGTTAAAATAGTCCTGCCAACATCTATTGTAGGCCTAAAGTCGGTCAGAGGATATGTGAAATAAATGGTCTAGGGAGGCATATTGAGATAGGTTCTTAAGAATATCAGAGAATTTGGGGATTATAACAGATTTCCAATGTATAAGTATAAGGCATTTAACATGAAGAAATAATAGATTCAACCATCTATTTTGAGCCATAGAAATTGTATTATTGTTAGGATTGAACATGCCCAATATGGTGTGTTTAGGATCTAATGTAAAGGGCTGACCAATTACTTTCTCTGCAAAGGTGTGAGTAGTATGCCAGAGGTTCTTTATAAGAGGGCGCTGCCATAAAATGTGAAGTAGGTCCCCATTGGGGGAGTTACAGCACCAGCAATTGTTGTTATTCATAAGACCCATATGTTGTAGTACCGTAGGGGTCCTGTACCATAAATGAAGTATTTTTGTTTGTATAAGCGAACTATACTTATCTTTGAAGGTCTTATGACAGGAAGTCCAGCACCGATACCATTGTAAATCAGTTATGTTGTAATTTAGGAGCTGGCTCCATTTGCTTTTAGCTGCATAAGATTGATCTGGAATTATATCTCTGATATGTTTCTAAATTGTACTGTTCAAATTAGATGAGGATTTAAGCCATTGCGATATATATTGATCATGTAAGAGTTGTTGGGGTAAATATTGGAAATAGGAATTGCAAGCAGTGCGAACCCGTATATATTTCCAAAAATCCTGTTTTGGGAGTTTCCAAAGGGTACAAAGATCAGAAAAGGATTAAAGTCTGAGATCATTCAGTTCAAGTATATCGTTTAAGAAGAAAATGCCTCTGTTATTCCAGTTACGGCAGAAGATTGGGTGATTGTTCAGACAGATGTTTGGGTTGCCCCAAATCGGAGCGTATGCTAGAGGTACAGGATTATATTTAAGATGTTTATGTATTAGTTTCCAGTACAATAGAGACAAAGAGATTATGTGTTGTGATTTTAGTTTAGGAGGGAGAGTGTTATGAATGTGAAAGGTAGTGATGTTCACAGGGCTTAGGAAGGCTTCCATATTAACCCATAATGGTGATTTGGCTGTTGGTTTAAGAAACCATTTTATGGTTTGTGCTAAACTCGCATTTCCTAAACTCACTCTTTCTGCCTTCTTTTCTTTAGTAAACTGAACTCTGAGGGCCAGATATTCAAAACTTTGACGGTGGGCAAACTTAGCCCAGAGCACAAAGCAAGCTATATTCAAAAGGAATAGCCCATGACAAACAGCTTCTACATATAGCATGGGAATGAGGTCAGGCAAACTGGGCTGGGAGTGCAGGGCAAATGGAGGCCTGGAATAAGACAGCACTGAATATAGCAACCAGGAAGTGCAAGCCACAACAACACAGTGCACAGTGATGTGAAAGTAGGTAGAGGTGAACCATGTGGCCAATGTGTGTGCCAGCAAATGTGTGGACCCAGTACAGCTGCAGGCAGCAGCAGATGTGAAAGAACAGTGTTCAAAACTGTATAATATTCCCCGAACCGTTAACGCCATGCTAACATGTTTGCACAGCTTTAGCGTGGAGCTAAGTCATTTGCCCGGTGCTAAACTTTGCCATATTCAAAAGTGACATGCAAATGAGTCTACTTAGGTAGTCTCTGGGCAAACATCCAGATTTACATCTCTTTATACCCTAAATTGAATGCAGTTTGCCCAGTGTTACTGCAGGGTCCCACAGCTCCACCTGTAGGTCAGTCTGGAACTACAGGGGCTGGCCAGGTTTGGCCGCAGCTCTACCTGTAGGTCAATCTGACAGTGCATGATGGTTGCTGCAGGCTACATGTATGCAGTACAGCATAGCATTGTGTACCACAGGGGACAACACAGAATAGGCACAGGTGGTGGTGGTGTTGCATGCAACTGTCCACTGTAGGGCATGCTACAGTTCACAGCAGACACCACAGTAGCAAGTAGGCCAGTAGTGTGAGGGACACAGCAATGCCTATGGTGTGTAGGGTAGTGCTGACCACTGCACTGTACACAGTGACTAGCCCACCTTGCAGGTGTGTACTGCCACTGGACATTTCTGTCACACTGTTGTGTGACCCACGGATGATGCACCTCTGGCATGGGATGCTAATAGTGACATAGACATGGCTGGCTGTGTGTGCTGTGGTATATGTACGGCTGTACGGTATGTGACTGGGGGGGACATGTACGTTCGGACAGGCACACTGGTATTGAGGTATTCCCAATACTGGCCCATGTGCACTGCATGCTGTGTCCCAGCCTTGTGACTGCTCCCGGTCTGTGGTGAGACCTGGCCATTCATACATCCTCCCCTCAGCACCCACCATGCCCACATTGGTTCATGTGTGTGCTGGCATCTGTTGGTCACCACAGATGTATGGTGTACAGGTGTGTGTTGTATGACCACTCTACCAAGGTGGCCCCCAGGGGCCAGGTCACCACATACTGTCTGACATGGCTGGGACTAGTGGCAGCAGTTGGCAACACTGTGGTGCCATCAGTGAGCAGCATGTTTCCTCCATGTCTGGCTCTATCTCTGTGTCATAGTCATATGTTAGGGCTGCACAAGGCTGCACTAATGCCATGCAAGGCCACAATGTTGCACAAAGTTGATTGCCCAGAATTAAGACCAGCTTTTCCTGGGTGGTAATTTGTACCATGCAAAGTGTCGTGCTAAGTCGCGCTAAACACCTTAGCACGGCGCTAGCCACTGAATATCACAATAGCACCTGTATTCATGTTCAGTGTGCCCCTTGCATATAATTATGGTTTGCCCAGTGCTAATGCGATTTGCATGCACTATTTGGCCTTGTAAATATAGCAGATCCACGCTAATCCCGTGCAAACAGTTTGTGCACCTCGCAAAGCTTTGACTATCTGGGCCTGAGTCTCATCTTACAAAAGCCTGACCACCTACTATAAACAAGCATTTGACAAGGCTGAATGTTCGTTGCTTGCATTGTTGTGTATTGGGTCTTGCTTGTATACATTTTTACTATATATTTACCCAGGATACACCAGATGAGATGCAATATAGTACCTTATTTTCTGTGGTGTCTTGCCTTTACACATTTTTAGATTGTATTTGCCCAGGATAGGCCAGCTGAGAGACAATATATAATTTTCAGTTGGATCCCACATTTTGACCCCAAATTTCCAACAGTCTTTTTATGACCTGACATTATGATCAAGACAGGTGTATTTTTTTTTTTTTTTGCATTCCATCTGGAAGGTGTATTTGCAGTGTGACTGTGAAGACAAGTTAAAGAGGGGATTTGAAAAGTGACACCTATCATGTTCAGGAAATGGGGAAAAAACAGGGATGTGTTGAACATTAGGGGCCAAAATCTGCAAAAATGAAGTTATAAATGTGGTAAACGTTAAAACCATTCAACCTATCTTCATAACTTAGTTGTTTTTTTTCACATTTTGATGGCAAATTTTCAACAAAGTGTTTTTATGACCACTCCTGAACATGACAGGTGTCATTTATAAAATAGTGGCAATGTAATTGCCTGCCACAAGTGTGAAAACTCATTTTGGCCAGGATCTGAAAAATGACAGCTGTCATGTTCATGAGGTGATGTAAAAATGGCTATGTTGAAAATTTGGGCTCAAAATATTGAAAATTACCAAAGTTAAGTGCATGCATTGAAACATTCAATGTATGCTCATAACTTCATTGTTTTTTAATATTTTTATTCCAAATTTTGAACAAAGTTTATGTTCCGACCTCATGAACAAGAGTGAGCATTTTTAAATCCTGCCCAAAAGGCGATTTCACACAGTGAGTGTGAAATCACCTTTCGGGGTGGATTTGCATAATTTCACCACTATTGTTCATGAGGTGGGGTCCCAAAAAGGCCATGTTCAAAATTTAGGGAAAAAGTGTTCGAAATGACCAAGTTATGAGGACATGTTCAAAACCCATTGAAATACTTTAAAAGGGGCCCTCATCAGGGGCCTTTATACTCGCATTTTCTAAACTCACTCTTCCTGCCTTCTTTTCTTTAATAAACTGAACTCCCGCCGGACCGGTGGCGCAGATGGTTGAGGCGCTAGATGCCACACTTTGAATCACGCTGGCAACCTGGGTTCGGGAACGGACTCAGTCATCGGGAGTTGGCTGGGGAAGGAAAGGATTGAGCATCCAGAGGACTGCTCTCCTCTCCTCTCCTGGGGAGGGTGGGTAGGAAGCCCCACTCTAGTAGTGGACCCCGGCGGAGACCAGGGGTACTACATGCAGCGGCACAGGAGGGGCAACCAGAAAGCCGGAAAACAACTTTGGTGCCACCGGATGATGGCCTCCATGCTCCATGTCCCTTGGAACCTCCAGGAGCATCCTTCACCACAGCAGCACCTCCAGACCATAGAAAAATAGTGTGCCAGGGTCCCCTGCCACCCAGTGCCTTCCCCCTCGAAGGAGGGGGACCCGCCCAGCGATGGGATACGTCGGGACAAAATTGGGGGTCGGCTACAATGTGTGTGTGGGAGGAGCTCCAGAAGGGGACAGCTAAGGCATGGAAGCACTAGGTGGCTCAAAGGAGAGGTGGACGCTGAAGTGTGAGGGGAGGTAGGAAAAAAAATGAATAAAAAAAAAATAAACTGAACTCTGAGGGCATGATTACAAGACAACTTGCACATGGTGCAAGGTGATTTAAACCAAACCCCATTGACGTAAATCATACCTTGTACCATGGGATATGCAAGTCACAATTCCAAGATGCAGCTTGCACTATGCCGATTGCGAGTTGGATCAAAGGTGGGCTATGCCACCCACTATGCCTGCAACCCACTGCGGCATGGTGCAATGGTGGGTTACGGCAGCAACTGCACCCTATTCCAGAAGGGCAGCTGCGATAACCCACCTACAGCATTCCAGAAGAGGTATTGGCACAGCAGGGTTATACCAGCACTTAGCTGGTCTAAGGGGAATCCGTCCTGGCACAATGGCAGATGTCCCCACTTGCAGGGCCATGGAAAGCACAGATATGTGCCCCACATGCCTCCCCAGCTCAGTTGTGCCCCTCCACCCCCCAGAAATTCAGGGAACCCCGGGTCCATTTCCCATCGTGCACCCCCCATCACCTGTGCCAACCCCCCAATGCCCCCTGGTGCTTGAGGGTGTGTTTCAGAGCAGGGGGACTCTGGGGCAGTAGATTGTGGGCTATGACTTACGGCATCTAGGTCCATTGTGCCATTCCTATGGCACTAGCCTGTGGCTGCCGCAAGTCACGGTCATAGGTGCCGGGGATCCTGCTTGTCCAGGAATACAGTGCAGGGTCCCTGTCGTAGTGCCACATGGCACTACTCACATACGCCCACGGGTTGTGCCATGCATCTTGTAATTGGGCCCCACGTCTCATCTTACAAAAGCCTGCCCACCTACTATAAACAAGCATTTGTTAAAGCCGAATGCTTGTTGCTTGCATTGTTGTTGTATTGGGTCTTGTTTGTACACATTTTTACTATATATTTACTCAGGATACACCAGATGAGGTGCAATACAGTACCTTATTTTCAGTGGTGTCTTGCTTTTACACATTTTTAGACTGTATTTACGCAGGATAGGCCATCTGAAAGACAATATCTAATTTTCAATTGGATGTCACATTTTGACCCCAAATTTCCAACAGTCTTTTTTTGTAACCTGACATTATGATTGACATGTGGAATTTTTTATACATTCCATCTGAAACGTGGTTTTGCAGTGAGACTGTGAAAAGACAAAGAGGGGATTTGGAAAGTGACACCTGTCATGTTCAGGAAATGGGGAAAAAACAGGGATGTGTTGAACATTAGGGGCCAAAATCTGCACAAATGAAGTTATAAATGTGGTAAACGTTAAAGCCATTCAACCTATCTTCACAACTTAGTTGTTTTTTTTCACATTTTGGTGCCAAATTTTCAACAATGTGTTTTTATGACCACTCCTGAACATGACAGGTGTCATTTAAAAATAGTGGCTAAAATGTAATTTCCTGCCACAAATGTGAAAACACATTTTGGCCAGGATCTGAAAAATGACAGCTTCATGAGGTGATGTAAAAAATGGCTATGTTGAACATTTGGGCTCAAAATATTGAAAATTACCAAAGTTAAGTGCGTGCATTGAAATGTTCAATGTACACTCATAACTTCATTGTTTTTTAATATTTTACCCCAAATTTGCAACAAATCCTTCTTATGCCCCACCTCATGAACAAGAGTGGAAACATTTTTAAATCCTGCCCAAAAGGTGATTTCACACAGTGAATGTGATATCACCTTTCGGGGTGGATTTGCGTAATTTCACCACCTTTGTTCATGAGGTGGGGTCCTAAAAAGGCCATGTTCAAAATTTGGGGAAAATGTGTTCAAAATGACCAAGTTATGAAGACATGTTCAAATCCCATTGAAATACTTTAAAAGGGGCCCTCATCAGGGGCCTTTACACTCGCATTTTCTAAACTCACTCTTCCTGCCTTCTTTTCTTAAGTAAATTGAACTCTGAGGGCCTGATTACAAGATGAGTTGCGCATGGTGCAAAGCAGTTTACACCCAAACCCCATGGTGTAAATCACACCTTGTGCCATGGAATATGCAAGTCGCGATTCCAAGACGCGGCTTGTGCCATACTACTTATGAGTTGGACCAAAGGTGGGCTATGCCACTCACTACACCCATAACCCACTGCAGCATTGTGCAAGGGTGGGTTACAGCAGCAACTGCACCCCTTTCCAGAAGGGCAGCTGCAGTAACCCACCTACAGCATTCCAGAAGAGGTATTGGCACAGCGGGGTTAGACCAGCACTTAGCTGGTCTAATAGCATCCATCCTGGCACAATGATGGATGCATCCCTGCAGTGCCATGGAAAGCATAGATATATGCCCCATTTGCCCCCAGCTGTCATGCCCTCCACCCCCCCAGAAATTCAGCGACCCCCAGATCCATTTCCCATCGTGCACCCCCGATCACATGTGCCAACCCCCCAATGCCCCCTGGTGCTTGTGGGTGCATTTTGGGGTGGGGGGCTCTGGGGGGGCAGTAGATTGTGGGCAATGACTTATGGCACCCAGGTCCATTGCACCATTCCTATGGCGCTAACCTGTGGCTGCCACAAGTCACATTCATAGGTGCCGGGGATCCTGCCTGTCCTGGAATACGGCGCAGGGTCCCCGGCGTAGCGCCGCATGGTGCAACTCACATACATCCATGGGTTGTGCCATGCATCTTGAAATTGGGCCCCGTGTCTGATCTTACAAAAGCCTGGCCACCTACTATAAACAAGCATTTGTCAATGCCAAATGTCTGTTGCTTGCATTGTTGTTGTATTGGGTCTTGTTTGTACACATTTTTGCTATATATTTACTCAGGATACACCAGATGAGATGCAATACAGTACCTTATTCTCAGTGGTGTCTTGCTTTTACACATTTTTAAACTATATTTGTACAGGAAAGGCCATCTGAGAGACAATATCTAATTTTCAGTTGGATCTCACATTTTGACACCAAATTTCCAACAGTCTTTTTATGACCTGACATTATGATCAAGAAATGGAATTTTTTTACATTCCATCAGAAAGGTGGTTTTGCAGTGAGACTCTGAAAACAAGTTAAAGAAGGGATTTGAAAAGTGACACCTGTCATGTTCCGGAAATGGAGGAAAACCAGGGATGTGTTGAACATTAGGAGCCAAAATCTGTAAAAAATGAAGTTATAAATAAATGTTAGAACCATTCAACATTTCTTCATAACTTAGCTGTTTTTTTTTACTTTTTGACAGCAAATTTTCAACAAGTGTTTTAATGACCACTACTTCTGAACATGACAGATGTCACTTATAAAATAATGACTGAAATGTAATTTCCAGCAACAAGTGTGAAAACAGATTTTGGCCAGGATTTGAAAAATGACAGCTATCATGTTCAATAGGTGATGTGAAAAAATGACTATGTTGAAAATTTGGGGTGAAAATGTTGAAAATTAACAAAGTTACAAGCGTGCATTGAAAATATTCTATGTATGCTCTTAACTTAAATTTATTTTTTAATATATTTAACCCCAAATTTTCAACATAGCCTTCTCATACCTCTCAACTGTCCCGGATTTTCTGGGATGTCCCTCATTTAGACTCCCTGTCCCGAAGTTCTGATTTAATTGCTTCTAACATGGATTTTTAGAATGCCAGTATAAGTTACCAGACCTGTTTAACCCTTAAGCTACCAATAGACTTAGCAACTATGGGAATTCTGGACTGATATATCAGTCAACAACACAGCAAGGGTTAAACTGGCCAAAGCAAACAAAAGCAGTCTGTAGGAGACAGCCATCTCCTGGCATTCCACAGGCTTATCTGTTTCTTAATGAAACAGAGAGAGAGAGACACACACACACACATACTGCATTCCAATACAGTAAATTTATGTTTAGTTAAGTCTAGAAATTAATAACACTGGATCCTTAGAAGCTTGGAAATTAACTTAAAACTGGATCCTAAAGAAAATTATTTCTCTAGCAGTGCCCATGTTACATTTTGTTTTCAAATAGGTAAATGAACAGAAATGTCAACAGAAAGAAGATGCAAAACATTTGCCTGTGTTTCTTTATCATGCTATTTGGTCATATGCAACTGAATTTGGCATTTAAAGAAATATAAACTAAAGGGACTTTATATATGTTGTAGTGTACCACATCATATGATGTACATGTCATGCGATGGCATGGCGCCATGCTAAATAAAATATGGTGTCCCTGATTTTGATCATTTGTCCGTGATTTTTGAGGAGAGTGTCCCTGATTTTGGTCCTAGCAGGTTCAGAATGTTTAAATCCTGCCCAAAAGGTGATTTCACACAGTGAATGTGAAATCACTTTTCGGGATGGATTTTCATAATTTCATAACCATTGTTCATGAGGTGGTGTCCCAAAAAGGCCATGTTGAAAATTTGGGGAAAAAGTGTTAAAAATGACCAAGTTATGAGGACATGTTCAAAACCCATTGAAATACTTTGAACCACATACCTGATTTCCTCAGTTCCTGGTAGGCATTGAAGAGTGAAGATGCGTCCCTGGTCCAGAGAGGATAACAGTGTTGGATCCCCAGTAAGTAAGTAAGTAAGAAAGGGGTGGGGGGTTCTGAGTGGGAGGGTTGGAGAGGAGAGGGTAATGGTGGCAGTGTGCTGGTGGTGACAACAGACATCAGTGAATGTTTTTTTTTCAGGGTACATAAAAATAAAAAAAATATGAGATGGTTTTCTTTAATTCGAGTACTGATGCTGGGGATTGGGCACTCACTGTTGGTGTTATGCCTGGTGGCACCAAATGTGGGCTACCCAACATTGCACAGTAAAAATGGCTGGGGTTGGGGGGTACTAGCCAACACCAGTGATTGGAAACTTTGGTGTCAGAAAATTAAAAGTAAGTGTCAGGGAGTGTGGGGTAGTGGATGCTGAGCAAGAAGGTTGGGTGGGGGAAGGGTAATGTAGGCAGTGTGCTGGTGGGGGCAACAGACATTGATGGATGGTTTCTTTTTAACAGGGTATATAAAAATAAAAAAAAGACTACGAGGGACAGTTTTCTTTATTTCAGGTACTTTTCTGGGAATTGAGCATGCCAGTGTTGGTGTTATGTTTGGGTGCATGAGGGGTAGGCTCCCCAAAGTTGCACAGTAGAAATGGGTGGAGTCGTGGTACTAGCCAACATGAGGGATCAAGCACCCTGATGTAGAAAAATTAAGGCAAGGAAAGCAATGGGAGGTGGAAGGGACACTTGTCAGAGGGTGGGAGGGATTTGTCTTACACTGGGGGGGACTACAGCAGGCTGATCATGACACTGATCAGTTCTGCTTGCTAGGTGGCTTATACAGGTCAAAGGAAAGAGCTGCCCTATGATTCAGGAAGTTTTTTTCATTGAACTACCTGACGTTTCCACCAAGGAAGACCAGAAGAGTGTCATGATTAACCTGGCTGATGACTGGTCTTACAGTGTCAAGCTCCTTTCAGACTGCACTGCATTGGACCGACAGTGACACACCTCTCAAAACTCACTATCACTCTGACATGTTCACTTTGCACAAGTGTAAGGATGAACATAAAAAGAGAAGGCAGCTATAAAAAATAGAACAGAGCTAAAGGAAAAAGAACAGATCATCCACTTGGCAGGGGGAAGGGATTAAGGGAAGGGCAAGGACATTGTGTGACTTATTGTCTCTCTACTCTGGGCATCTGCCTCTACACATTAAAAATAAAAAGTTTTAATTCATAACTAAACATAGTGTATGGAGACGTTAGTAACGTTAAATTAGAAAAAAATACAGAAGTGTAGTAAACAGTCAATGGCAATTAGTTAACCCTTAGACTGCCAACAGAATTAGAATGTATTGGAGTTCTGGACGGATATATCAGTCCACAGCCCTAAAATCCCCTGCCACCTTCCTGACTGGTAATGGTAACTAGTCAGTGGTGATTACTATTGACTTCCAGGCAGAAGTTTCTGAATCATTCTAAATTCTGTTCCAGAACTTCTGTCTGAACTAAGACACCTGGCTGGAACTAAGTAGTTTAGTCATCATCAATATGCAGAAAACAAACTGTCTTCATATGACAGCAGCAACAAGTGATATCAGACAATGAGCAGACATAAACTATTTATGTTACTCACTGTTTGGCATAAGCAGCTGAGCAAGTAGCACATTACTTATCTTTCTTGGCTAAGCATTTTCTGTTCCTCCCTTACTCCAACTTGCTCCAAGACTGCAGCCCTGCCCTCCCCCCATCACTCAAGTTGAGTATAAGGCTCATGCAGTGAAATACAGAAACACAGAATTTGTTGTCAGATAAAACAGCAGTGGGCTTCAGACCGCATGGGGAAGGCACAAAGGAATCTTGGTAGGAAAGCAGGGGGGAGGGGGAGATCAGGTAGGGTCTGTGATGACAGTATAGGCAGGATAAAATAAGCAGATTACATGGGTCATGCTGTGCTTATTAATATTACGTGTCGGCTGGCCCATCTAGTCTGCCCATTGTTTCCCTGCCTATAATTTCCACAGACCTACCAGATCTCCAGCTATTCCCTCTGCATTTCTACCAAGACTCATTTGTGCCCATCCCATGCATGCTTGAAGCCTACCACTGTTTTCATCCCCACTGCCTCCACTGGAAGACTGTTCCAGGCATCCATCATTCTTTTACTGAAAAAGTAGTTCCTCACATCCTCCTAAATCCCCACCCCTCTTCCAGCTTCATTGCATGCCACCTTGTTCTAATGCACCTTGTCTTTGGAAAAAATACTCCCCACCTGTACCTTATTCACTCCTGTGAGGTATTTGTCTTTATCACATCTCCCCATCCATCCTCTCTTGCAGGGTGTACATATTGAGATCCCCAGTATTTCTGAATAGGGATTATGATAATGCAACCCTGCACCATTTTATTTGCCATTCTCTGGACAGCCTCTACCCTGCCTATGTCCCTCCTGAGATGTGTTCTCCAGAACTGGACACAGTACTCCAGGTGGGGTCTCACCAACAAAAGATATAGTGATCAGCGATGATAGTAACTGAGTTAGTTTGCTGATTGCTCACTACTTCTTGTATATATACCAAACAAATTCTACAACCAGAAGAAAGAAAGAAAGAAAGAAAGAAAGCCTCAGACGGGACTTGAACCCAGGCTGCCTGTAATACCGTTCTGGTTGAGCTACCAACTATGCCACCAAGTAACTGGAACCTGGGCCATCCAAGAGCACATTGCTCTTTCTCCAATGCACAGCCTGGTGTTGCAAAGATAATTAAATTTTCAGTCACAAGAGTGCAGTGTGCACATTTATGGAACATATGAGGCACTTATTTCTTTCTGTCTTCTGTCTGTATGTGTTCCATATATGTGTACACTGCACTCTTGGGATTCAAAACAATATTAGCCTATTTGCTTTGGCTGGTAACTGTACAGTATTTTTGAAATACCTGGCTGTGTCAGTCAACTAGGTGATCTCATAATTCTCCAATAAGAAACAAACACCACTTGAAAGGTGGAAGGCAGTAGTATAGCACTATAGCTCCCTCTCTTATTCTCTTCTCCCCTATGTAGTGTGCTCCCTCCCTGCATAAAATGAACAATCTCAGTTGACCTGGTTCCCTGCCTCCTTCCTGACTAGTGGAGTACTGTAGGCTGAACTAGTGTCTGTCTTCAGAAGGGGGTCAACTCAGGTACCAAATAATGGGGGAAAAAGTAAATTCTTTCTCATTGAGTTTACATTGCACATACTTTGTGCATAGCTCCATTGCTTCCTGTGTGGTGGTGCTGTGAATAGTTACACATGTGATCCATATCTTATTTTTTCTACCAAGGTTGGGTGCCCCTTCCTGTGTAAAATCTCCTTCGACCTGGCTGATTCCCTGTCTCCTCCACAACTGTTAGAAGTGATAACTGACCTAATGTCTGGTTCCGGAGGTGGATCCCATTGATAGTGTCTGTCACTGGAAGGGGATCCCAATTATTATGCACAGTTTGTGTACTGCTCATTTGCATTCATCTGCGATGTCAGGCTGATGGTGATACTTTCTGGTTACAAACACCTACGTCTGGTTCAGCAAAAGTTTCCCATACAACTCAGGAGAGCATATATACTCACAGGCTGTCACTCCAATTTCTGGACATTCCCTCTCCCTCTCTCCCTCTTTTCCTCCCTTTCTCTCTCTCTCTCTCTCTCTCTGTCCATTCAGCAATCTCCTCCATCTAAGCTGTTAAAGCACAAATCTCCCTACAAAGTGTCTATCTGCACAGTATGCTCATTCTCTGCAGATAGTAAGGAAGTAAGAAACCAGGTCATAAGCGTAACCAATCAGTGGAAGATTTACTTTTAAGAAAGTACATTTTTCCACATGTTCTGGCAGTAGCCTAGATTGTGTATTTGTTGCCACATTGCCTGCAGAGCTGTAGAGTCACTCTGAAAATACACGGGTTGAAGGACAGACCATGTATTTCAAAGCTACCTGCATAAGTGCAGGTCACAAGCACTCATTGCTTGCCATTATTTGATGGGACCTTTATTTCTCTCAGTACCTTTTTCTTGCAAATAGCAGTCAACCACAGCCTGGGCAAAGGCAGTGATATATGAAGAATGAAGGTCTGATTTTTCAATGACAGCAGTGTCGAAGGGACCCCAAAGTTGACTACTAGGAGCACAACAAATGGCGGCAGCTGACTGTTTTGTAGCCTGATGGAGAAGAGAGGGCAGTAATGATGTAGGAGGAATGGATGAGTCACTGGAAAATTGAAACTTTTTCTTGAACGATTTTCTCTCTGCAGTTTTCGAATGCATTGGGGTCATGCTGTAGGAGCTGTTTCATCTTGTACTGTGGGTCTGGTACTGTTGCTATAATATAATGTTATGCCTCCAGAATTTGAGTTTCTCATTGTCCCTGGCTTTTTTTAATCACCCAATGGACAACGTCTTTTTTTTTTTATTTCAGACATATTATTACTCCCAAATCCTCTTCCTCTGTAGTGCTTCCTACTACTACTTCTCCGTCCTATATTCAGTGCTATGATTTTTTGCCCTATGTGCATCACCTTACATTTTTTTACACTAAATGTTAACTCCGAGTAGACTCTGGAGCCAAGTCTCACCACATATAGTTTCATAGGAAGCAGTACACACAAAGAGCAAGACTTAAGCTCAAATTATTTATTCTGTGCAAACACAAAAATAAAGTGCATAGTGCTAAATACAATATGACTCTTTCCACTGGCAAAACTAATAACTGGACCTTAAGTCACCAATAACACCCAAGGCCCAGATGTGCATGCCCGGAGTCATGGCATTACTTTTCAGAGCTTTGTTTGTTTCTGATAGGTCACTTGTTCTGAAATAAAACTAACTTGGTGTAACTCAGGAGACAGTATACTGTACTTCACAAAAATACTCTTAGCTTTCAACACATATAACATGAATTCCTACTGCATGCACTGCATTACCAGTGCCTCTGCGTCATATTGATCTTATGAACACACTTGGCAATGCATATAGTAGCAGCGGCAGCCAGAACAGCAGCTCTCTATAAACACTAATTTTATCCATTTTGTAAAAGAAAATATATAGAAACATAGCAATTGTTGGCAGACAAGGACTGCCAGGACCAACCAGTCTGCCAAAAAGCTCTACACTAGTTAGTGGTCTCTGACCCTACATGGTCAATGGCTTTTCACCCCTCCTTCCCCCCTGTAAGGTACTCTTGTGCCTGTCCATGCATGTTTAAAACCCTCCACTGTGCTTGCTCCATCACCTCCTGTGTAAGTCTATTCCATGCGTCCACCATCCTCTCTCTGAAGAAAAACTTCCTCACTTTTCCCCTCAGCCTGCCACCTTCCAATTTCATATCATGCCCCCTCGTTCTTGTACATCTCTTATATTGGAAGATGTCTCCCCCCCCCTCGCACCTTGTTATTGCCCTTAAGATACTTGAATGTTTCTATCATGTTCCACCAATCCTTCATCTCCTCCAGCAAGTACATACTGTGGTTCTTTAGAAACATACATAGAAACATAGACTTTGACGACAGATAAGGACCACTTGGCCCTCCTAGTCTGCTCATTTCCCTACCTAAAGGATAAGCTGCAGATCCTAGTTAACCAACAGCCTATTTCTTCCTACCCCCCACAAAAATTGCCTTATGTCTGTCCCATGCATTCTTGAATTCTCCCACAGTTTTAGACCCCACAGCCTCCTCAGGAAGGCTGTTCCATGTATCCACCACCCTCTCTGTGAAAAAATACTTCCTCACATTGCCCCTGAACTGCCCCCCATCTATCTTCAAATTATGTCCCCTTGTTCTTGCACATCTCTTTTTCTGAAACATGCTACCCTCTTGGACTTTGTTGATTCCACTGAAGTACTTAAAAGTTTCTATCATGTCCCCCCTCTCCCGCCTTTCCTCAAGGGTATACATATTAAGCTCCTTTAGTCTCTCCTCGTATGGCTTCTCTTGCAGACCCTGCAATATTTTAGTTGCCCTCCTCTGGACTGCCTCTATCCTGTCTATGTCCGTGCGGAGATAGGGTCTCCAGAGCTGGACGCAGTACTCTAGATGGGGTCTCACCAACTGTCTGTACAGAGGGATAACAACTTCCTGTTTTCTGCTGGTGATGCCTCTCCCTATACATCCCAGTATCCCCCCAGCCCTCCCTACTGCCTTCTCACATTGCTTGCTAACCTTAAGGTCATCTGACATTACCACTAGGTCCCTTTCCATTTTTGTTGTTGTTACTACCCCCATTGTGTAATCTTCCCTGGGTTTTGCTTCCCAGGTGCATTATTTTGCACTTTTGCATTTAATCCAAGCTGCCATACTTCTGACCATTCCTCCAACCTTGCCAAGTCCCTTCTCATCCTTTCCACACCTCCTTGTGTACCTACCCTGTTGCAGATCTATGTGTAATCTGCAAAGAGGCATACTTTTCCTTCCAGTCCCTCTGCAATTTCACTTATAAAGACATTGTAATGGACTGGACCCATTACCGAATGAACCCTGCGGTACCCTACTAGTAACCCCTCTTTCTTCAGAGTGGACTCCATTTACAATTACCTTCTGTGTCCTGTTGTCCAGCCAATGTTTTACCCAGGCTACCACCATGGGACCCACTCCCAGGCTGGTTAATTTGACTATTAATCTTTTGTGTGGGACTGTGTCAAATGCCTTGCTAAAGTTCAAGTTCAAGTTTATTGCAGGAAAACTCCATTGAGCAAGCTCATTCACAAGGAGGTCCTGGAACATTTACACTGACATACGAACACTACATACAAGGTATTATTACAATAAAGTAAAATAAGTGCGTACAAAGTTCATCACTGTCAAAACATGAATGGACACAACATATAAGGCAGAATTCAGACAGTAACCTGATTTGTTTTTCAGCTAATACAGTTAGGTGCAACCAGAGAGATGGTTAGAAAGCACAGCTGGCGGAGAGAGCATAAGAGGACAGGTATGGTTGTGGAGTTGAGAGAAATATAAGAGGACAGGTATAGTTGTGGGTTAGAGACAAGTAGGGGGAGTTAGGAGTAAGGGATGAGAAGGGGGAACTGATGTAATTAGGAGTTCAGGAGGAAGATGACAGAATAAGCAAAAGCTGGGTATCAACTCTACGACAAATTATTTTTATCAGTTATGTACCCGGTTGGGCCGAACACGGGCAGACAGTACCCAAGTGAATAACATAAGGGAAAAGGGGATTAGTGGCAGCTGCAAGTATCTTTTATTTTGGATGAGGCTAAAGCTTTGTAGAGATTAATTGAGACTATGCTGGTTAGTTTCAATGTGGATTGGAGTTGGTTCCATGAAGTGGGAAGGAAGAATGAAACTGCTCATTGACCAAAGGTAGTACGAGTTTGTGGTACGTCAAGCAGGATGAAGTTTGATTTCCTAAGTGAGTATACACTGCAGGAGACGTGAATAAGAGACATTAAGTAACCCAGCAGTTTATGAAGAAGTAACTTGACTGTCCAGATACCAGCATGGAGCAAGCGTCTGGTGACAAGTGAGGACCAGCCAACAGCTGCACACAGGTCGCAGTGGTGGGTTCTATAAGGGGAACTGGTGATGAATCACAGGGCATGGTGATAGAGAACGTCCAGTTTACTTAGACTAGAAATTGCAGAGAAGTTATATATAAAATCACCATAATCTAGCAGAGGAAGAAATGTGGCCAATACAAGCCTGGTTCGGATTGCAAGAGGGAAGAGGGACCTATTTCTAAAGCAAAACCCTAGCCGTGATTTTAGCCTCCTAGACAATTCTTCAATGTGGTCGTTAAAGGAAAGCTTATTGTCTATCCAGAAACAGAGATACTTAAATTTAGTAACAACTTTGAGGGGTTTACCCAGGAAGGTAACAATAATGTTCGTAGGAGGAAAAGGGGGGGTACAAATGGAAGAACTACGTGAAAAGATCAATTCCTTGGTTTTTTTTGCATTTAATAGGAGCTTAGCATTGATAAGATTAGATTCAAGCTGTGCAAAGTTGGCTTACATAACCTCCCTAACTTTTGCTAGGGAGATGCCAGAGGTATACAGGACAGTGTCATCTGCAAAAAAGTGAAGATTAGAGTTCATTATGTGAGAATCAACATCATTGATGTAAATAGAGAATAGGATTGGTCCTAAAATGGAACGTTGAAGAACTCACCTAGTAATCGGAAGGGAGACTGAGAGGAGACCATCTGTTTTGACTTTCTATGTCCTACCAGTGAGGTAGATGGTAAACCACTGTACAGTAGATGGAGTGGCACCTAGGTTAGTAAGGCAGTTAAGCAGGAGGAGATGATCAACAGTGTCAAATGCTTTACTAAGATCCAAGAAGACTATGCTGGTAATTTTCTTAGAATCCACAGCAGAGATCCAATCACTGGTGACCTTAGCCAAAGCTGTAACAGTGCTGTGTTTAGACCTGAAGCCAGACTGAGCAGGGTTTAGGAGAGAGTGGGATTCGATATGTTGTTTTAACTGGTTATAGATTAGCTTTTCGAGGACTTTGGAGAGGATAGGCAGGATAGAGATGGGCCTATAGTTATTTAGGTCACAGGGGTCTCCTGATTTGAAAAGAGGAAGAATGTGATCAGATTTCCAACAGGTAGGAACAGAGGCAGATGTAATGGATAGATTGAAAATATGAAGGATAGGGGCAGTGAGATGGGCAGAACCTAGTCTCAGGAAGAGCAGGTCAAGGCCATCATCTCCGGCGCTCTTCCTATGATCTAGGTTGAGGAGTGAATCTTCAACTTCTTTGTAGGTAATAGTATGCAGTTGAAATGGGTGGGCTGGAGGGCAGGTAATAGGGGTAGCACTAGCACATTTGTTTGCGTGGTTTGCGTAGGGCGAGGAGTCAAATGCAAGTCCAGCAGTAACAAAGTGTGAATTAAGTTCTTCAAGAATTTGGGAGTTATTTTCTA
Organism: Neoceratodus forsteri; assembly: GCA_016271365.2. Classification (NCBI taxonomy): domain Eukaryota; kingdom Metazoa; phylum Chordata; order Ceratodontiformes; family Ceratodontidae; genus Neoceratodus; species Neoceratodus forsteri. Next base: position 979,600,792 of record CM057452.1, on the reverse strand, counting down.
CCACCCTCCCATTAGTAATTATCTTAGCTGGAATAGATGGAGTGGAGGGCCGCCTTCAATCGATTTTAATGTCCTCCAGATTTTTTGGCAATTCCCATTGGCACGTTCCAAGGTGGAAATGTAAAAGTGTGCTTTTGCAGCACGGATGCTTTTTACACATGCATTCCTAGCAGTTTGGAAGGCTTGCCAATCTGCAGGACTCTTGGTATACCTTGCCTTTGCCCAAAGTTTATCTCTACAGGAAAGCGCTGCTTTGAGGTCTGGGGTGAACCAGGGGTGAGAGAAGTTACACTCCCTGACTTTGACAGTGGGAGCGTGCTTGTCTACTAGGGTAATAAGGTTGTCGCTGAAGATGGAGACGGCTTCTTCGGCAGTTTTAGCAAGGAATAAATCTTGCCATCTGACCCAGCTCAGGTCAAACAGGAAACTTGCCACATTGAACTTACAAAAAGACCGCTTAGTTCTGAGTTTAGATTTTTGGCAGATTTTAGTGTGGGATCTTGTGCATACCACCACACCACGGTCACTCATATCGTTATGGAACACTGCTGAGTGGGAGATTTTATGGGAGTGGGTGGTAAGGATAACGTCTAGAATGGAGCTGTTAATAGGGTTGGAGATATTGTTCCTAGTAGATTCAGTAACTAACTGCACTAGGCCAAGCTCATCACAAAGGGATTTAAGGCAGTGGGATTTTGTGGTGAGCCAATCCATGTTGAAGACACACAAGATTATTGTTTGGAAATTGGCAGCTAAGGTTAGGGATTTAAGAGTGTCAAGGAATTCAGTACCTCCAGACAGAGGTCTATATCCTCCAATAATAGTAATGCATTCGGAGGATGGCAGGTGAAGCTTCAGTGAAGCCATCTCGAATTCTTTTGGCTTGGATCTACAATATATATCACTAACTGAGAACCTGGTTGTAGCATAGATGACCACCACCACCCTTCCCCCCCAGAATCCCTATCAGCTCTAAACAGTTTGTAGCTAGAGAGGGATATTTGTTGGTCAGGATTAGTCTTTTTAAGCCATGATTCTGTAATGATAATGAGGTCCAGGTTTGTATGCGCAACCCAAGCTTGAAGTTAATCAAACTTTTTGATTAGAATTAGGATGTTAGCTAACATCATTTTTATGCCAGGGGCATCAGCAAAGTCCGATGGAGAGGAAAATTGTGCCGGCGGACCAGGATTTATCTCCACATTGCCTGAGCAAAGAAGGAGTAGCAACAGCATTTTCTTTAGAGAGTTTAATAAAAATGAGAAGGCATTTTTTTCTTTGTGATCTTATTTGATAGGTGGCCATGGTTAAGCATTTAGGGCTGGAGAGTGAAAAGCAGGATTGATGCTTCAGGGAAATGAGGGTGAGGGCACAGATGGTCATGGGTAGGGATGTAAGTTTGTCATGGATGAGGTTTCAATGACTCCTTGGTTGTTCATGAAATCATTAGTAAACATTAGTAAATGTCGTGGCACTGTCGTCATTGCTACGTTTTTAAGACAATAGTGGAAGTCATGGAAGTCCTGAATAAAGACCAAATATCATGGAATCCATGATGTGTATGACTGCCATGACAAACTTACATCCCTAGCCATGGGTGAAGGGCACAGGAGGGGAGGGGCGGCAGTGCATGGGATGTATATATGATACAAGTGGGTCTATAAGAGAGTAGATGTACTGTGTAAGGGGGCAGTATATGGTGAAGCAGGGAAGACAACGACCGGGATTGCACCAGACTCATTATGGAACAGGAGTGCATAAGGTAAACTATTGCCAAGCATTAGCAAGAAGATAAGAAGGCAGCCCATTTTGGCAAATAATGATCCTGCAATTAGATCTGAGTGTCAGTTAGAAGCTGAGTGGGTATTTGGATCAACTCAGACACCCTAAGGTTCGATAAGAAAAGAATATGAGTGTGGTAAGAGCTACAGCTGTGACAACTGGAAGGATGAGGGCAGAGGGAGTAGAAAGAGAAGAAGTAAAAGCAAGCTAGGTGCCAAAAAAGCTGAACCAAAAGGTAATGGTTAATCAGATTTGGCAATAATAAATGAGAGCCAATAGAAGTCAAATAAAAGATATAGACCTATGGCGGCGAAGTAAAGCCATATTTAAAGGTGGCCTGGGAGGGGGTGAGGGGGCAGGAGAAAATTCAAGCAGTACTTAGCAGAGTAAAAACAGTCCGAGGAGCAGCCGAAAATGGCTGTTTAAGTCTATGTCGGGTCTAGGTAGGCCATGTCCACAGCCCCTCCCTGGTCTACTACTTTTGTCACCCAGTCAAAGAAATCAAACATTTGTCTGACATAACCTTCCCACTGTGAACCCATGCTGCCTTGGGTCCTGTACCCCACTGGCTTCTAGGTACTCAACAATTCTTTCCTTCAGAAGTGATTCCATCACTTTCCCTACCACAGAGGTCAAACTGACAGATCTGTAGTTTTCTGCCTCTGTCCTGCTCCCACTTTTGTGAAGGGGAATCACATCTGTCTTCCTCCAGTCCTCAGGTATCACACCATCCTCCCATGATTTGTTAAAAAGGGTAGTCAGTGGTTTTACTAGCTCTCCCCTTAATTCTTTTAGAATTCTAGGGTGAACTCCATCAGCCCCATTGCTTTGTCCACCTTCAGTTTTAGGAGTTCTTTCAGAACCCTTTCTTCTGTGAAAGGACTTGAATCGACCCCCCTATCCAGAGTGCTTCTGTTAATTGGATTAGGCACATCCCCCTCCTCCTCTTTTGTGAATACTGAGGAGAAATATTCGTTCAGTATCCCTGCTTTTTCACTGTCCCTCTCTGCCCACCCACGGTCCATTCTATTCAGCCTCACTATCCCTCCCTTTGTTTTTCTACGCTCCCTGATGTACCTATAACAGGTTTTATCCCCCTTCTTAACCGAGTTGGCTATCTTTTCCTGAGTTTGGGCCTTTGCTATTCTGACTTCCCTCCCTGCTTCCTTATGCCTTAACTGGTACAGCTCTCTGTCCTGCCCCTTCTGTGTTTCCTTATACTTCCTGAATGCTATCTTTTTCTCCCTGACCTTCCCTGCCACCTCTTTTGAGAACCATAGTGGCTTTTTCTTTCATTTTGATTTGTTTATTTGCTTCACACAAAGGCTTGTTGCCTCTGTGATGGCAGTTTTGATGTTTCCCTGTTGTTGCTCCACCCCTCCTTCTAGCCTTTTTGCTAATGCTTTTCTAACGCACTCTCCCATCTTGCCAAAGTCAGCCCTCCTGAAGTCCAGTGCCCTCACTTTTGTATGGCTTGACTCTGTAGCTGAGTTTATCATGAACCACACTGTTTGGTGGTCACTTGTTCCCAGATGGCTACCCACTTCTAGGTCTGAGATCCTCTCACTGTCCCCATTTGAGAGTATGAGATCAAAGATTGCTCCCTCACGAGTGGGTTCCAAAACTTGCTGTCTGAGGCATGCCACCTGTAGGGCATCGAAAATGGCCCTGCTCTTGGATGTGGCTGAAGCAAATGTGCTCCAGTTAACATCTGCCATATTCAGGTCTCCCATCAACAGTATCCCCCCTTTCTCTGCCATCCTAAGAATGTCTTCTATCAAATCCTTGTCCATTCCCTCCTCCTGACATGGGGGGCTGTATACATCCCCTGGGAGGATTGTGGTGCCATTTCCAGTCTCTAAGGTGACCCATAGTGCCTCCTCTCCTCCCTGTTTACTCTTTTGTTCAGTTGCTTTTATCCCTTCCCTTACATAGATAGCTACTCCTCCCCCTCTTCTCCCCTCCCTGTCTCTCCTGTAGGTTGTGTACCCTGGTATGTTAACATCCCAGGCATGGTTCTCTGTGTACCATGTTTCTGTGTCCGCTACAATATCCAGGCATCCCTCTTCCATCAAGGCCATCAGTTCAGGGAGTTTGTTGCCCAGACTACGGGCATTGGTACTCATTACACTCCATTTCCTGATGGCCTTACCCCTTTTTGCCCCATCCCTGTCCTTATTGCCTTTGTCACTTTCTCCATCTACCCCTGCCCTTCTCCCTATCGACATCTCTAACTTAGTCTCTCCTCATATGTTTTCTGGTGCAAGCTCTGTACCATCTTAGTCACCCTTCTCTGGACTGCCTCCACACTGCCAAAGTCCTTATGAATGTGCGGCCTCCAGAACTGTACACAGTACTCTAGGTGAGGCCTCACTAGCATTTTGTACAATGGCATCACCACCTCCCACCTTCTGCTAGTGATACCTCTGCCTATGCACCCCAGCATGCCACTGGCCATCCCTGCAGCCTTTGTACTCTGCTTAGATACCTTTAGGTCTTCAGAAATGATAACCCCCAGGTCCCTTTCTTCCTTGGTGATGGTAAGCAACTCCCCCCCCATCCTGTAGCTCTCCCCAGGGTTTCCTCTTCCCAGGTACATTATTTTGCACTTCTTGGAATTGAACCTTAGTTGCCACACTTCAGACCATTTTTCAAGCTTTTCCAGGCCCCTTCTCATTCTCTCCATCCCATCCAGAGTATCCAGCCTGTTGCAGATCTTGGTGTCATCTGCAAACAGGCAGGCCTTTCCCTCCAGTCCTACCTCAATGTCACTAATGAAGACATTAAACATGAGAGGCCCAATGACTTATCCCTGAGGTACTCTACTGGTCACCCCCCTCCCCTGATTGGATCCTATTTACCACCACCCTCTGCTTCCTGTCCATTTGCCAGTTCCTAACCCAGTTTACCACCTTGTGCCCCATACCCTGACTACTCATTTTGTTGACCAGCCTTTTATGTGGGACAGTTGAAGGCTTTTCTGAAATCAAGGTAGGTGATGTCTATCCCCCCCAATGTATTTCCCTTGTCACCCAGTCAAAAAAATCTGTCAGACTCATCTGACATGACCATCCTGCTATGAATCCATGTTGCCTTGGATCCTGGGCACTGCTAGATTCTAAGTGTGCCATTATTCTTTCTTTAAGTGGTGTCTCCATGATCTTACCCACTACTGAGGTGAAGTTGGCTGGCCAGCCAATAGTTCTCTGTCTCCTCCTACGACCACTTTTGTTTAGAGGGACTACCTGTGCCCTCTTCCAGTCCTCTGGAACCACTCCTGTTTTGAGTGACTGTGTGAACAGTGTTGCCAGAGGCACTGCTAGCTCTCTTTGCAGCTCTCTTAATATCCTTGGGTGTATGCCATCTGGCCTCATTGCATTGTCCACTTTCAGTTTTGTTCCGCTCCTCCGGGACTCTCTCCACTGTAAATGGACTTGTGTTTACCTCCGCCCCCCCCGTGTCTCTTAACCAGCTGTGGTCCCTGACCCTCTCCCTCTTTAGTGAATAGTGAACAGCAGTATTTGTTCAGTATTTCTGCCTATTCTATGTCTCCCTCCTTACACTACCCTGTACCCCCTTTGTGCCTTACAATCCCCCCTACCCCGGTCTTCCTTCTTTTGCTAATGTACCTATAGAATGCCTTGCCCCCTTTCTTCACTGTCTGCACTAATCTTTCTTCAGTCTGCACCTTTGCTCTCCTAACAGCCTTCCCTGCTTCCCTTAGATTCCTTAGGTACACCTCCATGTCCTGCTCCCTTTCAGTCTCCTTATAGTTCATGAAACCTGCCCTTTTGGCCCTTACCTTGTCTGCCACCTCTCTCGAGAACCACAGTGGTTTCCTTATTCTCTTGCCCTTACTTACCAACCTGATGCATTCACTCACCTCCTCTTTGGCTTCCTTTAATTGTTCCCACTGCTCCTCAGCTCCCCATCCTGTCATGCCCATATTACAGTTAGAGGCCGTGTATACATGTTCTAAAAAATGCTGACATCTGGCACCATCAGCTGCTAAAGGAGTAGTGCACCTTCATATCTTGTAAATGTTATTTGTTTCCTTGTCAGCAGATAACTCTTTCTGTGTAGCTGTTGGGGATATATGTGCTTGCTTTAGCTTGTTTTCACTGTTCACATCAGACACTGTAACTAGCCTGGGAGTCTCCATTTTCTGGTTGTTGAAATCTCATTGTCCCTGAGAGATGCATTAGCATATGAGAATATTTATTTAGTTTTTGTTGACTGGGTAAGTGCACTAGACAAATTCTGCCTATTTTCAGGCATGACCCAGGGGAGGGGGATACAGATGAATGCCAGCTGACTTTGAATCAGATTAAGCTGTTGGTGGTATTTTAGTGAATGAGGGGAAATTTGGCCAGGGCACCGGGAAATTCCTCTACTATCCAGTAGGGGGAGACTCTGTCCATCTTGGTAGGGAACCAAGATGGCCTACCAGGAGGATCGAAGGGAGGAGGTTGAAATAGAAATGGGACCGTCTGAAGCCCCCATCTTGTTTCTAGAAGAAAGTGCTGTGGAAATGGAGATGGTGGAAGTTACTACTGAGGGACTGAATCAGGAACAAGCTGCTGATGTGGTAAAAAATATTCCTTTAAATAGAATGGATGTACCTGAAGTAAGTGAGACTCATACCTCAGATGCAAGTGATGTGGAGGTGGACAATGCTATTTCTGAAGATACCTTACAGGATTCAGAGTCGGGAAATGATGTGTGAATTGAGAAAGAGGAACGCAGCCTTTTATTTCAGAGAGCACAGCTGGAGAAGACATTTTTAGATACCCAGTCTGACAGAAAGGGAAATCCTGTCAAAAAAGCCCAGAGGAGGAGTGGAGACACATCCACTTCAAACAATAGGCTGAGCAGCTGGGCCACCAAAGTGGAGGAGGCAGAAAGTGCAGAGAGCACACGAAATTGTGAGACCGCACTAAAAACCAGCAAGACAGCTGGGAGAGAAGCAGATGTTGCACAAGAGGGTTCACAGCAACCAGACCAAAGTGGTGAGGAAACGGCCACGAGCAGATTAGAGAAAGAGTAGTTGGTAGATAAAGCGTTACTGGAAGCCAGCTGGGAATGTAATGCAAGTATGGGTCAATGGAAATCGGGAGCTACACCCATTCAAACCCAAAATACGGTGAGCGTCTTTTCTGACTTGAGCACATTAAATAAAACTGTTAACACAGACATAAATATTGAAGTACCTGATGAATTAAAGTTAACCCAGAACCCAAAGTTATTATTTAAGACCACATTGCCGGTGTCCACAGAATTAATGATTCAAGAGAAGGAGGGAGAACTACCGAAGGCCCAGGGGTCTCAAATACAGGACCATTAAATACAGTAAACAAAGCAGCACCAAAGGCATACTCTTCATTTTTCAAAATGCTAATATATCTTGCTAAACGACATAATGAGGCTAACGTATGTGGGGGGCATGTCACAACCCCCGGATAGAGTTTTTGTTGCTAGGACATTGATTAAGGATTCCATGAAATTCTTTGTGAATTAAATCTATGCCCTGATACATATTTCAGGAGAGACAACATTTTGACGTGAGCTTCAAAACATCTTTTGGGCTACAAAGGTTCTGGACAAAATACAGTACTTTGAAAAAAACAGCATTGTGGGCACCATTTAAAGCTATCCCTCTTACTCGACCTGCACAAAAAACATAACAGTACTTTTTAGGAATGAGGGGTTCAGTGTAAGTGACCTGACTGTGTGGTTGAAGCAAAGGTGCACTGTTATGGAGGATCTGGAGGCCATACTGGATACAGAAAACATATGGACGGGAGAATGGAAGGTGAAGGTGACATGGGAGTTGCTCACTTTCCGAACTCTTTCTTTTTGGGGAGGGATAGGGGGATTTTATCCAGGACAACCCAAAATGTGTTATAAGTGTGGGCCAGTGAAACACCTGAACAGTATCTGTGACAGGCAAAGGTGTGTGATATGTCGAGAATTGGGGCATGTAAGTACACAGTGTTGAACGAGTGTAAATGTAATTTATGCAACGAGATGGGTCACACCTTCCAGAACTGCAAGTTGGCAGAGCATAACATTGGGGAGAAAACTGATAGAGAAGAGCAGAGGTTACTAATCACCTTAATGCAAAAGGATAGAATAGGAAATAGGAAGAGCCAAGCTTCTGCAGTGGATAAGGAATTAGAACCTGACCTTTTGAATTTGCGACCCAATCCACAGCCCCCCCCCCAGGTCTCTAGTAGGGTGGCAAAGGGAGTTCAGTAAGACACTCTTAGTCTTGAAGAATGCTCCTCAAAGATAGTAAGGGATGCTCTGAGTGAGGAGGGAAAGGAGGGAACAGTGAAGGAAGTCATACCTGAGGTGGAATGGGGTAAGAATGATATGCCCCTCCCCGCCAGTTGTGGTTCCTAAACCCAGTAGACAGGAGAAGGAGTAGAGTCTGAGGCTTGAGACCCCCCAAAAAATAATTTCCACAAGATAGGTTATGAAACAGAAAGCAGTGAGTCTAGGGAATAAATCTGACATACTACAATCCGGGGAGTCTGTGGAAGATTGAAATGACTCCTCAGTGGCTTCCTCCATTCAGGAGGGTACAACAGATACAGAGAAACAGGGTAGACCGAAAGGGCCTTTAAAAAAGAAGGCAAAAATGAAAACGAAACACAAAGAAATGAGGAGGAGAAGGGGGAAATTTAAATGATGTACTTAACCTAAAATTAAACAAAAATGTATGACCCTTTCGCTGCTCACTGTATCAATGTGAATAGCATAAACAGAGTAGGCAAAAGGAAAATGGTATTTTCTTGTCTGGCTTGTTTGCAGTTTGGAATTTCTTTTTGCAAGACACTCGTCTCCACACCTTGAAAGAAATCGAAGGGGCAACAAAAGAGGGGTATCATGGCCTATCATTTTGGTCCGTGGGGCAAGAGCAATGTGCTGGGTTAGGAATTGTTTTTAGAATGCCAGAGGTTAAGGTGCTGAAATTATATGATGTAGCTTTGGGAATAATTTTAATATTAGATGTGACTATAAGGAATATGCAGTACAGGCTCATAAATCACTATGCCCCACAAACGAAAGCGGCAAGATATGATTTCCTTAAACTAATACAGCCATACTTGTACACGGCTCAACAATTTATCCTGGTGGGAGATTTTAATTGCCCTTTAGTAGAGAAATTCTTAAAGCAATATTGTGACTTGAACCTCCTATCAGAAATCACGAAATAGGCAAAATTACAGGATGCTTTTTTTTCATGGGTTAGTAAGAACACGCCCACTTTTCATGAGGGACACCTTGCTTCAAGGATTGATTACATTTTTTTATCAGAGAAGGTTCCAATAATGAATACAGAAGTTATTCCCACTGAATTTTCTGACCACAGTATAGTCAAAATTAAAATTGGGTTCTCTGAGGCAATTAGAAGAGGGCCAGGATTTTGGAAATGAAATACATCTCTGGTACAAGATTTGTACATCTTAAATGCCATTAAAACTTTTATTTTAGCAACGAAGTCATTTTTTATTTTGTTTGGCTCGGTGGTAAGGTGGTGGGAGGATACTAAGTATGATATGCAGAACCTGTGTAAGCAATTAAGTAAGAAGAGATGTCAGAAACAATGTCTGGCATACTTGCAGGATATAAAGTGCTTGCAGACTTTGCTATCTATGTCTCATGAGACTGGTCAGAATTGCATGGCACAAATTACTGTAGTAAAACAAACAAGCATTTGTCAATGCCGAACGTTCGCTTACAGGTATTTGCAGTGGTGTTTGGCATGCATGGTGCTTTTTCCTAATGCCCTGTGCGATTGCTGGTATTTGCACAATAAATTGTCAGCATGATCTTTTTGTTACCTCCATTGTGCGCTACATAGGCGGAAACACGTTTTGGGCAGGATGTGAAAAATGACAGCTGTACTGCTCATAAGGAAGTGCAGTAAAATGCCAATGTTGAAAATCTGGGTGGAAATATTGAAATTCGCCAAACCCTCTGACGTCGTGGGAACTGTGCAACGCATGCTAGTAAAACAGTCATTTTGGAATTGTTTCACCAAATTTTCAACATTGCCATTTTAAAACCTGTGCTAATGAACAGTGTCACTGTGATTTTCTTACTGTGTCCCATACATTGATTTCGCACACCGACTGCGCCATTGTGCACTACATGGGGGAAAGACGTTTTGGGCAGGATGTGAAAATGACAGCTGTACTGCTCATAAGGAAGTGTGGTAAAATGCCAATGTTGAAAATCTGGAGTGAAATATTGAAAATTCGAAACCCACGAAAGGCGTGGGAACTGCGCAATGCACGCTCGTAAAACAGTCATTTTTAGGAATTGTTTCACCAAATTTTCAACATAGCCATTTTAAGATCTCTGCTCATGAACAGTGACACTGTGATTTTCTTAATGTGTCCCATACACTGAGTTCGCACACCGACTGTGCCATTGTGCGCTACATGGGCGGAAACACGTTTTGGGCAAGATGTGAAAAATGACAGCTGCGGTGCTCATAAGGAGGTGTGGTAAAATGGCAATGTTGAAAATCTGGAGTGAAAATATTGAAAATTCGCAAACTTACGAGCGTGCGTAGGAACTGCGCAACGCAGACTCATAAAACAGTCATTTTTAGGAATTTTTGCACCAAATTTTCAGCACAGCCATTTTAAGACCTCTGCTCATGATCAGTGTCACTGTGATTTTCTTAATGTGTCTCATACATTGAGTTCGCACACCGACTGCGCCATTGTGCGCTACATGGGCAGAAACACATTTTGGGCAGGATGTGAAAAATGAGAGCTGTACTGCTCATGAGGAGTTGTGGTAAAATGGCAATGTTGAAAATCTGGAGTGCAAATATTGAAAATCGAAACGCATCTGAAAGCGCATGAGGAACCGCGCAACGCAGGCTCAGAAAACAGTCATTTTAGGAATTTTTTCACCAAATTTTCAACATAGCCATTTTAAGACCTCTGCTCATGAACAGTGTCACTGTGATTTTCTTAATGTGTTCCATACATTGATTTCACACACCGACTGCGCCATTGTGCCATACATAGCGGAAACACGTTTTGGGTGAGATGTGAAAATGACAGCTGTACAACTCATAAGAAGGTGTGATAAAATGGCAATGTTGAAAATCTGGAGTGAAAATATTGAAAAATCAGCAAATTCACGAGCCTCACGTAGGAACTACTTGCAAGCTACGTCAAAACAGTCATTTTTGGAATTTTGTGCCAAATTCTCAACATGGGGTTTTGGGACTCCTTCTCATGAATGATGTCACTGTCATGGTGTTATCCGAGGCCGAAGGGTGATTTTGCGCAGTAACTGCACAGTGCCTGCGAAATCACCCTTCGGGCCCGAATAACGCCATGACAGTGACATCATTCATGAAAAGGGGTCCCAAAAATCCCATGTTGAAAATTTGGTGCAAAAATTCCAAAAAAATGACTGAGATATGCAATAAAGTTGAAACCCCCCTATGTAGCCCATTATACAGCTTACCGGCATTTCCTCAGTTCACGGTCGGCTTTGAAGAGTGCAGACGTGTTCCCGGTCCACCAAGATCGCCGCGTGGAGTCTGGAGATAAGTATGGGTGGGGGTGTGGGGTGTGGGAGGCTGAGTGCGCAGTGGGTGGGTGCGAGTTGTGGAGAGGGGTTGGGAGACGTGCAGCAGGGACCATTTTTGTTTTACAGGTTTAAACAAAAGAGAAAAACGATGACGTGGGACCTTTGCCACGCTGGGTGAGTCCCAGCATGGCAGAAGACGTGTGGGGGCTGAGGAGCCAACGGGGATTGGGCACCCCATCGGCAAACTCACGGGGACCGAGGAGATGAGGGGATTGGGCACCTCCATCGGCAAACCAAACTAACGGTTTGCCACGCTGGGGTGGCTCCCAGCATGGTGGCAGGATGGCTGGGGGCTGTGGAGCTGACGGGGATTAGGCACCTCGCCGGCAAATAAACAACTTTGCCACGCTGGTGGGGCTCCCAGCGTGAGCAGGAAAGCTTTGGGGAGGGCGGCATGATGCGGCAGGGTGGGCGCATGATGGAGGGACGGTGGCGGCGCTCAGTGCATGGCAGCAGTGTTTTCCTTTGAAGCAGAGGAACACCGCTGTCATGCATGAGCTCTACCCATTGGTGCAGGACTGCCACGCCTGCTCAAGAGAGCAGTGCATTGGGTGGGAGAGGCACACCTCCAAGTGTGCTACTCTCCCAAAACGTTCCTTGCGCATGCGCGCAAGCGAACTTAAAAATGAAAGAGTACCAAGAGGGGAAGGTAAGGATGATATACCAACAAAAACAGTTTGAAACAGTGGGCAAGGCAGAGGTGGTCTGCCCATTTGAAAACTGCATTAAGAAGGCAAAAGCAAAAGAAATGTCAGTACTGAGGGATGATTCAGGGAAGGAGTGGAGGACTCAGAGGTATGTTGCACAATTAGTAATAAAATACACATCTGATATGTATGCCCCCTTAGAAACAGGTGAGGTAGTCTTGTCTGAACTGTTGGAAGGAGTAGGAATTCAGTGGATTGACACAGCACTGAGTGGAAAATTAGTAGCACCCTTGGAAGATTGGGAGATAAAAGAAGCACTCTCAATGCTGGCAAAAAACAAAACTCCAGGTCTGGATGGATTGTCAAATGAGCTACTAAAACTAATGGGGAAGGATCTTATTTTTGAGATAAAAAAAACATTTAATCTGTTGCTTTGCACAAAGGAGGAGCCGCTATATATGACTACGGGGGTCTTAATGTATGTATACAAAAAAGGGGACAAAAGGGATTTAAATAACTGGAGGTTGATAAGCCTGTTGAATTCGGATTTCAAACTATTAACTAAAATATTAGCTAAGAGATTGATGTCGGTGATAGGCATGGTAATTTCTCCTGCACAGTCATACGCAATTCCTGGTAGAGATATGCAAAATCATATTTTTTTAATTAGAGAAGTGGTAGAACTGGGGAAGTTAGGGGAGACAGATGGGTACCTGATTTCATTGGACCAAAAAAGGGCCTTTGATCAGGAGCGTCTGTTTTCTGTGGGATGTTTTAAAATACTACCAAATCCCAGACACTATGATTGGGTGGTTTAAAACTATATATAATACCGCAAATGTGGTACCAATAATAAGTGGGTGGAAAGGGCCTATAATAAAGTTACAGAGGGGAATGAGACAGGGATGTCCCTTAAGAAACATAGAAACATAGAAGCTGACAGCAGATAAGGACTGCAAGGCCCATCCAATCTGCCCATTTCTTTTTCTACCTTATAAATGTGCCATTGGCCTTTGCTCTGTCAGTGGCCTATCTAGTCATACTCATCTGAATTGCTCCCTTATGCCTATCCCATGCCTATTTGAAGCCCTGCACTGTATTCATAGCCACCACTTCCTGAGGTAGGCCATTCCATGCATCCACCAAACTTTCTGTGAAAAAGAATTTCCTCACATTACCCCTTAATCGGCCTCCCTCTAATCTCATGCTGTGTTCTCTTGTCCTGCTATTTTTCTTATATTTAAACATGTTAGACTCTTTCACCTTGTTAATGCCCTTAAGGTGTTTGAATGTTTTGATCATATCACCTCTCTCCCTCCTTTGCTCAAGGGTATACATATTGAGCTCCGTTAATCTGTCCTCATATGTCTTCTGATGCAGTCCCTGCACCATTTTGGTTGCCTTCTCTGGACTGCCTCAATTTGGTTAATGTCCTGTGAAGTGTGGCCTCCAGTACTGCCATGATACTCACATGATAGGCCTAACACGTGTCTTGTAAAGAGGGATTATTACCTCCTTCTTACGACTTGTGATACCCCTACTAATACACCCTAACATCCCCCTAGCCTTACCTACTGCTTTAGAGGTCTGCTTGGATGATTTTAGGTCATCAGTGATGATGATGCCCAAGTCTCTTTCTTCCTTTGTGACTGCCAGCAACTCCTCTCACAGCCTATAGGTGGCTTCAGGGTTTCTCTTCCCTATGTGCATGATCTTGCACTTCTTTGCATTAAATCCCAGTTGCCACTCTACTGACCATTTTGCTAGTTTATCCAGATTTCTTCTCATTCTGCCCACCCCATCTGGATCATCTAATCTGTTACAGATCTTGGTGTCATCTACAAACAGACAAGCCTTACCCTCTACTCCATCTGCAATGTCACTAATGAAGATATTGAAGAGGACTGGCCCCAGGACTGATCCCTGAGGTACCCCACATGTGACTTGCATCTCTTCTGACTGTACACCATTTACCACCACTCTCTGTTTTCTGCCCATCAACCAGTTTGCCACCCAGTTGACCAACTTCTGACCCACCCCGAACCTACCCAGCTTATTTATTAATCTTCTATGTGGAACTGTGTCAAAAGCTTTGCTGATGTCAAGGTAGGCGACATCAACTGCTCCCTTGGTCCACCACCTGGTTACCCAGTCAAAGAAATCTATGAGATTAGTTTGACAGGATCTTCCTTTGTAAACCCATGCTGTCTTGGATCCTGTGCCCCTTATGGATTCCAGGTGTTGCACTATCCTTTCCTTAAGGAGTGCTCCACATCTTGCCTATGACTGAGGTAAGACTGACTGGTCTCTCTAGTTCCCTGCCTTCTCCCTGCTACCACTCTTGTGGAGCAGGATCACATGAGCCCTTCTCCAGTCTTCTGAGACCTCTCTTGTGCTCATAGACTCACTAAACAGTTCTGCTAATGGCTCTGCTAGTTCCACCCTTAGCTCCTTAAGTACCCTGGGATGTATGCCATCAGGTCCCATTGCCTTGTCCACCCTGAGCTTAGTGAGCTCTTGTAGGACCCTTTCTTTTGTGAAGGGAGTAGTGCTCACCTCCCTCCCCCCTGTGTCCATGGTGCTGAGTTGTGGGCCCTACCCTACCTGCTCTTCAATAAATACTGAGCAAAAGTATCTATTTAGGATAGGTGCTTTTATAGGGTCTTCCTCCTCACATGCTCCCTTTTCTCCTTTGAGCTTAGCAATACCCCCTCTGGACTTTTTCCTTTCACTAATGTAGCTATCGAAAGTCTTGTCACCTTCTTTTACTGTTCGTGCTAGTGTTTCCTCAGTTTGGGACTTTGCCTGCCTTACTGCATTCCCTGCTTCCCTTAGGGCAGTTTAGTATGCCTCCCTATCTTCATCCCACTGTGTTCTCTTATATTTCCTGAAGGCCAGACTTTTGGCTCTGACCTTTTCTTCTACTGTATTTGAGAACCAAAGTGGTTTCTTTCTTCTTTTGCACTTCCTCTTCTGTCTAACACAATGGGATGTTGCTTCAAGTATTGCATCCTTAATGCTTGCCCACTTTGCCTATACCCCCTCGCCTGTGTTTCTTTTTGACAGGGCTAGCTTAACTCTGTTGGCCATCAGTGTTATATGATTTTTTCATTGATCCACTGCTGCAGAAGATAAATAATGATGCAGGAGTAGCGGCAATCAGTGTTAAAGGGAAGCTACTTCAATACAAAGTCATAGCGTATGCGGATGATATGAATATTATGATTGGGAACAAATAGCTGTGGAAAGGGTACTGTAAATATGTAGGAATTGTGGTAGGTGTTCTGGATCTGAGCTAAAATGAAGTAAGTGTGTGGGACAGAGAAAAAATTATCTTCAGAAAGAAAGTGATATTGTGGAACAAATTAAGATAGTACCTGACCTGATAAATATTTTGGGAATTATGTTTGGGGCAGGTAATCTGGATGAAATGAATTGGGGAATAAAACTGGAAATAGGAAAACAAAGAGTGGCTCAATGGAATAGATGGAGGTTCAGTAAAAAAAGGGGTATATATCTGATTAAAATATACTTGATCCCCATTTTTTTATATATTAGTTGTATCTTTCCCCAGCAAAAAACATAGATACATCCTTACTTAGTATCTTTTTTCAAGCCTACTGGGGTAGCAGACTTTATCCAATAAAAAGTAATAACCATGCAATTATGCTTAAAGTTGAACCAGCATAACATTCTGTGGTGATTTGCATATGCAGCCCACGATGCTTTGCATTGCATGGGCATGTGTGATTTTGTATTTTCTTGAAACTTGGCTTCCCAGCCAAATGCCCTTTGGGGTAACCCTTGCCTCAGTGTTTGCACACAGAGGTTCTTTGTCTTTTAAATAGTTTTTTTTTTTATTTTAATGGGTTCACCACAACATAACCAAGACACACTGTCTTAGGGTAGCTGATTCATTCCATTGGGGTGTCAAACAGACGAGGCATACTGATGAGTCCTGGTAGGACGAAACACATCTCTATGTCATCTGTTAGCACCCTTTGCAAACTGTGTGAGAGGCCTTTTGGCACCATGCAATTCTGCTTAAAGTTGAACCAGCATAACATTCTGTGGTGATTTGCATATGCAACCCATGATGCTTTGCATTGTGTGGGCATGTGTGATTTTGTATACTATATCTGCCCACTAAGAGTGGTGGCCTGAATATGCCTAATCCAGTAATATTTTTTAATACATTTTTCTTTTATCTTAATTTAAAACCAATGGTGTTGTTACAGGAGACAGGATGGGAATTGATGAAGTGGGATAAATGTCACTTATGGATGAGGCAGTGGGAGTTGCAAGTCTAAGAGTGTTAAAACAGTCAGCCATAATACTGGAATATGTAAGAAGTACTTTATTAAGATTAAAACAGTGGAACATTTCAACAAGACAGGTTATTACTATACCCAGGAAACAATTATATTATCATTTATTGTCCTCTTTGTGTGTGGAGATGGAAGTCTTTGAAAAATGTCCCATTATATTTAGAGGAAACTTAGAGAAGTTGCTTAATAACACAAGGGTCCCAGAACACATGTGGGATCTACATTGGTTGGCGTGTCATGAGCGAATTAATGCAAATACTAATAAAAATCATAAAAAGTTACAAGAAGGAATCTGTAGCAGATTGAAATGCAACCAGCAAGGAGGAAACATAAATCACTTGTGTTTTAACTGTTCTTTTATTAAGGGATTTGGGGAGGTGCTGGCACAACAGTGGAATGAGAAGGTATTTAACACAATAACATATGAGAACCTCCTGTATGGAGTCTTTGATGGGAAGTGGGCTAAATGGGATGTCAGTACTCTGCAGGTAATAATGATGATATTTAAGTTGAATATTTGGATTATGAGGTGTGGATATACATTACAACAAAAAGAAGGTTCATATGCAGAGTTATGTAATAACATTTTGCAGGTTATACTAATGCTATACAAAAAGGAGAAAATGAAGTTAAGAGAAGATGTGTTATTAGAACAATGGAAGGGTATGCCCTGGATTACTGATAGTGATGCCCCTATTACTTAAAGAGCACTCAGGAGAGGAACCTGAACAGGGAAGTTTGTCTTTGACTAAGAATTTTGTGTAAGGGGAGAATATTGTATTATACAATGCAAGAACATTTCCTGGACTCTGATTGGTCAGTGTGTGCCTGAGACAGTGAAGATATTACACAATAACATCACTGTGTTGATTTTTTGGATGATTATATGGATTTTATGGATTTTTTTTTTCAGAAACAAAGATCTACTGCCTCACTAAAAATCTACTAAAAACATTTTTATTTTTATTTTTGTTTGTATAACATCGAGCCATTGTATAATTGAAATAAGGCACTCCAAGGTGTGTGTTATCATGTAATAACGTCACTCCTGGGGTGGTGGAAGCACTCGGTTTCATCTCGTGCTTCAACCCACTCCAGGAGTGATGTTATTACATGATAACACACACACCTTGTCTTGCCTTATTGCTTAACTAACTAATGTGATGTGATTATCAACCCATGGTTGCTTTTTGTTATAGATTGGTTTGGGGTTTTGTACAATCTATGTGTGGTTTGGGTAAAGTGTGCTTAATACTCACGTAGGTTGTCTTTTCTTTTTCTAGGATTTCTGGTGGGGAAATACTGTTTTGAGAACACTCTGCTTCTATGTATGGTGTAATAATTATTTATGTTTCTCTTTTTTTGAGCTGGTGTGATGTAACACTGTTTGGATTGTAGCATTTTTTCTGTTTTAATAAAAATGTCCCCTACTCTTTTCGAGAAGTGCCATGGGATCTTTAACATCCACCTGAACTACCACCAGAACAGGCAGATGGGACTTTGGTTTAACATCTCATCTGAAAGATGGCACCTCAGGAGTGTAGCACCCCCTCATACTGCACTGTTGGGTTATGAACCCAAGTGCCTGGTGTGGGGCTAGAACCCACAGCCTTCTGATCTCCCAGCCTCAGAGGCGAGAGTGCTACCTGCTGAGCCACTCGACACTGCGTATGATGTGTCAGCACCCTTCAGACTCCACAGTATGTCTGCTTGCTTACTTAGACTTCAACAAAACAAACTTCAGCAAGGTGTGAAATACCACATTTACCTTCAATTAGCTTTACAAACTGTCTTAGATGTAATGCAGTTTTTTCCTTTAAAGTGCATTAAATGTGAGTGTTTCAACAGTGTTCAGGTTATGTGTACTTTCAGCATAGAGATACAGCGATCCCTCATTATAATGTAAGCCTCTGGAGCCACATAATTTGTTTGTCATAGTGTGGGTATGTTATAAATGAAATATCATAGACAATACACTGTGTCTTTAAGAAAAATAAGTGATCATTAGTTTTACTGCACACATTGTTAAAAACTACTTTTCTATACAGCGTTTATCTCTTGTATCCATTCATCACCTTCAGTGAGCGCTTGATTAGTTTATAGCCTATAGAAGCATTGCTCTGTGAATGTGCAGCTAGTGTTGATCTGGCAGGCGGCCCACAGACCTGCCCCAACATACACTATGTATTGCGGCTGCTGAGTTACAAGGTGTCAGATTTGCAGTTTAATTGCATGCTTGCTATTGCATCTCCTGACTCAGTTTACAGTACATGCTAGTGCATTATAGTAATCTGAACCATAATGTTGGCAAACAGAGTTTAGTTGTTTTCACTTCACAACACAGCCACCTGGGTGACTCTGCCATTCTGTAAGTTTTAAAATGCTATTTTAATTGTTAAAAACACACAACAGCTGTAGTCGGAACAGGCAGGTAGCTGAAGCAGAAACAGCTGGGAGATTGTGGGGGCTGGTTTTAATGAGCTGCAAACTGCTGGCATGGAAGTGTCAATAGGCAGCAATTGATGACAGTGGGATCATAATGGGATCCATGCCATGATTCTCAACAACTGGGATTCATTATAGTAAGGGACACTATAACAAGGAAGCACTGTACATGGTGTAAATGGTGCTGAGGCATCATGTTCTTATATGCTAACACAGCTCTGAAGGACAATGAGAATTCAACAACCAGAAAATGGAGACCCCCAGGCTAGTTAGAGGGGCTGGTGTGAGCAGTGAAAATAAACTAAAGCAAACACACATATCCCCAACAGCTACACGAAAAGAGTTATCTGTTGACAAGGAAACAAATAACATTTACAAGATGGGGGTGTACTACTCCTTTAAACAACAGAAAAAAAAAAAGATGACAGTGTCCCTAACAATAATCCCTAGTGTGACTCCCCACACTTCCTTCCTAGGGAGTAAGGACACTCAGTGAAAGTTGGGTTTTTATGGTGCTCCTATCCCCTCCAAAATTAGGGAAGGAGGGCATCATGACATCATTGTGCAATTATGTCAGTGAATTTACACATTTTGGAGACAGTGTCAGTAACACTGCTTTTTCTCCTAGCCAGCAATAGCACCAAGAGGTCAGGAGGCATTAGGACCAGAAGATAAAAGTGACATGCGTCAGTGAGGCAGTTCTGTGAAAAAGGACTAGCAATGTAACCAGTTACGATGGCTAGTAAATATTTCAAAACATATATAGTATTCATGCAAAAGGTCCCCTAAAGTGGAGGAGCACCCTCTTATTTTTGCTGCATGTAGAAAACATTTCCTCATCAAACGTGAAGTTGGTGGTGGAAGATCCTTTTACTCTCTCATCTCTACTGTATGCATGTGCTCACTCACTTTCATGTAGTCGGTGACCAGCTAAGGTGGTGAGCAGAGGGTCTGTATCAGTCACCATCACTGTAGCTATGAGGGCAGTAGTTTTCACATACTGTATGGAAGGTGAGTTGAGTGCAGACAGGAGGGTGGGGGTGTTGAGTGGGTGGGATGGCAGGAGACTACTATGGAGGATACATTGTATCAGTGCCTCAGCAGGGAGAGAGCCACTGAAGTACAAGGGACTTTTATTGACATTTATTACAACATCAGAGAGACAGGGTGGGCCACTAGACATCCAGGGACTTGAACTGACATTCATTACAACACTGGATGAGCATCAGGGAGGGGCAGATGGGCAGGGATGTATCTTTAATTACATGCCACCATTAGATGGGCATCAGGAAAGGAGGCCACAAGACAGCCAGGAACAGACAGCTTCTGCTGTCCGTCCACTAAACAGCACTCAGCCAGAGTTAGGTGATCACACACCACTGTGCACGCTGTTATGGGACAGGTTTTAAAAGCAATAAGTAACGCTGACACAGCAGCCTTTTACCACTTACAAAACCTGCTGAATACACCCTGCACCCTGCAACCTGTGTGCTAGAGGGCTACGTCAGTTGCATGATGGGCATAGTGTTATATTATGCATGATCGCACTATCCCTTGAAGGTCCCACACTGGGGCACACACTGTATGGCCCCCATTCTATTTGACAGTGCACAACCTGGTTAGTGCAGCACTGTTCATGTTAGTGTCAAAATAACTTTCAGGATATAGAGGCCAGTGTGTTTTGCCTTGTGTCATAACAATACACGGACAGAGAAAAGTAAAAGGAAACAATATGCACTTACAGGTACAATGTTTTAAACTGATACACAGCCCAGGTATCTGAAGAAGGACTGTTTATCAGTATGACATATTGTATCTGTAAATAAATATTTCTTCTTTTTATTTTGTACTCTGGGTGTACTATTTTGACACAATGTAAAACTCCTTAACTATAAACTATATTTTGTGGTATCAGTGCATCCTAATGGGAACTACTACTTTTTAGTGCATGAGTGGTTTGTAGCGGGACGCCAACACAGAAATATATTATTACAAAGTATTGGACTTTTCAGTTTTAAAGTCAGTCCAATGAAAGTCACTATCGCAGCTTGCTTGCTGTTTTTTTTTTTTTTTGCAAACACATAATATGAAATATAATCTTTCATTAAATGAGTTCAGGCATGAACTATTCAATTGGTCTAGCTGTGATGGAATGCAGGTTGATTTCTTATGCCAGTTTCCTTGTTCTGCTGGAGTAAGCTGAGTGCTGAAATGCAACAGCCGGAAAGAAGTGAGAAACAAATACATCAAGTATGGCGTATATAAAAGGTTTTCTCTTGGTTCTTGTGAAACTAGCTGGGGTGCAGCTTGTTTTCCCACTCCAGAATGGTAAGTAAAATGTGATTATTGTGTCTGTACAGTATGCCTGCCTACAGCATAGTATTTTAAAGTCATTATTTTTGCATCAATGTACATTTGTATTTTGTACTACTGTACCCAGAGTATGATTATGTGCCACATTTCCCAGTACTCCTCTCCCCACTTCGTACCTGGAAGTGAGCCTTGGCTCATTGTGTCTTTCCCAGTTGTCAGTCTGTAGATAAATACATATTAATCTGTCTGAACATTTACATCATGCTTAACTTTATGCAGGTGACCCTGAATTTGAGCTTGTGTCTAGTGGTCTACATCCTGTTGAAGTATAATAAATGCAATTCAATGCTAGAAACATGAAGTCCTTTCTTGGCCCTATCTCTCTCTCTCTCACACACACACACACACACACACACACACACACACACATATTTGTGATTGTATATTTCTGGGGTTAGATGCTCTTTTTGTACTCTGTATCTCCATAACTCATACCAGTGCTCACAGAGTCCACTGCAATGTTTGTATTGTGAATCTGGATACCAAGTGGTCTCGACACGACTAGTCAAGAATGTTGCCTCATGTGTTGTCTTGCAGAGACTACTGTGAACTGAAAGTGGTTTGATTTGACAACCTAAGGGCATAAGAATCAATCCTCCTAATGAATAAGAATAAAGATCCCCCGATGGAATATTCCCCTTTTCCAAGATGTGTGAGCAAAACATCTTGATGTTTTAAAAAGTCCTCACTCACAAGTGCAATGCCTGAATCTGATGTCATAGGATCTACTACCCACTCAGCTTTTGCTGTACTATCTCTCAGCTGAGATTGGCACCATATGATAACCCTCTCTTGGTATCAGCAGGTGGGATACTCTCTGGGTGTAGGGGTAAGATAGTATGTTTCCTTCAACATCAAAACAACACTTTTTTTCTGTCTATAACTATGGAGTGCACTCAGTTCAGCCTTCTGTTGGGACAGAACATTTTTTGTTGTTGTTTAACCAGGAGTAGCACACTAAGCTGAAAGCTTTTTTAAAGGTGCGACCTGGGAGCACAGGGAAGTTAAGTGACTTGCTCAGGGTCACACAGTATGCAAGTGGAAGCTGTGGGATTCAAACCCAGGTCTGGTCTGCTGGATGTCACCAGATTTGCAGCTCAGAGCCTTAAACCACTGCACTATACTGCCTCCCAGCTTTCAAGGCACTGCAAAGTGTTTAAGCAGTTGTAACTACTAAAGCTTTATCAATGTGCAGCACATATACTCTGGGAATCACAGTCCCCAAATGTTCTCCTGGTTGACGCTGACACTCTACATACAGAGTTGATGCCGACTCTGAACTTGATTCAAAACCTGTAGGGTTTCCTTGTGTGTGTTGTACCCCCTCACATACCTCTTCAGCCACAGAACCCTTCTAATTTCTTGCAGTTACCAGCGGGTGAGGATATACCTCGAGACAGACCCTAGTCTACTGAATTTACTAAAACTTCCACCTTGCTAACACATTTTTACCTTGTGACCCTGTAGCAGCCGTTTCAGCAGGAGGAAGCAGCACTACTGCAGGGACTTTCTTGTAGGCACATCTGGTTAATGGCCACCTGTTTTAGACACCCTTCTCTTCATACTATATTTGAGGGGAGTAGGGGAATGCATCAGTGGCACAGGCTACCATTTGTATGTGGACAATACAGTGATCTACATTGCTTCAGTGGAAGCAGTACAATCACAATTGCATTTGGCATTCAAAAGCCTTCAGTCTATCTTTAAGCAAACCTTCTTAAAATGTACAGTGAAGCCCACCAGGATGAAGTGCTGCACTGCAGAATTCTGCTGCAGAGTTACTGCAGCAAATAATGCAGTTTCAATGGGAGTTAATCCCTTTTGTCATGCAGTAAACCTGTGACATTGCACTTCATCCTGGTGGGCTTCACTGTAATTAAAATAAAACAAACATGATCTTATTTGGAATAACACAGAATTTAAACAATTCAGTTAAAAATCAGCTGACTATTTTCTCTAAGGAAGGAAGCAAGATAGAACAAGTAGAGGGCTATAAATATCTGGGTTTTTGGATTGAGCCTTCCAGGTGAAGACATTTACACATAACAAATCTCATAAACAGAACTGGCAAATGTCTGGGAGTATTGTAGTGGCATGGAGGTGTTTGGACCCCAAGACAAGACTGAGAACAGTACAAACCTAGATATTTCCTATCACTGATTATGCAGATCTTGTATATGACTATTGCACAAAGTTCAAGCAAACTAAACTTGACATATTGTACAACAGGTTGGTGAGATCTATTTTAAAGGGAATATAAATAGGGTTTGGCAAAAAAAAACACACAGCACCATAGGTTAGAGTCTTACCTACATAATGATCTACTCTCTTTGCCTTAAAATGTGTACTAATCCATAGTCACTATGCCTTAAATGCTTACATGAGATGTAAACAAAACAACGCTTCTTCTTCAAACATCGCACTTCAGTAGCTGCATAAATTGGCCACTACATGCTTACACGATGACGCCAGTTTAGTGAGAGTGCTCCATAGCGATAATCCAGTATACATGGGGACCTTCTCTCCTGCACAGTAAAGGATTTGGAGGAGAAGCGCTTTGCTAACCTAATTTCAGTAGTTTATTACTAAGGTTCTCATGCATAGTGTAATATGACTACAGAGCACTCTCGCTTGTAGCAGTCATTTTAGGCAGCTCCTGAAACACAAGGTTTCAAGAAGAAGCATTGCTTTGTTTACATCTCAAGGAAGAATTTAAAGCATAGCAACTATGGATTAATACACATTTTGAGGCAAACAGAGCAGATCATTATGCAGGTAAGACTCTAACCTACAGTGCTGTGTGTTTGTTTGCAAGTTTGAAAACCCTTATATTCCCTTATATTCCCTTTAAATAGCTGTTGTGACTGCCATAGATGTAAATTCTATAACCAGTTGGGCTGGATCTCCCTACCTGACAGGAATATATTGCATAACATTTTGTACTCACTGAAATGCATGCAGGGGGATCTACCGGACTGCTTACTGGAGTGTCTTATTTTTACAGAGAGGTATGCATCTGTAAGAATTGCTCACCTCTTGGAGTTTGAAATTCCACAAACAAACACTATAACAGTTGCACATTTCTTTTTTTTTATCTTATCATTATTTATACTTCTGCAGCCTGACCTGCCTACATCCAGCCACCACCTTTATCCCCGATCAGCCTGCAGGCTCACTCACATACCTGCTGGCACAGTGCTATACCCACAGGGGAGGGCCCCCCTATGTCCCCCGTGCCGGGCCAGGCACCAATACCACAGTGCAATTCCATGACAGGCCCCCTGGTTGCTAAAGTGCGGCCATCAAGCTGTCTCAGTTGTCTGTCATTTTCCTTCTATCTTTTTTTCCCTGAGAAGTGCGGACGTGCAATGATGTCTGTGCCAATGTCCGCCGCACTTCTCCCCTCTTGTATCCCTGCTCTTGTAGTGCCCCCAATTTCCATTGGGGGCTGCTGCAGCACAGTAGATGCCCCAGTCCCTCCCCAGGGAAAGGAGAGCAGTCCTTGGATGCTCAATTCTTTCCCTCCCCAGCCAGCCCCCGATGATCCGGGCTCGTTCCTGAACCCGGGTCACCAGCATGGAGCAAGGTGTGGTGTGCAGCGCCTCAACCCTCAGCACCACCAGGCTGGCCACAGCTACAAATTTCTTTAGTTATTGGGTGCCCCACATTTGGAATTTTCTACCAGTAAACTTCAGACTCCATAGAAGGAAACTCCCTACTGCAAAACAAATAAAATCTTGGTTCTTGCCTTTCCCACAGTACTGCAATAAACAATACAATAAGGAAGTTGCATAGATTTAGTTTCTAGTACTATACCATGGATTTTTACTATTATTATTCTCCCACCTATGCTTTGCACAAACTGAACAATTTACTGTTGGTATATATAATAACATACTGTATTTAAGTAAAATGTCTGTTCATTGTGTAATTCATGTTTTATATGTACTTCACCATGAGCTCATGACTGTCCAAGTGTAAATTCTTTTCTACTGTAAATCTTTTTTTCCTGTGATGAATGTGTAGAGTAATTTATGTAGAGGTGTCATTGGGAACAAGTTTGTTCCTCAATGACTTTTCTCTAATAACCTAAACTTGAACAAAATGAGGCCCTCTCAGCCCATCTCTGGTCACTGTCATGGTGATAGTTAAAGATCCCATGACACCTATTGAAGATGAGTAGGGGAATTTAATTTTCCCCAGTATCATGTGCCACATTCCTCCTGTCAATAAAAATAAATAAATAAATAACAGGTCCATGTATCCAACCACCAGAACGCTCCTGGAAACAAGCTATCAAAGCTGAGTGTGCATTTCCTGGACAAAAATTACAATTATATAAATACCTATTGACCCTTTTCCAGCACTACTTTCCCCGTGCCCCAGGACATAACTGGAGATGAGCTGTTTCAGTTTATTGTGCCAAGGTGGCCTAAATCTGTAAATAAATGCAACAATTGGGGTGTTTGTTTCCCAAAACGTAGCTAGGATATTGCAAATTTATGTCATTTTTTTCTAACTTTTCAGGTTTTCATGTCTTGGAATATCTGGTCATGTACCAGAATCTGGGTAATGTTACACAAATAGAGTACAGCTTGGATGGTGACGTAATCGGCTACTTTGACTTTGAACAGAACAAAATTGTGCCTCAAATTAAGGAGTTCCAGTCTGTCACAGCAGATGAGAAAAACCAAGACCTAATCAAGATGGCACCTGAGAGTGGTGGAATCTGTTACAACCTATTTATTATGCTGTTCAATGCATACCCTGAAAAAGATAAACTACAATTTCAAGGTAAATAATGAAACGGTCTTCCTTTGATGGTAGTGAGCTATTGCAAATGTTTGAAACTGCTGTTTCAAGCTGGTATTATCTTCTTTTAATTACTGGTGAGCATTTTTTCCCTTAGGAAACCCAGTTATAATTTGCCATTATAACCAACTGGTTATAACCGCAAACACGTGCCAGGTTTCCCACATGCACCAGCCTCCAGTCTTCCCTTCTTCAGTGGCAGCCGCCATGACTTATAGCCAGACACTTTACGGCAAGTCACCCTCGATGGAAAGTTAAATTAAAAAAAAAAGGAAACTGGCTGTAAAAGAATGGACCAGCTGTAAATAAAGAAAAACATAAGGAAAGTTTCCAGCCACTTCTGATCGCACCCCACACTTCATCCCGATTGGGCTGCAGCTGACGGGCGATCAATCAATCTTTATTTACCAGGTGAAACACCTTTGAGTGAACTCATTTTCAAGGTGGACCTGGGCAGTTAATAAAGTATAGAAACATAGAAACATAGAAGTTGACGGCAGATAAGGACCGCAAGGCCCATCCAGTCTGCCCATTTCTTTTTCTACCTTATAAATGTGCCATCGGCCTTTGCTCTGTCAGTGACCTATCTATTCATAGTCATTTATATTGCTCCCTTATGCCTATCCCATGCCTGTTTGAAGCCCTGCACTGTATTCATAGCCACCACTTCTGTGGTAAGCTCATTCCATGCATCTACCACCCTTTCTGTGAAAAAGAATTTCCTCACATTCCCCTTAATCGGCCTCCCTCTAATCTCATGCTGTGTCCTCTTGTCCTGCTATTTTTCTTATATTTAAACATGTTAGACTCTTTCACCTTGTTTATGCCCTTAAGGTGTTTAAATGTCTCGATCATATCGCCTCTCTCCCTCCTTTGCTCAAGGGTATACATATTGAGCTCCATTAATCTGTCCTCATATGTCTTCTGTTGCAGTCCCTGCACCATTTTGGTTGCCCTTCTCTGGACTGCCTCAATTTGGTTAATGTCCTTGTGAAGGTGTGGCCTCCAATACTGCACGCAGTACTCCGATGGGGCCTAACCAATGTCTTGTACAGAGGATTATTACCTCTCTCTACGACTTGTGATACCCTTACTAATACACCCTAACACCCCCTAGCCTTACCTACTGCTTTAGAGGTCTGCTTGGATGATTTTAGGTCATCAGTGATGATGATGCCCAAGTCTCTTTCTTCCTTTGTGACTGCTAGCAACTCCTCCCAGCCTATAGGTGGCTTCAGGTTTCTCTTCCCTATGTGCATGATTTTGCACTTCTTTGCATTAAATCCCAGTTGCCACTCTTCTGACCATTCTGCTAGTTTATCCAGATCTCTTCTCATTCTGCCCACCCCCCCATCTGGATCATCTACTCTGTTGCAGATCTTGGTGTCATCTGCAAACAGACAAGCCTTACCCTCTAGTCCATCTTCGAGGTCACTAATGAAGATGTTGAATAGGACTGGCCCCAGGACTGATCCCTGAGGTACCCAACTTGTGACTTGCATCTCTTCTGACTGTATACCATTTACCACCACTCTCTGTTTTCTGCCAGTCAACCAGTTTGCCACCCAGTTGACCAACTTCTGACCCACCCCGAGCCTACCTAGCTTATTTATCAATCTTCTATGTGGAACAGTGTCAAAAGCTTTGCTGAAGTCAAGGTAGGCGACATCAACTGCTCCCCCTTGGTCCACCACCTCTGGTTACCCAGTCAAAGAAATCTATGAGATTAGTTTGACAGGACCTTCCTTTGTAAACCCATGCTGTCTTGGATCCTGTGCCCTATGGATTCCAGGTGTTGCACTATCCTTTCCTTAAGGAGTGCCTCCATAATCTTGCCCACTACTGAGGTAAGACTGACCGGGTCTATAGTTCCCCGCCTCCCTCCCTGCTACCACTCTTGTGGAGTGGGATCACATGACCCTCTCTCCAGTCTTCTGGGACCTCTCCTGTGCTCAGAGACTCACTAAACAATTCTGCTAATGGCTCTGCTAGTTCCTCCTTTAGCTCCTTAGTACCCTGGGATGTATGCCATCAGGTCCCATTGCCTTATCCACCCTGAGCTTAGCAAGCTCTTGTAGGACCCTTTCTTTTGTGAGGGAGTAGTGCTCACCTCCTCCCCTGTGTCCATGATGCTGAGCTGTGGGCCCTGCCCTACCTTCTCTTCAGTAAATACTGAGCAAAGTATCTATTTAGGATAGATGCCTTTACATGGTCCTCCTCCTCACATGCTCCCTTTCTCCATTAAGCTTAGCAATACCCTCTGGACTTTCTCCTTTCACTAATGTATCTATAGAAAGTCTTGTCACCTTCTTTTACTGTTCGTGCTAGTGTTTCCTCAGTTTGGGACTTTGCCTGCCTTACTGCCTTACCTGCTTCCCTTTAGGCAGTGTGGTATGCCTCCTATCTTCATCCCTCTGTTCCCTTATATTTTCTGAAGGCCAGCCTTTTGGCTCTGACCTTTTCTGCTACTGTATTTGAGAACCAAAGTGGTTTCCTTCTTCTTTTGCACTTCCTTTCTGTCTAACACAATGGGATGTTGCTCAAGTATTGTATCCTTAATGCTTGCCCACTTTGCCTGTACCTCCTCACCTGTGTTTCTTTTTGCCAGGGCTAGCTTAACTCTGTTGGCCATCTTATCAAAGTCAGCTCCTCTGAAGTCCCATATTTTTGCCTTGGAATGGGTGATTTAGATGTAGTAGCCAAATTGAACCATACCATGTGATGGTCACTGGCCCCCAGGTGACCTTCTACCTGGAGATCTGTGATCCCTTCTTTGTTAGTCAGTACTAGATCTAGGATAGCCCTGTCTCTTGTGGGTTGCTGTACCAGTTGTTTGAGGCCTCCCCTGCAGGGAATCCACTATGAGTCTAGTTCTGGCAGATGTTCCTGCTGGTATTGACCAATCTGTATCTGGCATGTTGAAGTCTCCCATTATCAGAACCTCCCCTTTAGCTGTCATGTTTTGTATATCTTCTAACAGTAATGTGTCTATGTCCTCCCTCTGGTCTGGGGGTCTGTAGACAACCCCAGTTCTTATGGCTGTCCCATTTCCTGTTTCTAGGGTGACCCACAGTTCTTCTGGCTCCTTATGTGTATTCTGAATTTCTGTAGCTTTGATATTTTCATTAACATACAGGGCCACTCCTCCCCCTTTTGCACCCTCGTCTCTTCTGGAACAATACATAGCCAGGTACTGAAGTCTCCAAGTGTGGTTACTGGTAAACCACGTCCTCACTAATTGCTACTATGTCCAGTTTAGCCTCTGACATTATTGCCTGCAGGTCTGGGATCTTATTTCCCAGGCTGTGAGCATTTGTGTACATGATTTTCCATTGGCCAGATTTTGGTGTGTTAGTTGTTGGGTGAAGTTTGGCATTACCCTGTGCATTGTATGGGGAGACAAACCTTTTTCTTACCTGGTGATGCAAATGAACGGCAAACACGCTGAATTCCTGTTTGACCACTAGCTGAGGGGAGGGTGTTCTTCCCATTCGACGATGGGGTGCTGCACCTCTCTCCCATTTGCTAGTTTAAATATTCTGCAAAGACGCAAACTTCTGCCCCAATGCACTGACTCCCTCTTTAGTCAGATGCAGTCCATCAAATTTAAAGAACTTTCGCTCCCAGAACTGTTGCCAGTTCCCTACAAATCTGTGTCCTTTTCCTGGCACCAGTCCTTGAGCCATGTGTTTAGCTCCCCTATCTCCCCTTCTCTGACCTTCCGTCCATCTGCTCCTTCTCCCAGACTGGCAGGATCTCAGAGAAGGAGATGCTGACGAAATAGATGATAGTTTGTCACCCAGCCTAGTCAGGTGTTCCTTGGTCTCCACAACTGACCGGCTGGTGAGATCATTAGTCCCTATGTGTACTAGGACATCCAGGTTTTCTCCGCTTTCTAGAACACTTTAGCATCGCGCCAGTGTCTCCATGCTGATGTACCTGGGAGACATCTGACCATCACCCCTGGCTGGAGATGGGTATCAACTCCCCGAATCATGGAGTCTCCTATGATCAGAAGTTTTTGGATTTCCTTTGTGCTTGTTTAGTTTTGGTTCCTGATTTGGGTGAGTATTGTTGTGCTAGCTCCTGGCAGTGTCTTCTGCCTCTTTATTTGATTTCAGAGATAGAGGCAGATACCTGTTTGTAGTGTTTATATGGTTTTGGAGGTAATGTGTTGGAGAGCAGAGAGTGATGGGGCACCTGATTTGCTCCTCCAACCACCTGCCAACCTCCTGGACCAACTACCTCTGCGTCGAGGTTTTTCTGTTGGATGCTGGGGAAATGGCGGGTGGTTCTTATAATGTATTTCCTGTTCAATATGAAATTTGAGGCGTGCAATCTCTGCCCATGCTGCCCGAGCTGAGACCTAAGATCTCTAAAGGCCCAGCATGTGGGACAGTGTCCTAAATCCTGTAAGACTGCCCTTCTGAAAATTGTTCCACAGTACCTGCAGTTAATGAAATCCATTCCAAATAAGTTGCTGGTTTGTAACCTAGTCAGAGTAATTAGAAGGAAAAAAAATGCAAGTAATGGTTTAATTGTGTTTTGTTTAACTTGTTATAACAAGTTAAATTACTAGTGCCCTGTAAATGAGATCACCTTTGTGGAGGCCCCACTGATCCGCCCCTTCCTGCTCTGCCACAGGAAATGTCACAACTGTGGTACCCTATAAAAGGAGTGTAGGTGTGGGTGGTTGGGGATGGGGTGGGTGGCTGGGCCCTTCCCTGCCTAAAAGAAGAACCACGGATGAAAGAACAAGGAGGTAAGAGCAGAAACAATCAGTCAACAACAAATGCAGTAACCCTGAAAGCTTATCCTAATGTTAGATAAAACTGTAAAACCTGTAAAGCACCACCTGTAATAATTTCAGAGAAGATATACCCTGTAAGAAACACTTTGCTCCAGAGAAAAATAAAGCAGTAACAGAAGATATACCTTGCAAAAGACAATTTGAATCAGAAGATTACAGCAGTAATCTGTTAGCACACACCTGTAGGCACACCTTGTAATAATGCAGAAGAAGGTATACCAGCAACAACAATTTGAATCAGAGAAAAATAAAGCAATGAAATGTTAGCAACAAACAGTAGCAATCCCTGTGAGTAAAAAATAAAAACACCACCACACAGTAAATCTGCTTAGCCAAACTAAGTCTTAATCCTTCTCCCTTGCTCTGGTAAGTTTCTCTACTCTGCCTTTCAAGCAGTCTTAGAAGGAAAGAGCTCAGGTGAAGCTAGGTGCCTTGGCCAGCAAACCAAGTCTTCTACCTCCAAGATATCAACTAACCTGACTTTTTAACCCTTCTTTCTGTTGGAAATTACTGACAGTTTGCCAGCTCCACCCCCCACATACACATCTAATCCTTTGGAAGAGCTGTGGAGAAAGCAATTAGCTCCTTCAATGTGAGAAGGAGACTGAAACACCTCTGAGACAACAAACCTTTTCAACAAACAAGAATAAAATAAAACACAGTGTCAAACAGTAATTTTGCTTAGCCCAATGATAAAAAGGTCACAAAAATGTAAGCTCCACCTGTAATACAGTAATTTCAGAGAAGATATACCCTGTAAGAAACACTTTGCTCCAGAGAAAAATAAAGCAGTAACAGAAGATATACCTTGCAAAAGACAATTTGAATCAGAAGATTACAGCAGTAATCTGTTAGCACACACCTGTAGGCACACCTTGTAATAATGCAGAAGAAGGTATACCAGCAACAACAATTTGAATCAGAGAAAAAATAAAGCAATGAAATGTTAGCAACAAACAGTAGCAATCCCTGTGAGTAAAAAATAAAAACACCACCACACAGTAAATCTGCTTAGCCAAATTAAGTCTTAATCCTTCTCCCTTGCTCTGGTAAGTTTCTCTACTCTGCCTTTCAAGCAGTCTTAGAAGGAAAGAGCTCAGGTGAAGCTAGGTGCCTTGGCCAGCAAACCAAGTCTTCTCCAAGTATAAAGTACAATAAGTAAACAGTACAGTATACAGAATACAGAATAAGGGTACACATGACGAATACATATCGATATGAACTGTATACAATAAAGAATTATGGAGAACCATACAGTCAGAAAAGGCAAATGACTATATACAATATATACAAGGATCATGCAGTTTACAATATAAGCAAGTGCCTGCAGGTAGTTGTGTGAGAATATCCTTGTGACAAACATATAAACAAAAACCAGGTTGGAGTTATATTTTATATAATTGCTGTGGCAAAAAAATGCTCCCCAGCAATTATATAAAATAATGGCCAGGTAGGTGTGTAAAACTTGAATTTTACATATATCCTCAGTGTGGGATGCCTTTATAAACCCCTTGAGCTTCACTCTTGGTGTTTATGTGGCATCCCACACCTCAGGGGTGTGTAAAATTCTTGTTATGACCCACCACCCCACCCTTATTCTATATGTTATAATAACTAGGCACCCTGAAATTCCACGGTTCTGTAGCCACAAAACCAGCAAGAGTTTGCAAAAGTCACATTGAAGGTGATTTGTTATTTACAAGACATTGTTTTTTCATAATTCCTGGTCCTCTTCCAACTGTACCTTTGTTTTTCCTGACATCGATAACCAGTGCTCGACTATCTGATGATAACTAGTGATGACGTCATAATTATGAGTATGATTATGATTACAAAATTGCCATCAATGCATTCAAAATTCTATATAGTCAGACTCAATAATGTCTCTCTGCCTTAATCTGTCCCTACTCAATATTTTCAGTCTTCCTCAGACAGGGGCCAGAATTAGGGAAGGGCAAAAGGAACAATGTCCTGGGGCCCAGAGCCAGAGGGTGGCCCTGAAGACAAACTTTCAGGCAAAACAAATTTAATTTCTATCATTTTTCTTTGCAAACTCACTGTATAAGGAAATATTAATACATTTTGCTGCTGTAGTTAGTCAGACATCTGTCATTGGCTGAGCAATGAGGACCACTAGAGGTGTGAACTAGGCCTCTGTGAAAGGCAGAATGCAAACAAAATTACAACTCCTCTTCCATGAAATTTTGTAGAATTTCCACAAAATGATTGTAAAATGTCATCAAAATATCATTTTCACTTATTTCTAATTACATGTAAAGTCACTCATCCATATGTCATTAAATAAGGCATGTTTGTAGCTCCCCTCCACCGACTGTGCAACACAGCCTGTCTATAAGTTCGGAAAGCCTTTTCGCAATTACAGTGTAAGGAGCTCGCTTGTTACTTTGAAACGAAGGTGGCCAACATCAGGACGGACCTCTGTCTGGCAATCTCTAAGGGTGATGTTGTAGAACAATGTGAACTCACAGTACCCCAATTCTCTTGGAGTTCCTTTGGTCGACCTGAGTCCGTGGATATTGTGAGGATCATCCATAGTGTGCATCCCACAAGCTGTGGTTTGGACCCTGGAACGACTCCCCTAATTTTGGGTTGTATTGATATCATCGGTCCAGTCCTGGTGCAAATAGTCTGGAGCTCCTTGGAGTCAGGTGAGTTTCCTAGCTCCCTGAAAGAGGCGGTGGTGACACCTCTCTTGAAGAAAGCTACCTTGGACCCAGACTGTCTCTCAAACTACAGACCCATCTCTAACCTTCCCTTTATTGGGAAGGTTATTGAGAAGGTAGTGGCTGCCCAATTGGAAGACCATTTAACCATCCACAATATCTACGAATCCTTCCAATCTGGTTTTCGTAAAAGACATAGCACTGAGACTGCGCTGGTTCGGGTGCTTAATGATCTTCTGAGGGTGAGAGATCAGAAGAGACATTCCATTCTGGTTCTCCTTGATCTCTCATCAGCTTTTGATACTGTGGATCACTTGGTGTTAATAGCATGCCTGAGGCAAATTTGTGGAATAACGGGAACTGTTTTACAATGGTTCACCTCATTCCTCACTGGGAGATCACAAAGAGTTGTGTCGGGAGTTTTTTCCTCTGGCCCAACTCCTTTGTTGTGTGGGGTGCCTCAGGGTTCCGCGCTGTCACCCATGTTATTTGCAGTGTATATGCTGCCCCTCGGAGACATTATTAGACTGTATGGGCTGAGGTTTCACTGCTATGCAGATGATACCCAGCTATACCTGTCTTTTGCACCTGACCAGGATGGAGCTCTCGTGGTATTTAACAACTGCCTTGAGGAAATCCAGGGTTGGGTGGATTCTAGTTGGGAGGTCAGATAGAGAGGTCATATGGTGGCACACCTTCTGGAATATTTCTTGGTGGCGTGTCACTTCTGACCTCTGAAAGGGTGCTTAGCCTTGGGATTGTCCTAGATGACAGGCTGACATTACAGTCTCAGGTGTCGGCCGTTGTCAGGACTTCCTTTTACCATCTTAGGAATATCGCCAGGGTTAGGCACCTTGTTCCATCTGACTGTTTGCCAATGTTGGTCTATGCCTTTGTGTCCTTGCATTTGAACTATTGTAACGCCCTTTACTTTGGGCTTTCTGGGGTTGAAATCCGCTGCCTACATCTGGTGCAGAACGCTGCAGCCCCGGTTTTGACTGGGACAAGTAGGTCCTCCCATATTTCCCCAGTGCTGCACAAACTGCACTGGCTGCCTATACAGTGGTGGATCACCTTTAAAGTCATTTTATTGACTTTTAAAGCCCTTCACAATCAGGGTCCAGCCTATCTGAAAGAACTTCTGGTGCCTTACTACCCTGGATGATCGCTCCGCTTGGCCGACAAGAGGTTGCTAGAGATTCCGAGAGTGAGTTTAAAATCTTCTGGCAATAGAGCTTTTTCTCATGCTGCTCCCACTCTCTGGAATTCTCTACCACACCAGTTACGTGAGTGCACCTCCGTGGAGAAATTCAAGAAGAACTTGAAAACCTATTTGTGGCAAATGGCCTTTTTGGATGCTTAATCCTTTTTGGATGCTTAAGTAAATTTATTCTGCTGAGTTTTTTTATTTGTATTTATTCATTGATTTTAATAATCGTTGTTAATATGATTTTATTTACATGTATTATTGATTTATATCTGATGCTGTGGTTTTAATATGTTCAGCACCTTGGTATGCTGAAAGGCGCTATACAAATAAATGTATTATTATTATTATTTATTATTATTAAATATGTTTGCCAAGTTTCAATTTTCTAACATCAAAGAGAGCTGTGTTATAAGCTTCCAGATACTTAGAATATTTTTAATTAATAAATTCTTATTTTGATTAATATTATTAATTTAATTTCACAAATACAAAAGCTACAAAATTATAAGCCACTGTAACTTTAAAACTGGAGAACACAATATGGAATATTATATGTACGGATTCACTGAGAGGAAGTCATGTCAAAGACATTGGATAGATTTCTTTGACTAGGAAACCAGGGAAATAGATCAGGGTGGAACAGTGGATGTGGCCTACCTAGATTTCAGTAGGGCCTTCGACACTATTCCACATAGGAGACTCGTACACAAGCTGATCAGCCTGGGTGTGGGTCCTAAGGTGGCAAAATGGGTAGCAAACTGGTGGAGGGATAGGTGACAGAGGGTGGTGGTAAATGGAGTTAACTCTGAAGAGGGGAGAGTGACCAGTGGCATGCCATGGCGATCAGTGCTGGGACCGGTCCTTTTTAATATCTTTATTAGTGGCATTGCAGAGGGGTTAGAATTGAAGATATGCCTTTTTGCAGATGACACACAGATCTGCAACAAGGTTGACACTCCAGGTACGCTGAAAAAAATCAAGAGAGATCGAAGCAAGCTAGAAGATTGGTCAAGAGTGTGGCAACTAAGATTAGATACTAAGAAGTAAAAATCATGCACTTAGGGCATAGAAATCCAGGGGTGGAGTACAAAAAAGAAATGGGCAGACTGAGTGGGCCTTGCGGTCCTTATCTGCCATCAACGTCTAAGTTTCTATGTTTCTGTGATGGGCTACATAGTTTTGGTGACCACCAAAAACGAAAGAGACCTGGGGGCAATCATATCTGAGGATATAAAAGTGGCCAAACAGTGTGACAAAGCAGTCGGGAGAGCCAGTAAAATGTTAGGGTGTATAGGGAGGGGTATCAGCAGCAGAAAGAAGGAGGTGGTGATACCACTGTAAAAAATATTGGTGCAACCACATCTAGAATACTGTGTCCAGTTCTGGAGGCCACATCTCCAGAATTACATAGACAGAGCAGAGGCAGCCCAGAAGAGGGCAACTAAAATGGTACAGGGTCTGTACTATAAGCCCTATAAGGTGCAGCTGAGGGACCTTAATATTTACACTCTGAAGGAAAGGAGGGAGATTGGGATATGATAGAGACTTTTAAATACTCTCAAGGGTATCAATAAGGTACAGTAGGGCAGCATTTTTCAAAGAAAAAGATCTTCAGGAACAAGAGGTCATGATATGAATCTGGAGGCAGTAGACTCGGGGGAAACGTGAAAAAGTACTTCTTTACAGAAAGGGTTGTGGATGCATGGAATAGTCTCCCAGCAGAGATGGTGAGGGCAAAAATGCTAACAGCATTCAAAAAATGCATGGGGTACACATAGGGGAACCCTGGTGAATTAGAAGGTGGGACAAAGCCAGAGATCAAGCAGGGTCTGTAGTGTTACAGTAGGTTAAGGAGCAGACTAAGTGGGCCATGCAGTCCTTATCTGCAGTTACTTTCTATCTTTCTATGTTTCCATGACCAAATGTATCAGGTTCATAAACCCTAAAGAGAAAGTTGTGCATGCCAACCTTTCAATCTCTTACTTGAAGAATGGGCATGTTATAAGCAGCCAAAAGCTGCAAAATAACATCACTGTTTAATGTCAGATTTCCTGAGCTGCGAAAATTGTGAGCATTTTGTGGAAGTCATATCCATGAACTGGCTGGTTATATGCCTGACCTGCCATGGAGAGGAAAGGAAGAAGATGGATCTTCAATAGTAGTAATAAAGTTGTATTCATAGATGACTCCACTCTAAAAGTAGCAGAAAAGATATAGGGGGCATTTCATGACCATGATGCTATAGTGCAACTTGATTTGCCTGCCTGTTGTACTGGTTAAATGAGCGTGATCCATGTGAAGAATGGCATTGACTGAACTTAGATAAGCTAACTTTGTAGTTCATTAATATTCTGTAAAAAGGGGGGGGGCATTTTTTTCTGGAATTTTGTGATAATTTTGTGGAAGCCATATCCATGAATTTTGTCCAGTATAACAATCAGTCTACCATGGGGAAGAAAAGAAAAAGTTGAATGAGTGGTAATAAAGTTGGTTTCCTAGACAACTCCAACTCTAAAGTAGCAGGAGAGGAGAAGGGCATTGCAGGACCATGATGCCAGCACAGGTACTGTAAAGTGATTTGCCTACCCTCCGTACTGAACAAACAAGTGTAGTGCCCCAGAGTCGAGGGGCACCACAAAAAGGGAAATGGGGACCCTTCCCCAAGTGAAAAGTTAAAGTTTTTTCCTTTTTTTTTCTCAACGCCATTGGACTTCCCTCTCCTCCATTCCCCCAGACCCATCCCAATTCCCATTATCTACTTTCACCCTGTTTGGCATTTAGAAGGGGGGCCATGGGCAGGAGACCCTCCCTACAGGGCTTGTAATGACTAATTTCCTGGCCAGAAGCCAAGGCTTCCCCTGCCCTATAAATGGGCTAGGGAGTGGCAAAAGGGGCTGGCGGTATAGTCTAGAGGTTAGAGTAATGAGCTGTGAATGAGCTTAGTACATCCAGCAGACCAGGGTTTCATTCCCACAACCTCCACATGCATCCTGTGTGACTCTGAACAAGTCACTTAACCTCCCCAGTGCTCCCAGGTCACTTCTGAAAACAGGCACTTGTACCTAGTGGGCTTTACCTGGTTATCAAAGACTAAAAAAAAAAATCAGTCAGTGGCTGACTGTGGAGGGAAAAGGACGCGGGGAGCATGAACAATAAAAGTTCCTTGGGGGTTAGTAAGTGACTCCTTCAGCGTTGCTCCCCTCCAGCACAAGTTGGGTGGCAATGGCAGCAGCATGGACGATCGGGTGGGAGCACGAATCCTGACACAATCTATCCTCCTTCCTCGAGCCCCGAATAGTGGTGGGAGCAGTTTCGGGTCGGACCAAAAGGTGCAACCAGAAATCAGTCCTGGTGGAAAACGCATCCCCAACTGATTAGTTCTGCCTGGCAGCAACAGCACAAGAAAGACGCTCGGTGGGAGCGCAGGTGCAGCTCCCTGGCCACACCACCAAACCCCCCAGCAGCAGTGATCATCCCTGGGCCGTGGTGGTGGGAGCGTTTGCAGTTTATGCTGCAGGTATCATGGTGGACAGGAAATGGAACCCCCGCCAGTGCCATAACTGTCTATCCATGGCAAATCTTTACCAACATAATTCAATTTTGTTTTTGCGGGAGGCGCCATCCTCATAGGGGGCTCTGCCCCCTGCACCCCCCATAAATAAATATAATCAACTCCGAGGTCACACCAAATTGATGAAAAAAAAACATTTTTTTATAGACCACTTTCAATTTGCAGGTGTAACCTTGGAGATTTTACTTGTTGAGCTGTCGACAGTGGGATGCTGTAGGAATCGAACCCTGTTGACTCCTACCTGCCTACCACAGTCCACTGCCCTAACCACTATGATAAATAAAGCCAGCTGCTGGAACACTTTTCTCCTGTAACCCGTATAGTTTCAGATGGTATATGGTGTTCTGAGTAGCACACGATTATTCCTGAGCAGTATACTCATGCAGCACGAGACTCTCGTGCACCATAGCACTTCTGCTACAAGGTGTCTGCCATGACACCTGCAGCAGAAAGTGTAAGCGAGCCCAGGGGGCCCAACAAAAAGAGATAAAGGACCAGAGCAGGAATATTTTGAAGAGGGGAGCATAGAGGGCTCCAAGGGAGGGTGAACAGCCCAAAAGGAGGACTGGGGGCAGTGGGCCGAGTGCAGAAGAAAGGCCCCAGGAATGGCCAGAGGCCACTAAGAAAAAATGACTCACCATAGTATTGTTGTTTCTTCTAATGGAGTCTTGCTGTATTCAGACATAATGCAGTTAGCCCTAGCACTTGAACTGCCCCAGAGAGGAAAGAGTTAACTCTATGCAGAAGCATAGAACATTGAGCTCGAGCTTGGTTTTCAAACCTCTGTCTGTGTGGTACTTCCCAGTGTAACCGTCAGATTCTTATGAGCAAACTAACTAATATACTATAGTATGGAAATTGTTCAAACATATAGCCAAAGGGCAAAAAATTGTTTTCGGGCCAAAAAGACTCAAGTCAAGAACCCAAGAAGGAAAGGCAGTGACAATATTTAAGTATGAAACACCAGCAAAATAACAACATCTATCCCACCCAAGAGGGAGGGTATAAGGTACACCCCTGAGGTGCAACACTGTACCTGCCAGTCCACTTCCCAAAAAACAGGTTCTGAGAGGGATGCAGGGAGGTCTGAATACAGCAAGACTCCATTAGAAGAAACAACATTACTATGGTGAGTAATTTTTTCTTCAAACAACATGAAGTCTTGCTGTATTCAGACATATTGTAGACTACCAAGCAGTTCCCTATGGAGGAGGGAATGCAGAACCTACTTTGGGAAGAGGCTCTGCAGTACTGCTGTGTCAAACCTACCATCACTCCTAGCCTGGATGTCCAGGGAGTAATGCTTGGTGAAAGTATGTACTGTTTTCCAGGTGGCTGCTTTACAGATCTCTAACAAAGGTATATCTCTGGCCGCAGCTAGAAAAGCAGCTGTACCCCTAGTCAAGTGGGCCCTCAGGCCTGAACGGGGCATTCTACCCAATTTGTCATAACAGAATTGTATACAAGAAACAATCCACCTGGCAATAGTTCTTTTAGTGGCAGGCTTACCTTTCCCCACTTCACCATAAGTGAGAAACAATTGAAGACAGTCATTTCTATATGCCTTAGTATGCTCAATGTAGTAGCTAAGGGCCCTCTTAACATCCTAACTGTATAACCTTCTTTCACCTGAAGAAGAATGGTCAGTGAAAAATACAGGGAGAGATATAGACTGGTTCAGATGAAAATCCGATACCACTTTGGGCAAGAACCTCCTATTGGTTCTTAGGACCACTTTGTCCCTATGGAAGGAGATGAAGTCAGGTTCAACTGACAGAGCCTGTAACTCACTAATTCGCCTGGCAGAAGTAATAGCTACCAGGAAAACAGTTGTCCAGGTCAAGTACTTCAATTCGGCCGAAGCCAGAGGTTCAAAGGGTGGCTGCATAAGCTGAGCTATGCAGACATTAAGATCCCAAGGTGGAGTGGACCCCCTAAAGGGAGGGTTAATGTGAACCAGACCTTTGAAAAACTTTCTGAAAACAGGATGAGATGCCAGGGAAGAGCCCTTCCCTGCTGAGAGGAATGCAGAGACAGCTGCTAGATGAACCTTCAGAGTGGCAGGCCTAAGGCCTAAACCATTCAGATGAACTAGATAGTCTAAGGTTGTGGAAATGTTTGCAGACTCAGGCAGGATGCCTTTCTGAGAGCACCAAATACTGAACCTTTTCCATTTGGAGTTGTAAGTTTTTCTAGTGGAAAGTTTCCTGGAGACCTTCAGAATATCCAGAACTCCCTGAGAGAGATGTAGTGCTGCATATTCTAACTCTTCAGGAGCCAGACCTTGAGAGTGAAAGAAGAGACTGGAGACTGGGGTACTAGATCCGCCCCTGGGAGGGGGACAGGAGATTGTATGTCCTGGGCAGAGACAGGGGACATGACACTGACAAGGACAGCAGTAGAGGATACTAAAGCTGTCTGGCCCAATCTGGAGCCACCAGTATCACTGTGTAGGGATGGGTCCTGATCTTGATCAGAACTCTGAACAGAAGAGGGAAGGGAGGGGAGGGAAGGCATAGAGAAACCTGCCCTTCCAGTCCAAAATGAGAGCATCCTGGGGAACCGTCCCGAGGACTGGAGGTCTGCAACAAAACAGAGGAAGTTGATAATTGTCCAGTGCTGCAAAGAGATCTATTTCTGGAGTGCCCCACCTGGAGAAGATGACCTTCAGGATGTGATGATCCAGGAACCATTCATGATGTCCCTGTGAAATTCTGCTCAGAGCATCTGCTAGTATGTTGTCCTTCCCTGGAAGGTGAACTGCTACCAGAGAAGTCTGAAGACAATAGGCCAGAGACCAGAGCTTCATGGCTTCTGTGCACAAGGCAGAGGACCGAGTGCCTACCTGCTTGTTGATGTACCACATTGTGGTGGTGTTGTCCATTCTGACTTGGACCACCTTGCTCTTGACTGAATCTGAGAAGCTCTGCAGGGCTAGGAAAACTGCCCTGAGTTCCAGGAGATTGATATGAAGGAGAGAATCCTGTGGAGACCATACCCCTTGAGCTGTCAGGGCTCCCAGGTGGGCTCCCCACCCTAGGAGAGAAGCATACATAGTTAGAACTACTGATGGGACTTGAGGGAGAAATGGAACCCCTTGTCTGAGGTTGTCCTGGTCCACCCATCACTGGAGAGCTTGGACCAGAGTCTGAGTCACTGGAATCAGTTTGGAAAGTGAGTCCTTCTTTTGAGACCAAAAAGACCTTAGATGAAACTGAATAACCTTGCTCCCTGCAAAACTGCCATGGAAGCTGCCATGTGGCCCAGAAGCTGGAGGAACTGTCTTGCTTGGCAGGTGACCTGAGGTTGAAAGGAGGAAGCGAAATCCACTAGGATCTTCACCCTTGCCAGGGGAAGGAAAGCTTTTGCTTGTAAAGTGTCCAACTCTATGCCTATAAAGGTGAGAAGTTAAACTGAAGAAAAAAACTATTTCCACACAGATTTTTAAAATTAAACACAGTCACTACCTATCTGCAACACTACCTGTACCATAGACAGAGGCAGGAAATCCGAAAAACAATAAAAGAATTGGTTTTAACTGAACGCTTTACTTTTACCAAACCAAGCAGAGAAAATTTCCGGAGCGACTTCACTGTTAGGCGAAGTAAAGAATCTGACGGTTACACTGGGAAGTACCACAGACAGAGGTTTGAAAACCAAGCTCGAGCTCAACGTTCTATGCTTCTGCATAGAGTTAACTCTTTCCTCTCCGGGGCAGTTCAAGTGCTGG
The DNA here is from genome assembly GCA_016271365.2 of Neoceratodus forsteri. Taxonomy (NCBI): domain Eukaryota; kingdom Metazoa; phylum Chordata; order Ceratodontiformes; family Ceratodontidae; genus Neoceratodus; species Neoceratodus forsteri. The sequence goes on along the minus strand of CM057452.1, from coordinate 979,558,773 downwards.
GGCTAACTGCATTATGTCTGAATACAGCAAGACTTCATGTTGTTTGAAGTTATTTTTTTAATATTCATCTTAGTTAAAAGTGACTCCAGAGGAGGCCAATAGTAACTCACCCCAGGTGGGCAAAAATTAAGGGGTGTCACGATTCAAAAGCCCTAAGAGGAGAGGAAAAGTACAGCAAAGGGTGGGTTTACGGACCACTTTGTTTCCTTTGGTGCCATTCTGTACCAGGGGGCAGGGTCAGATGTGAGGGTCCAGGCCCTCATGCATATTGGTTAGAGGGCAGGGCTGGACAAGGCCCTCCACGTGGCAGGCCCTCACTAATATTCATGAGGGAGGTGGAACCAGACCAGGAAGTCCTTAGGCCCAGGCACAGGGGTGGTTAATAATGTTAATGGAATAGGTTGGCTCTGTGGAGCAAGATCCTTAATGGTAAAGTACCCTCGGAAGGGGGCTGTCCAATGGCCCTAGGTTGCCCACAGGGTTCTGTGAAAGTTTCCTGAGCACCACCCAAGCCAAACTGTGCTGTTGCCTGCCTAGTGCCCTTAGAGACTGCACCCTTTGCAAAAACTGAACTGTCTGCTTGAACTCTGACCTGTTTGTTTGCTACTGAAACTGTGTTCTCGAATCGCATCTTTGTGTACTTGATGTCCAGCTTCACCTTTGTTGCCTGGACCAGCTTCTTCAGAGTCCAATGCTGACCCAGGGAGGTCTACAGACTATCTGCCATCTGCAGCAGAACCATCTCCAGTGACATCAGCCTGTCTTGAAGTTCTGCTACAGTGTTCCAGCATCAATACAGCAATGGTAAGTGTAGAAAGCCACTAGTCGGGTATCCAGTCGTGAGACAGCTTAGGGGCCATCCTGACTCAAGCATGAGGGACCACGGTTAACATTGTGCATGCACTTTTTCTTATTTTGCCATCCATCCACAAGTGCGCGCATACCTATGTCACTCCATAGAGGCCACCCAAAGATTGTACCACCAGTAGTCTTCTTGTTGGGAGGTGGTCTGGGTGCTATGGACCTGCCAGTGGTCATTGTTGCAGATCCTCCAGAGAACCATCTGCTGACTAGAAGTCTTCAGCTTCTTGCCCGGAGCTATGGAGGATCACCAAGTTTTTCCTGGCCAGCTAGCAGTGTTCCTCTGTGTGTCCTGTTCATCCTGGGGATGCTGAAATTATGGCCTGTTTGTAAAAGTGCTTTGTAGAGTCAATGCCCACCTGCTGATCAGCCGACTTATCACAAAGCCAAAGCTTGGTTCATCTGCCATCTGTTATCTCAGTCAAGTGCACATAGAACTTGGACTAAAAGGGGCAAACCCCCTGTTCTTTGTTTGACCAATTGTTGGTCCTGATCTAATTGGTCTGTTGCTTGTTCTATTATCCTATAGTTTTGTAGACAACCATTATTTTGTTATTCTTCTTATCCCTTGTAAATAAACCTTTTGCATCTTGATCCCCGATTAAGCTTCCTGCCTCTCCTTCCAGATTCGTCTGGCCTATCCTGACATTGATAGGGAATCACGAACCCCCATTTCATTGGGAACCCCAGGCAGTATAGCACAGTGGTTTAAGGCTCTGACCTGCAAATCTGGAGACCTGGGTTTGAATCCCACAGCCCCAACTTGCATACTGTGTGACCCTGAGCAAGTCACTTAACTTCTCTGTGCTCCCAGGTCACACCTGTAAACAAGCTTTCAGCTTAGTGTGCTACTCCTGGTTAAACAATTGGGGGAAAAAAACCTTCAACTTGCTACTCAAGTGCAATCCATAGCCAAGCACTGTAGCTAGAGGGAGGATCTGAATGTTGTCTGCATTGTAATATGAAATGCATGTTTTAAGGACATGAGGAGATTCTTTATTTGATATGGGCTGTTCCTATGGGAAAGATATCGACAGGGATCTTCTCAATGATCTGCATGGACCTGGTGCATGTGAGGAATGACAGTGACAGTGACAAAAAACAGACAAGTACACTTTGCATTTTGATAATATTCAGTTTCTGGTTCTGTTAATTAAAAAGACCTGACAAGGCCATTAGGAAACAGCACATTTTCATGGACATCCAGGAGACAAGGTAATAAGATAAGCAGTACATACAATAGAAAGATTACAGTACAAAATAAACACTATTCAAAACAATGACAATCATTAGTAGTAAGCAAATGTGATTTGAAGTTACTTTTAAGAACACCAGACAAAGAACCCTGCTCTAAACTGGTGGTGCACACTGCAGAATAAATCAATTAACAAGCCAAAAGGTTGGGCTAAACATCATATCCATGAAGTAGCAAAGTCAGTTGATGCAGGTTAAAAACAAGCATTTGTCAATGCCGAACGTTCACTTGCAGGTATTTGCAGTGGTGTTTGGCATGTGTGGTGCTTTACCCTAATGCCCTGTGCGATTGCTGGTATTTGCACAATAAATTGTCAGCATGACCTTTTTGTTACCCCCATTGTGCGCTACATAGGCGGAAACACGTTTTGGGCAGGATGTGAAAAATGACAGCTGTACTGCTCATAAGGAAGTGTGGTAAAATGGCAATGTTGAAAATCTGGAGTGGAAATATTGAAAATTCGCAAACCCACGAAATGCGTGGAACTGTGCGATGCACGCCCGTAAACAGTCATTTTAGGAATTTTCACCAAATTTTCAACATTGCCATTTTAAAACCTCTGCTAATGAACAGTGTCACTGTGATTTCTTACTGTGTCCCATACATTGATTTACATACACCGACTGTGCCATTGTGCACTACATGGGGAAGAGCGTTTTGGGCAGGATTGAAAAATGACAGCGATACTGCTCATAAGGAGGTGTGGTAAAATGGCAATGTTGAAAATCTGGAGGAAAATATTGGAAATTGCAAACTTAATGAAATATGCGAGAACTGTGCAACGACGCCAGAAATAGTTATTTGTAGGAACTTTTTCACCAAATTTTCAACATAGCCATTTTAAGATCTCTGCTCATGAACAGTGACACTGTGATTTTCTTAATGTGTCCCATACACTGAGTTCAAGCACACCGACTGCGCCATTGTTCGCTACATGGGCGGAAACACATTTTGGCCAAGATGTGAAAAATGGCAACTGCACTGCTCATAAGGAGGTGTGGTAAAATGGCAATGTTGAAAATCTGAAGTGAAAATATTGAAAATTCGCAAACTTACAAGCGTGCGTAGGAACTGCGCAACGCAGACTCATAAAACAGTCATTTTTAGGAATTTTTTCACCAAATTTTCAGCACAGCCACTTTAAGACCTCTGCTCATGATCAGTGTCACTGTGATTTTCTTAATGTGTCCATACATTGAGTTCGCACACCAACTGTGCCATTATGCGCTACATGGGCAGAAACACATTTTGGGCAGGATGTGAAAAATGACAGCTGTACTGCTCATGGAGGAGGTGTGAGTAAAATGGCAATGTGAAAATCTAGATGCAAATATTGAAAATTCATAAGCATGTCTGACGTGCGTAAAGACTGTCTAACGCACGTCAGAAACAGTCATTTTAGGAATTTTACCAAATTTTCAACATAGCCATTTTAAGACCTGTGCTCATGAACAGTGTCACTGTGATTTTCTTAATGTGTTCCATACATTGATTTCAAGACAATCGACTCACGCCATTGTGCACTACATGGACGGAAACATGTTTTGGGTGAGATGTGAAAAAGACAGCTGTACAGCTCATAAGAAGGTGTGATAAAATGGCAATGTTGAAAATATGGAGTGAAAATATTGAAAATTCACGAACTTACGAGCTCATGTAGGAACTGCCAACGACATCAGAATAGTTTTTGATTTATACCAACATTAATTGGCGACCCTTCATGAATGATGTCACCGTCATGGCATTATTCAGGCTGAAGGGTGATTTCGCAGTGACCGCGCAGTGCCTGTGAAATCACCCTTTGGGCCCAAATAACGCCATGACAGTGACATCATTCAGAGAAGGGTCCCAAAACCCCATGTTGAAAATTTGGTGCAAAAATTCCAAAATGACTGAGATATGCATAAGTTGAAACCCCTATCTAGCCCATTATACAGCTTACCGCATTTTCAGCTCGCGGTCGGCTTTGAAGAGTGCAGACGGTTCCCTGTCCAACGAAGATCGTCGAGGCCAGAGTCTGGAGGTAAGTATGGGGTGAGGGGTGTGGGGAGGCTGGGTGCGAGGGTGGGTGTGGGTTGTGGAGGGGCTGGAGACTCGCTGTGGGACCGCTTTTTATTTTACAGGTTTAAAAAAAAAAAAAGACGACGGGACATTTGCCACACTGGGGTGGACTCCAGCATGGTAGAAGATGTGTGGGGGCAGAGGAGCCGACGGGGATTGGGCACCCCGACGGCAACCACGCGAGGGGGGCCGAGGAGCGACGGGGATTGGGCACCCGCGGCAAACAACGTGAACGCTTGCCACGCTGGGGTGGGCCTGCGCGCGGCAGCAGGATGGCTTGGGGGCCATGGAGCCACGGGGATTGGGCACCCCGCCGCATTAAACACCCGCTTTGCCACGCTGGGGTGGGCCCAGCATGGCATGAAAGCTTTGGGGGCGCGGACGATCGCCGGGGAGCGACAAGGGGGGGACGGTGGTGGCGCTCAGTATGGCAGCGGTGCTTTTCTTTGAAGCAGAGGAACACTGCTGTCATACTGAGCTCCTGCACCATTGGTGCAGGACCGCCACGCCTGCTCAAGGGAGCAGTGCATTGGATGGGAGAGGCACACCTCCAAGTGTGCTACTCTCCCAAAACGTTCCTTGCACATGCGCACAAGCGAACGTAATGAATGTTTATTCCATGCACCAACACAGCAAACAGCCTCCACAGCCTGACCCTTCATTTTACCCAGATACTCTGGGCTTTGTCAAGGGAATATTGGCTTCTAGTGGACTGATATTTATATTTTATATATTACATTTACTTTTTTTAACTAAGCTTTATTGTGAGAATTCAGATTGTTACAAGGTACATATCTATAAAACTGATGGTGTTTGACAGCTTTTACAACAGCATAAACCACAAAAATGTGTGTGAACTAACAGTGACACTGCTCAAACCGAATACCTGTAACAGCACTATGCAATGCATTCTTCAGTTACAGTGTACTTCCTCAGATTCTTACCATAATAACTAATTTGAAACAGGTAACAGGAACATTTAAATAAACAAAGTGGCAACAGAGGCACAACATTTGTGACCAACCCAAGTTTATTCCCCTTTGGGGTTTTGTCCATACATGGATGCCCCAGGAGAGAAATCACCTAGTTGTCTCCATTTTTGGTACAAACTCTAAAATCAAGCACTTCCAAAGCAATCTCAGAGTCACAGCCTTGGATGGCTCCACCATTGGATCCGTGACCTCTTTTAAATACCTTGGTGTTACCCTCGACCAATCACTAAGCTTTGAGCTCCATATACAAAATGCTTGCAAGTCAGTGAACACGAAGCTGGGAGTTGCCTATCGCACCAGCTGTCGTTAACCCTTCTGCCAGGCTAGCAATGGCTCGGGTATTTTACTCCCTAAACACCTATGGGGCCACCTATAGTGCTGCAGCCAAGTCTAGTCTACACAAGTGGGACGTCACCTACAACAGCATCTGTCGCTATGCTTCCTCTGCGCACCGATTTAAACACCACTGTCTCCTCTACTCGGACCTGGGTTGGCTACCTCCACAGAAGACTAGGCTCTACTCTCTCAGCACTATCATAAATAGGATCATATCTTCACAAACCCCTATGTCACTTGCAGAGTACTTTGTCAAACAGCCCTCTCACTATGGATTACGCTGAGTGGCCAAGTCCCTTGTCTGTATCCCTAGGTTCAGTTCTTCCAAAGGAGCAAGTGCCTTTGCCATTCTAGCTTCCCAGCATTGGAACTCCATCCCCCTGGCCGTGTGCCTTTGTCCCTCTCACAAGACCTTTAAGTCTGAGCTTCGCAAGTATTTAGCCTCAACAAAAGTTTGCTCCTGCTTCAAACTCCCTTAGCCCCCTCCCTCAATACCAGCACTGTCCTGCACTTATACTCAGCTCTCTTTTCTAGTTCCTTTTCTCTCTCTGAATCTCTCTACACTCTTCACTGCACTAACTATTTTTAAGGTTTACTGCTGAAATGTTTGATGTATTTACCCATCTCTCTTGACCTACTCTGTTTTCTGTTGATATTGTTCTCCCCAAAGATGTTCCTGTAAACATTGTTATACCTTACTGTTATTTTGTACTGTATTCTCCCGGGTCGTGCCTGAAAATAGTCATGACCATGGCTGGTGCACCTACCCGGTAAACAAAAGCTAAATAAATAAATAAAATCAATTTTCAATAGGGTGTGCAGTCGGCAGGGGCAGTTATCCATTCCCCTGGAGTACCATCAGATCCATATTCCTATATGTGTTATATTTTATTTATTGAAATATTTCACCAGGAAGGCACACTGAGCGACTTGTCACTCATCTCCCAGTGTGACCTGGGGGAAGGGGTACAATAGGAGTGAGACATTAAACATTCAAGTTACAAGATCAACATTAACATACAGTTGTAAGGCAGGTGTTACAAGCAGTGTCACCACAGTATTGTGCATAACACGTAGAAAGAGTGGACAATAATAAGCTCTGAGTTAATAAGTAAAGAAGTGCTTATGTGAAAAAAAGGTGGAAAGGAGAGGGAAGGGTGAGGTGGGTGGAGGAGGAAGAGTTGTGTCCCTAGAGACCTCTGGGGACCAATTTATATAAGTATCATTCTATTAAAGACCAGTATTCCCTTAACAATACCCAGAGTATCTGGGTGAAATGAAGGGTCAGGCTGTGGAGGTTGTTTGCCGTGTTGGTACTTGGAATAAACTTTCATTCTTAACCTGCATCAACTGACTTTGCTACTTTATGGACGTATGTGATGTTCAGCGCAGCCTTTTGGATTGCTGATTACTTTTAAAATAACACCATATGACTGACAATTTAAATGTCCCAAGGAGAGCATATTTAAAATTTGTGGAGCTTGATAATCCAAAAATCATTGTCCAAGTGAAGTATTCGTGAATGGCAGTACTGTACAACTTACAGTAAGTTTGAATTTTCTGTTGGAAGGGCGAGGGTCTTATTTTTCTGGCTGGCTAATGGGCATTCTGGGGCAAGAAATAGCTAAATGCTCAAGATGGGCTGTAGTTGTGCCATGAGTGATAGGGTACTGATCATGTCGAGCAACAGGGTAATCAGGGGGATTTAAACTAAAGGGTAGGGGTTGGAAAGGCATCTATTTAAGGGTCACCAGCAGCAGGAGATAGATGCATGAGTTCACCTTGGGAATGAAAGACCCCCAGTTGGAGCAAGGAAGCACAGAGCAATAATAATTCTGACTTGACAGCAGGTCAAATAAGAATCACATCCACCAAAATTGACTAGCCAGACAGCCTTATGTACTTAGATGTCCAGGACTTAAAGAGACAGTGGAACCAAAACAGATAGACAGTAAAATAATACAAATTCTAAGTAGTTGTAACTTTTCATTTCTGAAGTATTTTTATTTTGCTAATTAGGAAGTTTTCTAAGAGATAATATTGTGCTGGATGTGTGGAACAGCTCTTAGCCTGGGAACTGACATATCAATCTCAGCCCCCCCCCCCCCCAACACGCACTACCTCATCAACACTGTGATCTCACTGTCAGTGACATCACAGGTGATTGCCCAGGCAGCTACTGAATGGCTGTTCCTAAGCAGTAGTGATGTCACAGTCAGTGAGACCACAATGCCAAATATGTGATGGGGGAACAGAGCTAGATATTTTTACTTATTTATTTATTTATTTATTCAATTTTGTTGGATGGTAACAACTTGAAACTGAACTAGATTAAGCTGTTGGTGTTATTTTTAGTTAATGGGGGAAATTTGGCCAGGACACTGGGGAAATTCCCCTACTGACCAGTAGGGGGTTTGCTGGCTGAGGAATGAAGGAAGCAGCCAGAGTGTGGATGCTGGACGAGAGGCACCCTGCTGAGGGTGGCCAGCATAGCATCTCAGAGAAAACACATACAATGAATACTGAAATCGATAAATTGAAAGAAAGCTCACCGATGGAACAAGAAGAAGCTGACTTAACTCTCCTATTAGCTGTACGGCAACTTGACTCAGACACAAGTAAACAAAAAACGGAACTTTTGGTGCAAATCACCCAAATCGAAGATGAGTACGCTCAACAAAAACAAAGGTTAGAAGAACAAAAAAAAAAGGTAATGCACCACAGGCACTTCTCTGGAGTCGAAATCTGCTCCAAAACTCTTCATCTTTGGGACGGCCGATGCAGCTTTACCTAGTGAGTCCCGCAAGGAGCAAGAGGCTGGTTGGATACCAGAAATTGTGCTACAAGGAGCCAACTGGATTCAGCAGCCAGATGGCTCATGGTTACCAGACCCGGAGATTCCTCTTCCAGGTAGGAAACACAGAGGCGAGGAACAAGAGACAACTACTCCGAGTATGGGGGAAACAGCAACACGCCAGCCGATAACTGGGCAATAGATGCAGATCCTGAACAGGAATGAAATGAAGGGATGGCAGTTGAAGGGATTACAAACTCATCACAAACAACTGCACAGCAACACCCAAATGGGGAGTCCCAGCAATCAGGTATTTCCTTTTTGCCATTTGAAAATAACTCTGGAGCTTTTTTTAAAGATCTCACCGATGTGTCGCCACCAACTATAGCTACAAGGTCTACCAGTAATATGGACACAGACAATGAGAAGTCAGGCTTCAATACTGAGAATGACAATTAGGTTACTTATGCAAGCCTGTTAGCCTATATGTATACCCTTGAGGAAAGGAGGGAGAGGGGGGACATGATAGAAACTTTTAAGTACCTCAGTGGAATCAGCAAAGTCCAAGAGGGTAGCATCTTTCAGAAAAAGAGATGTGCAAGAACAAGGAGACACAATTTAAAGATTGGGGGCAGTTCAGGGCATGAGGAAGTATTTTTTCACAGAGAGGGTGGTGGACACATGGAACAGCCTTCCTGAGGAGGTTGTGGGGACTAAAACTGTGGGAGAATTCAAGAACACATGGGACAGACATAAGGTAATTTTTGTGGGGGGTAAGAAGAAATAGGCTGTTGGTTAACTAGGACCTGCAGCTTATCCTGTAGGTGGGGAAATTTGCAGGCTAGGTGGGCCAAGTGGTCCTTATCTGCCGTCAAAGTCTATGATTCTCTGTTTCTATTAAAAAAACATTTAGAACAGGCAAAAAGAAGACTCACGGTGAGATTGTATTACGTAGGGGATTTAGAATGACCTCCTCATAGTTTTTTTTGTGGGGAAGCAACTACTCAAACAGGACATGGGTTTACACCAGCTGAGGTGTATGCTCTAATTCATGCTCCAGGAAAGCTGTTCTAAAGCTGACATAAGCTTTAGAACAATCATACTACTAGACAGATTTTGGGTTTTATATAACAGCCATAAAAACACCCCTTTATGGGCCTCCTTCCAGGAAATCCCATTAATGAAACCCACATTTAAGATGGTTACCATAGTATTTTGGAATGAAGGGGTAAATGTGTCCGACATATTGTACTGGTTGAATAAAAAATGTGAAGTACATGGTTTACGTGATCCTATAGTAGATGAAGAAGGATTTTGGACAGGGGGGTGGAAAGTAAAGGTAACGCTGTATCAGGATGATTCTGGCATTAAACACTTGCCAAACTGTTTTTACCTAGGAAAGGACAAGGAAGTTTTGTTTTACCAAGGACAACCTAGACAATGCTATAAATGTGAGTCTCATATACATCTATGCAATAACTGTGAAGTGTTATGGTGTTTACACTGTGGCAACATGGGACACCTAGTACTAGATGTATGGCTCCTTCAGTATGTTACCTATGTGAAGAAGAAGGCCATTCCTTCTTATCTTGCCCATGGGCCTCACATTACAATGGGAATGATGATTTTGCAGAGCATGATTTTCAGGGGCGTCATTTAGGGGTAGCCAGGGGTTGCGGTTGAGACCCCTATGATTTTTTTGCAACCCCTACGATGCCCACTGCAACCCCTAAGAACCCTAAAACAAGGTTTCCCTAGCATTTATTTATATAGATGTGGTGGTGGGGGAGTTTTACAACCCCCATGATTTTGCTGAAATGGGACTTTGCAACCCTATGATTCTACTGAAATAATGCTACTGAGTATAACCTACCTCCTTCTGCTTGCTATCCCTCCCTATGCAGTCCATTATCCTTTGCTTTCCCCACCACCATTGAAAATTGGGCTGCTACTTTCAGATCATCCTGATTGATAACTCTGAGGTCCCTTTCCTATGAGGTATATGCCATGACCTCTCCGTTTTGTACTAGAGCTCGGTTTTTTTTGTGTCTGATGGGCTTGACTTTGCGCTTTTTTGGCATGAATCCCAGTTGTGAAATTCTGGACCACTCTTCTAGTCTTTCTAGGTCCCTCCTCATGGCCTCCAATCCCTTCATTATGTCCACACTGTTGCAGATCTTGGTGTCATCTGCAAATAGATAGACTATTCATTCATGCTTCACCCTTGTGTCCCTTATGAATGTATTGAAGAGAACAGGGCAAAGTACTGACTCTTGACCCCCATCTCCCCCGAGACTTCCCTATTTAGTACAACCCTCTGGGTTCTATTCCTTCATGCTTCACCCTTATGTCCCCTATGAATGTATTGAAGAGAACAGTTATGAGGAAAGGCTTGAGGCCTGTAACATGGTTATGCTCAGAACCTTTTCAGCCACAAACCTCACCTGTTCTATGTACTTCCATGGAGCAGAACATGTTCCTTTAATGAGTTTCCTCAAGTGATGTATCGGTGAATACTAACATACCCAGAAGTCTGCAACTGTAGAGATATATTGGTCTGTATTTAAAATAGCCTGCCAATGATTCAGTGGTCAGGGCACAGAGGAAATTCAAATCTATGCATCCAACATTTCAGCCATTTATTCCACATTTGATTGGCAGTTTAGTAAGGTGATGGGTTTGCTTTGAGCATATTGTATTTAATCAAATGTTTACACCAAGAAAGGAAATTCTTCACAGCCACAGGTGACACCTGAAATGCACTGCTAACCAGTCAGATACCAGTCCAGCTTGTCAGCAGTGTCTCCAGTCAGGTCAGCTACCAATCTAGTTTGCTAGTAGTGTCTGCAGTCAGCTACCAGTCCAGTTTGCCTGCAAAGTCTACAGCCAGGTTTGCTAGCTACCAGTCCAATATGCCACCAATCTCTCCAGTCAGCTACCAGTCCAGCGTGCCAGCAATGTTTCCAGCCAGCTACCAGTCCAGCTTGCCTGCAGTGTCTCCAGTCAGCTACCAGTCAAGCTTGCTAGCAGTGTGTCCAGTCAGGTCAGCTACCAGTCCAGTTTGCCAGCAGTGTCTCCAGTCAGCTTGCCAGTAGTGTCCTCCAATCAGCTACCAGTCCAGTTTGCCAGCAGTCTACAGCCCGGTGGCTAGTTACCAGTCAAGTTTTCCAGTAGTGCCTCCAGTCAGCTACTTGTCCAGTTTTCCAGTAGTGTTTCCTGTCAGCTTGCTAGCTATCAGTCCAGTTTTCCAGCAGTGTTTCCAGTCACCTACTTGTCCAGTTTGCCAGCAGTGTCACCAGTCAGCTTGCAGCTTCTAGTCCAGTTTGTAGGAAGTGTCTCCAGTCAGCTACCAGTCCTGTTTGCAGGCAGTGTCCTTTCGTCAGCTGTCAGTCCAGTTTGCAGGCAGTATCTCTACTCAGCTTCCAGGCTAGTTTGCAAAACTCAAGCAAGGTAAGACATGTCACTAGTAAATATTTCTAAGAGTAATAAAGGTAAACCCAGCTTAATGGGGATGTCCAGTGAGCTGAGCATTAATGTTGAAAAAAAGAAATATCCAGGGACTTAAGTACTTTATGTAAGAATGGGCATCGCCATTGACTAGTCTTGGAACCCTTATGGCTTTGGTGAAATGCTATGGAGAGGGTGGCGCGGGTAATATTCTGGACTGTTGTGACTCTGGGGGAGGGACAAGGGTGCAAATTACTGGGCATGGGGAGGAGGTAACAAGGTAGCAAAATTTGTTTCAAATGACCTCCAAAATGCACTGAATTTAAAAAATTTTTACAGGGGCTTAGGAACCCCTCAGCCTACAGTTTCCCTTGCAACCCCTATGGTTTTTCTGAAATGACGCCCCTGATGATTTTTATATTAATAAAGCAACCAGGAAAACAGCAAGAGAAGAAGCACCACCCTCCCTGAGAAGTAATAGGCCCCCCGCTCCAGAATCAGAACCAGCAACTCAGAGAGGAAGTTCTAGGGCAGTTCTCCTAGGTGGGGATTTTAATTGCAGCAGGTTTAAACAGGATAGAGGCATTAATCGGCTTTCAAACATCGGCTGCCCAAACTCTGGAATGACTTACCGGCAGACATTAGGTTCTCCACCTCCCCTAGGCTTCTCAAACCGCTCCTACAAGCCCACTTCTCAGTTGTATGCAATTGCAACCTACAGCCTAGACCTGCCACCAGGGGCATCTAAACGGGTCCTAAATCACATTACTAAGCAACAAGCCTAGTACTCCTACCATGTCACCATATCTACTGTTTTACTGTCTCACCCGCTAGCATAGGACAAACCTGTCACTACAAACTATGCACTCTGACCTGAGGATCAAACTTTGCAACTGGCAAATTTTGTTCAACCCAGCTCTCTGTACCTGTTGTATCTCTCTCTGTATGGATTCACTCTCATGCTCTTGCATACCACTGTATTGTGTTGTTTTACTTGAACCCACTGTCAAACTACTGCAGTGTTTTGTCTTCTATACTTATATGGACCTATGTAACCCCCAGGTCGCATCTGGAAATGAGCGGACCCTGCTCAGTATGCTTATCTGGTAAATCTCTTACATAAGTAAATAAATAAAGAAATAAATTAAAACTGGGAAAATATTCTGTGATGCAGGATTCTTGAACAAATTGCTAAATCAAACAAAATTAGTAGATGTTTTCCACACCCCATAACACACCACAGTTTACCTATTTCAGAGGTTAATTTAGGACTAGAATCGACTATTGATTTATCCCCCTTTACAGTATATCCTGTAGCCACCTCAGACCACACATTATTGGATATCACAGTATCATATTCACCAGAGGTAACATTAGGAAAATGGTATTGGAGGTTAAATACATTACTGGAGATCCACGAAATCAAACAAGGATGATTGGATATAATAACAGCCAGAAAATCTGTCATATTTTTTTTATTTTTTTTTTACGAAGACCTGGGGGAATGGAGGGAGCAAAGTAAAAATGATTTTATAAGATACTTTAAAAAACAGGACAAATTATGGGAACCTACAAAACTATGCAATATGAAAAACTTAGGCAGCAACTAAACAAACTAACTTCTTTACAAATTGAAAATAAGCATGATTACTCGAACTAGATACAAAATATAAAACAAGACATGGCATCATATGATCGGAATAAATCACTGGAATTTGAACAGAAATATACAACAAGAGATTATCAATTCCAAGCCAATCCATATGAAAACTGCATGACACAAACTAACAAAAAAATAATTACAGCCCTACAAAGAGATGGTCAAACTATAACAGGGAGCACACAAATTATGGCTGAAATAGAACAATATTTTGAGGCCTTATAGGGCTCTGCTTACGAAATACCAAAAAAGACCATTAGATGGCTCCAAAACTGCCATTTACCCCAGTTGACACAACAGGATAAGGAGATATTGTTACTGTAAGTCCAATAACAGAAAAGGAGACAGAGTTGGTAGTTAACCAGCTAAAAACAGGAACAGCACCAGGATCAGATGGGTTACCTCACACATTTTACAAAGAAATAATTAACTACATGTTACTTGAAATAACGAAATTATACAATTACATAATACAACAGGATGGGATGCCTAGATCCATGTACGGTACAATGGGTTAGTTATCTTGCTGCACAAAAAAAAGGAGATAAAGAAAGTTTAGATAACTAGAGACCTATTTCCTTACTAAATTTCGATTTTAAGATTTTTACCAAACTACTAAGTAACAGATTAATATCTGTTATTTCTCCTTTAATACAACACACACAAACATGCTCTCTACCAGGGAGAACATTTTCTGATATTCTTATATTAATTAGGGAACTGTTAGAGAAAGGTGTAACTGGGGAACATACTGGATATATCCTAAACATTGATCAATCTAAAACCTTTGATAGGGTTTCTCACCAGTACCTTTGGGTTTGCATGCACAATATGGCTTCCCAAAGGATTTTATACAATGGATCCAGCTCTGTTATAAACATGCCACTATCTCACCATACAGCAATGGATATATAGGTAAGACCTGTAGGTTCAAGGTTGGGGTTAGGCAGGGATGACCACTTAGCCCCATCTTATACATACTACCATTAGATCCATTAATATGAAGCATCAATCAACATCAGGACATTTGAGGGCTCTCAGTATCACACCAAGACAGTGAGGTCAAAACAGTAGCTTATGGTGACAATTTATGCATAATTTTAGCAGATCAACAATCTGTAAACTATGTAAAACAGCTTTTAACTGACTTCTCCAATATAACAGGGCAAAGGTCAATCTACAAAAAAGCAAATCCATCCCTATAATGTAGGATAGGGGTCAGGATACCCATATAATTAACATACCCGTAACATATTCCAGTTCCAAAATTTTAGGGATATTTTTTGGATACCCAAATAGCGCTCAATATAATTGGGAATAGATTTTGAATATTGCTCTAGATAGGGTGGCCAGATGGAATCAGTGGAGGAAGAGTAAAAAAAAAAAAAAAGGGTATACATGATATACACATTTTTATTACCTAAGTTTCTGTATCTAAGTTGTGTATATCCTCCCCCCAAAAACTTAGAAACCAGACTCCTGAGCTGTTTTTATCAAGGTGTATGGGGGAGCCATCTGAATCCCATAAAACGAGGAATATTTATATTTAGACATTACCGCAGGTGGTTTAAAATTAACAAATCCCATCATCTTAAACCGGCCCAGTGGTGCTGAGGGCTGAGGCACTGGATGCCACACCTCGCACAACACACCAACAACCCACATTCAGGAACGGGCACAGGCCACTGGGGGTCAGCAGGGAGGAGATGGATCAAGCATCTGATGGACTGCTCACCATCTCCAGGAAGGGGGGGTGATCTGCAGTCGACGCATGTCTGACCCCTGGCGGAGGCTGGGGCTTGGCACTACACTGCCGCAAGTAAGGGGAACGGCAACTCAGCAAATACAAAGTGGGGATGCATGTGGGTGTGTGCAGGTGCTCGCTCCTGGTGTCACTGCACGCCGAACATCCATAGGGAGAAAACATGGAGGACAAAGACCCTGGTGGCTGATCATGGTGGCTTGATGGCCGTCTCCCTGGTGGTTCATCTCTAGAAGTAACACCCAGATCTAAATCCTACTCAGCAGGTGAGTAGGGGGCTCCCTACAGCCCCGCCATGGGGGGTAAGCCATGAGAGATGCAGGGGTGAGGGCCTGAAGGAGCGAAGCATGGGGATGGCAGCCAGACGAAGAGCCGACCAGGGCCGGGGAGAAAGATACAGCAAAAAAAATAAATAAATAAATACCATTATCTTTTACCATGGCATATTTTTATTTGCTAACATAAAACCTTTGATATTAGAAACACTCCAGTAGAGGTACCCGTGTGTATCGAACCAAATCTCACCAATTCTGCAAACATGTGCCAAACACAAAGTGATTTCTAAACAAAAATCACTGAAATGCTGGGATACCTAAGAGAATGCATTAGCAAACTGAAGGGATGGAAAGTATCCTGGAAAGTTTTCAAAGTGCAGGATAGGAAACAACTTTATGCCCAGATACAAAGCACATACTTCCTACAATACCCTGCATATATGACCAGACTTTGCCATGAGATTAAAAGAATCTCTGCACTTTTGACAGTAAAAAGGATACCCCTCCAGATGTGGGACAACACCTGGTTAAGTGGTCACAAAAACTCCCAGTTAAGGATAACCTAAAACATAAAGAAGTAGCTGAATGAATTTGTCCAAGACAGACATACGCTACATGTTTAGAGACAATGGATCATTTATTGTTTGAATGCCCTTTTATTCAAGACTTGTTGGCATTAGTTTTACAACAAAGCCAATGACTCCCCAGAGAGATTATATCACCAGAAGCACTATACTGGGGAATATTCCCAAAGCTCGGGGTAAAATATGATATCAGTACCCTTCAGATGATCATTACATGTCTCAAATACTAGATGTGGCAGGCACGCTGCAAACCTATGTTGCAGCAGGTTTTATGAACACCTGCCCAAATCCTACATGCCTTTCAAGGTAATATACAAGAGATTAAAAGGCTTGCATGCCATAAATCTCAATATAATATAGAAAAATGGCACTATTTAGAAGAACTATGAATTCACCTTTCCCCCTTTAAAATTTAAAAAGGAGCAGGAAAATCGGACGTAGGAGAATGAAACATAGGACGTAAAGCTTTATACAGGGATACACTTGAGGATTGTTGCTGTAAATATATGCATCCATATATGAATAAGTTTTGACATATGATTTTGATATTCCTTTCTTACGATTATAAATGACAAAGTTTTCTTTCCCTGTATTAAGTGTAACATTGAAGTATTTAGTTTTTATTTATTGGTTTTCTGTATGTTTCTGTGTGTTCCTATATTTTTTGAAATAAAAAATACCCCTACTCTTTTCGAGAAGTGCCATGGTATCTTTAACATTCACCTGAAAAATCACCAGAACAGGTAGACAGGACCTCGGTTTAACATCTCATCCAAAAGACAAGATATGTCAGCTGCCAAGCAGAGTGCTGTTCCACACATCACACCTATTAACATCAGGTAAACAATTTTCTATCTGAACAAATGGAAAAGAAAAAGTACATCAGAAGGGTAATGACTGATTGCTTTTAAAAGGTTTCACAGCATTAGAGTGCCGACAGTTCACCGCCAGCATTACTGCACCAGCAAAGTGGTGAAAGGAAGAACCGTGACCTGGGCACAGCAATGCCTTTCAAATAGGGCAATGGGCAGAAGGCGTTATGCAGAAATGCCTGACAATAAGAGCACCTAAGGACATGCAGGACGCTAGCCGGGGGGGGGCAGCTGTCCACATCCATTTCCCAGCAGCTGTTCGGGATGGGTCTGCTGGCTGGGGGGAAGGCTTACGAACCTCTGGGTGGCTGTTGGGGGGGGCACTTTCCTGTCATGCTATGGAGCAGGTGCTGGGTGAGTGGACTGTGGCCAGCAGGTCTCTGGATGTTTTTTTGGGTTACTATCGGGCACCTTGGTAGGAGATTGCCAACTTCAGTGCCACACACTGTTGCAGTGCCTGCCAGTTGCTCTTGTTGTGTCCTGCTGGGGTGCATGTGCCTTCTGTTGGGGTGCTCCTATCACTGTTGTGGTGCTGGCCATTCGTGCATGTTGTGGGGAGCACTTCTGTTCCATGGTGCTGTGTGCCGTCAGCATGATGCCGGTGCTCTGACTGCCAGTGGTGCCTTCACTGGCATGGGTGAACCCTTTTAAAAACTAATATTAGTTTTAGGCAGTACAATGGCTCTTTAAGACACTCAAAGAGACCTAATGAGGGAAGAAAATGGCTGTGGTGCCATGAAGGATGAATTTTAGCTATTTGCATCTGACAGGAACAGGAGTAGGTGGCTTCCTTCTTTAAGGGAGTGCATCACTGTGATGAAGAAGGAGATTATCAGAACAACAAGGGGTAGGGCAAAATGGTCACACACAGGAAGGAACTAAAGAACTGCAAACAGCTTGGCTTAGTTTATGATATGCAGTACTGATACATGCTCTGCAAAAATTCTACAAGTGGGATTTTAGTAACTTTACCTACTACAAATTATAACATGGGCATCCTAAATAAAGAAGTCTCATTGGTCATACACATATCATGCGACCATGCTTTAAATCTCTATCAATGCACAGTCATCCTAGTCCTAAACCACATCAAATAATATGCAAATCATAGATACATAGATACATAGACAGTGTCGGCAGATAAGGGCCTATGGCCCACCCAGTCTGCTCATTTGAGCTTGTAAGTTCAGTTTATGTCTTCCTAGAAGTCTGTTGCCCCTTACCCCTGACCTCCAGAATTCCTTTATGTCTATCCCATGCATTCTTAAATCCCGTGACTGTTTTAGCCCCCACCACTTCCTCTGGCAGGGTGTTCCACTTGTCCACCACCCATTCTGTGAAGAAATTCAGTCCTCCTACAGCCAGAACTATCTTCCATCAGTCCCCCCACAACCAGAGATGTTCTTTCATCACAAACATGGCTGCTACCGTTATAGTGTAAAAACCTTCAACTAGGCCCAAAAAATAAAACTACCTTAAATAAAAATAAAACAAATTAATTAAATGTTTTTTCCCTGATCATCACACTCTCCTTGCACACTTAAATTAAAAACATTAAGAATTGTTTATAGCTTTCATTACAACTGTTTCTTTGTTGACAATGAAAAACACCCTTCTGTCTTTACCTGTTTATCAAGGAAATCAATTCTGCTTGCACTGATAATGAGATAAATTAGTCTCTGTCTCTAGAAGAGGCCTTTGTTGTGTGTGTGTGTGTGTGTGTGTGTGTGTGTGTGTGTGTGTATACAGTACGTTAAGAGAGGAATATTCTGCCAGTGGAACTGAGCACAGTTTTGAATCCCTGTATTCCATGGTAAACATTCTATGATAAAAATTCCATATCTTGAATTTGTGGGAATCATAGAAATCTGATGGCAGAAAAGGGCTATTCTGGCCCATCGAGTCTGCCCCTTCCCCTCCTCCCAACTAGTCCCTACTTGCCATGGGACATTCCCTCCAGTCCACTGGGCAAACCCTTTTGTATGTCCCATGCCCTTTTGAATCCCCCCACTACCTCCTCCGGCAGCTTGTTCCAGGATTCCACCACCCTCTCCATAAAGTAATACCCCATCACATTGCCCCGGTGTCTTCCTCCTTCTAATCTTAGACTATGACCCCTAGTTTTAGTGCTTTCTTATCTTGTAAATAGGCCCCCTTCCCTCACCTTATTACTCCCCTTCACATACTTAAATGTTTCTATCAGTTCCCCTTGCTCCCTTCTAGTCTCTAAAGGGTATAGATTTAATTCTCTCCACCTCACCTCATTGAGCTTCCTCTGCATACCTTGTACCATCTCGGTTGCCCTTCTCTGAGCCCTTTCAATCCCGTCTATGTTCCTGCATAGGTGAGGTCTCCACAACTGGACCCTGTAGTCTAGGTGAGGCCTCACCATGGATCTGTAAAGAGGAAAACAGAGAAAAAAGTCAGGATGAAGAAACTAGGCAATAATACTTTATGGAAAAACACAGTTATAGTACATAGGCAGAGGCAGACCCAAACTGCTCAGATAGATTCCTGAAGTTTATAAAAGCATGTACATTTAAATCATATATCAGTGTTTTCAAGTGAAATCTTTCATCCCCACACCAAAAAAGGTAACCTGACAGGTTTAAAGATTTTAACAATGCGAGGTAACATGTTTTTTTTCTTACTAACCTTTCACCTCAATCCTATAGCAGTTTTCCTCTTAAGTACTAGACTACAATGCATAAGTAAAAACAGAAATAAAGGGGAATGTTGCCTTCAGTGAAACTATCACTACAGTGTAATGAAAATAAAGTTTTACACACTGCCTATTTTTACAAATTTACAGATGTTACAGTGCATCTATGTGAGAATTTACATGTTATAGAGAAAATATATATACTGTATTTTCAACTAACACTAGTCTCGATCGGGACACTCACGCTACCAGTTGCAAAGTAAATACATAAATAAATAAATAAATAGGCACATAAATAAGGTTATCTAACCAAGTGGCCCACATTCACACATAGGCTTGTTATGAGTTCTACATGCGTTGGGGGGGGTTGAACTTCCTATCATAACCATGGATGACACAATAGGAAAAAATCCCCTATATCAAAATACAATGGGTGGGATATTCAGAATATGCCAGGCAGGGGCGCAAGACTGGGTGCAGTGAGACTGGGATGTGCCAGGGCATGGTCTGGGTGATATTTAACGGTGCTGCACCATGGTGCAGCACCGTTGAATACAGCACTGGGGCCGCCCCGCACTGCACACGGTGGCAATGCACCAGCGCAAGTGGCAAGTGAGGAGCAGGAAGACATGCCAGGGCAAGTGCGGGTGCGCTAGGCGCATGACCCATGATATTCAGCACTGGACATGCAAATGAGGCCATTATGCATGCAAAGCACAAATGGGGCCATTTGCATGTCATTATGGCTCCATTTGCATGCAGGTACGCCGATCTCCGGTGACTTGTGCCTGGCACCTTGCCAGGCTGCAGCCGTTAAGGATGCACACCCCCTACCCCTCAGCTGGCAACGCACCCCAACGCCCGATCGCAACCTGTAGATAATGTAATATTCCTGGTGGTCCAGTGGACCTGCACCCCTGCCCAATCACAGGCTTTTGTGATATTAAATAATTCCCTGGTGGTCCAGTGGACCCACTCCCCAGCCCGATTGCGGGCTTAAGTAAATTAAATAACTCCCTGATGGTCCAGTGGATCCACTCCCCAGCCCGATCGCAGGCTTTTGTGATATTAAATAATTCCCTGGTGGTCCAGTGGACCGGAACCCCAGTCCGATTGTGGATTTTAGCAAATGTAACATCACTGGTGGTCCAGTGGTACCCTCTCCCCACCCATCACTCAGACCGCCACCCGCTCCCCCGGTCAGTGTGGCGGTAATCCCACCATGAAGCCTCCTGGCTGCCCACCCGACTGGCGTACAGTATGACTGTATGCCCATTGGACTCCTCAAAGTGGGCCAATGAACATGCAGACCATACTGTACTGCACAGTTAGAGATGCAGCGAATTTAAAATTCACTGGCGAAGTGCCGTGGAGTGGGCGCCCGGCGTTGCCACCTCGGCATTACACAGGTGGGCAATGCAAAGTGCTCACTTCGTCTTGTCATTGCCACTTCAAGTTGGCATAATGAGAATGCGAAGTAAGGCGAAGTCATTGTTTTTAATGGACCTCGCTTTCCTCATTATGATTCTAAATGATCCACTTGGTGTTTCAGACGTGGCAGCCCCCCCCACCCCACAGATCACATGGCTTACAGTACTGTAAGTCTCATGCTCTTTAGCCAGGCAGGAAGGAAGTGAGTCACACAGACAGTTTCACTTTCTCCTGTGCAGACTGAGAGAGAGGAGTGTGTGTGTGTACTAGGGAGAGGAGTGTTTTTTTGATTGCAGAGAGAGAGAGTTAAAATTTGATACTTAACCCAACAGCTTTTTTAAAAGCTACATTTTTTTTGCCTTTTCTGTACTGTTTTTTACTTAATTTGTTCTTTCTGCAAATTTTATTTTTCTCACCTACTTAGTTGTTGGTCTGTGTGTGTGTGACTGTGTGTATGTGTGTGTTGTGCTTGTGTCGTGAGATGGAGCAGGGTGAGGGAATGTCTGGGGCAGGAGCAGCTCTGGGAGAGCGTGGTAGTACGCACCGTCATACCATACACATGCATAGGGGGCATGGGCACCCATTTGTGTTGGACCGCTCTAAACTTATGAGTGTCCAGCCCCCGGCAGCAGGACCAGCACTGTCTCCTGACTCTGAGGCAGTTCAACCACCACCACCACCACCACCAAGTCCAGCACAAAGTCCTTTGGAGCAGGATGTGCCTGTTCCCCCAGGCCCAGGTGAGGATCCCACCACCATCGTCAGTACTGTTGAGCAGTGTGAGCAGCCTACTGCCAGTTCATCTGGCCTTCCCCTGCCTGTGCCTGGTCCTCCCCGCACCTTCATTGTCTGGCAGTTTTTTGGCTGTGTCGGGGGACAGCAGTGTGGTGAAGTGTCGCCTATGTGCAGTGGAGGTGCGCTGTGGCCCCCGGGGGAGTCACCTGTGGACTGGGGGCCAGCACACCCATATGCTTCATCACCACCAGTTCAAGTGGCAGGCTGCCACAGAACGGACCATGTCTGCACCTGCTGGCCGTTCCGTGGCAGAGGGTGCCATTGTGCATAGCAGGCGTGGCATCCCTAAGAAGAGGAGGGCCACAGCAGCATCTGTTGCTCCACCAGCACCCCCACCACCACCAGCAGGTCAGCCTGTCGAATGAGTGGACACTAGAGAACTGCGTGTAACAGTGTCTGACTTGGCAGTTCTCTGGAGTGCTGTTGAGGAGAACAGCGAGAGGATGAGTGCTGTGGAGCAGTGGCTGGATGACACAGAGGGACAGCAGCTTCAAATTATGTCCATGCTGGAACTGCTGCTGGATCACCATAGGATCCCACATTAGTTTTGTTTCCTCACACCATGTCCCCCCCCCACCTTCCTTGCTGTGCCATAAAATGTATTCCTCCACCATCCCTGACCCTTGTATGTAATTATGCCCTTTTTTGTTGTCTTCAGTATGTGTTACACTTTGTATTCTGGGGCCCCTTCCTTCTGTTAAGTGTCTGTGTGCGCTGTTTTGGTGCCTCATTTTTCTGCATCAGCAAAAGGCATCTGTCTTGTGTCCAGAAAACTGACAAGTGGTAACACAGTGAAATGAGATTCTTTCAGCACATACAAAGTCCCCCGGAATTTATGGCGCAGTCAGTCATGCACACAACAGTGGCACAGAGTCCACAGATTTTTTCTGCAGGCCCAGAATGCATCCTCCTTGTGTGCAGAGAAGTGAAAAGTGATCATCTCAACTGAATTGAAAGGTGCCCTTTGGATGTACAGTAATAGTAGCCTTGGTGAGTAGATATATATATATATCTATATATATATATGATATATATATAGATATATGGTTGTGTATTTTGTAGGTGATGATGAGGGGGTTGAACTTGACATGGACATGTATTCATGCTATTGTTCTGCATCACACACAGGTGACTCCATCTCTGAACTGTTGCTGTGCACCATCCAGTGCTCAATGAGAATTTTTTGCACTTAAATGGAAATGGATAACTCTCAAGCACATAAAGGTAAGTATGTCTTTATTTTTTTTGGGGGGGGGGATCATATTTTCAGTTTTATCTGTAATGGTTTCTTATTTTTTTATTTCTTCACAGATTTCATCAGCATCCTTCTGGAGTCCGGTTCTTAATGATGGTCATAGTCATGGAATGAAACGACTTCTGCGTGTTGCATGTGTGCCCAAGCTCGGGTCGGGAAGGGGTGTGCCTGATCATGTTGACGAACTTCTTTGGATAAGGCCACTTTGACAGAACAACAAAGTGTCGCGAATGTTCCTAAAAAAAGAAATGAATGACTTCTTAAAAGTTACCACTTCATTGTTATGTGTCCCTCCCTGGTTCTCAAATCTCAATCCCTATTGTCAACTAAGTTACATTTCAGAGACACATCTGGTCAAGTACTAAGACAACCTGTTGTTTGCAATATTTGCAGCAGTCTTTACAAAGCAATGAAATGAATGAAATAAAATCTTCATACTTACCAGAATGGATTTCACATGGACATGACATCGCTTCCTCTCTGTCTGTACGGTATAGCTACAGCATCTTTCTCAACGAGTAATATTAGCGATGCAGCCTGCTTTTGTTCTTCTGTAAAAGAAACAAAATAAGTGGTCTGTATGTGTTTGCCACTGCGGCTCTGAAAAGCTACAGAAAACAAAACAGACAACTTCAGGAAGTGAGGCAGCATAACAAACATGAGTGCACATACTCACTTTATGGTTTAAATATTAAGAAGCTGGTGGTGATGGTGGTGTACTGGTAGACTGGTGGTCTGGGGTGGGCAGACAGACTCATGGTGGCAGCAGACTTGGATAACATCAGTCCCGGTGGTGGTGGTAGTCCATGGGGGGCAGACAGACTCATGGTGGCAGCAGACTTGGATAACATCAGTCCCAGTGGTGGTGGTCCGGGGTGGGCAGACAGACTCATGGTGGCAGCAGACTTGGATAACATCAGTCCCAGTGGTGGTGGTGGTGGTCCATGGGGGCAGACAGACTCATGGTGGCAGCAGACTTGGATAACATCAGTCCCAATGGTGGTGGTGGTCCATGGGGGGCAGACAGACTCATGGTGGCAGCAGACTTGGATAACATCAGTCCCGGTGGTGGTGGTCCGGGGTGGGCAGACAGACTCTTGGTGGCAGCAGACTTGGATAACATCAGTCCTGGTGGTGGTGGTGGTGGTCCATGAGGCAGACAGACTCATGGTGGCATGCAGACTTGGATAACGTCAGTCCCAGTGGTGGTGGTGGTCCATGGGGGCAGACAGACTCATGGCGGCAGCAGACTTGGATAACATCAGTCCCGTGGTGGTGGTCCGCGGTGGGCAGACAGACTCATGGTGGCAGCAGACTTGGATAACATCAGTCCCAGTGGTGGTGGTCCGGGTGGGCAGACAGACTCATGGTGGCAGCAGACTTGGATAACATCAGTCCCAGTGGTGGTGGTGGTGATCCATGGGGGGGCAGACAGACTCATGGTGGCAGCAGACTTGGATAACATCAGTCCCAGTGGTGGTGGTCCGGTTGGGCAGACAGACTCATGGTGCCAGCAGACTTGGATAACATCAGTCCCGTGGTGGTCCATGGGGCAGACAGACTCAGGGTGGCAGCAGACTTGGATAACATCAGTCCCGTGGTGGTGGTGGTCCGGGTGGGCAGACAGACTCATAGTGGCAGCAGACTTGGATAACATCAGTCCCGGTGGTGGTGGTCTGGGGTGGGGGCACACCGCCTTTTAAATACTGCAGTTAAAACCTACCAACATTAACCACATCATCATCCTCATAAAGAAAATTGCCCTCACAGTCATCGATGTCTGAAGTCTGACCACTGGGAAATTCTCCATTGTGTCATCATCTACATCAGTGGTGGGCCATTTCAGGCAGCCACTGCCAGTGCCTCCAGAATGCTCCATTTCCACATCAGCAAGACCACCATGACTAGGCCAAGGTACGAATACCGAGGTTGCAGTCTGTGCTGCTTATGTGCCTCTCATTCATTTTAATGAATGTTAGCAAACTAACATGTGCAGGAGACAGGTTTGTCTGACAATCCCTGACTATTGCACCTGCTGAGCTAAATACCCTCTCAACACTTACACAGGAGGGTGGGCATGTGAGGTACTTCAGTGTCACTGCAGTCAGCTCTGGCCATTCACTGACCTTTCCACTCCAGTACAAAAGAGGATCTTCACTTATTGTCAGATGCCTGTTTTCAGACAATTATGACTCAACCATTCTCTGTGCCGCACTAAGTCCGATTGTTGATACATCAGCCTGTTCCCCGGAATCATTGATGTCACAAATACCCACTTGGGACAAAGCCTCCCAAAGCGGGTTGACGCCAACCACTTTGGATGACAGACCACCAGGAACTACAGTCCCCTTACCCTTTCATGATATGCTTGCTGGTCCTCCAGCTACACCTTCAGCTGGATTATGCTGCTGAGGTTTGCAAACCTTGGCACGTGACTTCTGTGCCCCATGAACCAAGCGAACCAGTTGACCACTGATGTTTTTTACCTGTTCAGGCCCTCCCTCCAGTACTGATGCAATTCCATGTTTGTATAGTGGGTCCAGAATTGTTGCCATGGTAAAATTGTCACTACACTGAATGCTCACAATGTGACGATTGTGGTCGAATAATGTCAGCATGTGTTGCAGCAACATACTGCTACCACCATCTCCGGCAACATCAAGGCTATGCTGTACATTCACCAATGTCTGCCTCAGCACCCGCAGCAGTGGAATTGATTGGCTAATGGAGGCAGACTCGCCACTCACTGCCTGTGTAGCATGTTCAAAAGGCCGCAGAATTGTTATTACAGAGTCAATGAGGTGCCACTGTTCAGTCGTCATAGACATGGAGGCCCCAGAACTATCAAGGCTAGTGTGCATAACAAAATATTCTGTGATGGCTTTGTATTGTTCATACAACCTCTCTGCCATGTATAACGTGGAGTTCCATCGGGTGACAACTTCCAGCTTCAAGTGGTGCTGAGGTAGGCTGTTTTGTATCTGCAACTGCCGCAGTTGGTCACGGGTCTTTCCAGATCTTGAAAAGTGAGAGCAGATACGTCATGCAATGGTCAGCATTTCCTTTATGTCAGAGTGCTGCAGAAACTCCTGAACCACAATATTTAAACAGTGGGCCATGCATGGAACATGAAAAAAAACACCATTTGTGATGCATTTCACCACATTTGACCCATTGTCACTTGCTATGAACCCAGCTCTCAGGGACAAAGGGTTTAGACATCTGTCAATTTCAGTCAGTACCATGTCCAACATGTTCTCACCAGTGTGTGAACAGGTCACACTGTGCATACCAATTGTTGCATGCTGGCGAATTCCAGGAAGATTGCTACAGTGACAATCCACCTTCCTGCACTTATTATTCACACTACCAGCATCACAAACAACCCCCGGCACCTGCGCCCAGTGTGCAGTTATACACAGATATGAACTCCCTGCTGTTTTGCCACTTGTCCACATATCCATACTTAAATGGATGAATGGAGATGAGGAATGTTGAAGGGCATGTCTTACTGAGTCTGAGCCAGTGCGGAACAACTCAGGAACAGCACGGGTAGAAAAGCATGTCCTGGATGGGACTTTCCATTTTGGACAGGCAGGGGCAGCAAACCACCGGAACCCAGAATTCTCCACAAAGGAGAAGGGTAAAAGATCGATTGCCAGCATTTCCGCTACAGCAGCATTAAGTTCACGTGACACTGTATGACTGGGGGAGTACTTCAGCTTATGTGCAGAAACACTCTGTAACGTGGGCTGACTTAAACGTTTTACAGGGTGTGTGTTGGTCACAAATGGTTGTGCTCTGTGATGAATGGCATTGGCAGGGTGGAGTGTGGACATTTGATGAAGACGGTTGCAAGGGTGATGATGACAAACCCAGAAATGATGTTATTTTTCTGGATTTGCCAACTGGGGTTGATGTACCACTTGCACTAGACATACTGCATTCACCACCAGTACAAAAACTGCTACTCTCACCAGCACTGGACAACATTTCAAAGTCATTATGGTCCTCCACCTCATCATGCCTGTAGTAATCCTCTGCTCTTATTACCGCACTACTGCACACGTTTAATTTCCTACTGGGCTTAGCAGTCATGGAGGGGGATAACATGCTGGCTATGGTTGCCACCAGTGATACCGGTGAACGCCCAAGTCTGGTGTTAGTTGCCAGCTTGTGCTGGGTCCACAGAGCCAAGTGCCTATTCTTAAGATGCATATACTGTCCTTCTGTCCCAAGATGGCTCCCTTTTTTACCTCGACTCACACGCACATGGCAAACCTGGCAGATTGCAACTGAATCATCATTTGCATCTTGAACAAAAAAATCCCAAACAAGGGACTGTGATGTACTGCTTTTAACATGTCCATGATGATGCGGCTTATTTAAGTCTGTTATTTTAAGCACTGAAGTGGGGGGGGTGGGCACATAATGTTTCTGGCACTGCACACCTGGACTGCAGCTGACCACCACGATTACCTATCGTATTGAGTACTGGGTTATCATCATCATCATCATCATCCACTAAAACCGGTGAATCGCAAGTTTTTATTGGGGGGAGGGGATTCTGCAAACAGATTCAGAAATTTCAGACACAACCACTTTTAATTTCTTTTTCTCCAGTTCCCAACTGGGGTCAATTAAATCATCATCATATTCATCAGTGTCACTGTCACACACATCCACATCTTCTGCTTGGATGCTAACATGTGGACTGCATGTTGCAACAACAGCAACATCATCATCATCAGCATCATCACATTCATCATCAGCATCTACACCACCATCACCTGATATTTTTTCACCACACTGTGAATCACTGTTGCATGGAAAATGAGTGACGTTAAGAGTGCCACGGTGGATGGAATATCACATTGTATGCTATCGTTGACATGATCATCAGAATCAGGTTCAGTTAATTGGATGTTACTGGGAAGTATGACATCATCTACGCTGTCACTCACTTGCACTGCTTCACACTCAATATGTCTGGATATGGTACATTGGTCAGAATTAGAACTTGACGCAACAATGCTAATACTACCTCCATCACCACTAACATCAGTAACACTAACACCACCGGCTGGGAAAACATCATCTCCTCCAACTATCAGTGAAGCTACTGATTGGGCTGTAAAAAAACATTGCAGGAGAAATACCTTTCCTCACATCAGCAATGCACTTCTCCATCCACGTACTACTACCACGCCCACAGACCCTCTTACTGCCAACATTGCCATGGCCAGAAACAGCTTCACTTGCACGTCTCTTTGCAGGCACTTTGGGGGATCAACCACAAATATTATTACCAAATTTAGATTTTGATACATTCACTTTCTGACTGGAGGAGGCTGGCTGGATGTGAAACAAAATAAACAACTGTGGTTTCAGCAACAGATAAGGGGACTACTGTGTTGTGACACTGTCACGGATTTAAAACAACTTCAGTAACCAGTGGTGCTGATGGGGTCACAAAAACAATCCAGTCTGGTAAAAAATACCTTTTCAACGTGGGGGGGTGCACTGAATACAGACAGGGCTGATTTTTACGGCACTACATGCAGCAATACTAAGAACAGAGAACACGATCGCAGTACAAAATCAGGCAGCTGCAGTGGATAGCAGGTTCACACTGCTGCGCTTAGTTGCACTTACACTGATCTGTGTCACAGATTTTAAAAGGTGTATTATATTTGATGCACGGAACACTGCACACACAACACAGAACACCGTGTACAATGCTGAACGAGGAATGCGATGCAAATGCAAAAGTTCAGTGTACTGCCACGTAATGTAAATTTGTAATTTAAACAACCTGACCTTATGAAATGCTGCACCACATTCACACAACAAGCAGCAAGAAAATGTGTACTATCACTGACAATTTTACTATGTGTACAGTAACACAGTCAGTTATATAACAAAAATATTGCCAAAACACAAAGAAATCACTAGTTCTCCAACTTAAATCTACCTACACACAGATACACCCCTCCCCCACACAGCACACTTCACTGTCTTTCACCACACACACTCATTGTTGTAAATTTACATTCAAAATCCACACACAAACAAAAACGCTCAATGATGTGAGCACAGGAGGGTTTCCTACAATTGATGAACTACAGTTGGACCCCCAAAAAGTAAAAATGCTTTTTGAACAGCTTTTAAAAGATACCTACAGACAGCTATCAGAGCACACTGTCTCCTACTCCTTCCTACTCATACTACCCCAAACTGAGGCTGTGCAGATCAATATAGAGCCCATGTGACCTGAACTCCCATGAATCACTGAAAAATCCTCCTTCGGAGCTCAAAAACAAGGCAAAGTGAGGCAAAGTGAACTGCCACCAATGTACTTCGCCTTAAAATTTGAAAGAGAAGTGACCAGTAGAGGCAGAGTAACGCAGTCGCTGTTTTCAATGAACTTTATGCCTCTCATTATAACGCTGGCATCGCCTGCATTGCAGAGCACCGCTAATCCACCTTGCTTCCATGTAATCACTTCTGCGGAGCGGATTGTGCCCACTTCGCTCACCACTATACATGAGTCCCAAAATGTGAATGAAACACCATATCGACTGTGTAGTACAGTATGGTCTGCACGCCCATTGGCCCATCGCAATGGGCGACAGCCTGCATGTACACCATCAGTTGGCAGGTGGCCGAGCGGCTTGCAGGTAGGGGAGCTGCCACCACCACTGACTGGGGGCAGGGTGGAGAGTCTGAGTGGCGGGTGGGAGGAGGTACTGCTGGACCACCAGGGATATTATGTTTGCTAAAGCCCGTGATCGGGCAGGGGTTCGGGTCAACTGGATCACCAGGGAATTATTTAATTTACATAAGCCCGCAATCGGGTTGGAAAGCGGGTCCACTGGACCACCAGGGAGTTATTTAGTTTACTTAAGCCCACAATCGGGCTGGGGAGCAGATCCACTGGACCACCAGGATTTATATTTACATATAAGGCCCGCAATCAGGTGAGTGGGGGCAACAACGCCCGCACATTGTCTCTGGAGGTCGGGTGACCACCCACAGCTGGCAGCTGCCTTGTTGCGCCCTGCAATATGGCAGCTCACCTGTGGGTGGCCAGGGCTTGCTCCTTCTTTTTACGGGTGGATCTTTGCCCCCGTGTGGCGCAAGGCAGGTGTGTGCCTACATATGTGCCGCACATCCCGGGCTGAATATCAGGATGTGCCGAATATGCATGGGCACGCCCCCAAACTTGCACCGCATACATTACTGGTGCACCCCGGCGCATTGAGATTTGCTCAGCGCAACTTCCACTATTGAATATCGCACATGGTGCAGCACTGTTGCACCATGAGCAACCCCTTTGAATATCCCACCCAATGACATCATCGAGTACCAGGTGGGAGGACTATTTTGCTAAAATAAGCACAACGATTTCTGTTTTTATACATATAAATGTACCTTTTTAGGGTGAGAAAAAGTATTTTAAACAAGCATTTGTCAATGCCGAATGTTTGCTTGCTGGTATTAGCATTGGAAATGCAGGAGTTAGACAGATGCAGAATAGGAATGGCAGTGAAGTATTGAACTTCACGCCAACCCCAACTCCACCCTGTAGAGACAGACAGGCATTGGGGTATGTGTTTGGGTTGTTGCCCATAATGTTCGAGCCATTTCACCTCACCCTATCCTGCAGACACCGACAGTGTTGCAGTGTGCCATGGGGTGTTCAGCTTTGCAGTCACCCCACTCCATTAGGACATACACTGAAATGAGTGCAATATATGAGAATGGTGCAAACTCTGGAGCCAAAGAGTCAAAGGCACACCTCGATGTCTGTCACTGGCTGCAGGGTGGGGAGAGTGGCGGGGGAATGGCATGAACATTACAGCTGGCAATCCAAAGGCACACCCCTGAAGCCTGTCAGTCAGTACAGGGTGGGACATTATGGTAAGAAACCCTAACACCCCAGGCATTTGTTGGTATTTGCACTACAAATTTTCAACATGGCCTTTTTGTGACCCCCACCTCATGAAAGCATTTGGGACCTCTTCTCATGAACAGCGGCACTGAGATTTTGTTAATGTGTCCCGAACTTTGAGTTCCCACAGCGACCATGCCATTGTGCACCAGATGTACAAAAAAACACAGATCGGACAGGATGTGAAGAATTACAGCTGTACCATTCATATGGAGGTGTGAAGAGATGGCAATGTTGAAAATCTGTAGTGAAAATATTAAAAATGCTCAAACTTCCAAGCATACGTGGAAACTGCGCAATGCGTGCATATAACACAGTCATTTAGTGGTATTATTTCACCAAATTTTAAATATAGGCATTTTGTGACCTCTGCTCACGAACACTGTCACTATGATTTTCTTAATCTGTCCCGAACATTGATTTCCCACAGCGACCGCGTTATTCTGCACCAGATGTGTAAATACATATTTTGGGCAACTATGAAAAATGACACCTGTGCTGTTCATAAGGAGGTGTGAAAAAATGCCAATATTGAAAATCTGGCATGAAAATATTACAAATGCATGAAATTACGAGGATGCTTGGAAACTGCACATCATACACTTGTTACACAGTCATTTTATGGACTTTTGTCACTAAATTTCAACATAGGCATTTTAGCACCTCTGCTCATGAGCAGTGTCACTGTGATTTTCTTAATCTGTCCCAAACACTGACTTCCCACAGTGACCACACTATTGTGTGCCGGAAGCGCAAAGACACATTTCAGCCAGGATTTGAAAAATGACAGCTGTACTGTTCATAAGGAGGTGTGGAAAAATGCCAATGTTGAAAATCTGGAGTGAAAATATTACAAATCTGCAAAGCTATGCACCTCCATGAAAACTGCGCTACGCATGCTCGTAAAACAGTCATTTTTTTTTTTCACCAAATTTGCAACATAGGCTTTTTGAAAGCCCACCTTATGAAGAGTGACACTGTCATTTCGTTAATCAGTCCTGAAAGGTAATTCCACGCACTGACCATGAAATCACTTTTTGTGACCACATAACACAGTGACTGAATTCATGAGGAGGCATCCCAATAACCCCATGTTGAAAATGTGGTGCCAAAATTCCCCAAAATGCCCAAGACATGAACCAAAGTTGAAAAAACCTTATTTATGCCATTATACAGCTTACCGCCATTTCTTCAGTTCATGGTCGGCTTTGAAGAGTGCAGATGTCTTCCCAGTCCACTGAAGATCATTGTGCCAGGCTCCAGAGACAAGTATGGGGTAAGGGGGTGTGTGGGGAGGTGAGGTACGCAGACAGTTGGCACGGTTTGGGAGAGGGGCACCGGGCACTTCGAGGGACCGTTTTCTCATTCTACAGGATATAAAAAAATACAGACAATGCGGGTCAGTTTTCTACTTTGTCAGGTGTGTTTCATACACTGGATTAGGCACCCAGTGTGCCATCGGCATTTGTGGAGAGGGGGACCGAAGCCAACGGGGATTGGGCCCCCCGTCAGCACAGAAATGAGTGGGGGGCGCATGATGCCGAGGGGGATTGGGCACCCCCTCGGCACACAACTGAAATTGGAGAGGACTTTATACCAACGGGAAGTGGGCTCCCCCATCGGCAAATGAACTGGGTTGGGGGCATGCCGACAGGGGGATTGGGCAGCCCCATCAGCTTTCATGGGTCTCTGAGGTGGCGACATAGAGCTACCATGTTCCTGGAAATATTACACCAGGCAAGGTACCACCCTGCAATGACGGATCGCTCCCTTATTGCAGCGGAATGGCTGACGCTGCAATGACGAGGAGGTCCCTGATTGCAGTGGCGAAATCGTTACAAGTTGGTGGTACTTCTGCAGAACCAGTGTCATCAGAACACTGGGCCTGCATTGGTTGAGCACTGCTAAGCCCAAAAATGCAGTACCGACACTGGCTGTCACAGTGCCACACCTCCACAACCCGCTTCTCTCCTAAGCTGCCACATAATGTTTCTTGCACATGTGCACAAGCAAACATAAAAACAAACCCATTTTATAAGTGCAATTAGACACTACAGGGGTGTGAATAGAATGGATTTTACCACACTTCCAGGGGCTTAAGGTATTTGGCTTGTGGCTTTGTGCCTCACTACACCCATGGGCATGCAGTAAAATCTGTTCCATGCACACTCTGTTATGTCTAATTGCTTACTAGAATAATAGACAGGAGATCATCAGTAACAAAGATATAATTCCATTGAGGGATTCTGGTAACATTATAAACCATGAGCGCAAAGCTTGAGTGGTTTATGATGTTATCAGAATCCCAAGATGAATGGCAAGCCTAGTTACTGCTGGTTTCTTATCTGTTGTTTTTTTAGTAATATTGTATATGGAACACTCCAAACATTCCATCTCTTAAAACCATTATAATTACTGGTGACCATAAATATCAACCGGATTATTGTTTTGTTAAACATGCAAATCAACCAGATTTCAGGTTATTATGCTCCAAAGGCAACAAAAACTCAAAATCTGGTTGATATGACACTTAATAATAACTTGAAGTCCAGTTGATATGACAGTCCCCAAAGAAAAGACTTTAAATTTGTTGCATTCCATTGTTTCACAAAACGTATTTCAACTTCAGTATTTTCAACTGTGTTTTATTCATGTACAGTTCAATTTCTTCAAAAATAAAACTGCACACCAGCAATTATAAAAAATAAAGGATAGGTAAGTTTTGATGTTATGGATTTTTTTCACACACGCTCAGTGTGTGATGTCCACATAAACCTCTTGAGCTTCGCTGTCGAGGTTTATGGGTCATCACATACCTCGGGTGTGTGAAACAAATCCATAACACGCACTTACCTATCCATTATTCTCTATAATCTGATGTCAGAGCAACTGTATTATGAATTTCCAATGTCAGAGTGATGGTATTACTAGTTTTTCATGTCTCCAATTACCTATGGAAAAAATGACCACCCACATATTACTCTACCATGAAGCACTAGACTTTAGGTATTTTTATTTTATTTAGTTTTTGTTGACCGAGTAAGTGCACTAGACAAATCCTGCCTATTTTCAGGCACAACCCAGGGAAGGGGGATACAGATGAATGCCAACTGACCTTGAATCAGATTAAGCTGTTCGTGGTAGTTTTAGTGAATGAGGGAAATTTAGCCAAGACACCGGAGAAATTCCCCTACTCTTTTCGATAAGTGCCATGGGATCTTTAA
Source organism: Neoceratodus forsteri (assembly GCA_016271365.2). NCBI lineage: Eukaryota > Metazoa > Chordata > Ceratodontiformes > Ceratodontidae > Neoceratodus > Neoceratodus forsteri. The sequence continues at coordinate 979,524,553 of CM057452.1, read as the reverse complement.
CATCCACCTGAACTACCACCAATCCAGGCAGATGGGACCTCGGTTTAACATCTCATCCGAAAGATGGCACCTCAGAAGTGCAGCACCCCTCTCATGCTGCACTACAGTGTCAGTACTGGGATATTAACCCAAGTGCCAGATGTGAGAACTGAACCCACAGCCCTCTGATCTCCCTGCCTCAGAGGTGAGTGAGCTAGCTACTGAACCACTTATATGCTGTAAGGATGGGGATGACCAGTTGGGTACCACAATGCTCAGTGCTGGAACCAATTCTCTTTAATCTCTTCATAGGGGATATTGCAGAGAAACTGGAGGGGCAGGCTTGTGTTTTTACAGATGACACCACAATCTGTATTAGGATGGACACCCAGGAGGGAGAAGAGACAATGCAAAGGGACCTAGGTAAGCTAGAGGGGTAGCCAAAGGCATAGCAGTTGGGGTGTAATGCCAAAAAGTACAATTTCAAGCATCTAGGGCACAGGAACCCTGGTAATGGTTAAAGGATGGGGAGAGGTGTTGGCAGTCACTAGGCAGGATTGCAACCTCAGGGTTAATATTTCAGAAGACCGCAAGGTAGCAAAACAATGTGACAATGCCATGGGCAGGGCTAGTGAGATGATGGGGTGCATAAGGAGTGGCATCACCAGGAGGAGCAGAGAGGTGGTGCTGCCACTGTACCATTCTCTGGCATGCCCCTACCTGGAATACTGTGTCCAGGTTTGGAGACCACACCTCAGGAAAGACATAGACAGGATGAAGCAGTCTATGGAAGGGCAACCAAGATGATGCAGTGGTTGCAGAGGATGATCTATGAGAAGAGAGTGGAGTATCTCAATATGTACACAATGGAGGACAGAAGAGTGAGGGGTCACATAATCAAGACCTTCAAGTACTTCACAGAGCTGAACAGAGTCCAGGGAGGAAGCCTCTTCCAAAATAGGACGAGCTCCAGGACTAGGGAGCATGCAATGATATTGGAGGTAAGAAATTTCAGGAAGGATGTGAGAAAGGAGAAAGGAGCTAGCACAACAAAACTCACCCAAATCAGGAACCAGAACAAAAAAAGCAAAAAGGAAATCCAAAAAACTTCTGATCATAGGAGACTCCATGATTCGGGGAGTTGATACCCATCTCCAGCCAGGGGTAATGGTCAGATGTCTCCCAGGTACATCAACATGGAGAGACACTGACTGCATTGCTAAAATTGTTCACAAAGCAGGAGAAAACATTGATGTCCTAGTACACATAGGGACTAATTATCTCGCCAGCCGGTCAGTTGTGGAGACCAAGCAACACCTGACCAGGATGGGTGACAAACTATCATCTATTTCGTCCGGCATCTCCTTATCTGAGATCCTGCCAGCATGGGAGAGGGGAGCAGATGGATGGAAGGTCAGAGAAGGGGAGATAGGGGAGCTAAACACGTGGCTCAAGGGCTGGTGCCAGGAAAAGGACACAGATTTGTAGGAACTGGCAACAGTTCTGGGAGCGAAAGTTCTTTAAATTTGATGGACTGCATCTGACTAAGGAGGGAGTCAGTGCATTGGGACAGAAGTTTGACGTCTTTGCAGAATATTTAAACTAGCAAATGGGAGAGGTGCAGCCCCATACGTTGAATGGAAGAACACCCCTCCCCTCAGTTAGTGGTCAAACAGGGATTCAGCATGTTTGCAGTTCATTTGCATCACCAGGTAAGAAAAAGGTTTGTCTCCCCACGACACACAGGGTAATGCCAAACCTCACCCAACAACTAACACACCAAAATCTGGCCAATGGAAAATCATGACACAAATGCTCACAGCCTGGGAAATAAGATCCCAGACCTGCAGGACAATGTCAGAGGCTAAACTGGACATAGTAGCAATTAGTGAGACGTGGTTTACCAGTAACCACACTTGGGAGACTTCAGTACCTGGCTATGTATTGTTCAGAAGAGACCGAGTGCAAAAGGGGGGAGGAGTAGCCCTGTATGTCAATGAAAATATCAAAGCTACAGAAATTCAGAATACACAAGGAGTCAGAAGAACTATGGGTCACCCTGGAAACAGGAAATGGGACAGCCATAAGAACTGGGGTTGTCTACAGGCCCCAGACCAGGGGAGGACATAGACACATTACTGTTAGAAGATATACAAAACATGACAGCTAAAGGAGGTTCTGATAATGGAGACATCAACATGCCAGATACAGATTGGTCAATACCAGTAGGAACATCTGCCAGAACTAGACACATAGTGGATTCCCCGCAGGGGGAGGGCCTCAAACAACTGGTACAGCAACCCACAAGAGACAGGGCTATCCTAGATCTAGTACTGACTAACAAGGAAGGGATCACAGATCTCCAAGTAGAAGGTCACCTGGGGGCCAGTGACCATCACATGGTATGGTTCAATTTGGCTACTACATTTAAATCATCCCATTCCAAGGCAAAAATATGGGACTTCAGAGGAGCTGACTTTGATAAGATGACCAACAGAGTTGAGCTAGCCCTGGCAAAGAAACACAGGTGAGGTACAGGCAAAGTGGGCAAGCATTAAGTGATGCAATATTTGAAGCAACATCCCATTGTGTTAGACAGAAAAGGAAGTGCAAAAGAAGAAGGAAACCACTTGGTTCTCAAATACAGTAGCAGAAAAGGTCAGAGCCAAAAGGCTGGCCTTCAGGAAATATAAGGGAACACAGCGGGATGAAGATAGGGAGGCGTACCAAACTGCCCTAAGGGAAGCAGGGAAGGCAGTAAGCAGGTAAAGTCACAAACTGAGGAAACACTGGCATGAACAGTAAAAGAAGTTGACAAGACTTTCTATAGATACATTAGTGAAAGGAGAAAGTCCAGATGGGGTATTGCTAAGCTTAATGGAGAAAAGGGAGCATGTGAGGAGGAGGACCCTGTAAAGGCATCTATCCTAAATAGATACTTTTGCTCAGTATTTACTGAAGAGAAGGTAGGGCAGGGCCCACAACTCAGTATCATGGACACAGGGGGATGGAGGTGAGCATTACTCCCTTCACAAAAGAAAGGGTCCTACAAGAGCCTTAAGCTCAGGGTGGATAAGGCAATGGGACCTGATGGCATACATCCCAGGGTACTTAAGGAGCTGAAAGTGGAACTAGCAGAGCCATTAGCAGAACTGTTTAGTGAGTCTCTGAGCACAGGAGAGGTTCCAGAAGACTGGAGAAGGGCTCATGATCCCGCCCACAAGAGTGGTAGCAGGGAGGAGGCGGGAACTACAGACCAGTCAGTCTTACCTCAGTAGTGGGCAAGATTATGGAGGCACTCCTTAAGGAAAGGATAGTGCAACACCTGGAACCATAGGGCACAGGATCCAAGATAGCATGGGTTTACAAAGGAAGGTCCTGTCAAACTAATCTCATAGATTTCTTTGACTGGGTAACTAGAGTGGTGGACCAAGGGGAACAGTTGATGTCGCCTCACCTTGACTTCAGCAAACCTTTGACACTGTTCCACATAGAAGATTGATAAATAAGCTGCGTAGGCTCGGGGTGGGTCAGAAGTTGGTCAACTGGGTGGCAAACTAGTTGAGGGGGAAACAGAGAGTGGTGGTAAATGGTATACAGTCAGAAGAGATGCAAGTCACAAGTGGGGTAACTCAGGGTCAGTTCTGGGACCAGTCCTCTTCAACATCTTCATTAGTGACCTTGCAGATGGACTAGAGGGTAAGGCTTGTCTGTTTGCAGATGACACCAAGATCTGCAACAGAGTAGATGATCCAGATGGGGTGGGCAGAATGAGATCTGGATAAACTAGCAAAATGGTCAGAAGAGTGGCAACTGGGATTTAATGCAAGAAGTGCAAAATCATGCACATAGGAAGAGAAACCCTGAAGCCACCTATAGGCTGGGAGGGGAGTTGCTAGCAGTCACAAAGGAAGAAAGAGACTTGGGCATCATCATCACTGATGACCTGAAATCATCCAAGCAGACCTCTCTAAGCAGTAGGTAAGGCTAGGGGGGTGTTAGGGTGTATTAGTAGGGGTATCACAAGTCGTAAGAGGGAGGTAATAATCCCTCTTTACAAGACACTGGTTAGGCCCCATCTGGAGTACTGCATGCAGTATTGGAGGCCACACCTTCACAAGGACATTAACCAAATTGAGTCAGTCCAGAGAAGGGCAACCAAAATGGTGCAGGGACTGCATCAGAAGACATATGAGGACAGATTAACAGAGCTCAATATGTATACCCTTGAGCAAAGGAGGGAGAGAGGTGATATGATCGAGGCATTCAAACACCTTAAGGGCATTAACAAGGTGAAAGAGTCTAACATGTTTAAATATAAGAAAAATAGCAGGACAAGAGGACACAGCATGAGATTGGAGGGGGGCCGATTAAGGGGGAAAGTGAGGAAATTCTTTTTCACAGAAAGGGTGGTGGATGCATGGAATGGCTTACCACAAGAAGTGGTGGCTATGAATACAGTGCAGGGCTTCAAACAGGCATGGGATAGACATAAGAGAGCAATACAAATAACTATGAATAGATAGGCCACTGACAGAGCAAAGGCTGATGGCACATTTATAAGGTAGAAAAAGAAATGGGCAGACTGGATGGGCCTTGCGGTCCTTATCTGCTGTCAACTTCTATGTTTCTATGTTAAAATACTTTTTTTACTGACAGGGTGGTAGAAGCATGAAACCAACTGCCAGGCAAAGTTGTGGAGGCTAAAATGGTGAAAGGCTTCAAGCACACATGGGATAGGAACAGGGCATATTAGTAAAGAAACAGGAATGGGGAGGGCCCTCGGAGATGAGTTAGGGTCTGCGGAAGTACAATAGGCAGGAAACCCTTGGCAGACTGCCTTTTCTGCTAATAATTTTCTATGTCTCAATGAATTATTGAGAAATTTGTACCAGTTAGTAATCTGTGGTATTTCCACTTTAAACTAGTAAACCAAATTTCTCCAGCAGACCAACATTGGGTATGCATGTCATATTTCAGGAGTATACCCGTAATCGGAGCTGGGCTACAAACATCCACATTTTCAGAAAATGTTTACAAAATGTCACAAATAATTACAAATTATAAGCCCATTTGAGATATAATGTACTTAACAAAAGTTTTTCATATTTAGCCACTTTAATACCCTTTCAAGAAGGTTATCCTTGCACATTTTTGAGTATCTAGCTCCAAAGAGATTAAGTTGTGAGCAGAGAAATAGTTTCAAAATATTTCACATAAAATAAATTGCCAGATTTTAAGCCCTTATAAGTTCAAGACTACTCAATGAAATATCATGGAATGTTGTATTCCCTCAGGACTCTTTGCAATAAGTAGGCCTGCAGTATCCAGGTTTCTTGCTGTAAGAATGCCTGAGTCACAACCAAAAAATATGTTTATGCAATTTCACAAAATTCAATGACATTTTACAAAATTTGTGGAATTTTATTTTTGAAAAGTGATGAATGATAGTGACAGGAATTAGACAAGCTAACTATATATTTTATCCAGCTCTAGTGTATTCAAATAGGCAGTCAACATTGTGATTTCTACTCACAACATCATTTTTTTTTTATTCATTTGGTAACCTGGTAAGGCCCACTAGGCACAGATGCCTGTTTTCAGGGGTGACCCAGGAGCACTGGGGAGGTTAAGTGACTTGCTCAGAGTCACACAGTATGCAAGTGGAAGTAATTGAGAATCAGACCTAGGTCTGTCTGGTGAATCTACCAAGCTCATTCATAGCTTGTTACGCTAACCTCTAGGTAGAGATGCAGCAAATTTAAAAGCCACTGGTGAAGTGAACGTGAAGTACCACTTCATGTTGGCACTTCACTACACAGAGTGCCCCATAGGAAAGGCTCACTTCGCCTTGTTATTATTACTTTGCATTGTCATTCTGCCTTAAACACGAAGTAAGGCAGAGTGACAACACTATTGGCAGCATCCCACCCACACAGTCACCAGAATGAATGTGCATACCCAAAGGGCAGAGTGCTACTGTCTTGTGTCCAGAAAACTCCCCAGTGCTGATGAAGTGAAATGAGAGTGTAACAAGAAATACAAAGTCTCCCAGAATTAATAGCGCACTCAGTCATGCACGCAGTGGCCAGGTCACACACAGAGTCACCAGAATTAATCTTCATCCCCAAAATGTTACTGTCTTGTGTCCAGAAAATTCCCCAGTGCTAATTAAGTGAAATGAGAGCGTAACAAGAAATGCAGTCTCCCAGAATTAATGGTGCCATGGAAACGCACAGACAGACTAAGATTGCGCTGCACACTCAAGGGATGCATATGAAAAGGCACAACAACTCCTAACCAGTGCTCACAAGTCACAAATCCAAATCTGGAAAGGAATACATTTTGCCAGTTGGGGGATTAGTGTACGGCAGTAACAGTCCACTACCAGTAAAGATACCACAAAGCAGTTTAAAAAATTCATGCAGGTGCGGTGGATTGCAGGTTCACACTGCTGCAGTTACTCTGTAACACAATAAAAGGTGTCTGATTTAATGGCACGCCTCACACACACACTCACACACACTACAAGTAATGCAAAGCAAATTGAAAACCTTTGGTAATATAACCAAATGTTTTAAACAAACTAAAATTATACACTGCTGCATCACAACAATCAGCAAAAAAATTTCAAGAATTACTGAAAATATTACTGTGTGTACATTAACACAGTTATACAAGAAAAATTTAACCTAAACAGAAAGACTGCCTTTTTCTCCCAGTTAATCTACCTACACCACAAATATGCCCCTCCCCCAAAGCACACTTCACAGTACACAGACTGACTGTTCTAAATTAACATTCAAAATCCACACACAGCAATAAACACTCGATGATATGAGTACAGAAGGGTTTCCTACAATCGATGTACTAAATTTTGACCAAAAAATATCACTCAAAAAGGCATTTTAAGCAGCTTTTAGAGGTTTTGAATTGCAGAGCTCTGAGAGCAAACTGTCTCCAGCTACCACTGCACGCAACACACACACACACACACTACCCAGGCCAGAACTGAGGCTGTGTCGAACAATCTAAAGCCCATGTGACCTACAATCCCATGAATAACTGCAGAATTTCATTTGGAGCTCAATTGCAGGGTGAAGTGAGGCAAATGACATTGATTCCAATGTACTTCGCCATATAATTGGTGGAGAAGTGGTTTGGGGAAGGCTGAATAACGCAAAGTCATTGGTTTCAATGGACTTCACGTTCCTCATTATGACATGAAGTACTCCGCTTCACATTGTGGAGTTCTCCGCAGATTTCCACATTACTTAGTGAATCACTTTGCCCACCACTGGTTACAGTACTGTAACTCACATGCTGTACGGGAAGGAACGCAAATGCCTAAGTACTTCCCCAATGAGCTGTAGCACAAAACTCCCCAACTTAAAAAAGCTTATTAATGAGTACAATGGTGGAGTGGAGAAGCCTGGAGAGATACTACAAAACATGCTTACAATACATCCAATAACTAGTAAAAAAATTAATGTTGTGAGGCGTGATCGTGAATCATGATTTGTGACTGCATTTGTGACCATGATGATGAAGAATGTGTTTCGGTGTCAACGGTGTGACATAAACAATATGGAACTATATTGGGAATGCAAATGCCTACAGCTGTACTTCCCCGATGAGCTGTAGCACAAACTCCCTGACTTAAAAACACTCATTAATGAGTACAATGGTGGGGTGCTGAAGCCTGGAGAGATACTACAAAACATGCTTACAATACATACAAGTAACTAGTCAAAAAATTATTGTTGTAATTTGTGACGTGATTGTGAATTGTGATTTGTGACTGCATTTGTGACCATGATGATGAACGTGATTTGTATCACGAGTGACTCGTGATGTCGGTCCTGACTTAAAAACACATATTAATGAGTACAATGTTCATGCAGAATTATGCACCACACCTTCCCAGCGCTCTGAAGGGAAGCCAAAGAAACAACTGTGACAAGCTACAGATGGAGATTGGGCCCTAAAGAGATGCAAATGCACAGACAGATTAAGCTTACGCTGTGCACTGAAAAGAAGCAGATGCAAAGGCACAACACCTAACCAGTGTTCACCATCAGAAATTCAAATCTGGAAAAGAATACCTTTGCCATTTGGGGCGGGCCTCGGGGGGGGGCAGAGTACTGCACTGCTGCAGTAACAGTCACTAGTACTAGTACCAGTAAAGATACCACAGATAAGTACAAAATCACACAGCTGCAGTGGATAGCGGGTTCCCATTGCTAAAACTATTATGTGGCACAATAAAAGGTGTCTGATTTGATGAAACGCATCACACACATACTCACACACACACACACTAAGTAATGCATAGCAAATTGAAAACTTCAGTAATATAACTACATAATTTAAACAAACTAAAATTATGCACTGCTGCACCACAACAATCAGCAAAAAATGGCAAGAATTATTAAAAATATTACTGTGTGTACATTAACTCAGTTATACAAGAAAAATATCACAAAAACAGAAAGTGCTGTCTTTTTCTCCAAGTTAGTCTACCTACACCACAAATACGCCCCTCCCCCAAGGCATACTTCCACTGTCTCTCAGTACACAGACTGAATGTTGTGCATTAACATTCAAAATCCACACACAATAAATGCTCGACAATATAAGCACAGGAGGGTTTCCTATAATCAATGAACTAAAGTTTCAGCAAAAAATTACTCAAAAAGGCTTTTTTGGCAGGTTTTAGAAGGTTTAAATTGCAGAAAGCTCTCAGAGCAGACTGTCTCCTACAGCTTCCTACACACACTACCCCAAACTGAGGCTGTGCAGAACAATCTAGAGCCCATGTGACCTGGAATCCCATGAATCACTGCAAAATTCACCTTTGCAGCTTAAAAACAAGGTGAAGTGAGGCGAAGTACATTGTATCCAATGTACTTTGCCTTAAGAATTGGTGGAGTAGTGGTTTGGGAAGGCGAAGTAACGTGAAGTCATTGTTTTCAATGGACTTCACGTTACCCATTATAATGCGAAGCACTCCGCTTCACACTGCGGAGCACTCCGCGAATTCACCTTCACTCCTCGAATCACTTCACAGAGTGAATTGGGGCTACTTCACCCATCTCTACCTCTAGGCCAGTGGTTCTCAAATTGTGAGGCCAGCCTCCCAAGGGAGGCCCCAGCTTGTTCAAGGGGAGGCCCAGTCAAGTCTAAGAATGTACAGTATTTAAATTCTAAGTTTTGGCTGTTTTGTGTGAAAGGATAAAACAAATTAAATATGGATAATTGCAGGTGAGATTCTTTACTTATGCATAAATTTGTGACCAGGAAGTCCCATTGAGCCAAAGCTTGTTTATAGGTATGTATTTATATGTAAATTAATGCCTGAGGGAGGCATGCTGAGTCTAGCCTTGTTTCTACAATAGGTATTTATATGCAAATTAGTGACTTGAAAAGGCACACTGAGTCAAGGCTCATTTCTATAGTAGGTATTTATATGTAAATTAGTAACTGGGAAAGGCACAGTGATCCGATGCACGTTTTCAGGTGTGACCTGAGGTAAGGGTACAGAAGTGACCTAACTGCAGGGTAAGAGGGGGAGAGATGAAGTGGCTAGGTTAGTTGTTCCAGACAGAGAGGAAACAGAGTAACAAGGGCCCAAGAGTCAGAAAAAAGGAGTGACAAGTATAACCTGGGGTGCCGGGTCAGGGGTAGGGAGCAATAAGTTGAATAAAAAGAGAATATACTCAGTCAGCTTTATTAGTTTCACTTTATTCCTGGTGTACTGTGCAAAGTAGGATTTATTTTTTTCTGTGGGGAGGGCCAAGATTTTTTCCAAATCTGAGGGAGACTCAAAATCTTTTTCATGGCTTGGGGGAGGCTCACTATTACAAAGTGTGAGAACTAATGCTCAAGGCAATCCTGCCAGCCCCTACTACTTCTGGAAAGATCAGACATTTTCATGTGCAGTTCCATTTATTATAGCATGTTATTTTAAAAGGTACACTGAATTTTTTGCAAAACTTTTAAACCTAATATTTATCTCATATTCTCCGCATTCACAGAGTACAGAATTATTTGGAACGGTGCCCAATCATGCCCAGCCCTTATGTAATACAGGGAATTTAATTATGCTGTAATGGACAAGGAACTCTGTTTAAGGATAAGGGCCTCATAGTTTACAAAGCTCATATAATGTAATGCCAGTAACATGAAATAAGAGCTCCTGCCATTGTTCATTCCTCTTTTGTTCCAAGCTCTGAAGGTTAGTTCCCTCTCCTGAAGCAGGCAGTTTCACCTTACAGGCAACTGTTTCCCTTACTGTACATTTTTAATTTAACCACTCTTGAATTTTGATGTTTCAAAATAGATGATGAGGTTAGAGGTACAGTGTTTTTGGGATGACAGCAAGAACATTCAGAAGAGGTGGTGAAAAATGTTATTGAAGAAGGATCAACAGTAATGCCATAATCATACACAGTTCTGAAAGCCTCAATTACATTAGTATTTTTAATGTCTCAGTGGAAGGTAGCAGAGAATGATCTGCAAATGGTGAGGGTCGAGGGTGAAAGGGCCTTTAGCTTCAAAATTTCTTGGGGTCCCAGCTGCCAGATATATATCCAGGTCCAGCAACCTCAGGTGCGAAAATTGCCCGACTATCCGAAGTTTTAAGGGGATGTTAAAAACATTTAGTTTTAGTCATGCGTATATTGATTTTTAATGTTGCCGTTTTGGATACATTTTTAACATTGTTAAATTATTTATTGATTTTTATTATGTTATGTACAGGCACCTTGGTTTTGGAAAGGCGCCTTTTACAAATAAAGTCTGATTTGATTTGATTTGATTAATCCAGCCCTGATTTGTCCCTGTTAAAACTTGTATATTATTTCCTTAAGTTCCTTCACAGTTTTCTTGTCCTCAGTAGCAGCAACCATATTTTTTTTTCCTTATGGTATAACAGTATTAATATTCCCTATAAAATTAGAAATGTATCTTCCTCTTGATGTCGGTTCTGAACATGTGCTATGAATCGGGTCTTCCGTAAGGAAATTTGGTACCATTTGCAGTTGTGTTTTGGGAATAAACAAACATAAAATATTTGTAGAAGTTGCAGCTTCAAATTCTGTTTTCTTCTTGGAAACTTTTGAATCAGATGGTGTCCCCCCCTCGAAAGAAAGTTTATGTTCTCAGCTGCAGCATCAGAACATTTTGTCAGTCGTCTAGACCTGTAAGTCATGGATACTCATGTAAATATTGGTTTATTCATAGAAACAATGTATTTAAGGCAGAAGTAAATTAAAAAATGTTTTCTTAAATATTTCTTCAGATTGGTATGGATGCCACAAATCAGAATTTCCAGAACTTGCTAATGAGATCCTGCAGATTTACATTTAATTGAGATTGGTTTCCTAGGTGTATCTTTGATTTATTCTCTGTAAAAACTGTCTTCTTCTTTTGAGAATCAGTTGTGGTGAAGGCAAAATACTTCTGAGTCATTAGGAAACATTGTTTCTCATTGCTACATCATCTGCCAAGAAAAGAATTGCCTTCTGTGGCATTAAAGTCAGTTCAGAGGTACCATTAGTTGTGAGAGAAACGTATTTCCAGGTCCAAATTGCTTCTGTCTTGTATACAACCAAAATAATAATAGAACACAAAGATTCATACTAAGGAAGGTTTAGAGCACAAGAGGGCAATAAAACTGATTGTAACATGGCAATAAATGTTACTCTTAAAGTAACACTTTTCTTTGGATGAACAATATATGACCAAAAAATATAGAGAAATAGTTTTTAATGCCACAGCAACTTATTGTTACATGTGCTTTTGTCTCTGTTTGAGAGAGCAGATCTCCAAAGTTTGATAGTATGATTCAATGACAATAAGTTTGAGGACATTTTCCTCTCTGTCTCAGTGTGACAACGTGGACTAGCACCATCTATATGAAGGGACCGAGACACAGGAAGAACAGCGCAAACACATGTGGGAGAGGCAGTGATTTTTTTTTGTTTCTCTCTCTCTCTCTCTCTGACTAAGAGCACTCCCGATGATAAGAGAGCATTACTAGGGAATTAATGCATGGTTCATCTTTGGTCACATGTTGTTGTTTGTCCAATGAAAGTGTTACTCTAAGTGTAACATGTATTGCCATGTTACAAGTAAGCATTAAGTCATGAAAAAGGAGGCTTCTACTAGGGAATTAATGCATGGTTGGATGGTTGGGGCACTTGGCCTGCAGCCTCATGCTCCGACCCCACCCCCAGCCATGCATTAATTCCCTAGTTGAAGCCTCCTTTCTCATGATTTAATGATTACGTAGTGCTGCTGACCCACTGATTCAGTGGTAAAAAACAGTATCCAGGTGATCCATGAGGTGTTAATCTAGTCGTATATTAAACTCTGGTTTGGTTTTACATGTGAAAATCTCTAAAAGTAAACTATTCCATAACTCTATGGCCCTTTGGGTGAAGAGTTTTATTTTACCTGTCTTAAAAGAATTATTTTTCATTTATAATGGGTGCCCTCTTGTTCCACTGTTGTCTGGTTTGAAATCCAGGTTTAGTTTATTCACAAAGACTGGCTCTTGAAATACAGTAGGTTGGCAATTCCCTCCTTATTCATCTTAATGTGAGTGGCATGAGGTTAAAAGCAGCTGACCTCTCTGTATAGGGGAAGTTTGATACCCCTTTTAAATATTTTAGTTGTTTTTCTTTAATCGTGTTCCAACTTATCTATATAACCCTGTGTGTGTGGTGAACAGAACTGAGTTCTGTAATCCAATGAAGGGCATACATACGCTCTTTATAAGGGGCCAGTATTTGAGGACTTTTTCTTTATTTGATAGACCAGAAGACATTGACATCTTTGTTAACTATAATCCCTAAATTGCTGTCTTTATGAACTGCCATTGTTTTATGATCAACCACTGTCTTTATGAACTGCCATTGTTTTATGATCTTGTAAGGAACAGGTACAATTTATCTTGTGTTTACATAGGTGTAATACTTCACACTACTCAAACTTGAATTCCATACCCAAGTGTAACCCCTACCTGGTCTATCGTTTGTTTCTGACAGCAAAACCAGGTGGGCTGGGTTCGATGAGGAACAGATCACTTGGCACAAAGGCTAGGTTTGGCTACTCTGCACAGGGGCACCCAAGTAATTCCGAACACAAGAAGCAATAACTGTAATGTCCAATACCAGAAGTGGGATTCTAAAGTGTGGCTTTTTATTCACATCCAAACAGAATAAACAAAGCATAGATGGACCTCCACGGGGCTACACTCCTGGTAATGTAGATTAAAAGAGATTAGAACTTTTCCTCAAAACTTTAGCCCTCAGGCTCTGAACCTACTGGGCACACAGCCTGGACTTGCACACTGCTTTGGGTTACACAGCCCAAACTTGTACACTGTTCTGGGTTTTCCCTGGCTCGGCTCCCTTGCCAGCCACTTGGACACCTTCCATACTTCATGGAAACATTTTCTGGTGGCTTCCTAAACCACCTAAGAGCACCTCAGCTCCATCAGGGAATCTTCCTTTCAATCCCACATCTGGGGTACCTTCCTCAGGCACTGGCCAAGTACCTGAGAGAAATCAAAAGGTGTCTCAGAACAAATCCGTAGAGGTGAATTTGGTTACTGCTGATGGGGGGGGTCTCCCACCTGTCGCTCCCACAGTTCATACCAGGCCATTTCTCTGGACAATAAACACCTCATCCTGTAAAGCTTTGCATTATAGATTCTTGCTAAATGTGTTTCATATTCCATCTGCTTGTTTTGCTTCCCATTTGTGCTGGACTTGAACATACTTTTAAGTGGCATTGTCCATTACTCTAGACCCCCCCACTGAGTTAAGCAATCCAATCCCCAATTTCCTTCACTCTTTGTGCTGGACTTGAACATTCTTGAATTAAGTGTCATTGTCCATTACTCTAGACCTCCCACAGATTAAGCAGTCCAATCCCCACTTTCCAACTGTACTTGGCTGTCTTTTCCTGACCCCACAGTAACAGTCCCTTTAGTGTCCTTCTGTTCAGGTGAAAACACCTGACCCTTTTTCAGAGTAAACTCACCCTTTGGTTGCAGGTGCCCCACAGGTGTTTCCTCCACAAGGAATCTTCCTCTCAGAGCTTCTGGTGCCTCAGCACACTAGAACAGGCAGCTTCTTTCCCTTAGCCAGATCCAGGGGGGTTGCCCCTGGAAAACAGGAAAACACCTTCCCCCCATCTCCTCAGGGATGGGGCTACTGAACCACTGAAAGCAGGTCCCACCACTTCAATTACCAGTTCCTGTGTTCCTCTTCAGGAGGAAACACACACCTTCCAAAAGTAGCTCTTAAACAGAGCTTAAAGCTCTGATAGCCTTCACACACTCTGCTGCACTACAGTCTCTACCTAAGACTGCACACAGACTGAAAACACAATGGCTTCAAATTCCCCAATGTTCTACTCTTATCTCCAACTGCAACATTCCTGTGTGGCTTATGCTGCTGTGATAGTTCTAAGATGATGTCATCCCTCAGTCTCAGCTGAGACTGAGAACAGAGTGAGACAGTGTGAAATCCATTTAACTGGAGTTTCTCAAGCTGCCTTCCCTGCCTACCACTAGGTCTTACTGGGATTCTAGTAACCCCGGGTAACAGGGGGGTTACACAAGGTTTTGCTGAAGATCCTACTTGATATTGGTCTGATTGCAGGTAATTACATTCCTCCATGCATGTACACATTCCTCACAATGTAGTATCAACAGTGTATTTTTCACATAACTCCATAATATCTTTATTCAGAACAGAAATGAGGATATTAAACAATGCAGATTTGAGGACCAATCCTGACAGACCTAATAGAAAAGGGGGATACATTTTACCTCTGCATGTATGCACAGTTGATAATTCTTTTGGAAAAAAAGTTCTTGAAAGCAGATTTAAAGCCAAAATGCTAAATGTTTTGGCTCAGCCACAATCGCGCCCTCCCCCCCAAAAAAATGGCACATGAACTATGTGAAAATTAAATAGCAGAGTTTTTACATTTTTCCAGCATATAGCACAGTTAAAGCATACCTCTGTAGAATGTCAGTTCAGG
The DNA here is from genome assembly GCA_016271365.2 of Neoceratodus forsteri. Taxonomy (NCBI): domain Eukaryota; kingdom Metazoa; phylum Chordata; order Ceratodontiformes; family Ceratodontidae; genus Neoceratodus; species Neoceratodus forsteri. Next base: position 979,509,514 of record CM057452.1, on the reverse strand, counting down.
GTTACCACAATTTAAGCATGCTGACTAAAGCATCAAACATAAGGTGCAAAGTGAGTAGGTCAAACAGAAAAAAGGAATAAGCACAAAATGTAACTGTTTAGCAGTTGTTTCAAATAAAGAGGACTTCAGCATATTGCAGCAGTGATGATTTTACAGTGTCCCTTAAGTTTGCCAAACTGTCTGTGCCTAGGAAGGGTGCATAGCACAGAGCCTAGAACCAGGCATCAAAGGACACTTACTTTCAAGAAATGACGACCTCCTACAGGTGGTGTCCCTTGCATTTTCCAATTGCTGTACCCCACAAAGCACCAAAGCATGAGAAGCAGAGTAATAGTTTGCATCAAAAAGGAAGGTACAAACTATATCTATTTCAATGTGTTGCAGTAATAAAACTTTGGGGTGTGTAAGAGCACAGCTTAATGTGTACACCAGTTCCTGACATCAAAGGACACTGACCAATCTTCACAGAGATGCTGACTGCCTACTGGCAAAGAGAGGTAAAAAAATGGTCAGCAAATGCTGAGTCTATAACTATAAAATGGCATTACAAATATACTACAATTTGATTTCTTAATGAGGCTATTTACTCAGACGTAAGTCCTCACTGTACTCATAATTTCTCTTCCTTCCCTAATTTTGCTGCCAGTTGCACTTTGCTGAACTGTTTCTATACATATGCTAAATTTTGCACTTCCTCTCAAATATTTACTGCATATTTTTCACTTTTTTATAATTATTACTGTTTCTTAATTGTAACCATACTGTTGCACTCTCCATATCCACTTCCTCCCAGGACACATCTGGAAACAAGCTGTTAGCTTAGTGTGTTTATTTCTTCCAATTGTATTAGACACACAAGAGGTGCTTGAGGCCCTGAATGAATCTGAGGTAACATCAGCTACAAGTGAGGAGGTAGAGTTGGAAGTGGAAAGTGTGAATAGTTAGGGTGAGATAGGAGTTTATAGTAGAAGGAAAACTGGTACTTTCTGTTCCCCCCAAGCCCATCTGTACATACATTTCAGAAACAATGTGAACATGATCTGGAAATATTGAGGCTGAAGTAATTAATTCCAAGATTTACAAATAATAGTAGAGAAGAGAATATTGCATTAGAAATTTTGAAAATGAATGATGCAGTTACTGTCAAACATGCAGATGGGGGGGGGTATGGTAGTCATGAAAACTATGGATTGTATACAGAAAGTGAATAGGCAATTGAACCTGAGGGAGTTCTAAAGACTGCTTAGTTCTGACCCCACATTGTCCCTCAAAAGGAACAGAGATGAGTTCCTGGATTGGCCATTTTTTGAGGGACTTATTACTAAAAAGGAAAAAGTGTATCTGACAGTAGAATGTTCTTTGATGGCACAAATCTATATACTGCCCAAAATGCATGAGTCCTTAGAAAAGTCGCCTAGCAGGACCATAATTTCAGGGGAAGGTGGCATCTCAGAATTCCTGGAATGATTTGTGGATGATCATATTAAGGGACTGTTTTCACAACTTCCTTCATTTGTATCAGATACAGGGGATATGTTAAGAGTGTTGAAAGGAATGGAAATGGTACTGTAGGTGATCGCCTGCTAGTGACTCTGGATACAGAGTCATTGTATACCAATATTTCCTAATCACTAGGCTTAAGGGCACTACCATATTATCTAAATAAAATAAGTGAGAATGTAAGACCTGACACTAATATTCTTGTAGAGATGTCTAGAATGGTGCTGGAAAGCACCACCTTTATAGATAAATACATTCAGGGTAAGAGCATGGCTACGGGTGCTAGCTTTGCACCCAATTACATCAATTTATGCTTGGGCCATTGGGAGGAGACCTATAACTTTAGATCAACAAGTAACCCCCTATTTTCAAATACATAGGAGTATGGAGAAGATGCAGAGATGATATGTTTATGGTATGGTTGGGCAACATGACAGAGTTGAAGGAATTCATGTGGTACTTACATGGAAGCAATGAAAATCTCTCATTTACATGTAGTATTAGTGAAGAGGAAATTCCCTTTCTTTATGTCAAAATACAGGGAAAACTGGATGGTACTGTGGGGACTGGTCTTTATAGGAAGCCAACAGACTATAATACTATCCTCCTGGCCAGCAGTTGCCACCCACACCACACAGTGAAAAATATTCCTCAAAGCCAGCACTATTACATAAAGCATAACTGCAGTAGTGAAACAGACTCGGAAATAGAGTCTGCCATTTTGGAGAAAAGATTCCTCAAAAGAGAGTACTCATAGTCGTACATAGGTGAGGCCAAGTCTATTGTGATGCAAAAAGGAGGGAATCCCTACTAACTAGGAAAATGAGGGAAGAAGGAGATGAAGTCACAACCTGTAGTGTAAGAGCATGGAAGATGAGGAACATTATCTACAAAAATTGGCATGTATTGGGTAATGATCCACGCCTCAGAGAAACTGTAACATTTAACCCAAGACTAGTTTACAAAAGAGCTAAGAACCTCAGATATCAACTAGTCCAATCAGTCCAGCCACCTAGTAAACCTAGAAATTCCTGCCACCCTTACCAAAAGACTGCAAGAAAGTGGTAGATATAAATATTGCCCATTTGTTAAAGAATGCAACGATTTTCAGAATCCACTAACACAAGTGTAATCCCCCTGCAAATGGATGTTTCCTATAATGTCTTCCAGGGGTCCTAAAATACCCACTGTCAGGATGGAGCCCTGTGTCCAGTAGTTCTGTCTGCTTGAGAGTGCTCCAGTAAGTCTCCATGCCTGTCTCTTTAAGAGAGTGCCTGTGCTGTGTTAGAAAATTAATCTGGGCTGGATCCCAGTGATTTAAAGGCTCACGACCTGGCAGACAGTCCATTATTCTGCTCCATTCTGCAGTCGCTATTTGCGCAGAGGGAGTCCTCTTAGGAACTGTGATTGTTTACTGCTTATCTGTTATATCTGTTATAATAATAATAATATAGGAGTTTGTCTAACCTGCTTTGAATTGAAGAGGGCATGTTGAAACTTTGGAGCACATATATGTAAAAATGACCAAGTTATGGCATTAAGTTCAGAACCCTATTGAACTACATTGAACCGCACACCTGTTGCCTCAGTTCAGTTTGTGGTCTGACTTTGAAGAGTGAAGATGTGTCTGCAGTCCACAGAAGATTACGGCACTGGAAACACCCCCCAGTGGATAAATAAGGGCTTGGGGTGGATGGTGTGGTGGGTGCTGAGTCGGAGGGTTGGGAGTCACTTACAGCTGCAAAACACATTGATGGATGGTTTTAATTTTTCAGGTTTAAGAAAAAAAAAGACCAAGGATTTGACACTGGTGGACTGGCTAACTCCAGTGTCAGTGTTATGTTTCTGGGGGGTGGGTGCTGAGAGGGAGGGTCAGGTGGGGTGAGAAAAAATATATATTTAAAAAAAGCTCATGGAGGAACACAATCATGACACAAAGAGATTGGGCACCCCCCAGTGTCATTGCTATGTAGGGTAAGCTATGCGAGACAAGCAGTTTGAAAAACACATAACTCTCAGCAGTTCTGGCAACTACTGTAGTAGCCAAGAGCACCCAAAACTTGTAGCCAAATCCCACAATACATATCCCTGGGAAAATTGGGTGGACCCCTTTAGAGAAATCTTCTATGAATCATATTCCATAATGGTGCACTACTACTGTAAAATGTGCCATGGCAGAATTTGAACCTTTGTTCTTTTCTTTGGAAGAAAAAGAAGAAGCCATCAACTCAAATAAAACTAACACAGCCTCAGGGATGGATAGCCTGCCCACAGATGTCTATACACAACATTTAAACATATGGGTTCCCACACTAACATTTGTGTTAAATAAATGTTAAAAATATAATTTTATCCCTTAAGTTGGCAAAATAACGTGACCATACCAATACACAAACAAGTTATGCCACCAAGTTCAAAACACCATTGAAATACATTGAACCATATACAGTACCTGTTTTTTCAGTTCGCCGTCTAGCTTTGAAGAGTGAAGAAATGTCTGTGGTCCAGAGAGGATTATGGCATTGGATCCCCGATGGGCAAGTAAGGGCTTGAGGGGGTGCAGTGGGTGAGAGCTCAGTGGGAGGATCGGTGGGGGGACAGAAATAGTCACAAAATACATTGATTGATGGTTTTCTTTTTACAAGGTAAAAAAAGGACAGATGATCCATGATTGGACACTGGGGAATTGGGCACCCCCAGTATGAGTGTTATGTTTCTGGGGGGTGCTGAGAGGAGGGTCGGGTGGGCAGAAGGCAAAATATAAACATACAGGTATATTAAAATAAATAACTCCACATGCGCAGTAGTGGATGGGGGGGCAGTAAAAAAATGAGGATTCCTGAACACAATACTGGGGAATTGGGCACCTCCAGTGTCACTGTTATGTTTCTGGGGGGGTGCTGAGAGGGAGGGTCCAGTGGGCTAGGGAAAAATGTATTACAATGCAGATAATGGAGTGCTTCACAGACATGGAGGTGACTGTGGTGCAACTCTAACATGTTCAGTTGGAAGGAATCCAGCTGAATCCTTTTCTGATAGCAAGAGGTCTGCAGGGCTACACCCACTGCAGTCCTAAAAAGCTGAGATGTGATGGAGACAGGTGTGTATGTTTCATGAGTGTATAGAATGGGGTAAGTATTAGGGCTGACAACCCCAAGGAAGACTCCACCCCTCATTTGCGTCAGTGGTGGGGCAGGGGTGCTAGGATTTGAAACCCTAACATCAGATTTCCCTACTTTTATCAGTTTAATCTGAACCCTAACCATTGCATTAATGCAGTTTTTGCAAAGAATAGCGTTACTTTTTGATATAGCATAATCGTATCCTCATTTGCCTGTGGCATCGCTCCCATCCCTCCATAAATGCATACATCTACTGTATGTTGCTGTAGAAGAGCAGGGCCCTCAAGGCCCTGTGATTGCATTTGTGCCAAAACAGCACCCTAATTGTCAGCATAGCCTTCTAATTATCCCACCTCATGAACCCAGTAGTGAACATTTTCAAATCCCCACCGATACATCATTCCACAGCATTGAAACATCATTGCATGCCACAGGTGCGAATTTCACATTTTGGCCAGGATTTGAAATATGGCAGCCATCACATTCATGAGGTGATGTAAAAAAATGGTTACAGTATACTGAAAATCTGGGGTCAAAATATTTAAAATTACCAAAATTACAAGCTAGCGTAGTAAAATTTCAATGTATGCAGACAACTTTGCCATTTTTACATATTTTGATCCCAAATTTTCAACATAGCCTCTTATGATCCAAACTCATGAACAAGGTTGGTCAACATTTTCAAATACCACCAGCCTGATGATGCAGAAGGCTGAGGAGCTGGATGCCACACCTCGTGCCACGACAGCGACCTGGGTTCGGGGACAGGCTTGGGTCATCGGAGGTCTTGGGGGTGGGAGAGGAGTGTGAGTTGCTGCCAGCAGGTGGCTTTCCACCTCAGAAGGGATCTGGTGGGCCTCTGGGTGCTTGGCTGCCACCCAGTAGAGGCTGGGTGGTGGTGCCACCTCCAAGAGCCCAGGCACAAGGCTGGGGGAGGGCAGAAGGGGCTGTCATCGGGAGCTGCGGTGCACATGAGTTCCTCCACACCCATGTGGTGTACTTCTGGGGTCCTGAGAAGATAGGAGGGGAGAAAAGTGAAAAAATTGGGAACACCACTCAATGATGCCTCCTGGCTGACTCAGGAGTTCCACTGGGACGTGCATAGCACTAGTACATCCCGAAAAACCCTGGGTCCGGTAGGGTGGTGGAGATTAGCAGTGTCCGCCGTGGAGGATACAAATAGTTAAAACAAAACAAAACATTTTCAATTCCCACCAGAAAGGTGACTTAACCAAGCAACCACAAAAAATCATCTTTTCAGGTTTATTTGTGTAATTCTGTTGCCATTGGTCATGAGGTAGGTTCCCAAAAGAGACCATGTTTAAAATTTGGGGTCAAAGTATGTAAAAATGACAAAATTATGCAGCAAAGTTAAAAACCCCATTAAAATACATTGACCCACACTTACCTTAGTTTTCATGTCACTTGCAAGCATGCACAAGAAACATGTTGCAGCACCTTGCTGCAGAAGCAGGTTGTGGAGGTGCGGCACTGTTGTGGCCAATGCCTCCACTGCCTTTGGAGGCTTGGCCCGCGTTTCCCATTAGGGTGGCATGCTGCTGCTGACACTAGTTCAGCCAGCGTGTCACCACCTTGAAACATTTTAGCCGCTGCAATCAGGGGCCGCCTCATCATTGCAGCGTAATCCGCTGCAATGAGGGAGCCACCCATCATTGCAGGGTGGTCCCTTGCATGCCCCAACCCAGTTTGCCAACAGGGAGCCCAGTCCCCGATGGCATAGTCTCCCCACCTCCACGTTTCTGCTGTATGCCGAAGGGGTGCCCAATCCCCCTTGGCATCATGTGCCCACCTGTCTTTGTTTGCTGATGGGGTGCCCAATCCTTGCTGGCTTCAGTCCCCCCTTCCCAACTGAATTTGCCAACGGGGGAGCCCACTTCCCGTCGGCATAATGTATATCCCCCCAATGTTGAGTCTGCCAACGGGGTGCCCAATTCCTCGTCGGCTACAGCCCCCCCACAACAACACTCAGGTGGCATGCTTGGAGCCCACCCCAGTGTGCCAAATGTCCCTGTAAAAAGAAAAACCATCCCCAATGTTTTTTTTTTTTACCCTGTAAACAAGAAAACAGTCCCTCGATGAGTCCGGTGGCCCTTCCCCCAACTCGCAACTACCCTCTACGCACCCTGCCTCCCCACACCCTCCCTCACTCCATGCTTACCTCCGGAGTCTGGCGCAACGATCTTCGGTAGACCGGGAACACGTCTGCACTCTTTAAACCCGACCACGAACTGAGGAAATGACGTTAAGCTGTATAATGGCATAAATAGGGTTTTTTCAACTTTGGTGCATATCTCAGGCATTTTTTGGAATTTTGGCACCAAATTTTCAACATGGAGTTTTTGGGACCATTCCTCATGAAGTCAGCCACTGTCATGGCGTTATTCAGTCGCGAAAGGTGATTTCACAGTCACTGCACGGAATCACCTTTGGGGACTGAGTAATGAAATGACAGTGCCAGTGTTCATGAGGTGGTCTCTCAAAAAGCCTATGTTGCAAATTTGGTGGGAAAAAATCAAAAAAATTACTGTTCTACAAGCGTGCGTTGCACAGTTGTTACGTACCCTTGTTACTTCGTGAATTTGCAATATTTTCACTCCAGATTTTCAACATTGGCATTTTTCTGCACCCCATTATGAACAGTACAGCTGACATTTTTCACATCCTGGCCAAAATGTGTTTTCGCACTTCCAGCGCAAAATAGCTCGGTTGCTGTGGGAAATCAGTATTTGGGACAATTAAGAAAATCACAGTGACACTGCTCATGAGCAGAGGTCCTAAAATGCCTATGTTGAAAATTTTATGATGACTGTCCATAAAATGACTGTGTTACGACCGTGCGTTGCGCAGTTTTCACGCACGGTCGTAACCTCGTGAATTTATAATATTTTCACTCCAGATTTTCAACATTCCCATTTTTCCACACCTATGTATGAACAGTACTGCTGTCATTTTACACAACCTGGCCAAAATGTGTTTTCGCACTCCCGGTGCCGAATAGCGCGGTCGCTGTGGGAAATCAGTTTCCGGAATAGACTGAGAAAATGACAGTGATATTGTTCATGAGCAGAGGTCCTAAAATGCTTATGTTGAGAATGTGGTGACGAAAGTCCATAAAATGACTGTGTTACAACTGTGCATTGCAGTTTCCATGCACACTTGTAACTTCACAAATTTGTAATATTTTCATGCCAGATTTTCAACACTGGCATTTTTTCACACCTTCTTATGAACAGTACAGCTGTCATTTTTCACATCCTGGCTGAAATGTGTTTTCACCCTTCCGGTGCAGAATAGCGCAGTCACTTTGGGAAATCAGTGTTTGGGACAGATTAAGATCGAGCAAGTGAGAGAGGGGGAATGACCAAGCTCAACTGAGCTCTGTCGGCACTGCTGAGGATTTCTTTGTGGGCAGAAAAAGGCACCAATGCAGGCAGGAGCCCAGTACAAAAGGGCAGCCTGCAGTGCTGGGAGAAACAGAACTAGAGGGTGAGGGAGGGGGAGTAAGCGAGTGAGCGAGCGAGCTCAACACAGCTCTGTCATGATTGCTGTGGATTTCTTTGTGAGCAGAAAAAGGCATCAATGCAGGCAGGGGCCCAGTACAAAAGGGCAGCCTGCAGCGGCTGGAGAAACAGAATGAGCGTGTGAGAGAGGGGGAGTGAGCGAGCTCAATGGAGCTCTATCGGGACTGCTACAGATTTTCTTGTGGGCAGAAAAAGACACCAATGCAGGCAGGAGCCCAGTACAAAAAGGTTGCCTGCAGTGCCGGGAGAAACAGAATGAGCGAGTGAGAGAGGGGGAGTGAGCAAGCTCAGCAGAGCTTTGTCAGGACTGCTGCGAATTTCTTTGTGGGCAGAAAAAGGTGCCAATGCAGGCTGGAGCACAGTACAAAAGGGCAGCCTGCAGCACCAGGAAAAATGGAATGAGCGAGTGAGAGAGGGGGAGTGAGCGAGCTCAACAGAGCTTTGTCGGGACTGCTGCTGATTTCTTTGTGGGCAGAAAAAGGCACCAATGGAGGCAGGAGCCCAGTACAAAAGGGCAGCCTGCAGCGCCAGGAGAAACAGAATGAGCGAGTGACAGAGGGGGAGTGAGTGACCTCAACAGAGCTCTGTTAGGACACCTGTGAACTTCTTTGTGGGCAGAAAAACATGCCAATGCAGGCAGGAGCCAAGTACAAAAGGGTAGCCTGCAGTGCCGGAAGAAACAGAATGAGCGAGTAAGAGAGGGGGAGTGGGCGAGCTTAACAGAACTGTGTCGGGACTGCTGCAGATTTCTTTTTGGGTAGAAAAAGGTGCCAATGCAGGCAGGAGCCCAGTACAAAAGGGCAGCCTGCAGCTCCGAGAGTAACAGAACGAGTGAGTGAGAGAGGGGGAGTGAGCGAGCTTAACGGAGCTCTGTCAGGACTGCTGCAGATTTCTTTGTGGGCAGAAAAAGGCACCAGCACAAGCAGGAGCACAGTACAAAAGGGCAGCCTGCAGCATGGGGAGAAATAGAACAAGCGAGTGAGAGAGGGGGAGTGAGTGGGCTCAGTGGAGCTCTGTCGGGACTGCTGCAGATTTCTTTGTGGGTAGGAAAAGGCGCCAATGCAAGCAGGAGCCCAGCACAAAAGGGCAGCCTGCAGTGTGTCAGGAGAAATAGAATGAGCGAGTGACAGAAGGGGAGTGAGCGAGCTCTGTGGAGCTCTGCCTGGGCTTTAGAGTTGCACACCCTCCCACCCAGGGTCCTCAGTGGTCCTATATTACAACAGGGTCTCTGGAGTGGAGACAAAGCAATGATTGGATACTTTTAGGATTGCTGTAATAATACAGATTTACTTGTTCTGTTTATTTCTCTAACTGAGCCAAGTACTGAACTATACTGTTATGACTGCTGTAATAATATATATTTATTTGTTCTGTTTATTTCTCTAACTGAGCTGAGTAATACTTGGAGTGCAACAGGATTTCTAACTGGGCTAAGTGAAACTATATAAGAGCTGAGAACAAAAAGTATGGTAGCTGAGGGGTGAAAAACGAACAAGGAGGCTTTAGGATTGCTACAGTAATACAGTATCTAATGGATGAGATTTGAGACTGAAATAACCCACTCGGCAAAACGTCAGTAGGGGGACTAGTGTGGGGGGGGGACAGGAATTTGAGTAAATAGGGGCCTAAACGTTGTAGTAGGGTACAGAACCTCGGAGTAACAGCCCATAACATAAGATGGGGGCCAAAATGGGGCAGGTGCCACATGTCAATAGGGCGACCATTTTTGAAAGGGTGGTAGCGTGTACAGGGTGCGGGTCCACCATGATCCTGGATTGGGCTTGGAGGATGGAGGGGGGTGTATGGTCTGCAGATGACTGGCTAGTTTGATGGAGGAACTGTGGAGGTTAGGGAGGAGTCTAAGTGGCAGGGCAGATGGAGTATGGTAGGCATCCGGGGGGGGCAGGGGATGGCAAAGAGGGATGGAGGAAGAACAACTAGGGAGTGAAACTGACCCCAGCATCAGAGGTACTGCTATCTCCCTTCACAGTTCTTTTAATATCCTTGGGTGTATGCCATCTGGTCCCATCACTTTGTCCACCTTCAGTTTAGTCACCTACTGCAAGATTCTTCTGCCTGTGAATGGACTATTGTCCACCTCTTCAAGCCTTTGCAACTGCTGTACTGCTGTGGCCCTTTCCCCTCCCCCTCTTCTGTGCATACTGAACAGAAAGACACAGTGGATGTTTTGGGGGGGGCATGACAGTTCTTGGCGCATTGCTTTCACTTCCCAATACCTAAACAGCACATACAAGCAAGCAACATTCGGCATTGACAAATGCTTGTTCATACTGCAGTCAGTGGTTCCAGCAGCAATACGTGTCTTCGATTGAAGAGTGGATTTTTGCCCTGTGACCTGTTCAGCTGAGTGAGAGTGTGTGGGGCTGTAATGGGGGTGTGGAGTGGTGGGGGCTGAGTAGGAGTTGGGGGTGGGGGGGCAGATCAGTAAAGGAATGTTTTCCTTTTTGCAGGTTTAAGAAAAAAATCAAGGGACAGTTTCCTTTTTATTTCAGAAAGGGATGGTGATCAGAGGATGGGGGCCAGTAGACACCAAGGAAAGACACAACCATTACAGAGATGGGGATTCGATGGTGGGAGGATGCCACTAGACAACAAGGAAAGATAAAGTCATTATGGCAATAGAAACTGGAGGGTGGGGGTGCCACTAAACAGCAGGGAAATACAGGTTACTCACCTGTAACAGGAGTTCTAGGAGTGGTATATGTTGTTCATCCACACTTTGTGGCAGGTTCCTTGCTGCTTTAAATCTTGCCGGAAGGTCTTCAAGCTAGCTCCTTCCACCCACCTGGGTGGTAAAACCCTCAGCTCCGCCCCATGATGCCAGATCTAGCCTGCTGGAAGCCAGGTTAAGCATCGAAGCTGGGGAGGTCGGGTGGGTCACGTGGATGAACAACATATACCACTCCTAGAACTACTGTTACATGTGAGTAACCTGTATTTCTAGAGACATGGATATGTTGTTCAATCCACACTTTGTGGCAGACTCCTAGCAGTTCTCCGGGAGGAGGGAGGCAAGGCACGCACCCCCTTATACATACTTAGGGAATAAGGACTGGAGAACCGAGGTCCCAAAACCAGCATCCCGGCATGACTCTAGGTCAATGTGGTAATGGGAAGTAAAGGTGTGTGCTGACTTCCAGGTAGCAGACCTGCAGATTTCCTGGATGGGGACATCCCTAGAAGCAGCCACCAAAGCAGCGGTATGGGGGGTAGAATGAGCTCTTATCCCTTTGGGAGGCTCCATGCCCGCCAATCTATAGCAGAGATCTATGCAGGAGGTGACTCACCTGCTTATCGTCCGGTTGGCTGCAGGTCTGCCAGGTGCGGCATCAGTGCAGGTGAAAAACAGCTGGTGAACCTCTCCCCGAACTTCAGCCGTCCGCTCCTTATAATAAGAGAGCACCCTGCTAGGGTCCAAGGAATGGAGCCTATATTCGGCATCCGAGGTGTGACTGGGGTAGAACACGGGCAGAGTCAACACCTGGTTAAGGTGAAACTCCGACACCACCTTCGGAAGGAACTTCAGGTGGGGGTGAAGGACAACCTTATCCCTGTGGAAGACCAGGTAGGGAGGCTCGATGGAAAGTGCCTGAAGCTTTCCCATCCTTCTGGCTGACATAATAGCCACCAAGAAGGTGGTCTTCCATGACAGGTGAAAGATGTCACACCTGTGTATCGGTTCAAATGGCTTGCCCATGAGCTTGGCCAATACCAGCAGTAGATCCCACGGAGGTGGAGGTTCTCGCACCGGAGGGGAAATGTGATCAAGGCCTTTGAAAAAGCGCCCGACCGCCTTCTCCTGTGCCACCAACTGCTTGCCGACCCGCACCCGGTAAGCAGAGATGGCTGCCAGGTGCACCTTAAGGGTCGTCGACCGAAGACCTTGCTGAGAAAGGGACCACAGGTAGTCCAGAATGCTTGCCAAGGGGCAGTTGGACGGGTCCAAGCCCTTCCCCTGACACCAAATGGAAAACCTCTTCCATTTGAAGGCACAGCATTTTCTGGTTGACTCCTTACGGGACGCCTCAATGACGGTGAGGACCTCGTCGGAAAGACCCAAGGCCTAGAACTCTAGCCGCTCAGGAACCAGGCCGTCAGGTGCACGGATTGAAGGTCCAGATGGAATACCTTCCCCTGATTGACTGAGATCAGGTCTGGGTGGGCTGGAAGCCGCCTCGGGAGCCTGGAGCTGAGGCTGAGGAGATCTGGATACCAGAACTGGTGGGGCCAGTCTGGGGTTACCAGAAACACCTGCGCCTTGTCCCTCCTCACCTTGAGAAACACCTTGTGGATCAAGGGAAATGGGGGAAAGGCGTAGAAGAGGCCCGGGGTCCACGGCCTCGAGAAGGCATCCCCCTGCAGCGAGTCCTACTGAGGGGGGCAGGCATGGAACAGACTCAGCTTCGCATTCTCCCTAGAGGCAAACAAGTCCACCTGAGGGGAGCCCCAGTGGGAGAAGAGATCTTGTACTACCTCTGGCAGGAGAGACCACTCGTGAGACACAGCCCCTATCTGGCTTAGGGCATTGGCCAGGGTGTTGGAGGCTCCTGCCATGTGAATGGCTAGGAGATCCGCCTCCAGGCTGTGCACTAGGGACCAAATGCGGAGAGCTTCTTTGCATAACAGCAGGGAGCACGTCCTGCCCGGGCGGTTCAGATAGCACATGGTCGTGGTGTTGTCCATCTGGACCTGAACCACTTGACCCCATAGAAATGGAGCGAAGGCAGTGAGAGCTAGACTGACCGCTCAGAGTTCCAACAGGTTGATGAGGCATCGGGACTCCCGAGGGGACCAGAGGCCGTGCGCTCAGTGTTCCCCCAGATGGGCACCCCAACCCATCAGAGATGCGTCGGTCGAGAGAGAGACCGTCGGCTTGGGGCGGACGAACGGGATGCCCTCCTGCAGATGAGCTGGAACGATCCACCACTGGAGAATGTTCCACATCTCCTGGGTCACTGTCAAGGGCCGGTCCAACGGATCGTGGCGTTGTGACCACTGGCTGGCCAGTCCCCATTGAAGGGGACGCATGTACCAGCGGGCCCATCAGACCACGCTGGTGCAGGCTGCCATGAGACCCAGGAGGTGCAGAAAGTCCCGGGCAGGGCACAATTGCCCAACCAGAAATGATTGGGCAAAGGAGGAAAGAACCTCGGCCCTGTCCACCAGGAGCCATGCTCTGGCTTGCAGAGAGTCGAGCTCTGCCCCGATGAACAGAATCACCTGCTTTGGCACGAGTTCTGACTTGGCCTCATTGATGAGGAGGCCAACCTGAGAGCAAACCTGGAGGGCCAGATCTCTGGACCGCTCCACCTCCTGTCTGGAGGGGGCTGCTAACAGCCAATCATCCAGGTAAGGGTACACCTGGACCCCTCGGTGTCAAGAGGGAATGCTGTCACCACTGCCATGCATTTGGTGAAGACCCTGGGAGCTAGGGAGAGGTCAAGGGCATGGCTCGGAACTCGTGAAGGGAACCCCACGCTCTGAAGACAGGAATCTCTGATGGATGGACGGATTGGGACATGAAAGAACATGTCCTGGAGGTCCAGGGAGCAGAACCACATGCCTCATTCCAAGGATGGGATAATCTGAGCCAGAGTGACCATCCTGAAGGTTCGAGACCTTAGGAACTTGTTCAGGTCATGCAGGTCGAGAATGGGGGGCCAGCACCCGTCTGTTTGGGACCAGGAAGTACCTGGACACAAACCCCGGTCTGAAGGAGGATCCGCCACCTTCCTGATTACCTCTTTTGAGGAGCAGGGCAATGTCGGCCCGACGGGCCAACAGCGAGGGCATGGACCCTGCGTCTCCCCCAAGGGGCACGGCCCCAAAAGGTGGAACCTGCTTGAACCCAGAGGTAGGCCTTTCCTACCACCTCCAACACCCAGCAGTCCGTGGTGATAGTGGACCAGGCGGAAAGGAAGTGGCGGGCCGTCCCCCCACGGGGGGAACCAAGGGGGGAGTATCGAGGTTGGGAGCAGCACCCCTCAACCCGTCACTGGGCAGGCTTGGAGGAAGGACCGGCCGAGGGACCTCCCGGGCCTTTACCTCCATGCTTCCTGTTTGAGGAAGCCGTCGGCTTGGGTTTGGGATGCCAAGTACGAGCCTGCTGGCCCTGTAGCTAGTACTAATAAAATTGAAGGTGGACAAAGCAATTGGGCCTGATGGGATTCACCCAAGAATTCTAAAAGAACTAAGGGTAGAACTAATGACACCGCTGACTACTCTCTTTAACAAATCATGGGAGGATGGAGTGGTACCTGAGGACTGGAGGAGGGCAAATGTGATTCCACTTCACAAAAGTGGGAGCAGGGCAGAGGCAGGAAACTACAGACCAGTTAGTTTGACTTCAGTGGTAGGGAAAATGATGGAATCACTTCTGATGGAAAGAATTGTTGAGTACCTAGAGGTCAATGGGGCACAGGACAAGACAGCATGGTTTCACAGCAGGAAGGTCATGTCAGACGAACCTAATAGATTTCTTTGACTGGGTGACCAAAGTAGTAGACCAGGGAGGGGCTGTGGATATGGCCTACCTAGATTTTAGCAAGGCATTCGACACAGTCTCACACAAAAGATTAATATACAAGTTAGCCAGCCTTGGAGTGGGTCCCAAGATGGTAGCCTGGATAAAATACTGTCTGGACAACAGGACGCAAAAAGTAATAGTAAACAGAGTCCACAGTGAAGAAAGGAGGGTAACTAGTGAGGTACTGCAGGGTTCGGTACTGGGACCGGTCCTCTTTAATATCTTTATAAGTGACATTGGAGAGCACCTGGAAGGAAAGGTATGCCTCTTTGCAGATGACACAAAGATCTGCAACAGGGTTGATACACAAGGTGGGGTGGAAAGAATGAAAAGGAACTTGGCAAGGTTGGAGGAATGGTCAAATACGTGGCAGCTCAGATTCAATGCAAAAAGTGCAAGGTAATGCATCTGGGAAACAAAAACCCAGGGGAAGAGTACACAATGGGGGGTAAGTTAATAACAACAACAAAAATTGAAAGAGACCTAGAAGTAATTATATCAGATGACCTAAAGGTGGGCAAGCAATGTGAGAAGGCAGTAAAGAGGGCTGGGGGGAATACTGGGATGCATAGGGAGAGGCATCAACAGTAGAAACAGGAAGTTGTTATCCCTCTCTACAGACAGTGAGACCCCATCTGGAGTACTGCCTGCAATTCTGGAGACCCCATCTCTGCAAAGACATAGACAGAGTGGAGGCTGTTCAGAGGAGGGCAACCAAAATGGTGCAAGGTCTGCACCAGAAGACATACGAGGAGAGAATAAAGCAGCTTAATATGTATACCCTTGAGGAAAGGAGGGGGAGGGGGCATGATAGAAACTTTCAAGTATCTCAATGAAATTAACAAGGTACAAGAGGGTAATATCTTTCAGAAGAAGAGATGTGCAAGAACAAGGGGACACAATTTGAAGATAGAGGGGGGATGGCGCAGAGGTAATGTCAGAAAGTATTTTTTCACAGAGAGAGTTGTGGATGCATGGAACAGCCTTCCCGAGGAGGTTGTGGAGTCAGAAACAGTGGGAGAATGCAAGAATGCATGGGACAGGCATAAGGCAATTCTAGTGGGGGGCAGGAGGAAGTAAGCTGTTGATTAACTAGAATCTGCAGCTTATCCATCAGGTAGGGAAATGGGCAGACTGGGTGGGCCAAGTGGTCCTTATCTGCCGTCAAATTCAAATTCTATGTTTCTAAAAGTTATTCTTTACATACATGAAGAATAACATTTTATAGAATGTTCAGAGCAACTTTGAACTTTGAGCTCAAGTTCAGCTGTGATCACAACTGTACTCATTACAAGTGTGCAGTCAAAATGAATCATCCGTTCAAAAAAAAAAAAAGTCACTCACTGAGACCTTATTTTATTATGCTTTTGCTATGTTAAGCTAACTCCTAAGAAGACAAAGTAAGTGCTTAAAATGTGGTACTCATATTATAAAACACTGAAAAATACAAAACAAAAATGTGAAGAACTTGCTAGTTCGCACACCTTGCAGGTGCTGTGACATCAGTGAGGGACTTAAGCTTCGCGCTCCTG
Organism: Neoceratodus forsteri; assembly: GCA_016271365.2. Lineage (NCBI taxonomy): Eukaryota > Metazoa > Chordata > Ceratodontiformes > Ceratodontidae > Neoceratodus > Neoceratodus forsteri. The sequence goes on along the minus strand of CM057452.1, from coordinate 979,493,271 downwards.
CCCAGTGATGTCACAGCAACCATTAAGTCTGTGAACCAATATGTTCTTCACATTTTCATGTTAATTATTCTGTATGGGCTCTATTCATCAAGGCATCCCAGGCACATTCCAAATAAGTGTACCAAGGCCATAGTGCCCTGCACTGATTGTGCAGCACACATCCTGTGCTATGAACAAAGCATAGACACACATCTCTAGTGCTGCCCCCCACCTTATGGGGCATTTTGGGGTTAGCCTAGTGATAAACAATGGACATCCAATTGAATGCCCACCCACAAGTAGACTAGAGCCCCCTCTGCACAGAGTGGGGAATTGTGGGATACAGCTGGGCCTCCTGGGACCATCATATCCCTTAAAGGGATCTATCAGTCTGCCAGTGTGCTCCACTATGCCCCCAACCCACAGAGTATGTTCAGAGGGCCAGGGGTAGTAGGGTGGTGAGATCAGTGTCATAGCCACCACTTCCTGTAGCTGGTGGGAGGGGGGGCATGTATTTGGCTACTGCAGGGTCCCTGCCTGTATAGCTAGCACCCCCTCCACCAGTGATCCATACCGTGGACCTTGACTGCAGCCACCCTACCACCCTCCCCACCAGGTCACTCACATAGCCAGGTGGCTGGGCAGGGGTGAGGGTGACAAGAAGATGCTGATCCCATTTATTAATGCAAGGGGATCATTGCCTCCCCAGCTGCATGGTGAGGGAATGTACCAAAGTCTATTTGCTGTATACAGTATATACAGCACATAAGCTTCCTAAACAGAGCCCAATATTAGCACTCATACACCTCTCAGAACATATAGCATGCATGCATGTATTAAGTCCTTGTTACAGATTCAGTGTCTACTTTTAGGACATTTCCTGGTATTTCTACACCACATGTCAGATTTATAACTGTTTGTTCAGTACGTGGTGGCAATCCAAACATTTAAAATTTAACAAAATAAACAATGTGCTACCCCAGCTTGCTTTTGAGTTACATGGTCACACATAACTCCTCATGCTGAAAACATTCAGTAATGTGTCAGGTTATTATAATAAGTAATAACATCCAGTAGTTTAGGTGTCAACATGAGCATTAAAGAAAAATAAAACAAAGGCAAAGCATTTGTCATGATGTCTGAGGAGAGATTAGTACAAGTGATAATGAAAGGAGACAAGACATTTTTTAGGTATGTAAGTGAAAAGAGGGAGGGACTGTGCAGAGGGGGACCAGGAGAAGGTAGACATCCTGAACAAATACTTTTGTTCAGTATTCACAGAAGAAGGAGATGGGGAAGGGACAGAAAAAAGTAACAGAAGCATGGGAGTGAAGGAGGTGGACACTAGTCCTTTTAAAGAGGAGAGAGTCCTGAAGGGATTCATAAATCTGAAAGTGACAAAGCAATGGGGCCAGAAGGGGTACATCCAAAGGTATTGAAGGAGCTCGGAGCGGAACTGGCTACTCGATTGCAGGTCCTATTAAACAGCTCATTGGAAATGGGAGTGGTCCCAGAGGACTGGAGGAGGGAAGATGTAGTCAGCGCACTTCACAAAAATGGTAGAAGGGAGGAGGCTGGCAATTATAGGCCAGTCAACCTGACATCGGTGGCGGGCAAGTTAACAGAATACTGCTGAAGGACAGGACAGCTTCTTGACACAGCTGGTACAGGGGCCAACATGGCTGGAAAGGACTTTGGACCTTTTACTGGATAATGGGGAAACTGTAAGGAACCTAGAAGTGGGGGAACAGCTTGCTGGGAGTGACCACTGCTCTGTGTGGTTCACGCTAAACTTAGGGAGGGACACAGGGGGCATGGGTACAAGGGTGGTTGAGTTTAGGGGGGTGGACTTTAGAATGATGGGGGAAATTCTGAGCAAGCAACTGGCAGACATCCATCAACACATGGATGCAGATCAGAAATGGAATATAATAAGGGAAGGGCTGGCGGAGGCAACATAGACCTATACTAGGAAAAAAAACAAGAAGGGCAAGGCAAAGAAACCCAGTTGGCTGTCATCGGAGGTCAGGGAAGGGGTGAGAGCCAAGAGAGCAGCATTTTGGAAGTATAGGAAAATGGGGAGGGGAGAAGATAAAGATGTTTACAGGCAAAAGTCTAGGGAGGTCACCAGACTGGTCAGGGGGGCCAAAGCATCTAGAGAGCTGAGACTGGCACAAGGAATAAAAAGAGAAGAAAAAGACTTCTTCCATTACATAGGTGAGAAAAGGAGAAGCAAAGACCAGCTTGTGAGGGTCAAGAAAGATGGGGAGTGGGTGGAGAAGGGGCCGGAGCAGGCAGAGGCACTGAACGAGTACTTCTGCTCTGTGTTCATGCAAGAGAAGTGGGGGGCAAATACCTCAGGCAAGTGGGGGGTGGGTAAGGGAGGGAGAGGACGACAGATGTAGGAATTACAGAGGGCAGGGTGCTGGAGGGGTTGAGGGCATTAAGAGTGGACAAAGCACCTGGGATGAATGGCATTCACCCTAAAGTAATGAGGGAGCTGGTAGAGGTCCTTGCGGGACCACTGGCAGACCTGTTTAATACCTCCCTGGACACAGGATGTGTACCACAGGACTGGAGGATGGCCCACGTGGTGCCAATCCATAAAAGTGGGCCAAAGGATGAACCAGGGAACAACAGGCCAGTGAGCCTCACCTCGATCGTAGGCAAACTCAGAGACCATCCTAAAGGAGAGGCTTGTGAGTTTCTTGGAGGCAAACGGCATCCAGGACAACCAGCAACATGGGTCTGTTGTGGGCAGATCATGCCAGACAAACCTGGTATAGTTCTATGACTGGGTGACATGGGAACTGGACAAGGGGCCATGCTGTGGACATCATGTACTTGGACTTCAGTAGGCTTCTGATTCAGTACTGCATGGGAGATTAGGGGGAAGCTGGAGTATGTGGGGGCAGAACTTAAAATGGTGACCTGGATCAGGAACTGGCTGAGGGAGAGACAGCAAAGGGTGGTGGTAGGGGGGAACTCTCAGCACTGAGAGCAGTGATGGGCAGGGTACCACAGGTATCCATGCTGGGACCAGTACTGTTTGGGATTTTCATTACAGATATCTTGAATGGGATCCAGAGCAAAATCAGTCTGTTCGCAGACGATACCAAGATGAAAGCTGTGGTAGATGACATGGGGGGGTGCAGGAGGACCTGAATAAGCTGCAGGAGTGGGCAGATAAATGGCAGCTGGGGTTTAACTCCAAGAAGTGCAAGGTTCTGCACTTCGGAGCCCAGAACCAGGAGAGGGATTATCACTGAAATGGGGTTCAATTGGGTTGCTCCACAGAACAGCAGGACCTAGGGGTGATCATAACAGGAAGCATGAACAACTCTGTTCAATGCTGAAGGGCGGTGGCAAAAGCCAACAAAATGCTGGAGTGTATAGCTAGAGCAGGGTTTCTCAAATCGTGAGGCCAGCCTCCCAGGGGAGGCCCCAACCTGTTCCGGGAGGCTCAAGCAAGCCTTAAATGTACTATATTTAAATGTCTAGTTTTAGATGCTTTGTCTGAAAGGATGCAGCAAACTGAAAGTGAATAATTGCATGCAAATTTATGTACAAAATGGTTACCAGGAAAACACGCTCAACAAACACTTGTTTCCTGGTATGACATGGGGGAAAGCTGAATGGAGGAAATACAATTCTTGGAAACAGTGCAAAACAAAATGAAAAATAATACAAATGACTAGGAATAAGATAACAATTGACCCATTATACTGCCTGCAGAAAAGCACAAGTACAAAGGCTAAGCAGAGAGATACTAGGAGCAAGGCCAGGAGGAAGCAAAATGGTTCCCGAGAAGGTATTTAAGAGCAGGGTAAAACTGACAAAGAAAACAGGCTGACTCATGGAGGTATTGCAATGAGGGGAAAATAGGTACAAAACTCAGAAGTGTGGCATGAGTAGGCTGACCTGGGGAGGGGGGGTTATGGAGAGGGAGAATAATAGCATCAATAAAACGAGAATAAACTCAACTACTCAAATGTACTTCATTGTATTCTTCCTGTAATGTGCAAAGTAAGATAGTTGTTCTAACTGTGGGGAGGCCCAACATTTTTTCTATATTAGGGGGAGGCTCAAGATCTTTTCCAAGGCTTGGGGGAGGCTCACTATGACAAAGTGTGGGAACTCCTGAGCTAAAGGGATCTCCTCCAGAAATAGGGAGGTTATCCTGCCCCTGCATAAGTCGCTGGTCAGGCCCCAACTGGAGTACTGCATGCAATACTGGAGCCAGCTCCTGAAGAAGCACATCAGATTGTTGGAGGGTGTACAGCGTAGAGCTACAAAGATGATCCAGGGATTGGAGGACAAGCCATACAAGGAAAGGCTGGAGGAGTTTAATATGTACTCTCTGGAAGAGAGGAGGGACAGGGGAGATATGATTGAGACCTTTAAGTACCTGAAGGGAATAAACAAGACTAATACAGAGAGGATTTTCCAGAGGAGAAAGGGGAGGGACATGAGAAGACACCAGCTGAGATTGGAGGGGGTAGATTCAGGAGAGAGAGATGAAGAGACATTTTTTTCACGGAAAGAGTGGTGGACAAGTGGAACTCCTTGCCGGGTGAGGTGGTGGCCTACAAGATGGTAGACAGCTTCAAGAGGGGTTGGAATAGGGGAAGAGGTAAGAGGATGGGGAGAAGGGAGGGGCAGTGGCATTATAAAGTGCTAGCTGCACACTCATGCAGACTCAATAGTCCATGAGGCCTGTTTCTGCTGGCATTTTTGTATGTTTTGCATGTTCGTAATATCTTGAATCTATAGGGTTACAAGACCCAAGAAAGCATGGATTCATAGGTGGGAGGTCATGTCAAATTAATCGGATACATTTCTTTGATTGGGTAGCCAAGGAAATAGATTAGAGTGGAGTGGTCGATGTGGCCTACCTAGATTTCAGTAAGGCATTCAACACTGTTCTACACAGGAGACTATTAAGAAAGCTGTGTAGCATAGGAGTGGGTCCAAAGGTGGTAAACTGGATAAGAAATTGGTTAAGGGATAGACAACAAAGGGTGGTGATAAAGGGATTTCACTCTCAGAAGGGGAGGTGACCAGCGGGGTGCCTCAGAGATCAGTGCTGGGACTGGTCCTCTTCAGTGTCTTTATAGGTGACATTGCTGTGGTGTTGGGGAGGAAAGTCTGCCTCTTTGTGGATGACACCAACATTTGCAATGGGCTGGATTGTCTGTGGGAGGGGAAGGATGAGCAGAGACCTAAGAAAACTTGAGGAGTGGTCAGGGGTATTACAGCTGGGTTTCAATGCAAGAAAGTGCAAAATAATGCACTTGGGATGCAGAAATCCAGGGCAGAATACAAAACGGAGGGAAGTGTTACTGATGACTACCAAGCAGGGAAGACACCCGGGGGTAATTATCTCTGATAACCTAAAGGTGGCCAGGCATAAGGTGCAGGAAGAAAATATTTTTCAGGAAAAAGGTGCTCAAGAACAACGGGACAGCTTATGAAGTTGGAGGGGGTAGTTTCAGGAGAGACGTAAAGAAGTACTTCTTCACAGAAAGAGTGGCAGATTCCTGGAACAGCCTTCCATTGGAGATGATGGGGTTAAAAACAGTGGTGGGGTTCAAGAGTGCATGGGGTAGACATAAGCGAATCTTACTGGAAAGGAATGGGGGTGGGAGTAAGAGCCGGGGATCAAGTAGGGTCCGCGGTAATAAGATCAAGTAGGGTCTGCGGTGATACTGCAGGTATGGAAAAAATGGGCAGACTGGGTGGCCCAAGTGGTTCTTGTCTGTTGAAAAATTCAGTTTCCATGTTTCCTATGTTTCAATGTTTTCTTTACGTTGTCGATAAATGAAACAATACAGTGCTGATTATCAGTTCTTTCACACATTTCTTGTATTAAGATTTTGGAGAATGTTGGGACTTTTGTATGTTTTTGTGCCACAAACTCTATAAATCTCATGTCATCCACATAAAGCTGTTTGGCAAGGCAAGACATGTATTTTTATATACTGTAGTGTTCCATCCAACTAGGACTCAGAGTGCTTTACAAAATTCAACAAAATAAATACAGATATCATCACAATTTGCAAGTTATAGTTCAAGTTTATTGGCAGGAAAAAAACTCTGTTGAGCAGGCTCATTTACAAGGAGGTTCTGATTAACAACAGGGACATTGCACAAGCATATACAAAGTAATATGCATTAAACACATGAATAATCCATGAGAAGAAAATAGGACAATAATATTTACATCATATATACATAGGCGCACTAAAGCTAGGAGTTAAATAGGTGGTTATCTCTGGGTAACAAGACAGTACCTCGTGAGGGAAGTATAATTACAAAGTCAGCAAGGAAAGTAAAGATAGTGGCACAGGTGGGGTGGGATAAGGTCAGAGGGAAGGGGCGACAGAGGATGGTAGGACGGAGGTAGGAGGGGCAGAAAACAAGGTGGAGGGGTGGGAAAATTAATATAACAGGGTGGTTATGCTGGCTGGTGCATGGGCACTGTGGAGATGGCGGGGAGAGGAGGTAGACATAGAAGGTAAAGAAAGGATAGCTGTAGATAAGGGCAGGTACTGTTGAGTGATGATAGTGTGGGATACAGACTGGGGTAAATCGTGTGGTAATGGTAATGTAACATGGAGAGAAGAAGGGGGAGAGGAAGAAGGGGGAATGGAAGTATAATGGAAAGTCACTTAGGGGTGAGGGAGGGGGGTGGACAAGAGGATAGAGCTGTCACTGCAATAGAACCAGGCAATGAGAAGGCGCTTTATCAACTGCAGTCACCGAAGTCCCATAGGTTGTCATAAACAAGTCTTTTGAAGCTATTCAGGGGGATCAGGCCTTGCAGTTTGAGCCTGGATTGGGCTTTATTCCAGGCAGCCAGGAGGGCACGGCGTATAGCCATGTTTCTAAACTGGTAACGGGAGGTTAGAACATGTAGCATAATGAAGGAGTTACTGTATAGGGGGTGGGGGCAGGTAATTCATTGAAAGAGGTTGGAAATATATGGGGGGGGGGCAGTTTTGCCAGCAGGGCTTTGTAGAGCCAGGTGACAGAGTGGAAGAGACACCTGGTTGCTAAGGAGGTCCACCTGAGGGAGGATACAGGTCACAACGATGAGTCTGACGGTAAGCGTTGGAAACAAAGTGTATTGCTCTGTGATAGAGAGTGTCCAGTTGATGTAGCAGTGCATCAGAGCATCTGCCATATAGAATATCAACATAGTTGATAAGTGGTAGAAAGGTTGTTTGGACCAGGCACGGTCTGGAGTCAGAATAGAACAGAGATTTATTCCTATAAAAGAAGTTAATTCTTTGACGCAATTTCTTTGCAAGGGAATTGATGTGAGCTAAAAAAGTTAGGTGTTGATCTAGTTCACAGCCTAGGTATTTAAAATGGTGTACTAACTTGAGATCATCGCCATGGAGAGTCTTGATGGGGGGCAGGGAAGCAAGCGAGATGGGGACGGAGGGCAAGTGTTTGGAATAGAAGAACATCACTTTTGTCTTTTTAGCATTTAACAACAGTTTGGAATGTATGAGATTGTGCTGGAGGAGATTGAATTCTGCCTGTAATTCTGCTCAGGCTTCATCTACCGAGGCACTGGATATATATGTCACTGTATCGTCCGTGAAAAGGTGTAGTTTTGCTTTGCTGATGCCATTTCCGATGAAGTTAATGTATATCATAAATAGAAGAGGTCCAAGGATCAAACCTTGGGGTACCCCTCTCCTGAGCGGAAGAAGCGGGGACAGGGAGCCATCAGCCTTCACCTGTTGAGATCTAGCTGACAAGTAACTGTTGAACCATGACAGCACATTTCCAGAGATTCCATGCCAGTTCAATGAATCAAGGAGTAGAGCATGATTGACTGTGTCAAATGCTTTGCTGAGGTCCAGGAAGACTGCCCTTGTGACTTTTTTCCTGTCCATTGCAAGGAGCCATTCATTTGTAACTGAGGCTAGAGATGAAGTGGTGCTATGGGAAGGACAAAATCCTGATTGGGCTGGGTCTATAAAGTTTGCTTTCTCAAGGTAGTTTCTAATTTGTGCATTTACCAACTTCTCAAGGAGCTTAGAGAGCAGAGGCAGAATGGAAGTAGGTTGGTAGTTATTTGGGTCAGTAGGGTCGCCTGACTTAAATAGAGGAAGTACCTGAGCTATTTTCCAAGCCCCAGGGACAGTGCTGGAGTTAATGGAGAGGTTAAATAACTGTAAGATGGGGGCCATGAGGTACTGGAAGCCGAGTTTGAGGAAGTATGGTTCTAAAATGTCGGAACCAGCACCTTTGTTAACCTTTTGGTGGAGAAGAAGATCTTCCACATCTTTATACTGGAAGGGGGAGAAGGCGAAGACTGAGCTGGGAGGCATTGGGGAATTTCTGGAAGCATTGGGGACAAGGGAGGCAGCTTTGGAGGAGTCAAACGCAAGACCAGTGGTAAAGAAGTTAACATACATAGTAATAAATATATTAAGAAAGATAAAAGTGATAAGACCATGCCCTGATTGTATGCTAACATAAAGAAAATGACTTCTCAGCTCATTTTTAAACATTTCAGTTGAGGGGAAACCCCTGTGATAGAAAGGAGGAGTTTAAAATAAACAGGGCCGCCACTGAGAACAGCCTCAGGATGGCCAGAAAAGGACCCTCAGTGGAGAGAAGTTTGAGGTGGAATCTGATAGTAAACAAAGCAAAAGAAATAAATACAGTATAGGGGTTGTCATGATGTTTTTGCATACATATGCTTTCAGAGTCAGTCAGTTTGGGACAAAAGTTACTGTAAAAGCCATAAAAATTGAACATACCAGAAGGCCATTTTAACTGTCCAAAAATACATACAGAATGTGAAAGAATAACACAAAAGAAGCAAAACTGCACAAAGACATACATGTACATAATGTGCCTCAAAAGATGACAACAGATTCAATTTTGGGATCTCATATCCTCACTTATTCTATTTAGAACCTTAGCTGACCACCCCATAAAAGGGCAAACCGTTAATATGATGGTTTTACACACAAAAGATTATTCTTGTGTCAGTAAAGAGCCTGGAAAAGTTTCTCAAGTGCATCACAAAAATGTGAATCTGAATTACAAGGAGTCGTCCTTAAGGGGATTCACCCTTCCTGCCTCCATGAGCTGCAGACCCTCCACTGACCCTCAAGAGTTCAGTACTCCCACAGGCAGGGGCTACTGAGTGCCCTCAAACCTGACCTCAGTCTGCTGAGGACAGAGCAGTCTCTGTAGCAGCACTGGTCCTTTGGAAGTCACTCCCTCTGTTCATTTAGGGAACTGTCTTACTAATCCACTATAAAGCCAGTTAGGAGAAAGCTATCCAACCAAGCTTTTCTTGGCCCCACTCCTGCATCTAGGCACAGTTGCAGCTCTACACCAGGCCACACATCCTGGTAAAAAAATGTTGTGCCCTGGTTGATGCCCCATGTGAAGCAGAGTTAGCCCCATAGGAACCGTATGTGTACACTATGTGTAGTTGTCCTGTTTGCCGGCTGTTGTGCCCCCATGCTTAGTAAAAAACAGAGGCTGGAGCAAACACTGCCTAGGTACATTTCTACTGTGAGGGGTTTTTTTTCATTTATTTTTTAACAGTATTTGTTTTTATGTTTGTTTATTCTGTTTGTGTTATCAACGTTTTTGTATATTGCTCTGAACATTAGAAGGACGCACAAGAGAATAAAGTGCCTACATGTCTATATACCTACTATTAATAACTTATCCTTCTCTCTCTCTGCAGTTGAGCCTGTTGTTGCACTGTACCCAATGTCCCCTGCGAAAAAGGGAAAACTGAACACTCTGATCTGTATGGTAAGCAGATTCTATCCCCTTGTGATCCAAATCACCTGGATGAAGAACAATGAAGAGGTTACTGAAGGCACCAACAGAAGCCAATATTATAGCAATGATGACCACACTTTCTTGATGTATGCATATTTGCAAACTACCATGGAGTCCGGGGATATTTACACATGTACAGTTGGACATATAAGTCTTGCAGAGAACAGGACAGTAATCTGGGTTTGGGGTAAGTAGCAATACAACACACTTGCTATCATGGATAAGGCAAGTTAAGCAGCAAAGTGCTTTTATCTTGGATATGGAAGTCAATTATCAATATGCCTTGGCTACAGTCTTGAATTGGGAAGTCAATATAGCACTATGGCTTGTCTGTCATTTTGGATGGGGCAGGTTTGATATTTTTCTAAACTCTGCTTTGTTACTGAAGCTGAGACATTATTAGAAACTACTAGCATTTTCCAATGGAAATTATCAAATTTTTCTCCAAAGGTTTATGAAAAAACGTTCTCATTTTATATGACGAAGTTACTGAATATACAGTAAAAGCACTGGTGTACACTATAGTGAAAATGTTGTACCAATACCATTTATAGTAATGTCACCCAAGAACAGAATTATGTAAAAATACATATCCCTGATATCCCAATGTCTTGCCTCCATCACACCCCTAAATTTTCCTAAAAATACATGTCCATACTATTCAGTAATTTCCGGTCCCTCACCTGACCCCTGTAAGAACATTGCATCTCGTAGGGATGTGCAGGATTGTATATTCAAACAAGCAGAATGGACATATGACAGGGTACTCGATGGCTGGTTCGGAAGGTGAGCAGTGAGTGGCAGAGATGGCTGTCAGGTAGGGGGAGGGACCACTAGATGCCAAGGATATAAATGGCAGTGGAACTGTGGCTCAGATGAGGGAGGACCACTGGATGCCAGGGATATGCATTATTACATAATTTGGGGCTCTGGTGAGGGAGAGGGGACCACTAGATGCCAGGGTCTTTAGCAGACATGTGGGGGGTTCCTATGCTGCGTGCTGTTTCTTTTGTTAACTCAGCATCGCTGACCATAGTCTGAAGTGTCAAGCACGTGAAACAAACAAATGGTGCTGCGCTCATGGACCCAGACAGGGTGCGAGTGAGGGTTCCATCCCAGAAATGATAATGTCCTGACAATTACACTCACACACCAAAGCAAGGTGTTTGTTTACTCTCTGCCAGCACCAAGCTGGAGTGGCATATGTTTGTTCCTCATATTGCAATGAGGTTATAAAGACATGAAGGTGCCTTCTTTGCCCATCCATGAGCAAAGCAGCCATTTGTATAGCATGGCCCCATTATGGGCCTGTGTGTTTTAGGGGTAAACAGCACTGTCCTGTGCAAATAGCTTGTTTGCACCTGTAACTATGAATACTGCCTATGCCTTTTCACCAGCTCCCATTCCTTCTTAGACCAGCAGGAGGCTTTGAATGCACTTTGTTTTTTCATTGCCCTGCTCTCTCATGGAGGTATAATGGAATAAACTTTGCTTGGGCTCTGCACTTGTTTCAAAATCATTCCACTCTGAGTATGTCAGGCAGCTTTGCTCACCAGTATGGGACCTTGACCTGTGCTTTGCTCCAGCTTTGGAAATGTTGCCCCTAGAATAAATGTGTCAGCAGAACAACTTATAGTCCATCATGTCTGCCCATTTTCCTAACTCAGCAGTAGCAACCTTACCTTGGCTGTGCAACCTTACCTTGATTGTACCTAGGCTGAATACCCAGTGGTAGTTTATCCCCTTCACCCTTTGAGTATAATTATACCCATGTCCATATTAGGGGCAAGCAATGTGAGCAGAACAACCTGGTTTATGTTACCCTAGTCAAAACATAGGAGCCGACTATGTGGAAGCAACCTAGTTTATTTTGTAGTAGCCCGAGAACAAAATCTTAATCCCAGTTTACAGGACCTCACATGAAGCCTACCATATTGTGAGTTTCACAGGACAAGAAAACATAACAAGAAACCTGCCTATTCCATTCAGTGGAAAAGAAAGTTCAGTTATTAAGTTGCTATTTATTTGCAATAGAGTCAGAAAGAGATGATATACAGTATAAGCAGTTAATAAATAATTTCACCACAATCCTTTTTAAATACATTTGTATTCGTAGGGTCTGATTTTACAAGGTTGCTGCAGGGCTTCCATCAAGCTCTGCATCAACCACAATGTTTGCAGCAGCTGCGTCAGTTCTCTTAGATGCAACTCAGCCTGATTTTACAAGGGCTGGTGCAGTTGTGACAATTTACTCAATTTACGACCGCTTTCGCCAAAGGTTTGGTGCAAGCTTCATAAAATGAGTCATCCACGGATGCAAAGTTAGACCGGAGGATCTCTTCTAACTCCCCTCACTTGGCACATGGGACTTGCAGCAGGGCTTTAGCAGCATGTGACTTCCAAAACTGCACTTGCCACAGTGTTCAATGCAAGTCGGCACTTACGTCAAACTCTCTGCTACAAACCCCTTACAGTAATTGAAACACTTTCTATAATCAGGCACAAAATCTCTTGTTAAAAGTCCAATACATCAATGATAGTCTTTTCCCTCCTCATAGAAAGGGGAAAGGAGTACAGGAAAGGTATTTTTTTGAAAAGTTCCTTTTTAACGGATATCCTTATTATGACAGTCCAGATTTTAGCCTGGAGTATATCCAGTCCAAATGGTGACAGTTTATACAGTTCTAGGCAAATTTTGCACACACATCAGCTACTTTGTCACTATTGTCACTACTGAAAAGGAGCTTGAAAAGACAAAGACCATGTGCGCTCCTATAAGGTACGGTAGTAGTTCCTCCTTCTTCCATCTAAAAATAGGATATCAATACCTTTTTTAAAAGACTCCTTATTTGTGCTTAGAATTAGATCCATAGGCAAATTATTCCATGCATTAATCACTCTTTCAGTAAAAAAGAACTTCCTTTTATTCGTTCTAAAATGGCTACCCTTAACTTGTAATGAATGCCCCCTGGTACTAAAGTCTGGGTTTTTAAATGAAATATTTAATTCATTTGTAAGGACTGGATTGTTTATAATATCATAATAGAGTAGTAAATCCCCTCGTAGTCTCCTCTCTTCCAAGGAGTATAGCCCCAATTCACTAATTCTGCCTTCGTACAGTATGGTAGATCCTTAACTTCTGTAATGATTCTAGTCATACTACGTTGTATTCTCTCTGTCCTTGTTATGTCTGATTTTTTATAGGGGTTCCACAGTTGGCTACTGTAGTCCTCCTTCTTTTAGTGGGGGGTGCTGCATTCAAATATTAAATACTTAATTTAGGGGCTATAAATATACAGTTTTGTTTTGAGGTATGCTGGATGACTTATCTGTGCTTCCCTCTTCCCTTATTAGGATTGGTGTCAGAAACAATAGTGTATGTATTTTCCTTTAAGTTATAACAAAAGATGTCCCTACTCTTTTAGAGGGAAGGGGGATTTGGGTATTTTCATCAATCCTTGGAATGTTAAATATTTTTTGGGAAAGTAAACTAGCAGGAGTATGATTGAAATACTTATTTGTCTTTCTCAATCTCTTAGGCATCCTGCCTGCTCCTGCCCCACCTAAAGTCTTCCTTCCTGTGCATCCTCTCTCCCCCTCCTCTAGCATGATCGGTACCCCCAGCTTAACCCCTCTGGGGTGGGGCCGCCCCTCCTCTTTTACGTGCTCTCAACAGTCAGCTCCGATGTGGCAGAGGACCCGGGCGGAGGAACCTGGAAGGCCAGACAGGGAGGACCCAGCTGTGGGAATGGGGAAAGGTGCCATTGCCTAACCTGCAAACCAGGGTTTTCCTTATTCTGGTGAGTGCTTCTCCCTCCTGCCATGCGTGTGCACATCCCAATGCACGGCACATGGCAAACCCTGCCTGCATTGGGTCACGCCAGCTACATGCTGCACAGCAAGTTACAGCACTCCCGGTCTCCACCAGGAGCCACTGATGCACTGAGCAATCCCCAGCCTCCCCCCCAGGAAGGAGAGCAGCCCTGCGGGCACTCAATCATCTGCCACCCCTGCCGTCCCCCAGTGCCCTGAGTTCACTCCCGAGCTCGGGTAAGTGGCATGGCATGAGGTGTGGCATCCAGCGCCTAAACCCTCAGTGCCACCAGGCCAGCGTAAATCTTGTTTAAGTTGGAATAATATGATTGTAATACTTTTTTGATTTATTCCTTTATTTACATATTAGTTGATGTGAAAGAACGTTGGTTATTAGTATTTGTTTTGAAGTTGTAAATAAAAAATTCCCCTACTCTTTTAGTGAGGGGGTCTGTTTTCAGAATTTACTACTCAGGTCTGGGGTTATAAACAGGCAAGTTTATTTTGATGTATGATGAAATACTTATTTTTGTTTTATTTTTCTTTTATTATGATTTTGTGTGAAGTATCACTATTTTGTATGTATGTTGTTTTTAAGTTATAATAAAAAATTCCCCTACTCTTTTCGAGAAGTGCCATGGGATCTTTAACATCCACCTGAACAGGCAGATGGGACCTTGGTTTAACATCTCATCTAAAAGACAGCACCTCAGGAGTGCAGCACCCCTCTCATGCTGCACTACAGTGTCAGTATTAGAATTTAACCCCAAGTGCCCGGAGTGGGGATAGAACCCACAGCCTTCTGATCTTCCAGCCTCAGAGGTGAGCGTGCAACCTGCTGAGCCACTGACACTATACACTGCACTTATACATATAGATATAAAAATATATATGAGGGTTATTTGCTGCAGGCTTTAGAATAATTTGCAACTTTTGAATTACCAGAATTAATTCATATACTGTGTATGTTTTTCTAATAGGACTGCTTTTATCAGTATTTACTGGCTTTAATGTTTATGAATGTATTAACATTGTTTTATGTAATGTTTTATGGTTGTTTATTAAAACCTCTATAAATAGGTTAAAAATATTAACGGAAAAAATGGAAGTCACTTACAATATCCATTGTTTGGTTCTCATACCTTAAGGATATGAAAAATGACACATAGACAACATAGGCTCCACAGGCACTATTACTGCATTATACTGTACATCACCAATTTTTAAGGTAGGTGTTTTTATTTGTAGAGCACCCTTCCGCTGCTCTGGACTCCAACTATGCTACAGCAAGATGGAACTACAGCACAGCAGGGCAAACAGCATATATAACCATATAAGCAGTAGAAGAACAAAAATAACCAAAAAAATTCACAGAATAAGTGGACAGAGAAATAAGAGTGATATAATTTAAAAATGTGTTGATTTTTAGTGTGGAAATATAAAAGTTCCTCCCACAATAGCAAATGTAACATCCCATTTATCAAACTCTGTGTTTA
The DNA here is from genome assembly GCA_016271365.2 of Neoceratodus forsteri. Taxonomy (NCBI): domain Eukaryota; kingdom Metazoa; phylum Chordata; order Ceratodontiformes; family Ceratodontidae; genus Neoceratodus; species Neoceratodus forsteri. Next base: position 979,478,152 of record CM057452.1, on the reverse strand, counting down.
AGGAGCTCTTATCAGTGTTAGACACGTTTATGGGCAGGACACTGGCCAGCACTGATTGATTGATTCTGTACATGTGATCTGTAACTGGAATTATTGCCATAATAATCTTTCTCATGTAACATAGCCTGAGATGAGCAGTAAACTAATGTTGTTCTTGTCTTTTTCCACAATCTAGAAAATGAACCTGAGGAGCAGTATGGCTCTGGGACAGCATTTTGTGTTTTGGGGTTGACCATAGGAGTACTTGGCATTGTCTCTGGGATAATTTTATTCACAAAATCCTGTAAGCAGCATTTCCCTTCACATCACTAAGGTTGGTAAGCAACAGTAACCTATATTTAAAACGACCTGTATATTAAAATTATCTTTGACGATGACAATCTTGCATATTTATACCAACTGTGTTTAATATGAAAAAAACAAATTGGACAGTTTAATTGTTAAATAATGTTGTTATAATTTTGGGGGGTTTAATATTAATTTCAGTCTACGTCCATTAAGAAAAATACATTACAGATATTTCTTGCAAAGATGGAAACACTAACACATATTCACAAAATAACATTTTTTTTTACTACTCTGTTTCTGTGATATTTTTGCCCAGCTTTGCTAGGACCACCTCCTGTTTACTCACATTAGCTCATTTTACAATAGGATCCTTCCAGACATTTACACACACTTTACCCCTCCCCAGGCTGTCACTACCCCAGTGAATGTACCTATGTCTATGTATATGGATTATCGCCTATAGCAGGGCCTCTGCAGACCATTCTACATGTTCATAGCATGGGTGTAGGCAGGCATACTCCAATCACTCCATGGTGTGCAATTTTATTTAAGGGGGGGTAGCAAATAGGCTCTGAACTGCTTCATTTTTCCATGAAAACTAACAAAGAAAATACTGAACCTTTCTGTAATTTTATTCATAGGAGTTGAAACTAGAAGAGCTGGTCACTAATACTCTCTTTGCATCCCAAGGACAATATGACTTTACAGGCTCTGGGCTGGTATGTGGGTGTCTTAGGGAACAGTGCAAGGCATTTGTATTCACCCATGTGTGGCAACAACCATTGTCATGAGATATAAAAGTAGTATTTATTGTGCCAAATGAGGCAACAAACACGGTCCTGGTGTACATTTGTATATTGTCTGGCTAAACCCCGGGGGGGGGTAGCTCACCCTAACAAAGGGGAGGGGTGTAGCAGTGAGTCCACTTGGTGTGCAGATCTGAAATCCCTGGCTACATCTCTGGTTCATAGGAGTAAGATTCTTACCCCAATCAGGAAGGACTGGGGTTCGGGACTTCTGGAAAATGCATGGGTAAGGGTCTGATATGGCTCTAAAGGGCATGAGGTAGGAAGGGATTCATCTTTCCAACCAGTTGGCCACGAAGAATATATTTCCAAACCCACCACTTCCCACAGGCGAGGGCACTATATGACAATCCATCTGGTACATCATGGAGCAGATGGGAATGCTTATTCACTTTCCTGTGACTGCATGACACCAAACCCAGATCTAGAAGTTGACATTTCTTCAATAGAATGTCAGGTGGTCTGGTTTACAGCAGCTGCAGAGTGCTTCCAATACAGCTTGTTGTTCCTGCCACATGTCTCCTACTCCCAAAAGCCTTCAAGTAGTCATGCACGGCAGGAGATCCCTTCCCTTCCTCCTTCCCTGAGGCAGTACACATCTGGAACACTCACCTGCAACTCTGCTGACTGATGTTCAGCATCCTATTTCAGACTGTAAACTCAAGTGAACTACTGAATACATGATCACACATACCACTGAGGCAACAGGGTGAACCTATATTAATTTTGTTTTTCAGATTTATTTTTATGTCATAATGGCAACATCATAATAATAATGCTTCTTTTTTTTGTTATTCATTCTTCTATAACTAATGTGTATGATGGATTTTACCAAGTTAAACTGTTGCATGTATTGCATGCCTCACATGCTATTTAATACCTCTGCTTGTTGCTTAGTTAGTTAGTTATTGAGTCATTTATTTATTACATTATTTTGTTAACTAAGTGGGTTCAGTGGGTGAGCGTCCCTTTTAGAGTAGCAACCTGGACACAGTGTTACCTACATGACACAGGCATTGAAAGATGATTATACACTGGTGCAGAGGTGTACAGTACAGTGGTAGTCATTGTTATTACCAGTTATTTCTTGAAATTTTGTTTCGTTTTGTTGAATTTTGTTGATCCAGTAAGCCCACTTGGCCTAGAAGTCCCTTTTTCAGGGGTGACCGGGGGATAGGGATAGAGATGGTAAGCAACTGAATTTGAACCAGATTAAGCTGTTGGTGGTATTTTTTAGTGAATGAGGGAAATTTGCCCAGGACACTGGGGAAATTCCCCTACTCTTTGTCAGTAGGGGGAGCTGCTGCTATGGAGGAAGGTGTACTGGAGGATCATTCTGCTGGTGTACCTGTGGGTGAGAAGGTCTCCCAGCCCACAGGTCCAGCTCAGGAGACTACACTAGAGAACTTGGATGTATCAAATGCAGTGAGTATGAAACAATTTGCCACCTCTCAGATCCAAGAACAAGGACGTCATGGCTTTTTGATTCTGATGACAATTGGTTAAATAATATTCTGCAGCAAAACAAGGAATTGTATTGTGCTACTACTAAAAGTGCAATAATAAAAACTGCAATACCTGACACTGCTGCTGAGCAAGATCTGGATGTTTCTGTTGAGTTTATGCAAGAAACAACAAAGCTAATCTTACAGCAAGTGACTGCTGTGAAAAACTGTTCAGGATGGGATGCCTCGTCCAAATGAGGTCGTTACTCTACCTTCATTCCAGACACCTGAGTCACCTTTGGTGAATGCTCCTCAGTTGTAGCAGCAAAATCCCTTGACAGGAGCAATGAATTCTGACTTGTTTTCTCAAACTACACCTTCTGTAAGTACACCTAACAGTCTTCCTGAACAGTCATCTGTTGCAATTGTTTCCTCAATGGGGTTACGGAAAGGTAGAGAGACTGATTTGACAGCACAGCCTGTTTGGGGATCCTCCCTGTCATCTTTGGAGCGCTCCCTGCTAGCTGCAGGTTGGAAGCAGGGCACTGCAGGGATTTGGATCCTGGATCTGGCCCATAGCCTGATTCCAGGGGATTCTTCTTCTCCTAGTACAGTTGGGTCTGTACCTGATAATGTTACAGCTGTTGCCCAGAGATTAGCACAATAGTGTACTTCTACTCTGGAAAGCATTTCCCAGCCTGGTTTAAGCCCCAAAAGTCATAGAGTCCTCAATTTCAGAAGATAATGGTGTAGCATCGATTCATTGGGCTGAGTCAGGGGGTGAGGGGCAGGAAGCTCCTAGAACTGCTCCTAATTTTCAAGAGCATGCAAAAACTGCTTGGGAGTCTTTTCAGAAAAAGGACCCCTTTACAGGATCCTTCCCCTTTGCAAAGATGTAATGCACTTCTCCTGGAATACTTTGGGGGCCTGGAAGTAGCTCCTGATCGCTTATATATTGGTCATGATTTATTGAAGGGATCTTTTTTTATTTTCCCAACAGAAATACATGCTTTGATACATGTTTCTGGCTCTGTCCTTTATGATATAAGTTTTACTTACCCACAGGGTCTTGACAGGTTCTGGGCCAAATATGATGCTTTCAAGTATACTGAATTATGGTTGCCTTTCAAGGCAATACCACTGACAAAACCATCTATAAAAATTGTCACTGTTTTATTTCGTAATGAAGCTGTCTCTATTCATGACATTGTTTACTGGTTGCAGAAACGCTGTGATGTGTTGGGGAATCCTAGACCTATTTTTGATGAGGAATGTCTTTGGAATGGGGGGTGGGTTATACAGGTTTGTTTAAGGCACAATACATTAGGTCCGGTACATCTTCCTAATAGTTTATTTTTAGGTAATGAGAGAGGCCATTGTTTTTACCCTGGTCACCCAAGAACTTGCTTTAGGTGCAGGGAATATACTCTTTTGGGATCAGCATGCAACAGAATTAAATGTAATCTGTGTTTAGCTTTTGGCCACCATAGTTCGGATTGCACTGAGGATTTATGTTGTAATTTATGTGAGGATGTTGGGCATGCTTTTAGAGCCTGCCCTTGGGCTACTCACAATAGAAATGATTGTGTTAGTCAGGATTTTATTTTACAAGAAGCCCAGAAAAAAGAAATACAGGAACGAAAACAGAAAGCTAGTCAGGCCCTCCAGAGCATACAAACTCTGCACCTCCACCTCCACCCCCTGCGGGCCCTTCTAATGCTGAAGCCCACAATGTGATTATAGAAGCAATTTCTACCCCCCCATAGTACCTTCTCAGAGTACTGATACTGTGCTTTCTCCTGCAGTTTCTGGATTGCCTTCTGGATTGCCTTTAGTGACCAAGGACATGGAAATCCAAATGCCCCCCCCCATGGACAAGAGTAATGCGAAAAAAAGGGGTATGAAGCAAACACGGCCTAAGTCTAAAGTTGCTAAAGCTAGCATCCCAGGGGATGAAGGTATTATTTTATCAAATAAATGTGCTGTTCTTAGGCCCTCTATGGTAGATTCTGAACAAGGGGGCAACTCGGAGGCTTCTTCCCTTGCTCCTTTCTCCTCTGAATCTGATGGGGAATGAATTGAAGAGGGAGCTGATGAGGACCAGACTCCTAGGATTCATACTAGAATTCGTAGGAGTTCTAGATTAAGGAAACCTCCTCAAAATATCCTGCATATTGTGCCCATGGCCTTTCCCTGTTTAGGGGTAGCATCCATTAATGTGAATAGTATTCAGAATCCCAAATGTAGGTTGATAACACTATCTGTGTTAAAAGACCTGCAATGTGATATTTGCTTATTATAGGATACTAGGTTAAACACTCTTTCTTTGGTTCATTCAGCACAACAATTGTGGTGTTGGGCCCCTCTTTTTTTTTCATTTGGTACAGGGGTTTGTGAGGGAGTGGGGATATTGTTTAAAGGGGATGGGTTTAGGGTGTCACGTCTTGTCAATATATCAGAGGGCAGAGCTCTTCTCTTAGATTTTACCTTTAAGGGATTTGGGTGGAGAGTGATTAACATCTACGCCCTCTCACAAAAAGGGAACGTATTGATTTATATAAAAAAGTCAGTCCTTATTTATACATGACAAAAATAGTGATATGGGGGGTAGATTTTAACTGTGTACTGGATAGAGGAGTGAATGCATCTAAAATGTACTGTGATTCCAACTATCTTACTTCACTTATTAACCAGAGTAGCCTACAAGATTCCTTTCGATGTGTTCATACAGCAGGAGGTCATACTTATTATAGAGGTGCACTTTCTAAAAGAATTTACTTTATATTTACAAAAAAGAATATTAGTATCTCAAGGGCAGATGTCATTCCTTTAGAGACTTCTGACCATTCAGTCCTTCTGATTGTACCGGGAGGTGATATTGGGCCAAGATATGATAAAGGATACTGGAAACTAAATATTATACTTTTTTTTTGCAGTTAAACTTTTTTATTAATTTTTCATAAGATATACAGACAAACCTCTTACAGTACAGTACAATGTGAGGATTTTATTTTTTTAAAGAAATTGAGGCAGCATATAATAAGAACATTGCTACAATAATACAAGGAGCTTTTGGTTTAAAATATAGTAAACAATACAAGGTCATGTAATTAGCATATACTTGACATTTGTAGTGAACTTAAAGCGGATAGTATGATTAGATACGGTTTATATTAAAATGTTACATAATTATATGATGCTGCAAAAGGGAAAAAAGTACATTCGTAAAAGGATTGTGGAATAACAAAGAACGATTGAGAACAGAGTATAGGAAAGAAAAGATATATAAGAAAGTTAAGATGAGAGAGAGGGAAACTATAAAAAGAGGGGAAAAAAGCGAGACTACAATGATGTATCAGTAAAAGGGGAAAATCCATATATATTAAGTCCATACATTGGTGTTGGAAGATTTAGTTGATTCCAAAAAAATTAAAAAAGCCCTGCCAACAATTGTTATATAACATGAGTCGGTCGACAAGATATATGTCATACGGTCCAGAGAGGCATATTGCAATAGTTGGTTAATGATACCGGAAGGGTAGGGATTATGTTGGATCTCAATGCATGCGGATTGTGTGTTTAACTTGAAGGAAGAGTATATTTAACCATCTGCTCTGCGAATATGAAATTTTATAAGAACGGTGATTAAAAATACCAAGAATGCAATGTTTAGGGTCTAGTGTAAAGGTTGACCTACCACTTTCATTGCAAATCTGTGAGTACAGTGCCAAATCTTTTGTATGAGGGACAGTGCCATAAAATATGCAATAAATCCCATTGGGGAACTGCAGCACCAGCAATTGTTATTGTTCAATAAACCCATTTTTGTAATACAACAGGAGTTCTGTACCACAACCGAAGGATATTGGTTTGAATGAGGGAACTGCGTTTATCATTAAAAGATTTGTGACAGGAGAGCCAACATCTGGACCATTGTGCATTGGTGATATTATATTGTAGCAAAGTACTCCATCTGTTTTTAGCATTGACAGAGTAGTCAGGAAGGATATCACAAATATCTTTGTAAACAGTGCTATTTAAATTGGATGTAGTTTTCATCCATTTAGAGATGTGCTTATCATACAGAGAATTGATAGAGAAGGGTGTGAGGTAAGAGTTGCATGTGCTACGAAGCTGTAGATATTTCCAAAAATCCTGATGGGGAAGATTCCATATGCCTCGTAGGTCGGTGTAAGATTTTAACTTTAATGACTTGGGTTCAAGTATATCCTGCAAAAAGAGAATACCCTTATTTTTCCAGGTACGACAAAAATGGGGTGATTATCAAGAGATATATGGTGGTTACCCCAGATGGGGGTGTAAGCTAAGGGTTTGGGGTTCGATTTAATTTGCTTGTGAATGATTTTCCAATAGAATATAGAAGCAGCTATGGTAGGGTGAGACTTTAAAGAAGAGGTAAGGGTGTTATAAAGGAAAGAAGTCACCACATTACCAGGACATAAGGATGTTTCCATATTGACCCATAAAGGAGACTGGATGTTGGGTTTGTTAAACCATTTAATTGTTTGAGATGTACGGAAAGCCCATAAGTAGGCTTGGAACCAAGGAAGGCCAAAGCCACCTTTTGACCAATGGGATCTAAGTTTATTCTGACTAAATCTAGGTATTTTGCCTTCCAAATGAAGCTGCCGATAATTTTGTCTATTTTGGTAAGAAAACTAGAGGAAGTATCAAAGGGATATTGGAAAATAGGTATAATATTTTAGGAGTTATTGACATTTTAATGAGGAATTTTACCATTAAAAGAAAGTTTAAGTAGCTTCCATCTATCAAGTGTTGTTTGGATACTGGTTAACAGAGGGGAAAGATTAGCATCCCATAATTTATTCAATGTTGGGGTGATCCGAATGCCAAGATAAGATATACCTTGGGGGGCCCAATGAAAGCCTAATGAGTTGTTCATGAGGAGATAACAAAGGGTATTCAGTGGTAGCGTTTCGGATTTGTTAAGGTTTAGAGCTAGTCCGGAGTGGGAGGTGAAGTCATTCAGTAGTTTAACTAAAGGTTGCCCAGAACTTTCGAGGTTTTCAAGTAAAATAAGGAGAGCATCTGCATATGAGAGTGAAGTATAGTGAGAGTTACCAATAGTAATGCCTTTAATTGTACCGGATTGATGTAGGGACGCAGAAAGAGGTTCCATGGCAAGTATAAACAATGAAGGCGATAAGGGGCATCCTTGTCTGGTGCCTCTTGCTAAGTAAAAGGAGGGGGACAAAATAGAGTTTGTGAGAACTCGAGCTGAAGGGAAGGTATACAATAATTGAATCCAAGCACAAAAATTATTTGTAAAGCCAAAATGAGATAGCACCTGATATTCCCAATTGAGAGAGTCAAATGCTTTCTCAAAGTCAATGGCTATTGCAGCTGCAGGGGTTTTAAGAGTTTTTGCTTTGTGAATTAAATTAAGTAATGTGAAGATGATCGGAACTGTTTCTATTTTGATAAATCCTGATTGAGAAGTATGGATGAGTTTAGTCATTAAAGATTCTAAGCGGAGAGTTAATAATTTGGCAAAGATTTTTCCAACAGTATTAGAAGTGAGATCGGTCTATAGTTTGAAGGAAGTAAAGGTCTTTGTCTTTTTGGTAAGACTGTTATGATGGCTTCAGTCATTGTGCATGGGAGTTTCTTTATTAAGCTGCTTCTTGAATACATTGACTAATACAGGACAAAGAGTGTCAGATAGGTTTTATAAAATCAATAGGAACCCATCACTGCCAGGTGCTTTACCGTTTTTAATGATGATAAAGCAGTTTGGATTTCCTGTAAAGTGATTGGTTTATCAAGCACAGCTTTGTCCTGAGGTGATAGGTGGGGTAGATTAAATTTTTCCAGAAAATGTTGTATAGGTTGGGATTTAGTATTAGGTTTTGCAGTATAGTTGATGGTAAAGGATTGCATAACACAATTGATTGAAAGGTTGTCTGTGTGTCTGACCTGATGGATCTTTTAGACCTGCTATATGTCTCTGCATCTGTTGAGTTTTTAGCTGGTAAGAGAGCAACTTTCGCATTTATCCCTTGTTCCAATAACCGTGTTTAATCCTAAAAAGACAGTTCAGCTTTCCTGGATATCAACTCGTTAATTTTAATTCTTAATTGTAGAATTTCCAGATGAAGCTGTGAATTATGATTGGGTTTATTTAATTTATAGTATTGGGTTTCTTTTTCTTTAAAGAGTTTTCTAAATTAGCTAATTGTTGTTCTCTTAATTTCTTTCTATGCGCTGCATAACTAATAATTTACCTCTAATAGTGGCTTTTATTCTTCCCAGATAGTACCTTGAGACATATCTGGAGTATAGTTAATAGAAGAAAATCTTGAATCTGGGTTTTAATCCAAGAGTGAATTCAGGGTCTCTGAGTAAAGTGGGTCTAAGCGCCAAGATGGGGATTTGAAGAAGGTGGACCCCAGAGTAAATGCAAACTGATAGGGAAGATCAGATATAACAATAGGGAGAATCGATGTATCAATAATTTTTCAGTAATGAGGGAGAAGAGAACCAATAATCAATCCTACTATATGATTTATGTAAAGGAAGAATAAAGGTGTAATCTCGTTGTCTGGGATGATGTAGTCTCCAATGTCAGAGAGACCTAAATCCTTCATAAGCATTGATAGAGCATTAATACTATGGGGTGGGCATCATGTGATGAGTTACTTCTGTCTAAATATGCTTGTAGTGCTAAGTTAAAGTCACCACCAATAAGAATAGGTGAATTATTTTTTATTAATCATAATTTGTTGGGATAGATTATGGAAGAAAATGGGTGAATCAAAGTTGGGTGCATATACATTCACAAACATAAGCAGACCTGCTGTGGTGTTTAATAGGGTATAGTCCACCTACCATCCGGGTCTCTAATGATTTTATGGGGGGCCAATTAAAGAGATTTATGTATTAAGATAGCAACCCCATGTTTTTGGATGGAGAAGATAGCGCATATACTTGACCGACCCAGTCCCTTTTAAGTCTGTCGACATCCTCTGATAAAAGTTTAGTTTCTTGTAAGAAAGCAATATGTGTTTTATGCTTTTTAAGATAGGTAAGTACTTGCTACGTTTACAAGGCGAGTTGAGTCCTTGACATTCCATGAATGTAAGATTAGATCACTCATGGTACTAGGATATAAGGTAATTAGTTACAAATAGGAATGAGGACTCAATACCATTAATTTGGAGGATGTCACAATTCAAAAGGTAATATATATAATAAACAAATGTATGCAGGGCCCTTAACTTGTATGGATTCGAGATGATTGAGTATTTGTATTCATTTTGTCTCACAGAGGAGAATATAGAGATAGGACTATCAAGTAATTAAACATTAGAACCAACAAACGTTAGTATAAACTCAGTAACAAGAATATTAATTTGAAACTTTTATGAAATGCAGAGCAATAAAGTCGATAAATATACCAGGACTCTCACTCTACATTACTAGGCGTGTAGAGTAATTAGTGAATCTCAAGATACGGTTTACCCTATAATCTTAAGATACTAAACTTTATATAACAGTATATTAAAGAAGTGTAATTGAGATTTGTGCTGAGGTAATTAAAGCATTATCCTGGAAAAAAACAAAACATCATTCTACCAAATAAAAAAGGATAATTATGTAATAGTGTTAAATTCCAAACATAATGAATTAGCTTGGACCTAGCAATAAGTCCAATATTAAATAAAGTATACCAACATGATGGCAGATAATGCTGAAACAGTGTGAGCCAGATAAAAGGATGCCCGATGTGTATTAATCCACATAAGCTAGGTTAGTGAATGCAGTATATGTTATAGGTTCATAGTGCATCAGTGTATTGTGGAATCATTTTTATAAGTTCCAATGATTTGGAAGAAAATGGGATGAAGAAAAATGTGAAAAGGCGGAAAAACTCAATGTATAGAAATACAATTGGAAGCATACTTTGGTGCAAAATCTGTGTGGTATAATGGGAATGCACCTGATGCACTACATACCAGAAGTGATGCAAAATAAATATTAAATAAGTAAATGATTTTAGAGTATTTGTCTAATCATCCTCCACATTCCAAATGATAGGATTTATGTGGAAAAATGTTATAATAGTAGGGGTTAAGGGCACACTGATATGAAATACAGAACTCTATATATGTATGTATCCTGACCACATGGTGGCATAAAGCTTATGAAAAATTAGAGTGTAAATAGCAATTATATATACTAATGTCTGGCACCAACAAGGATTAATTAGAAGAGATCTTACAAACATTGTAATGTTTATTCTTTCTCTCATTTTTTTTTTTCCATTGAATACATTGAGAGTAACTCGCATGGATTAAATACCTCCAGTGTCAATTGGCTCACCTCCCACAGACAGATACAGGCTTCTCAGCAGCAATAGCGATTTACTGCATTAAGTGCTCCAAACCTGTTGGGTGCGATAGAGACTGCGCTTTGTGGTAAATGTACCAAAGGAATCGAGTGAGGTGGTGTGAAGAGGAGGGATTCTGGTGAGAAACTGCTATATCACATCTAATTATGGGCCATAGTATTTATTACAATTTTTTTTTTTTTTAGTCGGAAAAGCCTCAGGTAGTCTTGCTCTTCGATTTTCTTCTCCTTTTCTTTTTGGGTGGTTCAGATGATTTAAAGGGAGAGCTGGACACAAGATCAGCCCAGGAAGAATCGGGAGAGTCATTACCCGTTGAGAGCTTCTTCTGGTCTTGAGTAAAGGGGTCGGATACAGTCTGTCTCAGATCCTCCGTAGATGAGTGCAGATCTTCTTGGAGTGGGGAGAATTTGTTAGACAAGGTAAGAGGAGTAGAAAAACTGATGTGACGTTCCACATGGGAAGCTGGAGGGTGGGAATATTATTTAAACAGCAGGTATTATTATTGAGAAGAACCAGATGCTTTTTTTTTGTAGCGTCGCGAGCTTCTGACAGGAGCTACAGTGGCGAGATATGATGGCTGCAGATTTCTCAGGGACCTGATGGACAGTTTCAGCAGGAAGGGCAAGACATTGTAATTGCGAAGTGCTTGTGCTGGAGCAGGAATGAGCTGCATTAGCATCGCAAAGGCAATGTAATGGCGGGCTGTGTCCAATTCAGAAATTCAGAGAGAGATTCTGCGGTACTGAAATCTCTGGTAGAATCATTCAAAAAGCAGCATTGTTGCAGGGTAGCAGTAGCAAACTTAATTCCGCTGATGAAGGATTGTTTTAATGGGGTTGTAAGCTTTTCGTTTGTTAGATAATTCTTTAGAATAGTCTCTGAAAATTAGGATTCTGTTTTCTTGCAAAGTAAATGCACCTAATTGCCTCGCTTTTGAAGAATCAGTTCAGTATGTGCGTGGTTTAGAAATCTGGCAATGATGGGCCTGGGTTTCTGATCGGGTCCAGGCCTCGGATTTAGGTGTGGTGAGATCTCTCGATGATTAGGTCTTGGCGGCTGGTAATTTAAGCAAGAAGGAAGTACATGAGTTAGAAGAGCACTGGTGTCTCTAGTTCAACACCTTCAGGAAATCCAAGAAATCTAAGGTTATTCGTCTGTTTCTATTTTCAATATCATCTATTTTGTCCTGAAGGTTCCTAATAACTCTGTCCTGCTCCCTGATGGTAGCCTGTAATGTGTTAATGGAATCTTCATTTGAGATGCTTTAACATCAGTAGTGCTGATTTTTGATCAAGTGCCTGCATATTATTGATATTTTGTTGAGATGCAATTTTTAATACATTGATTTCACTTATTAGTTGCTGAACCATTGCCTCCACTCTATTAAAGAGAACTGTTATGTGGAGATTGGTCTGCCATTATTGTAGAGCCTTAATAGAGAAATTGAAAAGCTGTAGATAACTCGTTCAGTAATTATGAGGCAATAAAAATACTGTACCAGAGCTGTTCTGCGATGTACATATAGTAAGATCTCAGATGTTGGTGAAGGTAAGAAGTCTGGAATCTGTAGGATGGATGATGATATTTGGTGAATCCAGGGAGATGAAGAATCAAGCAGCCATCTTCAGCACAGCGCCCTCTGGCTGTCCAACATTATACTTTTAAAGGAACAGAGGATAAAACACAAGATTATTGAATATCTTAAGGCATGAATGTCTGTTGCATGTTTAGTGGGTAACCTTAGTATATGGTGGGAGGAAACAAAAAGAGGTTTAAAAATAGTGTTTCAGACACATTCTTCTAAAAGTAGGTTGAGTCAGTATAAAGATTATCTTAAACTCCGGTTCCAACTTAATAAACTCTATTCTGTTATTAATATTCAACATATTGGGCTGACACCACAGATCCTTAATCTAAAAAAAGAGATGTTGTCCTTACAATATTCAAGAGCTGCAGCTATGCTAAATGAGCATAGGATTTACTCACCAGGGAAAACTGGGTTTGGTGAGGCCTTTAAAGCCTGCTCACACAGGGCCTCTGATAGACTTTTGGACTCTGTTAGGTTACGAGATGGGACTTGTGTGTCCAATGGGTCAGCAATACTACAGACTGTTTCACAATATTTATCAGACATGTATAGAACGACTCCAATTGATATTTCACAATTAACTTCATTTTGTCATCGGTTCAGGTTTCATATATACCTGAGGATCTTTTAAGGAATCTTACTTTACCTATTTCTAAAGTTGAGATTGGAGAGGTTATTAATCATTTGAAAAAGTCCACAGCCCCAGGCATTGATGGCCTTTCTTCTGAATTTTATGTAGAATTCACTGAGTTATTACAGACTATATTAATGATGGTATTTAATACAGTGTTGGGTACCCTGCAGGTGGATATGCATTTTTGTGTAGCAGTACAGATTTTGATTTATAAGAAAGGTGATAGGAGAATTTTGGATAATTGGAGGTCGTTGATTTTGTTAAATACTGATTATAACATTTTATTGAAAATTTTACATAATCGCCTGTTTAATATAGCCTCATTGCTAATTATATCAACTCAAACATGTTCTGTTTTGGGTTGCTTTATTATGCATAATTTATTATTACTTCAGGAGATAATAGAAAGGGGTAAGGATGGTCAAACTCAGGGATTCGTCATGTCCCTAGATCAGAAAAAAGCCTTTGATCATGTACCACACCATTACATTTCTTTAATATTAACACATTATAGGATTCCAGCTAGTTTTGTAAACTGGATCTCATTGTTGTATAATAATGCCAGGGCAATGCCCCTTGTTAATGGTCATCTGGGTTCTTATATTGATATATCAAGGGGAGTAAGACAGGGATGTCCACTCAGTCCTTTACTCTGTGTTTTGTGTCTGGATCCACTGCTTCATCTTATCCATCAGGATTCATGTGTTGTTGGGATCCCTACACTGGGGGGTGATACGGACATTAAGCTGACTGCTTATGCAGATGATTTATGTGCTCTAGTAGCTGATTACTCTTCAGGTATTCAGGCTCTTAATTGTATTGAAGAATTTTCTAGATTATCTGGAGTGAGTCTGAATATTGGAAAAAGTATTATTTATCCATTAAATAATTTCTGTATTTCTCCTATGTCCTGGAAAGGTATTTAGGTGTCTACTGACCCCTTTCAGTGTTTGGGAATTTGGTTTGGATGGGGGGATAATGGTGTATACAATTGGACAAAGAAATTAGAATTAGCAAAAACAAAGGTGGAAGTCTGGAAAAAATGGAATCGGACTAAAAAGAAAAAGGTGGCGGTAATTAAAACCTTTTTTCTCCCAATATTTATTTTCTTTAGTTTTGTTTATCCTTTACCTAAATCTTAGGAAACTACACTGTTTGGACTCATATTCCAGATAATATGGGAAAGCCGCCTGAATCCTATTAAACGTGAAATAATATATTTATCGGTAGCAGAAGACGGGTTAAATTTGATTAATCCAGTACTTTTTTGTTTTGTAATTTTTTCCATGTTAATTTCATTGAGTTGACTAAACCAAGTCTTGCTATATGGTATTTATTTCTAGTGAATGGCTAAAGCCTCTTTATAACGTTTGGGAAGAACAAAGGGTTTTGAAAGCACAGGTTAAGGCGAGCTGTGTTTTTTTCAGGCCTGCTCTTAGTAAATTAAAAACCTGGAAGTTACAGTTGAATATATTGTCACCACTAAATCACTTTATTCTACAATTCATACGTCTATTAATCCACCATTTCTTTCCTTTAGGCAAATAGAGCTGGGTTATACTAAACTTGTATTGGAATCTTTGAAAGACCCTTATATTCCACCAAGAATATGGGATGTTTGTTGGTTAAGTGCACATGGCCATCTTTTTGTGAAAGGTAACGCTAAACATAAAAAAAAACAGAGGAACGGATGTGCCCAAGGGTATCTTGTATTACACAAGAGGAAGCAATGTTACATTTTTTTATTGAATGTCCATATGTTAAAACTATATGGGGTATAATAGCCACTAGGTGGCACAATGGATACTGGAATAATATTTTGTATGAAGAAATTGTTGGTGGCTTTACTTTCCAGGACTTGGGTATTTATAGGGGTACATTACGTATCATTTTTGCCTTTATAAAGTTTGTTTTATGGCAAACAAGACGTAAGTTTGTTTTACAGCAACTATATCAAGAACCGAAACAGACTGTTATTATTATAGAGAATGAACTCTTGAAACAATGTATGTTTGAAAAACAAAATATGCCTTCAGATTATTGGGTCCTCCGTTGGACAGAAGTACCATTCCTTAAGGATAAAATAGGATAGTTTTCTTAGACCATTTTTGGGGGGATTTCTTGTTTCTGTTTTTTATGTATCATGTTTCTTTGGAATGTAATGTACAGTTTCTCCTAAATAAAAATTTCCCCTACTCTACCAGCACGGGGCTCGACTTCCTGTGGAGTGGAGGAGCTCAGTTTGGAGCCAGACAGCAGTAGAGGAGGAAGTGCTGATGTGGCATCCTCCCCAGGCCTCATATTGCAAGAGACTGCTTTATTGGAAATAAACCATGCAGCAGCTACTGTTTCTGGAAACATGATGATTACGGAGGCAATGGATACGAATGAAGTGGAGTTGGATGTCAGCCTGAGTGCTGAAAGATCTGCAGAATTGATTGTGGCTGGGCTACAGCATGAAATTGCCTTCATACAAGCTCTAAGTGAAGAACAACTGTTGCGCTTTTTACAGGTGCTGTCTACTCTGGGGAGAGGATCAGCGGAAAAAAATGCAGCACCTCACAAAGTGCAGTCTCTTGATGCAGGTGCTGATGCAAGTAAAGGAAAGGATAATTGTGTTGAAGGCATGAGTCAGCGTCTTACGAGTGACAGGCCAATGCCTCAGATAAAATTTGATAATACCGCAATTGCGCCAGGCGGCTCGGCGGCTAACCAAGATGTAACACAATCCTCTGTGGTGTTAGACTCTGTGGTGGTGAGTACTATTGCTGATGGCCATGATATTCTAACTGTACAAAATAACTTTGAGCCATGTATAAATATAGATAATGAGATTTCTACTGATACAAAGGCTGAGTCTTCAGATTTACATACTGTGGTTAAAGATTTACAAAATAGGCAAAATGGAGAAGGATTAGCCGTGGAACAGGATGAAGTTTTTAACTGGTCAGTAGACACTGCTTTACAAAATGCTGGTTGGATCCTGAAGGGGGGGAGTGTTGGAGGCCTGACCTTATGGATGATATGACCCAAAACACAAAAGAGGGGTTGGAAGATGTTGACCCTATAGCTATAGAGAATACTCATACAGTTCCACTTATTGTTCATCCTTGCTCAGAAAATATAATAAAGCTCCTGTAGATGTTCAGGCTTCCTCGGGGTGGGAGGTTGTACATAATTTACATGAGGAGGCACCAACCCTGTGGAGTGTTAGTGTGGAACCTACTGGTTCTCCACAGAGACAGACAACACCCCAGCTGGAACCCTCAAAATTATGGAGACAATTTTGAAAGGAAAGATGTCACCTTTTCAGGTATAATACCAGCCCACAGAAAAAATGCTTTATGTTTGCAGTATCAAGGAGGGCTGGCCCATCCTCCTGACAGAATTTACATGGGAAGAACTGCTGAAAGAATCTTTGAGGTTCTTTTCAAATGAAATTTATGCCCTGATCCATGCTTCTGGTAATTCTGTCTTTGATATTAGTTTTAAATCCCCTACGGGTTTAGATCATTTCTGGTCTGCTAATGAAAAAAAAAATGCCATTAGGCCTTATGGATCACTTTCTGAGCTATCCCATTGACAAAGCCTCAGTTCAAACAGATTACTGTTCTTTTCTGGAATGAAGGCATTGCTGTATCTGATGTACAATATTGGCTACAAAAATGATGTGATGTACTAGAAGAACCTTCTCCAATATTAGATGAAGAACATCTTTGGCTGGGAGGTTGGAAATTTAAAGTATGTCTACATACTGGTTTACATGGTACACAACATTTGCCAAGTGCTTTCTTTTTGGGCACATAAAGAGGTCACTGTTTTTATCAAGGACAACCAAAGACTTGTTTTAGATGTGGATCCCATATTCATATCAGTAATGCTTGCAACAGAGTAAAATGCTCTTTGTGTCTGGAAATTGGTCATACTAGTATTGCTTGTGTGAACGACTCCCTGTGTAATCTCTGTGGACAACAGGGGCATGTCTATCATTCATGTGAATGGGCAGCACATAACAGAACAGATAGATCACACCAAGAACTACTTATCGAAAAAGCCCCAAAAATAAGTATTGAGACTCAGTAGAGAGTCTGAGCACAAAATTTGGTGGCTGAGAAGACAGAATCCACACAAGATTTAGGGGCTGAACCCACTACTACTGCAGTTCCCCCTCTGGAGACCATGCCCCTTCCCCCAGAACAGGCTTCTATTTCTGAGACTGTAGAACCTGAGATTATAGGTGAAGATTTTGATCCCATACCTGCAGAGATGGATGTGGAGGTTGTTAAAGACATAGAACCTTCCACGGAACCTGTATTGCATGTTACTGAAGAATTACCTCATGATATGTTACCACCTGAATCTACTGTGGTAACTTCCAAAAAAAGATCTATGAAAACAATGAATCCAAGGGCGAAGCTGCCTAAAATGGGGAAAGATATTTTACCAGTACCCCTGTCTAATGCCTTTGAGGTATTACTCCAGATTCAGATCTTAGAGATGATTCTGAATCCTCTTCAACTTTTTCACCTTTAAAAGGACATTCATCAGATTCAGATGTAGAAAATTTGGCAGCTAAGGTTACTGCTGTGAAAACAAGAAAAAAATTACAATCTGATTCTACACCTCAACGTGGTGCTCATCTTGGGAAACAAACTGGAACTTGATAAAGTTTCTCAAAGTACTGAACTTTGCTGGTGTTAACATGTGGCCTCTCTACTGCTTTTTATGACAGCACAACATTCTTATACAATTGCTGCATTGAATACTAATAGTATACAAAATGGGAAGTGCTGTCTTCTTACATTACAAACCTCTGTGATAATAAAGTGGACATTGCATTCTTACAGGACATCAGATTGTATACTGTAAATGACACTGAGCAAGCTAAGATGTTATGGTGCTGGGATCCATCCTTCTATTCCTTGACACTGGAACAGTGTGGAGGGGTGGGGGGTTTATTTTCTCGAGGGGATTACTGCATTTCAAAAGTTGCAGATGTCTGCCCAGGGAGGATAATGCTGCTTGACTTTAGTCACCATGAGCAGCAATGGCGTTTGTTAAATTTGTATGCACCTCAAACAAAAAAAGATGGAGTAGACATATTTCAGTGTGTAAAACCATATTTATTTACTTCACGGGTGTTAGTGTGAGCTGGAGATTTTAATTGTATGTTGGTATCACAGAACTCAGGTGCAAAACACACAAAAGTATATTGTGATTTTGGGACCTTAGGACGGGTGGTTCAACAAGTGGGTTTAGTAGACGCTTATAGATGAGTGCAAAATACTGGAGGCTATACTTTTTATAGAGCAGATTTGGCAACCAGAATTGACTATGTTTTTGTTTCACCTAATATTAATATCCAGTGAGCTTTTGTAGTTTCAGTTGAAACTTCTAATCATTTAATGATAAAAGTAACTTTATCCATGGGTGATATAATTACACATGGAAAAGGGATGTGGAAATTAAATAATATGTTGATTCTTGATAAGAGCTGTATAGACCAGGTAGTGGAGTTACTATGGGCTAGAAAATCTGTATTGTGCTTGGCTGACAGCAGTAGTAGGTGGTGGATGCAAACAAAACTAGATATGAAAGTACTACTCCAATCTCTTTCTTTTAAAAAACATACGGAAAAATACATCCGTTATTTAACTTTGAGAAGGCAATATATGAATGTTGTGTCATGCTTAAATGAAAGTTTGGGAGAATATTCTGAACAGCTTCACTGTCTTAAACAGCAAATGGTGGAACTACAATATGACAGGGAATTGTCCCTATTATATGAACATAGGATCTGTACTCCAGGAAAAGGGATATCAGGAAACATTTTTGATAGCTGCCAAGTAAGAGTACAACAAAGAATGATGGACTGTTTGTGTACATTACAAGGAACACAAGTTACTTTCAAGGAGGGTATCTTGGAGGAGGTGGCTAGGTATATGGAACAGATATATTCCGCCCCACCTACCACTGACTTTATGATTGAAGAACTATTAGCTCCCTGTCAGGTTACAAAAATTTCACAATCAGATCTGGATCAAATGGTTGTACCTATCACAATGCAGGAAATTGTTGAGGCAATAAAGTCATTGAATAATAATATGACCCCTGGACCAGATGGCCTGACTACTGAATTTTATAAAACATTTATGAATGCTCTGGTGGATGTCTTGGAGACAGTTTTTAATCAACTTTTGGATAACCATAATATTGCTCCTCAATTTGGACAGACAATTCAATTAATTATTTACAAGGCAGGAGATAGACAGCAGCTCCAGAAATGGAGACCCTTGAGTTTAATGAATACAAATGCTAAAATCTTGATGAAAGTTCTGACTAAATGACTGGGGTATGTGGGACCCTGGTGATTGATGAAAGTCAGGTTTGTATGATAAAGGGAAGGAAGATTACTGATAATTTACTACTAGTATGGGAGATAGTCTCTTTGGGACATCAAAATACTATAAAAGGATATCTAGTTAGTTAGGATCAAGAAAAAGCATTCAACAAAGTGTCTCATCTCTATTTATTTCAAGTTCTGGCAGCTGATGGAATTCCTAAAATGTTTATTACTTGGATCCAGAAATTATATGGGATTGCCTCTACTTTCCCTATCATAAATTGGTATAAGGTGAGGATGGTGCAAGTCTTACAAGGGGTATGACAGGGATGCCCCATGTGCCCTTTACTATACATTTTTTGCCTGTATCTATTACTAAAACATATTCAGCACAATCAAACAATATGAAGTATTGCAGTGCCAGGAGTGCAAAATGTAACTAACATTTTAGCATACGCAGATGATGTGTGCCTTTCGGTAGGAGATATCAGGTCAACAGAAATGGCATTGGATACTGTTCAGCATTATTCTAGTCTTGCGGGTTCCTCACAGAACAAATTACTACAATTCTCAATATTTGCATGACTAATACAGAATTGAAAATTTTAGGGGTTAAATTTGGTCATTTGGATATGGCAAAAGTAAATTGGTTGTTAAAACTGGAGCAATGTAATCAGAAAGTTCAGGTGTGGAAAACTTGGCAGCAAACGAAAAAGAAAACAGTTTCTCAAGTACATACGTTCTTTTTGCCACAAATCTCTTATTTAAGTGCTGTGTTCATGTGATGTGTTGTACAGAGAGTTGAAATATGGAGGTTTACATTTAATTAACCCTATTAGTTACTGTCATAGTATCTTTATATTTAATACATTCACAGCCTTCATGAAACCCAGCCAGGTAGAGTGGAAATGGGTGGCAGCAACATGGATTGTTCCATTAATGGAAAGATGGGAACAGGGACCCTTGGTGGGCAGGTTAAAAATTACTTGGCCAACTTTTGTGACCCCTTCAATAGAGAAATTAAAAAAATGGTCTTTAACCAAAACACAAGTTTGTGTTATTGATAGGAAACTGTTATATAGAACTATACAAGAAAAGTGTTTTCAGGTACCTGTAGAGTATAAAGATATTCGGCCTGTGTTGTATCCAGGCATAGAGGCTTCTCTTCTTGATATGAGGACTCCACTTAGGATGCGGGATGTGCTTTAGTTATGTGCTCATGGCAGACCTGGAGTAAAAGGAAATGCTAAGCATAAGAGAATGGAAGAACAAATGTGCCCTAGGGAGTCATGTGGTCAATTTATCTAATCGTAGGAGCATTTCCTTATTCACTGTCCTTATGCATGAGATGTGTAGAATATTATTGCAACTCATTGGCAAGATCAAGGGTGGCAAACTGTTACATATGATGATGTCATATTAGGGCAGGTGCAACTGGTACAAAGTATGGACCCCAGCACTATAAGGTTAATTTTCATCTGTATTAAGTTATTTATGTGGCAAGTAAGATGTACATTTTTTTTCTCCAACAAAAAGTTATTTCCCCATATGTACAGATGGATATGATTGAGAAGGAGATCAAATCACAAGCACAATTTGATAAAGAATGTTTATCCCATTTATCTTGGGAACAATGGAAAAAGAGATGGCAGGACAGTATTTTACAACTTTTGGGATAAGCGGTCAGAGAGTTAATTTATATAGTTCTTTTCTTTATCTATAAGATTGATGGAACAGTAATAATATAAGAGGGTTAGATTAACATTGTGTAACTGGAAATAGGATGATGTAATGCTTTCTTTTTGTTAACTTTGTACAGTTTAATTTGGAGATGTTAATTTAGTTTTTGGTATATCTGTATATTAATCTCTTTACAAATGTTTGTCATGATGTTTTCTTTCTTGCTTTCTGTTTTCTGTAACAGTTATGTTTATTTTCTTTTTGCGATAAAAATTCCCATACTCTTTTTGACAAGTGCCATGGGATCTTTAACATTCACCTGAACTACCACCAATCCAGGGAGATAGGACCTCAGTTTAACGTCTCACCCGAAAGATAGCACCTGAGGAGTGCAGCACTTCTCTCATGCTGCACTACAGTGTCAGTACTGGGATATTAACCCAAGTGCCAGATGTGGGGAATTGAACCCACAGCCCTCTGATCTCCTGGTCTCAGAGGCAAGTGTGCTATCTACTGATCTACTGACACTGACTATCCAGAAATTGGGAGAAAAATATCTCAGGAATGAGTACTATTGTGTATGGCAGAACGCGATTGTGTATGGAAATTCCGACACATGAAAAAGTTGTTCTGCTGCACTAGTGCCGTGCATACTAACGCAGAATGACTTTTTGTTCTGCGTTAGTAGGCAGGTCACAATACAACTGCCCCCAAACAGTGCTGTTCATTGGATAGAGGCAGTTGATCAGCTGCATGCGTGAGCTGACCGTGTGAGCAGCAAAAATGAGAAGGGATGGTCTGGTGGCAAGGACTGATCTTGGGAGAAAAACTAATGTAAGCGTACTTCTCTTTTGGGGCCCATACACTATATAGAAAAGTGTATGGGAGCCCCCATACACAACCCGCTATTCTAATACCTTGTGGTTTCCATGACGATATCAGCCTCTCGAGCTTCGCTCTTGAGGTCCTCATCATCATGGAAACCACTCGGTATTAGAATAGCATGGTTGTGTATGGGCTCTCATACACTATCCTATATATTTTCAACACACTTTCCCATCACTGCACATATCTTTCTACAGCAAAGCTGCTAGCAATAGTAGCAAATGGTCAGGTCGGTCAAGCTCGTCAAATCAGTGGTTTACTAATGATCGTGTTGAAATGCACTGTCTTTTGATTTAAAATACATGCTAAACCATTGTTTTTTTAAGTGATGCAGCAGACTGGCTGTTTCCTGAGAGCAAGTGGACTTTGTGCTGTACATAAAATGGGGATGGCACCATCATTCCTATAATATGTAATCTTGTTCTGTATCAGATCAGCCAGCCCCCTTGTAGTGTCTCAAGCCAAGTGTAGAAAGGTGAACTGTCCATTGCTGCTAAAGGGTAATAAACTCATGAAGTGTTGGGAATGGGGGAAAATCACTGGGGGAACCCTTTAAGAGTAAAATCTACCTGAAAGATGTCTGGGACTCTATTTCTACATTGCATTTTTACACTTATTTATTTAGGCCATCACTTATAGGGCAGTGTAAGGCCATAAGCTTGTATCCAATAATACACTTTGTTAATCTGTTTACAGTTTATTTAGTCAGTTTTATGCTTTTAGGGAGGTACATGTTCCACAGAAGCAGTCTTTTCCTATTCTGGTCCTGGAACTTAGTCAGATTTTTTATTTCACTCAGGAACTGATTTCCCCTGATCTTGCCACCCACCCACATTTCCACAACACACATATAAGGATATGTGCCTGTGTACTCCTGATTCACGCACCTGGCAATGTGGGAGGCCAGGTTGGGGTGGCCAAAAGGGTGGGGAAAGTATGAGCCCCATCCTCAAAGGAATTTCAGCTGTGTGGAAGGCCAGCGAAGGGGCATATATTATGCTACCTGTAGGGTTGTAGTAGTGCTTAGGAGCCCCTCTCTGCCTTGTCACTGGCTACCTACAAAGCCTGATTCACAGGTAGACTATTCATACCCACGCCACTGAGGCACCAGCAAGAGCTGAGAGGCTGTACTGTAGTGAACCATTTACGGTTCATAATTTCCATTTTGCCAATGGATATATGGAATTCCTGGAGGACTGCCACATCCTTTCAGTCCCTACACCCTGATCAGGCAGGAATCCAGTAGCAGAGTGACATGGACATCAGATCAGATGCCCATGGTTCAGACCAGCTTTGCCAACCCCTACTGCCCACTGCCTAAACACATGGCTCTGTACCAGCAGATAGTAGGTGTCATGAATGCTAGCTGGTGTGCCGGCTCCCACAGCTGGGAGGAATTGCACTCCAGATATTCACAAGTTGCACATATCTGGGGTGGCTTTGAGTATCAGGCCCTAAGTCTATGTGGCTGTTATAGCCATAGCTTGTTGACTGCTTGGTCACTGCTGCTGTCTGGTGGACTACCTTAGAGCTGCTGCTCCCTTCCCTTGCCTGCCCTGGGGCCAAATTTGGAAACTGGGCAATATCCTCTTAGCACTTAGCCCAGCCTTCTGATTCCCATGACCTTCCCACTATGGTGCCATGGTCTGCTGAGTAGGGCATGCCGAAAGAGTCTGCTTTTCATCCCATCCCTCAGGGTTGCTGCTAGTGAGGAACTGTGTGATGCATGGGAGAGGGCATGCGGGACAGTCTAGTATGCATCAGTGCTTTGTAGAGTGGGTTGCTGTATGGGTCAGTATTGGACTGTCAGTCCTAGGGAGAGGGGGATGCAGGATGTGCTGTCACTCTTGCCAGGGAGAAGGGGTGCAAGACAGGCCAGTATCAGTCTGTCTGTACCAGGCAAGGTGCTGTGCTGTCCATACCAGAAGAGCAGTGCAGGACAATGGGTGTCTATCTGTTCTTACAGGGGAGAGGGAGTTCAGGATGGGCAAGTATTGTGCTTTCATTTCTATACTTGTGAAGCAGGGATGGGCAAATAATAGCATTTGCTTGCATGCACTTGCACTGTGGTGTGGAGGGGTATCATTTCTGAATTGGAAGGAGAAGAAAAAATATATGCCAACTTACAGACTTATACTACAGTGAGAGTTACTGAGGGCTAGAGGATCCTCACTGAACAAAGGTAGACAGCATATGATCAGATTTGAGTAGAAGACGAAGAACAGCTTTATTTCTCCTTATCAGGTATAAGCTGGAGTGCTTATTGTGCCATAAATATGGCCCCCTACTTTTCCCCCATGCTCCCTACCTTACTCAGTGAGGGTCCTCTGATTTTCATGACTCTGATTGCAGTGTAAGTCTTTAAGCATTCTTGTAATAGTTTCTTTAGCTAAGGTGTGAAGAGGTCTGGCCTGGCTCCTGATTGATCAATGGAGATTGAGCAGATAAGCATGTGTTAAATTGTCATGGTAGCTGTGGTATGACAGAGAGCTTACTTTAGATGGTCAGTCTTGGACAGACAGATGGGGACTGTCATTTGGCTAACTGTGTCTGAGTCCAGCGGATGGCAGTAGGCGAGGTAAATGGTGGCCATCCATCAGTGTAAACTCCTCATGCCACAAATCTAAGCAAAGCTCAGAGAGCCTTGTGGTACCCAGAGTCATTGGAAATGGAGAGCTGTTTGGGAGTGAGAAGGGTCTGTTTGCCTAATTGTGCTAAGTCTCCCTCATCCCAACTGCGACTAATAATTCTCAAGGCTGGGCTGGCCAATGGACCTTTTTTCTAAGAAATATAAAACTACAAAATAAAAAAATTAGTGTGTGCCAAAACTGCCCTGCTCCCCCACACACACACACAAATAATAGGACCCTGAACAAACATTCATATTATCCTCCCACTATTCTGACTCTGCAAAGCAACATATGGGTATCTCCGGCACTTCGGCAATTGGGCTAGCATGACAGCAAGACAGTGACTTGGTAAGCCCCAAACTGCTGGATCAGAACCAGAATGGTAAAAACTGGAATGAGTGCTCCAGCCTCACCAGTCTCAACTTGTGCATTATACCTGGTCCGTCCTGACCAGTTGGTCCAGTTTTTATTGTTTTGGCCCATCTGTTCTGGCTTGTACAGATTTAATCTTGAGTGAAGTTATGGGTGACATCCAGACTGCTAGACTGGACCTTTTACCATTTTGTTCCAGTTGAAGTTCAGCAGTCCTAACGTCACTCATACCCTAGCCATAGATGAAATCTCTTGAAAAAAAATATGCCTATTGTTGGTACCAGTCAGGCTGAAAGACTGGTGCTTTGTATCTGTAAGCCATGGAGTGGGTTGGACAAGGAGCTGCAGGATTGTGTTCCCACTGCAGTTTTAGGATGTGCATGTGAACAACAGATGAGGTCAGGTCTCTTAGTTCTGCTGTTGGTGGATTGTGTGAGCTGAAAGACAGGCAGGTCACAGTGCTTAGCAGGCAGCAGCCAACTGAGGGGCCTTGGTTATCAGAAAAGGCTGGTGTCTTAATGTTGCTGGGGTTTGGGCAGGTAGAAGGTGAGCCTCACTCTTTGGTAGGGGGGCTGAGAGGTACAGTAAGAGAGTGGGACATGTGAAGGGGTGCTGAGAGACAACATTGCAGGTGGGTTAGGTGTGGGATAGTGTGGGGGTGAGTGTGGCATCCCTTAATTTTTTGTTATGCCCCTGTCTTTCCGGTCTGGTCCATCTGTGCCAACCCCACACCATCACCCACCTTCTCTGGGTATTTAGCCCAACCTCCTGATTCCCATGGCTTTCCCGCCATAGTCTGCTGAGTGTGGCATGCAGGAGGATTCCACTTTATCCATCGTCATCCTTGGCATTATCCACTTTTCATCCCATTGCGAAGAACTGTGTGATGCATGGGAGAGGGGGTGCGGGACAGGCCAGTATGCATCAGTACTGTGGAGAGTGGGGTGCGAGATGGGTCAGTATTGATTTATCAGTACTGGGGAGAGGGGTGCAGGACATGCTGTCATGGTATGGGCAGGCAGGTAAGACAGGCCAGTATCAGTCTGTCTGTACCAGGCAAAGGTGCTGTGGGATGGGCAAGTAGTGGGCTGTTCATATTATAAGAGGGGAGCAGGACAGTGGGTATTTAGTTGGTCCCACTGAGGAAAGGGAGTTCAGGACAGGTAAATATTGTGCTTTCAGTGCAGTACTTGGGAAGGAGGAACAGGCAAATAACAGCAGTTGCTTGCATTCACCTGCACTGTGCTGGGGAGGGGTGTCATTTCTGAGTTGGAAGAAATAAAAAATATTGTATTTTATGCCAAATTACATAAGCAATAAGACATGACAGAGTGTGCATTATGGTGAAATAATTGTACACCTCAGGTGCACTGTTAGGTATGAGGTACAGCCGAGCCTTAGCAAGCTGCCTTTTGTGGGACTCTTAATCTCCCCTTGACATCACCCTACTTCACTTTGGATTAAGGTCCCTGCCAACTGTGCAGTGGCCTTGAGCAGCCAACTGCCATTATGGCCAATCCATCACAGTGAATGCTATTGTATGAATATATTCTGGATTATCTTCTGCTTAGTACTTGGTTAACACCTGCTATGTGTATGGATCTCTTGTCCTTCTTTTTCTCACTCCCAACTGTGCCAAGCGGCACAGGTAACGGGAGAGGGGGGATGCTGAAATCACCTGAACAAAGTTGTAACTACCCTGGCACTACCTATTGGAGTCTGTTAGTTGTACTTGATACAGTTATTTGTCCTTTGCCTGCTATGCTAACTTTCAGTTTCTTTACACGTGCATGGGAATATTTGCATCTGGGGGGAGGAGGGAAGTTTGACTGATCCTCTTCTTCACATCAGTTACCGGATCAGAGGTCCTGTAGCAGTCCAAACAACTAATCTAGGAGAAACTACCAACCCACACTACAGAAAGATAGGTTCACCACTTCTTTCCTTTGGATAGGAAGGGGGTAAGTGGGTCCCCTAGGTACCACCCAGTAGTATCAATCATAATCTGCTGTATTTGTTAGTTTTTCAGTAAACAGATCAACAAAAAAGCCTATGCTGCTGCAATTGCTTGCCATCATAAATCATGGGGTATGGTATGGATCAACTAAAAGGACGATCATGGGGTTTACTTGTTTAGTTTTGAGGTTGTTAGTTGTTATTTGGATGGGGAAGGGCAAGCAAACATCTGGGAAGAGGGAGGAACACAGGGGCAGGGGAGGGTGATGGATAAAATGGGGGGAAAGTTGTTTTTTATTGCTGTGTTCTTGTTATCATTATTAAAATTGTTTATATGGATACAGTCCTTACAGATTGCTTAAACAAACTGCAAATGGTTGATGCATAAAGGTAACCCTATGGGGAAAAATTCCCTGGTCCCTCTTGCCACACCAGTAACCTGGGTTTGGGAACAGACTCGGGTCTCACGGGGGTCAGCCAGGATGAGGAAGGATTGAGTGTCCACTGACAGCTCTCCTTCCACAGAGGTGGGGGATCACAGCATCATGCTGTACCCTGACACCCAGCGGAATCTGTGGGTCAGCACAGGTGTGATGCTTAGCAGAGGGGAGGGCCAATGCACAGGGCATAAGACTGCCTCTGTGGAGGTGGAGACAGTCTCCCTGCCCATTGCACGTACATGGGTTCATGGAGAAACAGGAAGAAAAAGGGCAGAGCTGGCAGGCTCCATGATGGTCGGCTGCACCCACATCACCCCCCAGCAATCTGGACATTGACTTCCGGGGGTGGGGGGAAAGGCCGGTGCCCCTTGCCACTGGCACTGTCATGGGGGGGTAGCCCATGGAGGATGGTCGGATGGGATGGTTGTGGGAGATGTCGACTGGAGAGATGGGTCCTCCCCGAGGGAAGAACTGGAGCCACCTGCCTGCTCCAAGGAGGAGTAAAAATGTATATATACACTACAGGTCAAAAGTTTTAGAACACCCCAATTTTTCCAGTTTTTATTGAAATTTAAGCAATTCAAGTCCAGTGAATAACCTGAAATGGTACAAAGGTAAGCGGTAAACTGCTAGAGGTTAAAAAAAGTTTAGGTTAGCAAAAACTGCTGTAGAGAAATTGCAAAGAAAGCCAAGGTGTCAGTGGTACAGTTTCCTACACCATCAAAAGGCACTTGGAAACTGGAGGAAACTCTGACAGGAAGAAGGTCTAGCAGACCCAAAGCCACAACAGAATCAGAAGACAAGTTTCTGAGAGTCAACAGCTTGCGTGATAGGCGGCTCACAGGACAACAGCACAGAGTGACTGGCACCCTGAACCAAAAGGGCTACCACAGCATTTTGCAGCACCGTGCAATACACTCTGATCTACACCTAGTTGGTCAGGGGTTCATCCTACAGCAAGATAATGACCCAAAACATACCTCCAGGCTATGTCAGAACTACCTTCGAGGAAAAGAACAAGACGGTAGGCTTCAAATCATGAAATGGCCAGCACAGTCTCCAGACTTAAACCCCATCGAGCTGGTTTGGGATGAACTGGACAGAAGGGTGAAAGCAAAGCAACTACAAGTGCAACACATTTGTGGGAACTTCTGCAACAGTGTTGGGAAGAATTTCCCGAACAATATTTGATGTCCATTGTAGGAAGAATGCCACGAGTGTGTTCGGTGGTTACAGTATATCTGCAAAAGGTGGCTACTTTGATGAGTCAAAAATTTAGATTAAATTTTGTTAAACAAAATGATTCTATGATTTCTTTTTTATCTCCAATTGTTTATTTGTTCTATGCTTTAATTTCAGAGTACATTGAGACATTAACCTGCGTAAATTTCAATAAAAACTGAAAAAATGGGGGTGTTCTAAAACTTTTAACCGGTAGTGTGTATATATATATATATATATATATATACAAAAATCCCTGGTCATTTTATGCAGTTTTACCATGGTTTTTGCTTTGAAAGTAATGACTTGGAATGTCAACGAGCTTAAAAATATGGTCAAATTCAAGTGAGTTCAAACCTGGCTAAAAAAAATTGAAGACTAACATAGCTGTCGTACAGGAGACGCATATGACACCCCTCGAGGCTGAAAAAATACAACTTGTGTGTGTGTGGGGGGGGGTCCTAGGTAACAACCACTTATCCCACCCAGGCAATGGGAAGTGGTGATATAAATGCCCCAAGGTTTCCCTGGTTGCATTCAGGACTCTTACATCGACCCTGGTGGTAGATACATCCTGGCACATCTAAGGCTCAACACCAGTGAGTACTTGGCAGTAGGATCAGTATATGGCCCCAACAACAAATATCCAACATTTTATCATAATCTACTCATTGATATGTCTCTGTTCCATGGCCCATGAGTCTTGGGTGGTGATTTCAATTGTGTGAACAACACTGCCCTAAACAGATCAATCCCCATCTCTATCACAATCTCAAAAAATGCCAGTGCCCTCTATGAAGTGAAGAACTCCTGTTCATTCATTGATATACAGAGGCACCAGAACCCCACTGGGAGAGAGTATAGTTTTTTCTCCCAATCCCTCAAAGTCCTATGTTAGGTTAGATAGATTGCTAGTATCTTCGTCCCTTGCCCTTCATGCTGGATTGGCCACATACAAACCCATTTTAATCTCAGACCATTTCTCCCTTCACCACTTTGCTCCATAGTGTGGTAGCTGAGACCACAGCATGACCCTAGAAACCAGATCCAGTACCTCTAAAGGATAAGATGAACCTCCAGTGTATTCGCTCTGCCATTTCAGAATATCTAAAGAAAAAGAAAAGGGGTAAAACCACCCATGCTGTAAGGTGGGGGGCACTGAAGGCATTCATTAAGGGAAAACTACAGTATATGCAGCACATAAAAAGAAAGTAGAAGGGGAGGACCTCGCTTTCCTTGAATGTAATATTCAGGAACTTGAAAGGGCACATACGGCACATCCCACCCCCAGACTGTACCACAGGCTGCAACAAAACAAATGGAGATACAACTCCCTTAGCTGTTCCCAACTAGAGTACAACCTTCTCCTGGGCAAAACAGGATCATATTTTGATGGAGGTGGAGGGGAAGTTGCTGTCATGGCAACTAAAGTGGAGAGAGGGAGAGAATACTATAAAAGGTGTAAGGGCCCATTCTGGTAACTTATCAACAGACACTCACTGCATTGGGCAGACGTTTACTGAGTTTTATAGAGATCTCCACTCATCAGAAGTATCACATACACCAGCCCAGATACAGAACTTTATGCAAAAGGCCCCTGTTACCCTGATAGACCCAGAGGTTTCGGTTGCCTTAGATTAACCACTTGAGAAATCAGAAATCACAAGTGCCATTAAACAATTGAAGGGGAGAAAAGCTCTGGGCCCTTATGGTGTACCAATGGATTTTGTAAGGTTTTCCACCAAGAAATTAATTAATATCCTTCTAGATGTATTTGAGGAAGGCATTTGTGGTGGACAGCTCCCCGCTCCATGCAGTCAGCAACCATAACTGTATTCCCCAGACTGGGAAAGGACCCTGTTCTGTGCTTCTCTTACCGCCCAGTTTCTCTTCTTCCTTCAGATTACAAAATCTTATCCAGAACAATTGCCACCAGGCTTAAACTCCTTTATACACCATGACCAAAGTGAATTTGTTTAAGGGAGACAAGTCAAGCACAACATTCACAAAACTCTTAATATAATTCCACATGGAATACTGTCATAATCACATGGATGGAATAGCATGGCAGCAAACCATGCTCACAGTAAACAGCAGCAAGAACATATCTGTAAAAGCTTAATTTTCGGGGTGGCTCTGCTCCCAGCCCCCTACACCCACCCACTATAAAATAACCAACTCCAAGGGGGGGACACATGTGGGGGAATGGGTGTGATGTAGGTGGATTGGCAGAGTTTATGGAGGAAGTCAGCATGGATGCAACTTAGGTGGGAGGGAGAAAGAGGACACGGGGTGAATTGGGATGGAACAGCTTGGGGAAGGGGAGAACTTTTATATAGTATATGTGGCAGGGAAGGCAAGGGGGCAGCTGCACAGCAAGTGAGTTAAAAAATAAAAAAAACAACGAAATGAGGCACGGAGAAAACCCAAACCCAGGGACGGCCGTAGGCACTGCCACCATCCACAGCCTGTGGCTCTATCTGCCAAGCCACAGTGATGGCATGCTGGCTAACAGACATTTAGAAGGTGAACACAGCCACAGGGATAGTGCTGTTACGTCCGCACTATACTTTCCCTGTCTCAGTTTTCACAGTCACTATTTTCTCTGCACAGTTTTGTGCTGCACTATTATCTCTGCACTATTGTAACAGGATACCATTCATTACTGGGCCACATCTCACAAATCTCATGGAGCGGCAATCCTTGCCTTGGATGCAGAAAAGGTCCTTGATCGTGTGAAGTGGGGATATATGTTTGCTGCACTGCTGGCCTTTGGAATCAGGCCACATAGCTAGCCTTGATCAAACCCCTATGCTCTAACTACTCCTTGCAAATTTTAATCAATGGGTCTCTATCCCCAGGTTTAGAGTTACAAAGGGGCACACAGCAGGGCTGTCCTCTTTCTCCCTACTGTATGTAACCCCTCCATGGTGGGGGCTTACCTTTAATGCCTCCCTCCTTATGATGCCACAATCTCCCTGATTCTGTGTGGCTTCTGAATGCTCCTGCCAGCCTTGTTTGCCTGCTTGGGAACCGGTGGAGCACAATAAAAGAAAAGCCACATGCTGCAGCAGGTTGCCGATCGCTGCACAGCTCATTGTGCAAGTGTCTGCGGTCGGCACTCCTGCTCTCTCTCCCTCTTTCTTTGAGTGAGCGCTGCGGCACTCATATGTAAAAGATGCTCAGTGCAGCTTGAAGTAAGCCAGTTGGTGTGTGCCCCGGAGCCTGAGTAAATAGAAAGATAAAAGGAGTTCCGGAGGCACTTAAGGTGCAATAACTTAAAAGTTTCAAAAGCGCTGTTAAGCGCTAGTAAATTAGAACGGTGCCTACTACTTTAAGGAGCAGCCGAGGCTGCTCATGAATATTTAATGAGCCAGCTGGTGCCCTGGTGGGATAGTGCTACAAAGGTAGAGACGGGCAGGGGATGCCCCTGGCAGAACCCACTCTGCAGTCACTAGAAATAGCAGAGGGGCACCTACAAATGTATGTTTGCAAATATTTGTGTAACCCCTAGGTGGCACAATCCCAAGGGCTACTACCCCTGCCTGCTTGGCTAGTGGCAGGTTAAGGGGCCTGAGTTCTGAAATGGGTGCTTCCACCCAGAGGTCAGGGTTGGTAGTGGTCAAACTAACCTGGGCACAGCCACCCGGACACTGTAACCCCCCCCCTTTACTTACTAGTGGCTGGAGCAATATACAATAATCACTTTCACAAAACCCCTGATACACCAAACAAGTACCCACACTATTTGCACTTACCACCAGGGCTTTCCTCTGGCTCGACCCTGGGGACCCCCGGTAAAACAAGGTTATACACAGCAAATAACAGCAGTACAGTACTATTGCACAAACTGGAACCACAGTTAGAGTAAATGCAAAAAAGAGTTAGATCTGATTTATTTAAGGGACTTAAACAAGGGAGGGGCCTAATCAGGTGAATTTGCTTAAAGGCTGCATCAATCAAACAGTTATGCATGCACTTCAGGGTCCATAGACAGTCACACACTCTGGGTTCCCAGATGGAGAATGGTGGGCTAGCCAGGAACGTTGCAGCTGGTTGGGGCCCTGGGATGGAAGAAAACAACATGCACCACACACACTAATTGTAATCCGGAGCCGGAGGGCTCAGTTCATGAAAAGAAAACAACAAAAAAAATCAGATGACACCCTTTCAGATTAGGCTGTTGTTGCAGGGAGCGACCCTGATGATTACTCACGATACCCAAGACTGGACACAGGCTGGACGAAAATTGAGACTGCAGGTGGTTGATCTGGAGTGCCAGGAGAAGCAGAGCCCACACGATTCGCCAAGGCATCATTCCTGTTCAAGCATGGAGCAGGGGGCTGATCCCCAGGCAGGTCTCTCGTCGATGGCTTTTTCTGTGCAGCAGGTAGTCTGGCAGGGCCAGTGTGGCAAGGCCCAGGCCAAATGGAGACAAATTCGGATAAAGTCCATTTTGGGCTGGATACAGCTTCCAGCAAGCAGAACACAGTTCACACAGTGGGGAACCAAATCACGACCCTCTAACAACTCACAGCACATTTACATGTAAGGAAATTCTACTGTACCAGGCAAACCGCTTTCCAGTCACGATCGCAAAGTCTCTGCACAAACCGGGAATTCAAAAGCAGGTGGAAATCCTGACAGGCAGATAGTATTCAGCAAAATCTTCAGTCTTCTTCAGGTAGATTCTGGTCACAACTCAGTGGCTTACTTCGTTCTCACAAACTAAGATTCAGTCCAACTGATTCTCTTCTCCCTCTCTGGGGCAGCAGGCAAGCATGAAGGCCAAAACTCAGGCCTTTCCACAGAGACTGTATTGAGCTGTTGCTTCTTCAGCTCCCACTTTAGATCTGACTCAATTGCCAGCAAGCCTGGGACTCTCCCCAGAATACAAAAGGTTCGGTTGGCTGGTCTGTCTGTCAGTCACAACAAAGGTTCCCCCTTCAGGTGCAAAAAGGCATCCAAAGCCCAAAATTACAATTCCTACAGATTTTGTCTCCTGGCAGTTCCTGTAGTCTGGCTTCATTTTAGGTCCCACCAGTATTGATTGGTCCAATTCGGCAGTCCAGGACCAAGATAGTAGAGATAAATAAAACAGTCCTTGCTGCAAAGAAGGCAGGTTAGACAAACTACATTATCATTATCGCTCTAAATGATTTTCAGCAAATAGTTACATCTTTCAACAGAGCTCCCTCTCAGATTACTTATGACTGCAATCCGGGCAGCTCTCAAAGAGGCAGTGCACAGAGGCTATACAGGCACTCTCTGGTAATCACATTTAAACTGCTAAAACGCAGGACACCGACCTTCAGTGAGCATTTAGACGGACTCAAGAAAGACTTTTCGGGAACCCCCTTTTGTAGGGGGAGTTACACTTGTAAAGCTTTACTGTTTGGCTGCAATCGTATGCTAAAGTTGGGACTCTGAATAAAATATTTAGCTGGCAGCCATGTTTGCCAGTCTTGTGATGCTGAACAGCCAATCAGAAAGCCAGGATCCGAGGAGCTGCTGTGAAAGCTCCTGGGAAAAGGAGGTGGTGCCAACTTTTGCCACCAAAACAGTCAGCCAATAGGGCATCAAGGAAACCCATTAACTGCCTTTTCTGTGACTGACAGCTGGCATCAGCTAACCAGCAGCTGCCAGGCTTCCCTCATTGTCAGTCCTAACCAATCAAGAGCTTTGTTTTGTTTCTGGAAGCTCATGAGGAGAGACAGTTGAGTTCCAAGTCAGTTGGACTGCAGCTCTGAAGAGAGTTTTTGAATTCAGCCAGTTCGACTGGAGCTCCTCCGGAGGGAGTGGGCTCCTGCCCCTTTCTCCCTGATTTTCAGGGGAGAAATAAAGAATTTTGCCCAAGAATTTCAGTTGAAAAGACTGTCCCGATGTGAGTTTGAATTCAGCCAGTTCAGCTGGAGCCCCTCCTGAGGGAGGGGGAGTTCCTGCCCCCTGCTCCAATATGGTATAGAAAAGAAGACCTGCCTGGAGGTTTGCATAGCCACCAGCCCAGGAGGCACCTGCATTGTCTTCCAATGCATGGATGGAAAAGTTTCAGTTTAAAGTGTGATTTGCCTGGCCAAAGGCAAGAGTAGTGCCTTGGAATTTCCTGAGGGAAGGGAAACTGCCTGGGATGTTTGAAGAAGTCCAGAGGTTTTCTTGGGTGCCTGCACAGCCACTAAATAGCCAAGGGAAGCCTGCCTGATGGTCCTGCTTTGGGGTTTTTGATGCCACATTTAGCCAAGAGGAGTCATCTGATGTTTCCTGCAGAGGGAAAATTAAGTGGGAAGATGGAGTTAGAAGATGCATTCTTTTGTCTTTCGAGTCTGCACCTGAGTGGTGAGATTTTTATTCTTCAAATCAGGTCTGTACCTGAATGTCTGTGCCCACATCTCACTGGGACTGCCTGCCCAGTGAGAGTCCAGAGACTGTGTCCTGTATGCCAAGAGTCATGGCTGCCACTGGCAGTGTGATTGAAAATAATCTCTAGTCGTCTGAAGTGACTAAAAGCTACTTCTAAAATGAAGTGGCCCTTATGATTGCGAAGCGATGAGAGACTGTGATTTTCTAGCATTAGCCACTACTGTCAGAGTCCCAGAAAAAGCATTGCTGCATCACAATGCCATTGATTCCAGCACAGGTGAAGAACCTGACTGTGCTCTGCACCTGGCTTGCTTGGTGGGCTGAAGGGGAAAAGCTGCTAGAGGCTACAAGCACATAGAAAAGCATCAGTTTTCAAGCTGCAAGATGCCTTGCTTCACATCTCAGTTCTCCAAGCTGCAAGATGCCAGCTTCACAGCTCAGCTTCTCAATGATCCGAGTTCAACTAAAGAGTCCTGCTGCTGTTTCAGCTTCCCAGGACTACAGTCCCAGTTCCACCAGAGACTGTCTGCAAAACTGTGAAAACCAGCAGGAATTGCCCTGCACCTGGGGAAGCAAATAGTTTTCTCCACAGTTTGAGTTTGGTCATCGAGTCCAGAATTGCAGTGAATCAGTAAAACGCCATTTCTGCAACTGCATGGTCTGTGGGGTTTGTGGGTTTGCAACTTGTTTTAAAAGTGCACCAATGTCGGCCAACTAACTACATCATTCAGGCCTGCAGCTAGATCCTGGAGTACCCAGATAGGACTTGTAGGGGTAATAATGGTACCAGTTTAGGAGTGAGAAATATCAGATAACCTGTGGGCTAACACCTGCTTTGAGTTGAAATAAAATGTCGGTGGGAGGCGGGCACTAGAAAATGCCTTACCAGCAAAGTGATTTATGCTACCCGAATACCAAACTGAGGTTGATGTTTTAGCTTCTGATCCTTTTACCTAGTCCTAACTCTCCCCCCGTAAATAGATGTGTTTTATCTTGTTTTGGAAAAATCTGTCTCAAGAGTATATTTTTAGCTGGAGTATCTAATTACAAATGTTATTGAAAATGGGATTTTTGGTTTTCAGGTATGCCATGTGTAGGATGACTGCAAGGGGAGGTGGGTGGGTAGATATAGCATCTGGGAGGGTTGTACTGCTAAAACAACATCTGACACACTTTATATTTAACTCTGGGTGGAGGCACTGTGCTATTTACCTAACTTTTGGTAAAGAACCACCTTCTTTCCATCAGAAACCAATCCCAGGCCCCTCAGCCTTGTTTGAGCTTGTCTGAGCTGACAAGGCAGGGGTAGTAGCCCTTTTTAGAACACGGCACCAGGGGTTACATGTATGTATAGCTTTGGAACCATTGGCAGCAGCTATTCGCGGGCACCCAGGTGTGGTGGGCTTTGGGGGAAGGGGCAAGGAGACCTGAAACTTGCTTTCTTTGTGGATGACCTATTATTATACCTCAGGAACCCAGCAGAGGGCCTCCCACATCTTCAAGCTCTACTACAAGAGTATGCCCCCCTCTCAGGCCATAATATCAACTGGTCCAAGAGTAAAATTTCACCCATAGGGAAAAACAGAGATCTTTTGGACAATAACTTACTAGGTGTCCAAGTTGTAAACAAGAGTAAATACTTAGGGGTTCATATTTCCTCTCATGCCACCAAATTGTTCTCCTTGAACTTCAAGGCCCTTCTCACCAAGACTGTGCTGGAATGTGTCAGTTAGGTGGAACTCCCCTTGACCCTCTTAGTAAGGGTTGCAATCCCTTGAGAGACTGTAGGACTGACTTTAACACTTGGTGGTCACCTTCCCCCCCCAAGAAGACTCCTAGTGAATACTGGATATATACTTCTTGACAATCAAGTGGTGAAAGCACTTACTGTCCTTGGCTCTTTAGTCCCCCGTGAGTATTGATGCCTATTTCTTAAATGAGTGAGCAGTGAGAGTGCCCCCTCTGACTTTGGCGTTAATTTTCCCTTTAGGAAATGATGTGGGCATAACTGCAATTTGGTCTCTCTGTGGCCTAGACTCAGACCTTATATTGGTGGCCTTTGAAATTGGTGGGAGATTGGTGAGAGCACTGCTCTGTTTGATTTCCCCAACCTGTGACTCTGTGCTGATTGGGCCTTGGACATTGTTTTTGTTATTTACATAGACTGTCCTGGTTTCATTTGTCCTCTGGATTAAAAAAAACATTCTGGATTCTTCTGTTTGTGTACTTATTTGTTTTAAATTTATTTCACTTAGAGTTGGTTGGGGTGGGTGTGGGTTAGTTAGTGTTTGACAGTGGTTTAAGCGTGAATAGGAAATGATTGTACTATAAGGTATAAATGTGTAGGGATAGGTTTCTGGTATTTATTTTGGTTGTGTTTTATGTTATCTTTTAGGTTGCCATAGGATTTTAGTTTATATTGTTTATATTTTAGATCTAAATAGGGTTTTGATTACTGGCTTAGTGCTGCAAGATGTGTTGGAGCTATAGGCCCTTCCGTACTGATTACGTGGTGCCCTGCTGCATGACCTCTGCCCCTTTACTGATCTCCCTATCCCTGAAGCAGCAGTAAGACACTGCCAGGAGGTTGGTATAACTAGGGAGCATGGATGTTGGTGGCAGTGCGCTGCGGGCACAGTGGAAGTGAACAGGATCAAGGTAGTTAGGAGCAGGAGATACCCTGGGGCTAAATGGAGCCATGAGAGAGGCCCAACATGTTTGGTGTCAATTCCCATTGCTCTCACCGGACCGAGTGGGCAGGTAGCCGGTGGGCCTGCAGTCTCCACCATTTCCCTTTGGGACATGCTGTGCAATGCCATATCGATGAGGAACATTGCAATTATGGTGGACTTGATTTCATCTGTCTTGCATTAATTGCACTAATTTATCCTCTATTGATAATATCCAATATCATACAAAAACTAATTCTGGAGTTTGGACAATAATCCCTTATTCATCACACATGACAAACAACTTTTATACAGATAGAAAGAAGCATCAGATGAAAGGCCACACTACCACATCCTTAAAAGTTTGAAGTTCTGGGACTAAAGGGCAAATAATATGCCAGGTTCCATTGTGGCCAATGCCCACTGGGTAGGTAGGAATCCCCCAAAAAAGGATGGGTTTGTGGCACCTAAGTGAAAGAGAGAAAAAAAAACAGAAACACGTTAAACAAATCACTAAATTTCAAAAAATATGGACAATAATCAGAATGACATTTTCTAAATTTTCATGACTAAATTCTGTTTGTCAACAAAAAACTAGCATCTCCTTCTATGTAGAAAAGGTTTAATATCCCAGTTATTATTTAAACCTTTAGGTTTCACTGTGTCCAATTTAAAAATCCACATGCTTTCTTTCTGCAATAATTTATTCGCTCTATCACCACCCCATGAATTAAATGGTACACAGTCAATACCCTGAAACTTTAAACAATCTGGCTTAGAGTCATGATATTGGAAAAAATGGATACCTACAGGAGTGTCATTCCTGGCATTAATTATTGATCTTACATGTTCCTGTATGCATTGTTTCAGAGGTCTTACTGTCTTTCCTATGTACACAATGTTACATTCACACCAGGGTGCATATACTACATGTGTAGTATCACATGTAATAAGATCACGGATTTCTACAATGGCTCCTGGTCTATCTGGATGTGTAAAGTTATTGCCCTCTAGCCCAAATTTACATATGTTACACCTACTGCAATTGTGGAACCCTTCAGTTCTTTGTGGGAGCCATGTTTGTGTTGTATTTTGCAAATTCATTTTGCTAAGATGTGTATGAACTAATCAGTCGTTGATGTTCTTACCCCTGCGGAATGTCACTCTTGGTTTCGGTCCCACTGCAGTTCCTACATTTTCATCACTTATTAAAATAGGCCAGTTCTTATATATGACATTACCAATTTGTCCTGCAAGGTGAATATATTCAGTAATAAACGTGCACTGTACATCTTGAAGTTCACCCCTAATAATTTGTTTAAAGAGGGAATTCCTCGGAATCTGTGTTACTTTTTCTTTTGCTTTTAATAAAATTGCTCTGTTATACCCTCTCTGTTCGAATCTCTATCAGCTCCTGTGCCTGGGAGTCAAAATTAATCTCCTGGCTACAATTTCTCCTTAGTCTCAACAACTGCCTATAGGGAATTGATGTCTTTAAATTCGGGAGATGCACAGTCATAAAATGCAGAACTGAATTGGTGGCTGTGGACTTTCTATAAGTCTTAGTGTGGACTCTCAAATCCCCATTTTTGGCAATACCAGTAGATAGCTCAAGATCTAAGAAATTAAGTTTATTACTATCCAAATGATAAGTAAATCTTAAATTAAGGTCATTAGTGTTAAGCCAGAGCATGAAGGCTTCTGCATCTGCTGTATTGCCCTCCCAGATGCACAGTACATCGTCAATAAAGCGAACCAAAGGATTCATCACAAAATCCCTCTCCCATTTGCCTAAAAATAAATTAGCATAGCTTGGTGCCATGGCGGCCCCCATGGCTGTACCACATGCTTGTTGGTAAAATTTACCCTCAAATTCAAACACATTATTTTTCAAAATAAATTCCAATGTCTCCAGTATAAATTTTATTGGGATACCTGAGTCCTCTGGTTTATTCCTGAGAAAAGATTCCACTGCTTTCAATCCTTGCTCATGGTTAATGGAGGTGTAGAGCAACTCCTCATCAATCCCTAACCATTTGTAATCTGTATTCCATTCAATATCATTTAGTTTTTCCAATAAATCAGGTGCATCTTTTATGGATGACTTTAATGTAATCACATCAAATTGCAGAAAAAAGTCTATAAATTTCCCCAGAGATGATCAGTCGTCCTGGTGGCTTATCTCTATTTTTGTGAATTTTCTGTAAAATATAAAAACTAGGTATAGTTGGAAATTCTTCCCACATAAATCCATACTCTGTTTCTGTAATGCTACCATTGCTAACAGCCTCAGAGAGAATGGAAGACAATTGTTTTTTCTGTTCTGTTATAGGATTGCTTAATAAACATTTGTAGTACATCTCATTCTCAAGGGGGTCTCTCATGATCTCTCTGTAATGATATATATTCATGATAACAATGTTCCCACCTTTGTCTGATGGTTTGATAACTATGTTTTTATCTTGGGTTAATTCTGCAAGGGTATTTCTTTCCTTTCTAGTGATTTTAAAATTTGAAGCACTAGTTTGAGATTTAATCAGTTCCCTTACTTGTTTGATAACTGTTCTTTCATATGTCTCTATCACCGTGTTGTATGTTTTAGGGCTGAAACTGGATTTTGGTTTAAATAAATTCTTCCTGGCAGCCTGAACAACAAAATTAGCCCCCACCATCACATAACCTTTTTTATTTAACGTTAATTCTTTTCTAGACATGCATCCTTTATCATAGAGTTCTTCTAAAGCAGTTAAATTGCTCAAGTCATTGTTTGTCATTTCAAAGCTGCTCACTCCATACAATCCACTTTCCCTAATCAAGAAAGGCAATTCAGTTCCTTCAGTATTTAAACAAATCTCAGTATTGCCAGTATTTCCCCAATCTCTTGCAGAATCCAATCGATGTCCTCAAACTGTGTATCTGGCATAAACCCCATGTTTGCAAGATCGAGATCCGATGTCTCCCCATTGCTATCTCTTGAGAAGTATAATTTGAGGCGAAGTTTCCTAAAAAATTCACAGAGGTCCAGGATCACTGAAAATTCATAGAGTTTTGGTGTAGGCACAATTTTTAAACCTTTTTTTAATACTTTTTCTTGATCTGTAGTAAGGTTGATGTGGGAGAGATTTAATACCTGTAGGTTGGAGTCTTCTTGCGCTCTCTCAAAGGTCTCTCTATTTGTTTTTCTGCCCCCTCCACAATCTCTCCTTGTTTTTCATTTCCTTTTTCTTTGTCCCTTGTATCCTGTCTCTTCTGAAAAAGGTGACCCGATCTCAAATTTTCAGTAATTGTTTTATGCTGGCTAGATTTATTGAAGTCTTGTTTTTGAAATCTAACTCTCGATCTTCCACAGCTTACAGAATGAGGTTTACTCCATTTTAAAATATCACCTCTTCTGTAGTCGTTGTGATCTCTCTTTAATTTTGTACTCTTTCTATTAATTAATTCTTGTTCATATTTAAGAATCTTCTTTTTTTTGCCAATAACTGTATTTTATTAAAAAGAACATTACAAAACAGTGTGCACATCAAGTTATGGGAAGTTACAAAATCTTCATCAGTAAAACTGGTGCACAGTTAACCAAAATAAAATATCCAAAACAATTAAGAAAAGGAAAAGGATAAAACAACAGACAAACAAAACTCCCCCTACCCCCTTCCCCCCCCAGCTATCCATTAAAATCATAATAGTAATATACAAGGTAGCAAATACATAGAAGCCATAACCATAAACAAGATCTGGACTTAGGTCTAGGGAGGAAATTTATGAGTTTCTACAAAAAAAAAGGGAAAGAGGCCTGGATTGCATCGGGTATAATGGCACCTATAGAAATACCGAAAGTACTAACAGAGAAAAAAGGGAAAAGGAGAAAACAAAAAGACCCAAGAAGAGATAAAGGGAAATCGAGCATGCACGCTCTATTTAGTAACCGTACCTCAGGCATTGACTCAGGCCTCCCCAATATCTATAAAATTTATGCAAAGTATTAACAGATGAATACACTGCCCTTTCTGCGTTTAGGGCATTTAAGAACTCCTCCCACCACTCTTTGAAGGAAGGAGTCCATTCCTCACGCCAGTGGCACAAAATCACTAGTTTAGTGACCAGCGCCACTAGTGCCATCTGAACCCTTTGAATGTTATATGGAATGAGACCATACATCCCGAAGACGCAGATCTCTGGGTTAAAGAACGCTGAAAGGTCATAAAAGGGTCTTAACCCATGTTTGACCACCTCCCACAACTCAATAATTTTGGGGCAGGACCACATCTTATGGTATGTAGTAGCTAAGGAACCATTACAGTTCCCGAAGGCTGGAGAACATTGGCTGTTCCAACGATGTAGTTTGGCTGGGAAAGATAAAAATTATGTAACAGCTTAAACTGGATATCCCTTAATCTATCCTGCTTTATAAGTGCATAAATATCAGTCCAGACTTTCTCCCAAACTTTCTCAGTCCAATCCAGGGACATATGATTTTCCAATAGGGGAATCGGAGATAAGTTAAGATCCATCTTAGTAATAATAAATTGGTAAATTTTGGAAACGGCTTTACCTGATAGGCAAGTTTCACACAGTTTACTCCACAGATTCCCGACTTGATCTGATCTTTTACCCTTACTCAAAAAGGATTTGATGCTACTACAAATTTGGGCCAACCATAACAAGGACTGGGGTTTAACCCCAAACTTTACCGCTAATGTTGAAAGCGGAAGCATGGAGTTGCCCGCATAAAAATCAGAAATCCGAATCTTGGAGGTGGGTGTTGGATAGAATCTACAAATAGATTGGTTACCAATTAAAAAGTTCAGGTTCCTCAGTAGAGGTTGAGAAAAATCATAGCGCGGGCTTATTTTTAGACCGGCATACAGTTGATGAATAGCCTAATATCCCATCCTAGGGGTATTCCTGATTTTCCTGGGTACTTTTGTCCACGGATATACAGAAGGATTCTTAGGTCTAACTTTAAATCTTTGGCTGTGGCCCGTCTAACCCAAGACCCAAGGAGGGAGTTTCAATTTTACCCGTCCACAAAGCAGCGCCCTGGCCACGTGGATTGCTAATAGTATTTAAAAAATCGGGCAATTATTGCCACCAGATTTGCACTGACATAGTTTAGAATAGGCCCTACGTGGAGGTTTATTTTTCCATATAAAGTCAGAGCAATATCTGCATAGATTCTTGAAAAAGATTTTGGGAGGTATATATTTAAATTTAGGAAGGTAGAGGATCTTGGCAGGACCACCATTTTAATTGTGTTAATCCTCCCAGAGAAGGTCAAAGAGAGGTTCGACCATCTCTCCAGGTCTTCCCTGATGGATTTGAGAATGGGTTTAAAATTTAAATGAGCTAACTCTTCCAGATTTTTGGAAATTTGGATACCCAAATAGACTAAGGTCTTGGATTGCCACTGGAGACGTAAGGATGAACACCATCCTTTCTGAAGGAGGGTGGACAAAGGATAGACTGTTGTTTTAGCTAAATTTAATTTATAACCTGAGAAGTCACTAAAAGCCGCAATAAGACTTAGGGCTCTGGGAAGAGACAAGGTTGTATCCCGTATATGTAGTAATAAATCGTCAATGACGCACGACAGTTTGTGTTCCTGTCC
The DNA here is from genome assembly GCA_016271365.2 of Neoceratodus forsteri. Lineage (NCBI taxonomy): Eukaryota > Metazoa > Chordata > Ceratodontiformes > Ceratodontidae > Neoceratodus > Neoceratodus forsteri. The sequence goes on along the minus strand of CM057452.1, from coordinate 979,434,838 downwards.
GTCAATCCTAATACCCTGAATTTGTTGGTGTCCTTGATAGCTCTAATTAGAGGTTCTATATACAAATTGAACAAATAGGACGACAGATGGCAACCCTCAGTGTTCCCTCAGCAACGGAAAGGCTGCAGAAATTAAGTTATTGCACTGAATTCTAGCAGTTGGACACGAGTAGAGAATCTTAATTAGTTGTAGAAATTGTTGGGAATACCAAATTTAGCTAAGGTTTCAAACATAAAGATCCACTCTACCCGATCGAAAGCCTTTTCCGCATCTAATGAAATCAGAGAAGCTTCCATACCTGGGACTGCAGATGCAGGAATTAAGTAAAACAATTTCCTGAAATGGTCAGCCGAGGTGCGACCCTCCATGAAGCCAGCCTGTTCTGGGCTAATCAATTCTTGCCAGACGCGCTTTAGTCTAGAGGCCAATATCTTGGCAAAAATTTTTACATCCAAGTTCAGTAGGGAAATGGGGCCTAAAGTTCCCTACTAAGTCTGTAGCTTTCCCCGGCTTAGGTAACAAAATTATTCTGGCTTCAAAAAGTGATTTATCTTTAACTCCATGCAAAAACCAAAAAGTAAAAAGTTGGTTCAGCAACGGAGCTACTTCAGCTTTGAATAACTTATAAAAGAATGGTGTAAACCCATCCGGACCAGGTGTCTTGTCTACTCTGAGTGAATCAATAGCCGACACTATCTCCTCGTTTAATATAGGGGATGTTAAACTCTGCCTAGAATCCTCTGACAAATGAGGAAGTGATATATCAGCCAGAAACTCTCGCATTTTAGTAAGCACCTGCGGGGAAAGCGGCTGGCTTGAATATAGATCTTTATAAAAATCCACAAAGATCTCCAGAATACCTTTGGGGTCTGTAACCAACTCACTTGAAACAGGGTGCTTTAAGCCCGTCACCCATTTAGCTTCAGATTTTTTGTTTTAATTGCCAAGCCAGCAGCTTCCCAGCTTTGCTGCCCTGACCCAGATATATCGCTTTAGATCTATTAGTTGAATTAGCCACTTTCTCCCTCAGAGCCCCCCCTGATACCACTTCCTCAGTGTGACCAGTTCTTGTTCCTGGTCTTCTGATCTCAGCCTCTCTTGTATATTTTCCAGCTCTTTAATCCTACTTAAACAATTGGACATATTTGATTATATTTCGCCTTACTTACAGAAGCTATTCTAATTAACTCCCTCTCCAAACCACTTTAAGTGCTGCCCATGATTGATCTGTGGCTGTAATTGATCCCAATTTAATTTAATCGACTCTTTCAAAAAGTTGGAATCTACTTAACGTTTGAGTGTCCTTAAAAATATTTTATTTAGAGACCATGAGTAAGATCTCCTAGGAAGAGTGGCAGACCCAGACAACTTTGACTAGAGAATGATCGGATATTACTCTTGGAAGGACAGTGCTTCCGTCACCCTGAAATACATTGCTGGCTCACCAGGAAATAGTCTAACCTAGAATAGGTTTTATGAACCGATGAAAAAAGTATATTCTCGAGTTGTGGGATTGAACAGTCTCCAAGGGTCTACTAGTCCTAGAAATGATACAAGCTCAGCCAGAGCCTGTTGGGCGGGGAAGGTTGTGATCTCCTACAGACTGACCTATCTAGTCTATCAGACTGGACTAGATTCCAGTCACCTCCTAGTATAAGCGGCATCTCCTTGAAGGGAGATAAAATCACTGCCAGGTGGGCAAAAAAGGAAGGGGACTCTATATTAGGTCCATAAATTGATCCCAGCACGAGACACGCCCTTCCAAGTTTACCGGAGACAATAATATATCTACCATTCGGGTCGGCAATTATATCTGAAAGTATAAAGGGAACCCCCCGGGCTATCAAAATTGCCACTCCCCAGCTGGATGAGGAATAACCAGCCCCGAACACTTGGCCTACCCATTTTTTCTTAAAGTGAGAAAGGCAGTCAGAAAGAACATGGGTTTCCTGCAGAAATGCAATTGCCGGATGATATCGGGCTAAGTGATTCAGAATTACATATTTTTTACAGTTATCTTTCCCCCTTTAATATTCCATGAGAGAAGGTTCAAACTAGAGGCCATTTGCTCTACCTTGCCACTTGAACGGTTTTTGGATAGCTATCCCCCCTTGAACAAACCCTTAATAAACCTAACTCGACTAACCCTAACCCCCCAACCCCCCAAAACTAACCCCCTTCCAATAAACATCCTAAGGACCACCCCCCAGGCCCGAAGCCAACTCCTCCTACATTGGTTCATAGTGCACCATAGAGGTAGGGCTCCCCTCCTCGACGACAATAAAGTACTTAACATATCAAAAATATGCATGTGAACCTGCTAAGTCCTAAATCTTGATATAAAATACAAATGCATGCCAAAACCAACAGGTACTAAGACTTCATTATCATAGGATTATATGCCCCCCCAGATAGTTACACTCCTCAGTGGAGCTGAGAATAATCATGGAGGCGCTGACTTGTTACCGCATGATAGGTTATAGAGCCTCGTGATTAGCAGCACCTATTCCCATTAGGCACCCTCAAAGGAAGAACAGGGTAGAAGCCGGTTAAGAAAGAGCCCCGGTTACCTGTATGAACACCCCCATGCTGCTCCAACTCCCATAAACAAAATTAGGCAACGAGGTGATACCCAGGCTGAGGGAATTATACTATGGGGAAATGGGCACATATTATAGATATGCTCCAAACAAAAGGGGGAGGGGGGGAAGAGGAGCAATGCCCTATTCTGTGCGAGACCCACTTGGCATAAACAAACACCTATTCATATAACTACCATTGCCATAATGTGTAACAAAGAAATATTACACAAAACCCCTCAGCCCTCCCACCCTTTGAGCTAATTCAACAAATTGCTGCCCAACTCCTCACAACAATAACATTATCTATGTAAATTCCATTAGCTGGAGCAGGACATAGGATAAAATATAGACGACCAGCTCCCTCTGCTGGACATAAAGGAAATTAATGATCATCCTCTGATCTGAATCACAAAATTAACTAATAGCAACGAAGCATATAACCCAAAATGCTCGAGTTTTCGGTAGTCCAAATGTTAGTCAAGTCCCAAAAACAACAGTCTGCAGCCAAACTAATAAACTCCAAAGAAGGATTAAGTATAACTCCTAAGGCTGTCCATTTAAATTGCTCTCTTTGGGCCTCATAGCCCCTGAAGGTCAGCACAGTCCACACCGCGACTTAGCCTTTAGGAAACAGATCAGGAAGCAACACTTGTAAGGAGGTCAAAGCATCTTCTGCTGATTCATAGCGCTTTGTCCCTTCTTTAGTGGTGATCTCCAATTTAGCTGGGTACAGCATGCGGTGGCAAATCCCCGCCTCCCAAAACTTTGATGTGATGGGTCGGAAAGAGGCCCTGGCTTGCCTCATCTTCCAAGTCAGATCGGGTACCAAACGTAGCCTCCTGCCCTCCCAGTGAAAGGAGGATAGCTTCCTTATTTCTCTCAGAATGTACTCCCTGTCCAGATAATTCAAAAGCTTAAAAATTATTGGTCTTGGCGGCTCTGTAGGGGGAGGTTTAGCTCTCAGGGCACGGTGCCCCCTCTCGATTACATATTCCGGCCCGTTTGGCAAGGGTCCAGCTGATTTCTTTAGCAATTTTTGCAAAAAAAGAAGCATGTTCGATCCCTCCTCCCCCTCTGGCAGTCCCAGCAAGACTAAATTGTTTCGCCTGCTTCTACCTTCTAAATCATCAAGCCGGTCCTCCAACTTCACCACCATTTTTTTGCATTCACTGATAGTAGGCCTTGTTTTCTCCAGTAGATGCCCGATCGAGGAAATTCATGCTTCAGTGTCCGTCACCCGACGGGCTAACTGGGTCAGGGCGGGTTTGAACTCCGCTACATCATCGACCAGCTTGAATAGGGCTTCTTTGATAACCGACAGATCGCTGTAAATTTTGCTTGGTGTGACTTCATCCTCGGCGATCTGCGGTGACGAACTACGGCGCGGCCATTTAGCTTCAAGTTCTTGTTCGTCCGCTTGCATTGCTTAATGCCAGCCGGCTTACCAGATCGTTTTGGGACTTGTTCAGGTACTTGTTCAGACAGTGTGGGTTTAAAAAGAATAGGTTGAAACCCCAAAATTGCAGCAGATTCACTGGTTGGGAGCGGGAGCCCAGAACAGCTACAGCTACTCCTCCATTAGCGTCACGTAACCCCCCCAAGAATCTTCTTTTTTAGTTGTTCATTAAAATCAAAATATTTCTCAGAAGCCTTTAATTTAATAGTACCCTCTTTCGCCTGATTTAATTCAGTGGTCAGGTCTTTAAATTTATTAAATCATCCCATAACAGGAGCTCAATAAACACTTTTGAGCACTCACATGCAGCTTTGATCCAGTCATCTTTAAACTGAAAATTCTCCAAGCTGCAAGAGGGTGTAATATTAATGCATAAACCCCTCGGAGCCTGACCTCGATTCAAGTATTCATCAAGTGTGCTTATATTATAGAATAGTTCTAATTCCTTTATAAGCAATTTTTCTAAATTAATAAAGGCTTCTTTAATGTCCTTTTTAACACCAGTATCTGAACTTGCTGTATTGTTTAACTTACTGTGTAACCTTCTCCGAAGAGTTTCCAGGGTATCAGGATTAGTTTCTTCCCAATTGTAATCAGTGATATTTGGACCTGTTGATGCAGTTGCTGAGTGTGTAAAAGACATATTTGGCAAGCACAAGTCCCTAAGATATAATTCCATGCCTTAGATTACAAAAAGACATTTTGCTTTCGTTCACAGTATTCCAACCAACCTGACACTGACCCCTCAGCAAGTAAAAGCTGCAGTGGAAATAGCACCTTCCAAACAAACAACCAGAGCTCCTCTGCATTGAAACAACATGGTTGTCTGCATGCACCACAAAAGAGGTGGCTAACCTCCACAAAATAAAGCAGTCCAAAAGTATGTGGTGCGCAAGGAATACAAGACGCAGTATTGCTTTTAAGCAAACATTTACTGTAAAGTGTTATCAAAAGTAGACAACAAAAAGCGTGATGAGTGGTTACCCCTAGCGCCTTGACTACACAGGTCTTCAAGGGGGTGAAACACTCAGGTGAAACTCTACCTAATAAATCAATTAGTGCTTACGTCATAGTATCAAAATAAATACTGTCTCTCTTCAGGATCCAATTTCAATTCAGAAAAGGCAATGTATATAATAGTGTCAGTGGAATAATTACTTCTTACTAAGATATCATGAATTATTGCTCACTTATACAGAAGTCTTTTATGAAATCACTAATTTAAGCCACATATCACTGTTATAAAACTATACTATATGCATCTAAATGGTGAAAGCAGTTTTTAAATTATATAATTAAAATTACTGATATCAAAACTTCAGAGGTTTCAAAATTTATCTAACACTAATTTATCCTCTATTAATAATATCCAATATCATACAAAAATTCATTCTGGAGTCTGGACAATAATCCCTTATTCATCACACATAACAAACAACTTTTACACAGATAGAAAGAAGCATCAGAGGAAAGAGAGAAAGGCCACACTACCACATCCTTAAAAGTTCGAAGTCCTGGGACTAACGGGCAGATAATATGCCAAGTTCCATTGCAGCTAATGCCCACCGGGTAGGTAGGAACCCCCCAAAAATATGGGTTTGTGGCACCTAAGAGAAAGAGAAAAAAACAGAAACATTAAACAAATCACTAAATATCAAAAAATATGTACAATAATCAGAATGACATTTTCTAAATTATCATGATTAAATTGTTGAGACTAAGGAGAAATTGTGGCCAGGAGATTGATTTTGACTCCCAGGCTCAGGAGCTGATAGAGAGATTCGAACAGAGAGGGTATAACAGAGCAATTTTATTAAAAGCAAAAGAAAAAGTAACACAGATTCCAGGAATTCCCTCTTTAAACAAATTATTAGGGATGAATTTCAAGATGTACAGTGCATGTTTATAACTGAATATTATCACCTTGCAGGACAAATTGGTAATGTCATATATAAGAACTGGTCTATTTTAACAAGTGACGAAAATGTAGGAACTGCTGTGGGACCGAAACCAAGAGTGACATTCCGCAGGGGTAAGAACATGAAAGACAGATTAGTTCATACACGTCTTAGCAAAATTAATTTGCAAAATACAACATAAACGTGGCTCCCACAAAGAATTGAAGGGTTCCACAAATGCAGAAGGTGTAACATATGTAAATTTGGGCTAGAGGGCAATAACTTTACACATCCAGATAGACCAGGAGCTGTTGTAGAAATCCAAGATCTTATTACATGTGATACTACACATGTAGTATATGCACTCTGGTGTGAATGTAACATTGTGCACAGAAAAGACAGTAAGACATCTGAAACAACGCATACAGGAACATGTAAGATCAATAATCAATGCTAGGAATGACACTCCTGTAGGTATCCATTTTTCCAATATCATGACTCTAAGCCTGATTGTTTAAGGTTTCAGGGTATTAACTGTGTACCATTTAATTCATGGGATGGTGATAGAGCGAATAAATTATTGCAGAAAGAAAGCATGTGGATTTTTAAATTGGACACAGTGAAACCTAAAGGTTTAATAATAACTGGGATATTAAACCTTTTTCTACATAGAAGGAGATGCTAGATTTTTGTTGGCAAACAGAATTTAATCATGAAAATTTAGAAAATGTCATTCTGATTATTGTCCATATTTTTTGATATTTAGTGATTTGTTTAACATGTTTCTGTTTTTTTTTTCTCTCTTTCACTTAGGTGCCACAAACCCATCCCTTTTTTTGGGGTTCCTACCTACCCGGTGGACATTGGCCACAATGGAACCTGGCATATTATCTGCCCGTTAGTCCCAGGACTTCGAACTTTTAAGGATGTGGTAGTGTGGCCTTTCTCTCTTTCCTCTGATGCTTCTTTCTATCTGTATAAAAGTTGTTTGTTATGTGTGACGAATAAGGGATTATTGTCCAGACTCCAGAATGAATTTTTGTATGATATTGGATATTACTAATAGAGGATAAATTAGTGTTAGATAAATTTTGAAACCTCTGAAGTTTTGATATCAGTAATTTTAATTATATAATTTAAAAACTGCTTTCACCATTTAGATGCAAATAGTATAGTTTTATAACAGTGATATATGGCTTAAATTAGTGATTTTGTAAAAGACTTCTGTATAAATGAGCAATAATTAATGCTATCTTAGCAAGAAGTAATTATTCCACTGACACTATTACATACATTGCCTTTTCTGAATTGAAATTGGATTCTGAAGTGAGACAGTATTTATTTTAATACTATGACGTAAGCACTAATTGATTTATTAGGTAGAGTTACATCTGAGTGTTTCATCCCCTTGAAGACTTGTGTAGTCGAGGCACTAGGGGTAACCACTCATCACGTTTTTGCTTGTCTACTTTTGTGTAACACTTTGGCAGTAAAATGTTTGCTTAAAAGCAATACTGTGTCTTGCATTCCTTGTGCACCACATACTTTTGGACTCCTTAATGAAATTAGACGCTGAGGTGTGCAGGCTCAGGGATGAACCGGACAGGTGGATGAAGGGCATGAATGCAGGGGTTGAGAGGCATTTATAAAGACAGATGGTGAAGAGGGTGTCTGCAAATACAGGAACAGGGGGGTGGGGGGTCAGCTGGAACTGTGGAAGGTCAAGTCAGGTTTGAGGATAGTAAAGGGGAGGGGGGTTGAGCCTGGACAGGGAGGAGGGTGAAAAGTGGCAGAGAGTGGGGGCTGCTGGTAGTGGAAAAGGGATTCCAAGGACCCAGGCAAGGGAGCTCAACTCACCAGAAGAGGATGCTAGAAGGCAGCATGCTGGGAGGATTCCGGTCTTCAATAGGTACTTGCCACTGGCGGACACTATGGCGGAAGAGGTCTCAGAAGAAGCAGGGGGAGCAGTAAGCGGGGGATGGAAGGAGAAGGCTGGCAAAAGTATGGGGGAATGGGGGAGGGGTATCAGGACTAACAGAGTCGCAAGAGGAAATAGGGGAAGTGTAGCTGAGAGTGGGGTGGACATGGTAAGGGAACAAGAGGGGAAAGAGATGAGGAAGGATGGAACTCAAACTCAGGGGGCAAGGGGCCAGCAGGAAGTCTGCATGGGGGAGCAAAGGAAACAGGACGATGGGAAGAAAGAAGTGAGGGAACATGAAGGTCACAAGGAGACACAGGGTGGCACTGGACTAGATGATCACAACGCAAAGGAGTTGGAAGAGGCTACCTATTTTCGAGGCTATCTAGTAAATCACTGGCGTGGATAGGCATATAGAGGAGCAAGGGATAGGAGTGCTATGGGCAAAAGTGATTGAGGTAGCGGTAGAAGTCAACAGGAAAGGTGAGGGAGAAGCTACTGAGGTTGAGGGGGTTAGGGATCAAGGCAAGGTTTTGGGAGGAGGGGCAACAAGGGATGGGAAGGTAGAACAGACACCGGCACCTAGGTGATCCTGAAGAAAAAAGGGGGCAAGGTGCTACTGATTGGTGATTCTATCATAAAGGATATTAAATGGGGGGCAGAAATAGTGCAATTTGAGTGGAGTGCATGCCAGGGATGACGGCACTGGAGGTAATCCACCCTATTTCCTCATGGGGCAAGGAACAGGATAGGGAAATCACATCTGGTGTTCCACTTGGGAACAAATGACCTAGAAGGTAACAGTCTCCTGGAGGTACAGGCAAGATTAAAGGCCCTGGCTAGATTTTGCAGTGGTCTATACTTCAAATCTTTAGCCTTTTTAGAGGTTTTGCAAGTACCCAAAGATAGTACAGAGCGAAAACAAAGGATAAAGGAGTTAAATAGTTGGCTAGCGAGATGGTGTAAGCAGATGGGGTATGGGCTGGTAGGGGACTGGCGGGCAACTTGAGATGATGAGAACCTCTTTGCCCCGACAGGCTACACCTCAACAAAGAGGGTGCGGCTGTACTGAAATGCAGGCTAGGGGAGTTCTTTGAAAGAGCATTTAATTTAAACTAAATGGGGGGCTGGGAATAAAACCACACCATACTACAGCTAAGATGGGAGGCCCTAGCCCCCCGGGAAGGGATGTAGAGTTAGGGTCTAGCATGCCCTTGGGGAGAGCAGAGGTGGGGGAACGATGGTGGAGGGGTTTGGTGGTTAATGCTAGGAGCCTGGCAAATAAGATGGAGGAATTGATAGCCATCATTTTGCAAGACAGACTGGACACAATTGGGATCACAGAAACTTGGTGGATGGAATATCATACATGTGAGACAGCTATTCCTGGCTTCAGATTGTTCAGGAAGGACAGGAGAGACAAGAAGGGGGTTGGCCAAATACATCAGGGAAGACATAAAGGTTATGGAGGGGTAGGAGAGAATGGGGAAACTGAACTCCTTTGGGTGACACTGGGCAGAAAGACAGGGGAATCCTTGAGACTAGGAGTTGTTTACAGACCACCTGCACAAGGGAAAGAACAGGACAGGGTGATGTCACAAGGATAGCTTTCAAGGGAGAAACACTTCTGATGGGGGATCTAAACCTCCCAGACATAGACTGGACCAACTCAGATGTGGCTTCGGCCAGAAGCAGGGGGTTTGTGGAAGCACTGCAGGGGGTGTTCCTTCAACAGTTGGTCAGAGATCCAACTAGGGGAAACAACCTGCTGGACATGGTCTTAATGAATGGGGAGAATGTGGAGGAGGTGATGGTGGGGAAGAGGCTGGGAAACAGCGACCATAGGACTGTCAGGTTCAAGGTGAGAGCAGAGAGGGAGGTGAGCTGAACCAACACAAGGGTGCTGGACTTTAGGAGCACAGACTTTGACAAGATGAGAAGGATAGTGAGGGAGGCGATAGAAGGCATGGGAAAAATAAACAACATGGAAGAGTTATGGGGAGCTATTAGAGACCGGGTGATGGAGGCCACACAAATGTGTGTTCGGAGGGTTAGAAAGGGAACAAGAAGCAGGAGCCCATGCTGGTTCAATAGGATGTGGCGAGGGTGGTCAGGGCAGGAGGAGGGCATTCAGAGAATACAAGAAAACACAGAAGGAATAGGGCAGGGAGGCTTATAAGGAAATGAGGAGGCTACCAGGGAAGATAATTAGGAGGGCTAAGGCCGACACGGAGGAAAGGATTGCAAAACAGGCCAAGAGAGGTAACAAGACATTTTTTAGATATTTGGGAGATAGGAGGAAGACTGGCCAAAGGATCACAAGGCTGTGGGGGGGAGAGGAGCTATTAGAGTAGTACTGGGATAAAGCAGAATAACTAAATAGGTACTTTTGCTTGGTATTAATGAAGGAGAGGGAGGGCAGGGGACCAGAGTTAAGGAGGAAGGGGAGCACAGGGGTGAATACCAGACCCTTCAGCACAGAGAGAGTTAGGGAGAAAATAGGTAGGTTGAAGGTGGACAAGGCCATAGGGCCAGATGGCCTGCATCTGAGATTGATCCGGGAACTGAGAGAGGAGTTGGCTGCCCCACTAGCGAGGCTGTTCAACCTGCCTCTGGATTCCGGAAGGGTGCTGAAGGACTGGAGGAGGATGACCATAGTACCGATACACAAGGAGGGGAAGCAGGGAGTTGAAGGAGAACTACCACCCGGTCAGCCTTGCCACAGTAGTGGGGAAGGTCATGGAGGCGTTCATAAGGGAAAGGGTGATGGAATATCTGAAGGTAAATGGGCTGCTGGCTGACAGACAGCATGGGTTCAGAAAAGGGAAGTCATGCCAGTCCAATCTAATTGACTTCTTTAACTGGGTGACACAGGCAATCAACCAGGGGGGAGTGGTGGATATGGTCTATCTGGATTTCTGCAAGGCCTTCGATACCATATCCCACAGAAGGCTGGTCAACAAGCTGGAAAGTATGGGGTTGGGGGACAAAATGGCTAGATGGTAGAAAACTGCTTGGCAGACAAGCACTGCAGGACAAGGCAGGTGACGAGCATGGTACCCCAGGGGCCAGTGCTGGGACCACTCTTTTTCAATATCTACATAAGCAATATAGCGGTCGGACTGAAGGGTTGTGTGGCCCTTTTTGCAGATTATACGAAACTCTGCAATAGGGTTGACTCTGCAGGGGGTGTTGAACACATGAGACATGACCTGAGGACACTGGAGGGGTGGGTGGAGACCTGGCAACTAAAATTCAATATCAAAAAGTGTGCAGTTATGTACCTGGGCAGAGAAACCTGAGGGCAGGATACACACTTGGGGGGGACGAAGTTAGGGTTACGGAGCAAGAGAGAGATCTGGGGATAGCAGTCTCCAGTGACCTCATGGTGGGGAAGCAGTGTACCAGGATGGTAGGGAGGGCATATGGGATGGTGGCAAGTATAGGCAAGGGAATCACTAGCAGAAGGAGGAAGGTCCTGATGCCCCCTGTACCAAGCCATGGTGAGACCGCACCTCAAGTACGGAGTCCAGTTTTATAGGTCACACCTGCGCAAAGACATAGAGGTGACTGAAAGGGTTCAGAGAAGAGCAACCAAGATGGTGTAAGGGATGAAGGGCAAACCATTCAAACAGAGATGTAGGGAACTGGGGCTCTACACATTAGAGACTAGAAAGGAGAGAAGAGACACGATAGAGACCTTTAAATACATCAAATGGATCAACAAAGTGGACCTGGGGTGATTATTTCACAAGGAAGAAGGCACCATAACAAGGGGGCATGGTCTGAGACTACAGGGGGGAAACTACAGGGGGCAACATGAGAGGACAATTCTTCAATGAGATGGTGATGGAGGCCTGGAAAAGGCTTCCAGAGGAGGTGGTGGGGTCCAAGACTGTTTTGGGTTTTAAGAGAGCATGGGACAGGCACATGGGATTACAGGAAGGTGAAGTGAATGCTTTAAGAGGGGGGAGGAAAGATTAGTGGGGGGCTAAGGAGCAGACTAGATGGGCCAAGAGGTCCTTTTCTGCTGTCAAGTTCTATGATTCTATGAATAATCTAAAAGTGACCAAACAGTATAACAAGGCTGTGGGGCGAGCCAGTGGGATGTTAGGCTGCATAGGAAGGGGTATCACTAGCAGAAGAAGGGAGGTGGTGATGCCATTGTACAAAACGCTAGTGAGGCCTCATCTAGAATACAGTGTTCAGTTCTGGAAACCACATCTTCACAAGGACATAGGCAGAGTAGAGGCAGTCCAGAGAAGGGTGACAAAGGTGGTGTAGGGCTTGCATCAGAAAACACATGAGGACAGATTAAAAGACCTCAATATGTATACTCAAACAGAGGAGGGAACAGGGGGATATGATAGAGACCTTCAACTATCTTAAAGGCTTGAACAAAGCACAGGTGGGTGACATCTTTCATTACAAGAGTTGTACAAGGACGAGGGGAAACAGTATGAGATTGGAGGGGGCAGGAAATGGGGAAATGAGAGGAAGTTTTTCTTCACAGAGAGGGTGGTAGATGCTTAGAATAGCCTACCCCAGCAGGTGGTGGGTGCTAACATGGTGAGGGATTCAAACATCTATGGGATAGACATAAGGGAACACTAGATGGGGGAGGAGAGGGAGGCTACAGCCAAAGACCAGAGTAGGGTCAGCAGCCACTGAGGCAGGCAGGGAATACAGGCAGACTAAGAGGGCCCAGTGGTCCTTATCTGCCATCAAATGCTATGTTACTATGTTAATTGTAGACCTGACTCATGGAGCTCAATAACACTGAGCAAGTACAGTGCCTAAAAAAAAAGTTAAAATTTGTAAGTCAAGTTTGTACCGTGTACTAAGTCAGCAGTCAATCTGAGGCCTGAATTAGAGCAGCACCTCACCTCAGCAAAGTGCAGGGTACAGTGTATGGGGAATAATAAATAAAATATAAAAAAGTGCTTGAAATTGTATAGCAGATACCCAATATAACAGAAAAAAAGGTTCTGCACAGACTAGTCTGTTATAAGCAGGTTCCACTGTATGATATCACACTACCTTCAGCATGTGGTACATTCCTTTCACCTGGGGTGGAAGTTAGGTTTGGACATGAGTCTATTGTCTCCTGCATGATACCGCATCAACTACCCTCGGTTCGTGGTACATTCCTCTCACCTGGTGAAGAAGGTAGATTTGAATGTGAGTCAAGATTTCCTTCAAGGTACTACATCACACCACCTCCAGCATGTGATACATTCCTCTCATCTGGTGTAAAAGTTGGATTTGGAGGACAGCCAAGGTCTCCTTCCTGGTACGACATCAGATTACCCTTACCATGTGGTACATTCCTCTCAGCTGATGTAGAAGTTAGGTTTGGATGTGAGCCAAGGTTTTCTGCATGGTACTACATCAAACTACCCTCAACATGTGGTACATTCCTCTCTCTTGATGTAGAAGTTAGGTTTGGATGTAAGGCCAGGTTTTCTGCATGATACTATATCACACTACCCTCTCCACATGGTACATTCTTCACACCTGGTGTAGAAGTCAGTTCTTGATACCAGTCCTGGTCTCCTGCATGGTACCACATAACATCAGACTCAGCAGGTGGTACATTTCTCTCACCTGGTGTTGAAGTTAGGCTTGAACATGTGTCAAGGTCTCCTTCATAATACCACATCACACTACCTTCAGCATGGCCTAGAAGGTTGTTTTGAACGTTGAGTCCAGATCTCCCACATGGTGCCATATCACACTGCCTCAGCACATGGTTAGTGACCAGCAAAGTTGCTTAATTCACTTTGCAAATAAAGTCATGATTTTCAGCCACTTTGCTTCACCAATGATCCAATTTGTGTACTTAGTTTCCCAGGGAATTACCCAAACTGCATGGTGAAATTTTTCAAATTGCTGATCTGCGGGCAAATTAGGCAATTTTGACAGTTCTGCTGAACAAATTTGGGCAATTCACCAGTGAAAAATTTGCGAATTGTGGTCCTTGTGGTCCATAAATTGCAAAATAATACCTCTCCACCTATTGTGATGTAATTTCACCCCCTTCCACCTGTCAAGCACTTTAATGTATCATGAGCCCCCTCCTATCCCCCCAATACCACCCCCACGTCCCTGGCAAATTTCACTGTAATAATAGACTAGTAATAATAGTCAGTAATGGTATAGAGTGTATATAATACATTTGTCTCCAACTTCATATCTTAATTTTTTGTGTAAATATAGACCCTTCCCCCATCCACGTGGCAAACACGTCCCTTGCCTCCCCCAGCTGACCAGATCCAATTGACATATTAGAAGACACCCCCCCATCCAACCCCCTTCTGGCCCCCGCCACCCTCATCCCTCCACCATCTCCCAGAAAAGTCATCTCTAATTGACCTGTAATAAAGAAAACAGTTCCCAAATGCAGAGCGTGTGCTCTGTTCGGCACCCATCTCCATAATGGAGCTAGCCTGGCACATGAATGAATGGTGACGTCTTTGATCCTAGTAAAACCTGATTGGGATTTTCAGTCAATCAGGTTTTACTAGGAGCCAAGATGTCACCATTCATTCATGTACCAACCTAGCACCATTAACAAAATGGACACTGAACAGAAGCCGGGGCTATGCACTGGGGAACGAGGGACTGGGGGGGTTGTGAGTGGAGAGTCTTCTGTTATGTCAATTGAGCCTGGCTGGGTGGGGAGGGAGAGGCAGGGGGAGTGTTTTGGCACATGGGGAGAGTATATACAGTATTTACAACAACTTATGACACAATCCTATAAAGCTGTGGAAAACTGTATTATAATAACATATACAAAAATAATGCACTTTGTTCTGCTCGTGCTGGCTAACTGATGGACTGGAACCCTGAGCTGCCTTTCTCCTTTTTAGGGCAGCAGTGGTGCAGTGTTGGGTAAGTTACTTTTTCTATTACCTTCTATTACATTTGGAAACTTGTTCCAGAAAGCTCTGTGCAGTCGCTAGCAAGGATGGAGAAGTACTAGACAAAGTAATACACCTCACAATTATAGTTACTTATTTCTTTTTATACAAAAACAATACAAAACTAATAATTATAACAGATTACATTTTTTGAAAGTAATAGGTTAGTTACTAGTTACTTTCAAATAAAAGTAATCAGTTACAGTTAAACATAGAATTTGATGGCAGATAAGGACCTCTTGGCCCACCCAGTCTGCCCATTTTTCTACCTAATGGATAAGTTGCAGATCCTAGCTAACCAACAGCCTGCTTCTTCGACCTCCACCCCCTAGAATTGCCTTATGACTGTCCTATGCATTCTTGAATTCCACCACTGTTTTTGATTCCACAACCTCCTCAGGAAGGCTGTTCCAAGCATCCACAACCCTCTCCGTGAAAAAATACTTCCTCACATTACCTCTGAGCCGTCCCCCCTCTAACTTCATATTGTGCCCCCTTGTTCTTGCACACCTCTTTTTCCGAAAGATGCTACCCTCTTGGACTTTGTTGATTCCCTTGATGTGTTTGAAAGTTTCTATCATGTCCCTCCTCTCCTCGAGGCTATACGTTACGTATTTCTTTTGTATGAAAAGACATAAGTAATTGTAACTGTAAGGTGTATTACTTTTTCTAGTACTTCTCCATTCTTGCTAGTGACTGCTCAGAGCTTTCTGGCACAAGTTTCCAAATGTAATAGAAAGTAATAGAAAAAGTAACTGACCCAACACTGGCAGTGGGCAGAGCCCTGCAGTCCTTTTATGATCACTGAGAAAAATGACTCTGTATTCCTTCTGAACCAACAACACGCTGGAGTGTGAAAAAAAGGTGAGTCTGCTTAGAAACACTCCGCGCTGGCACTATCTTTTTTTTTAACTTTCGGCACTGACTTGAATGAAAAGCACAAACATGCTATCTCTTTCTCCCACTCTCTGCGCCTTTGCAACATGATGTAAGCTCATCACTCTTCCTCTGCCCTTTTACTTCATGGTGTGTGGAGAGAGAGGAGGGAGGAGAGAGAGAGAGCGAGGAGGGAGGGAGGGGGGAGAGAGAGAGAGAGCAAGGGAGGGAGGAGAGAGAGAGAGAGAGAGAGAGAGAGAGAGAGAACCATAAACTTTGAAAAAAAATAAAGATTGTGCCTTTTCCATGTAAGTTTCAGCAATTCTCTCATCACTTCTCCCATATTGTTATAGTGTCTTTTTCTTTACTTTCTTAGGTATTTTTAAAGCTGCTTTTAGGGGCTAAGGAACTCATACCATTTTGTTTGGCACTTTACCTTTACAGTATAGTATGGAGGAAGGGGGGAGAGAGAGTGAGCGGGTTGAGAGAGAGAGAGAGAGAGAGAGAGAGACCGCCTTCATTTTTGTCAATTTCAATCAGCCTCTCTCTATCTCTCTCTCCTCGCTTCTGACTTGTGCACAGCAGCGTTTATGTAAATTTCCCTGATCTCAGTACACATTTTTCACATGGTGTCACAGAATCTGAAAGGGAGAGAGAGAGTGCAACAGTGTACATCTTTCATTCTTAGGTTTACCTGACTGACCTTGCAGTTTTTAAGGGCTTTTAAGCCCAGCAAAAAGAAAGGCTAGACAACCACAATTTTTTTTTAATTTTTTGATACTGTCATCTACCGAGCCAGGCCAACACCACATGATCTGGGCCCTCTCCTACAAGGGGACCTTAACACACTTGAGGCCTAGCTCTCATCTAACAGAATGATCCTCAGCGCAGCAAAAACTAAAGCCTTGCTGTTTGGTTCTAGATCCCTGGGCCAGGATCAGACCAATTTCCTAAAACTTACTACCTTTGGGGATAAACGAATTGACGTAGTTGACAACATAAAATACTTAAGGCTAACTATTGACCAGGGTCTCACCTTTAAGCCCCACGTTGACCAGGTAACAAGGTCTATCCATGTCAAACTTGGAACCATGTACAGGCTAGAAAACCAACTTATCCCAGAGGCTAGATGAGCAATTACCTCCAATGTCCTCCTACCCACACTAACCTATGCTGTCCCGGTACTCCAGGGCATGGCAAAGGGCGAGGTTAGCAGGCTTCAGGTCATGTACAACAAGGTGGTGAGGTTTGCGACAATGTGTCAACCAAGAAGCCACCCCTGCATCGCACTAGCCCAGCTGCAATGGCCTTCTTTCGAGGCTTGTCTACAGCATCCTCTGCTCTGCCTTGCATACATATTGCAGAACCCCGGCGGCCCCACCAAGCCTAACAGGAATAATCATGGTTAAGCCCAACCCTCGAATGCTCAGGAACTCAGGTCGGTCCCTACTGGCAATCCCCAGAATCAAGACACACAAGGGAGGCAATTCCTTCTCTCTCTCTCACAGCCCCTAAACTGTGGAACACTTTCCCACCCCTAGTACAGGAAGCCCCCTCAATACCAATCTTTCGCACTAGGCTTAAGTCCCATTTGCTCGGGGCAAGCTCATCTCATTGTGAGGGTATAGGATAATCATCCACGATCCACAACACCCATTCCCCCCTTCTCACAAAACACAACATTAAATTGTTACTTAAATCTTTCAAGTGTTGCACTTATGGTCTACAAATTGAATAACTGCACGTACTGTTATTCCTCATTATCTTGTCTACCCCCTCGTAACCCTGTATCACCTGACTGTATTTATTGTATTGCTTCTGGATCACCTGATTGTATGTATTGTATTGCTTCTGTTCCCCGGGTCGCCCCTGAAAAAGGGACCTTCGGGGCCCAGTGGGTCATCCCGGTCATCGAAATTCAATAAATAATAAATAAATAAAGCTCTGAAATGGAGAAGCTGCTTGTCAGAGAACCTTGGTTCAGTGGGACAGCTGATGTAACCCTTTCACTCCAAATATTGAACCATCTGCCTCCCTCAGTTTGGGACTCACATGAATCGTACATCAGATCAAGGCTCTGGCTTAATTATTTGCCTTTACCCCTGGGACATGGTTTTATTTTCATCAGCCTGCTTCTAGAACATGGCAAAAAAAAATATTTTATCGGTAGTTTGTGAAAACAGCAATAAGAGCTTGGTGAGGGTGGGAGGATGCATTTTAGTGCAATGACGGCACATGCGTAGACCAGTCTGAGCTATATGATGCCCAAGTGTCACAAGCATCCAGAATCAGAGATCATCCAAATACTGTACCACCTGCTGAAAGTTATTTTCTAGTTATATGATACAAAAAATGTGATGGCAATCCTGTGCAAAAATAATTTAAACTTCTTTACTGTTGAATACCGGTGTTAAAGAGATGCTGGGTATCCTCTTAGGAGCAAATGCAATATGCTCTGCTAATCACCTCTGTGATTAAAAAAAAAAAAAAAGAAACTGAAAAAAAAAAAAGACCTGGCAGCATCGCTTTTGATCTCAGATTTTAGTTTTACCTAAAATGTGAGAAATAATAAAGGGGAATTTAGAACCACACTTCTTTTTCTGGGAACCCATTAGTATGTGGTATTGCAATGCCATCATCATAGAACAGCATTAGAGGTGTGACAGCACCCTAGGCAAAGTACCGCACCCAAATGTTACTTACTGGATGAAAGAGAAGTGCATGAATAAAACATAAGGAGGAAAATACCATTCTTATGCTAATGCTGATGTTTTCATTAGGGGAATCATGCACTACACATAACAAGGCTGACATTTATTTTTTCCTTTTATACTACCCTCAATTTTCCTTGATCCATCCCACGTTTTCATCCCACCTATTTACTTCTTGTTGATGTAATTCCACCTGTTACAAACCGTGATACCTGTCTGACTTTTTTTTTTCCTTTTCTCCTATGTTTATTATGTAAGTTCCAATATGGTGTTCAGCAATGTACTAACTTAACAAATTGTTGTTCTTTGTAAACACTTATACAGTATCTGAGAAGCCTGCTGATGTACATTTCTTTACTGTTATTCTTTCTAAATACCTTTCTCCAACATCTGAGAAGCCACCTGATATACTGTACGGCTCTTGTATATATTCTGCCTTGTTTATTTTGTTCATGTTTGTATATATTTTAGTTTGCTTATATTGGGCCCTGTGTACCAGTGGAGAGGTTGCCTACACGCTGCATATCTGAGGTGCGTAGGCAACCTTAAGTGTGAATGCCCTGCAGCGGGGGTCCCGCAGACCCACGACAGCATTCACCAAGGTCACGCAAGGCATTTATGCACCTGCAGCCCAAGCCACTTGAGGAACACCATGTTAGGGGGCATGTTGAGGGTGTGGCTGCACTACATGGCACTCACTATGCTGTGTAGTGCCAGGCTCAGGGGTGCCAGGTACGCCAGCCGAGACCAGGCATAACCTGGTACACACCCCTGTGTACCTTATCTGCTGGGTGCGGTAGAACCATGATTCAGACCTCTGTGCTGCCCCAGCCCACTACGTTGCAGGGGAGGGCTGGGGCAGTGTCCCGGGTGAGTGCCGGGCAGTATTCACATAAGTTTAACAGTGAGATTTGTTACAACAGTGGTATTACAAGTTACTATGGATACAAGCTGGGACAACAGGCTACAACAGTCCTTTTCATATTGTACAGTTCAAGTATAAGTAGGGTCACCTCTGGCACGAGCATAAGTAGTTTTCAATTAAGTATGCTTGAAGCCTTTTTTTAAAGAAGACCAGTGTGCTGGCATTATGCAACTGGTCAGGGAGGCTGTTCCATATGGTCAGGGCAGTGTGGGAGAAGGACTTGTTTTCAGCTGTAGTCCTCACCCTGGGAACCTCTAGGAGCTGTTGGGAAGAGGTTTGGAGCAGCCTGCCTGGGCGCTTGGTGGCTACCAGCCTGGCTAGGCCTGCTGGGCTGGGCCCATTTATTAGTTTGTAGGTGGTGCACAGGAGAGGGTATTGGAGCCTTTGGCAAAGAGATGGCCAGTTTAGAGAGTCAAGCATCTCGCAGTGATGACGCCTTGGGTGGGATATGGTTGCAAATCAAGCTACCTTGTTATAAAGTATTTGCACCCCTCCCAGTTCCCTGCAAGAAAGGGACTGTATAACTGGGGCAGCATAGGTCAGTTTGGGGAGAAGGATGCAATCTGAGATGGCTTCCCTGGTTTTGGGGAGGAAATGGGAATTCGTTCTGTACAGTATACTCATCTTTTGATGTATCCTTCTGGTGACATGGTCTGCGTGGCATTTGAGAGTGAGGCCTTGGTCCAGAACAAGGCCTAAGTATTTGAAAGAGCTCACAACTTCTATAGGCATGCCTGCTGTGTATACTAGTGGGAGCACATGGGTCCTGTCTGAGCCCAAGGTTCTGGGACCATACAACAGAGTTTTCATTTTCTTATCATTTAGCAGTAACCTGTTATCCAGCAGCCACTTTCTAGAGTTGTGAAGTCCTCCTTTAGCTGAAGCCCAAGGGTCAGTGCACTGACTGAGGATCTATACAACACAGCATCATCAGCATACTGAATTACTGAACTACCACCAAAGTTATTGCTGAAGTCATTGATGAACAGGGTGAACAGGAGGGGCCCTAAGATGGAACCTTGGGGTACTCCCTTCATGATGCTAAGTCAATCTGAAAAGGTTCCCTGCCACTTAACCTGCTGAATATGGTGGGACAGGTAGCTTTTGAACCATGTCAGGGAATGGTGGTCAAATCCGGTCATTTTTAGCTTGTCTATCAGGAGGTTGTGGTCGACCAGCTCAAAGGCCTTGGTTAGGTCTGTAAATATGGCACCGGTGGTGGCAGCATCATCGAGGCCCTTGAGGGTGTCAGTAGTGAATTTGATAAGCACCTTGTTGGTTCCATGGTTCCGTCAGAAACCATGCTGATTGGGTGTTAGCAGTTGGTGTGTCTCCAGGTAGTCACAGAGTTGGTTATATACAAGTTGCTCCTGTATCTTGGACAGAATACATAGGAGTGAGATTAGTCTATAGTTTTTGATAGGTTCCTTAGGACCTCCTTTCTGTAAAGGAACTACATTGACCTCCTTCCATTTGGACAGAACAACTCCTTCTTGAAAGGATCTATTGATTAGCCAGGTGAGTGGAGTGGCTATAGCAGGGGCAGCATCTTTTAATAATCTGGGGCGCAGCCTGTCAGGACCTGCAGAGCCTCTCTTCTTTATTTTCTTAAGTAGATAGAGCACGTCTGCTCTCCTTACCCTTTTTAAGTGGAATTCTGGATATCGTTATTCTGTTCTAGGAGTACTAGGGAGGCTAGATGCTTTGGGAGGGAAGTTTGCCTTGTATGCATCTTGGTCAGTGTAAAAACTGTTAGATGATTAGATGCTTCTTGGCTATCACCAATGGTTTGGCCCTTGTAGACGACTGGTCCCTGGGAAGGTTAGCTGCTACCTTTCATCAGACCATTGTTCTGCTGTCAAAACATCTGGGGTCAGTTAGGTTGGTCTGCTGTAGATTTTTGACATATTCACGTTTAGCAGAGCTGGCACATTTTTTGCTTTTGTTTCTCAGCTCCCTGAAGGCAGCCCAATCTGCGGGTGTAACCGAGGTGGTATTTTGGCAGCTCTGTTCTTCCATATGCAAAATATGGGAGAGTGATCACTCAGTGCATCCGATAGTGTGCCTGCTGCCTGTGTATTAAGGGGGTTGGTGACTAGTACCCAGTCAATAATTGAGTGGTTTCCTGTTTTGGCATTGTGCATGGTGGATTCAGTGATGATCTGGAACAGATGAGCATCTAGCAACCAAGTATTATAGCCCTGCTCAGAGTCAGATGCCCAGTGGAGGTTAAAGTCTCCTAGAAGGCATACCTCAGAAGGGGCATGGTTCACCAACATCTTGGTTAAGGCCTCAAGTGCCTGATTGGCTACTTTGGGAGGGTTGTACAAACCTCCTATCAGGAGTGTCTTGGCATTGCCTTGTGTTAGCTTGACAAATATTGATTCACTGACTGTGCAGTCTATGGGAGGGGGTAGGGAAGCATGGGACATGCATAGTGTATCTCTAGTATAGATAAGTACCCCTACCCCTTTTTTACCTACCCAGTCTTTCCTATGAGTTAATATACTGGGTTTGAGCCAAGTTTCAGACACCACAAGAATGTCTGGTTTATGTCTTCATCTTCCTAAATCAAATGTCCACTAATTTCTCTGCCTTGTGAACAATGCATCCCCTCCTGTCCTCTCTCCCCCTTTTTCTGCTCATATCCCTCTCTTTATCACCTCTACTAGCTCTCTATTCACCTATTCCTAATAACTCTCCCTACCCGATCAGTTACTATCTCCAGTCCCCTACCCACATCCATGCTATCACTTCCTCTCTGCCATTTGAAATATGGTCTCACTCTACCACTGTTCCTCATGCGGCTTTGATAACAGTTTCCACTTTCACTGCAGTTCTCCACCTTCTTGTTCCTCAGTCATCCACTCCCTTCTACTCAAAACTCCCAGCCTCCTTGCCAGACCCCTAAAAATCATCTAAGCTCCACTTTCTCATACTCGCCCTCCTCTTGCTCTCCACCGAGGATATCCACCCCTACCCAGGCCATATTACGCCTACTTCCTCTGGTGTTTCCTCCTCTACTACCTCCCCCACTCTCTTCTCTCAGCCCTCCCAAAGGGCTTAAAGATCCTGCATCTAAACACTCATAGCTTGTTGTAAAAAAATAGACCAGATTTAGACCATGGTGTGTACTCTAAAACCAGACATTCTAATCATCTCAGAAACTTAGCTAAAGAGCAGTATCCCTGACCACTCGGTCTCCATTCCTGGCTACTCACTGCTAAGGCAAGACCTTGCTGGCAGGGGTGGTGGTGGTGTGGCCATTTATGCTCTAGCCTCCATCCAATATTCCATCATTTGCTCATCCTCCAATCCTGAGACCCATAATGCCCTAGCTATCAATGTGACCCTTCACTTCACTCTCCCAATCTTTGTAGCTGGCATATACTGCCACCCAAATGTCCATCCTTCGTTCACACTAGACCTCCTAACCTCCATCACTTCCCTTGCTCACTCTGGAGAATTATTCATCCTAGGCAACTTCAATATAAATTGGTTGTCACCTAAAACTACCAAAACTAAAAATGAAATGAGAGCCCTAAACCTCTCCCAACCGATCTCTGAACCCACCCACCCAAATCACAAGACACAGCAACACTCCCTATTCAACTTGGCCCTTAGCTCCCACCCCCACCATGTCATCACCTCTGGCATCCTCCCCGATGCTCTCAGTGACCATAACCCAATATTCATAGTTAGGAAAGTCCACAGAACTAAATCGCCTCACAAAACCATACAACTGTGCTCTTTCAAGTCTCTTGACCGTGAACCTCTTTTGAGTAACCTTGCCACTTCTGACTGGTACCCCCAACCTCCTTCCCCTCAGTTGATAAGGACCTAGCCTACTTCAAAGAAATCTTTCTTGTAAACTGAATCACCTTTGCCCTACTCAGACAAACCAGAGTCAGAGGTAACCACTTACCTTGGATAACCCCTGAACTTCTGGCCTGTCTCGGGGCTAGAGATCGAGCCTGGAAGCATCATAAAGCTATCCAGCATCCTAGTGACCTCGCAAACTTCCGCATGCTTAGAAAAACTTGCACCAGGGCTACAAGGTTAGCCAAATACGAATATTTTGAATCTGCCTTCATAACCAACATAAACTCCCCTTCAAAGTTCTGGAAGGTGGTGCACACCCTATTTACTCCCTCATCTCATCCACCACCCCTGATACTTAAAATAAATAGCTCACTAGTGTCCGGCCCACCAGCTGTAGCTGCAGAATTTAACTCCTACTATACTTCCTGTGCTACAGAGCTATTGAAATCCCTCCCCTCCTACCCATCCCCCTCCCCACCCTCTACCGGTGTGCCCCCTCCACCACACTCCCACCTTTCCTTCTCCTTTGCTACTGTAACCCCAAATGATGCCCTAAGTGAACTCCTCACCATCAACCCCTCTAAATGTGCCTCCCCTGATGGTCTTGACCCAAAACTCCTCTTCCTCTCTGTTACGACCATTGCCTACCCCCACTCAAAAATCCTAAATCTCTCATTCTCTACTGTCTCTGTCCCCTCTTTGTGGAAACATGCTGTGGTCCTCCCTCTACCCAAAGGGGGTGATCCCTCATCACCCGGCAACTATCGCCCCATTTCACTCCTCCCTACCCTTGCCAAAGCTTCAAGAATACATTGTCCTCTCCCAACTCGCCTCTTTTCTGACACCTTCTTCCTCACCCCTTTCCAGTCTGGTTTCAGGAAAAACCACTCAACCACCACCACTCTCCTATGGCTCACAGACTCCATCCTAACTGGGATGGACAATGGGCAAATTACCTCTGCTATTTTTGTTGACCTGGCCAAGGCCTTCACCACCGTCTCTCACTCCCTCCTCCTCAACTCACTCCCAGCAGCTGGCCTATCACCCTTCCTCACAAACTGGTTCAAGGCCTACCTTATTGGTAGAGCCCAATCAGTTAAGATCTTGGATGCCACTTCCCCTCCCCTCCTGATTAGTACTGGAGTGCCCCAGGGCTCGGTATTAGGGTCCCTCCTATTCTCCATCTTCTTAAACAATATTCCCTTTGTTCATTCCCCATCCTCTGCTATACATATGAATGGCAATGATACAGTCTTGAATGCATCTGGCTCCTGTCCTGTTGAGGTTACAACCAGCTTACAGCAAGACTTCGACAAGGTTCAGCTCTGCTTTTTTAACCATAAACTCTTCCTCAATGCCAAAAAGACAGTCTCAATGACCTTTGGCACAAGGCAGAGACTCTCTAGGCTTGCTTCCCTACCCACTTTTCACACCCTTGAGGGGACTTTACTTAAGGACACATCCTCTTTCAGGTACTTAGGTGTTTGGTTGGACCAACACCTAAACTTCTCTGGACATATTGACACCATCCAGAATAAATTGCGCCCCAAGCTTGGTGCCCTGTTCAGGAACCATAGTTGCATCCCTCTTACAGCTAGGTGTGAACTTGTTCAGAAAAAGATACCACCTATTTTCGACTACTGTGACATGGTCTATGGTGCTGCCACTAAGTCCTCCCTGGCCAGTCTGGACACCCTCTTCAATTCCTTCTGCTGCTTTGCCCTTGATGCCCCCCTCGCACCCATCACTGTAATCTTTATAATTCCCCATCCTTCCCCTCTCTTACAAATAGGCAACTCTCCCACTGTGCTAAATTCACCTCCAAACACTGGTTGGGTGAGCTCCCTTCCCACTCACCTCCTTATAACACCCCCGCCCCCATTGCCTTAGATCAACTGACTCCTAGCCATGGTTTTCCCCCACAGATCCACCCAAATCAGCTAATCTAGTTACTCTCACCACCATCCAAAAATTTAGAATTCCCTCCACCCCAAATCCAGCACTTATCCTCCACCTATTCCATCAGCTCTGCCCTCACTAATTAACTTGCATCTAGCTGCTCCTCCATGTCCCTCCCTAATTCCCTCCACTAAGCCCTGGACAAACCCTACCACCTTACCCTCACCTTCATTTTACACTGTGCACATCCCTAACCCTTCTCCCCTAACTGCCCCTCCTTACTGGCCTCACTTGATCTCTCACAGAATGCAAAGGACTCTGAATGCTCTCCATGGGTCCGTCTCCTTACCCCCCAAGGGTCCTGAATCTCTCATCTACTCCCTTCCCCCCTTCCTCCACCATCTTCTAGGTGTCTCTCTGGGACACTGCCTTACCCCCTTCTCTCTGGTTCCCCCAGTCCCCTTGCAGGGTTCCTCGCATCCTGAAAGGGTCTCCAGGGGCATAACTCTTCCCCCTCCCCCACCTCACCCCGTCCCCTTTCCCCTTTTTTTTTTATGTAAGCACTTATGTACTTATTAACCTGGCTTTTATTTTTGTTCACTTTTTCTACATGTTATGCTCAATGCTGTTGTAACACTGTTTGTAACACCTGTCTTACAACTGTATGTTAATGTTGATCTTGTAACTTTAATGTTTAATGTCTAATTCCAGTTGTACCCCTTCCCCCCAGGCTGCACCGGGAGATGAGTGTTTTGTCGCTCAGTGTGCCTTCCTGGTGAAACATTTCAATAAACAAATAAAAAAATACAGGCCCACCCAGCTCTGCACCTCATGGATTTTGGGTTGAAGGATGCATATGTAACCCTTCACCCCTGCCTTTTTACTAAAATGACAGGTGGCATGCTGTTGGCATTGGCAGCAATACCTGGTGGGGTCCTGGGTTTGGGGAGGATGAGGTTACCTGGCACAAGGGACCTAGGTTTGGCTATTCTGCACAGGGGCACCCAAGTAAATCCAACTACAGGAAGCAATAACTGTAATGTCCAGAACCAGGATTGGGATTTTTCAGTGTGGCTTTATTCAAAACTAGCTGAAACATGACAAAGCATAGATGGTCCCCCAAGGGGCTATGTTCACTGTATATGCAGATAGAGATAACAAGGCGGTCCACTTGAAGAATGAGCCAATTTTTACTGTGTCTGGCTCTGGACCCACCAGGCACTCAGCCCGGACTTGCATGCACTTTGGATACACAGCCCGACTGGCCCAGCTCCCCTGCCGGCCACTTGACTGATGGTCCATTTGAAGAATGAACCCAAACTTTACTTGGAGAGACTCCCATTACACAAGGAGTATATTTTCCCAAGCTGTGGCTCCCCACACCACTTAGAGTCTGCGACTCCTAGAGAGATTTGTTTTCTTACTTCCATCGGACTCCCATCAAACAAGCAGAATATTTCCCATCCTGTGGCTCCCCACACCACTTAGAGTCTGCGATTTCTAGAGAGATTTTCCAAAGTTGCGACCCACGTCTGGGTACCTACCTCATCACTGGCCAGGCGCATGAGGCAAGTAGCAAATCACAGAAGAAATCCGTAGAGGTGGATCTGGTCGGTAAAGATGGGGGGTGTTCCCACCTCCAGCTCCCACAGCCCATACCCGGCCATTTCTCTGGACAAACAGAAACTTAAAACTTTGACATGTAGATTAAGCGTGGATGACTGAAGCACCCCTCTACAGCATTACTTGAAATCCATTAAAACTTTAGACTTTTTGACTGCTCAATTTGTTTGTCCTAGTAAAATAGTCCTCCCAAATAGCAGTCCACATCCCAGCTTTCTTTATATTTCCAAACTGATGAAACAATTGGTTTGCCCCTTCAAATGGAGCAAAACACTCACCCTTTCATTGCAGGTGCCCCACATGCGAAGTATCACTTCTTTCACTGTTATAAAAGAACAGAAACTGTAAACAGGCAGCTTTCTTCTATAGTGGAAATAGGATTGGCCCTGGAATCCACAGAGGACTTTTCTTCCACACACCCCGGAGGGAAAGGGGGGCACTAGAAGCTCTGGACAGCGGTCTCCACCACTTTCAAAAGGTAAACAGGATCACACTTCCTTCTTGCTCTAAGACAAACAGAAGACTGCCTTTCTGTTTGGAGGTAAACAGAAGACTAACTTTGAAAACTCCCAAAGTTCTAACTCACTCCCTGAGCTGCAGATTCCAATGTGGCTTATGCAGCTGAGACAGTTTTATGGTGATGTCATCTCTCAAGTCTCAGCTGTGACTGAGAACAGAGTGAGACAGTGTGAAATCATTTAACTGGAGTTTCACAAGCTGCCTTCCCTGCCCACCACTAGGTCTTACTGGGATTCTAGCAAACCCGGATAACAAGGGGTTACACTCGCCCTTGACCAGGAAATGACTGTCCCCAGTCATTTGCACCCAGCCATAGGCCATCCTACCCTATGTGCTACCTGCGGAGGGGGGTGATCAGGCCCCCTCCTACCATGTGCAAGCACAGGCAGGCAACACTAAGGGCCTAGAGGCCTGTAGCTGACATATCAGCCTCTACTCTATCCACTTACTATGGACACCTAGTGGCTCTGGTAGAACCGTCCAGAGCATAGCCCTGATAGATCAGTACTGCAGTCCCTATGGCCAGTGAGGACCACAGCCTGTCTATCCCCCCTAACCCTCTAGGGAAACCTATCTGCCTCTAACATAACATCCCAAACAAAAACAAACCCAGGGACCTCCCTGACCTTGGACAACCTGCAACTACAACCATTAGAATACCAAGAAATACTTCCTCCCTACCCCCACAATCACACCTGTGGAAGGAAAAGGGTTAACACAGTAACAACCATAACAATAACAACACAGTACTTTAAATTCTACACAATAAAGCACTGACAAGGAACTCCGATGAGCCCCTCTTCCTCTTCTTGTCTTCTCTTCTGTCTCCCCAGGAACACCTGTAAGAAAAAGACAAAACAAAATAATCTGCATACACAGTCTACCTAAACAACAACCCCTACCATACAGAAAAAAACACTGAACAATCCCAAAAAAGAATTTTTTAGAAAAAAGGTAGAAAAACAGTATTTACATTAGAGTACAATAATGACATTATTTACAATACACATTTGGGGGGATGGAGTGCCCTAAAAGTCCCAACTAGTGACCACAAGGCCCGAAGGCTAGTCCAATAAGAGTCTCTCCTGGCGGGCCCGTGAAACATAGTTTAGAAGGCCAAAATCCCGAAGGGGAGAGTCTTTGCGGACAGTTCACACATTTTTGAAGTCTGTAGTGTGGGGTGTGTACTGCAATGTCATAAAGATAGAAAAAGTGTTTTTCGGACTTACCAGCCTCTTGAAGTATATGAACGGCACCAACCTTGTCCCTGATGAAGACTCTCCCTGGCAGCATTTCTTCTGATACAGCTGGGCGGACATCTTCCGGGAACCACAGGAGTGCACATCTGGAAACAGCTGGGATGATGTCATCTCTGGAGAAGGAACCTTAGAACAGGAACAAAAAGAAAAACAGCTGGTCCGACGTCATCCGATTACCAGGCGATGAACAGGAAACAGCTGGGCTGGTGTCCTCTCTGGATCTGAAGTCATCTGGTGGGCCAGTAGATGGTTGCTGAACAAGACAGTACACTGTAGACGATGAATGTGGAGCACCTGAGTCCTTGGTTATCCATATTGGCAGATCAATAAGGGCACTTCACAGTCTAGTGTGGCAGTATTGACCACCACTGCTCGGCCTCTCCATTTTGTGAGCCTGGGCTTAATTACTGGGAGGTCCTTGCACTGAGGCCAATAGTACCGGGGTCAGGGGCTTGAATTATTACCACCATCTGGGCGAACATAATTCACACAGTGGAGACTCACGTCCCTCTCCATCCACTATTCTCACTCTGTCCATAAACAGTGTCCTGCCTCTCTTCCACTGTGTATACTTTTCGTGGAACAGTCTATTTTTTACATGCTGGTTGGCCCCAGGATGCACATGTTTCATTGCTTCATCCCAGATCCAGGATTTCCTGCAGTTCTCAATCTCCTCCCAGACTCTCCGAGGAAAGGTAGGAAAGGTCATACCATAGATTTCATTGGCCTTTCTACAAACCAGTCTCTCCTCTTTACTTGCTTTGGTCAATCTGAGACCTCTGGCCTGGCTTGAGGGTGGCCAGTCCTGGTTCTGCCAGCTTCGCATCCTCAAAGAAATTAAAAACGGATCCCTGACTTCTTCTTCTTGTAAAGCCAGGGCAATGGCATCACCACCTTCTTCAACACATTCCTCCGAGGCAAGATCTTGAGGCTGTGTACCCATTCCTTTCTCACAAGGCCACATAGGTTCCCCCTCATCTTCCTCTTCACTGAGTATCTGAGCCCAGGAGTGAGCAGTCGTTCTCACCCCTGAGACTATCCATTAATCACTAGGAGCAGAGGTCGACACCTCCCATTCAAAGGCCTCCCGCATCTCATCTTCACCTGCGAGACTTGGGCTAGGCCCCCCCACCCAGGGGTCTATTGATGCTTTATCCGAACTTTCCTTCTGAGATCCAGCATCCAAAACTTCAATTTCAGATTCAGTCTCTAATTCAGCACCCTCTAGCTTTGTGCCACACTCCCCTGAGGGACCTTCCTCCACAGGCTCCGCCTGATGCTGTGTGCTGCCAACTGCAGATTCCTGAATTTTTGTCCATGTGGGAGCCAAACGAATTGGAGGCGCTTTATACAAGCCATATTTTTGTAGACATCCAGCACAGTGAGGAATCATAAAGACATCCCTTCCAGCACTTAAGCATATCTGCATACACACACTGGATAATTAGGATTGCCACATCAGGAGGGGTTGCCCTCCATAGCACCACTTTCAATATCTCTCAGTCTATTTATCTGCTGTTACTGCAACCCGGGCATGATCAGGATAACGAGCTGGTCCTGAGGCCATAACTGCAGAAAAATAAACAAAAGTTCACTGTAACTGAAAGTCCCACTTTAAGTGAACACACTCTGTAGCTTTAAAATGGCTCCTCTGCTGCTGTGGTTACTTTACTACCCCACCCTGTAATGGCGGCGGCAGCACTCCTGTGCATCAACATTTAGACTCTGGGTCAAGCCACTGTGCATCTGATTTACATCAGCTACTGATAACTTTTACTCAAACTGCACAACTTGCTCTGATCTAGCTGTTCACACATTTACAGGATTTTCCTTGGACTTTTCACTTGCTGGCAACATTCATTTAATTACAGTCCCTTAAAAATGTCAGGTTTCAGCACAGGATTGCTTCGCTTCTACTAGTGTTGCACTTTACAACCCACAGTCTCTCTCTGGCTGCAAACTTTAAACTGAGGCTATTTTCACTTCCATGCACAAATTCAATGGCTTTACAGACTTGCACTTGCTGGCAGGACATCACACAGTCGCTACTTGCAAAGCGACTACTGCTGCACACACACATTTTATATGGCATTACTGAAAATCACTGATTGAGCAGTTTTTTTAATTGTTTACTCACTGTTATTTGTAGCAACTTGCTGCGATGGGGTAAAACGGCCTGCAGCCAGATTTTGAAGGCCTCGGAATGCAAATGGGCGGGCAGTCTCCGCGATCATCGTTTTAGCCACAAAATTCACTAATTTCACGATCGATTTGCAGGTTGAGCCCGATTTTTAAACTAGAAAGTCACTTTTTGAATGTTTACAGCGCTATGAATCCTCGCGATGCTCCTCCACTGCCAGTACACGCACTACTCTCTGTCTCCCTCTCGAATGCTGAAGCAGTCACAGAAGAGCTGGCTGAGGGGCTGGACTAATAGCAATCTAACCAACCACACGACGCCATGCAAATGAGCCTCTTCTTCCTCGCGAGGGCTCCTCTCCTCACAGCGATTGTCGAGCAGTCAAATTCAAACTGTAAAATGCACTTTTTTTTTTTTTTCAACTGACTCCACGGCGGGAGCCCATTTCAACCATGTAACATTGCCATTAACTCTGTAGTCTCTAACTTTGCACAGAAAGCATTTCCAACATCCAGGGCATATTTTCTCTGTTGCTATCCCTAGTTTTTCACACTTTTCTTCACAGAAATTATTTTAAAAAAGCATTTCAAACGCTGTAAACAATTTTGATGATGCAGGACAAGGGCACACTCTTTGACTTTAATGCTCCTTGGTAAACAGTTGGCATTTTTTAAACAGCAGCACAAGATTCACAGCACACAGCAACACACTAGGAAAATTGCTTCAACTTTTTGGGCTACCCACTGCCAGATAGCCAAAACGCTAGCCCACTTGCCCAAGCACCTTCCTTCCCGAACAAATCCAAAGCGGTGCTCCATTTTGTAACCCTCACCCTGCCTTTTACTAAAATGACAGGTGGCATGCTGTTGGTGTTGGCAGCACTACCTGGTGGGGACCTGGGTTCAGGGAGGATGAGGTTACCTGGTACAAGGAACCTAGGTTTGACTACTCTGCACAGGGGCACCCAAGTAAATCCAACTACAGGAAGCAATAACTGCAATGTCCAGAACCAGGATTGGGATTTTTCAGTGTGGCTTTATTCAAAACTAGCTGAAACATGACAAAGCATAGATGGTCCCCCATGGGGCTACGTTCACTGTATATGCAGATAGAGACTACAAGGCGGTCCACTTGAAGAATGAACCCATTTTTACTGTGTCTGGCTCTGGACCCACCAGGCACTCAGAGATTTGTTTTCTTACTTCCATCGGACTCCCATCAAACAAGGAGAATATTTCCCATCCTGTGGCTCCCCACACCACTTAGAGTCTGCGACTCTTAGAGAGATTTTCCAAAGTTGCGACCCACGTCTGGGTACCTACCTCATCACTGGCCAGGCGCATGAGGCAAGTAGCAAATCACAGAAGAAATCCGTAGAGGTGGACCTGGTCACTAAAGAGGGGGTGTTCCCACCTCCAGCTCCCATAGCCCATACCTGGCCATTTCTCTGGACAAACAGAAACTTAAAACTTTGACATGTAGATTAAACGGTGGATGACCTGAAGCACCCCCTCTACAGCATTACTTGAAATCCATTAAAACTTTAGACTTTTTGACTGCTCCATTTGTTTGTCCTAGTAAAATAGTCCTCCCAAATAGCAGTCCACATCCCAGCTTTCTTTATATTTCCAAACTGATGAAACAATTGGTTTGCCCCTTCAAATGGAGCAAAACACTCACCCTTTCGTTGCAGGTGCCCCACAGGCGAAGTACCACTTCTTTCACTGTTATAAAAGAACAGAAACTGTAAACAGGCAGCTTTCTTCTATAGTGGAAATAGGGGATTGGCCCTGGAATCCACAGAGGGACTTTTCTTCCACACACCCCCCGGGGGGAGGGGGCACTGAGACCTGTACAGCGGTCTCCACCACTTTCAAAAGGTAAACAGGATCACACTTCCTTCTTGCTCTAAGACAAACAGAAGACTGCCTTTCTGTTTGGAGGTAAACAGAAGACTAACTTTGAAAACTCCCAAAGTTCTAACTCACTCCCTGAGCTGCAGATTCCAATGTGGCTTATGCAGCTGCGACAATTCTATGGTGATGTCATCTCTCAAGTCTCAGCTGTGACTGAGAACAGAGTGAGACAGTGTGAAACCCATTTAACTGGAGTTTCACAAGCTGCCTTCCCTGCCTAGCACTAGGTCTTACTGGGATTCTAGTAACCCCGGATAACAAGGGGGTTACACATACATTCATATGGACTATTTGTAATCCCTTGGCAGATACCCAGTTTGGGTCTTGGGGGGAGCCGATAGTAAAATTTGCTATAGGGGGTCCAGGGTTGGTTTGAACATCAACGGAGAGTAGGATTAATAGTAAGGAGATCAAACATAGCACATTTCGTGCTGATTGGGTTAGGTTCCAAACAGCGCTGGGGTTGTAGTTGTGAAACATTAAGTAGCAGGAACCTTTTTTGGGTTAGAACATGCAATATAATTAATGTTGCCTCAGCTGTGGTTTAAGGAGGGTAGCACAGGTCTAGGTGTAACTTGTCTAGTGGCGCCCTGTGGAGCTCTGGTCTTTCCTTATTACCCAGTAGGTAGTCAGCCCCTTTGATAGCTAGTATATACATAAGGACTAGAAAGGTGCTCCTGCTGACCATTTTCACACTTCTGATATATCTTTATGGTGAAATATCAGCCTAATTCACCTGTTTTCCCTGGGGTCGTAGCACAAGTACCTGTGTTCCTGTGGCTAGACACAGTACAATCAACAGGCAATCAGTGAGTAATTATGAAGATCTGCTACAAAAGGTTAAGGGAAAGTTAATGATAGTTTGCTAAAGGACCAGGAGCCAATTTGGGGTCCTGGTAATTTCACTATCAGCATTGTACCTCAGTAAGATCTCAACCTTCAGTTCCTTATGCCTGGAGCACAGGGGGAATGAAAGTCTACCACAGAGATTGCGTCTTCAAAACTTTTAGGAGGACCACTTACTTCTGTCCCCAGAGTATAACTAAGGGTAATGTTGAGAGCAAACTACAGTAACATAGATAGGTACACTTTCAAAGCACGGCCCAAGTAAATAATACCTCCCTTACTTGTGTGCTGCGACAGTAACATAAACAAGTTGCCAGGAAGGTACACTTTTAAAGCACAGCCCAAGTAAAAACACATCTCTTACTTGTGCCTGCTGCACCACTTCCCCACCCTGCTTCCTCCAATCCTAGCCTCACAGGGCAGAGCTAAGGACTATTTAATAACTGGGGGTGGGAGGGTGGCAAACTAAAACCCGACTGGCACATCTTAATTAAATTGAGGTCTGATGAGCTCCAGATGCAGTCCGGCAGCACAAAAGTTTAAATTTAGCTTCACTGAGCTGATGCAGTTCCCTGATGTCCTCTTGGAGCTCCGATGAGCTCTGTGCAACAGCAATGAGGAGGCAGCCATTTTTAAATAGGTAGCCAGGAGTCTTTGTTTGAGTTTGGCATCTTTTTTTTGCAACCAGCAGAGGAATCACTAGTCGGGAATTAGCTCTGTGGAGCTGTGGAGCCTGACTGGCACAGCTTAAAATTAAATAAGTTGCTGCTTTACGTAGTTGGCTCCTATTCTGTGCACCCACCTCATGGGCACAAGGGATCTACTGAGTGACCCATTATGGGCATCCGATTGGATGCCCGCCCGGGTTCACGGCTCTGCCCCCGACTGACTGCATGACCCTGCACATTGAGGGAGCGTGGCCATGGACAGGTGCTTCGCAGGTGCCTGCAGTCATGCATGCCATGCACCTTGCGCCTTTCTGGGGCTGCGTAGATACGTGGGCGGAGTATGTGCCTTAGGCGCATATAACCCACCGGTTACTGCATAGGGTCGTATTGTTTGACTTGTACATTTCCTGTCTCAGGACCTCCTTGTAAATGAGCCTGCTCAATGGAGTTATTTTCCTGCCAATAAACTTTGACTTGACTTAACTACTTTTACACTGTTAGAAGGCAGAGCTCTGCACATAGGTTTTACTGTTCAGTCAGCACATTATAGCACCAGGAAGACTAAAGTTGCTGAACTTATAAAAAGAAACACTGTTCCACAGACTATCAGCCTCAAAAATAATTAAGTGAATTTCAGGATTCTAGCAAAGGCTGATCCCACTCCCAGTCCACTGTGCATTTTTCACAGGGTGTAATAGAATCTGAGAGGGAGAGGGAGAGCAAGAGAGAGAGAGAGAGAGATCGCTTTTCACACTGTGTCTCTCTCACACTCCTCCCCTGTTCCCTGCAACAGTGTACATCTTTCACTCCTAGGGTTAACTGGCCTTGCAGTTTTTAAGGACTTTCAAGCCAATCAAAAATAAAGGGCAAGCCAACCATTAATTTTTTATTGTAAAGCTCTGAAATGGAGCAGCTGCTTGCAAGGGAACTTATTTGCTTTGTAAGGTGCTCCACTCTTCAGTGCACACTTCAACATCAGGAGCCAAAAGGCTGGTTCCAGGCAGCACATTTCACCTTACTTAAATGCTTTTTCCGTGAAAAGAGAAAGAACAAGCATTTGCCAATGCCAAATGTTTGCTTACTGGCATTGGCATTGGTAGTGTAGGAGTTAGAGCGATGCATAATAGGAATGGCAGTGAAGTATTGCACTGAAGCCAACCCCACCACCACCTTGCAGAGACTGACAGGCATTGAAGTGTGCCTTTGGTTCGTCGGCCATAACGCCCATGCCATTTCACCACACCCTACCCTGCAGACACCGCCAAGTGTCATGGTGTACCTTAGGGTCTTTGGGTCTTATGCTCACCCCATTCCATAAAGAAATATGGTGAGATGGGTGTAGCATAGGAGAATGGGGTGAACTTTGGGGCCAAAGAGTCCAAGGCACACCTCGATGCCTGTTACTGGCTACAGGGTGTGGTTGTGGCTTGAATGGCATGAGCATTACAGGTGACAATCCCAAGTCATACCCCTGACACCTGTCAATCTCTACAAGGTGGGGCATTATAGTTGGAAACCCTAATGCCCCAGGGGTTTGTCAGCATTTTCACCACAAATTTTCAACATGGGTTTTTTTTGTGACCCCACCTCATGAACAGTGGCAATATTAGTTTGTTAGCCAAAAGCTGATTTTGCACAGCGACTACACCATTTGGCACCACAGGTGCAAAAACACATTTCGAACTGGATGTGAAAAATGACAGCTGTACTGTTCATGGGGAGGTGTAAAAATTGGCAATGTTGAAAATCTGGAGTGAAAATATAAAAAAACTGGTGAAGTCACGAGTGTGCATAGAAACTGTACAACGCACACCCGTAATGTAATTAGTTTGGGGATTTTTTACAGCAGATTGTCAACACAGGCATTTTGGGACCTCCACTCCTGAACAGTGTCACTGTGATTTTCTTAATCTGTCCTGAACACTGATTTCCGACAGCGACCGCACATTTCTGCGCCGGAAGTGTGAAAACACATTTTGGCCAGGGTGTGAAAAATGACAGCTGTACTGTTCATAAGGAGATGTGGAAAAATGCCATTGTTGAAAATCTGGACTGAAAATATTACAGATTTGTGAACTTACGAGGGTACGTGGAAACTGTGCAATGCACACTCATAACACAGTCATTTTATAGACTTTTGTCACCAAATTTTTAACATAGCCATTATAAGACCTCTGCTCGTGAACAGTGTCACCGTGATTTTCTTAATCTATCCCAAACATTGATTTCACACACACCGACCATGTCATTGTGCACTACATGCCCAAAAACACATTTTGGGCAAGATGTGAAAAATGACAGCTATACTGCTCATAAGGAGTGTGGTAAAATGGCAATGTTGAAAATCTGGAGTGAAAATAGTAAAAATTCTCGAACTTACGAGCGTGCATAGGAACTGCGCAATGCAAGCTCGTAAAACAGTCATTTTTTGGAATTTTTTCACCAAATTTTCAACATAGGGCTTTGGGGGCCTACCTCATGAACTGTGACACTGTCATTTCGCTACTCAGTCCTGAAAGGTGATTCCACACAGTGACCGTGAAATCACCTTTCAGGACCAAATAACAAAATGACAGTGGCTGAGTTCATGAGGTGGGGTCCCAAGAACCCCATGTTGAAAATTTGGTGAAAAGACTTCCAAAAATGGCCGAGATATGCACCAAAGTTGAAAAAAAAAACATTTATATCATTATACAGCTTACTGGCATTTTTTCAGTTCGTGGTCAGCTTTGAAGAGTTCAGACATGTTCCCAGTCCACCAAAGATTATCGTGCCAGCCTCCAAAGGTAAGTATGGAGTGAAGGGGGAGGTGGGGTATGCAGAGGGTGGGTGCGTGTTGGGGAAGGGGGCAAGAGAGTCAATGAGGGACCATTTTCTTTTGTTCGAGGTGATTTTTTTTTATAAAGATGACGTGGGACTTTTGCCACACTGGGGTGGGATCCTGGCATGGCACCTGGAAGTTTGTTGGGGGGCAGTGGAGCTGATGGGGGATTGTGCACCCCGAGGAGCCACAGACTTTTGCCACACTGGGGTGGGCTCCCAGCGTGGCATCTGGAACTTTGCTTTTGGGGGGCAGTAGAGCTGACGGGGATTGGGCACTCCCGTCGGTCATACAGTGTGCAGAGATATTTAGCGGAGCACATGAGCATGCTGGGGTGTGCTCCCAGTATGCTAACTAGGTGTTCGTGGGGGGGGCACTGGATCCAACGGGGATCAGAAACTAACTATCTATGGCAGTTCAGATGCAGTGCTGATGTGTAGGCAATTTGCAAATTGCCTGCCAATGGTAGTATGCAAATTGCCTACACGTTACCACCGCTGATTGTAGCGGTGGTTTTCTCAGAACTGTATGGCACTGCATCTGAATGGCTGTCATAGACAGCTCGGGCATTCATTGGTGCAGTGCGGCCGCACCTGTAAAAAGGAGCAGGGCACTGGAAGTGGGGGTGGCACATCTACAAAAACTTGTATGGTGGCACTATGTTTCTTGCACATGCATGCAAGCAAACGTAAAAACCCCAAGTTTCATTCATCTTTAGCCTGGAGGGGAAACAGGTTTTCATATTCCCTGTCAGGGTTTCTTACATGGAGGCACTTGCCTACCCTTACAGTGTCTGAGCAGGGAAAGGTTAATTTGTGTTGATGAAGCATTCTAGTCTGAAAGCAAAAGATGTTTTGTAATGTAATGTGGGTTGTGCATGGGGAGGGCTATAAATCTTTTTGGGGAGACCTCTGCCAGATAACTAAAGAAGCCAGTTTAGTGAGACAGCAGATGAAACCATTTCACTCCCAGTACTGAACCATCTGTTTCCCTCAGTCTGGGGCTCATCTAGTGCATCACAAGTTTCCTTTGTTTTGCTCAGTCATTGTACTACATAGCATCTCAATGCATTTTTATCACCAAAACCCATTATAAGTGCTACAATGAGTGCCTGTTTCTATATTAACTAATGAAACTGTACTGGCTAGCTTTCAGCATTTATTCTAAGATAAATGAAACTATGCTAGTTTTTTTTTTTTTTTTTGCCAGCACCACTGACCAAAGGTCATACAGCTGATCCCTTCCCCCAGCCTCTCTCAAGTTGTGTCAAATTCCTGCAGCTTGCTTATCAGGTTGAAATACAGGCTAAACCCCTCCCAAGATTGGCAGATGGGAAACATATAATTTTATTGGTCTAGGAAATCCGGTACAAAAGTGTACTGAGTACTACCGATTGGCCTCTAGCCAAAATGTGAAAAGAAATGTAACCCCTAGGTGGCACTATCCCAAGGGCTACTACCCCTGCCTGCTTGACTAGGAGCAGGATAATGGGCCTGAGTTCTGAAATGGGTGCCTCCACCTGGAGGTCAGGGTTGGTAGTGGTCAAGCGAACCTGGGCACAGCCCTCTGGGACACTGTAACCCCCCTCTTTCCTTACTAGTGGCCGGAACAATACACAATAATCACTTTCACAATACCCTGATACACCACACAAGTACTCACACTGTTTGCACTTACCACCAGGGCTTTTCTCTGGCTCGACCCTGGGGACCCCCTATAAAACAAGGTTATACACAGCAAATAACAGCAGTACAGTACTCTTGCACAAACTGGAACCACTGTCAGGGTAAGTGCAAAACGAGTTAAATCTGATTTATTTAAGGGAGGAGTGTAAACAGGTTAATTTGCTTAAAGGCTGTATCAATCAAACAGTTATGCATGCACTTCAGGGTCCATAAACAGTCACACACTCTGGGTACCCAGGTGAAGAAGAGGTGGGCTAGCCAGGATCGTTGCCCAGGGTAGGCCGGCGTCGCAGCTGGTTCGGGCCCCGTGATGGAAGAAAACAAACTAATTGTAATCCGGAGCCAGAGGGCTCAGTTCGTGAAAGAACAGAAACAACAAGGCAATCAGATGACACACTTAGAGTAAGCTGTTATTGCAGGGAGCTACCCTAATGGTTACTCAAGATATCCAAGACTGGACACATGCTAAATGAAAATTGAGGCTGCAGCTGGTTGATCTGGAGTGCCAGGAGAAGCAGGGCCCACACGATTCGCTGAGGTGTCATTCCTGTTCAAGCATGGAGCAGGGGGCTGATCCCCAGGCAGGTCTCTAGTCAATGGCATTCTCTGTGCAGTGGGGTAGTCTGGCAGGGCCAGTGTGGCAAGGCCCAGGTCATATGGAGATGAACGAAGATTCAGTCCGGTCGAGCTGGATACAGTTTCCAGCAAGCAAAACACAATTCACACAGTGGGGAACCAAATAACGACCCACTATAAACACACAGCACATTTACATGTAAGGGATTCTACCATATCAGGCAAACCATTCTCCAGTCACAATCGCAAAGTCTCTGCACACACCGGGAGTTTAGAGGTAGCTGGAAATCCTGACAGGCTGATGCATTCAGCAAATCTTCGTTCTTCTTCAGGTTGATCCTGGTCACAACTCGGTGGCTTACTTCATTCTCACAAACTCGGATTCAGTCCGAACTGATTCACTTCTCCCTCTCAGGGGCAGCAGGCAAGCATGCAGGCCAAAACTCAGGCCTTTCCACAGAGACTGTCTCGAGTCGTTGCTTGTTCAGCTCCCAACTTAGATCTGACTCAACTGCCAGCAAGCCTGGGAATTTCCCCAAGATCCAAAAGGTTTGGTTGGCTGATTCATCTGTCAGTCACAACAGGAGCTCCCCTTCAGGTGCAAAAAGGCGCCAAAAGCCCTAAACTACAATTCCTACAGATTCTGACTCCAAATAGCTCCTGAAGTCCGGCTTCACCTTATGTCCCACCAGTACTGTTTGGTCCAATTCGTCAGTCCCGGGCCAAGATAGTGGAGATAAACAAAACAGTCCTTGCTGTAAAGAAGACAGGTTAGACAAACTACATTATCATTATCACTCTAAATGATTTTCAGCAAATAGTTACATCTTTCAACAGTGCTCCCTCTCAGATTACTTATGACTGCAATCCAGGCAGCTCTTAAAGAGACAGTACACAGAGGCTATACAGGCACTCTCTGGCAATCACATTTAAACTGTTAAAACGCAGGACACCTGCCTGGCAGTGAGCATTTAGGCAAGCTCAAGGAAGGCTTTTCGGGAACCCCCATTTGTAGGGGGGTTACAGAATTGTTGCTGTTGTTGTTTTATCATACATGCAGCCAGCTTTTTTTTTAAAGAAACGTTGTTATTATATTGATTCAAATGTCTAAAAAAGCCTGTTGGTAAAATGTTTTCGGTCGGAAATTAAGCTACCTACTGAAACAATCAGCTAAGTGTCCTTGCAGTGCCTAAAATCACTGGCCTTTTTCTCATTTCAGGGTTTTAGTGTTTTTTTTTGGGGGGTGGGCTTGAAAATTCAGAGAATTATACAGGTATAACAAAAGAAAAAAAGCAGGACATGATGTCAAGCTTAGTTTCAGAGTAGAAGTTTCTCATAGTGTCTCTATTATTTGGCTCACTGCTCTGTATTCCTGAGACATAAAAGGCATGCTTCAAAATTGAGAAAAAAAACAAGGGTGACCGTTTAGGTTCTTAAGTGAGCGCTAACACTAAAGGGAGCTCCGATTGTGGAAATCTGTGCATGAGGACAGGAGATGTTGCAGGATGCCCATCTGTTCCTGCACAGTTCTTCACTGGCAACACATCTGAAAATGTATGTTCATTGCTCAGGGTCCAAATGGGAAAGTTTCATTTAAAAATCTGTGAACCCTGCACTTTGTACTGGGCAGTGTTTTGTATGCATGTTTTTTAAAAAGAGGCTGCCAACCCTTTCTGCATCATATTATTTCTAGTTTTCTCTATGGTGGGGGATTCATTTTCTGTGAAAGCAGGCATTAAAAGTGTCATTTTCCTCCCTAGGATCTATTGGTGTCATTTTTGAGTGTTGGTCCTGCAATAGCAAAAGAAAACAAGCATTTGTCAATGCCAAATGTTGTATGCTGGCAGTGGCATTGGTAGTGCAGTGCGGAAGCATATTTTGAGCAGGATGTGAAAAATGACAGCTGTACTGTTCATAAGGAGGTGTAAAAAAATGGCAGTGTTGAAAATGTGGTATGTAAATATTGTAAATTTGTGAAGTTACAAGGGTGCGTGGGAAATGCACAACGATGCTTGTAACACAGTCATTTATGGACTTTGCACCAAATTTTCAAGATATGCATTTTGGGGATCTGGTCATGAACAGTGTCACTGTTACTTTAATCTATCCCTGAAACTGATTTCACATTACCACACCTTCTTGTCCGACGTTAAAACACACTGGCAGGATATGAACTGATTTTATAGGGTGGAAAATGCTAATGAAAATCCAGAGAAATATTAAAATGACAAATCTGCGTATGCACTCAGAATATTGGGTCATTTTACTGGAGTATTACCAAATTTCAATAGGCATTTAGGCCCGCCAAACAGTGTCACTGTCTTTTTTAATCTACCCTGGACACTGCTTTCCCACAGCAACCATGCTATGTGTTAGCCAGAAGTGGAAACACATTTTGGCCAGGATGTGAAAATGACAGTTATACTGTTACAAGGAGGTGTAGAAAATGACAATGTTGAAAATCTGGCATGAAAATATTGCGACCTGCGGAAGTTACAAGTAGGATGAAGAACTGTGCAACGCACGCTTGTAACACAGTCATTTTATGGAGTATCATCACCAAATTTTCAACATAGACATTTTAGGACCTCTGCTCATGAACAGTGTCACTGTCATTTTTGTAATCTGCCCTG
Source organism: Neoceratodus forsteri (assembly GCA_016271365.2). NCBI lineage: Eukaryota > Metazoa > Chordata > Ceratodontiformes > Ceratodontidae > Neoceratodus > Neoceratodus forsteri. Next base: position 979,393,142 of record CM057452.1, on the reverse strand, counting down.
GACACTGCTTTCCCACAGCAACCATGCTATTGTGCGCCAGAAGTGCGGAAACACATTTTGGCCAGGATGTGAAAAATGACAGTTATACTGTTCACAAGGAGGTGTAGAAAAATGACAATGTTGAAAATCTGGCATGAAAATATTGCGAATTCGTGAAGTTACAAGCATGCGTAGCAACTGTGCAACGCACGCTTGTAACACAGTCATTTTATGGAGTATCATCACCAAATTTTCAACATAGACATTTTAGGACCTCTGCTCATGAACAGTGTCACGGTCATTTTGTAATCTGTCTAGAACACTGATTTCCCAAAGCTACTGCGCTATTGTGCGCCGGAAGTACAGAAACACATTTTGGTCAGGATGTGAAAAATGACAGCTGTACTGTTCACAAGGAGGTGTAGAAAAATGACTGATTGGGGAATGAGGGACCTACTGGTGCATGCCCTGCATTCGCCCAACAGCGACCACACCTCCAAATCTCCACTACCACAAGATGTTGGCTGTGCAAGCGCACCAACATAAAAAAAGTTTGACAACAGAGGCAAAGTGTGCAACCATCTAGGAGCAAGACTAATTTAATGCAAGCTAACTTATTGTTGCACACTTTGTGTGTAGTGGCATACTTTTTTTTGTCTGCCACTGAGTTCAAATACTTGACTAGGAAATATAAAACAAAAATGACAGTGCTTGCATGTAATAGGAGGGGTAGATTACTGAGGGCCCACTGCAAAACCAGTTTGCCATAAAAAAAACCTTATAATGCCTGTTTTCAAAGAAAATGAATCCTTGCTATAAAGAAAAAACACAGACATGTTTTGAGTCAGTAATCACTTCATTTAAATGAGAAAAAAATCATGGTAGCCACACTCCTTTTTGAAGCCATTTTAACTACACACAGACAACAATGGAACTTAGACATTTTTAACCAAAAAGTCCACACATTTTGTTATTGTTTAGATAGTGGAAACAACTCAAACACTCAATTATCCAATATCCCACACACTTTTGTGAGGCAAAAGACGTCTCAAACAGTCAGGAAAAAAGTTTGCAGTCACTTTATCACATCACTGTGCTGTAATCTTTGTGGCTCAATTGCCTAATCTGTGCAGGGTTAAGTGACCGCTATCTCTAGTCAGTCCATGTACACCTTCTAGCCACTGGTGACCTTCTCCCCAAGTGGAACATAATCTCCACATATGGGAGGTGGTCACCAGTGCCCAGGTACCAGTAGAAGAAAACTGCCCTAGCCTGGAAAGTTAAGCTAAAGATGCTAGTGTGATAATACCGTAACTAATGCTGTGAGTACCACTGCACCCCAGTGAACCCTAACCATCTGGGTCACCTGCTTCCACACCTGAACAGATTCCTGCAACCTTTATTACAAAGGTGTGCTCCTAGTCAGGGGCAAGAAGAGGGTAATATTAAAAGGTGGCATTCAGAAGGTGTTGGCGGACTAAACAGAAATAGTGGTCACTTAACCCTGTATGGATTAGACAACTAAACCACAAAGATTACAACACAGCCATGTGGTGGAGTGACTGCAGACTTTTTTTTTCCTGACTGTCTGAGAAAGTTGTTTGCCTTACAAAAAATGTGTGGGATATTGGATAATTGAGTGTCTTGTTGCTTGCACTGTGTAAATAATAACAATAATAAAATATGTGGACTTTATGGTAAAAAATGGCGGTGTTCCATTAATGCCTGTGTACAGATAGAACAGCTTCATGAGGAGTGTGGCTACTTGATCATATTTAATTTCCCTGCTACCCAGCACCAGAACAAATCTCAAATTTTAGCCTCCAAAATATTTCGCACAACAAAAACGTATTTTACATGCTACAATGTGGTACCCTCTCTCAGAAATTCCCCTGATCAGTACCCTCTCACAGAAATTCCCCCAGTACCCTCTCCCCTCATTAAACTCATCTACTTCTACCAGCTGGTACTGTTACCCATAGATTTCCACTCATATAGCATATCAAATTATGCCCAGAGGAAATGTTGTTTTCTAGAAATTCAAGACTTAGTCTCTTGGACTAATTCAACAGAAACAGAAAAATTTCTGTTCAATGTCCTGTGCCGCCAGCATAGTGTTATGCTTGTGCAACTGTGTTAGTTTGGTTTTGGCCATTCACACTCTCTATTCCAGAGGAATTACCACCATGTAGGGGTATGAAAGGCAAGGAACCCTTGGAGCGGGTTTCACCGAGGGTGAAATTACAGCATGTGTCTTGATTATGTCATTGAGGTAACAAAAGCTAACAAGCATTTGTCAAAGCCGAATGTTGTCTTGCTAGCATTGGCATTGGTAGTGTAGGAGTTACAGAGGTGCATAATAGGCATGGCAGTGAAGTATTGAACTGACACCAACCCAACCCCCACCCTGCATAGAGTGACAGGCATTGGGGTGTGCCTTTGGGTCATCCGCCCTAATGCACATGTCATTTCACATCACCTTACCCTGCAGACACTGACAAGTGTTGCGCTGTGCCTTGTGATCTTCAGGCCTTACGCTCACTCCATTTCATAAGGAATTATGCCAAGATGGGTGCAGTATAGGAGAACGGGGTGAGCTTTGGGGCCAAAGACTCCAAGGCACACCTTGATGCCTGTCTCTGGCTGCAGGGTGGGAGTGGGGGTGGAATGGCATCAGCATTACAGCCGACAATCCCAAGTCACACCCCAATGCCTGTCAGTCTCTACAGGGTGGAGCATTATGATTGGAAATCCTAATGCCCTGGGTGTTTGTTGGTATTTTCACTCCAAATTTTCAACATGGGCTTTTTGTGACCCCACCTCATGAACAGTGACACTATCAATTTGTTAGCTGAAAGGTGATTTTGCACAGAGACTGTGCCATTTGGCACCACAGGTGCGAAAATACATTTTGGGCAGGATGTGAAAAAGGACAGCTGTACTCTTCATGAAGAGGTATAAAAAAATGGCAATGTTGAAAATCTGGAGTGAAAATATGAAACATTGGTGAAGCCATGAGCATGCATAGAAACTGAGCAACGCCATGTTGAAAATTTGGAGCCAAAATTCAGAAAAATGGCTGAGATATCCACCTAAGTTGAACATCCCCCCCATTTATGCCGTTATACAGCTTACTGGCCATTTCTTCAGTTCGCAGGCGACTTTGAAGAGTGCAGATGTGTTCCCGCTCCACCGAAGATCGCAGCACTGGCCCTCCAGAAGTGAGTATGGTATGAGGGGGTGTGGGGAGGTGGGGTGCACAGAGGGTGGCCGCGGGTTGGGGAAGGGGGTTGCTGCCGACAGTGGACCATTTTCTTTTTCCAGGAACAAAAAAAAAAAAAAAAGGACACTGCCCCATGGGATGGTTTTCTCTCTTAACAGGTTAAATAAAACAGATGTTGGGCATTTTGGGGTGGGCTCCCAGTGCGCCCCATGACTTTCGGGGTTGATGTTGGGCGCCACAATGGGGGTAGGTGCAGGAACATGCAGACGCGGTTGGCTTTCTGTTAAATGGAGGCTCACTGGGGTGGGCTCCCAGTGTGCTACACAATCACTGTGTGTGTGGGGGAGGGGGACATGCCAACAAGGGGGTTGGGCACCCTGAAGTCAGCTTTGTGTTGGTATTGTGTGGCGGACAGCAGCAGCTGCCGCCATGTTTATTTGAAATGTTTCATTAGGCAAGGCACGTAGGGGAGGCATGTCTTCTGTGCCACTGCATGACAAGCTTGTCTCAGATTGCAGTGCCACATTTCTTTCAAGTTGGTGACACTTTGCAAACTTGTGTCAGCACTAGCATGCTGCCTCATTGGAGAATGAGAGACGCACCTTCTAAAGCGTGCCCTGCATTCACCAAAACTGACACACCTCTGTATTTCTCCTACTACCATCTCCTATTGCCACAAAATGTTGCTTGCGTGTGTGCAAGACAACATAAACATAGCACTAAAATGCTTTAAAAGGAACTTTCCAGATAATTTAAAAATACTTTGAGGTGCTATGGCACGACAGACTGCTGTATTTTGTCAAATCATAGAAAATACATTTGTAGCACAAGAACATGGTAGAGTACTATACTGATTTTAACCATTTGAAACAGTTTTAACAAAGTAATATGCAGTACTCTCTGTCTCTGTGCACATACAGGCATGCAGGCACACACACACTTTACTAATTTGATTTATTAGTAGTAGAAAAAGATGAATCATCATTTATAGAGCCCTTTTCATACACACTGCAACCAAACCTTTACAAGCAGTGCTAGACTGGTAGTGAAGTGACTGAAAGCATGGTGGCAGCCATTTTGCACATCAACACCCAGACACAGCCTCGGGCAATTGCATGAACTGGTTTTATGGGAAGGGGAATGTTGGCCCGGCACCAGGAATGGTCAGTACTACTTGATTTTTACAAATAAACAATTCCCCTACTCTTGGGAAAAGTGCCTTGGGTTTCTTTACTTCTACTTGGACACCCACAAGGACAGCATCACAGATATGTAGAAGGGACCTCATTTAACATCTAATCTGAAAGATGGCACACCCCAACAGTACAGCAACCCTCTCCTACTACTGAAATAGTGTGCCAACCTTTTAGGTATGAGCCCAGTCCCAGTGTGGGACTAGAACCCCATGACCTTCTGGCCCAGAGGCAGATGTGCTATCAACTGAGCCACCCTGACACCTAGAATTTTACTATGACAGGGGAACCTTGGTTAAAGTTGAAGGTCATATATTTTATTAACATAGTAAGTACATTATAACAGATAGCAGCCATATACAATTGACAACATTTATGTTAGTGCACATTATAAAACGGTTAATACATGAGAGGGTCTACAGTTATAAGGGAATAATGTATACCTCCAGTGGATTTTAGGGCCACAACCACTGGATAAGTACATTATTCTTTCTGACCACACACCCTAGATGATGTTATCCCACATACAAAATTGACTTTTATTTGTTAAAACAACTATGCATTTCAGGGAATGTGTGCAGATATGGAGAATGATCAACAGTCATATGAGGTGCTTTGGCCTATGAAGTCACAGGATACTGATGGGTCATTATATAATTTGAAGTACTGTAACACCACTTCGGGAATTCACATTCATATCATGGACTTCTGGAATAATTAAAATAGTTCACTTGCCTGGAAACTGGTCACAATGGGGTTGTAAAGGGACAAGCAGCTATTCTGGAGGAAATGTGGTCAAGCCCTTGTAGCTGAGGATTAGGGACCAGGAGGACTCACTAAAATCTCAAAAGAGTCATTTGTACTCACTGTGTTACTTTGAGTTGGTCACATGACCTCCCTGGGATGGTCTGTAAAACTGGGTAGAAGCTCACTGAAACATATGAGGCATCTCAGTTTGTTACAGTAACACAACAAGCTACATCATCCATACATTTTTACTGCCTGATGGAGGGCATAAGAATTATGTTTGCTAAGAGAAATGGCTCATATCTTTATGAATCTTGCTTGATAATATTAAAGGTCAATCATACCAAGTCACTTCATTGGAACACCAATTTAAGTATATTTTCAAAGATGTTTTACACATACACTTTTTCTGTTGCCCATTATGGGTGGCAAATGTTGTCACTTAGAAGCACTACAAACTTACTATCCCTCAAAAAGAACAACGGACTTCAGTAAGTTCAGATATAATGTTCTCATCCCCCTCCTTGTCTGGTGGGAAATTATTGTAAAGATTACCCTCCCTGCCTTTGACCATGGGGGCATGCCAGCACCACTTCTAAATCCACCCTAGCCAGACCAGTCACTGGATCCTCTTTTCCATACCTTCTCCCATTTTGGCCTTGGTTTTCCAACCTGTACCCACCATTGCTCCTTCTATTCCTTCTCTTTCTCCCCCTCTCTTTCAAGAACTAAAGCCACACCCATTTTTGCCTCTCTTCCCAAAATTCTGCTTTGGTCTTCTCCCCTGTTACCTCAGTGCTCTCTTGTCTTGCTTACTCTATCCCTTTTACTCCCTCCATTTCCCTGATGCCTCCTTGGTTCTGCATCTCTGCTAATCCAGACCCTCTTCCACAACTTTAGCTGCAGCCCTATCAGCTCTGGCTAGAGTTTGTTTTGCTTTAGAAAATGGATAAAAGTATTTCAGGCTTCTGATTGGCTGAGGAACTTCTCTAGCTGGGCATCTATCAGACAACAGATGCCCAGCTATTAAAAGTACCAGCCCAGCCAACCCCATCACCAGAATTCTGCTGCCCTCCCTCATCTCTAATTAGCTAAAACCCCTTCCTTCCTTTTCAAATGTTGGCCATTTCTTTTGTCTCTCTAAGCGAGACATACTGGCCTCCAATGCTATGTAATTAACTGCCACAAAACCACACATCATACTTAATGTATAAAACTTTTCTTTTTCTTTCTTTCTTTCTTTCTTTCTTTCTTTCTTTCTTTCTTTCTTTCTTTCTTTCTTTCTTCTCAATGTCCTAATCTCCCATCCCATCATTTGTTTTTATATACAAGAATATCAGAGAGTTAACGGTGCTCTTGCTCCTCTCTCCTGCACGTACCTGCTCACTCACACTCCTAAAATCAAACACCAGCTTGTCTTTAAAAAATAACTGTTGTACCTGAACTGCACCGCACCACACTGATCAATAGTGCTGTTTCTGATACACAGCATATTTAAAAAAACAAACATCCATTTCCAATGACCCCCAATACTGTGTAGTACAACACGGCTCCACTGCTCAGTTGTCTATATTCCAAGGTGGCAAATTTAAATTTAAACCGGATGCCCGCCCCCGCCAGACAAGAGCCATCTCTGCACACTGTGTATAATCAAACCATCACTGTGACTGCAATCTCTCCTTCCTTCTTACCACTCTCCAACCACAGTCCTTCTCCACTATAACTCTCTCGATGTACAGGTAAATTACTGAAAATAAAGGCATCGTACTGGGACAAGTGATGGCTTCAGCTACTTTCCTAAAAGGCAGAGCACTAGCCCAATCGCTCTCCATCTGAAGTGACCATGTGATTTCTAACTGATGCTGGAAACCTGCCTACGTTTGAAACACTGATCAAAAATGGCAGTTACTATGTTGACTCTCACCACATGAGACTTAGCATGCTTTATTTCACTGTTCTGACTCACCACTCACAAAACGAAATAAAATAAACATATTTCTCCACTGTCTGTGTGATTGGTGGGAGGGACACAAACACAGAGAATGGCTCTTGGGAAGGGGACCAACACAAGATGCAACAGGAGAAAACAACCAGAGGGACTACTTTACCAACACAGTTTTGCATCTAGTTTTTCTATTAATTTTAAACACATTTCCTCTATTATTTTAATATTTAATTAAACCTGACATAGATCCCCATTTTCTAAACGCAATAATACCCTCCAGGGTGGGGGATATGGGCTATACCCACCCTTCCTGGGGCTATAAGGCCCTCCACCTGCGACGTCGGGCCTCATTATGCCCCTGGGAGGGCAGGTATACCCCAAGTACTGCCCACCCTGTCGGGTATTATTGTTTGCACACTGACACACAATCTATACCATTGCTGACTACTAACACTGCTAGTCTATTACTGTGAAATTGGCTGGGGCAGGGGGAGGAATGTGCTAGTGGGGGAATGGGAGAGCGATTGTGACACATAAATGCTTGGGAGGTGGGAGGTGGAATTACAGAACAGTGGGTGGGGGTATTTATGCAATTTGAGAGTTTTTTTTTAAATAACAAAATATTTACTTGCAAAGTTCATGTACTCACTAGAAAATTTGCTTAGCTTTGTGAACTGTGGAATCGAACCAACTTCACTGGTAAATTAAATCCCCACAACCTCTCTACATGTGGTACATTCCTGTCACCTGGTGTAGAGTTTGGGTTTGGCTGTGAGCCCAGGTCTCATCCATTGTACAGCATCACACTACCCTCAGCACATGGTATATTCCTCTCATCTGGTGTAGAAGTTAGGCTTAGGTGTGAACCCAGGTTCCTGTATTGTACCACATCATGCTAACATACTAACATACTAAAAATGCTAGCAGAGTAGGTCTTATGGTCTGTCAAGTCTGCTTGGGCCTCAGCACCCTGATTGGGTACCTTTCCTGCTTACCCTATCCCGCTCTCCTAGCCCCCCCCGGGCAAGTCATCCTCCACTTCATCTCTTGCATATGCCTGTCCCATCCTCTCTTAAACCCATCCACAGTGGCTACCTCTACCAGTTCCCCAGGCAGTGCATTCCATGGTTCCACCATTCTCTCAGTGAAGTAGCTCCTCCTCCTTTCCATCCTAAGCCTTCCACCCTCAGTCTTCCAACTGTGCCTCTGGTGACTCCACCCTCCTTCAGCCGAAGGATCCAGTCTAGGCTTACCTTATTTACTCCCTTGAGGTACTTAAAGACCTCAGTCATATCCCCACGTCCCTCCTCTCCTCCAGCGAGAACAGGCTGAGCTCCTCCAGACAGTCCTCATATGTCCTATCCCCCAGTCCCAAGATCATTCTAGTTGCCCTCCTCTGAACCCTCTCCAAGAGCTGGATGTCCCTCCTTAGGTGTGGCTGCCAGAACTGAACACAGTACTCCAGGTGTGGTCTAACCAGGATGTTGAACAGCAGCAAAATCACCTCCCTGATTCTCAAGGTAATCCCCCTGGTGATGCAGCCCAGCATCCTGTTTGCTCTGACCGTGGCCCTCCTGCACTGCTCTGAATTATTCATGTCGACATCCATCAGGACTCTCAGGTCTTTTTTCCCTGCTGAAGCCTGCAGCTCCTCCCGCTCCCAGGGTGTACACATATTCAGGGTTCCCTCACCCTAGATGTAGCACCTTACACTTGAAGGGGTTAAATTGCAATCTCCGGGTGCGTGACCATCTTTCCAGAGTATCCAGATCCCTTTGCAGAGCTGACGTCCATTCCTATCCCTTCACTACCAATCCCAGTTTACAGTCATCCCCAAAGAGACTCATTTCACAGCTGATATCTTCCCTGATATCAGAGATGTAGGCATTAAATAGGAGCAGCCCAGAACTGACACCGGTGGGACTCCACTAATGACCTCCCTAGGAGACGAGACCTTCCCCCCACCACTACTCGCTGGGTGTGCTCGGAAAGCCAATTTCCAATCCAACTAACCATCAGCAGTCCTACCCCCATTCTCCTTTGCTTCTCCAGCAGACCCTTGTGAGGGACTGAATCAAACGCCTTGCTGAAGTCCAGGAACAGTACATTCACCGGTCTCCCAAGGTCGAGTGCTGATGTCACCCACTGGTAGAACTCCACAAGGTTAGTCTTGCACGACCTACCTGCCACAAACCCATGCTACCAGTCATCTGTGTATCACTTCTCATTCAAGAAACCCCACCTCCCAGCCTCTCCCTAAGTATGCCCTCCATTGACTTTTCCACCACCAACGTCAAACTGACAGGTCTATAGTTCCCTAGCTTTTCCCTCAAACCCCCTTTATGGATGGGCACAACATGTGCCTGCCTCCAGTCTCTGGGCACCCTCCCCATCTGCAGTGACAAGTTAAAAAGATCCACCACTGGTGCAGCCAAAACATCAGCCAACTCCCACAGTAGGGATGGATAGCGTCAGGACCCAGGGATTTGTCCTACTACCAGCACTACCAGGCAGGGATCTGATCTTGGTTTGCTTTTCAAAGCATTCTGTCTGTTCATTTTGAGGCCCTCTTGGTTCCCCATCCCCTACTTCAATGCCAATGCTAAGACAGCTGCACTCTTCCACCAGCCAGCCAGGAGAGTGACCATGTGGTCACCATCACAGCTGATGCCAATGTTGCTCTGAGGCTGGATGCAGGGGGACAAGAAATGCCACTGCCACCCTCTGAGGGAGTCAAAAGCCTCATCCTCACAATACACCTAACCCTCTGCCTGCCCCAGCATTGTATTCTTGGATTGCATGCAAACCCCAATCTTTCAGATAGCAAAGCAACATGCTGCTTCCACTCACAGGGTTGAAATGGGGTACAGGGGGTCCACATTGAAAATCACTAGGAGAAGGCCCAGGACGACACTTATATCAGCACTGGACTTAACTTTAGTAGTCTAGCTCTGTGATTACATATGACATTTACTTGCAGTGAACAAAATACCTAATTAAATTTGAAAATATATGATACTGTAAATGCTAATTTTAGAGTTTAGAAAGTGGCTAAGTACTGGGGGCACTTAGAAATTTCCAGCCATCCTAGTGGGACAGTCTTAGAAGGTGGCTAGGTACTCAGAGTGGGGGGCACTCAGAAATTTCCAGCCATCCTGGTGGGCCAGTCCTACTCTGGCCACTCAACTGAACTTACATTGTCTGATGTAAAAGAATGAACAGGAATGAGTAAAGATAACACATGGTAGTGCTGCTTCTGATTTTGTGCATGTAATACCAACAACAGGGTAGAGTTGTTCCACCTTAGTCATGCTGCATGCCCAGATGATCTTGCCAGGTGTACCAATGTGTTACTTCACAAGATTTACATTGGTTTCACAGTAGTCGCAAAACAACCTAATGACTCCCCTTCCATCAATTATAAGCAAATATAATTATTATTGTCATACTAATTGAAGGTTTTGTTTTTTGTTGTCTTTTTTTAGGTTGGAAGTGGATCAAGCTTTATAGTTCAACACCACATCAATACCTGGTGGGAGTCACACAGATTATGTTTTGATCAACATTACAAGCATTACTTCAGCATGTGTTTTTATATAAATAATTGCTTTTCATAATGTGATCTGTTTTGTTTTTCAATTAAATCAGTTAAAATTTGTACTCTACTGATTTAGTGCCTTATCATATGGCAATTTGTTTATTTTGGAAATAAAAAAAGAAAACAATGATGGCAAATAAAGACTCAAAGTCCATCCAGTCTGCCTAAGTTCCTTATTTATACTCACTTGATCACATTGTCTATTTTTATTGGATACACAGGATGGTTATCCCATTTTCTTCTCCGTTACTCTCCACTGCCTCCACTCCTCCCCATCCTATTCCCTTGAGATAACCAGTCCCTTGAAATTATCCCACGCTTTATTTATGCTACTGATACAGCCAGCCTCAACAACCTCTTCATCAGCAATTCCACTTTTCCACAAACTTTTCTGTGAAACAGTACTTTCTGATATCCCTTTTAAACTTCCTCATACTAGTTTCCATCCATGACTCCTTGTTACTTTGTTATCATTCTGTGTGACGAGAACCCCACTGTCAATCTTGTTTATTCTCTTTAGGACTTTGTAAGTTTTAATCATATCCCGCTTTCTCATCTGTCCTCCAGTGTGTACATATTCATATCAGCCAACCTTTTCTCATATGATTTGCCTTGCTGCCTACAGATCATTGTACATATCTGTCATTGCACCACTTCAAATATGTCCCTGTTCTTCTTTAGATGGGGACTCCAGAACTGGGCATGGTATTCTAGGTGTGGCCTAAGCAGAGATCTGTATAAGGGCACTATCAATTTTTCTGTCTTAACTTTCAACCCCCCTTCCTATACATCCCACTATCCTAGTTGCTCTACTGTATGCCTTTTTGCAATGACTGTATATTTTAAGACTGTTACAGATAATAACACACAAGTCCCTTTTCTCTGTTGCTTTGGTTATCTGTAATCTATACCTGTCTTTTTACAATATGCATCACTTTAGACTTTCTGACTTTGAATTTCAGCTGCCAGACTTTAGACCACCATTCTAGCATCTCCATTCCTTTCTCATTTCTTTAATCCCTTCCTTACTGTCCACCCTTCCACAGATCTTTGTGTTTTCTGCAATATTGTCTCGTATTCCCACCCCAACGTCACTACTGAAAACATTGAACAGGACTGCACCTAGGACTGACCCCTGTGGCACCTTGCTAGTAACCTCTCTGTGTACTGATTTGTCCCCGTTCATCACTGCTTTCCACTTTCTGTCCCTTATCCAGCTCCCAATCCACCTGACAAGCCCCTCTTCTACCATTAGGTCAAGGCTTTTCTGACACCTAGATATATCACTTCAACCCCATGTTCCTCATCCACTGCCCGCTACCCAGCCAAAGTACCTGTTCTATGATAATTATTTCCAGGAGCATTCCAATAACTGAGGAAAGACATACTGGCCTATATTACTCTGGATCCGCCCCCTCTCATCCCTTGTGCAGTAGGACCACATCTATGGATCTCCAGTCCTTTGGTACTTTCCCCATTTCCAGAGAGCATTTAAACAGATTTGCCAAGGAAGACACCAGTTCTTGCTCTAGTTCCTTGAGCACTTTGTGATGCAGATCATTGGGACCTGGAGCCTTGACTACCTTAAGAGTTTTAAGTCCCTTTTGGATTCCGACCACTATAATTTCAATATTTCCCATTTTTACTACCCCCATCTGATGCCTCCCTAGTAGTAGCCCCCTGTCTTCTACCATAAAGACAAAGCTGAACAAGTCATTTTAGTGGACTACAATTTTAGAATATGCTGAGTAATATTTTGGAATGAATCATTTTGCTTAGAAAGCTGAAACAAATTATTTCTTCCTTATACTGTATCACTGTGTGATCAACAGCTTATCAAAAACATTATAAATCATGATATTGTTTTTAATCAATCAGGACTGCTTATTTCAGACACTCTTATAACAATAAGATGGTGTCTCATGCAAACAGTTCTAAAGTTCAGAAGTTCTACAATATGTTCTGTTGGCATAGTTCATTTCCCACACAGAGGTTTCTCCAATTTTCTGGAAAGTAAAACATGATTTATAACATGTTTATATGTGCAGGGTCTCTCATGGTTATCTGAGTTTCTTCTCAAGTCTTTGTGTGCCTGAATCTCTCAGCTTTGTTTCACAGTTTTCTCACCTAAAGAACACTTGAAGGCACTCTTACAATCAATATATAGTAACCAGGGTCAATGTTTTCCCATTGGGAAACATGGTTATAATTTGCAAGAATAATTAGCTAGTTAGAATGGCATTCACTTGCTGGGTTTCCCCAAGAACCCACGTGCACACTCAAGCTGCTACATAACAATATACTAAATGCCTTTGAAGTGACACAAATCTGTCACTCTCCTAACTTTATGGTAGTGTTCCTGGATGTTGAAAAGGTGTTTGATTGCCTTATTTGGCCCTATTTTTGTGAAATCCTGAAACAAGCTGGTTTTGGCTCTAAATTTCAACAGTGGATAACATTAATTTATACTTTGCCTAAGGCTAGTATTCTTACCAACTCCACAAGATCATCGGTATTTCATGTAATTTTTGGCACCAGACAGTGCTGCTCATTGTCCCCTCTGCTCTTTGCTGTTGCTCTAGAACAACAAGCCAATAATTTAAAGGAAAGTGCTGAATTTAAAAGTTACTCTCATAATAATCATACATTAAAGATATCACTATAAGGATACGACATACCATTATACATTACAGAAATAATGTTAGAAATTCCATTATCAAGTTAACACATGATTATGGAACATGGTCAAGATTAAATATTAATAAGAAACAAGCATTTGTCAATGCTGAATGTTGTCTTACTGGTTTTGGCATTGGTAGTGCAGGAGTTAGAGAGACACATAACAGAAGTAGCAGTGAAGTATAGAAGCAACATCAACCACACCCCAACCTGCAAAGAGTGACAGGCATTGGGGTGTGCGTTTGGGTCACTGGTCATAACACTCATGCTATTTCTCCTCACCCTAGCCTGCAGAGTCTGGCAAGTGTTGCGTTGTGCCTTGAGGTCATCTGGCCTTATGCTCACCCCATTTCATAAGGAAGTACATTGAGATGGGTGCAGCATAGGAGAATGGGTTGAACTTTTGGGCTGAAGAGCCCAAGGCACACCTTGATGCCTGTCAGTGGCTACAAGGTGGAGGTGGAGGACCAATGGCATGAGCAGTACAGCAGACAATCCAAGGACACACCCCTGATGCCTGTTAGTCTGTACAAGGTGAGATGTAATAGTTAGAAACCCTATTGCCCTGGGCGTGTGTTGGTGTTTGCACTCCAAATTTGAAAACATGGCCTTTTTGTGACCCCACCTCATGAAAGCATTTGGGACCTCTGTTCATGAACAGTGCCCCTGTGATTTTGTTGATCTGTCTTGAACGTTGATTTCCCACAGTGACCGCGCCATTCTGCACCACATGAAAATGTCAGCTGCACCATTGATAAGGAGGTGTGCAGAGATGGCAATGTGGGAAATCTGGAGTGAAAATATTAAACATTCTCAAAGCTACGAGCGTGTGTGAAAACTGCACATCGCACACTTGTAGCATAGTCATTTAGTGGAATGATTTCACCAAATTTTTAACATAGCCATTTTGGGATCTCTGCTCATGAACAGTGGTACTACGATTATCTTAATCTACCCAAACGTTGATTTCCCACAGTGACCGTGTGATTGTACACCAGATGTGCGAAACTACATTTCAGGCAAGATGTGACAAATGACATCTGAAATGTTCATAAGAAGGTGTGTAAAAATGACAATGTTGAAAATCTGGAGTGAAAATATTACAAATTTTCGAACTTATGACTGTGCATGGACACTGCACAATGCACACTTGTAACATAGTCATTTTATGGAATTTTTTCACCAAATTTTCAACATAGGCATTTTGGGACCTCCGCTCATGAACAGTGTCACTGTGATTTTCTTACTCTGTTCTGAACATTGTTTTTGTACAGCGATTGCGCCACTGCGCGCCGGATGTGCGACAACACAGTTCAGGTAGGATGTGGGAAATTAAAGCTGTACTGTTCATAAGGAGGTGTGAAAAAATGGCAATGGTGAAAATCTGGAGTACAAATATTAAAAATGATTGAAGTTAAGAGCGTGCGTGGAAACTGCACAACGCACGCTTGTAAAACAGTCATTTTATGGATGTTTGTCACCTAATTTTCAATATAGGCATTTTGGGACCTCTGCTCATGAACAGTATCACTGTGATTTTCTTACTCTATCCCGAACACTGATTTTCCACAGCGACCACACTATTCTGCGCCGGAAGTGCGAAAACACATTTTGGCCAGGATGTGAAAAATGACAGCTGTACTGTTCATAAGGAGGTGTGGAAAAATGGCAATACTGAAAATCTTGTGTGAAAATATTACAGATTCGCAGAGTTACAAGCGTGTGTGGAAACTGCACAACGCACGCTCGTAAAACAGTCATTTAATGCACTTTCGGCACCAAATTTTCAAAATAGGCATTTAGGACCTCTGCTCATGAGCAGTGTCACTGTGATTTTCTTACTGTGTCCCAAACACTGATTTCCCACAGCAACCATGCTATTCTGCGCCGGAAGTGCGAAAACACATTTTGGCCAGGATGTGAAAAATGACAGCTGTACTGTTCATAAGGAGGTGTGGAAAAATGCCAGTGTTGAAAATCTGGAGTGAAAATATTACAGATTCGCAAAGTCATGAGTGTGTGTGGAATCTGCACAATGCACGCTCATAAAACAGTCATTTTTTTATTTTTTTCACCAAATTTGCAACATAGGTCACGGAGGGTGATTCTGCACAGTGATCGCAAAATCACCTTTTGGGACTGAATAATGCCATGACAGTAACTGAATTCATGAGGAGGGGTCCCAATCCCCATGTTGAAAATTTGGTGGTACAATTCCCCAAAATGCCCGAGATATGCATCAAAGTTGAAAAAACCCTGTTTTGTGCCATTATACAGCTTATCGGCATTTCTTCAGTTTGTAGTTGGCTTTGAAGAGGGCAGACGTGTTCTTGGTCCACAGAAGTTCATTGCGCCAGGCTCCAGAGGTAAGTATGGGGTCAGGGGGGTGTGTGGGGAGGTGGGGCATGCAGTGGGTGGGCGCAGGTTGGGGAGGAGCTGCAGACTGCTAGGGACCATTTTCTACTTTACAGGGAAAAAAACATTGCGGAAGTTTTTGTTTTACAGGTACATTTGACACGTTGGGGTGGGCTCCAGCATGTCACCTGGGTGTTTTTTTTGGGGGGACTGGAGCTGACGGGGGATTGGGTTGTCGGCACAAATGAACTGGGGGAGGGGTCACCACAGGTTTTTCAGGGAGGACTGTAGCCTATGGGGATTGGGCACCCTATCGACAAATAAAGAGTGTTGGGGAAGATGCCAAGGGGATTGGGCTTCCGTACAGGATTTTCAGGGAGGACTGTAGCCTATGGGGATTGGGCACCCTGTCAACAAATAAAAGAGTGTTGGGGGAAGATGCCAAGGGGTTGGGCTTCCCCGTCGGCAGATGAATTGGGATGGGGGATTGTAGCCGATGGGGATTGGGCACCCTGTCGACAAATAAAGGGTGTTGGGGGAAGATGCCAAGGGGATTGGGCTTCCCGTCGGCAGATGAATTGGGATGGGGGATTGTAGCTCGATGGGGATTGGGCACCTCTGTCGACAAATAAAGGGTGTTGGGGGAAGATGCCAAGGGGGATTGGGCTTCCCCGTCGGCAGATGAATTGGGATGGGGGGGATTGTAGCCGATGGGGATTGGGCACCCCATCAGCAAATAAAGAGTGTTGGGGGGAAGATGCTGACAACGGGATTGGGTACCCCCCTAAGTTGGCTTTTCTGGGGACTGTGCAAGGTGGACGGCACAGCTGCCGCCATGTTGCACTGAAACTTACACCGGGAAAGGCATGCCCTGCAATGAGGTGGAACTCCCTCATTGCAGCGGCTAAAACCTTTCAAGGTGGTGGACACGCTTTTGCACTGCTGTCATAGACAGTGTGCAATCTAATTCCTGCCAAGGAGCCCAGCCCCAAAAAGCAGTGGTGCCACAGGCCACAACAGGACCGCACCTCCAAAACCTGCTATTCCGAGTTTACCGCAACATGTTTCTTGCGGAGGCGCAAGACAACACAAAAAACAGATACACTGATTAGTCATCCTGATGAAATAAATATAACAAGAGATTTGACTTTCAAAGCAACAGAGATTGATATAAAATATATTGGTAGTCATTTTTCTAATAATATTAAAGGGACGCTGTCAACCCCTTAGGCTTCAAAGTGTCTCTAGTTTAGCAAGCAAGCAAGCAAATCTTTATTTGTTAAGCACTATTCCAAAAAGATCATAGCGCTGTACATGTACATGAACATTAAAATCATTAAAAATGCAATGGAAGTGTAAGATTTAAAACAGCAATCCAATAAAATAAGAGCAGTAAAATAATCCAATCAGTCCGGGAATGCTAAAGCAAATAAATGTGTCTTTAGGGCAGATTTAAGCATTCATGCAAACAAGCATTTGTTAATGCTGAATGTTGCTTGCTTGTATTTGCTGTTTAGGTGTTTGGCACTGATAATTCAGAGGCAATAATTAACAAATTAATAACTAGTGAAATTGTCATGATTACAATACTAGTGTGAATATCACCTTCATTATTTATGTATGGTTAGGTGTTTCATGCACTACTGCTTTCACTTCCTCTGCAGAACACTGTATGGCAAATGTGTGTGTGTGCGTGCGTGTGTGTGTGTGTGTGTGTATGTGTGTGTACGTGTGTGTGTGTGCGTGCGTGCGTGTGTGTGTGTGTGTGTGTGTGTTTTTGGTTGGGGGGGATTCCTGATGCTTGCTTTTCTTGCATATATTATCCCAGTGTCCTTCATGTTTACTATTCACAGTATATAGATTGTAAACAGTATAGACACTGTCACCCAACAAATAACTTTCTAAATCACAGCCTCTGCCAATCCAAACATATTCAGGACTATTCTGATGTGGCTTCCCCTCTCCTTACTCCCTATTCCCAACACTTGGCTGCCCTACACGTTATTTCTTTCTCTCAAGTGATTCAAAACTGCCCCTCCCACATTATCCCACACAAAAAAGGTTTACCCAAGCCACAGCAACATACATTTTGCTGACGCCAGTTACAGTGTAGGCAAAATGTTGCCTAGCATTGCAGTGCCAGGCATTTTGTCTCCCAGGTGTTACAGCACCAAAGTGCCTTCCCGGGAAACAGTCACTTTTGAGGGAGGCTTCACCTCGCCCCCTGCACTTCCTCCAAACTAAATATAACCTCCTCTAGGGTGGGCATGGAAAAACAAAAGGTGTTGCGCTTCATGCCAGGTGAGGTGCGAGTGGGGGCTACCAGCTCAAATGTCTAGAAACACAACTAAAGACACTTGCACTCCAGAGCCAGGAGAACATTTTCTCCAGTGAAGGGGCCACAGATTCACAAATACCATATATTTCAAGATGTTGCTTCAAAGAAAATCCTCACTTTAATGTTGTTAACATGGAGAAAACAATGAAAGGCACAACAGAGATGTCCGCATGCAGGTACCCCAGCGATTCTCCTGGTTCTGGAGTGAAAGTGTCTTTTTTTGTATTTCCAGGGTGGGCATGCCCTGGAGGGGGTAGAAACTGTGTTGTTGCAAAGGTCAAAATGAGTGAGGGGTGATCTAAATCAAGATCTCCCCCGTCATGCTCACCCTTGTTGCAGCGCCCTAATTACTGCAACAAATTTCAGTTGCCATGCTAACGGTATACCCACAAAAAAAGGCTACTGGAGGTCCTAGCTTGGCTTTAAAACAGTAAATTAGTCTGCAAGGCTAGGACGCACATTTATAATGGATATGATCCCTTACAGAAATGTCAGGCACTATACAGCTAATAACAGAGCAAAGGATGAGTGGCCCAGTAAAAGCAGCTCACTGCTCTGCACTTCCGGGGGGGGGGGGTAGATATGCTCTGAGCAATCGATAGTAGCTGCCTGCAGTGTTAGTGTTACTGCAATATGTGTACTTTCATTATAAGGATATTTAGACACATGCTCACATTACTTAACAAATGGGACTGCTTCACTTCAAAACAGCTGTAATTGCAGCATGACCTGTTGATAGAGTGTGGTCATAGCCATTCTATTAGGTAGCTGTGCACATTGTTCTTCATTTTATTATTTTATTGGAATTGATGCTTTCTTTTGTGGGGGTGCATCCTGACTAGAGCGAGCATGACTTCTGTGGCAGCTGTAGTTAGTGCTTTCAGAATAGCGCTGTTATAAATGGAAATACCACCGAGGTTAAGTGTGAACAAGCAGCTAACCTACCTCAGAGAGTTGCTAAATATGACCACTCGCTTTTGCAAATTTAAAAAGTTACATTGTCCAAATAATTTTCTTTTCAGTAGTCCACAGCTATGATAAACAAGTACATAGCTTATCATTAACAACGCTCTTCCATTAGCCACATCAGTGTTACTCATTCAGACTACTGCTCCTTCAGACTTATTAAGTTGATGTCCCTTTAAACTCCCTAGTTTAAAAAGATTATTTTTAAACATATATTAAAATAGCAATACATCCCATTAGAGCAAGAGAAATGCTTTTTTGATAAGATCTTACACTACTGCCCCAGTGAAAAAAAGACTAAAACCCAAAATGAAAAACAGGACGGGACACATGTCATGGGATCACTTGATTGGTAAGTGCCTTTTGCTTGTTGCTTGATTCAAGTGGGGATCCGCACTGACAAACTGACCAGCTTGGATAAATGAAGATGAATGCAATAGCTTAAAAGGGAATAAGACAGGAAACCGAGGAACTTGAAATACAGAAAACTAATTCTAAACTAACTAGTGTTTGAATCGAGCAATGAGCAAAAGGTGCTTAATAACTGAGTGACCACATGTCCAATTCTGTTTTTCCTTTTGAGTTTTTAATCTTTGTTTCCACTCAGGCAGTAGTGTAAGATTGTAATAAAAAGCATTAGTCTAGCACTAATGGAATGTATTGATATTTGTACATATTTTTTTAATTATATTTTTTCACCTGGGGTGTGACGCGGCTAAGGGAATGGCATTGTTAATGATAAAGTATATAAAGATTAATCCAAGAGAGTGCGTGGGTTACTGGGGGATAAAAAGTACAAATAAAAACTCAACCTGCTACAATCGGTTACACCAAACCTCTCGGCACCTCAGAGCTCCAGTGCTTCCTCAGCAACAGGTTCTACTGAGGGACATTGGTGAGATTGTTTCATTTATTTAATTCTCAGAATTAACACCTTTGAGTCACAGACTCTTTTACAAAGGCTCCATGCCATGGATAGGTATAAACCAAATGGAGATTACATGGTATTGTAGACTGAATAGTGATACAATAAACAATATACATGACTATCAATAAGCACTGTAAAAGTGCCAAGGCTGATTTCAACAGTCATAGGCAACAGTATTTACGTTTGCAATCAGTAGGAAGACCTTGTCCAAACAGTGTTAGAAAAGTCCTAATGGGATAGTCTGATAACTGCAGGATCCAGACAATAGGAGTAAGTGCACAAAGAAGGGAGACATTGTTGTAGGCAGGGTAAAGACAGTACTATAGTCAAATGGTCAGTAGCCAGGTGAGGAGGAGGATGCTAGTGGTAGGGCAAGACAGGTTGGGGGGAGGTGGAGACAAAAGAATATTGACAGGTTGAGTTGACTCAAAGTAGAGGTTGTAAGGTGAGGCAAGGAGGGAAGGGGATTTTGCCAACTTGAGGGGGACAGAGTGTAGTCACACCTGATTATGTGGAGCAGTCACAGCTACTAAGTTTGGAAAGGTGTAGCCAAAGTTTGTTTTTGAACGGTCTGATTTTAGATTCATTTAGGATGCTAGGGTGGAGACTTCTGAGCCAGCATGGTGCTTGAAACATAAATGCCCTCCATGTTTGTGCCGTACAGCAGAAGGGGACATGAAAGGTAAGATCTGTTGTGCTACATGTATGATAAGGGTTTTTATGTGCCCTAGTGAGGATCTGCTGTGCAGAAGGGGGGATTGCCCAAGGCTGATTTCAAACAACATGAAGTCTTGCTGTATTCTGATTAAATGCAGTTAGCCTTTCCAGTTCAACTGCCCCAGAGGTGAAAGAGTTTATTCTATGCAATTGCATAGAATGTTGAGACGAGCTCGTTTTTCAAACCCCTGTCCCTGGTACATTCTATGTA
Organism: Neoceratodus forsteri; assembly: GCA_016271365.2. Taxonomy (NCBI): domain Eukaryota; kingdom Metazoa; phylum Chordata; order Ceratodontiformes; family Ceratodontidae; genus Neoceratodus; species Neoceratodus forsteri. The sequence goes on along the minus strand of CM057452.1, from coordinate 979,372,263 downwards.
ACCATCAGATTCTTTACTGCATCTGCCTGTGAAGTCTCTCTGGAGATTTGTTCTTTGTTCACTTCGATTAGAGTGTGTTTTTCAATGGTTTTTCAAACTGCATTTCATTTTTTAGTTCTTCAAGCCTCTGTCCTATGGTACAGGTTAGACTGATATAGGTTTTTCTCCAAATCTGGTAAGTCTTCGGTTTTCTCTTATGGTTTGCATAACCGGGAGGAACCCACGTGAATTCTTTCCTTTTGAGGTAAAATTTTAAGTTTAACTTGTCTTACAGTAGTTGGTTTGGGACTCAGCAGTTTTTGGTTTGAAAAAACTGGAGACTTTCTCTTGTTTTTTTCAATTGACTATTGAACCGATCATTAACTGAAAATGCATTTCGTTACTCAGGCCTGACTGCCAATTAAAAAGGGTAACTTGGCTTTTCAGTGTACCATCTCAGAGAAACCCAAGAAAAAGACCGGTCCCACTGGGTTTCAGCACTGCACAGAATGTGGGGAGGTGTTTGCCAAGGCTGATCCCCATCTCATCTATGTCTACTGTCTGGGGTTTGACCACCTAAAAACAGACTGCCAGATGTGCAAAAACTTTCTGAAAGCCATGCTGGATAAGCATTTAACTCGGCTTAAGGAAAGAATGGCTGAACAATCCACTGACCCGGATGGCCGGTCCGGTTCGCTGACCAAGAGAGCTGGGGAACTGGAGGAGGCGCCTTCTGACCAGGGCGACACCTTTTTGACCAAAAGGAAGACAGGTACTGAGGAGTCAGTACTTGCAAAGAGAAAAAGAAAATCAGACGGTTCAGAGCCAACCTTTGCAGCTCCAACCGCTGAAGAGATCACTAAAGCGATACGGATTGTACAGTCCTTACAGACCGGTTCAGGTGATACCAGACCGGTTCAGAAACCACATATTGTAGTTCAGCCACCTGCCAGTTCACTTCCCACTGGTTCATATGATCCAGAGACCTATTATGAACTTGAGTAGAAGCGTGAGCAGGAAGAGGAAGATGATGAAGAAGAGGAAGGCTTGAGTGACCCCATTGAGCCAGATGTCTCCCCTGATGGACCAGAGTCAGTTTCTCCTCCTAGAAAGCCTGGGGAGTCCACATCTCACTACTTGTTTTTCAAAAAAGTAGCTGAGACCTTACAGCTTCCTACTCTTAAGGCAGCTGAAGAGGACGAGGAGCCAGATTTCCTGGAAATGAAGGATGTCCCTGACACTAAGAAACAGTCAATTCCTCGTGATAAGTCTCTGAAAAAATAGACAAAATTCTACAGATGCCTACTTCCATTCCCCCTGTGGACAAAAGAATGGACAGGAGGTATATGTTGTCTGGCAATGGTATAGAGTTCCTGTACAACCATTGCAGCCATGTAGGGGTTGTTCAGGCTGCTGCCTGTGATAAGGTTGGCATCCCCTTGGCCTCACACCCTCCTAAGAAGGATTCTCAGAAAATTGATGCAATTTCCAAGACGTAGTATTTGGCTGCCTCATTGGGTATTAGACAGGCTTCATACATGGCATAAATCTCTAGGTACCAGAAATCCAGATAGGAGTCTGTTCTGGAACTGGTCAAGACTGCTCCACCTCAGTTAGCCAAGGATCTAGAGCAAATAGTCAAGGATGGCATTGAAGCATCCAAAGTTCTATTCCACTCTGCTATGGACTCAAATGACATATCCTCTAGGGTCATAGCTACTGCAGTCTCCCTAAGAAGATTCTCTTGGCTTAGGTGTAGCACTCTTGCCCAGGACACCCAGTCTAAAGCTATGGACTTCCCTGTTGTCCAGAAGTCTCTGTTTGGGGAACAGACAGAAAGTTACATGAAGAAAATGGATGAGTACAGGTCCACTTACAGGAGTGCAGCTGCCAAGGAAAAAGCTGCAACTCCACAAAAGCAGCAGCCTAAGCCTGGCAGAGGCAGGCCTTACCAAAGTCTTTTCTACCAGGCCCAGGCATTCCCTGCTCACCGGCAGCAGAGAGGATTCTTCAGAGGCAGAGGTAGAAGGGGTGTAAGTAGGGCTGCTTCCACCTTTCAGCCTAGGACTCCTATCAAGCAGACACCCTGATGTGTCAGTCAGGGCTGCCTCCCCACTGCCAATAGGGGGCAGGCTGGCTCAATACTTCCAGGCCTGGAAGGCCATTACCACAGACAAGTGTGCCCTGGAAGAAGTGAGCCATGGTCTTGCTTTAAGTTTCAAAAAATTTCCAAGAACAAGAGCAACGTCATTCAAACCTGCTAACAGTTCAGAGACAACCCTTCTGGAGGTAGAGGTTACCACACTCCTGCAACACAAAGCTGTGGAACCTGTTCCTCCTCTTCACAAAGGAAAAGGGTTGTACTCAAGATACTTCCTACCCTGAAGAAAACTGGGGCATGGTGGCCCATTCTAGATCTGAGGTATCTCAACAAACACCTAACAAAACCCAAATTCAAGACGGTGATTCTGACCAAAATCCTTCCTACCCTCAGGGTAGTAGATTGGCTAGCTTCCTTGGACCTCAAGGATGCTTATTTTCACATTTCAATCAGACACTCTCACAGAAAGTACCTAAGGTTCAAATTACCCACAGGCCATTACCAGTTTAAGGCAATGCCCTTTGGCCTTACCTCAGCTCATGAAACATTCACAAAATGTCTGGCAGTGGTAGTAGCTCATCTAAGAAGACAGAGAGTGTCTGTGTTTCCCTATCTGGATGACTGGTTGGTTGTAGGCCAGTCCCCTCAGCAGGTGACGGATGCCTTGAGTCTGGTGCAGGATACCCTCATATCTTTAGGGTTTTTGGTAAACCTAAAAAAGTCAGTTCTGGATCCCATCCAGATCCTAGAATTCATAGGAGCAGAGTTGGACATGATCCATGCAAAAGCTCTGCTGTCAGTGGGAAGAGCAGACAACCTCATCCGTCTGGCAGCCAGCCTCTCCCTACAAAACAGGGTACTAAATGAGAAAAAGACCGAGGTAGAAAGGTCAGTGGGGGATGCTGCAACAGAAGGTAAAGCCATCAAAAAATGGAGAGCAATGAGTACCAATGCCTGTAGTCTGGGTAACAAGCTTCCTGAATTAGTGGCCTTGATGGAGGAGGAACATCTGGATATTGTGGCAGTCACAGAAACATGGTACACAAAACCACGACTGGGACATAAACATACCAGGATACACTATCTACAGGAGGGACAGGGAGGGTAAAAGAGGAGGAGGAGTAGCTCTTTACATAAGGGAAGGAATCAAAGCAACAGAACAAAAGGGTAAACAGGGAGGAGAAGAAGCACTGTGGGTAAATTTGGAGACCAGCAATGGCACCACAATCCGACAGGAGTTATACACAGACCCTTCTCAGGGGAGGAAATGGACAAGGAAATGATAGAAAGTATACTTAGAATGGCAGAAAAAGGGGAGATATTGCTGATGGGTGATCTGAATATGCCAGATGTTAACTGGGGTGCAGTTGCAGCAGCCACTTCGAAGAGTGGGGTTATTCTAGATGCCCTACAGGGGGCATGCCTTAGACAACTAGTATTGGAGCCCACTCGAGAGGAGCAATCTTAGACCTGGTTCTCTCAAATGGAGATGGAGAGAGGATCACAGATGTAGAAGTGGGTAGCTATCTGAGAACTAGCAGCCATCGAACAGTATGGTTCACAATAAACACAGCAATAGAGTCAAGCTATACAAAGGCAAAAAGTAGTGGACTTTAGAAGGCTGACTTTGCTAAATGGGTGAGTGCCTAAGGAATGCACTAGCAAATGGGCAGGAAGGAGGGTGGAAGAACAATGGGGAATATAAAACTGCCATCACAGAGGTAACAAGCCTTTGTGTGAAGCAAATAAATAAAACAGAGCGATGTGAAAACCACTATGGTTCTCAAAGGAAGTGGCAGTGAAGGTTCAAGAGAAAAAGAAAGCATTGAGGAAGTACAAGGAATCGCAGAAGGAGCAGGACAGAGAACTGTATCAGTTAAATCAAAAGGAAGCTGGAAGGCAGTCAGAACAGCAAAGGCCCAAACCAAGGAAAAGATAGCCAACTCAGTTAAGAAGGGATAAAACCTTCTATAGGTACATCAGGGAGCGAAGGAAGACCAAGGGAGGGATAGTGAGGCTTAATAAAGGGAGGAGGGTGGGCAGAGGGTGACTGTGAAAAGGCAGAAATACTATACAAATACTTTTGCTCAGTATTTACAAATGAAGTGGGGGAGGTACCTAAAACAAACAGTAGAAACATTTTGGATACAGAAGTTGATACCAGCCCATTTACAGATGAAAGGGTCCTGAAAGAACTCTTAAAACTGAAGGTGGACAACACAATGGGGCCTGATGGGATTCATCCCAGAATTCTAAAAGAACTAAGGGTAGAACTAGTGACACCACTGACTACCCTCTTTAACAAATCATGGGAGGATGGGGTGGTACCCAAGGACTGGAGGAGGGCAGATGTGATTCCCCTTCACAAAAGTGGGAGCAAGGCAGAAGCAGGAAACTACAGACCTGTTAGTTTAACCTCAGTGATAGGGAAATGATGGAATCACTTCTGAAGGAAAGAATTGTTGGTATCTAGAGGCCAGAGGGCACAGGACCCAGGCAGCATGGATTCACAGTGGGAAGGTCATGCCACATGAATCTGATAGATTTCTTTGACTGGGTGACCAAAGTAGTAGATCAGGAAGGGGCTGTGAACATGGCCTACCTAGACTTTAGCAAGGCATTTGACACAGTCCCACACAAAAGATTAAAATACAAGTTAGCCAGCCTGGGAGTGGGTCCCAAGATGACAGCCTGGGTAAAGAATTGGCTGGAGAATAGGACACAGAGAGTAATAGTAAATGGAGTCCATTCTGAAGAAAGGGGGGTTACTAGTGGGGTACCGCAGGGTTCAGTATTAGGACCGGTCCTCTTCAATGTCTTTATAAGCGACATTGCAGAGGGACTGGAAGGAAAAGTATGTCTCTTCGCAGATGACACAAAGATCTGCAACAGAGTTGATGCACAAGGTGGGGTGGAAAGGATGAGAAGGACTTGCAAGTTGTGGAGGAATGGTCAAATGTATGGCAGCTTAGATTCAATGCAAAGAAGTGCAAGGTAATGCACCTGGGAAACAAAAACCTAAGGGAAGAGTACACAATGGGGGTGAGATACTAACAACAACAAAATGGAAATGGACCTGGGGTAGTCATATCAGATGACCTAAAGGTGGGCAAGCAATGAGAGGGGCAGCAAGGAGGGCTGGGGGATACTGGGATGCATAGGAGAGGCATCACCAGTACAAAACAGGAGTTATTATCCTCTGTACAGACAGCTGGTGAGACTCCATCTGGGTACTGTGTGCAGTTCTGGAGACCCAGTCTCCTAAGGACATAGACAGGATGGAAGCTGTCCAAAGGAGGGCAACTAAAATGGTGCAGGTCTGCAGCGAAAGACATATGAAGAGAGACTTAAGGAGCTTAATATGTATAGCCTCGAGGAAAGGAGGGAGAGGGGACATGATAGAAACTTTCAAGTACCTCAAGGGAATCAACAAAGTCCAAGAGGGTAGCATCTTTCAAAAAAAGAGGTGTGCAAGAACAAGGGGCCACAATTTGAAGATGGGGGGGGCAGCTCAGAGGTAATTTAAGGAAGTATTCTTTCACATAGAGGGTTGTGGATGCATGGAACGGCCTTCCGGAGGAGGTTGTGGAGTCAAAAACAGTGGTGGAATTCAAGCATGCATGGGACAGTCATAAGGCAATTCTAGGGGTTGGGGGTAGGAAGAAGTAGGCTGCTGGTTAACTAGGATCTGCAGCTTATCCATTAGGTAGGGAAATGGGCAGACTGGGTGGGCCAAGCGGTCCTTATCTGCCATCAAATTCTATGTTTCTATGTTTCTACTTTTCATCAACAGGTGTCTCATCCGGCAAGACATTTCCTTCAGCTCCCGGGGCACATGGCAGCTTCTACAGCAGTGGTTCAAGGAGCCTGTTTTCAGATGAGTGATATCCAGTTTCATCTCAGGTCCTATTGGTCCCAGAGAAGGGACTCACTGTCCAAACTGATCACAGTCACAGCCACCCTGATCCAGGCATTGCAGTGGTGGCAGGACAGGCACAACCTCAGGTAGGGTGTTCCATTCCTCCAGCAGTCCCCTATAGTGGTTCTGACCACAAATGCTTCTCTCCTAGGGTGGGGAGCTCATTTGGGAGACCACACTGCTCATGGGACATAGTCTCACCAGGAGTCAATGCTCCACATCAATCTGTTGGAGTTCAGGGCAGTATTCTTAGCTCTTCATTCATTCGTACACATGGTACAGGGGAAGGTGGTGCCGATAAGGACAGACAACACCACCACCATGTACAACATCAACAAACAGGGAGGGACAAGGTCCTCTGCCCTGTGTACAGAGGCAATGAAGATCTGTAGTCTGGCTTATTCCCTCAAGACCTCCATCTCAGCCATGCACCTACCAGGCAAGGACAATGTACTGGCAGATGCCCTCAGCAGAATAAATCAGAGCCACCATGAGTGGTCTCTGAACAGGGAAATACTGCATGCAGTGTTCAGGAGATGGGGCACACCACAGATAGATCTGTTTGCAGCCCCAGGCAATCATCAGCTACCCCAGTACTGCTGCAGATGCCCAGTTCTGGGTTCAGTGCCTCTGGATACACTGATATTGGACTGGGCAGGCAATTCCTGTATGCCTTTCCCCCATTCCCTCTAATTTTCAGAGTTCTGATTAAGCTCAGGAGCCAGCCATCATCCATGATTCTGATTGCTCCAGATTGGGCCAGACAACCCTGGTACCCTATGCTGCTGTCCCTGGCAGTGATCAGTCCGAGCTGCCTCCCAGGAGGCACAATCTTCTGACCTCCTCGCAAGGGAGGATCCTATACCCCAATCTCAAGTCACTCAGGCTCAGGGCCTGTTTCTTGAGGACCTAGAGTATGCAGACTTGCATCTCTCTGAAGAGGTCCTGGATATTTTGAATGTTTCCAGAAAACCTGCCACCAGAAAGACTTGTACTTCCAAATGGAAGAGATTTACTATTTGGTGTGCACAAAAGGAAATAGCTCCACAGGTAGCTGGATTGGCAGTCCTGCTGGACTATTTACCCACCTTCATTCCTTAGGCCTTCAGCCTTCTACATTGAAGGTACTTCTGGTAGCTGTTTCTGCCAATCTCTCAGTAGGGACGGACCCTTCCTTGGCCTCTCATGCAATCTTCAAGAAGTTCTTTAAAGGGTTGCTCCACCTGCACCCCCCACAGGGAGCCAACCCCTTCTTGGGATCTGAATATCTGCACAGCAAAGCTAATGCAGCCCCCATTTGAACCCATGTCCTCTGCTGAGCTCAAATATCTGTCTTTCTGGTAGCCATAACCTCTGCAAGGAGGATTAGTGAGTTACAAGCCTTGTTAGTGGAGCCTAACTATATAGCAATCCATAGGGACAAGGTTGTTCTTAGGATAAATGGAAAATATTTCCCTAAGGTGGTCTCTGACTTCCACCTGAATCAGTCCTTGACAGTACCAGTCTTCTTCACTGAACATTCTAGTTCAGGAGAGCGTAGACTACATAGCCTGGATGTAAAGAGGGCTATTAGCTACTATCTGGATCAGACAAAGGCCCATAGGAATAAGTGCACGCAACTGTTCCTCACCTATGGGGAAGTGGGTAAGGGCAATCCAGCCACCAAGAGGGCCACTGCTTGGTGGATTGTGTCTTGCATTCAATTATGCTATGGCAAACTGGGTAAAGAGCCACCAGCTGGCCTCAGAGCTCAGCCTACTAGGGGAACAGCTGCCTCTATTGCAGCTGCCAGAGAAATTCCCCTGCTTGAAATTTACAAAGCAGCTACTGTACCTGGAAAACTGTTCACACATTCACTAAACACTACTGCCTTAACACCCAGGCCAGGAGTAATGTCAGATTTGGCACAGCAGTACTGCAGAGCCTATTCCCTAAATAGGTTCTATGCCCACCTCCATGGGGCACTGCTTGGGAGTCGGCATTTAGTCAGAATACAGAAAGACTTCATGTTGTCTGAAGAAAAAATTACTTACCACAGTAATCTTGTTTCTTCTAATGGAGTCTTGCTGTATTCTGCCCTCCCTCCCTGCCTCCCCTAACAGAACCTGGGGGTACTACATTACAGCTGTTGTATTTTTATTGAGTTCTGCACCACTGGGGTGGCATTTTCTTGGGCATCTCTGACTTGAGTCTTTTAGTTTGCCCTTTTGTTGGGCTATTAGTTCTTTGACTACTATTTTATTGTTGTGTATGTAGTATAGCTTAGTAGCCTCTGTTTTAGTGCTCATAAGAATCTAACGGTTACATAGAATGTACCAGGGACAGGGGTTTGAAAACCAAGCTTGAGCTCAACGTTCTATACATTTGCAGAGTTAACTCTTTCATCTCCGGTGCAGTGGAACTGGAAAGGCTAACTGCATTTAGTCAGAATACAGGAAGACTCCATTAGAAGAAACAAGATTACTGTGTTAAGTGATTTTTCTTTTTTTCACCATCAGGCAGGTTTGGTAAGAGAACCTACCCTGTAGATTCAACCAGTTTGTTAGGGCATATAGGTCACAGGTGTGAGTATACAGTATTTGTGTGCCCCAGTGACCAGGCAGCATGCTTTGTTTAGTGAAACACAAATTCTTTGAAGAGTGGTGTCAGTAGCGGAGCCATAAATTATGAAACCATAGTCTATAATTGAGAGGATACAACTGGTGACAGCTGTGCAGAGTGCATCTTGGGTCATACTCAGTCCTTGTCTGTATAAGAGCCCTAGTCTTATGTTAACCTCTTTGGAGATAATATTAACATGCTCATTGTATGACAAGTTGCTATCGAAGGTGTTTGAAACTGTGGACTTGTTCGAGAGGCATACAGAGATTATTTGTGATGTTTAGTTGGGCATTTGTATTCTTGTGAGGGCTAGCAAAGAGCATAACGTTTGCCTTTTTTATAGCTCACAATTAACCTTTATTTGGCAAACCAGTCCTCAACTGCCGTGAAACACTGTTGCATACTATTGACAAGGGGAAGTGGATCAGGCTGGCTAGTAAACAGCACGGGATCATCTAGGTATAGGAGCAGTTTGCTAGAGCATACCTGGGGAAGGGTGTTCAGGAAGAGGCTAATAGGAGGGGACCAAGAATTGAGCTATGGGGGACTCCAAAGCATTTATTTATTTATTTATTTTATTTATTTAGACAGCAGTTTGGAAAACCTTTGAGCCATAGGCTAATTTACAAAGGTACCTTGTCACAGTAGGACAAACGAAAATATACAGTATAACAGTATAACACAGTATAACAGTAACTTAAGACATAGATACAAACAAGCTGGTACAGGTAGGATTGATGCAAACAATACCAGAGTTATGTTGTCCTTAGCAGCTTAGTAGTAAGCTTTGTCATTAGTATTGAGTACGGCTTTGACTAGTGGCAATTACAGCTTCAGGTGTTAACAAGGTGGTTACGTAAGGACGTTTTGAAGCACGATATAGTTGGAGCTTCGCGGAGATGGAGGGAAGCAGTGTGTTGAACCAGGAGGGGGCCCTAAAGCTGAAGGATCTTTGGCCGTGAGAGGTCCTAGCTCTAGGGATAACAAGAGAGGTTTTCCCAGAGGTCCGAGTATGAACTAGTGGGACAGAGCGGCGGATGGTGGTGGTCAATCCTGCGGGGATATCTCAAAGCATACTCGGAGACGGATTGATAGCATATCTTGGATTATTACCTGCTGGGTTCTACCTTCAAGATAGCTTTTAAACCACGCTGTGACATCTTGCGAGATACCAAGGGCAGGTAATGACTTAAGCAGTAGGGAATGATTTACCGTATCGAAAGCCTTTGTGAGATCAGTGTATATTGATCCCACGAGGTGTCCACGGTCCAGCACTTTAGGGATGTAGGTGGTATAATCTACAAGCACTGTGGTGGTACTGTGGGCCTTCCTAAAACCATGCTGCTTGGGGAATTGTATGCCATAGGTGATAAGGTAGTCAGCCAGCTGGTCAGATACTATACGCTCTAAAGCTTTGGAAAGGGGTGGCAGGATGGAAACTGGGCGGCAGTTCAAGTGTGAGGCCCTATCTCCACTCTTGTGAACAGGTGTTACCACTGCCACTTTCCATTGCTGGGGGAACAGCCTGAGGTGGAGGGATAGGTTAAGAGTCTTGATGAGAAACATAGAAACATAGAATTTGACGGCAGATAAGGACCGCTTGGCCCACCTAGTCTGCCCATTTTCCTACCTAACAGATAAGCTGCACATCCTAATTAACCAACAGCTTACTTCCTCCTACCTCCCACTAGGACTGCCTTATGTCTGTCCCATGCATTCTTGAATTCCCCCACTGTTCTTGACTCCACGACCTCCTCAGGGAGGCTGTTCCATGCATCCACAACCCTCTCTGTGAAAAATACTTCCTCCACATTACCTCTGGAGCCGTCCCCCTCTATCTTCAAATTGTGTCCCTTGTTCTTGCACATCTTTTTCTGAAAGATGCCACCCTCTTGGACTTTGTTGATTCCCTTGAGGTACTTGAAAGTTTCTATCATGTCCCCTCTCTCCCTCCTTTCCTCAAGGGTATACATATTAAGCTCCTTTAGTCTTTCTTCGTATGTCTTCTGGTGCACACCCTGCACCATTTTGGTTGCCCTCCTCGGGACAGCCTCCACTCTGTCTATGTCTTTCGGAGATGGGGTCTCCAGAACTGCACACAGTTCTCCAGATGGGGTCTCACCAACTGTCTGTACAGAGGGATAACAACTTCCTGTTTTCTACTGTTGATGCCTCTCCCTATGCATCCCAGTATCCCCCCCCAGCCTTCCTTACTGCCTTCTCACATTGCTTGCCCACCTTTAGGTCATCTGATATAATTACCCCCAGGTCCCTTTCTATTTTTACTATTGTCAGTATCTCACCCCCCCATTGTGTACTCTTGCCCAGGGTTTTTGTTTCCCAGGTGCATTACCTTGCACTTCTTTGCATTGAATCTGAGCTGCCATACTTCTGACCATTCCTACAACCTTGCCAAGTCCCTTCTCATCCTTTCCACTCCATCTGGTGTATCAACCCTGTTGCAGATCTTTGTGTCATCTGCAAAGAGACACACTCTTCTTTCCAATTCCTCTGCAATGTCACTTATAAAGACATTAAAAAGAACCGGTCCCAGTACTGAACCCTGTGGTACCCCGCTAGTAACCCTCCTTTCTTCACTGTGGACTCCATTTACTACTACCCTTTGCGTCCTGTTATCTAGCCAATTTTTTATCCAGGCTACCACCTTGTGACCCACTCCAAGGCTGGCTAACTTGTGTATTAATCTTTTGTGTGGGACTGTATCAAATGCCTTGCTAAAATCTAGGTAAGCCATGTCCACAGCCCCTCCCTGGTCTACTACTTTGGTCACCCAGTCAAAGAAATCTATTAGATTCATTTGACATGACCTTCCCATCATGAATCCATGCTGCCTTGGGTCCTGTGCCCCACTGGCCTCTAGGTACTCAACAATTCTTTCCTTCAGAAGTGATTCCATCATTTTAACTACCACTGAGGTCAAACTAACTGGTCTATAGTTTCCTGCCTCTGTCCTGCTCCCACTTTTGTGAAGAGGAATCACATCTGCCCTCCTCCAGTCGTCAGGTACCACCCCATCCTCCCATGATTTGTTAAAGAGAGTAGTCAGCGGTGTCATTAGTTCTACCCTTAGTTCTTTTAGAATTCTTGAGTGAATCCCATCAGGCCCCATTGCTTTGTTCACCTTCAATTTTATTAGTTCTTTCAGAACCCTTTCTTCTGTAAATGGACTGGTATTGACCCCCGTCTTCAGAGTGTTTTTCTTGTTTGGTTTAGGTACCTCCCCCTCCTCTTCCTTTGTGAATACTGAGCAGAAATATTCATTCAGTATCCCTGCTTTTTCATTGTCACCCTCTACCCACATTCCTTCCCCTTTATTAAGCCTCAGTATCCCTCCTTTGGTCTTTCTTCGCTCCCTAATGTACCTGTAAAAGGTCTTATCCCCCTTCTTAATAGAGTTGGCTATCCTTTCCTTGGTTTGGGCCTTTGCTATTCTGACTGCTTTCCCAGTCTCTTTCTGCTTTAACTGATAAAGTTCTCTGTCCTTCTCCTTCTGTGTTTCCTTATATTTCCTGAATGCTATCCTTTTCTCCTTAACCTTCCCTGCCACCTCTTTTGAGAACCATAGCGTTTTTTTCCTTCGTTGTGTTTTGTTGATTTGCTTTACACAAAGGCTTGTTGCCTCTGTGATGGCTGTTTTGATTACTCCCCATTGTTCCTCCACCCCTCCTTCTTGCCTGTTTGCTAGTGCTTTTCTGAGGCACTCTCTCATATTCCCAAAGTCAGCCCTCCTAAAGTCCAATACTCTTGCTTTTGTATGGCTTGATTGTATGGCTGTGTTTATCGTGAACCACACTGTTTGGTGGTCGCTTGTTCCCAGATGGCTACCCACTTCTAAATCTGAGATTCTTTCTCCATCCCCATTTGAGAGTACCAGGTCTAAGATTGCTCCTCCCTAGTGGTTCCAATACTAGCTGTCTGAGGCATGCCCCTGTAGGCATCAAGAATGACCCTGCTCTTGGATGTGCCTGCAGCAAGATGCTCCAGTTAACATCTGGCATATTCAGGTCTCCCATCAACAATATCTCCCCTTTTTCTGCCATTCTAAGGAAGCCTTCTATCATTTCCTTGTCCATTCCCTCCCCCTGAGAAGGGGGTCTGTATACAACCCCCATGAGGATTGTGGTGCCATTTCCTGTCTCCAGGGTAACCCAGAGAGTCTCATCTGCTCCCTGTTTACTCTTTAGTTCTGTTGCTTTGATCCCTTCCTTTACATAAAGAGCTACTCCTCTTCCTCTTTTACCCTCCCTGTCCCTCCTGTAGATTGTGTATCCTGGTATGTTGACATCCCAGTCATGGTTCTCTGTGTACCATGTTTCTGTGACTGCCACAATATCCAGGCAACCCTCTTCCATCAAGGCCACTAGTTCAGGGAGCTTGTTACATAGACTATGGGCATTGGTAATCATCACTAACCACTTTTTGATGGCCTTACCCCTTTTAGCCCCATTCCTGTCCTTACTGCCTTTGCCTTTTTTTACATTTACTTCTGTCCTACTCCCTAATGACTTCTCTACCCTGGTGTTTACCTCACTAATTACTGTTGTTTGTGGGGGGAGGCTGGGATTTCCCTGCTCCTTTTCAGTGCCCCCTTGGCTAGTTTAAATGCTTGCCAATGAAGCATTTAAACCTCTCACCTAGGATCCTGGTTCCCCCCCTGGACAGATGCAGACCATCGCACCAGTATAGGTCTGCATCCCTCCAGGTGGCTTCCCAGTCCCCAATGAAGCCAAAACCCTGAGCTCCACACCAGTTTTTCAACCATTCATTGAATTCCCTGGTGAGGAGTACCCTAGCATTACCCCTGCCATAGACAGGCAGCACCTCCGAGAAGGTTAATGTATGCTCTACTTGTCTAAGGCCCTTCCCCAACTCTACAAACTCCTTTTGCACTGCTCTGATCCCATTCCTAGCCAGGTCATTTGTCCCTAGGTGGACAATGGTATCCAGCTCCCTCCCTCCCTCATGCAGCTGCTCCCACGATCCTGAGGATTCGCTTCCTGTCCTTCCAAGCCGTGGCCAGGTAGAAGCTGCCCTCCCTCTCCCTTCTCCCCATTTCCCCCTAATGATTGAGTCTCCCACCAGGAGTTGTTTCCTTCCCTGTGGGGTCTCATTCCACCCTCCTGTGGGTCTCCTTTAGAAGGTTCCCAGCATCCTCCTTGGTCTCCACTGCAGGTGCCTCATAGAGGAACCACTATCCACCAGAAGAGCCGAATGAATTGTGGAGAGGTACAGCTGGAGGGATGCAACTCTGTTCCACCACCTCTCCCTCCTGAGCCCACCCTGGTCCAGCTCTCCTCTTTCTTGGCAACCTCTGAGGTAGTGGCATTGGCCCTGGTGATCCCTGGGTGGGGGAGGAGGTTTCTCAAATCCTAGCAAGGTCAGCCTGGAGATGGGCAACCTCCTCCCTCAGACCAGAGAGGTGCCTGCAAATAGGGCAGCATTGCAGCCTCCAGAATTTCTCCCGGAACACTGCCACCCCACAGCCATTGCACTGCACCACTCCTATCATGTCTTAGTTTGTGTCCCTTCTCCTGTTTCACTGTATGCTTACTCTCTCCTCTCCTTACAACTCTCACCCTTCCTGTTCTGGGACAGTAACTTCCTATATTCTTTAGTAGCCTCCTTCGTCCTTGCTCAGTGTCAGACCACCAGCAGCTGGGGGGGAGAGTGAGCTACTTTTTTCCTTTAGGGTTGACAAAACCAATGTTTCTCTATGATCTTTCCCTTCCTACTGCCAAACAGGAAGTTCCTGTTGACAGTCAAATCCAGTGGCTATAAAGTAGAACTGGCTTAGGGTGGAGTGGGTGGGATGGAGGGCAATTAGTAAGAAAAAAGGCTAGCAACAGGAAGTTGTAATTTGAGTCACCTGCTTTTATAGTGTTTAAGCCACACCCCAATTAGCTCTCTCCTTCTACTGGTTTAGCAAAGTAAACTGATACAGAACCCTTCCCAGCACAGAACACACACTGACTTTCTTTCTTTTCTTTCTTTTTAAACCCTAAATAAGACCCCTTCTAATTCTAATAAAGTATCTGTTTGCTTAATCTCAACAGACACTGACTCCTGCTAAGACATAAGTGTTAAATTAATAAGAAAATGTAGCTTCTTTTAGTTAGCTGCTTTCTGCTCTATAAGCAAGGCTAGCAACAGGAAGTTGTAATTTGAGTCACCTACTTTTATAGCGTCTAAGCCACACCCCCAATTAAGCTCTCTCTCCTCCTACTGGTTTAGCAAAGTAAACTGATACAGAACCATTCCCAGCACAGAACACACACTGACTTTCTTTCTTTTCTTTCTCTTTTTTAAACCCTAAATTAGACCCATTCTACTTCTAATAAAGTATCTGTTTGCTTAATCTCAACAGACACTGACTCCTGCTAAGCTATAAGTGTTAAATTAATAAGAAAATGTAGCTTCTTTTAGTTAGCTGCTTTCTGCTCTGCAAGCAAGGCTAGTAACAGGAAGTTGTAATTTGAGTCACCTGCTTTATAGTGTCTAAGCCACACCCCCAATTAAGCTCTCTCTCTCTCCTCCTACTGGTTTAGCAAAGTAAACTGATACAGAACCCTTCCCAGCACAGAACACACACTGACTTTCTTTTCTTTCTCTTTTTTAAACCCTAAATAAGACCCATTGTACTTCTAATAAAGTATCTGTTTGCTTAATCTCAACAGACACTGACTCCTGCTAAGATATAACTGTTAAATTAATAAGAAAATGTAGCTTCTTTTAGTTAGCTGCTTTCTGCTCTACAAGCAAGGCTAGCAACACGAAGTTGTAATTTGAGTCACCTGCTTTTATAGTGTCTAAGCCAAACCCCCAATTAAGCTCTCTCTCCTCCTACTGGTTTAGCAAAGTAAACTGATACAGAACCCTTCCCAGCACAGAACACACACTGACTTTCTTTCTTTTTTAAACCCTAAATAAGACCCCTTCTACTTCTAATAAAGTATCTGTTTGCTTAATCTCAACAGACACTGACTCCTGCTAAGATATAAGTGTTAAATTAACAAGAAAATGTAGCTTCTTTTAGTTAGCTGCTTTCTGCTCTAAAAGCAAGGCTAGCAACAGGAAGTTGTAATTTGAGTCACCTACTTTTATAGTGTCTAAGCCACACCCCCAATTAAGCTCTCTCTCCTCCTACTAGTTTAGCAAAGTAAACTGATACAGAACCATTCCCAGCACAGAACACACACTGACTTTCTTTCTTTTCTTTCTCTTTTTTAAATCCTAAATTAGACCCATTCTACTTCTAATAAAGTATCTGTTTGCTTAATCTCAACAGACACTGACTCCTGCTAAGCTATAAGTGTTAAATTAATAAGAAAATGTAGCTTCTTTTAGTTAGCTGCTTTCTGCTCTGCAAGCAAGGCTAGCAACAGGAAGTTGTAATTTGAGTCACCTGCTTTTATAGTGTCTAAGCCACACCCCCAATTAAGCTCTCTCTCCTCTTACTGGTTTAGCAAAGTAAATTGATACAGAACCCTTCCCAGCACAGAACACACACTGACTTTCTTTCTTTTCTTTCTTTTTAAACCCTAAATAAGACCCCTTCTACTTCTAATAAAGTATCTGTTTGCTTAATCTCAACAGACACTGACTCCTGCTAAGATGTAAGTGTTAAATTAATAAGAAAATGTAACTTCTTTTAGTTAGCTGCTTTCTGCTCTACAAGCAAGGCTAGCAACAGGAAGCTGTAATTTGAGTCACCTGCTTTTATAGTGTCTAAGCCACACCCCCAATTAAGCTCTCTCTCCTCCTACTGGTTTAGCAAAGTAAACTGATACAGAACCCTTCCCAGCACAGAACACACACTGACTTTCTTTCTTTTCTTTCTTTTTAAACCTAAATAAGACCCCTTCTACTTCTAATAAAGTATCGGTTTGCTTAATCTCAACAGACACTGACTCCTGCTAAGATATAAGTGTTAAATTAATAAGAAAATGTAGCTTTTTTAGTTAGCTGCTTTCTGCTCTACAAGCAAGGCTAGCAACAGGAAGTTGTAATTTGAGTCACCTGCTTTTATAGTGTCTAAGCCACACCCCAATTAAGCTCTCTCCTCCTACTGGTTTAGCAAAGTAAACTGATACAGAACCCTTCCCAGCACAGAAAACACACTGACTTTCTTTCTTTTCTTTCTTTTTTTAAACCCTAAATAAGACCCATTCTACTTCTAATAAAGTATCTGTTTGCTTAATCTCAACAGACACTGACTCCTGCTAAGATATAAGTGTTAAATTAATAAGAAAATGTAGCTTATTTTAGTTAGCTGCTTTCTGCTCTACAAGCAAGGCTAGCAACAGGAAATTGTAATTTGAGTAACCTGCTTTTATAATGTCTAAGCCACACCCCCAATTAAGCTCTCTCTCTCCTCCTACTGGTTTAGCAAAGTAAACTGATACAGAATCCTTCCCAGCACAGAACACACACTGACTTTCTTTCTTTTCTTTCTTTTTTTTAAACCCTAAATAAGACCCCTTCTACTTCTAATAAAGTATCTGTTTGCTTAATCTCAACAGACACTGACTCCTGCTAAAATATAAGTGTTAAATTAATAAGAAAATGTAGCTTCTTTTAGTTAGCTGCTTTCTGCTCTACAAGCAAGGCTAGCAACAGGAAATTGTAATTTGAGTCACCTGCTTTTATAGTGTCTAAGCCACACCCCCAATTAAACTCTCTCTCTCCTCCTACTGGTTTAGCAAAGTAAACTGATACAGAACCCTTCCCAGCACAGAACACACACTGACTTTCTTTTCTTTCTTTTTTTTAAACCCTAAATAAGACCCCTTCTACTTCTAATAAAGTATCTTTTTGCTTAATCTCAACAGACACTGACTCCTGCTAAGATATAAGTGTTAAATTAATAAGAAAATGTAGCTTATTTTAGTTAGCTGCTTTCTGCTCCACAAGCAAGGCTAGCAACAGCAAGGTGAGAGGTGCCAGGACTGCGTCTATGGTGAGGAGGAGCAGCTTCAGATTGAAGGTGTTGCTGCTAAACCTTGATTTGCCGAGAACCCGCAGTAGGTATTTTTTTGCTACCATGGGAGTAACTGTTCTGAAGTAGAAGGGGGTATTGGGGGTTATATCCACACTATGATCATCCAACTGGTTGGATGGGTCATCAAAGAAGTTGAGTGAGAGTACCTAACTCAGGTCTGTGAAGGCAGCATTGAAAACGTCAGCTATAGCTTTCGGGTCCTGAGTGGTCATGCCATTGACAATGAGCAGAGTTGGGGGGTACTTATTGGGTTTGGCAGTGGGATTTTTAATGTTTTCCCATAATTGTTTGCTGTTGCCCCAGAAACAGGAGAACATACCTTGGAGGTGGGCAGTTTTGGCGACATGGATTGCTCGGGTACATGCATTCCTTGTGGCCTTGTAGCGCTTCCAGTCAATAGGTTTGCCTGTGGCATGTGCTACGTGCCAGAGGTGGTCACAAGACACCATGTGGTTTAGAAGGATTGTGGTGATCCAGAGGTTGCTAACTCCTTTGCCTTTCTGTTTTCTGTAGGGGACATAAATAACACAGGTCATGTTAAAGATGGTAATGAAGTTCCCCAAGGGCAATGTCTACACTTGCGGCTGTGTCATCGGAGACTAATCACATTGAAGGGGGGAACCCTGAAACTGCTCAAGCTGCCTCTTGTGAGAGCATGCTGTTGAGAGGTCTTTTGGGGAATTTTAGAGGTCTTGTTAGACCAGTGACAGGTGACTGGGGAATGGTCACTGAGGGAGTCTGGTAAGACCTTGGTGTCAGTAATCTCTCTGGATGGTTTGTGAGAATTAGGTCAATCAGCGTATAGCTGCCAGTCCTATAATGTGTCCTAGTAGGAGTAGACACCAGCTGGGTGAGGTCAATGGCTGCAGCTGCATCCTTGCAAGGGTCAGCTTCAGGTGCAAGCCAGTCGACGTTGAAATTGCCAAGTGCAACAGCCTCTGTGTGATTTGGCAGTTTGGCAAGGTAATTTAAGATCATGTTAAACCCATTTGCTATGTCCCACAGGGGGATATAGACAGAAAGGACAGTGCGTGTCTTTTCCTCATTTCCCATGGCTATTTTAATAGCAAGGGCATGGACACTATTCCCTGTGGGAATGTGCAGAAGGGCATGGCCCTGTAGAGAGTCTGATAGGTAGAAGGCACAACCACTTCCTTTTTTACCAAGCTGGTCCTCTCTGAATAGAGTGTCACCTTTGAGGGCTACTGCAAAGTCAGGTATTTTGGGGGAGAGCCAGGTTTCAACCACAGCTAATATATCCAGTTTGTGTTGTTGCACCCATACTTGCACTTGGTCAAGTTTAGGTAGAAGGCTGCAGATGTTTATTGAGGCAAGCTTGAGACCACTGGGGGAACAGGGTCTAATATGGGGCTGCTGCAGGGGCCCTGGGTTGGGGTAAACATTACCTGATAAAAGCAGAAGTAGAGGGACATTACAGATCAGGATGTGCTTAAGCAATTTGTGTTTGAGGTAAATGGGGTGTTTGGGAGTCCTATCAACTAATGTGGGCACAGGTAGTGAGGAGTGGTGAGATAGCAGAAGGAGAGGGTGAGGGTGGTGGTGGCCAAGAATTAGACAGCAAGGCTTGGTGGGTCTGGGCAGGTGGAGAGTGCTTGTGCTTAAGGTGCCTGTCACCAGAACTGTGTCTAGCAGGAGTGTTCTATGTTATTTTCCTTGTATTGGCAGTTTATAGTTTATATATCCATTCTCTGGCCAAAATATTGCTTGCAGCTAGTGCACAACACAGTGGCCAGGCTTTTGAGTGGTACAGCTAGGACTAGTCACATTACACCCGTGCTGCGCGAACTGCACTGGCTGCCTATACAGTGGCAGATCACCTTTAAGGTCAGTTTACTGATCTATAAAGCCCTACACAAACAAGGACCCCATTACTTGCAAGATCTTCTGACTCCCTACTCCCCCTCCTGCCCACTCTAATCCACTGATGAGGGATTGCTAGAGATTTCCAGGATTCAGTTAAAAACATTGGGTACATGTGCGTCTTCTTTTGCTGCCCCAACCCTGTGGAATTCTCTACCTCGTCGGTTAAGGGAATGCCTGACCGTCTCAAGTTTTAAATCTAAGTTTAAAACCTACCTGTTTTATTTAGCATTTCCTGATGGTTTTTAAAGTCTGCAGCTGTCTATGGATGTCATGATCTGTTTTAAATTGTTTTAAAGTAATGTGATTTTATAACTTAAAGCACCTTGGTTTTGGAAAGGCGCTCTGTAAATAAAGTTTTACTTACTTTTTACTAATATATCTCCCTCTGTTTAAAGATGATTGCCACATAGCATCATAGCATTGATCCTAGTGATTATTATTGGGACTGCATGCTACTGAGATACAGCGCATGCTGAGAACTGAAAAGCGGTAGGACAAACTGACAGGGGTCTGTGACTGCAGCAATTCTGGTATACAAGGCACTCCAGGGACACTAGGGACTCACATACCAGCCAGTAGAGACCTGCCTTATATTTAATTCCTGCCCTACTAGATCATTTCTGTCATCTCTGTACTCATCAACTCAGAGACTGTTGCACTAATTAGTTTAGGGAGAGATTGGTTTTCTATTTCTCTCCAAATGTTCAGTGTAGTTGTTAATGACAATGTCTGTAAGTAGTTTAAATGTATTCATTGATACTTTAACTATTAGCAGGTTTTCAAGTTTAACTTTATGTTATTTTAGGAGCCTGTAACTCGCTGCATTTTGAATACAGTAACAAGACAGGAACATACCTGCACTGTTGCACCGTCCCATGCAGGGGTGTCATGCAACCAGAAATTTTGAAGGGGCACAAAATCCAAACCTCTCTAGGGGGGTCCTGGGGCATACTCCCCCAGGAAATGTTTGAAAAATTGAAGTCAAATGGTGCATTTCAATGACTTACAGCAGGCCAAGAAGCTGTTCCCCAACATGCTAAATGCCATCATAATGATAGTGCATTGATACATTTCTTTTCTGTCTTTGTTCAGTCTGTGGACAGTGACCTTTTGTGTTTTTCAAAGAAATTTTGTAAGAATTGAACTGAAATGGTGGTGTGGTGAAAACCAGGTTATGCTAAGTAAGAACTGAGGTCAGCCTGTTCAGCAGCATGTGGCTAAATGGTGGTGTCCAGAGGCAAATAGCCACTCAGAACCCCACCCACAGCAACTGGCACAGCCCTCTCATTTCTTTGTCAGGCCAACAGCTGAAGAAATTCACACAGTCTGAGCACACAAACAATGAGATCTGTGTAAATCAGTTCAGATGGTGGCCAGCCGAGGAAGTGTGAGAGGTGGACTGTGCCAGTTGCCATGTGGAGTGGAACTGCTTCTGTGGGTTGGAGAAGATCAGCAATTTGTAATCGCAGTTTAGAGGCCCAGAGTGGATTCCAGCAGGTGGGGGACAAGGACCACATTGTAAAATCTGTGCTAGCTGGCCACAATGTGCACTATGTGTGCAAAAACATTTCAGTTTGCTACTTACTGTTTATTGCAGCATAGTAGATTGTACCAGACTGATTTGTTTACTTCTAGGCTGACATATTCTCTTATTACATATCCCAAAATCTCCTGCAGTTGGCCTAGGAATAGTGTGCAGCAGTGGGAGATTTATTGGCCTGCACTGTATGTTAAGAGTTTACATAAATTTTGATCTTTTTTTTGCTGGTCCTGTCATCCTCCCTGTGCCATGTACAGTCACAGAGGGCTGTAATTAGCACCTAGAGAAAAACAGAACTGGAAATTATCTAAGTGGAGATTAAACAAGAGCTCTAACATGCACTACAGGCTTTTGAATCTCCCACTGCTGCCTACTGTTCTGATGTCAGTTGCAAGGAATTCTGAAATTTGTAGTAACAGAAGATGCCAACCTAGAACTAAACAAAATTAGTTTGATACCTGCTATGCTACAGTAAACAGTAAGTAAACCAAAATGTTTTTGCACATGAAAAAGTGCACAGTGGGGCCAGCCTCACACTTGAGTGTTTTTTTTTTTTGTGCTGACTGATCCCCTTTAATATACAAGCCACAACTCCCCTCTCCATGAAAACTGGAGTTGATCATGTCTATTGTAGACTCCCCGTATACACACAACTGAAGGCACCTATCCTCTGTTTAGTATTACACCAAGCCCTAATGCTATCAAGATTTATGCAACAGGTGTCAGGATAAAAAGTAGCAGATAACTCCAGTTATCTGAGTCACTGTGTGGATAAATGGGTGATGACGTAATCACTAGTGGGATGACAAATGGGCGGGGGAGTGAGGCAGCTGCAAACTAGGGGTGCTAGCTGCACACTCGAGCAGACTTAGATAGACCAGGTGGTCTGTTTCTGCTGGCACATTCGTACGTTCGTATGTTTGTACTGTGAGAATAACTTCAAGTTATTCTCGTAGTGATTACATCATCAACCATTTATCCACACAATGACTACATCACTCACCACCACCACTTGTGCAGCTCACTCTGCAGTGCTACCTCCCAGTGTCACTTTCACCTTCTTACAGTGCGCTTTACAACCCAAGCTATCATGGTCCCACAGTCTCACAAAATGCACACTCTAACCACATCCCCCCCCCCAAACTGGGACCACATTTTTAATTAAAAACACTTTCCTAAGGAAAAAAGCAATTTTTCCCCCTTCAGCTACTACTAGCAACACGTCGGGTCCCCACCCCCATCTCCCTCGCTCCGCTCCCCTCCCACGGTCTCATTCTCCCACTGCGCTCCCCTATTCCTGCTTCTCAGTCCAGCATGAAAGACAAAATTAAATGTACATTTTTAATAATTCAAGCACTACGGACAAGACAAGCTTTCTCCCACTCTGTACCCCAACATCTGACCAGCACCACTCACTAAACAGGACCGCTATGTCCCCTTTATACTTTTAAAAATCCGCTCACTCCATCCATCAGTGAGTACACCATGACATCACCCAAAAACCAAACACAGCAACCAGGCACAGAAAAAATAGAGGAAGGAACTCAAGGAAAAGAAAATATAACAAACTGGCCCCAAAAAAATCCTGTTGTATAAATCAAATATGCAAAGCGGCGCCTGTGGGATAATAAAGTTATTTGTAGAGTCACTTGTGGCCACTTGTAACCCTCACTAGTGGCTTCGCCACTCATGAAGTTACTCGAAGTCACAGGCAACTGTACAAATAACTTTGTTATCCCTTTTATCTTTAACAAAGGGCCTTAAAAGATTTGAATTATGAGGGCAGTAGAGTGACTAAAAAGATATTTTAAAATAGCAAAAAAAAAATTGTTATTGATTGGTTACTATGAAAGATACAAGGTAAAGAGAAGCTGTAACTTATTAACTTGGTGATGATGACAAGGGAGAAATACACAGTAAATTAATTTTAAACTTTCCATGGCACACTTCCCTCACAGATTCATTCTGCAGCACTACTAAAAAAGTACTTGAATAAATGACTGTCTGTAATGAAGGGACATAGCTGACCCAATTTCAAAATGCCCCTAAGCGTGGGGTGTGTAGACTGCAAAGGATGAAAAGCATAAGGAAGAAAACAGTTATTTGAAATGACATTAATTTTATATGTAACTGATATTTTTGATCATTTTACTAAAACATGCCAGTATGGGGGATGAGACAGAAATTACACTACCCTCCTCTTACAACCTTTCAGTAATAGCTCCTGACATATTTTTGCACTGAATTTTATTCCAATATTATAACTTCAATCAATACATTTTAGAAACTTGACTCACTATGAATTAAATAAAAAATAAATAAGCTGATAGTTTTAGCTTGCCCCAGGCTCAGATCTGACTTTAATAATTCTGCTTAAAATAAAAAGTTTCTCTCTCTCTCTGTCTCTCTCTCCCTGTCTCTCTCTCTCTCCCCCCCCCCCCTCTCTCTCCCTCCCTCTCTCTCTGACACCCAGGATGGTAGGGGACAGGACAGCTACAAGTGCCCACCAAGCATACCCGGCCACAATTTCCATAACAGCTTATAACCTTACTGAGACTGCAACCCAACTAGGACAGCTAGAGGGTACTAGCACTGGCCTTGGAATGAAGGGGCAAGATCACCCCTTGCCTCAGATGGCATCATGGCATTTCATGCATTCACTGCTGAAGGTGCAGTCAGGCTTTCTCACATTAAACCTGTGTGTGACCTGCCATGTACCACGGGAGGCATGTGCAAAGAAGAGGCAATAAATTCATGCAGTCCTGAGTGTTGTGTAACACAGGCTGCCTATTGCCAAAACCCACAAACAAAACAGCACTGCTGCACCCTACCTGAAACCCAATGCCTGAACCAGAAGAAGGATGACAGAAAAAAAGTAATCCTAAAAAGCTGGGACATTCTTACCAGCGGGGTCATTAGTAAAATAAAAACATAGACTTTGATGGCAGATAAGGACCGCTTGGCACACCCAAATCTGCCCATTTCCATACCTACAGTGTTTGATAAGCTAAAGATCCTAGCTAACAACAGCCTACTTCTTCCTACCCCCCAACAGAATTGCCATATGTCTGTCTCATGCATTCTTGAATTCCTCCACTGTTTTTGACCCCACGACCTCCTCAGGAAGGCCATTCCATGCACCCACCACCCTCTCTGTGAAAAAATACTTCCTCATGCCACCCCAAGCCATCCCCCTCTATCTTCAAATTGTGCCCCCTTGTTCTTGCACATCTCTTTTTCTGAAAGATACTGCCCTCTTGGACTTTGTTGATTCCCTTGAGGTACTTGAAAGTTTCTATCATGTACCCCCTCTCCCTCCCTTCCTCGAGGGTATACATATTAAGCTCCTTTAGTCTCTCTTTGTATGGCTTCTGGTACAAATCCTGCACCATTTTAGTTGCCCTCCTCTGGACTGCCTCCATCCTGTCCTTGTCCTTGAGGAGATGGGGTCTCCAGAACTGCGAACAGTACTCCAGATTGGGTCTCACCAACTGTCTGTACAGAGGGATAACAACTTCTGTTTTTTACTGGTGATGCCTCTCCCTCTGCATCCCAGTATCTCCCCAACCCTCCTTACTGCCTTCTCACATTGCTTGCCTTCCTTTAGGTCA
Source organism: Neoceratodus forsteri (assembly GCA_016271365.2). Classification (NCBI taxonomy): domain Eukaryota; kingdom Metazoa; phylum Chordata; order Ceratodontiformes; family Ceratodontidae; genus Neoceratodus; species Neoceratodus forsteri. The sequence continues at coordinate 979,347,609 of CM057452.1, read as the reverse complement.
TCTGATATAACTACCCCCTGGTCCCTTTCCATTTTTGTTGTTGTTAGTACCTCCCCCCTCCATTGTGTACTTTTCCCTGGGTTTTTGTTTCCCAGGTGCATTACTTTGCACTTCCGTGCATTGACTCTGAGCTGCCATACTTTTGACCATTCCTCCAACCTTGCTAAGTCCCTTCTTATCCTTTCCACCTTCCCCTTGTGTGAAGGCAAAGGTTGCTGTCCTGACATTACTTAATCTAGTACCCCCACGTAAACAAGATAATGAGTTGCTACTGCCTGAGCGATTAATCGGAGGCACTTCACACTTCTGTGTGTGACAGTGAGCTATATTGTTGTCTAATTATAGCTGTCTTTGACAGTTTCACAGGTAACTTTGGAGACTGATGAGAGAAGTGAGAGACAGCCTTATTACTGCAGTAACTTAAACGGAACTTTGTTAGGACCACGCCCTGCAGTTCTCTCACCAGTTCTCCTGTTTGTCGCCGGCCCACCCATTCAAAGTGGTGCTGCTTCACAGTCAGAAGTATGGGGGGGGGGGCGCTTTCCCCACTGCCCCCCCTGTAGCTGAGCCCTGCTTCTGTCTAATCATTTTTGCAAAGTTTGCTACTTTGCTCTCGGGGTGGGAATACGTTACTCCCCGCTGCTCTGAGTCCTAGCACTATGGCACCCGCCACTTTCCCAGTGGGACTGCACACAGGCAGAAGCTGAGCTTCCGCCTCTCCTCAGCTCACCAATCACAGAACTTCTCAGCTGTGGGCTGGCACCAGCTAGTCAAGTTGGTGAACACTGGACACACAGTGACAGCAATGAAGAATGACGCTTATCTCACCCACTCTGCCTGGTCCCACTACTCTTACCCATGACCTCCATGAACAGAGCACTTTTACAAACCCACCCAGCCCTGGGAATGAAGATGCTCAGACTCATCTGCCTTATCTTGCTGCTGGAACTGCCTCTACTCTTCTCCTAGGAAGGGACAGTGGCGCAGAGGCACTTACACAACCACGGTGTGGTTGTCCCCACTGCCTATCTCACTTCATACTGTGGCTTGCCGCCGGTGAATAATTACCCTCCTTAGTTGCAGCTTCACTTTCTCTCACATCAGTTGCATCATCTCCTGCTCAGTCAATCCTCCTCGTACGCACAGTGAAGATGGCGTCTGGAAATGCACACTGTGCCACACATCAGCTTCATCGTGGATTGGAGAGCTCCTTGGAGAAAGGCAGACAGTACAACCAGAAGAAGTGATTGGTGGAAACTACATAGAATGTCATCACAGACCACCAATCACTTCTCACACCCCAGCCAGCTAGCAGTAAGCAGATCTCCACCCTCACCACCAATGACTTCATAAAAACCTTATATTGTATTGGACGTTGGGATTTTCTGGAAAATAAAATAAAATGGTATGTATGTTTCTACTAGTTTGGGCAATTATATTGGGGGGCACATGTCCCCTCGGGCCCTATGAGCATGACACCACTGGTCCCATGGAATTTGAGTGCTGCAGGAGGGGTATGGGGACTAGAGGAAGGGGCGAGGTAACATGTAGCGAGTGTCGGCGGCCACAAGTATCAGCCATGAGGACTGAGGTATGTCAGCAGTGACATTATTGAGGGGAAGTGATCGGCTGAAGTGACACAGGGCTAACAAGGACTGATCAGGTAAACTTTCACTACAGAGGCAGGGCCACTAAGGAGTGCTGGGCTGAAGTGTCATGACAGATGCAGGGCTACCAGCAGTTTCATCTGACAACTGAGTGACTCCAGGCCAGGACAAAGGAGCACTGACTAACAGAGGGCATCAAGGCACACAGTTCTACAGTCGGGGAGGTAGGAAGAGAGTTTAGTAAACATGGGTTATGGACAGAAGTGCAATTTGCAGTACTTGCCCACACATACGCGTTACTGTGGTGTAGCCATGATTCATACGGGAGGGTACAGAGGATGACATCACACCCTGTAGCACTGGCATAGAAACCGAGGGTGACTGACTAGAAGAAATGCCCAAAAGAAAAAGAAATAAGACAGAGGAGGGACAACAAGGGAGAAACGAGGTATGGGGTAACAGACGAGACAAAAGGTGTGTGGGGGAGAGACAGCAAGAAAAACAGAGTGACAGAGGGGAGAGGGGAAGTAGAGAACAAACAAGGGGAGAAAAAATGGGAGAAACAGAGACCAGAGAGGCAGGGGAGCAGAACAAACCACAGGGAAAGTGCCCAGCAAAACCAGTCAGCCAGCCTCAGGGAGAGGATTACAAAGTGCCCTCTCATTGCAGCACTTCACTCATTTTAACTACACAAAGTTTTTGCCCATAAATTGTGAAACACTATCATACTTAGCTTGCACGATCATTGGTCTGTCAAGGACGAGCCCAAAGCAGCTTAATCTGCATTGGGCTAGTCAGTGGCACAACTCTGAAATGCTGTTCTCTGTAGCAAAACAATTCTTGTGCAAGCAACGTAAAAACATGTTATTGTTGTTCACTTTCTGTAAAGACTGCTGATGTAGTTGGTTCTTTGACTCCAATTCTTTTTTTGTTTTAAAAAGTGAGAAACAGACTCTCCACCATACTGGTGTTACCTCACAAAAATGTTAGTTTACATTCCTTGATCAACTCCCACTGCATCTTTCCTGGACTTGGAAACACCACCACACAATCAAGCCACTTATTATGCAGTGGGAGTAGATGAGACTATCGCATCATGAGTGACTGCACTATTTGGGAGTGTTTCTAATGTTCAGGAAGTATGCAATAAGAATAAATCCAGGATCTGAAACCAGACATAGAAACATAGACTTTGACGGCAGATAAGGACCACTTGGCCCACCCAGTCTGCCCATTTCCCTACATACTGGATAAGCTGCAGATTCTAGTTAACCAACAGCCTACTTACTGCAACCCCCCACTATAATTGCCTTGTGTCTGTCCCATGCATGTTTGAATTCCCCCACTGTTTTAGACCCAACGACCTCCTCAGGAAGGCTGCTCCAGGTATCCACCACTCTCTCCGTGAAAAAAAATTTCCTCACATTACCCCTGAGCCATCCCCTCTATCTTTAAATTGTGCCCCTTGTTCTTACACATCTCTTTTCTGAAAGATGCTGCCCTCCTGACTTTGTTGATTCCTTTGAGGTACTTGAACGCTTCTATCATGTCTCCTGTCCCTCCTTTCATCAAGAGTATACATATTAAGCTCTCTCAGTCTCTCTTCATATGGTTTCTGCTGCAGACCCTGCACCATTTTAGTTGCCCTCCTCTGGACTGCTTCCATCCTGTCTATGTCCTTGCGTAGATGAGGTCTCCAAAACTGCACACAGTACTCCAGATGGGGTCTCACCAACTGTCTGTATAGAGGGATAACCACTTCCCTTTTTCTACTTGTGATGCCCCTTCCTATGCATCCCAGTATCCCTCCTTACCGACTTTTCACATTGCTTACCCACCTTTAGGTCATCTGATATGACTACCCCCAGGTCCCTTTCCATTTTTGTTGTTAGTACCTCCCCTGCTATTGTGTACTCTTCTCCTGGGTTTTTGTTTCCCAGGTGCATTACTTTGCACTTCTTTGCATTGAATCTAAGTTGCCATATGTCTGACCATTCCTCCAACCTTGCCAAGTCCCTTCTCATCTTTTCTACCCCTCTTATTGTATCAACTCTGTTACAGATCTTTGTGTCATCTGCAAAGAGACATACCTTTCCTCTAGACCCTCTGCAATGTCACCTATAAAGATGTTAAAGAGGACTGGACCCAGTACTGAGCCCTGAGGTATTCCACTAGTAACCCCCCTTTCTTTGGAATGTGTTCCATTCACTATTACCTTCTGTGTCCTGTTGTGCAGCCAGTTTGCTACCCAGGCTACCACCCTGGGACCCACTCCCAGGCTGGCTAACTTGATTATTAATCTTTTGTGTGGGACTGTGTCAAATGCTTTGCTAAAGTTTAGGTAGGCCATATCCACAGCCCCCTTGGTTATAACTGCTTTAGCATGCATTTCAGTTCTACTAAGCAAGGAGGCAGATAAAACAACCAGCAACATCAATGAATTTTAAAGAAGGTAAGCAATCATAAAATATGTTTTTTTTAACTAGAAATAAATGTGATGCAAAAAAGGTTGACAGTGTCCCTTTAAATCCCTTTAACCCTTAAACCCTTTAACCCGGCGCCTGCTGCACTTGCTCCCATGGCCCCACCTTCCCCCTTCTTTCTGACCATGTTGCACTGCCTACCTTCTCACCGACCTCTACCAACCTTCCCCTCCCCTCTCCTGTGGATTTCTCCTCCTTCCACCTCTCTTTACCTATCTCCCACCTTCTCAACCTTGTTGAGGCCATGTGGGCTGACCCCTTCCCCCTCTCTCTTTCCCTATGTAATGTTGTTCACCTCAGCACCCATTTGACAAACCCCTGGGCTGCTCGCTACTCCCCTGTCTGTCCTGCCCTTGCTCCTTGCCTAATCTTTTTCACTTGCAATGTCAACAAATCAAAAGCACCTCAAATACTTTCTCCTTAGTACTTCTTTGTTAATGTTACCCAACCCACATGTATTGTACTATTGCTTTATGACCATGTTAATCCTGTACTGTCTACCTTGTATCCCATGACATGGAACCTATGTAAAGAGATTCTAGCTCAAAGGTTTTAATCTAAGATTTAAATACATACATAAATAAATAAATCAGACTAAATCATACAAGAAATTAAATTTGGATCCATTATTGAACAGTATTAAGCATGATTTAATTTCATGGGCTGATCTTCCATTGAATCTGATAGGCTATGTGCAGGTTCAAAAAATGAATATTCCTGCAAAACTGATGTACATATGCCAGATAAGCCCTTATGAGATAGAAAATGTTTTAAAGAATTTGAGCAAGTGATTGCAAAGTTTCTATGGAAAAATAAGTGGGCTAGATAAAAAATCAAAATGTATATCATATCAAGGTAGGCTTAGATCTATCACACTTTAAAAGGTATTATTTTTCAACTGATGTTGACTGTATTCATGAACTTTTTTCACACTGCAGCTCCCATTTTTGGTGTTTTTTAGTGGAATTTCAGTTATGATTATACTTACTGTTTTCAGTTACTATGCTGTCACACTGAGAGAGGTAGTCACCAAAAATGGAGCTTTCTCAAAACATGCACACAGTGTATAGAACAAGGTTCTCAATATAATAAGATATAAAAACTATTTATCAGGGTTTAGTCCATTACATTATAATGGTTTTCCTGATTTTTCTATGATCCTTTCCATAACACTTGGTGGTGAAGGTAATTTCTTTCTGTGGACAGCTGCTTGAAAATAATTTTTTCTTATCATTTACCCAAATTCAAGCAAAATGCAGTATGAGGTGGAGAGAACACAATTGTTCTGATACTTACAGATTCACTCTGCTCGTCATGTAACAGATGCGTTTTAGAAATAGGCACTATTACACAAGTAATAGCAACTTGCCCAGTATTACAAGGTCACTAGCAATCTATTTACATTACGATAAATATTATTCTTGGAACTAATCTGCAGGTGGGACGAGAATTATCCCTGCTAGGGACATTCTCTTTTCAGACACTACCTAGAGGTTCAAATAAAAGTTTTTCAGATATAGCTCTAGGTAATGTTAAAAGAGACATAGCTAGGCTATGGAACCCCCTTTGTCCCTAATGTCTGCCCTATAGAAAAACCTTACATAGATACATGGACACTGTTGGCAGATAAGGGCCTACGGCCCACTCAGACTGCCCATTTAAGCTTGTAAGTTCACTTTACGTTTTTCTAGAAGTCTGTTGCCCCTTACCCCAACCTCCAGAACTCCCTTATGTCTGTCCCATGCATTCTTAAATCCCATGATTGTTTCAGCCCCCACCACTTCCTCTGGCAGGGTGTTCCACTTGTCCACCACCCTTTCTGTGAAGAAATTCTTCCCCACGTTTCCTCTGAATTGCCCTCCCTCCAACTTCATCCCATGCCCTCTTGTCCTGGAACATCTTTTTCACTGTAAAATAGTGTATTCCTGCACCCTGTTTCTCCCTGTAAGGTACTTGTATGTCTCCATCATATCCCCTCTCTCCCTCCTCTCCTCCAGGGAGTACATATTCAAGTTCTTCAGCCTGTCCTCATAGGACTTGTGATGCAATCCCTGTACCATCTTTGTCACCCTCCTCTGAACCTTCTCTACCCTATGTCCTTACGTATGTAAGGTCTCAAGAACTGTACACTGTACTCCAGATGGGGTCTCAGTAGTGTATTGTAAAGTGGAATTACAGCCTCCTTTTTCCTGCTGGTGATGCCCCTGCCTATGCATCCCAACATCCTATTTGCTTTACCTGCTGTCTTGCCGCACTATTTCCCCTACCTTGAGGTCATCAGAGATGATAACCCCAAGGTCCCTGTCCTGCTTGGTGCATGCTATATTCTCACCCCACAACTGCTATGTTGTTCCAAGGTTTTTGTGCCCCATATGTATTATCTTGCACTTCTTTGCATTGAATTTCAACTGTCAAACCCTTGACCATTCTTCAAGCTTCTGCAAGTCCCTCCTCATTCTGTCTACAACCTCTGATGTGTCCACTCTGTTACAGAGCTTCATGTCATCAGAGAACAAGGAAATTCTGCCTTCTAGGACCTGTGCAATGTCGCTGATGAAGACGTTGAATAGGACTTGTCCCAGCATTGATCCCTGTGGTACCCCACTTGTCAATCTTCCCTCTGTGGAGTGACAGCCATTTACCACCACCCCCTGTGTCCTGCCACCCAGCCAATTACCTACCCACCACACTACTGTCCTGCCCACTTCCATAGTCCCCAGTTTGTTTAATAGCCTTCTATATGGCACAGTGTCAAAGGCCTTGCTGAAGTCCAGATAGACCATGTCCACTGCCCTCCTCTGATCCACCTCCCTTGTCACCCAGTTGAAAAATTCAGTGAGGCTGGTCTGGCATGACCTCTCCCCAGTGAAACCGTGCTGCCTTGGGGCATGTAGTCCATTGGCAACCAGATGTTCCACCACTCTCTCCTTCAGTAGTGCTTCCATGATCTTCCCCACTACCGAGGTCAGGCTGACTGGTCTGTAGTTCCCCGCTTCCTCTTTGTTTTTGTATAAGGGGACTACATCTGTTGTCCTCCAGTCTTTGAGTACCTCCCCGGTTTCCAGTGATTGGCTAAACAGGATTGCCAGAGGTTCAGCCACCACCTTTCTAAGTTCCTTTTGGACCCTGGGGTGCACCTCATCTGGTCCCATTGCTTTATTGACTCATATTCCTTCCAGTTTCTTTAGGACCCTTTCCCATGTAAAGGGACTTGTGTCCATTTCTGCACCATTCCTATCCATTGTACTTCCTTAAGGCCCATTACCGTCCTCTTCATTTTTCACATCCTGCCCAAAATGTGTTTTCACACCTGTGGCACACAATGGTGCAGTTGTTGTGGGAAATCAACTTTTGAGACAGATTAACAAAATCACAGTGCCACTATTCATGAGGGGAGGTCCCAAAATGCCTATGTTGAAAATGTGGTTAAAAAATCCCCAAAATAATTGCATTACAGGTGTGCGTTACGCAGTTTCTACGCATGCTCATGACTTCACCAATTTTTCATATTTTCACTCCAGATTTTCAACATTGTCATTTTTTTAAACCTCCTCATGAACAGTACAGCTGTCATTTTTCATATCCTGCCTGAAATGTGCTTTCACACCTGTGGCACCAAATGGTGCAGTCACTGTGCAAAATCACCTTTTGGCTAATGTACTGATAGTGCCACTGTTCATGAAGTGGGGTCACAAAAAGCCCATGCTGAAAATTTGGAGTGAAAATATGAACAAATGCCCAGACAGTTAGGGTTTCCAACTGTAATGCCCCACCCTGTAGAGACTCACAGGTGTCAGGGGTGTAGCTTGGGATCATCGGCTGTAATGCTCATGCCATTCCACCCCGACCCCCATCCTGCAGCCAGTGACAGGCATTGTGGTGTGCCTTGGAGTCTTCAGCCCCAAGTTCACCCCTATTCTCTATACTGCACCCATCTCAGCGTATTTCCTTATGGAATGGGTGAGCATAAGGCCCAAGCATGCCCGCACACCGCGACACTTGTCAGTGTCTGCGGGGTAGTGAGTGAATGGAGTGAGCTTATCGCCGATGACCCAAAGGCACACCACAATGCCTGTCTGTCTCTGCAGGGTGGGGTTGGCGTCAGTTCAGTACTTTACTGCCAGTCCTGTTATGCATCTCTCTAACTCCTGCACTACCAATACCAATGAGCAAGACAACATTTGGCATTGACAAATGCTTGTTATCCCTGTGATGTCTTTTGTTTCTTTAAACACTTGTAGTGCCCTTTGTCCAGATTCAAAATTTGCCACTGTAAGTACACAGTCATCTGAATAAGCCATTATTTTATTATACTGTTTACCTTCTTTACTAATAATAGGGACTATCTTCTCTTCTTTTTCTAACTTTCTCAATCTACAGTAGGATCTAACCCAAACACATACAACAAAGGACTCAGAGGGCATCCCTGTCGTACCCAATTTCTTAGGAGGGTTGGGATTCTTAAATATCCATTTATCAGTATCATCACATGGGCTTCTTTATAAAGCAGCTTTATTATTACTATTAATTCTTCTGGAATATTATATTTTTTAATACAGTCCATATGTATTCATGTTGTATTACGTCAAAAGCTGTCTCTTGATCTATTGAGAAAATATATCCCTCTAGATTCATACCTAGGCCTTGTTTTACTATTTCTCTGATAAAGATTAATGTTTAATTTATATTTCTTTCTGGTATTGCATACATTTGCGCTTCTAATAATACTTGTTTTGCTGCTTTTGCTAACTTAACCATGAATATTTTTGTCAAAATGTTATGGTCTGTAGTTAACAGGCTAAGAGGTCTCCAATTTCATATGTTTGTTGGATCTCCTTTTTTATTTAAAAAAATCATTATTCCATCATTCATACTTTCTCCTAATTTTTCTACCTGCTGAATTGCTACAAAAACTTCACTTAACATGGATGCTAATTGTTCTATATATTCTTTATAAACAGTGGGGGATACCATCTGTACCTGGAGTAGTTTTTGCTGATAGTTTTGTAATTGCTTCCCTTATTTCTTTCACTGTAATTGGCTTTATCATGTCATTTTTTTCTGTTTCCATCAAGTCTGGCACTTCTGCTTCCTCCAGAAATAGGTCTTGTTGCTTTTTCCCCCCTTTTGAAAGGTATTTTTAATGTCTATCTGCACTAACTGTTGCACTGAGAAGCGGTCTACTAGTAGGTTCCCACTCTTACCTTTAAAGGACATTATTAACCTCTGTTTTGTCTCTTGTGTGGCTGTGCCATATGGGTTAACTTATTCTTTTGTTCCTTTTGTATTAGATTTTTGATGCATTGCCAGAGTATGCTCTTTTTTTTTCTGGTATTCATACATTTGAGATTTAATTTCTTTCAATTTGTCCATTAAGTTTACTCCTGTCAGTCTCATCTGGGATAATATTTTTAAGTATTTTGCCCTAAGTCCTAAATATCTAATGTATTTTGTTTTCACTGCAGTACTTGTTAATTTAATCAGCAGATCTTTCATTTCTCTTTTTGTATCCTCCCAACATTCTATGGGACTGTTATATAAAAATCTTATGTCGTGCCTAGCTTCCAGTAAAGACTGAATTTCTAGCCCATTAGTTCTCAAACTTTGTTATGGTGAGCCTCCCCAAAGCCATGGAAAAGGTCTTGAGCCTCCCCCAAACATTGAAATAGTCTTGAGCCTCCCCATAAAAAAATAACATCTTAGCACAGTACCTCAGGAATAAAATGAAACTCATTTGAGTAGTTAGCTCTCATTTTATACAGTTTATTGTACTCCTCCTTGTAACCCCCCTCCCCAGGCCAGCCTACTTGCTCCACTGTTTTGACTCTCAAACCATTGTTACCCCTTGCTGCAGTGCCTTCATTAGTCAGACTGCTTTCTCTGTTTCTCCTCTATCTGGAATAACATGCTTACCCACCTCTCTCCCTCTTCCCCTGCTCTTAAACATCCTCTCCGAGATCCTTTTGCTTCCTCCTGCTCTTGCTCCTACAACGCTCTGCTTAAGTCTTGTATTTAGGTTATTCTGCCACCAGTCTAATTGGTCAGTTGTTACCTCTCATTATTTGTTGATTGTTCCTATTTGTTCGCACTGTTATTCATTTTGCATTGCTTTGTTTTGTAGTTGCCTTTTTGAATTTTATTCACTCCTACACTTCCCAAGATACACTTGAAATGAGACTTGGTTCAGAGTGTCTTTCCTGGTCACCAATTTGTAATAAATACATAAATTCATCTACTATTATCCTTTTTCAGATTGCCTCATCCCTTCACACAAAATACCTAAAACTCAAAATTTAAATACAGTTCTTTTTCAGACTTGGTTGAGCCTCCCCTGGAACAGGTTGGGGCCTCCCAAGGGAAGCTGGCCTCACCATTTGAGAAACCCTTTTCTAGCCTATACTGATTTTCTTTTAGAATGTAAGTATTCATTTTCCAATAACCTCACCCTACAGCTATATTTTTGACTGGTCCCTAGTAAAGCTTTAACTGCTAAATGATCAGATGTCTCGAGAGGTATCACTTCTACCTTACTCCCTGTTATTCTCTCTGTTACAAACCAGAAGTCAGTTCTCGTTGATAACTTCCCTTTGTGGAAAGTGTGGAAAGGAGTTGTTCCCAGTATATCATATATGTCTCTTAAACGGTTTGTACTCCATATATTTTGTAACAAATTTGTGTCACAATTCACCTTGTCTGTTCTTCTCCCACAGTCCCCAGTTATTAAACCGCAATTAAAGTCTCCTCCCTATAATATTATTTTAGATGTACTTAAGTATGGTTCTATGTCTCTGAACAAAACCCTTCTGTCTGTCTTTGATTATGGGGCATATGTGTTTATCGATCTGTATGAGGTGTTTGAAATTATTACATCTATTAACATAGTTCTACCTGAATTAGAAATTCCACTACTTCTCAGTGCAGTTTAACCCCTGCAAGGTATATAGTTTTTTAAACCAAGGATGGAAATGAGAAAGAAAAATGTGGGCGCACCGGGATTTGAACTCCGGACCTCTGGTATGCCGTTCCAGCGCTCTAACCATTAAGCTACAGGCCCACTGGTTACAGCGTCCGAAGAACTTCCTATTTCACAGTCACACATTCCTTTCTACCTGGACATACATCTACTACTTTTAGAACACCTAAATGTAATCCAGCAAATAGAATGCCTAACCCAGTACATTGTTCCTCTCCTATAGACCATATTGACGAGCCCCACCTCCATTCTTTCTGAGCCTGTGTTATTTCAGGTATTGTGTGTAACCTCATATCCTGTAAAAATATGATGTTACCTTTTTCAGCATTTAAACTTGCAAAGGTTACTTGTTGTTTTTCATTTGATTTAATGCTATTAACATTAGATGTTATTATTGTTATAGCTGTGTCCATTAGTTATATAAATATACTATATATACATATATAACACATATATATATATAGAGAGCGAGAGAGTGCCTCAGCAAAATTTTACTTTTCCAGTCACTTTTTCCTTTTCCTAGGCTTGGGTTTATCTCCCATTACCTGTTCTCCTATTATCTTGGACTGGGATGAAGCAACAGAGGAGACATCTGATTCTCCTTCAGCCTCCTCCTCCTCTATGTCCATCAGCACTTCATATGCATTTTGCATCGGTATGGGGTCTCCTTCCCCTGTAGGTAGTTGGGGGGTAGAGATTTTCTGCAGGGCCTTTGATCTTGTCACCCTTTTTTAAGGAGGGTTTAGCACTACCTCAGGAGGAGGCATCTCTTTCTTAGTTGCCACCTCCTCATTCACTTCTGTAATGTTGTTATATCCAGGGGGGCAGAGGCTAGTTCATTTGCAGGCTCTTTTTCCTGATCCATAGTGCAGATGCCTGACCTTCTGAATCTACAGAGGTGCTGTACATTGATGCTCATTGCTGCATAGTTCCAGGAGCTTCTTGGAGGTGGGGGGTGCTGTCTGTGGGGTTGCTGCCTCTGGAGCTTTGGTTTTGGGTCTTGAATTGGCAACTCATTGGGGTTTGGATCTGATGTACTTGCCTGAGTTATCAGTTCTTGAAATCACAGGCACTCTTTTTGCATGGTTGCCACATAGACATCTTGTTCTGCTCTCATTACTTGGTCTAGATTGTTATGCAAGGCCCATGAACAGGTTCTAAATGTATGCCCCTGTTCCTCACACAAATTACATTTCATGGGCTATGCACATTGCACACTGAAATGCCCCACTTCCCCACACAGTCCACACTTCTGTTTATTGCATATGTTGCTTAAATGCCCCACAACCCCACATCTATAGCAGGCATGTGGTTGCCCTGCATGGAAAATTACTTCTGTCTTTCCCCAAGCAAAAAAAATTTAGGAGATGCTGAAGTCCCCTATTTTCTTGCCTTACAGTAACTATGTACCTCCAGCTCCCGGTCCAGAGGTGTTCATCATCTAGGATAGTCTCTGGGTAACCATTTACAGTACAGTACTGAGTACTGATTTAACCAGTATGTGATGTTTGCCACATTTACCCCTTCATTTCTATAGAGGACTGTTATTCTTTTGTATGTTGGCTTAGTCAAAGGAATAGCCAAAAAGGGCTTCCATAAAGCAGTATTTTTTAGTAATTGATACTGCTTCCAGAATCTTTCTAACCTTGTGGGGTGTTTGAAGCTTACATCATACACTGTGTCCTCAGGTATATGAATAAGAGCATAAATTTCATACACGTGATATTCATGCTGTTCTTTAATAGAGCATCGCCAATAAACAGTCGATCAGGTATGTCTGTCATGTCCTCTCTGTACTTTAAGTGAACAGCATTTTGCCTTGTGGCTGGTTCAGAAGCCAGTCTTACATTCTCTGGGAAAAGTATTTCTCTAACGTTAGTGTTCCAGACTGTTGTACTTTGCCTTTTTGTGCTTGCTGGCCCCATAGATTCAGTAGATCTTGTTTCCTGTCCTTGAGCCCTTTTGTCTATCTATGTGCCTTTCTCTTTTGGTAACTCAATATGTTTGTGGGGGGGGGCTCTTCTTCTATACCCACATTATTATCTTCTTCTTTTTCCCCTTCCATCTCCATTATTGTGTCCATTATACTTTGCTGATTGGTTTCATTTTGCTTTTCCAAGCTTCCCTCTGTTAAACTTTTTTGCCTAGGAGTAATTTGTGAGGATATGCTGCTATTCCCCAAGGGGATGGCTTCACTAGCTGCTATATTTATTATTGAATCTTCAGCCCTCCCCCTCAGGGTTTTCGGGAGCATAGCATCCTACCCTTTCTCATCCAAACTCCTTACCCATCTAGCTTTTTCTAGTGCACTGGCTACCTGACCTGGGATGTCTGAGGTAAACCCTGCTGCTGGGGCTGAAAAATCTGTTTGGGCTTGTATTTCATTCTGTGACCCTCCTTGTTTAGAAGACACTTTCCCTTTTATATTCCCTTTTCCTGTTCCATCTTTGCTCACCACTTTTTTCCCTGCAACCCTCGTGGAAACACCTATGGTAAAATTAATCTGTTTTTGTTTCAGTATAGCTCCTTTAGCCTGTCCTGCAGACTGGGTATTAAGGGCAAGGCATCCTCCCTCTACATTCCCACAATCTCCTCCTACAGCCTCTGCTGCTGCTGATTTAACTTTATTGTGCCTCTTGTCTCTCTCTTTGCTCACATCCAATTCTACAGCACCAGTGTTCCCAGTTACCTGTACAATTGGAAAGCCATTTTCCTCCATTGCAGTGCAAAAAACTCCTTTGTCTTCTTCAGTCTGCATGCACACTGCTCCAGTGTCCTGTGCATTTTACGGATGTACCTCGGTGTCCGCTGTCCTTTCATCTGTCTGCCGCTGCAACTCCATTGCCAATTGATTCCTCCTAGCCAGGAACCACCACTCCTCTTCTGCCATTATCTGCCAAACCTCCATCGCTTTGACAGCACTAGCCACTCTCTCTTCACCATCTTCCTTCTCCGGAACTGCACACAGGTGAGGTACGCCCAGTAACAGCTCCACTGAATCCTCCTCGGCTAATACAAAAGTTTCCTCTGTGCCTATTTCCAACTCCATGTCAGTATCTAAAGGTAATGAGACCGAGGAGGAAACCCATTCCTCAGCCTCACAGACGTCCGTCCTGTGCTCTGTCAAGGGTTGACTGGCCATTGCAGCACCAGTAACAGTGCCCACTACAACACAGATGGGGAGTTTTTATTTAATAACCACAACAAATATAATACAAAAATACAACACCATAAATACATTCAGTATCTTCATCAGATACCCTTACCCCTTTTCCCACCACCAAACATAATCCCACCCCCATGACAATGTTCCGCTTTACAGTATCTTCTCCCAGGTAAGGGAGTTTTCCTTGAAAACACTACCTCCATAATATCTACTGGGTTTCTTTACATCAAAATGTTACCGCTTAGTTCTTCCCTTTACTTATTTTCCTTTCCCAAGCCCCCAGGTCCTTACCGACACCCTATTACCTCTGAAACTGCATGTCTATGCTCTCTTTATTTATTCCCACATTCTCATCCTTTTAACTTTTTCATTTTTTCATATCCACACTATGCATATTTTGTAAAAAAAAATAAATAAATAAACCTTTCTACCACAATGTTACCATGTTCTTTGGATGCTTTTTACAGTCCTTTCTATACACTTCTAACAATACTTGTTCACATAATTTACTGAATCCTTCATACGACATCTCTTGTTGTTGTAATAACAACTGGCATCAGCTCTGCCACAAGTAATATTTCAGGCATCCAAAAAAAAATCTGCAAGGTAGAGCTGTGAAATTGATTCAGTAGTTCTGTGAAGATTCCCAAAGCTAAGTTTCTATAATTTATTTTCCTCAACCAGGGCATTTTCCACTTGTCTGATAGAAACTCCCATAACCCTTCTGCATATTTGCACTGTAACAAAAAATGTTCCTGAGTTTCCACATCCACACCACAACTGGGATACAAACAGTTTCTTTCATCTAGAGCTTTGTGCTTGTGGTTTTCTCTTGCTCCTATTCTCCCCTGCACCATCAGCCACTGCACATCCCACATTCTAGCCGGAATTCTGGGATTGTTTAACATTTTATATACATATTTATTTTCTGTCAGCTTCCCTCCAATCCCTTATTCCTGTTTCTCTCAATATTTTATAATATATCATTTCCCTCATACCTTGTTCCACTTGGAACTGGGTAATCATTCATCTCTGTAATTTACTAATTGTCTCCTATAATATCCTGAAATATCCTTTCTCCTACCTCTTTCCAGAATTTCATCTACCCATTTATCTATAAGTATGCCCAGCACATTCTTTTCCCACCTTCCCACCATTCCCCTCCGCTGTTCCAACACCTTACTCAGATTTTTAGTCCAAAACAATGTATTAAATATTATTGGATTAATCATCCCCAAACCACCTTTTTTCTGGTCTAAATATGTACCTCCCTTTTATTGGGGTTCAACCTGCTCCCCTACATAATTTGGAAAAACAAGATCAGGATCCTTGTCTCCATCCTTGTTGGTGGGGGAAATACTGCTGCTATGTAGAGGAAACAAGGAAGACAAAACTGCTTAACCATGAATACCCTTTTTAGTTTTGACATTTTCCACGATTTCCACCTTGCTACCTTTCTTTCCCCTTCAATTAATGCTTTCCCCCTCTATTAATGCTTTTTCCCAGTTTACTTTACTCATGTCCCCTTTCCCAAACTGGACCCCCAAAATCTTTATATCTTCCTCAGAATTTTTTATCTTTTGCCTACCCTCCCTATTTTCCTCTGATTGTCCCAGTAGGATCCCTCTACTCTTATTCACATTTAATACTGCTCCAGACACCTTAGAATATCTTCCCATTATTTCCACTAAACATGTCGTCTCCTCCTCAGACCCCTGGAAAATACACAAATCATCTGCATAGGCTGATACCTTTACTGTGTCCCCCTCCTGACTCCCTTTGATCCCCTGGATCCCTCCTGACAGACTCATTGTCCTAATTAGTGGGTCAATAGCCAACAAGTACAAAAGTGAACTCAAAGGACACCCCTGCCTTACCCCCAATTTGAGAAAAATAAGGTTCCCTTCTCCTCCCCCTAATTCTGTTATTTGAGCAGCATTTTTATATAACTCGATCCACACGCAAAACTCAAGTGGGATTCCATAATATTTCAAGACTTTAAACTGATATGCATAATTCACTTGACCAAAGGCTTTGCTCTGATCCAGGGAAATCAGGCAACCCATCTTGTTCTCCCTACTTTTATACTAAATGACATCTCTGACTATAGCCAAGTTCTCTTGAATACTTCTCCCAGGTATAGCGCAAGACTGAGCCAGGTGTATTAGTTCAGCGGCTACCCTTCTCAGACGCTTTTGTAATATCTGTGTCAAAATTTTAAAATCAGAGTTGAGTATACTGATTGGTCTCCAATTCTCAAATTCAAGTTTATCCCCTGATTTAAACAGGAAAATGGCTAGACCTTTTAAAAATTTCACAGGAATGTGTTGTCCTTTAAACATAGAGTTAAACACCAGAGGTAAACATGGTGCAACTAACCCTGAGAGTGCTTTACAAAATTCATTAGGTATTCCATCCACTCCTGGAACTATCCCATCTTTCAGTTCCTTAATAACCTCTTCGACTTCCTGAACCAAAATTTCTCTCCTTAAGAAACATAGAAACATAGAAACATAGAAGGTGACGGCAGATAAGGACCGCAAGGCCCATCCAGTCTGCCCACACAGTCCTGACACTTATGTTCCTCTAGTTTAGGGATAATAAAATTGTCAAGAAACTCATTTATATCTTTTTCTCTGGGTTCTTTCCCCTCCATAACATCCCTTACCTGTGCCTCAATGATTTTCCTGATTCCTTCTGTGGTGCTAATACATTCTCCTTTGCCATTTCTAAGACTCGTGATCCTGGAGCAATTCTTTTTCTCTTTACATGCTTCACAGGGGTCTGCAAATGTGTGTTTTTTTTTTTGTATTCCTATGCTCAATTCAGAAACCAATGTAGCTGCTCTATCATATTGGACCTTTTTCATGTCCTCCTTAATTCTCTTTATTTGATCCGACAAATCTTCCTTACCAGAATATGAGGCTTCCAATAGCCTAAACAGCTGGTTCCTGAGCCCTAGACATTGTTCAAAATTATTTTTAGCCCTCCTTTTTCAATACTCCTGCATCCATTTACCTACAAGTCTCTTTGTATCGATCCACCTCTCATACACACAACATATACACCTAGAACCGAAGCTTTGTCCATGACTAAAGATGCCAACCCTATTTTAACCGTGCTTTCCTGCAAACTAGTCATATTCATTTTCCACCTTGTTCTTGACTGCTCAATGCCGGGTTTTTGTGCTCACTGTGACCTTAATTATCAAATGATCGGTTCAGGCTGAAGGTATCACCATTGTTCTAATAGTATCTGTTCTCTTAGATAAAAACACATAATCAATTTTTGAGTATAGCCTTCCTTCAACAAATATAAATTTCACTGGGGGATGTTTTAGCTAAAACAGCTGTTAGTTCAGCTGTTTCAATACATTTCTTTAAGACAAAAAAGTCACAATACACTTTTTTCCCGTATTCTATATCTCCTATATGTCCAGTGAGCAATTAAAATCCCCACCCAAATAAACATTTCTTGCAGTACATAAATACAGTTTAATTAATTCAAACAACTGTACCCTCTCAGATTTAATTTGCGAACTGTAAACAACCACAGATCTACTTGGTTGACTGTACCATAGCCCATCCACCTTGAGTGCCCTCCCAGGCAGAATATCCACCAACTTTTGTAATTTAAACCCCATGCCTGAGAATAAGATGCCTAGTCCGTTGGCTCTGCCTGGACCATACGACCAATATGATGGCCCCCAGACCCACCCTCTTTATGCCTGTGCCACCACCTGTACTGTATAAAATCAAGTTTTTTGCACAGACATCACTTCACAAGCTAGGGTTCTAAATTCTGTCAAAATTGCCTCCCTTATTTTCCCATTCAAGATACTGCAAATATTTGCAGAATGAAAATGCAAACAAAACCATGAATCACAAGTACTACCCCCCTCCTGCCATTTACTGCACCCAATAAATTCACCACAGTAAGAACTGTCATGTCTCTTTCCTTCTCTTTTTCTTCTTCTTTTCCCCCTCCACCGGTGCAACCCTCTTTGAGCTCCATGCTCTGTTGCACCACATTTGAGGATGACGTGTTAGAATCTAGATCACCTGTATTCAACTCCCCCCCCTTTTGAGATCCTAAGATTTTGAAGGGATTTGCTGACAGTATGTCTGATTTGAGTACTGTTTTGCTCCTCAAGCTTATTTTTCTCTCAAGCCCTGAATTTTATTCTTGACTCTGTGGGAGGGTGGGGGGCATGGCTGTTTCCACCTCTAGTTCATTTCCTTCTGGTGCTTCCATCTCAACCTCTTTTCCCCATTCTGGATCTACTCCACTTGTTTCTGCCTCAACCATTATCCCAGTCGAGGGCTCCTCTCTTACTTCCATCTCTCTTTGCTCCTGATCTTGATCCACTTCTGGCTCCTGTCTAGGAGACTTCTGTGTTGTGGGTACACCAAACCTCGACCTCTCGCTTTCCTCAGCTGGAGCAGATGGCTCTCTTGTTGTTTCTGTCTGCTCAGGATTTTTAATCAGATCATCCGGGTTAACTCTTCTTGCATTGTTCTTTGCTGCCCACAGGCAGTTCTGATACATATGCCCATACTCTTCACACAGATTGCACTGCACACGGTTCATGCACTGTGAGTTGCTGTGCTCAATTTCCCCACATATTCCACATCTTATTGTATCCCATACCTTGGGCTGCCCAGGGTAAAAAAAAACACCCCCCTATCCCTACCCAGAAAAAAAATGTTTGGGATATGGGCTACTCCTTCTTCTGACTGGTGCAAGCTCACTTTAAGGTGCCACCCTCCAGTACATAAGAACTCTGTATCTACTACAGCTTCTGGAGGGCCCAGTACTGTGCACTGCTGGTTTAGCCATTGTTCAATATCCCCAACATGTACACATTAATTTCAAAACATAACAATTATTACTTTAATAGTGGGTTTGGTCAAAGGGGCTGCTATGAAGGGGGCACTAGCTGGAGAAAACTTCAACTGGTTGTATTTTTGCCAGAACCTTTCCAAACCCCTCATTGACCTAAAGCTTATATCAAACACATCTTCCTCAGAAATATGCATGAGGGCATATATTTCAGATAATATAAACCTCACTGAATCCTTTATCAGTGTCCTGCCCCCACGTATATCCTATCTGGAAATACCTTGAGCCCACCTTTGTACCTTAGCCTCACCATAAATCTTCTGGGGAAGGGGTCATTGTAGTTGTTTGAGTTAGACGGCCTAGTTCTTCCTCTTGGTGGGGGGTATACTTGATCCTGCTGTTTCCTGGTGCTTCCCCTCTATGACTTTGTTTTTTAAAGCTTCTGAGTATGATTTATCTCTGGCCAGGATATTCTGTCCTGGCTCTTGGTCCACTGAACCAACAACCCTAGTCCCAGAACTGCCTGCTTCAGTCTGGCCATTTTGCCTTTTATTTGGTACCTTGTTCTTGTCATTATTAGGTATACCAGACTTCCCTTCACCCTTCTCTCTTGTCCCCACCTCCACAATACCTTCTTCTTCATTGCCATTTCTTTTAGTATTTTCAGCATTATTCTGTTCCAACCCCTTCTACTTCAGGGACCTTCCCTTACTTTGTCCTGCACTCTTCTCCTGCCCCCTTCCAATCCCCAGCATACTATTTGTTTCAGAGTATGTCTTACCACTCTGTGTCAAATTGATCCACTCAGATTCCAGCTGCCATCTCCCGTCGGGTGTCTGTTTCCAACCCGTCCCCTGAAGTGCTATTCCAGGCATCCATTCTCCCAAGGAAAACTCCTTCCTGGTTAATCCAAATGCACGTATCACCAGCTGGCTGACCGATCCTCCAGGTGCCTCAGTGCTCTGGGCCAACTCATTTCCTTCCTGACTCTGTGTTACTCTCCTCCATGCACCATCATCACTTCCACCAGGTTCTGGGTTGTCTCTCCTGCTTGGGTCCTTATGTCTCTCCTCCATCCTTCTCTCATCATCCTCCTCAAGTATCCAATGCAAGGTAATCCTTTTTTTCTCAATGATCTGTTCCAGTTGCACTGCTGCCATATCTTTATCGCGGTTGAAGGTAGCATTCTCCTCTTCTCTGACCAGCCTTCCTAGAAAGATATCTTCCATTTTGGAGTCTTCATTCTCCAATACCCCTGATATGGGAGCTGATTGGTACAGCTCTTCTTCCTCTGACAAATCATCCTCGGGTAGCTCCATCTTCATTGCCTTCTCCACAAGTCCATCCATATCCTTCTCTGGTGGCTCCATTCCTCCACTGACTCTCGCTCACCAGAACAACAATTCCCCCTACAGGTCAGTAGGGGAATTTCCCCGGTGTCCTGGCCAAATTTCCCCCATTCACTAAAAATACCACCAATAGCTTGATCTGGTTTAGAGTCAGTTGGCATCCATCTGTATGTAGGCAGAATTGACTAGTTCTCCTTTCCTGGTCAACAAAAACTAACTAAATAAATAAACAAAATATAGAAAATTCGAAAGAACAGCAAAGGAAGAGGAAGAATACCAAAGGCTAGCTAAGGTGGCAAGAAGGGAGGTGGAGCAAGCAAAGGCACAGAAAGAGCTCCAAATAGCCAAAGAAATAAAGAATGGGGAAAAGGTCTTCTTTCACTACATAAGCAAAAGGAGGGTCAAGAAGGATGGAATTGTTAGACTGAGGAAGGGGGGGTGGTTCGGTTGATGAAGATGGGATCAAAGCAGAGGTATTAAATGAATACTTCTTCTCTATCATTACAAAGAAAAAGGATGGACCAATGCCATGTGCAGGGAGAAGGAGAGAGGAAACAAGGAGGGAAGCCACAGGGGTAATCGGGATTGAAAGAGTGAGGGAGGGACTGATGGCCCTGAGGGTTGACAAATCCCTGGGGCCATACAAATTACACCCCAGGGTGCTGAAAAAGTTAGCAGAGGATCTGGTGGGGCCATTGGCTATTCTCTTGAATAGATCTCTGGAGTCAGGAGTGGTGCCACTGGAGTGGAGAATGACACATGTGGTGCCACTCCACAAAAGTGGACCCAAGGATGACCCAGGTAACTATGAGCCAGTCAGACTGACCTTGACAGTATGTAAACACATGGAGACCATACTAAAGGAAAGGCTGGTGAGGTGCATAGAGGAGAATGGGCTGCAGGACAAAAGATCACATGGGTTTGTGGCAGGCAGATCATGTCAAACAAACCTGATTGAGTTCTTTGATTGGGTCACAAGGGCAGTGAACAAAGGCCAGGTAGTGGACATCATATACCTGGACTTTAGCAAGGCCTTTGGTTCTGTACCACACAAAAGGTTGATAAAGAAACTGAGGTATCTAGGGTTGGGGGAGAATAGGGTAAGATGGGTTGAGAACTGGTTGAGTTGTAGAATCCAGACAGCAGTGGTTAGGGGTGAGTTCTCCAGCACCATGAAGGTTACCAGCGGGGTCCTGCAGGGATCGGTGCTGGGGCCAGTGTTGTTCAATGTCTTCATAAGTGACATATGAAAAAGCATTAAAGGCAAAATGTGCCTGTTTGCGGATGGCGCGAAACTCTGTGTGAGAGTGGAGACAAGAAGGGGATACAGGACCTGAGGGAGCACCTAACCAGACTAAGAGATCAATCAATCAATCAATCAATCAAAATCTTTCTTTAACCAGGTGGACACCATTGGGCAGAACTCATTTTTGAGGTGAACCTGGGATAATAATACAAAGGTACAAAAGAAAAGAACAGGACTGAAATTGCTGTCAAACACAGCAGTATACATTATATCATATATGAACAGGCTATCGCAGAGCCCTCACACACAAGGAATACAAAATAAAGTACAGCGAAAGATATGTACAGGTTGAAAGTATGATGTAATGTAATACACTGAACTGATGTAAACTAGATTACGGTTTTTCATCAGGGATAACATTTATTTTATTTTTTTGAATTTTTAATAGGGGGCAGAAAGGTAAAAGGATGTGTAGGATAGAAGGAGCAAGGTGAGGGCAGAGAGTTGGGTCAAAGGGTGACAGAGAGGGAGCAGGAGTAAGCACAATGGACACAGTCCAAGGGATTAAGGGAAGCAGTCACAGGATTCCTTTAGTTGGCAGATGATGGTCAGGAATCTGGCAATTTGGTTTCAATGCCAAAAAGTGTAAAGTGATGCACGTAGGGGCCAGGAACCCTAGGGCAGAGCATTACAAAGAAGGAGTTCAGGTAACTGCTTCCGAAGAAGAAAAGGATCTAGGGGTAGTGATTATGAGTGACCTGAAACACACCTATCAGTGTAAAAAGGCAGTGGCAAATGATAACAGGATGCTGGGATGTATTGCAAGGGAATTCAGTAATAGGCAGAGCAAGGTTATTTTACCATTGTACAGATCATTGGTGAGATCACATTTTGAATATGGGGTGAGGTACTGGCATCCTTACCTTAAGGAGGACATCAGCAAACTGGAGGGGGTCCAGAAGACAGCAAACAAGATGATCGATGGGCTGCAGGACGGGTCTTATGAGGAGAGGCTGGGAGCCCTGGGGATGTACTCCATGGATGAGAGGAGGCAGAGGGGTAATATGGTAGAGACCTTCAAGTACATGAAGGGAATTAACAGAGTGAAAAGGAAGGGCCTCTTTAAAATGAGTGATAACAGCACCACTAGGGGGCATAGCCCAAAACTGATGGGGGGGGGGTTCAGAAGAGAAATAAGGAAGCATTTCTATATGGAGAGGGTGGTGTCCACCTGGAATGAGCTGCCAGAGGAGGTAGTATCAGCAAGGACAGTGGGAGCATTCGAGAGAGCATGGGACAAGCACAAAGAGAACCCTTGGGATCAAGGAAGGGGAATGGAGGGGAGAGGAAGGGACGGTTGGAGACAGGATCATTGGTGTAAACTGTAAGGTCAGACCGTGCATCACTTATCAAGCAGACATGATAGGCCAGGTGGTCTTCTTCTGCTGGCTTTTTTCCGTATGTTCATAAGCCAAAGTACACAGAGTTATAGTTTTAGGCCGAGGAGAAATGTGGATTACAGAACCCTAAATTCTAAGGGTATTCAACCCTACTGGATCATTCTCGTCCACACCAAGCATTACAAAAACGTACAAATTATAAAATTAAGTATATAGTTAGTTATGAAGAAATGTTGTTAGAATTGTATATATGTAAACTTAAACCAGAAAGGCTTATTTTTCAAGTAGTGTAGGCCTTCATATAGCAAGACTTTTCAAAGTATTGTAGGCCTTGGCCAATGCTGTTGCCCTTAAAAGGGGATGTAACAGTCATGGAACGACTCTTCCACAAGAAAGTATATTGGGTGTCCTATTTTCTAGGAGGTCACCTGGTGGGGGGTCCAAAGCTAGGAATCTGCCAGGAGGGAAGGTCAGACCCTGTAAAAAATTAAAGAGAGATTGTGGGCATATTATTAATTTGTACCAGTAGGTTAAAGCTAAGGGAGTGGGGAGTGATTGCCTATACCCCTTGCACGAACACTCGCATACAGTATACACCAATGCATATGGCCTGTCACCCTTGTGTAAATGAAATAATGGGTGCAGCAATCTGGTAGCCAAGGGCTACTGAGCAGGTTGCCCTGGCTATTGAGTAATAGCCCTGGTGGTCCAGTGGTATTTGGGGCCAGCCGGTGGTAGAGGCAACAAAGTGCTTTTATAATAAACCTGTACACAATGTTTTAAAGTAGTGTCCCTAGTTGCTGCCATCATTTTAATGCAGAGCAGCAGCTTTGAGGAGCCATGGTGCCAAGTGAGTGAGACAGAAGTGGTGAGAGAGCCAAGCCACAGCACTGTAGTGGAGCGCTACTGTGCTGAAGGGGATTCCCTCTTTAACAGCCAAGAAGCAGCTGTGCAAAAATGCGACCTCGGTCATGAAGCAGGCTATGGCCTGCCTAAGCAGTTTCAGTCAAGAGGGAGGTGCATTGTGAGGGGTGCTCCTCTTTCTGGCAGGAGACAAGATATTTTAAAGAATTAAAGTAGTTGGCAGGTGACAAGCACCAGGAATTGAATTTAGGGACTGGCTACTATTAAAATCCTTTAAAAAAAACAAAAAGGGGCACACACAGTAAAGTGGGGATGTGTTTCCACACTTATATACAGTACACAGTCCAGACGCCACATTCAAACAGCAGAGAAGGCTACTAGTTGAAAGAGAAGTTAAACTAGAAAAGTCTTTGAAGAAATAAAACCAAAAGCTTGATTAAATCAATAAAACCAATTAAACAAAGCCACAAGTGGTTAGTTTATAGTCCTGAGAACACATACATTTACATTTTATGCCATGAAAATGTGTAGTTTACAAAACTGAGCAGTTTAAAGCACATTACTGCCGAAAATGAAACAGCATATTTTAAAATGCACAACCTTTGCAACTTTTTTCTAAATGGCACTGCAAACCTGTTTTAAGCTGAATTTTAACCAAATGTGGCGGTTTTATAGAGGAAAGAATGCTCTATCAGGGAAAAATACTTCTATTTGAATAAAAATTGAAGAAAGAGGGGTCACTAACCTGCTAAGGTGGAGTAGATGCGGCCCAGAATACATACAGGCAGGCAGGGTGGAGAAGGAGCCAGGAAAGGGCGCATGCTTTCAGGCAAAGGTGTTACTGAAGCCCGAGGGACTGCCCCAGGGAGGAGTCTTAAACCCCAAAATGAATATTTAATTTGACTGAGCTCCAGACTAAAGGGAAAGAGGTCAATTAAAGGGAAATTACTCATGTTAGAGGAAAGATTTTCCTTGTTAGTGTGGACAAAATTACACTGCAAGCTGTCTTTTTTCCACAGGGTGAAACAGTTCATGCTTTAGTGACTCCAGGATATCATAATTCAATTTATTAGTGAAGAACACTAGAGAAAGCGAGGAGGGGGAGCTTTCATTTGGGAAAAGTGGTTCAACTTTATTTTGCAGTAATTTTATTGTGCTTAATGTGATGTACTATATAATTACAATGAATCCGTGCTGACAGCGGAGAAGGCTCAGAATTTGCAGAAAAAGGCAGTTGAAAATTCAAACTTGGGATTGCATTGTGGCTTATGCTGCTGCAGAACTCCAAAGTGGAATTCAAGCTGATTGGTACTGAGGTTTGGAACAGGGTCCTGTTCACTCAGTGACAAGGATTTGGAGAAATGGAATGTTCAGTGGGCATAAAGGGAGCTGCACAGCTCATTTTTGGGGAAATTGAGCAGGAAGACAGACCTAAAGGGATAGACTTGTCCAGAGGGAGTCCAGCCTACTGAGGCCTACCAGCTGTTAGGGCCTGGGTGACTAGCCCTAAGTTAAGTGTTCAGACTATATAAGGGATCACCTGCATTCCAGTGTTTGGATAGTAGGGCAGTAAGTGAGAGCAGGGACAGAATAGATTAGCCTGCTGCTTTGAGTACCTGTTTTTCCCCACAAGTGTCGTCAGCTGCATCCAGCAAGAATTATGGATAAACAGAAACATAGAAGTTTACAGCAGATGGAGAACAATGGTCCATCTAGTCTGCCCAGTGTTCTGGGATCAACTACCAGTCTCTGGATCTAACCCCCCCCCCACCCAGCTTTTGACTGTTCCGGACCCATTTGTTACTACCTGAGCCCATGCTCTATCCCAGCCCCTCTTAAATGCATCTGCTTCAAGCAACCAGGTAATCTCTGAGGATCAACAGCATCAGATCCACTGCCGACTCTGAGGTCTAAGTCATCAAACTTTTCCAGTCATTTGGGAAAGTGGTACAGTAACTTTATTTCCTTCTGGGACTTTTTCAAGAGGGACACTCATCTGCATATATATATACTGTATATATATATATATATATATATATATATATATATATATATTTTTGCAATTATATTTATTTTAATTTTTACATAAAAAAATACATAAAAGGCATATGGTGCAACAGTATACATAGCTTTATAAGATACATAGTCCTCAGACAACCTAGGAGACAATAATATAAGGACTAAAGAAACCTCTACACTACCCTCTAACCCTCACTTCTTCTAATAGGGCTGAGGGGAGGGGGAGGGAAAAAAGGAAAACAACCCACTCCAACACTCGTCTGCATATTGAATTCTGGAATTCATCTTGCTTCTATAACTACTGTCCAGCTACTGAAGGACTGAATTTAGAGACTGATGGGGGAAGTATACTGGGAATGCCATCAAGCGATTGCTATGTGATGCAAATAGAATGTTAATGTGTAACATGTACAGTATAAGTGAATAGAGTGTATAAGCAAGGCCCCCTGTTCTCTGTGGCACAGTAGATCTAAATTCTGTGGCAGGAACTATAAAATTCTATGGCACCATTAGGCCTACTTCTGTGGTGGTGGGCAAAGTTCTGCAGCACATAAATAAGGTGACTTGTGCATGTATACTGCTCCAAAACTGATTTTCTTTTATGAAGGAAATCACATGGTACATGTCTGGCTTAAGTAAACCATGATAACAGCAACAAATCAGTTTTCAAATGGAATTTAAAAATGCCTACGGAGGGGGCCCCTTTTATGTCAGTGGGAAGTTCACTCAGACCAATGGTGCAGTGGTACCGAAAGGCACAGAACAATCCCTGGGAGATTTCTGAAACTAAGTATACATTAGGAATAGCAATTAGCAGCGAGAGTGTTTTAATGGCAGATGCTCATGGTTGTGAATGCAAGTGAGTCAGATGTTTTAAAATAAGGTGTGGCAAGCAGTATCTCAGCCTAGCACGCCACTGGGCCAGCTTATTTTGGATTTTAAGGTAAAGCAGTAGCAGGCAAAATAATGGGCAAGAGCTGTTCCAAAATATGTTTCAGAACTTTTTTTAAATTTTGCAGAATTCCAAAAAGCATTCTGCAGAATGTTAAATAAACCACTGAATACTTTTCTTCAGTTTGCACTGAAGAGTCAGTGTACACTGCAGAATAATATTCCTCAGTTTATGTAAACTGCAGAACATTATTCCTCAGTTTATGTAAACTGCAGAACAATATTCCTCAGTTTATGTAAACTGCAGAACAGTATTCCTCAGTTTATGTAAACTGCAGAGCAGTATTCCTCAGTTTATGTAAACTGCGGAACAGTATTCCTCAGTTTATGTAAACTCAGGAAAATTATTCTGCAATGTAAACTGTGGAATAATTAGTGGTAATCGTGCAAATGTTTGCCGGCTGCACAGTATACTAAGCATTGCTCTAGTGTGGTACCATTGAAAAACATGTATACCACTACCAAGCAATGATGTGCAATAGGTGGTAGTGTATTCCACGGTTTACATTAAATTCCACTGAAATTTCCACAGCTGCAGAATTGCAGAAAACAAGGGGCTTTGTGTATAAACAATTTAAAGATAAGCGTTTCAGTGTTACATACAGGGAAGAATATCTGGTGAACAGGGGTGAGTGGGCTGACTGAGGTGGAACTAGACCTAGTAGCCACTGCATGCCCTTAAGGCAAGTAATCTGAAAGTGTAGCAGCTGGGGTCCGAGGTGTGGCCTAGTGCTGGGTTAGGATTTAAAGTAACTGGAGGAGTGGTGGAATAGGCTACAGTCTCCTGGGGGAGCATATACAGACCTGTGAGAATATAGAAAAAGTATTAATGCTCAAGGTATTTAATTTAAAGTTATTTGCAAAATGTATATGTTGTGATAAACTACTATTATTCTTTACAAAAACTGTGTCTGTACATTGGCTGAACAGTTCAGTGAAATTTACCTTAATTTTCACTTAGAAATTGTCAGAATCCTGCTGCAAAGTTGTCCAAGCCTCACATTCCTGTGGTCTCCTGCATCAGCCTGGTGTAACCCCTCTTTCTCCCACACAGTTCATGCAGCTATTTGATTTGGGAGGCAATTCAAGAGTTCCTGTGTGTACCCAAATCAATGGCTGTGGGCGGGAAGACAGGCAATGAACCTACAAGTGGTGCAGCTCTGTTTTCTCCCTGTGTATGTACTTCATCCACCTGGTATGTTATAAATATGTGTGTGTGTGTGTGTGTGTGTATATGTGTGTGTGTGTGTGTGCGTGCGTGTGTGTGTGTTTGTGTTAGCGTTATACCATCAAAATTGCAGGTCTCAGCCAAGTGCCTAAAGTGTCTGCGAATAGGCTAATCCCACTCTCTGCCATTAGGAGTCTGTCATGAGCAGAGAGAGAAAGGGTTCATGTTTTCACTGTTCATCAACAGGGGCATATAAGGAACTGTGCCTCCTCCCCCAGATCCCTCCAATGCAGTGTCATAAGCAGATGGGAAATCAAGAGAGCATCATCCAGGTTAATACCTGAGATGGAATAGATGTCATCCATACAACAGAAGCTCCCCCTGCAAGAGTCCTGATCGGGGGGGGGGGAGAGACTGTGAAAACAAATAGTCTTACCAATAAAATGATACTCTGGCACAGTTATGATGAGTCCCACGTAAAACAAAGTTAGACTGAAAGATGGAGACAGTACTCACTGCTGTCTGTTCTTAGCAAGTAAATCCATATAAGCAGTCATGTGGGGAAAGTGCATTTAAACTGTCCCTCTAACCATCATGGCGGCATTGTGGGATGGCTGGAAACAGGGTTGGGAAGATGGCATGGAGACCCTCTTCAGCCTCTGAGGCACTATTGTTCTGGTGTGTTCCTGTATTGGAGGTAACCAGGAGTCAGGCAGGGTAAAGATAAAAAATATTCTATGGGCAACAATACACAACAAACCTGTGTTTCCATCGAGGGGTTGAGATACTAGCGTATGGATCTTGGCAGTGAAGTTTGAGAGGTCCGTGCTGGTATCTCAACCCCAAAATGGAAACGCAAGGCATTGTGTATGGACACCCATATTTTATTTGTTACAGTGCATGGTTAAAAAGGAAAAACGTGGCTGACATGACTGTGGTTACCGTAATGCCTAGGTACAGGGAGCAGAGAAGGGAAACTAGGCAGCAGGAGTCAGTGCGAGGGAATCGCAGCTGCAGTTAATGATAGAATGTGCACAATAAGGTTTTTAGAATGTGCACAACAACTTTAGAATGTGCACCACAAGGTTTGTGAGCTGCTGGAATTCTGTGCGAAATAAGCTGCATCGTACGCTGTAATATAGTATTTATTGCCCGCTGTTGACGGCTTGGACTTGATGCTGCGATATTCACCCTGAAGCAGCCAGGTCTGAGGTGTTAAATCATTAAAGATGAGTAACACTTGCCCTCCCTCCACAGCTGACCTTTCTCCTTTGCCTTCTGCTGAAAATGTTGTTTTTTCCAGGTAGTTCAACATTTTAAGGATAATAGACATGGGCGATTATTTCGGCCTGGCACGTGATGTAATGCTGTGTGAGCCTGCTTGATAATATAGGTGGCACCGGGGGATGGGCCAGCCACCTCAGTGCAAAGGCATTGTACAAACTGCAGCATACAGTATCTGTACCTTCAGTCTTTTCAGGAATACTGACAACAACAGGTTATTGCGGTGATTTCAACCCCCCCCCCCCCGGTCTTGATTCCATCTTCCAGCTTAGCTTTCTATTTTAGCTCCACCAACTCCAGTTCCACACTAGATTACCCATCTTCTACTGAAGAGATGCAGACTTCAGCACCTTGACTCACCTAAACAGAACATCTAGAGCTGGACAAATTATCTTTAGCTCCTCAGGTATACCAAGGATTGCCTCCTTGCTCACACTGAGCTCCTTGAAGAAATAGTCCAGTGTATAGACTGGGTCCTTGGAACCAGCAGCATGTAAAACTGGAGACACAGAGACCTTCAATCATTTAGGATCCTGTTCCCATGCTGGCAATGGAGGCAGTGTGTGCAGTTGCATGGAGTAGGGCATCTCAGTCACTTCAGAGCTGCTTTCCTCCATAATGCCAGTAAATAATGGACTCAAAATTCAGCAAGTAGCTCTGGATGAATTGCTAAACTGGTACAGAGAGGCTTTAACACCAAAACTTTAGATTCAATAAACTTTAAAGGTTTTGTTTATGTAGTGGGTCTGTGGAGCTCAGATCAGTGTGACTGCACCAGATAAGCAGCATCACGTGACCCCCAGTTCCCCATCATAAACAGACTAGCAGTGAGCCCTCCTCCCCATACATTGCCGGGACACTTCTTTCCATAGACTACCCACCACCCTGCAGCTGGACCCCCAACCCCACAGAACAGTCTGGCTGAATCCCATCCCCACCCCATAGCAGGAACCAACCCCCAAAGACAAACCTCCCCTACAGGTGTCTCACCCCATTTGGGAGAGGGCCAGGGAGAGGAAGAGCCACAGTAGAGAATGCTGCTAGGGTGCTACCCCGGGTCTCACAGTGTAATTTCTGGCAGACAAAAAGGTGCACCACCCTTCCCCTCCATCCCTCCCTCCCTCCTTCCCTCCCTCCCTCCCTCAGTCATAGACTCATGTGTCTGCTGGTAGCCACAAGCACAGAATCACAGAAATCTGATGGCAGAAAAGGACCTCACTGGCCCATCAAGTCTGCACAACAAGGTAGTTTTTTTATTTATGTAATTTAAATGCTCTGTGGAAACTGGTGGATGTCAAGACCCAAAAGCAACTCATCAACGTCTGCGTTTTGGGTGGTGTGCTCAGTTTACATGGCATTTTATGAGGCATTTTAAATTATTAACAAAACTGACATATGGTCACTAAGCAGAGCGAGTGAGTCGGGAACAGAGAGGAAGGGCAGGGAGGTGTGTTTTTTTTGTCTTACAGAAGTAAAACTACAAGATCTCGAGTAGCACCGTAGTAGCAGTTCTCTGCTGTAGATCTTCAGTTCGCCGGCATTCTCCCAAATGGGGGTCAGAGCCAGCTGTGAGGGGGAGACTTGTCTGTGGGAATAGGGGGTTCCAGTTGTGGGGTGAGAGGGGACAAAACCAGTCTATTCTTCAGGGAAGGATTTTCCATCTGCAGGGTGGTGTCTGGTCTGTAGAAAGATGTATTCCAGCTGTGTTTGTGGGAGAAGCGCTCACTGCCAGACTATTTGGGAGATGTCAGATGCAAGGGGGTGCCTGGTCTGTAATAAGGGAGTTTCCAGCTGTATGGGGGGAGACTGAATGCATTATATTATGCCACGTGAACTGCTGACACTTCGCTGTGCCAGGTGCACTGCCAACAACACATGCCTTGTGCAACACTTGACACCACATTGTGCCACGTGCAATGCCAGCACTGCACAGTGCCATTTGTACTGCCGACACTGCACCATGCCACGTGCATTACCAACACTGCACTGAGCCATGTGTACTGTGTGGACCCCAGGTGCCTGTGGCCAGTGCTTGGGGATGGGGAGCTCTTTAGCTAGAGGTCATTGATGGGTGGTGGACTCAGAAGGTGAAGCTGCAGCAGCTTTGTGAGTGGGGTTCTAGACTGTTGTATAGTAGGTGTCCAGGGGGCCTTGAGGGAGGAGGTGTTTGGGGGCCTAAGGAGGGAGGTGGGCATTGGGGGGTACAGGAGTGGTGGGTGTCCAGGGGCCAAAAAGTGAGATCTCTGGGTGGACCTGAGGGAAGGGTACATGAAGAGGTTGCGAAGATGGGAGTCTGGAAGTTGGCATTTCAGGTGAGAAGTGGGTTTTACCTGTTATGTGTGAGGTGGGTAAAATTAACGGGATACAGGAGAAAAAAGCCAAGCAACAGGGGCTCAAGGTATGGGGAGGGGGTTCTTACTTCCCCCCATGAAAAAATACCACACAAGGAGCATCACGGTAGTATTGCCACCTGTCCTGGTTTGACCAGAACAGTCCTGGACTAAGGGTTACTTCCTGCTGACAAACAGGAAGACTTGTAGAAGCCCTGATCATACCACTAAACTGTCCCCGATTACGAGGGAAATCCCTTCTTTTACCCCTCAAAATGGCTCTGTCTCCCATCTGTCCCACATGGAAATGGTGATGCCACATAAAAAATGAGTTGTAAATTCAGACTTTAAAGCAGAAATTCATACTATCTTAAGAGGTTAAACCAAAATGTAATTTTGTACAAATATGTTCTGCTCCCAAGTAGCAGCATCAAGGTACCATAAGAAAAAAATGGCTCGCCATGTAACCTAGGAAGGGCATGATAGGGTATCTGGGGAACCCATTAGGTTCCATTTTGTTAGCCAAGGGGAAAGAAATGGGAGTGGGTGCAGTTTCTGAGGGAGACAAAATGGTAGCTGAGATTTCGTCTGAGAGCCGACTGTTGCTAGGCAACACTCAACAGTGTATTATTCGAGAAGGCTGACAGGAATACAGATGATCGGGGGCTGTGTCCCCTGCACCCCCCACATACAGCAGACTGTTTTGTTTCAGGTGGCAAAGCCCCCCCAAGCCCCCTTCCCACTCCTTCTACCAGTACTGTACGATCGCTGATAATAGTTGTAGTGCTTACAAGATCACAGACATCATCAAACAAGAATTCATTATGATACTGAAACCTTGTTTGATGATGTCATAACCTAGTCTGCAATTTTTTCTCCCTCAGAAACTGCACCCCTCTCCAGCACAGAAATGTGTATAGGGGCCCAGGGGTACAGTTAGATGTGTCATTAGGAAAATCATATGTTGAAGGCATTCTGCCCACACCAGTTGCCACTATGCCTCTGCAGTCCCCACCAGCAACCCCTGTGCCAAATAACTACCCCTGCATTCAGCACAGAAGGTTGCTCCAGTTAGCATCCCTGCAACCTATATTCCCACCGCAAATCTCCTGCAGAGTAGTTTCCCTTCCGTGCAACCAGTTCCCCAGCACAGCCCAGACCAGGGCTAATTTAAGACATGTTTATTACCTCCAAACTGTATATTCACCCACAAAACCACTGAAAGAAGTCCAGTCTACAGAAAAAAAATGCCCAAAGTAAGCATGTTCTTTAAAGTGTTAAAAAAGCAACTTAAGCATGCCGCCAAAGACGTCTGGATGTCAGTGAGCCCACCTCCATGTTTTGACATCCACGATATGGTGGAGCAGTTTACCTGCCTGTGCTCAGCAGACCTGATAGGAGCAACCATAGAACTATCAGGACTAGAATGGAAGACTGCCCACTGTACATGATGACTTCTAGGAAGGTGGGTCCCGGTGGGTCTATGCAGGAACGCTAACTTCCTTTGATCATGTGCCTATTTAACCTCCGCTCGTCTGACTTGACTTTCCCAATGGTTTTAGGTTCTGCCGGAGATTTGGATTCACAGACTGGGGGAGGCACAGAAATTGTATCGCCAAGATTTCTTTGTTAACGATAATAAGTAACAGTTCATCACAAGCACTTACACAAAAAGAAAAAGAAAATAAATTGAATGCTAACACTGTGTTCTTTGTTATCCATTCCAGAATCAGAATCCAGACTTTGAATAAAATGTATCTTTCACATCTTTTAACTGTTGAGAAATACGTTTACTCAAAGTCTCTAGTTAGATTAATAATTTTTTTCTTTTAACTGTTTTTGTGGAGCCGATGAAATAGAAGCAGAGGAAAGAGAGGTCCTAGAGAAGAAGGGAGTGAGGGAAGGGCAAGGTGAAACAATTCCCGGGGTTGGGGGGTAATGAAGCAATATAGGAGAAGTGGCAGTGGGGCAAGTGGGGCATGGCAGCAACCAGGATGATTGCACTTTAATAACATTATTGGCATGATACACCCCACACCACTTCTACAGTGCTGTGCTCCAATGGGTGGTATCCTCCTACAGCACAAACCACATGAGAAAAGCCATCGAGGAACCAGGGAGAAATAGACAAGGGTTGTCAATGCTGGCGGTTTGCTTACGGGGAAGGGGGGGGCAATCCCCAACTAGAATTTATTTCAGAAATGAGAAATAAATCTGTTGACAACTGATGCATCTTCTGTGCTACAAGTAAGCAATAAACCCCGATGAAGGTGGCATCTAATGGGGAGTTAATGCATGGCTGGGACCGTTGTGGGACGAGGCCAGAGGCCGAGTGCGGACAATGGTCCAACCATGCAGTAACTCCCCATTAGATGCTACCTTCATCGAAGATTATTGCATTTGTAACATGGCAAGTGCAATACTAGTATTTCGCAGATGCTATTTTCTTCCGTATGCAACACTAATGAGGACAACTATTTCTTGCACATCCACAATTACTCTTGCCCTCTCCTACTTTTTAAGCGTTTCTCTGACTGCAAGTGTGCGCGTGCACGTTGAGCAACACACGTCGTTTAATATAGTGGCGACTTTTTTTTCTCTTTGACCTCTGCTGTTCATGTCAATAGTCTCATAACATACCACTTGCACCTTCAACTTTCCTACTTGTGATGCCCTGCTCTATTTCTCATTTCTTGTTTCTATCTGTTACCGGTGCTCTGCTGCATTGTGGACAATATCTTTCCCATGCATAACTTAGTATCCTGCCAGTGTCACACTTCTGTTCTCCGCTGCCTCACCACCATGAGCCTGGCTATGCTCACCACTAGGTGGTGCATTCACAACACCAGGCAACTTCGGTTCTGTTTTCTGATTGTTGTCATTTCTCCCCGCAGGCTGCTGGACTTCCCATCTCCTCCCACAATCATTGCCTGCCTCGCGGATATCGCAGCACCCACCATGGCACACTTTCCCCTTCGGGAGCTCTATTATCTCCGCCTGCCTCTCTGTGCGACTGTACACTTCCTCAGAGTTCCCCACCAACCACCTTTTTTTCCCGTCATCAGTCACTCATCGGTCCAACCGATAGGTGGCGCTTTGTCACCCTTGCACAACTTCTGCTCACCGTCTATGAGCGCGTTCTCAAGACAGCATTATTGCTCTCAACATTCTAGAGCAACACGGCATTATCGTGCCATAATGCCGTGTTGCTCTTCAATCACCTGACGCTGTTGTACCAATCCTGTCCTTTTCTTTTGGTCCTCTTGTTTTGCCCATGTTTCAAGTAAGGATTAAGCCACCAGAAAGCATGGATCTACTGTGGAATTAATCCATGGTTGGGGGGGTTGGACCACAAAGCCGAAGGCCAAGTGGATCCAACCAACCAACCAACTATGGATTAATTCCACTGTAGACCAATCCTTTCAAGTGGCTTAATCTGCTTGTAACATGGCACTGAGTATATGATTACTAGTCTTTGAATAAATGAGTATAATCACACTGATTTACTTTCAGAATATTATATGTTAAGCTGTTAAACATGACCTACATATACTTGAAAACAATTGGAACACACCTATTGGAAATATCGTGGCTGCTATTTCACTTTTGTTAAAATAACTTTCATTACAAGCTTTAAGCTTTCTAACATCAAAACATATTTTACAACTTTTCAAAAACTCGCAATTCACTTTCTATTCTAGATGCTTTGATTTTCCTCTCTGTGTATTAGAAGATATGGGTTGCACTGCATGATGGGAGTGTGCTATGGTACATTTTAGTTTTCTTCCTTTGCAGACCAATAGGTGGCTGTCAAACAATCCTAGTAGCACAAGCACCGTTTCTCCAAATGTTCTGAATTAAGCCAATCTGAAAAACACTTTATTGAACAACTACTATTTTGCGGAATACTATTTTCACTTTTTTTCCCTCTAAACTATCTAACTCAGCAGGACATAGAACAACATAACGTTTACTGCTTTCACCTTTCAAATACTTGTTTTGACTACTATTGTTAGACCGTTTCTTTGATTTCTTTTTGTTTCTCTCAATGTATTTTTCTTTTCACCCATAGAAGTATCCTCTCTTTTTAATTTTGCTTTGTTTACCTCAGTGTCTGTTATTTTTGCTTTTGGTTATAGAAGCTGCATGCTCATCTTTACCACTGTGTATTCACCAAGAAAAGGCTAGGACAGATAATGTTATTTAGTCATCCACAATGCATTGCACCCACAGTTGCTTAGAAAGCAGTAGATCAGAAGGGATGGTAACAGTATGTAACTGTTCACTTCTAAAGAAATATTGTTGCAGCATAATTAACAGTATACGTGGAGTTTAAATGTACAATCTTTAGTAACTCATGAACTTCTGTCGCAGTTACAACATAGAACAATCTTGAAAATGTTAAAAATCCCATGCTAGGAAACTCCTCACCAGATATAAGCTGGGGCGACTACACACTGCAAACTATTTGCATGTTGTTTTTGCTTGTATACTGCTTCTTGCCTGTAGTGGATTGCCAAGGTATTACATCACAAACCATGATCTACTATGGTATTAAACCATGATTCCTACTGGTTTGCATCTATCTGAATGCTTCATTTGGTTTTTATTTTTTATGCCATGTTACAACATCTTTTGTAAACACTGCAACATAACTCTCTCGCCATGTGTACTGTGTGACTATAATGAAACATGTGATGTTCACTTGACTTAAATTCACAGCAACTCCATCTTAAATATAGCATCGTATTTGTTTTTCATGTTTACCAAATCATGTAAAGATATTTGTTTTTTGATTTCCTGGATTACCCCTTATTACCTCAGTGAATCTCTTTTTGCAAAACATAGAAATATAAGCAAAAGCAATGACTACTGAAACTTTAAACACCTATTTTTAAGGACAAGAGGAGTTTAAAATTCTCTGTAACTGGGAAGTGCTGGACTAACTGGGATTTATAAATGAACTGAGAAATCGAATAGCTTTTTGTTGTTTTAGTATTTTTTTTTTAATATGTGTTAATTTTAAGTGTTTGGTGTTTTATTATGTTGGCTTGCGCGCATGCGCAAGCAACATCATGCGACAGTGTGGGTCTTGGGGGCGTGGCTGCTGTTGGGTGAATGCAGGGCATGCATCAGTAGGTGCGTTCCTCATTCCCCAATCAGCCTGCATGCCACCGCCACACCATGTATTCATAATGGGGCGAGCACATCAAAGCAAAAGTCCGCTGCAATCCGAGCAAAGCTCGTCATATGCAGCGGTCCTTTGCTTGCTGTGCTCGCCGCCATTATGGCCATGGTTGGCAAGCGGTGGCTGCCTCACCCTTCCCGACATCGGGGTGCTCAATCCCCTGTCGGCCTTCCCTCCCGTGTTTGTGTGCGGCCAGAGTCCACTCATCGGCATCCCCCGCAAATGTAGAATGCCGAGGGGTGCCCAATCCCCTCGGCTTGCCCCCCTGCTTTCTTTACCCGCCGATGGGGACCCTCCCCATTGGCATCACCCCCAACTGTTGAATGCTGAGGGGTGCCCAATCCTCTCGGCCTGCCCCCCTTTGTTTGTCAGCAGGGGTGCCCAACTCACAGCATTACCACCCCCTGTTGTGTGCCGACAAGGGTGCCCAACTTCTGTCGAGCTACTGACACCCTCCCCACAAAACCCACTTGGTGGCATGCTGGGAGCCCACCCCAGTGTGCCAAATGCCTTGTAATGTGAAAACTGTCCCAGAACAGTTTTTTTTTTTTTTCACCTGGAAAGCGAAAACCGTCCCCTCGCAGTATAGATGCCCCCTCCCCCACCTGCACCACCCACTCACCTGCCTCCCTCACCCCCTCACCCCATACTTACCTCCGGACTCTGGCGCGACGATCTTCAGTGGACCAGGAACACATCTGCACTCTTCAAAGCCGACCGCGAACTGAGGAAATGCCGGTAAGCTGTATAATGCAATGAATGGGTTTTCAACTTTGCTGCATATCTCAGGCATTTCTTGGATTTTGGCACCAAATTTTCAACATGTTTTTTGGGGCCCCTCCTCATGAGTTCTGTCACTGTCATGGCATTAATCAGCCTCGGAAGGTGATTTCGCAGTCACTGCACGAAATCACCTTTCGGGACCCATTAACGAAATGACAGTGCCAGTGTTCATGAGGTGGCCTCTCAAAAAGCCTATGTTCCAAATTTGGTGGAAAAAATCCAACAAATGCCTGTTTTACAAGCGTGCGTTGCGCAGTTGCTATGCAGGCTTGTGACTTCACGCATTCGCAATATTTTAATGCTGTATTTTCAGCATTGGCATTTTTGTGCACCTCCTTGTGAACAGTACAGCTGCCATTTTCCACATCCTGCCCAAAATGTGTTTCCACACTTCCAGCGCACAATTGCGCAGTCGCTGTGGGAAATCAGTGTTTGGGCCAGATTATGAAAATGACAGTGACACAGTTCATGAGCAGAGCTCCTAGAATGCCTATGTTGAAAATTTGGAGCTGATACTCCTTAAAATGACTGTGTTACGAGCGTGTGTTGGCAGATTGCACACATGCATGTACCATCGCGCATTTGTGATATTTTCACTCTGGACTTTCACCATTGCCATTTTTACATACCTCTTGATGAACAGTACAGCTGTCACTTCAAATATCCTGCCCAAAATGTGTTTCAGCACTTCCAGCTCAGAATAGCGTGGTCGCTGTGCGAAATCACTTCTTGGGACACTTTGAGGAAATGACAGTGACACTGTACATGAGCAGAGGTGCTAAAATGCCTATGTTGAAAATTTGGTGCAGAACACCCACAAACTGGCAGTGCTGCAAGCGTGCCTTGCATATTTCCCATGCACCCTTGCAACTCCGCAAATTCCGTATATTTGTATGCCACATTTTCAGCACTGGCATTTAATTACAACCTCCTTATGAACTGTGCAGCTGTTATTTTCCACATCCTGCCCAGCATGTTTTCCCGCACTGCACTAACAAACACCCACAGGGACACCCTAATGTCTCTCACTCTCTGCAGGGTGGGGGTGGGTTGGCATCAGTTCAATACTTGACTGCCACTTCTATGCTGCATCTCTCTAACTCCTGCACTGCCAATGGCAGCAAGACAACATTCGGCATTGACAAATGCTTGTTTGTTTATATATTGTGTTTTCTCCACCTGTGTGAGAGACAGTGGATGGGATTTTATTTTGACCATCCCCCCTTCCCTCCACTCTGTGAGAGAGAGTGGAGGAGTGAATTATCTGGTTGTTTGAGAATGGGTAGGTCTCTGTTTTGTCTATTTATTATTTTTGTTATTATTATTATTTTATTTTATTACCCCTCCCCTCTGTGAGAGAGAGAGATTGGAGGAGTGAATTATTTGGATATTTGAGAAGAGGGTTAAAGACATTTGATATTATATTTTATTAAATATTAATAAGTATCTAATTTAGTATTGTTATTAAGATTAAGATTTATTTATTTTATTTGGGGTGGGTTTTTGATTTTAGTTTATTTGTTTTTGTATAGTATTATAATGTATTGGGGAGGTTTATCGATGGTCGGGCATTATTCCCCCACCAGGCTCAGGGAATTATGTCATTTTGAATGTCCCCCGCTGTCATCTGACACTTATTTTAAGTGTCATGCTTTGGGCATACTTAGAAAGCACAAAAGAAGGAGGAGAGCTGGACCTGGTGGGGGACAGGAAAGAGGAGGGCGGATTGGAGTAGTGGGGTCCAGAAGATGCCCTGGGGTGAAAAGGAGTCAGGATAGAGGTTATCCTTGTCTTGTCGCCATACCCATGGGCTCCAACCTTAGTCAGCAGGTGCCGAGGTCTTCCCCGACAGCTCATCCTGCTTTAGCGGTGTTATGCAATGCCATATCTATTAAAAACAAGACAGCTATTATAGCTGATCTTGTTTGATCAACTGATCTGGCTTGCATCACCGAGTCCTGGCTGGATGAAAATCCCAGGCCCTGTACTGGCCTCGGCAACTCCAGCTGGGTTCTCGGTGATACACCGTCCAAGGTTGGATCGTAGGGGCAGGGGTGTGGCCATTATGTTTAAGACTGAGCGGGGCCTTGTGGATGAGCCATTGGGAAGTACCAGATCCTTTGAATATATCCTGAGAGAGGGTGTAGGTTGCGGGATTCTCCTCGTCTACTATCCACCAGGAGACGGTGGAGAATTCCTGCAGGAGATAGCAGATTTCATCGTCGACATGGTGTTGAGATTCTCCAGATTGATAGTTCTGGGGGACTTCAATGCCTGGGTCGACGATGAACTCTCGAATTTTGGTCAAAATCTCCTCCAGTTGATGACAACACTGGGCCTAACACAGGTAGTTACCTCCTCTACCCATGTAGGGGGTCATTCGTTGGATCTGATCTTTCTTTTGGGTATGGAGATTGCTGATCTGGGGGTGGAATCAGTCAGCTGGTCTGACCATTACACCATAAGGTTCAGCTTCAGGGCCCCCCCAATAGGTCTGCCCCTACGGAGATGGTTCAGTACCACCCTTTAAGAGGTATTAACCCTAGCGACCTATCAGCGGTACTGGACCTATCGGGCTTGTCGGGTGAATGCATGAGTCCAGATGATCTCGTAGTAGCCTATAATAAGGCTGTGGGAGATGCTCTGGACAAGATTGCTCCTGTTCGTGTTCATCCTCTCACCTTTCGCCCAAGGAGCTCTTGGTTTGATGGCTTCTTGAAGGAGTTGAGGCGAGCTGGATGAAGGATGGAGATAGCCTGGCGGAAGTCCGGCCATGATGCTGACAGACTTAGGTTGATGGCACATTATCATCGCTATCAATCAGAAATCACCCATAAGAAGGCAGAATTCCTGTCAAGGGAGATTTCTGCCGCACAGAATCGACTGGCTCAGCTTTTCCGGACTGTTGACAGATTGTGCAATCCAATCTGTCTCCAGCCCAGAGAGCCTTTTTCTCAGCTGAGATGTGAGGAGTTTGCTTGATTCTTTGCGGATAAGGTTGCCTGCATCAGGTTTGGCATCGGTCTGACCTCTCCTACAAGGGATTGCAGTGGTTGACAGGATGTGGCATGCACTGGGTCTGTCTGGTCAGATTTCCACTGGCTGGAGTTCACCGACATTGTGAAGATCATCCAAACATTGCGCCCAACCAGTTGTAGTTTGGATCCGGGCTCTACACCCCTTCTAATGGGATATGTAGATGTTATCTGCCCGATCCTTGCTGACATTGTCTGGAAGTCCCTGGAGATGGGGGTCTTTCCTGACCCCCTTAAGGAGGTGGTCAATCAACCACTCCTTAAAAAACCCTCCTTGGATCCAGATTGTCTAGCTAACTACCGGCCTATCTCTAACCTGCCATTTGTTGGTAAGGTTATTGATAAGGTGGTTGCATTGCAATTGGATGATCATCTTATAACTCACAATGTCTATGATACTCTCCAGTCTGGTTTTAGGAAGAAGCATAGCATGGAAACTGCTCTTGTGTGGGTATTGAATGACATCCTAATGGCTAGAGATTGATAGGCATGTACCAGTCTGGTCCTTCTTGATCTCTCTACTGCATTTGACACTGTAGACCATGGTGTGCTGCTGGAGCGCCTGCAGTTTTTTTGTGGGCTGTCTGGTACAGTCCTTAAATAGTTCCATTCTTACCTCACGGGCAGGTTTCAGAGAGTTGCCACTGGAATTTATTCCTCTGGTGCTCACTCCTTGCCTTGTGGGGTACCGAAGGGTTCCATTTTAGCCCCCATGTTGTTTGCAGTGTACATGCTGCCATTGGGAGATATCATCAGGTGATACAGTCTGAGTTTTCACTGCTATGCAGATGATACTCAGCCGTATATGACCTTTCTGCCCAGACAGGATGATGTACTCTCCATGCTAAATAATTGCCTTACTGAGATCAGATCTTGGATGAGTTCCAGCTGGCTGAGACTGAATCTGGATAAGACTGAAGTGCTGGTAGTGGACCCAGGTCGTCCAGGGGTGGGTTTGGGGGCTAGACAACCATCAGGCTTATTACTTGGTGGTATGTCGCTCACTACCTCAGATCGGGTGTGTAACCTGGGTGTTATTTTTGATGATGGCTTGACCCAAAAATCTCAGTTGTCAGCTGTCGTCAAATCCTCTTTTTACCATCTGAGGAATATCGCCTGGGTGAAACACCTGGTTCCCCCGGGTGATCTTCCAACACTGGTCCATTCCTTTGTCACTACCCGTCTTGATTACCACAATTCCCTCTACCTAGGGTTACCAGGGGTTCATATGCACCACCTGCAGCTGGTGCAGAATGTGGCGGCCAGGTTTTTGACTGGGACTTCTAGAACCAGTTACATTATGCCTGTGTTCCGCGAGCTGCACTGGCTGCCTGTTTGGTGGCAGATCACTTTTAAGGTTGGCTTGCTAACCTTTAAAGCCCTACATGATCAGGGACCTGGTCACCTGCAAGATCTCTTTGGTACTCTACTGCCCCCCGTCCTCTCCATTCCACTGACGAGGGACTGCTGGAGAGTCCCAGGGTACGATTAAAGACATCTGGTTCTCGTGCCTTTGCTTTTGCGGTGCCAACCCTGTGGAATTCTCTACCTCATCGGCTGAGAGAATGCCCAACTGTCGATAGATTAAAAACTGAGTTAAAAACCTATTTATTTAGCTTAGCTTTCCCTAATCATGGATGATCTGTTTTAATGTTCTTGTCTATTTTATCTTTTTTGTGTCTAATTTTATGTATAGCACCTTGGTTCCAAAAGGCACTATAAAAATAAGCTGATTTGATTTGATTTGACCTAAACTTAAAGTGTGCACAAATATTATGGTAACATGCACGCACTAAGATACTGTCTCTTCACATACTATTTTATTGTGCAAGAAGGTGAAAGAGGTAATGCCTTCATTATGTTAGATGCTTTGTACACATTTGAAAGTATCCACTGGAAATGTCCTCAGTTTTACTGCTTGACAGAAAAAGCTTGTCCAGCTGGAATCAGAACTGCTCCCTTTCTAACTTGAGTAGTCCTGCATTTAGTCCTGAGTTGCAAACATTGATTATTGCTGTTAGAAACATACAGTATGTGTTGATTTTATTCAGTGTACATTAATTTGTCATTAAAATGGAGATGTAACATCTATCATGGTAACACAACAGTTTAAGGTCATGGGGCCTCTTGGTCAATCAGGTTCCCCACCCCTACCTTACACCAGCTTCAGAATCAAGACCTAATAAGTACGCTTTGCAAATCAGATAAATTTAATACAAAAACTTTATGGGATGTAAAAACTAGGCAAATAATCTATAAATTCCATATTTAAACATCTACTTACTTCAAAACTGCTAGGCACCAGGTTACAGGTTTACTTCTACTTTATGGGCGATAGGGAATCCTGAGGGAGAACACTTGACAACAGGGAGTGGGTTTTATTCTACTATACAGGTGTGGGGCACTGGACACCAGGGAGTGGGTCTATAATATTTTACAGGGGATGGGGGGGCCACTGGACCCCAGGGAAAAATTAGTACACGGACACCTGGGGATAAGGGAGGGGGTCTGCTAGACACCCGAGAAAAATTAGTATATGGGTGCTCAGGGATAAGTATGGGAGTTCCACTAGGCAGCAGAAAAAAATTAATATATGTGTGCTTGGGGATGGGGTGGTCCTCAAGACACTAGGGAAATGCTATTTGGGTGCCACTAGACATTTGGAATATTTCCGATTTCACCAGAAATGGAGGTTTGTAAATGTCCACGTAAGTTGTGAAATTTTGCCGAAGTTCCATTAAAGCAGAATTTGCAACCTTGTCCCATCCCTACTCTACAACTCTCCCCCACCACACCACAGAAGATAAGCCGTGAGGGATAGAGTCAGTAAATTTGGAAGAAATAGGCTGATGATAAGGTGGTGGTGATGGTGGCTAGTCAGAGAGAGGAGAAAATATAGCGAGAAAAGAAAAGATGCCTGTTTTCAGAGCAGTGTGGCTATCACAAATATTGATCCAGTCAGTGAAGAGACCTGCACTGTCTAATGTAGTTGATGTTACTGTATTGCATAATGGGGGCACTAGGAGAGTGGAGAGTCTCCCAGATTCATTATCAGAATAGAGAATGGGCAGGGTGAGTGAGTTCACAACACAGAGAAACAATGTGCTACAGTACATATGACTGCTCCCGTCCAACCCATGTCAGGCTGCCTTGTGGTTTGGGTTCACTAACTGTGCGGTGCCAAACATGGCAAAGTCCCAGGACCTGTACTCACAACCACATGTTCACAGCAACCATTCTCACCTCCTATCCATACAGGTCAGCTGTTCTCACCTGGGTTGTATCAGCTATTGACTGCCACCAGCTACAGGCAAAGTGGCAGTGCAGACTACGAGCGGCTCGATAGGCGGGACTGCAAGTCTGCAGGCCACACCTGCCTCCACATGCAGGTCCTGGTGTGACAGCCATAGCAGGGGTTGTGTAGAAAATGGAATTGGAGATCCAAGGGTAGAATGAAACCCTGTGCACCATGCCAGACCCACGCCACCCACAGGACACCTGAAGCTATGTGCTTGGGTTGGGGGAGGATGGCCCTCTCCCCTCTGACCCCATCTCGGAAGGGTAATCTATGGGGTACTTGGTCCCTCAATAGAAGGTTGGTCTGAGGGAGGTGGTTGCCAGCCATGAGGAGGTGGGAACTGGAGCTGAAAAGAGCTAGCTGTAGAAGTAAAAAGCTACATCTGGAAATTAAAAAAACAAAAACAAAATAAAAAAAGAAGATTGCTGCTATAACCGGTCTCCTCAAATCTCAGTTTGTATGCTTATAGCCACTTTATCCGTGCCCAAAGTAACAGAACATTAAACATTGTTGATCCCACCTCTTGTAACTGTGAGACGGAAGCAACCACAATGGAACCCACATGTAGTAGACAGTATGCAGAGTCCCAGCATGAGGAAAGGGCTGAGAATGACTCTGGGAGCAAGAGGTGGGGGTGAATGGCAAGCCATATGACAGGGCTTGATGTGGGGCTTTGGGGTTCTAACATCCAAGACTTGGGGGGGCAGTATCCAGCAGCAAGTGCTTGGAGAATGGGATGCTATGGAGCTTGCCACTATGGCTGGAGAGCTGCTGCCAAGGCTGTGTGGGTCTCATGAGCCTGAGGCAAGGGATTGGGTGGGGGGAGCTCAGCAGCAAGCAGTCATTGATGGATGGTGGACTCTAGAGGACAAGCTGTGGTAGCTCAGTGAATATGG
This sequence comes from Neoceratodus forsteri, assembly GCA_016271365.2. NCBI lineage: Eukaryota > Metazoa > Chordata > Ceratodontiformes > Ceratodontidae > Neoceratodus > Neoceratodus forsteri. The sequence continues at coordinate 979,302,727 of CM057452.1, read as the reverse complement.
ACGTAGAGTGTTGTCTGTTGGGTGTGCAGCGGCCAAGGAGGGTGGTGGTGTCCAGGTGGCTCAGGAAGGGGGGCCAGGGAGGGAGGGAGGGAGGTGTTGGCTGGGTACCCAGGAGGGAAGGGGTTGTCCAGGGGCCATGCAGTGAAGATGTCTGTGGGGTCTGATGGAAGGGGTGTCTGGTGAGGGACGAGCATCGAGGAGGTCAGGGAGTGACTGAGGAAGTTGTCCGGTAGGCCAGGACCATAGATGTATGGGAAAGGCCCAGGAGGGAGGGAGGCATAGTGAGGAAAAGGTATCCCATTTGCCAGTGAGGGAGATTTCTGGTGGGCCAGGGATGAGATTTGTCCAGGGAGATCGGGAAGGCAAAGAGTCCAGGAGGGAAGATGTCTGAGGGGCCACGGAGGAAGTGAGAGAGGAGGTGGTGGGGGACTGCGAAGAGAGGAGGGTCTTGTAGGGGACTTTGGACTGATCGAGGGTGTTGAGAGGACTGTGGAGTGAGGGGGGTATGGAGGAAGAAGGTGGTGGGGGTTTGTGTAGGGTCACAGAGAGAGGTGGGCAGTGTCGGGGAGGTGGGGCTAGTATCTAGGGCTGTAGAATGAGGTTAGACTGATATCCCCCTTCCTGCTCAACATGGACCCACACCACAAAGGAGGTGTAGTGATATGCAAGGGGCCATTGGGATAGGCTCTGCAGATGGTGAAGGAATAGGCAAGGCACAGATGTGACTGCACCACTACAGTTTACATTTCTTGTATAGATAATAAATCTCCTACCTGGGCACTAAGAAGCCTGTGATTGTAGTAGCGAGGCAATATCCAGACATAGCTGTGAAAAAAGATTAGAAATGGGATCACAAAGGATCTATAGTTCTTTAGGGAAGAAATTAGACCAATGTGAATATTACACATAATACACTATTTATCTGAGGCCCTAGACACACTGGGGAACTTAAAATGGTTTAAGTGCCTTAAAATTGTTTAAATCCCCTAGCACTGTTTGCAGACAGACTACAAGCCCCTTAAATGTTTTAACAAAAGTGTTTTTAAACCCTGCTAGATACCTAGTCTTAAAACCATTTTTAAAAATGTTTTGGAGCTAGCATGGTTTTACTCACAGGTCTGTCCAGGAGTAAAAGTGTTTTAAGCTGTACTGGTTTAACTAAAACAGATCTAGCTGCAGTGTGTCCAGGCAAGCACAGTTCTGTGTGTTGGACTTACTTAACACAAAATAGTTACAAGGAGAACAGGTTTAACACTAGCAGTGTGGCCACACTAAACAGTTATTAAAAATGGTTACTGAATAGTGTGGCTGCACTGAAATTGTTTAGCTAAACTGGTTTTAAAAATGGTTTTCAAAAACAGTTCTGTAGTGTGTCCAGGGCCTAATATGCAGGGCTTTGTGTCCAGTCAGAATCAGGTCAGCTTTCTTCCAACTCAATCTCTGGAAATAAAGGCAATAAATGGTTAGTATAAAGATAGATGGATGGATGGATGGATGGATGGATAGACAGACAGACAGACAGACAGACAGACAGACAGACAGATAGATAGATAGATAGATAGATACTTCATTTATGAAGCGCCCTTTTCTGAAGACTCAGGGCACGGTACAATCAGAACAGTACACCTATTAAAATTGGACAGTGCAATTAGAATTACCTAGGAGTCAGTATACACTTTATCTAATTTAAGCATTTCTGCAAATTCTTTAATCATTAAAAGCCTGTTAGAACAGATAGGTCTGCAGATAAAGATTACAGATTAAAATAAAAGTATGAGTAGAGAAAGAGAATGACAATGGGGGTTACACAGCATGAGTAGGGGTAACACAGGACTAGACAAATCCCTGAGAGAATGGCACTGAGGGTTACCCAAAATGAGTAGGGATAACACAGGACAAGATAGATTTCTGAAGGAGAATGCCACTGAGGGTTAGACAGTATAAGTAGGAGCAACAAAAGACAAGACAGATTCCTAACGGAGAATGGTAACACAAGAGTAGACAGATTATGGAGGGAAAATGGCAGTGAGGGTTACACAGCATGAGTAGAGGTGACACAGGACTAGACAGATTCTCCTTCAGGAGTCCATCTAGTCCTGTGTTACCCTAGTAATGCTAGATTCCTGAGGGATAATGGCATTAACATTACACAGTATGAGTAGTTATAACTCTGGACCAGACTGATTCCTTATGGCGAATGACATTGAGGGCTTACATAGCACGAAATGGTAACTCAGGAGTGGACAGATTCCTGATGGAGAATAACATAGAGGGTTACAAAGCATAAGTGGGGGTAACACAGGACTAGATAGATTCCTGAGGGAAAATTCCATTGAGGTTTACACAGCATGAATACAGATAATATAGGATTATACAATGGGATCCGAGAATCGGAGTCCCTGATTGGCTGACTGGCAACTTTCTGTCGTGGAAAATCTTGGCATTACCCATACAAAAGGTGCCAGTCAACCGCATCTGGAATCCCCTAAAACAAATCAATCCGACCCATACAAACCAAACATGACAACCACCTTATTAGATCCTCACTGGCAGTCATGCTGCAAGTATCACTAAAAAATTTAAGAAAAACACAACACAAAAAGCTCCTAAACCCACTTGCAGCAACATTAAAACAGTTCTCCTTGGAGGTCATTTTAGTCTTGTACCTGCATCATGTCTCAAATCTATTTTTCCATACGTCATTTACTCTGTCTCTGCTATTGGCTATGTGCAACATCTACAATACACTGACACCTTCAGTCACGGGAAAATGTCCCAATACCACAAGTAAAAATGACAGCTTCCAATAGGACAAAAACTCCCCTGAATCACGCCATTATGTAATTCTGCAACAGTTCCCAAACTCACTGTACATATCAGCAAACATTTTTTTTAATTCATTCCTCATCCCCTGTATTCTTACCTCTTTACCCTCCAGTCCCACTACTATGAAAGAGGGAGACTGACAGGGCAGTTAATCACAACAGTTCAGGTGCATAGAAACAGAAACATAGACTTTGACAGCAGATAAGGACCGCTTTACCCATCCAGTCTGCCCATTTTCCTACCTATTGGATAAGCTGCAGACCCTAGTTAACTAACAGCCTACTTCTTCCTACCCCCACCAGAATTACCTTACGTCTGTTCCATGCATTCTTGAATTCCCCCACTGCTTTTGACCCCACGACCTCCTCAGGAAGGCCGTTCCATGCATCCACCACCCTCTCTGTGAAAAAAATACTTCCTCACATTGTCCCTGAGCCGTTCCCCCCTCTATCTTCAAAACGTGTCCCCTTGTTCTTGCGCATCTCTTTATCTGAGAAATACTACCATCTTGGACTTTGTTGATTCCCTTGAGGTACTTGAAAGTTTCTATCATGGCCCCCCCTCCCTCCTTTCCTCAAGGGTATACATATTAAGCTTCTTTAGCCTCTCTTCGTATGGCCTCTGTTGCAGATCCTGCACCATTTTAGTTGCCCTCCTCAGGACTGCCTCCATCCTGTCTATGTCCTTGCGGAGATGGGGTCTCCAGAACTGCATGCAGTACTTCAGATGGTGTCTCACCAACTGTCTGTACAGAGGGATAACAACTTCCTGTTTTCCACTTGTGATGCCTATCTCTATACATTTCGGTATCCCCCCCAGCCATCCTTACTGCTTTCTCACATTGCTTGCTTACCTTTAGGTCATCTGATATGACTGCCCCCCCCGGTCCCTTTCCATTTTTGTTGTTGTTAATACCCCCCCATTTGCACTTCTTTGCACTGAATCTAAGCAACCATACTTTTGACTATTCCTCCAACCTTGCCAAGTCCCTGTTCATCCTTTCCACCACCCCTTGTGTATCAACGCTGTTGCAGATCTTTGTGTCATCTGCAAAGAGGCAAACTTTTCCTTCGAGTCCCTCTGCAATGTCACTTATATAGACATTAAAAAGGACCGGAGCCAGTACTGAACCCTGCGGTACCCTGCTAGTAACCCCCAATGTGTTAGGGGTTACTAGCATAATGTGGAGGAGCAGTTCACATTTTAAATCTGCAGCCACACATCACGGTCCCGCTCGAAACATACACTAAATCCCGATGTCTGTCACAATTAACACTGGAATCCCTGCTAAATCCTGATCCTAGTACCTTGTAAGTCCTGTGCTCCCTTCAATCATCTGTGTGCTGCTTTCCCAAGATGACTGCTTGTGCCCTCCGATACTGTCAACTTGAATGCTGACTGTCCCAACTCTGGCTTTCTGCAGAAGAATATGACTTCAATTTTATCCCTATAAAATAAATATAAAATGTTTGACTCCTAAAGTTTGGACTATTCTATATTTTAGACATTGATTGTATAATTGCAATAAACTACTCGAGTGCATGGGTTATGCTGAGATTTACCCACTTCTGGTGTGGTTTACTCACTCGGCCTGTGGCCTCTTGACCGAACCACACCAGACATGGGGAAATCCTAGCATAACCCACACCCTGTCATGGCTTATTGCTTAACTAGACAGGTTTCTGAGGGAAGATGGCATTGAGAATTACACAGCATGAGTAGGGGTAACACAGGAACAGACAAATCCCTTAGACAATGGCATTGAGGGTTACACAACATAAGTAGTGGTGACACAAGACTATAGCAGATTCCTACGGGAGAATGGCACTGAAGGTTACACAGCATAAGAAGGAATAACACAGGACTAGACTGATCCCTGAGATGGAATGGCAGTGAGGGTTACACAGCATAAGGAGGGTAACACATGATTAGACATATTCCTTAGCGAGAATGGCACTGAGGGTTACACAGCATGAGCAGGGTAACACAGGATTAGACAGATTCCTGAGGGAGAATGGTAGTGGGGATTGCATCGCATGAGAATGAATAACACAGGATTAGACAGATTCCTGAGGGAGAATGGTAGTGGGGATTACATCGCATGAGAATGAATAACACAGGACTGGACAGATTCCTGAGGGAGAATGGTAGTGGGGATTACATCGCATGAGAATGAATAACACAGGACTGGACAGATTCCTGAGGGAGAATGGTAGTGGGGATTACATCGCATGAGAATGAATAACACAGGACTGGACAGATTCCTGAGGGAGAATGGTAGTGGGGATTACATCGCATGAGAATGAATAACACAGGACTGGACAGATTCCTGAGGGAGAATGGTAGTGGGGATTACATAACATGAAAATGAATAACACAGGACTGGACAGATTCCTGAGGGAATGGTAGTGGGATTACATCGCATGAGAATGAATAACACAGGACTGGACAGATTCCTGAGGGAGAATGGTAGTGGGGATTACATCGCATGAGAATGAATAACACAGGACTGGACAGATTCCTGAGGGAGAATGGTAGTGGGGATTACATCGCATGAGAATGAATAACACAGGACTGGACAGATTCCTGAGGGAGAATGGTAGTGGGGATTACATCGCATGAGAATGAATAACACAGGACTGGACAGATTCCTGAGGGAGAATGGTAGTGGGGATTACATCGCATGAGAATGAATAACACAGGACTGGACAGATTCCTGAGGGAGAATGGTAGTGGGGATTACATCGCATGAGAATGAATAACACAGGATTAGACAGATTCCTGAGGGGGAATGGCATGTAGAGTTACACAGCATGAGTAGGAGTAACATAGGATTAGACAGATTCCTGAGGGAAAATGTCAGTGAGGGTTACACAGTATGAGCAGGGTAACACAGAACTAGATAGAATCCTTAGGAAGAATGGCAGTGACAGTTACGCAACACGAGTAGGGTAAAATAGGACTAGAAAGATTCCATAGGGACAATGGCTCTAAGGGTTACATAGCATGAGTAGGGAAACATAAGACTATACAGATTCCTCAGGATCAATGGCAGTGAGGGTTAAACAACATACGTAGGAGTAACATACTGTAGGTCTAGACAGATTCTCCCTCAGGAATCTGTCTAGTCATGTGTTACCCCTGCTCTGCTGTATAACCCTCAATGCCATTCTCCCTCAGGTATCTGTCTAGTCCAGTGTTACAGTCACATAAATAAAGCAGAACTAGAACCCATTTTTGGTTCTAACTGAAGATTTATTCGAAAGCCATAAGTACTACCAATGCCAACCAGGAAGTAGAAAATCACACACTCAGTGGCGCGCTTCCTCAGGAAGGCCAGTCCTATGAGACTGAATCATTTAAATACATCCAGTCACCCCATGTGAAATACATTTGCCCATTCACTACAACACAACTTGTGGACTAGTGGCTGCCCAATCCCTGCTGGTATCCTCCCTCCATCCCGGAAAGGGTCTATCGCAGGCTTCATATAAAAGATGCAAGGTGTCTCCTTATCCCTATCCCACATTTTATTTATAAGAAATTGGAATTACAACCTTTGAGTCAAGAGGCCCGATTCTCAAAGAGGGTTTAGAGTGGTGCAAGCTGCGTCAAAACACAGCTTACGCTGAAGCCCAGTGCACTAGGGACCCTGCACCAGATCCAGATACAGGATGGGTCCCGGTGCCTGTGTCCCCACACCTGCAGCAACCTCTCCCATGCAGCAAACACCTGGTGCATGGGAAGGGTCTACCACAGGCTCCATAAAAACTATGCAAGGGGTCTCCCTATCCCAGATCCCGATTGGCCCCTGAATCACATCCCTGGTGGACTAGTGCCCCCACCCACACCGATCCAGATGCCACTAAGTGTACAACTATCCTAGTAACCCCTATCCCTGGTGGACTAGTGGCCACTGGCCCCTGATCCCTGCAGGTATGGCCCCCCATTCCGATACACAGCTGGTGCCTGGCACAACCCACCTCTCACCTCTGCAACCAAGTGCTGACTGAACTGTGAAGGAGCACGTATCGTATATGGAACATGCTCATTGACAGACTGTCATTCAGTGAGCACATCCACTATACAGTATGAGCTCCTTGACAGTTCAGTCAGCACCAGAGGTGAGAGGTGGGTGTCCAGGAGCTGACCTGTGTGTCGGGATGGAGAGGATACCTGCAGGGATCGGAGGTCACTAGTCCACCAGGATAGGGAAGCTCAAGGTTAGGTGTACATTTGGTGACATTGGGATCGGGGTGGGTGGGGCACTGGTCCACCAGGCAAAGGGTATACAATTAATTATTATGAAACAAGGTGACATTGGGATCAGGGTGGTTAGGGGCACTAGTCTACCAGGGAAAGGGGATAAGATTATTTATTACAAAATGGGGCGACATCGGGGTCAGGAGGCCACTAGCCCATCAGGGACAGGAGATGACTGTTATTACACCAGGCAACATCGGGAGCTATTTTGATAAGTCAGGCAACACTGAGGATGGGGGGGAGACAGTGGCACATTGCCGCAAGCAAGTCACTCTCCTAGAGGGGAGCTTTCTAAGTCCCCTTAGACCAGCCTTGACTGGTCTAAGGGTAGTTAGAATTTCTCCCTCTGGGAGAGTTCTGAGATTACCATTGTCGGGGATGAGGCAGCTTGCGTCTGCCACATACCCCCTAGTACCATGTTGCAGCCCACTTTTGTGCACACTGGTAGTGCAAGCCCCATTTGGGGCATGCAGCCTGTGGTTGCAACAGGCTGCCTTTGTGAATCACTCTCAGTGCATTTTTGGTGCAAGGGGAACTTTGCACCAGTCTTTGTGGTGCAAACTCCTTGCATCCTGCCAGGAGCTTTGCAAATACTCCATGTCAGATATACATACATTGCATGAATAAAAAACAGAATATACAGTAAGAAATATACAGAGAATATTCAGATATACATACATTGTAGGTTTACAAATATGATATACAAAGGAGAAATACAGAGTGCAATTTACAAGTTCAAGGTTGCTAATTGACCAACCCAAGTCAATTAGGGATGGATGAAGCAAGTATAAGCAATAATAGTAAGCAACAGTCAACAGGATAGCCAGTATCAAGGCGTATCACAGGGGAAAGGGAGATGGGGTAGGTCAGCATGCATACATAGGTCAGATAGGACGGGGGAACGAGAAATTTAGGGAGGGGTCAAGCAGGTGCATAAGCAAGGAGAAAACAGACTAAGTACAGTCACAGCTGGAGTGGGAGAGAATTTCCGAACAGAGTAGGGATTTAAACGGACCTAGTCACTGTTCCAGGGTGATGGTCAATGGCATTTTATTCAAACAGCGGGGGCCCTGTAGAAAAAAGAGCATTGGCCCATTGAGATCCTACAGTGGAGTACAGGGGGGCACACAATGAGCTCTGTATGGACCATGGTAGGGTGTTGGGCTGTACAAGGTGGTGAAGGCCCGGGGGGGAGGTGTTTTGTGAGAGCTTTCTGGCCAGGAGACAGGTCTGGTGTCTGAGTCATCCTTCAAAATTAAGCCAGTTGGTGCGACTATAGAGTTCACAGGTATGTATCCACCAGTTACATCCAGTAACTAACTGGCAGGCTTTATTTAGGGCATCCTTCATGCCACATAGGGCAGTGAGGTTGGCTGAGCCATATATAACAATCTCGTAATCAATAAAAGAGAGCATCGATGATGTCACAGCCAAACGTAGGACATCTGGAGGCATGCACCCCCTATGCCCATACAGGAGACCTAGCCTAGAATTGATAGCTGAGCTGAGCAGATTGATGTGTTTGTGGTATGTGAGAGAGGAGTTGAGAGCAATGCCCAGGTATTTAAAGGTGGGTACCAGGTCAAGAGGGGGACCCCTGGATGTTAAGGATGCTGAGGGGGAACTTTCTATGCTTATTCTGTGTGGGGGTGAAGAGCATGGCCTTGATCTTTTTGTAGTTCGGGACAAGACGGTGATCTGAGAACCAGGCTTCAACTTTAGATAAGGAGCACTGCAGGGAGGATTGAAGGGAGTAGGGGTCTGGGTGGCTTGCAAATATGACCGTGTCATCAGCGTACAGAAGCATCTGGCCAGAGCAGACCTTAGGAAGGGTGTCCAAGTACATGCTAAATAGGAGGGGGGCCAGGACTGAGCCTTGGGGAATGCCAGAAAAAAAAGGTTTGCTGGCTGAGAGAGTAGAGTTTAACCTACCCCTCTGAGTTCTGTCACTGAGGCAGCTTTTAAACCACGTGGTAGCATCCAGAGAGAGAGACCCATGTGAGGCAAGGATTGGATTTGGAGTATGTGGCTGACAGAGCTTAATGCCTTGGTTAAGTCAATGTAGGTTGCTCCAACTAAGTGCCCTTGGTCAAGAGCTTTGTTTATGAACGTGGTATATTTAAAAAGGGTGGCTGTGGTACTGTGACCCTTCCTAAAACCATGCTGTTCAGGGCAGAGAAGGTCATATTTAGAAAGAAAGTCTGAGAGTTGGTCTGACACTATTTTTTCAAGCGCCTTGGAAAGAGGGGGGCATAGAAAAGTAAACTGTCCACAGTCACCTCTAGGTACTTAAAATGTTGAGTTTGTTCAAGGGGGACACCAGTGGAGTTCCTGATGATGTCTGCTATAAAGGAAGGAAACAGAAGTGGTCAACACCAGGAACAGGAAACCCCTGTGATTGTTGCCTACTCCCAATCCTGTACTATAGGTTTTAAACAATGCTCCCAGCAGAGAGCTGCTGGACTTAGTACATAAGTACTAGAAAATGTGGCAGATCCTCAAAAATGATATGATCTGTAAAGAAAGGTACATATTCAGTAAAATGGAACAGTGCATGACTCATCCAGCAGATTGCAATATGTCAGACCTCCCCCCCCACATGGTACCATTCCCCCTGCCCCCTTCCCAAACCAGCATCTAGCACTGTTACCCCAATGTTCACATGGAATTACTTGCTAGCCATTACCCCTCAGGGCTTCTTCGTCACCCCTCATGCAGGATCAATGGGATCAACAAAGCCACATTGAAATCTGGATCCAGTAGGTGCACTGTCAAGCCCAGCTAGTCCAGTACAGGGCCTGAAGTCAGCCATGCACCATCCTACTACCAGGGGTCGACAAATCCTATAGCCCGACGTCCCGGGCTACAAGTTTTCATTCAAGGACAAGTATTTTGACAAGCACTGCTTGTCCGTGGGCAAGTATGCCTTTAAACGAAAATTACCTGCTGTACCAGCCTTTTCCAGCAGGGTACCTCTTTGCATTTGAATCCAACTACTTCCCATGGTCATCTGACCCCACGGAGTGTCTTTCGTGTGATGCTGACAAAAGCGCGAGCTTGCTTATCAGAGGCACAGTGACTCATCAGCTATCCGGAGAGCAGTCAGGATTGGCATGCTAAGCAGTGAATCATCATGCAACACCCTATGGTAGGCACATCCATTAGTGGCAGTGATGACTTGGTGGGATGTGAGGGGCGATCGCGTAGCAACGCTCACTTCTCTATAGCTGAGCAAGAGAAAGGCGTGCGTGCTGCTACTGTGATTTCAATGAGCTGCGGGCCGGAGGGAGGGAGGAATCTTCAGTAGTGTAGGCCAGGTGACAGCGAGGAGCAGCAGCAGCAACGTGGCTTGTGTGTTGAGAGGGGATAGAGAGAGGTGCGAGAATCGTGAGCACAGTCGCAGTGTTTACTGTGCTGTTGCTGCTGACTGCCCAGTGCCCACTTTGCCTCTCTGTTTAGCTCCATTTTAAAAATAAATACAAAGGCAAAGGCATACAGGGAGTGGGGGAGAAGAGACAATCTCCTGCATATTATTAAAGAGTGTGTCTGTCAGTGTGTGGCAGTCTGGCAGAAGTGAAGCAGTTAAGTTGTCCCTAAAGACAAATCAGAGGAGGAAAGAAATCCATAAGCATTAAAAAAGATGAAGAAGGGTACCTCATCTCAGCTGGGGGAAGGAAGTGGGACTGTGTGGGCTGGTAAGTAAGAGAGAAAGGAAAAGAGTTGTGTTGTTGCCCATAAGTAGCAAGTCTAAATAAAAAGGAAAACATTACAGCTAATGAAGAGTTTAACAAAGAAAGATAAGAGAGTCTTGGGCAGCTTTTTGGGAGAAGGAGATTGTGTGGGTGTACAAAAGAAAAATATAAAAAAAAGAAAAAGTGTTGCAGTTGCAGCTGAGATACTAAAAGAAAGGAACTGTAATTTAGCTGCAGCACTATAGCTAAGGGAGGAGGGGAGAGAGGGGCACAGGAGGGGGACAGAGGGCATAAATTGAAACTAAAAAGGAACAAGTGTGGAGGTGGGGTGTTGTGTTGTGGTTTATTTACATTGAACCAGTACACAGAAAAACATAAAATATAAAATATAAGAAAGTATAGCAGTGAATTACTGAGTAGTGTGTGACTAAGCTAGTGTTTCCAATTTCTATTTTCCCAGGCACCCAAGCACGTCTAGTACCTTAACTACCCATCCCCCTTCCACTCAGTCAAGAACGGACTCTCACACACAGATATTGTAGAATATATTTTATTTGCTGCAGAGTAAGCAAGTTAAAAAAGTTAATAAACACAACAAACAAAAATATGGCTATGCAAAAGAATAAAAAACAAAAGACTCTTTTTTCTATGTGGTCAGCAGCAGCAGCCACTGGGCCTAGTAGCCAAACACAAATACAGTCTTCTCAAGATAAAAGAGACACTGCTGTGGTAATGGATATAACAGCAGCTGATGCTGATGTTCATCAGTCAATTGAATTAAACCGTGAAGCGGAAGCATCTGTTTCCTCTTCTTGTCCTAGTAAGAAACAAACTTTGTTGGATCAGCAACAACAAGGAGACACAATCTCTAAAGACAAAAAATATGATCAGGAAAAAAGGGCCAGAATGTTTCAATCTCACTGGTTGAACAATTATAAATAGCTCGATACGATGAAAAAAAGGTTGATGTATTGCACAGTTTGCGAAAAAATATCCTTCTTTGCAATACCAGCCTTTCAAAAAAAAAAACGAATGTGTTTGCCACAGGCTCTAACAATTTTAGAATTGAGTCACTGCGTGCACATGAAAAATCTAATCCGCATGTGCTGTGCCAGAACCAACATATTTTGGAAAGGGGCCAGCGTGCAGTTCAGTGTGATATTACTGAGTCACCACTTTATCAAGCCTTTGCAGTGTTGGAAGAGGCCACGAAGGAGAAAGTGAGACGTCTGTTCAACACAGCGTACTCCATTGCAAAAAATCTGCATCCTTTTTCCGACATGGATTGGCTATGTGAATTGCAAGAGAAAAATGGTATTAAGCTTGGTACCAACTACACAAATGATAAGCGAGCCAGGGATTTTACAGAGCTATATCTGCTGTTCTGTCCAAAACCCACATACAGACTCTTAAAACACAAAATATGTGACAATTCTTGCTGATGGCAGCACGGATCAGCTCTAGTTGAATGGGAAAATGTATTTCGTTTTGTAGATCCTAACACAAAGATGTATGTACATATCTGATCCAGGCTGTGCCTTTGGAATTGCACATGCTGAAGGTGTTTTTAATGCAATAAGAACTGCATTAGATTCACTGTGTCTTCCTCTCACTGACTTATCAAATGTGAGCAGTCCGGGCCTGTTTGATTTCTGCCAATTTGATGGTGCAAGTGTAATGATGGGTGAAAGGGTGGAACCATCACAAAATTCTGAGAGCACTGTCCTCGCATCATTGCCATGCACTGTGTTGCCCATAAGCTGAGTTGGCAGTTCTCGATGTAATGAAAACAAATCCTTCATATCAAAGCTTGAAAATACTCTAAAGGGTATATTTAAATTCTACCACTATAGTCCAAAAAGATGGAGAGCTACAAGAAATTGCACAAGTAATAGATAGTGATCTGGCACACTTCAGTGCAATTAAACAGGTGAGTGAGATGGCTGGCCAGCAGATCACGGTCAGTTCATGCAGTTCAGGTGAATCTACCTACAGTTGCTCAGCACTTGCAACAAAGTGCATCTTCTGCTGATGGTTCAAAAGCAAAGGTGCTGTTAAGAGAGGTACAGTCTGTTCACTTTGTCAAATCTCTTTATATCCTCCAAGATTTTTTGCCCATACTTAGAAATCTTTCACTGCAGTTTCAAAGAGATGACTTAATAATTCTTGAAGTACCAAATCTCATCGAGACCTGCCTTCTCCAGCTGATGGAACTGAAATCAAAGCCAGGGAAATACATGACAGCTTTCTTAGCTCATTACAAACCTCAAAACAGATGCATGGACTATGTCATTTCACAGAAGGAGTTGAGAAGACGTCCCTTCACATTCAAAGGCAACTGTCCTGAAATAAATTTTAGGACTGATACACAACTGCAGACTTTAGTTGATGCAGCAATAGATTATATTGATGTAAGATTTCAAAATTTCAGAGGTACCTCTGAAATGGTTTAAATGTTTGGATTTTAAACAGTTTGATCTATCAAGAGAACAACTTGCAGACTTGGGACCAATGAAGTGGCCAATTTGGCAGCATATTTTAATTTTTTCAATGATGAGCAGCAGGAAAATATTAGATCAGAATATGCTGCATTTAAACCATGCTGAAATCTGCAGTTCACAAACCCTATCTGCAGGTGTATACAAGATTGCTAAAAGAAAAAATGCCCCAGATTGCTCACATTCTAGAGTTAGTGGAAATACTACTGGCAATGAGTTTGTCAACTGCAAAGTACGAATGAGTGTTCTCCATTCAAAATCTGATAAAGACAAAAATAAGAACACGTCTGGCAGATGACACACTACAGTCACTTCTTCAGATAGCAGTAGAGGGTCCGGATCTATGTGACTTCGACCCAGATCCAGCAATAAACCACTAGCTGCTGTCTGGTCCAGGCACTCGACATGTTTATGGGCATGCTACTACTGGTACTACTGAATCTGATGCTTCTGTGTCTCATGCTAGCACTGCTGCTTCTCCATCATCACTTGATGTTGTTGACAGTTCTGAATCTGAGTTCTTCTAATTATGCTGTGCTAATTATTCTCTGCTTCATTATGGCATTTGTGGAACTGGACAGGACATTCAGAGTATGGCACCAATTCTTCAAATCACCAAACTTAAACTGTATTAACAGAATATTTTTTAAAAAATCTTCATTTATACTATTTTCTATCACATACTACTATTAATAACACAGAAGACAACAATTACTTTGTCGCTACATACTTTTTTATAAGTTTTCCTTAAAATACTGTCTTCTGACTATTGGACTACCACTCACGACAGTGGGACTACCATTTTTGGATAGGCCAGTTGTCCTGGACTACCACATAAATTTAAAATTTGTCGATTCCTGCCTGCTACCGGTTATTGTTTTGTTGTTTTCCAAATTTCTTCTCAATACAAAATGGCGTTTGACAATGTGTGCTTCATACTCCTACAGATAATGCATGACAATGTGTCTAGGAAGACCTGGGTGCCTTTCCCAACCTTCTGTTAGGGGAGGGACAGACACTAGACTCTGCAAGCCTATCATGACCCCCTCCACCTGCCTGAATAGCAGATCTGATCTGTTGGCCATGCATCATTTTTGTTATCTTACACTTCACCGTGTCAAGATTGACTTTGCTCTTCCTTAGGTGGGGATTTCAGAAATGAGCACAATATTTAAGATGGGGTTTCAACACGGATCTATGGATGGGGCTTTACCGGTGAACTTTAGAGATGTAATAGCTCCTTCCATGCTATCAAATCCCTTCCCAATACACCCCAACACACTGGCTGCCTCGCTGAGGCACTTGCTACATTGCTTAGTTAGTTTTATGAAGTTGAGTATCATTACTCTGGGGTCATTTTGCTTCAAAGAACTGACCAGCAGAGCCCATACCAGCAATTCCAATATTCTGTCAAAAGGTTATTATTCTGTATGCATCACCTCACACTTTTTATGTTGGCTTGTGTGCCAGCCAACATATTGCAGTAGTAGCAGATTTGGAGGTGCGGTCACTGTGTGCGAATGCAGGGCATGCATCAGTAGGTGCGTCCCTCATTCCCCAAAAAGGCAGCATGCAGGCACTGACACCAGCAATATGTAAAGTGTTCACCTCATCTAACAAAAGTACTGCTGCAATGAGAGCAAGCTTGTCATGCAGCGGCACAATAACATGCCTCCTGACGTGCCATTACTGGTGAAGCTGTCCATCAAACATGGTGGCACTGAGGTTGCCACAAGACACGTCGTAATTTGTGGGGTGCCCAATCCCCAGCTGGCATGTCCCAACCCACTTCATTTGCCAATGGGGGAGACCACTCCCTGTCGGCATAATGCCCTTCTCCCATTCCAGTTGTGTGCTGAGGGGGTGCCCAATCCCCCTCAGCATCATGCGTCCCTCAACAATCTTTCTTTGCCGAAGGGGGCCCAATCCCTGTCGACTTCAGTTCCCCCTGTCCTGTTCAATCTGCTGATAGGGGTACCCACTCCTCATCAGCATAAAGTCCCCAACCCCTTGATTTGTGTTGTGTGCCAAAGGGGTGCCCAAACCCCCTCGACATCATGCACGCCCCCCACCTGTTTCTGTGCCAATGGGGGACCCAGTACCCATCAGTTGTGGTCCCCTTCCCCATAATGCAGGTGGTACACTGGGAGCCCACCCCAGTGTACCAAACAACACCTGCAAAAAAAAAAAAACCCTCTGTGTCTTTTTTCCACCCATAAAACAAGAAAATGGTCCCTCACGGTCTCTCCTGCCCCAACCCGCACCCACCCTCTGTGTACCCGGCCTCCCCACAACCCCCTTCACCCCATACTTACCTCTGGAGCCCAGCGCACTGATCTTCAGTGGACCGGGAACACATCTGCACTCCTCAAAGCTGACCGTGAACTGAAGAAATGCCGGTAAGCTGTATAATGGCATAAATAGTTTTGTTTCAACTTTGGTGCATATCGCGGGCATTTTGGGGAATTTTGGCACCAAATTTTCAACATGGGGTTATTGAGACCCCTCCTCATGAATTCAGTCACTGTCATGGAGTTATTTAGTCCTGAAAGTTGATTTTGCAGTCACTGCAAGGAATTACCTTTCAGAACCGATTGACGAAAGGACAGTGCCACTATTCATGAGGTGGGCGCTCAAAAAGCCTATGTTAAAAATTTGGTGAAAAAAATCCAAAAAATGACTGTTTCACGAATGTGCATTGTGCAGTTTTCATGCATGCTCATAACTTTGTGAATGTGTAATATTTTCACTCCAGATTTTCAACACTGCCATTTTTCCACACCTTCTTATGAACAGTACAGCTGTCATTTTACATATCCTGGCTGAAATGTGTTTTCACACTTCCAGTGCAGAATGGCATGGTCGCTGTGGAAAATGAGTTTTAGGGACAGATTAAGAAAATGACAGTGATACTGTTCAAGAGCAGAGGTCCTAAAATGCCTATGTTGAAAATTTGGTGATGAAAGTCCATAAAATGACTGTGTTACAAGCATGCATTGTCCAGTTTCCACTCACCCTTGTAACCTCGCAAATTTGCATTATTTTCATGCCAGATTTTCAAAACTGCCATTTTTTCATACCTCCTTATGAACAGTATAGCTGTCATGTTTCACATACTGCTCAAAATGTGTTTTCGCACCTGTGGCGCACAATGGCGTGGTCGCTGTGGGAAATCAACTTTTAGGACAGATTAACAAAATCACACTGCAACTGTTTATGAGGGGAGGTCCCAAAATGCCTATGTTGAAAATGAGGTTAAAAAAATCACAAAAATAATTGGGTTACGGATGTGTGTTGAGCAGTTTCTATACATGGTCATGACTTCAGCAATTTTTCATATTTTCACTCCTGATTTTCAACGTTGCCATTTTTTTACACCTCCTCATGAACAATACAGTTGCCATTTTTCACATCCTGCCCAAAATGTGTTTTCGTGCCTGTGGCACCAAATGGCATAGTCGCTGTGCAAAATCACCTTTCGGCTAACAAACTGATAGTGCTGCTCTTAATGAGGTGGGGTCACAAAAAGCCCATGTTGAAAATTTGGAGTGAAAATACCAACAAATGTCTATGGTGATAGGGTTTCCAACTGTAACACCCCACCCTGTAGAGACTGACAGGCATCGGGGTGCGACATGGGATCATTGGCTGTAATGCTCATGCCATACCACCCCAACCCCCATCCTGCAGCCAGTAACAGGCATCAAGGTGTGCCTTGGAGTGTTTGGCCCTAATGTTCACCCCATTCTCCTATACTGCACCCATCTCAGCGTATTTCCTTATGGAATGGGGTAAGTATAAGGCCCAAAGACCCCAAAGCACACCACAACACTTGTCAGTGTATACAGGGTAGGGTGAGGTAAAATGGCATGAGCGTTATAGCTGATGACCCAAAGGCACACCGCAACGCCTGTCAGTCTCTGCAGGGTGGGGGTGGGGTTAGCATCAGTTCAATACTTCACTGCCATTCCTATTATGCATCTCTAACTCCTGCACTACCAATGCCAATGCCAGCGAGACAGCATTAGAATCATAGAAACATAGATACATAGAATTTGACGGTAGATAAGGACCCCTTGGCCCACCTAGTCTGCCCATTTTCCTACCTAACAGATAAGCTACAGATCCTAGTTAACCAAAAGCTTACTTCCTCCTACCCCCCACTAGGACTGCCTTATGTCTGCCCCATGCATTCTTGAATTCCCCCACTATTTTTGACTCCACGACCTCCTCGGGGAGGCTGTTCCATGCATCCACAACCCTCTCTGTGAAAAAATACATCCTCACATTACCCTCTGAGCTGTCCCCCTCTATCTTCAAATTGTGCCCCCTTGTTCTTGCACATCTCTTTTTCTGAAAGATGCTACCCTCTTGGACTTTGTTGATTCCCTTGAGGTACTTAAAAGTTTCTATCATGTCCCCTCTCTCCCTTCTTTCCTCAAGGGTATACATATTAAGCTCCTTTAGTCTTTCTTCATATGTCTTCTGGTGCAGACTCTGCACCATTTTGGTTGCCCTCTTCTGGACAGCCTCCACTTTGTCTATGTCTTTGCGGAGATTGGGTCTCCAGAACTGCACACAGTACTCCAGATGGGGTCTCAACAACTGTCTGTACAGAGGGATAACAACTTCCTGTTTTCTACTATTGATGCCTCTTCCTATGCATCCCAGTATCCCCCCAGCCTTCCTTACTGCCTTCTCACATTGCTTGCCCACCTTTAGGTCATCTGATATAATTACCCCAGGTCCTTTCCATTTTTACTGTTGTCAGTATCTCACCCCATTGTGTACGCTTCCCTGGGTTTTGTTTCCCATGTGCATTACCTTGCACTTCTTTGCATTGAATCTGAGCTGCCATACATTTGACCATTCCTCCAACTTTGCCAAGTCCTTCTCATCCTTTCCACTCCATCTTGTGCATCAACCCTGTTGCAGATCTTTGCGTCGTCTGCAAAGAGACATACTTTTCCTTCCAGTTCCTCTGCAATGTCACTTATAAAGACATTAAAAATGACCGGTCCCAGTACTGAACCCTGCAGTATCCCACTAGTAACCCTCCTTTCTTCACTGTATACTCCATTTACTATTACCCTTTGCGTCCTGTTGTCTAGCCAATTTTTTAGCCAGGCTGCCACCTTGGGACCCACTCCAAGGCTGGCTAACTTGTGTATTAATCTTTTGTGTGGGACTGTATCAAATGCCTTGCTAAAATCTAGGTAGACCATGTCCACAGCCCCTCCCTGGTCTACTACTTTGGTCACCCAGTCAAATAGATCTATTAGATTCGTCTGACATGACCTTCCCATCGTGAATCCATGCTGCCTTGGGTCCTGTGCTCCACTGGCCTCTAGGTACTCAACAATTCTTTCCTTCAGAAGTGATTCCATCATTTTCCCTACCACTGAGGTCAAACTAACTGGTCTGTAGTTTCCTGCCTCTGTCCTGCTCCCACTTTTGTGAAGAGGAATCACATCTGCCCTCCTCCAGTCCTCAGGTACCACCCCATCCTCCCATGATTTGTTAAAGAGAGTAGTCAGCGGTGTCACTAGTTCTACCCTTAGTTCTTTTAGAATTCTTGGGTGAATCCCATCAGGCCCCATTGCTTTGTCCACCTTCAATAGAACCCTTTTTTCTGTAAATGGACTGGTATCGACCCCCATCTTCAGAGTGTTTCACTTGTTTGGTTTAGGTACCTACCCCTCCTCTTCCTTTGTGAATACTGAGTAGAAATATTCATTCAGTATCCCTGCTTTTTCACTGTCACCCTCTACCCACATTCCTTCCCCTTTATTAAGCCTCAGTATCCCTCCTTTGGTCTTTCTTCACTCCCTAATGTACCTATAAAGGTCTTATCCTCCTTCTTAACAGAATTGGCTATCCTTTCCTCGGTTTGGGCCTTTGCTATTCTGACTGCCTTCCCAGCCTCTTTCTGCTTTAACTGATAAGTTCTCTGTCCTGCTCCTTCTGTGTTTCCTTATATTTCCTGAATGCTGTCCTTTTCTCCTTAACCTTCCCTGCCACCTCTTTTGAGAACCATAGCAGTTTTTCCTTCGTTGTGTTTTATTGACTTGCTTTACACAAAGGCCTGTTGCCTCTGTGATGGCTGTTTCGATTACTCCCCATTGTTCCTCCACCCCTCCTTCTTGCCTGTTTGTTAGTGCTTTTCTGAGGCACTCTCTCATTTTCCTAAAGTCAGCCCTCCTGAAGTCCAATACTCTTGCTTTTGTATGGCTTGATTGTATGGCTGTGTTTATCGTGACCCACACTGTTTGGTGGTCGCTTGTTCCCAGATGGCTACGCACTTCTAAATCTGAGATTCTTTCTCCGTCCCCATTTGAGAGTACCAGGTTTAAGATTGCTCCCTTAGCTGTCTGAGGCATGCCCTCTGTGGAGCATCAAGAATGACCCTGCTCTTGGATGTGCCTGCAGCAAAGGTGCTCCAGTTAACATCTGGCATATTCAGGTCCCCCATTAACAATATCTCCCCTTTTTCTGCCATTCTAAGGAAGCCTTCTATCATTTCCTTGTCCATTCCTTCCCCCTGAGATGGGGGTCTGTATACAACCCCCATGCGAATTGCGGTGCCATTTCCTGTCTCCAGGGTGACCCAGAGTGCCTCATCTGCTTCCTGTTTACTCTTTAGTTCTGTTGCTTTGATCCCTTCCTTTACATAGAGAGCTACTCCTCCTCCTCTTTTACCCTCCCTGTCCCTCCTGTAGATTGTGTATCCTGGTATGTTGACGTCCCAGTCACGGTTCTC
Source organism: Neoceratodus forsteri (assembly GCA_016271365.2). NCBI lineage: Eukaryota > Metazoa > Chordata > Ceratodontiformes > Ceratodontidae > Neoceratodus > Neoceratodus forsteri. The sequence continues at coordinate 979,282,688 of CM057452.1, read as the reverse complement.
TGTGTACCATGTTTCTGTGACTGCCATAATATCCAGGCAACCCTTTTCCATCAAGGCCACTAGTTCAGGGAGCTTGTTACTCAGACTACAGGCATTGGTACTCATCACCCTCCACTTTTTGATAACCTAATCCCTTTTAGCCCCATTCCTGTCCTTGCTGCCTTTGCCTTTTTTTTACATTTACCTCTGTTCTGCTCCCTAATAACTTCTCTACCTTGGTGTTTACCTCACTAATTACCATGTTTTGTGGGGGGAGGCTGGGATTTCCCTGCTCCTTTTCAGTGCCTCCCCTCTTGGCTAGTTTAAATGCTTGCCAATGAAGCATTTAAACCTCTCACCTAGGATTCTGGTTCCCCCCAGGACAGATGCAGACCATCGCACCAGTATAGGTATGCATCCCTCCAGGTGACTCCCCAGTCCCCAATGAAGCCAAACCCCTGATCTCCACACCAGTTTTTTAACCACTCATTGAATTCCCTGGTGAGGAGTGCCTTAGCATCACCCTTGCCATAGACAGGCAGCACCTCTGAGAAGGTTACCATATGCGCTACTTGTCTAAGGCCCCTCCCCAACTCTACAAACTCCTCTTGCACTGCTCTGATCCTATTCCTAGCCAGGTTATTTGTCCCTAGGTGGACAAAGACATCCAGCTCCCTCCCTAGGGCAGCACCTCTCACTATCCTGAGGATTCGCTTCCTGTCCCTCCAAGCCGTGGCACCAGGAAGGCACCTTACCTCCCTCTCCCCTTCCTCCCCCATTTCTACCCCCTAATGATTGAGTCCCCCACCAGGAGTTGTTTCCTTCCCCTGTGAGGTCCCATGCCACCCTCCTGTGGGTCTCCTTTGTGAAGGTTCCCAGTATCCTCCTTGGTCTCCACTGCAGGTGCTTCCATAGAGGAACCACTATCCACCAGAAGAGCGAATGAATTGTGGAGAGGTATAGCTGGAGGGCTGCAACTCTGTTCCACCATCCTCTACCTCCCTGAACCCACCCTGGTCCAGCCTCTCCTCTTTCTTGGCAACCTCTGAGGTAGTGGCATTGGCCCTGGTGGTCCCTGGGTGGGGGAGGAGGTTTCACGAATCCTAGCCAGATCAGCCTGGAGATGGGCAATCTCCTCTCTCAGACCAGAGAGGTGCCTGCAAATAGGGCAGCATCGCAGCCTCCAGAATGTCTCCCAGAATACTGCCGCCCCACAGCCATTGCATTGCACCACTCCTACCATGTCTTATTTTGTGTCCCCTCTACTGTTTCTCTGTATGCTTACTCTCTCCTCTCCTTACAACTCTCACCCCTCCTGTTCTGAGACAGCAACTTCCTATCTTCTTCAGTAGCCTCCTTCTTCCTTGCTCAATGTCAGACCACAGGCAGCTGGGAGGGGGAGTGAGCTACTTTTTTCCTTTAGGGTTGACAAAACCAATGTTTCTCTATGATCCTTCCCTTCCTACTGCCAAACAGGAAGTTCCTGTTGACAGTCAAATCCAGTGGCTACAAAAGTAGAACTGGCTTAGGGTGGGTGGGTGGAGTGGTGGGATGAAGGGCAATTAGTAAGAAAAAAGGCTAGCAACAGGAGGTTGTAATTTAAGTCACCTGCTTTTATAGTGTCTAAGCCACACCCCCAATTAAGCTCTCTTTCTTCCTACTGGTTTAGCAAAGTCAGCTGATACAGTACCCTTCCCAGCACAGAACACACACTGACTTTCTTTCTTTTCTTTCTTTTTAACCCTAAATAAGACCCCTTCTACTTCTAATAAAGTATATATGTCTACTTAATCTCAACAGACACTGACTCCTGCAGAGATATAAGTTTTAAATTAATAAGAAAACGTAGCTTCTTTTAGTTAGCTGCTTTCTGCTCTAAAATCAAGGCTAGCAACAGGAAGTTGTAATATGAGTCACCTGCTTTTATAGTGTCTAAGCCACAACCCCAATGAAGCTCTCTTTCCTCCTACTGGTTTAGCAAAGTCAGCTGATACAGTACCCTTCCCAGCACATAACACACATTGACTTTCTTTCTTTTCTTTCTTTTTTTAACCCTAAATAAGACCCCTTCTACTTCTAATAAAGTATATATGTCTACTTAATCTCAACAGACACTGACTCCTGCTGAGATATAAGTTTTAAATTAATAAGAAAATGTAGCTTCTTTTAGTTAGCTGCTTTCTGCTCTAAAAGCAAGACTAGCAACAGGAAGTTGTAATTTGAGTCACCTGCTTTAATAGTGTCTAAGCCACACCCTCAATTAAGCTGTCTTTCCTCCTACTGGTTTAGCAAAGTCAGCTGATACAGTACCCATCCCAGCACAAAACACACACTGACTTTCTTTCTTTTTTTAACCCTAAATAAGACCCCTTCTACTTCTAATAAAGTATCTGTCTACTTAATCTCAACCAACACTGACTCCTGCTGAGGTATACGGTTTAAATTAATAAGAAAATGTAGCTTCTTTTAGTTAGCTGCTTTCTGCTCTACAAGAAAGGTTAGCAACAGGAAGTTGCAATTTGAGTCACCTGCTTTTATAGTGTCTAAGCCACACCCCCAATTAAGCTCTCTTTCCTCCTACTGGTTTAGCAAAGTCAGCTGATACAGTACCCTTCCCAGCACAGAACACACACTGGCTTTCTTTCCTTTCTTTCTTTTTTTAACCTTAAATAAGACCCCTTCTACTTCTAATAAAGTATCTGTTTACTTAATCTCAACAGACACTGACTCCTGCCGAGATATATGTTTTAAATTAATAAGAAAATGTAGCTTCTTTTAGTTAGCTGCTTTCTGCTCTACAAGCAAGGCTAGCAACAGGAAGTTGTAATTTGAGTCACCTGCTTTTATAGTGTCTAAGCCACACCCCCAATTAAGCTCTCTTTCCTCCTACTGGTTTAGCAAAGTCAGCTGATGCAGTACCCTTCCCAGCACAGAACACACACTGACTTTCTTTCTCTTCTATTTTTTTAACCCTAAATAAGACCCCTTCTACTTCTAATAAAGTATCTGTCTACTTAATCTCATCAGACACTGACTCCTGCTGAGATATAAGTTTTAAATTAATAAGAAAATGCAGCTTCTTTTAGTTAGCTGCTTTCTGCTCTACAAGCAAGGCTAGCAACAGGCATTGACAAATGCTTGTTTTTATTGAATTGCAACTAACAAATCTTGGCTCACATTTACCATCTATTTGGGACCCACTCCCCCCCCCCACTGCAACACCATTTCTCCATCCTCTCTTAAAACACAACTACATAGCTTAGTATCCTATGTAAAGAGAGATTTCCTGCTCCATATTCCATCTCATATGTCTTGAAGGAACATACTGAAAAGGAAGTGATCCTCGACTGACCCCTGTTGCATGCCCACTTGTGACAACCCAATTGTCTGACTTGATTTTATTTGCCAAACTTTCTTATGTAGCCCTCCGAACAAGTCCTTCACTGCACAAAGATCCTTCATATCCACCATCATGCAACCTCTTGAAACCACAACCTACAGCATTAAGCCATTGAATAGTCTTGCATTGAAGGCAGGCATAGGGGTAGGGAAGGAAGCCAGATCCAGTACCAGCCTCCCAAGCATGCTTGGGCGCATCACATTGGTTCACGGATCCTTATTTTATTTTTTTCTACATGGCTGAAAGGCCTTTCTCTAACCCTGTCTGAAATAAACACCCATCTGCTTTGTTGCTGGGTATCCTCTTGCAGCATCCTATATATAACTTTCAGGCACAGTTCACTATCTCCCATTGGTAATGCAGAGCAAATACAGTTGTTTAGAATGACTGACTTCAGCACATCCTCCACTAGTATCCTGTCAGCCAAATAGCCTAATGAATCACCCCTCTTGTGTTCCTCCCCCCCCATATTTACAGTAAAATGTTTAACCCCCCCGGTCACTTCCACAGCATGAGGTATGTGACTGCCTTTGCATCTCTGAATGCCTTCTTGGCAACCCTCATCCTTAACTGGTTTTCACTCCTTTTTATGTCTCCCTGTTTCACTGCATGTCTTACAAAGGCCATTTTCTTAATCCTAGCTCACATTCTTCTAGAGCCAGAGTGATCTCTTGTGCCTGTTGCTCTTGATAACCATTCTTATGAGTGTCTTGTTTGCCTCAGAATGGTACCTTTAATTAATTTCTTCCTTTCCTTCACACAACCCTACACCAATATCATCCTCTCCTGTCAGCTTACTCTTGGTTAAGTCCCTTGTCTGGTCAAAATCTGAACTATCAAACCACATCTTTTTACAAGAGTGTAATTTTATGAAGGGCCATTACGATCCATATCGTGTTAGGGTTTATGCTTGTTAGAAGCCCTACCAGGAGGGACTAAAGGACCTCAACATGTACACCATGAAAAGACAAGAGAGAGAGGTGACATCACGGAGACAAGTACCACACTGGTGTGAAATGGGTACAGAAGGGGAGTCACTTTCAAATGAGAAGGAGCAACAAGACCAGGGGACATGCAAAGAAACTGGAGGTGGAGATTTAAGATAGATATGATTAAATATTTCTTCACTGAATGGGTGGTTGATACCTTGAACAGATTGCCAGCAGAAGAGGTGGAGGTGAAAATGATGGGGGCTTCAAGTATGCATAGGATAGACATAAGAGCATATTAGAAAACAGGCATATAAAGGGTCGCTGGAGACATGTTAGGGTCTGCAAAGGCAGATTCAGACGGAAACCTCTGGGCAGACTTGCTGGGCCAAGATGTCCTTTTCTACCAGCAAATTTTATATTTCTATGTTAGCAGAATATGTGTATACTAACTGTCAAAATTTGATTGATGGCAAGAAATGACGTAATGCCCCGACCCTTCTGCATGTTCTGGAAATGATGCAATGTCTCTGTCCCTTCCACTTCCCATGTGCGCTAGAAATGACGCAATGTCCCCCCCTCCTGTGTGCAACAGAAATGATGCAGCATCCCCACCACAATGTCCCGCCCCCTCCTGTATGTGCCAGATATGATGCAGCATCCCCCTACATAAGCAGGGACCCGGCTCGCTGCAAGACCTCCTGACTCTCTACTGCCCCTCTGTCCTCTCCGATCCACAGATGAGGGATTGATGGAGATTCACAGGGTTCATTTAAAAACATCTGGTGCCCGTGCTTTTTCTTTAATGGCACCAGCCCTGTTTAATTCTCTACCTCATCAGTTAAGAGAATGCCTGACCATTGCTAGATTTAAAACTGATTTAATCCCCCACCACACCTCCTTTCCATTTCCATGTGCACCGAATATGACACTGTCCCCCTCCATACTGTGATGCTGCTATGGGTGGAGTGAAGGTTGGCTTGTCTGGGCTTGCCCAGGACATGTCAGAGGGGATGTGCTGATAAAAACATTTACCACTGTGCCTCCGTAGTCCATCTGGTTTATGTTTTGCTCCTGTGTGTGTGGATTGCCTAAGGAAGACAGTGAAATGTATGAACCTAGCCAATCAACATCTGCTAGTGCATACCAGAGGATTCTGTTATGACTGAATTGATCAAATCATTCATGAGACATGGTTTGCATGATAATCATGAGTGTGTTAATAAGGATGAACAGTGGGAAGAACCAGATGTACCAGATGTTGAGAAATGCCTTGATATGAAGTCTGATGTGGCCATGACAGCAACTGAAGTGCCACCTGGAAAGACTATAATGTTGGACCTGATAAAGGGTATTCTAGTACAGCTACTGCAAGACTTGATGGCTCAGGACTTGAGATAAACTGTGAGGGATATACAATAGATCATCCCTTGCAGATAAGACATAGCTGTTTATATGAACCAGAGGAGGGGTACTGGGAACGTGCTTTTCCTGAAGTCTGTGAGAGGTTGCGCACAACGTGGATCAAGCTACTAGTCAACTCAACAGCATGGAAACTTGGGTGCACAGCAAAGCATCCTATTTTGATACAATACAAGCAATAAATGACACTTTGTCAGAATTTAAAGAGATGCCATGTATTGCTAAGGGGCTTGACACACTGTATGAACAACTGAATGTAACACTGTGGAGTGCTGTTGAAGAAGTGGTTTCATCAGGAAGTCATAAAAAATATTTTAAAAGTCCACTACAAAAAGGAAGCCCTGTGCCATATTATATGTACTTGTATGATATTGGTAGTTCTGATGAGGAACACAGTGCAGCATGGTGAGAGCTGTTAAGATGGGTAACTGTTGGGGAAAACACCAAAGAATGTTTAAAAAGTAGAAAATAGAAAATCTTTTGCAGACTTTGATAACCATGCAAATTTCAAACCATGCTGCTCAAACTCCAAGTAACCCTGTAAACTGTGAAAAACTTCAGTTTGTACAGATTTTAATGAGTGACATTAAAAAAGATGTACGCTGGTGTGAAATAATGAACATGAGCAGGTGCCTAAACAATGATGTGTTAGAAACTGTTCAAAATGTGATACCACTAATATTTTAAAAACTGGATGTGGTTTCTCAATGCCAAGTATTGGTAGCTGTGACCTACATTGTTGATATTTGTTGTCATAGTTTAAAATGTCACAGACAGGAAGATGTTAGCAATGTGATTGAATTTACATCCAATTTCTTGTTACACAGCAAAACAAGGTCTGCCTTTTCTTGTTGTAATATTTATAATGCAGTATAGCATCAATTTATCACAATGGCTAACACATGAGTTGTTATATAATTACGCAATAATGCATGACAGGGTGTGGTATATCATGGGATACTGTCACGCTTCAGGTGTATTGTGAAGCATGAGACCACAGGCACAGTGCCTCATACACCCAAGAAGACATGATATCCCATGATATACCACACCCTGGAGTGCATTGTTGCTATTAAGAACTGGTTTAAAAGTTTTAACAGTAAAAAATACAAACAAAAACATTTAAAATGTTTTAAAAATGACTGTTTTAGAGTGGTGGGGGAGTATTGTTTCAGAAAATAGTTCCTATAGGGCTCTGGACAGCAGGTGGTGCTGTTGTAAGTGGAGTTGGTTGAGGAGGTGCTACTCTGAACTCTCACCTCCCAGCACTGTGTGCTCCCTGCATTTGACCCAGTCCTCCTGTGTGCTCTGGGACTGTGTGAAGATGGAATGTATTTTTTTATGTATTTATTTTTGTGAAAACCTGATCTGCTGAGAAGCATGATCTAAATGGAAAGAATGCCAGTGGATACTTTTGGTATTCTGGTGGCAATGGGAGAGAGAAACAGAATAGGTAAAATGGTAAAGAGCTGAAATGTGAAGCCACTGACTGGCAAAAGTGTTTAAAAAAATACACACACACATATCATGTGGACAGTTTTGGTGTCCTTTGTTTCGATGGGAGTTGCTTGAGCCATGACCGATGCCATCCCTCCTGATAGACAGATATCGCGGGCTCCTGCCACTCACTGCCTGCTACTCTGTAACATCTGTGTAGCAAATACGATGGTAGGCATGTGGAGGAAGTTGAGGGCAGCTGATGTGTTTTACTGTTTTTTTCAGTTTGGTGCTGGAAATGTTGTCAGCAGCTGTACTGTGTGACAGATGCTTTTTTTAACTCAGCGGGAGAGGATTAGCAGCATCGATATTGCACTGCATGTGTTTTGGTTGTGTGCAGCACAGTGACTTGTGGTCAGAATATGGTTTAGTCTGCCCTGCAGTATCGTGTCGTGTGGGTTGTGTAAGAAGGAGTGAGTGACAGTTTTTTTTTTTTAAACAGAGGCTCATACTGGGGAACTCGCTCCATCTGTCCAGCGGCCATGGACAGAGCTATGTGAGGGAAAGCATTATGAGGAACAAGGGGAAATTCTGCTGTTGGAGGAATTTCCGGTCTGTGAGGAGGCTGGTGGCCAGAGGTTTTTTAAACTGTAAGGATGTAGCTAGATATCATCATGAATTCTAAGAGCTCTCAGCCAATCAGCTTCCTACATTTTTGGCAACCAGTTCATAATTAGATGTATACATTGTATGGTCTTTCATAATAACATTTTCACATCTGAAAAAAACACCTGTGTTGCTGTCGTATTACTAAGCAGTGGTCACGGTTAAGAAATCATTGAAAAAAATGTATTATGACCCTCATACATCTGGTAGCTTAGGATGTGTTCAGAGACTACACCGTGCTGCTGCAAAACAGGGTAGAAGAATTACTCGCACTCAGGTATCACAGTGGTTGTTTTTGAAAGATGACTACGCTATGCACAAACCTGCGAAGAAACAGAGTGGTTGTTAACAACATTGATGCACAATGGCAGGCTGATTTGGTTGATGTGGCTGGTCTTTCCAAAGACAATGATGGCTTCCAGTTTATTCTAACAGTTATTGATGTCCTATCAAAATACGCATGGACCAAAGTGCTAAAAAAAAAAAAAAAATCTGGAAGAGATGTGACAGAGGTTTTCAAAATGATACTCAGAGAGGACCGCAAGCCAGAAAATTACAAACAGATGAAGGCACTGAACTTCTTAATGCTAATTTTCAATTATTTTTAAAAGAACAAAACATACATCATTTTACAACATCAAATGATATTAAGGCTTGAACTGTGGAAAGATTTACCGAACATTAAAAACAAAACTGTGGAGATATTTTACAGCATTTAACCTATATAGGTACACAGATGTATTACAAGCTTTAGCAATGGCCTACAATCAGAGCTATCACCAGTCCATCAAAATGAGGCCCACCAATGTGACAGCTGCCAATTCTTTCGACGTCTAGAAAATTCTATATGGCAATCTTACACGCAAAGTGAAAAGGCCTTTTAAATTTCATGTGCATGATCATGTGTGGGTTTCTAGAGTTAAGAAAACATTTGAAAAAGGTTATGAGCAAAACTTTACAAGTGACATATTTATTATTTCTGAATGTATACCTAAGCCTATACCAGTTTACAAATTAAAAGATTATGATGGAGAAGAAATTAAGTACTTTTAATAAGCAAGAATTGGTAAAAGTCGAAGGCACTACAAACCGTGCATACGGGGTTGAAAAAATAGTATCACAGATGAGACAAAGCAAGAAAAAACTAGTATTAGTGAAATGGTTAGGCTGGTCATCAAGATTTAACAGCTGGGTAGAATCCAAACAGCTCAAAATTAAAAAAAATTATAAGGGTGCTCCCATGTTTTGCATGACATTAGTTTAGAGAAGACATTATTGGTAAAACAATATCTGAGAATGGGTTTTACATTACATTGCCCAGAAATGCATATTTTGAAATGTTTCCCAAAAATATTATTTCAGAATATACTGTGAAACTGGCTAAACCTAACAATTTAGTAGGGCTGTGGGAAGTTGGCATATCAGAAATACAATATCCTAGGACTTGTACAACAGGATGGGAGATTTCAAGCAGGTGAAACTTCTAAGCCATTATTACCACTATCAATTGCCAGAAGATATTATCACAATGTTGTTGATGTCATGGCAGCCATCAGTGAGGCACTGGAACAGGCACAGCTAGGCATGTTTTTAGAATATGACAGCTGGGAATGAAAACAAAATTCCACAACATCAGTAGTGAAGCATTTATTGCTTGCCATAATCTGGCTCGTATTTTGAGGGCATCACATGGTATACAATAGCTGCAAGCAAGCACAGGACCATATTATGCTGATATCAATGGGGTTGGGGATTATACACTGTATGTGTATACAGACATTGTTGAACACCAAAGAGTCGGTGATAGTCACGTGCCCCTACTCAGTTGTGTAGAAATATCTGGTAAGAATAATGCAATCATAACCATCTGCTATGATAAAACAGATTATATACCAATCAGCAAATAACAGTTTGACACCATAACTATTGTGATAAAGAATGATCAAGAAAAAAATGTGTCATTCTTGTTTGGCAGGGTGATTGGGAAACTTAATTTCTGGCCTGTTAAAGGAACCTTCTAAATGACAATCATGTCACAGAAGTTGTACAGTGACCCAAACCATTATGTAGCCTATTATAAAGCACAAGTCAGGCATGGCTTATCTGGTTTTCACGGTGCCCCTGTATGTATGGAGACGGTATAGGTGGTATATTTAGAACTTTATTTAGAAAAGCTCTACCACTATTACAAAAAGGTTTCCAGACAGTAAACCCACACCTTAAAACAGCTGCTAAAACTATTGTAAAAGATGTTGTGGGAAATGTTGTGAGTTCCTTCACGACTCCAGATCCAGGAGAGCAGCAAGATGGGGCAGGAATGCTTATTTACAAGAGGCCTAATAAGAAGAGAAGAACGGCCCTACCTGGGGCCTGTAAAAGTGTTATTAAAGGCAGCCTGTTCAAAAGAAAAGAACAGTTGTGAAATGTAAGCACAAGGAGAGAAAAACTCATAAAACTAACAGTCAAAGGGACTTATTTTGAGCCATGGATCTGGTACACTGCAAGTCTCAAGGATGTGGAAAGTCAGAATTAGACCTTTTCATGTTACCACCAACCCAAACCAGTTAGAGAAAAACCTGTATGTTGAAATCCCACCCTTGTCAGCTATAAGTGATAATACACCCTTGGAATTTTATGTGGCAGGTAACGGTGAAGATTACATTGACCTAAACAACACCTTGTTACACCTTTTGTGCAAGATCACTAAAGCTGATGGTAGCAACATTGATGATGTAGCTAGAGTAAGTTTAATTAACTACCCTCCTGCAACCATCTTTAGCCAGGTGGATATAGCGGTGGGAGGTTGGCTGATTAGCCAGAATAATAACTGCTACCCCTAAACAGCAATCATCGAGTCACTTCTTAATTACAGAGATGACACCCTGTCTACACAATTTTCATCTGGATTATTTTATAAGGAAACACCAGGGCAGCATGAGAACACCACTCTTAATAGTTCCAATGAGGGTTTTAAAATGTGTGCAACTTTTACAGCAGAGAATTGCAGTATAAAACTGCTTGGACCAATTCATGCAGACCTCTTCTTCCAGAAAAAGCTGCTCCTGAATGGTGGATGTTAAAAGAAAATTTGTTCGTAACAATAACAAATTTTGTTTAATTAGTGGTGATGCAGATGAAGATCATAAACTACAAACTAAATCTGCATCTATTTATGTAAAATGGTAAAAGTTTCACCAGCTGTACGTATTGGTCATGCTCAGGCTTTACAGGCTGCTAATACAAAGTACCCTATTGATCGTGTTAGCATGAAAGTGTTTAGTATATCTGGGGGCAGCCATGTGTGTAACCAAGATAATCTGTTTCTGGGGCAGATACCAAAATTATTGGTGACAGGTTTTGTTTATAATGATGCCTTCAGTGGTGTATACAATAAAAACCCTTTCAATTTTAAACATTTTATCATTAACTTTATAGCTCTGTAAGTAGATGGTGAACAAGTTCCTGCTAAACCACTGCAACCTAACTTTACAAATGGTAATGCCATCAGAGAATATATCAATCTGGTTCATGCTAGTGGCAAACATATGAAAGACACTCCACTGCTGATAGACTATGTAGATTTTTGCCAGGGGTACACATTATTTGCTTTTGACCTAAGCCCTGACCAAGGCTGTGGTGACCATTATTCACTAATCCGCTCTGGCAATTTGAGAGCTGAAATACATTTTGCTGACCATCTACCGGCTACTGTGAGTATGTTGCTGCATGCAGTCTTTGATAATGTGGTAGAAATTAATCTGACAGAACGCTGTCTTTGACTTCAATTAAATAAGAACACTCAACAACTGGACACCTTTCTCCAGGCAGACTCTTTTACCAGAGACAGTTTTTTGGGTTGTTTTGCAAGTGATCAACTACCTGTTAGAGAGACTAACATGTGTGCCAGCCTCTTTAGTAGTGCATACACAGCCCCAGTCTATGCCTGTGGAACACTGGTTAGATATTCATCTTCCTGACCAAATACTAGGGAGTTCTTTTGACTCTTATGGCTTTCCTCTAGACTCCACATTTCGCCCACAGCCCTTCTGTCATCGATCAGACTGTAGCTCTAAAATGGCTTTTCGTGGAACTCCCTTTTTAGACATTTGGATGTATTCCTCCACAGCTGCAAAGTAGTGCACTCCCCCTTTGATCCTTTTTATTTGCTGCACTATGTTAAAGGTATCTGAAGGAAGGGGGATGCTATTGTATTGTGTGTCACAACTTCTCAGTATATGAACAAAAAAACCTTTTTAAACTGCTCTTTCTATCATCTGTCCAGCTCAGTCTAATAGCAATAAATCACTGCCAGAAAAGATTCTTTTAGATAATTTTTCTCTGTATAGCAACAAAATAAATGTGTAAGAGTCTTATTGTCAGACTGCTTAAGATGTGAGCTATCACAAGATACTAGATTTGTTTAGTTTTTTAATAAGAAAATTATATAAAATAAGCTTTAAACATAACTCCTGAACCCTTGGTCCTGCACTCATGAAACTTGGTAAGCGTATTTATTATACTACTTACAAGCTCAAATGGGCAGACTGGGTGGGCCATAGGCCCTTATCTGCTGACACTGTCTATGTATCTATGTATACTAGTGTCCATTAACTGTCCAATTTTCATAGTGGCAGTACACTGCATCTTTAAACTATGAATACAACTTCTTATTCTAATGTAAAGTAATGGAACTCAAACTCACTTTTTTTAAGACAAGTCCATGCTGTAGTAGTCACATGACCCCCCTCTGATTGTAGTCATAGATACCCAGCTCTGGCTAGCTTAGATAGTCCAAGAATGTGAGCTAGGCCCCCCATACTCCTGGATTTGAGTAAGAGAAGTGTCTAATATCACCTTAAAGAAACTAAAATGGAGTCTCATCTATATTTCCACAGAAATCTCATTTGCCATATATGGGCAAAGAGATGCTTAGGAAACAGAGATTTTTTTCTTTTGAGTATTAAAGCCAGCTACCATGTCTTAAGATTTAATGAACTAATAATTTTTTGTTTTGCTCTTAGGAACTTATGCAAACAGTACTCTTAACCAGAAATTAGTCCCATATAGAAATCATATCAAATAATAATGATAATTAAAAATCCATTCTTGATAATAAAAATAAAATGTTTGGACATACGAACATACAAAATTTGCCAGCAGATAAAGGCCTAGAGGTCTATCAAGTCTGCTCGGATGTGCAGCTAGCACCCCTTATTCTGCAGCTGCCCCTCCCTTCCACTCTTCCCCTTCCTTAACCCTCCCCTTGTCCTGTCCCATCCTCGCTTGAAGCAGTCCAGTGTTCTACTGCATACCACTCAGCAGGTAACGATTCCACCCAGCCACCACCCTCTCTGTAAAAAAGTGTCTCCTCATCTCCCTCCTGAACCTTCCTCGCTCCAGTCTCATATCATGGCCCCTGGTGGCCCTTCCTTCCCTTACTTTGAACAGCCCCTCTGTACCCATCTTGTTTATTCCTTTCATGTATTTAAAGGTTTCAATCATGTCACCCCTGTCTCTCCTCTCCTCCAGTAAGTACATGTTCAACTCCTTCAACCTCCTCTCATATGATAAGACCCCCAGCCTCTTGATCATCTTTGTCGCTCTGTGCTGCACCCCCTCCAGTAACTTAATGTCCCTCTTCAGATATGGACACCAGTACTGCACGCAGTACTCCAGGTGTGGTCTAACTAATGACCTATACAGTGGCAGAATCACCTCCTCCCTCCTCAAGGATATATCCCTTGCAATACAACCCAGCATTTTGTTGGCCTTTGCAGCTGCCTTCCTACATTGTGCCGAGTTGTTCATTGACCCGGTAATGAGCACACCCAGATCCTTCTCCTCCTCTGTCTGGGCTAGCTGCACTCCCCTAGCTGGTAACTCCTCCTTGGGTTCTTCATCCCAAAATGCAGCACCTTGCACTTTTTGGCATTAAAGCCCAGTTGCCAGGTGTCTGACCAGTTTTCAAGCTTTGCCAGATCATCCTGCAACCTCTGCCATCCCCCTAGGTCATCCACCACTGCGCCTACCTTGGTATCATCAGCAAACAGACTGATCTTTCTCTTGCTGTCCCATGATATGTCTACAATGAATATCCCAAACAACACTGGTCCCAACACTGAGCCCTGTGGAACACCGCTCGTCACTGCCCTTGGGTGTGAGAGCTCCCCACCCACCACCACCCTCTGTTGCATTCCATGCAGCCAGTTTCCTACCCATCTCACCAGCTTTGCACCCACCCCATGCCTACTAACTTCCTTCCCAGCCTTCCATGTGGCACTGAGTCGAATGCCTTACTGAAGTCCAGATACAGGACATCCACTGCATGGCCCCTGTCCAGTTGCCTAGTTACCCAGTCATAGAATTCGACCAGGTTGATTTGGCAGGATCTGCCACGTATGAAGCCATGCTGTCTGCTGTCCTGTAGTCCTTTGGCCTCTAGGAGGGCCACCAGCCTCTCCTTCAGGATAGTCTCCATTAGCTTACACATGATGGATGTGACGCTCACTGGTCTATAGTTTCCCAGTTCATCCTTGGGGCCACTCTTGTGGAGGGGCACCACATGAGCCATCCTCCAGTCCTGAGGTACACACCCCGAATGTAGTGAGGCATTAAATAGGTCTGCCAAAGGTCCCACAAGGACCTTTGCCAGCTCCTTCAGTACCCTGGGGTGGATGCCATCTGGGCCTGGTGCCTTGTCCACCCTCAGTACCTTCAAACCCTCTCGAACTCTGCTCTCCATGATTTCCCCATCTGTCACCACTTCCTCCCCTGCTTCTGCCATTTCTCCCACCTTGGGTGTCACCCCTCTTCTTTTTAGTAAATACTGAGCAGAAGTACTCATTTAGTGCTTCCGCCTTTATCGCACCCTGCTTCCACCCAACCCCTCCTTTCTAATCCTTACTATGTGGTCCTTACAGCTCCTTTTCTCCTGATGTACTTAAAGAGTCCTTCTCCCCTTCTTAATGCCTTGTGCCAGCCTGAGTTCCGTAGACTTTTGGCTCCCCTTACTGCCCTTGTTACCTCCTTCGATTCTGTCAAGTACTCCTCCCTGTCCTCCCCTCCCTGTTTCTTGTACTTCCTAAAGGCAGCTCTTTTCCTCCTTACCTTTTCCATGACCTCCTTGCTCAACCAGATCGGTTTCTTAGCCCTAGCTTTCTTGCTCTGGGCTTCGCAGCAGGTTTTGGTTGCCTCCACTATCCCCAGCTTTATGAGCTCCCACCTCTGGTTAGTGTCCATACTAGATTGAATTCTGGTGAGGTACCCTTTTACCACTTTCCCTATCCTCCCAAAGTTGGCCCTCCTGAAGTCCATCACTATTGTGCCAGATTCCACTCCTTCCTTGCCCATATCCAATATGAGCCATACTGAGCGGTGGTCACTCCCTGACAGCAGTTCCTCCACATAAGTTCTCTCACAAAGTCCCCATTTGCCAGCACAAGGCCAAGGGTATTTCCTAACCTGGTTGGTTCACTGACCATTTGCAGCAGGAAGCTGTCCTGGAAGGCATCCAGCAGTACCTGCTCCCTTCTGTTCCTGGTTGTTGGGGTGCTCCAGTCCACTCCTGGCATGTTGAAGTCCCCCACAATCACCACACTACCCTTCTCACAGGTTCTCCTGATCTGTCCCGCTAGTTCCCTGTCTAACTCTTCCGACTGAGATGGTGGCCTGTACACCACTCCCATTCTAAGAATCCTATTCTTGGAGTCCTGGATTTGCATCCAAAGTGACTCCATAATACCCTCCTCCCCTTCCTCCCTTACACACTTCAGTCCTTCCTTCACATATAGTGCCACCCCCCTCCTTTCCCAATCACCCTGTCCCTACGAAATAACCTGTACCCTGGTACGGACAGGTCCCAGTCATTGTATTGGGTGGTCCATGTTTCCGTGATGGCTGCAATGTCCACCTCTCCCTCTGCCATGAGAATCTGTAACTCTGAAGTTTTCCTCCCAAGCCTCCTAGCATTAAGGGTAACCACCTTCCACCCCCCCCTCCCATCCTGCCCTCCTTTCTAGCATCACCAACAGTACTTGCCATTTGTCCTTTGTTCACTGTTAGGGGTAGCTCATATGGTTTCCAACCTGTGGCCTCTGCATATCTCTTCCCCAACTGCCACCCTCCACTCCTAGTTTAAATTTCCAACTTCCTCTATGTACTCCTCCATCCTCTGTTTCAACACTTTCTTTCCCTCCTCACTCAAGTGTAGTCTGTCCTTGGCATAGAGACTACTGTCCTCCCAGGTCCCTCCCCACCCCCCAACAGCCCATACCCTTTAGCTCAACACCAGGTTCTTAGCCATCCATTAAATTCCTCTATTCTCAGCTTTCTTGTTGTGCTTGCCTTTGGCACGGGAAGTATCTCTGAAAAAGATACTGCTCTTCCTGCCCCCTCACATAATTGTGCTAGTTCCTCAAACCTCCTCTGGACTGTATCTACTGTCTTGTCAGCCAGGTCGTTTGTCCCAAGATGTATAATTAAATGAGGCTTGTCCCTACCTCTTCTAGCATATTTCAGAACAGACTGTCCCACCCTTTCCGCTGTCATTCCTGGCATGGCCTCCACCCAAATGTGACTATGCCTCTCCCCCCCTTGCTACCCCACCTAATTCCTCTTAGTATTGAGTCCCCAGCACTAAGATTCCACCCTCTACTCCTGCTTGCTTTCATTCATCTCCCTCTCTCATTTCCAGCCTCTTCTTCCTCCTGCACATTATTTCCCCTTTTACCCTGTTGCAATTCTCCAGCAGAACTTCCCCCCGCTCCAGTTTGGTCCAGGCATTTATCAATTACTCCTCTAATTTCATCATTTCCCTCCTCCACCTTCTTCTTCTCTAGCAGTGCACAACTATTTTCTGAAGGCCCTTCACAAATGCCCACTCCCTCTCTCTTCATAGTAACCTGTTCTCTCCTTTCCACTCCATGACTTTTGCCACTTCTTGCCTCCCCTCAAAGTCCCTATCTCCTCCTTCCATTTGTCTTTTGTCTCCTGACCTGGTTTCCCCGGCAATTGTTCTTCCTGGACTGGGCCCCTTTGTCTCTGCTTCCCTTCTTCTAACCCTCTCCTCACCACTGTTGGCTTAAATCACCCTCCCTCATCTCCCCTTCTTCCTCCTTCCAGTATTGGGCTAAACCGACCCTCAATCTGCCTTGCCTTAGTGCCTCCTGCAGACTCTCAATCTCCTTTCTAAGTTTTTCTATGTGGTTGCACACTAAACATCCTCCCACACTCCAGGCAATTTTTAGAAAGATTGGTGCACTGCAGTTGTTGCAGCCTACCACCCTACCCATTGCTGGTGTTGCCCACCAGCGAGTAGGACGAGTTGGAGTAGGGAGATTGGTAATTGCATGGATCTGGAATCTGTGAACTGGAGTTTAATGTTTGTTTACAGTTTATAAATGTAATTTTATATATATAGATATATATATATATATATATATATATATATATATATATATACATTTTTCCTTTGGTAACCAGGTAAGGCCAACTAGGCATAGGTGCTTGTTTGTAGGGACAACCCAGAAGAAAAAAATTACTCACCTTAGTAATGCTGTTTTTTCTAATGGAGTCTTGCTATATTATGACAATTGCAGTATGACCGCAGGTTAGAACTGCTCCGGAGGTGAAATAGTTAACTTTCCATGCAGGCATGGAACTTAGAGCACGAGCTCAGTTGAAAACTCTGTCTGTTGTGCTTCAAACGCAAACTTTCAGATCTTTATGAGCTAAAACTCACTAAGGTTCTGTGTGGAAGCTGTAAACCTACACTAGCCAACTGGCTACTAACATAAACACTCATTTTTGGCCTAAAACAAAGACTCAAGTCAGGAGACCCAAAAATGCAAAAACACAACACCAATTCACCCAAAAAGGTAGGTGAAAAACAACAAGGTGGGCATCTAAAAAGTGCCAACCCTGTACTGCCCACCCATCCCAAAACAGAGGTTCTGAGAGGGGCAGGCCGGGAGGAGGTCATAATATAATACTCCATTAGAAGAAACATTACTAAGGTGAGTAATTTTTCTTCAAACAACATGAAGTCTTGCTATATTATGACAATTGCAGACTACAAGCAGTACCCCCATGGAGGAGGGACAGAACCTACTTAGAAATAGGCTCTGAAGCACGGTTGTGTTAAACCAAGCATCACTCCTAGCCTGGATGTCCAGGAGTAATGCTTGGTAAAAGTGTGAACTGTTTTCCAGGTAGCTGCTTGACATATTTCTAGAATAGGAATGTCTGCAGCAGCCAGAGAAAGCATGTACCTCTGGTAGAGTGAGCCCTTAGGCCTGAGGGAGGAACTTTACCCAACTTCTTGTAGCAGAATTGGATACAAGAGACAATCCACCTGGCAATGGATCTTTTTGTGGCTGGCTTCCCTTTACCAACTTCACCATAGGTAAGGAACAGTTGGAGGAGTCAAACCTATGACCCTGGGTAGCTCTATGTAGTAACTAAGGGCTCTTCACATCTAGGTTGTGCAGCCTCCTCTCCCAGAGGAGGAGTGGTCAGTGAAGTACACTGGAAGAGAAAAAGATTAAGGTGGAAATCTGAAACCACCTTAGGCAGGAACTTTCTGTTAGTCCGAAGGACCACCTTATCTCTGTGAAAAGAGATAAACTCCTTCTCCACTGACAACGCTTGTAATTCACTTATGCATCTGGCAGAGGTGATGGCTACCAGAAACACAGTTTTCCAAGTCAAGTACTTGAGCTCAGCTGAAGACAAGGGCTCAAGGGGGTTGCATAAGCTGAGCAATGCAACATTAAGATCCCAGGCAGGGCAGGATCTCTGAATGGAGGGCTGGTGAAACAAAGCCTTAAAAAACTTGGAAAATAGAGGATGAGCTGAAAGAGAAGAGGATTTACCTGCTGAAATAAAAGCAGACACAGCTGCCAAGTGCACCTTGAGGGTAGCTGGTCTCAGCCCCAAAGAATTCAGGTGGACCATATAATCCAGCACTGTGGGTAGATCAGCAGAGACTGGGGAAATATGCTTTTCCAAGCACCATATGGAAAACCTTTTCCATTTGGAATTGTAAGTAGCCCTGGTGGAAGGCTTCCTTGAGGTCTTCAATATATCCATTACACCTTGGGAAAGGTGTAAATCAGCAAACTCTAACTCTTCAAGAACCAAGCCTTGAGATTGAGAGATTTGAGATTCGGGTACCAGACCCTTTCCTGGGCACAGGTTAACAGATTGTGATTCCTGGGAAGGCACAGGGGGAGGATGGACTGCTAAGGACAGCAGGAGTGGATACCAGGGCTGTCTGGCCCAGTCCAGGGCTATCAGAATGACTTTGCAGGATTGGGATCTGATTTTGACTAGCACTTTGAACAGAAGAGGAAAGGGAGGGAAGGCATAGAGAAACTTCCCCTCCCAACTGAGGACTAAGGCATCCAGTGGGAGTGAGTCCAACACTGGGGGCCTGCAGCAAAAAAGAGGAAGTTGGTGATTGTCTGGGGCTGCAAAAAGATCTATCTGCGGGGTGCCCCATCTGGAAAATACTACTCCCAAGACCAGGGGGATCCAGTGACCATTCGTGGTGGCCCTGGGAAATCCTGCTGAGAGCATCTGCCAGGACATTGTCCTTGCCTGGGAGGTGAACTGCTGTAAGGGAGGTTTTCAGGGAGTAAGCCAGAGACCACAATCTTATCGCTTCAGTGCACAAGGCCGTAGATCGAGTGCCTCCTTGCTTGTTGATGTACCACATTGTAGTGGTGTTGTCTGTTCTGACCTGAATACTCTTGTTCTGAACAGATTTGGAAAAAATTTGAAGTGCTAGAAAAACTGATCTGAGCTCCAACAGGTTGATGTGGAGCAGGGATTCCTGGGGAGACCACAGACCCTGGGTGGTGAGGTTGCCCATGTGAGCTCCCCAGCCCAAGAGGGACGCATCTGTAGTAAGGATTCGAGAATGAGACTGAGTGACAAAGGAACCCTTGTCTCAGGTTGGTCTGATCCTGCCACCACTGTAGGGCTTGGATCAGGGTTCGAGTTACTGGGATCAACTTGGTAAGAGGATCCTTTCTTTGAGACAAAAAGCTCTCAAATGGAACTGGATGTCCCTCATCTGAAATCTTGCTCCCTGCACAACTGCTGTGGAAGCAGCCATGTGTCCTAGGAGCTGCAGAAAATGCCTTGCTGGCCGGGAGACCTGCAGGGTAAATGAGGAGGCCAGGAGACTAGGGTCTTGGCCCTGGCTTACTGTGTGTTCAGTTATGCGCCTATGAAGGTAAGAAGCTGGACAGGCTCTAGAACTGACTTTGAGAGATTCAGAAGGAAACCTAGAGAGGTAGGCAGTTGCTGCGTTATCTGAAGGTGTAATTTGACCTGGTCAGTGGACTGGCCTACTATGAGCCAATCGTCCAGGTAAGGAAAGATGGCAATCTTTTGCCTTCTTAGGTAGGCAACTGCTACTGCCAGGCATTTGGTGAATACCCTTGGGGCAGAAGTGAGGCCGAAGGGCATTGCTCTGAACTGGTAGTGGCCTGAGGGCAGCTCGAACCTGAGGTACTTTCGATGGGAGCTTCTGATGGGAATATGGAAGTAGGCATCCTTGAGGTCCAGGGAAGCTAGCCAGTCCCCTGGCCTTAGAGAAGGTAGGATAATTCCCAGAGTCACGATTTTGAACTTTGGCTTTAAAGGTGCTTGTTTAAATATCTGAGATCCAGGATGGGCCGCCATACTCCTGTCTTTTTGGGGTAAGGCTACCTGGAGTACAACCTTTGCCCTGGTGTAGGGAGGAACCTTTCCACAGCTCTGAAAGCCAGGAGGGTAGAGACTCTGCCTCTAGGGCAAGTGCCTCTGATGGAGTTGCAGGTGAAAGATCTGGTTCTCAGCTTTGGAAATTTTTGAAGCTGAGAACCAGTCCCTGGCTTACTACTTCTGGACCCACTTGTCTGATGTTAAAGACTTCCAGTCCTGGACAAAGTAAGCCAGCCTTCCCCTACAGGTAGAGGAGAATCGGCCCTGGCAATCCCATCAGGGTGCCTGCTTGGCAGGGCTTTGGGCTGAGGGGTGGAAGCAGACCTGCTTGTACCCGCCTGCCTCTCCTCTAAAGAACCCCTCTGAGCACAGGTGGAGGAGGAAGCTTGGGCTTGGTAAAAAGGCCTATGAAAAGGCCTGCCCCTGCCTCTAGGAAGCTGCTTTTGAGGAGTGGCCTGTGCACTCCTATAGGTGGTCCTATATTCATCCATTTTCTTCATGTAATTCTCTGTTTGCTCCCCAAACAGAGAATTTCCCACAACAGGAAAATCCATGGCCTTAGACTGGGTATCCTGAGACAGGGTACTACATCTGAGCCAAGCCATCCTGCGAAGTGCCACAGATGTAGCCATGACTCTTGATGAAACATCATTAGAGTCCACTGCAGCATGAAATTGCACCTTGGATGCCTCAATACCATCCATAGCCACCTGTTCCAGCTCCCTGGCAAGCTGGTCAGGGACTTGTTTTGTTAGGGCCAACACAGTATCCCATCTGGATTTCTGGTACCTAGCAGCATAAGCCATATCATTTGCTTGTCTAAGTCCCAAAGATGCTGCCATGTACTGTTTCTTTGCCATAGCATCAATCTTCCTGGAGTCCTTCTCAGGGGGGTGTGAAGCTAGGGGAATATTAGCCTTATCACAGGCTGCAGCCTGCACTACCCCCACATGGCTGCATTGTTAAGTGAGGAAATCAGTGTCAGAGCCTGATAAGGTATACCTCTTGTCCATCCTTTTATCCACAGGAGGTATAGTGTGAGGAGTTTTTAAAACTTTTACTGTCTGTTTCCTAAAAGATTTATGCAAAGGAATAGACAGTCTCTTAGACTCTGGAATATCCATCATTTCTACATAGTCTGGCTCCTCTTGGTCATCAACAGCTTCCTCAACAGGGAGCTGGAGAGTTTCAGCAACTTTTTTATGAAACATGAAATGAGAAGGGGACTCAGAAAGTCTTGGAGGAGAAACCCCTAGGGGTCTATCTGGAGAGATGTCCAGATCAATGGGCACATCCAGATCTTCCAAACCATATTCACTCTCCTCATATTCCTCTGCCCCTTCCCCCGGTTCATAAAAATCCTCAAAATCATAATCTTGAACCGGTGGAACCGACCGAACCGAACACTTACCAGAAGGTGTTGGTTCAGTCAGAACCGGAGAGAGAGACTGGACAATTTTAATTGCTTTAGCTATTTCCTCAGCAGTTGGAGAGAGAACTTTTGGCTCTGCACTAGCTGACTTTCTAGTCCTTTTTGCTGGAACCGGCTCCTCAGAACCGGCTCTTCATTTGCCCGAGGAAGTATCGCCCTGGTCAGAGGGCACTCCCTCCGGTTCGGTTGGTACCAAACGGGGCTGGCCATCTGGGTCAGCGGACTTTTTGGCCTCCCTTTCCCTGAGCCTACCAACTATCTTATCTATGGTGGCAGCAGGGAAATTGTGACAAATCTGGCAGTCTGAATTGAGGTGGTCAAACCCCAGACAATAGACACATGTGGTGTGTGGGTCAGCCTTAGCAAAAGCTTCCCCACAAACACTACAGTGTTGAAACCCAGTGGGTCTGGTTTTTCTTTGGGTTTCTCAGACATAATGCCAGCCTAACCAACTTGCCCGTTTATGGCAATCCACCAACAAGACACCCTTATCAGTTCCCAACCGTGTCATATGGGTCATGGAAAAACGAATGAAACTGTTTTTTAGAACGAATAAGAACCGGGAATCGCACTTCAAAAAGGACTAGTAGATTTAACAGCATTCCTGATCGTTCAAACCGAACCGATAACAAATTACAAGTTCCACACAGAAAAACTAAATGTAAAACCTATTACTTACATTACCACAGACAGAGCTTGAACCGACCGGTTGTGGTTTAATTTCGGCTATAAACCGAAACATAATACTTTTAAACTGGCAAAATGAACCGAGCAGAAGGAGAAATCTCCGGAGCGACTGTTCAGTGAGGCGGAGTAAAGAATCTGACAGTTTGCGTTTGAAGCACAACAGACAGAGTTTTCAACCGAGCTCGCGCTCCAAGTTCCGTGCCTGCATGGAAAGTTAACTATTTCACCTCCTGAGCAGTTCTAACCTGCGGTCATACTGCAATTGTCATAATATAGCAAGACTTCATGTTGTTTGAAACACTGGGGATATTAAGTGACTAAATCAGAGCCACACAGTATGGAAATGGAGGGTGTGGGAATCAAACCCATGTCTGAATGCTGGACATACAAAGCCCATTTATAGCTCATTACTCTAACCTCTAGGCTATACTGCCAACCCCGTAAATAGTGAACAATTCAAACTGAGCTGTTAATATCTCAAAGGACAACTGCCTTGAATCAACTAACGTGCATTTTTTGTAGAAGTGGATGTTATTTTTAAAAATACCAGTTTTCAGTTTGTTACTGCTTAATCTTAACTGGCCTTTTGGTAAATTCAGTGAGTGTTTCTGATTCACACACTGCTGGCATTGACCATTTTAGAACAGTATGATCTTGTCAAGAACTTACATTGTTGGTACAATGCATCTGTATTCTAATTTAAAATTCTTAGGTTCATGGGGACATAAACAACATCATACAATTCTTAGATGGCAATTTGCAGCAGTGTGTAACCCATAAATAGCCAATAGGTTAACTAAAAGGCCAGCACAAATGGGGCAGAAACAGAAGGGGACCCACTATATGAAAAAAAGCTTCTACAGGAAACATTACTCACAGGTTCAGTGCAGGTCTTCTTTAATTAAGCTTGTTGGGAATGACAGATAGTTTATCTAAATGGTAAGGAACTCTGTTTACAGGGATTTGAAGCCATCTACAGGGAAATTCATCCCATAGACTTGCATTAGTTATACAGGAAGACAGAGGAATTTGGCTTCCACTGGAAATAATGGAATCTACAGGAAAACAAAGGAAAATAGCCCTGTAGTTACAGGAAAAAGGTAAATTTAATCTGGGAGCACTGGCACACACACACACGCACAAACCAGCAGCATTTACTCTGACTAAATAAATTTAAGAGGACTGATTTAGCAGCATGGTAGTTTTTGATGACTGTGACTAAAAGCACTACATGACACCAACAAGAAAATAACTTTAGTTATTTGGTAGCTCTTCACAGCCCTATCGGCTCTGGCTAGATCATCTTTCTACCAGCAATAATGACGTTTTTTCTGGAAGAATGTAACAGAAACACTGTTTAACCCGA
Organism: Neoceratodus forsteri; assembly: GCA_016271365.2. Lineage (NCBI taxonomy): Eukaryota > Metazoa > Chordata > Ceratodontiformes > Ceratodontidae > Neoceratodus > Neoceratodus forsteri. The sequence continues at coordinate 979,258,659 of CM057452.1, read as the reverse complement.
AACAGGTTCAAGATATAATGTCTGACCTGTGGCCATCATTATATATTTTTCCTTCATCATAGATGCAAAGGTGCAACCTTTAATGTAGTTAGGATGCATTCTGATAATTTAATGTCAAATGATCGAAACGTTTATGCATTTGTCAATCAATGGAGAATTATTAAAAGCTTAAAGCCTTCTTTTTCTTTTAGTCCACAGTCAGTAATTTCACGTTATCATTATAACCAATGCTATTACTGCTGGTAGATATAGAAATTAGGCATGCTGTATGTTATAGCTAACAAATGTAGTTTACTATTATAGTGTATAATTATTAAATGTACTTATTGTAAGGAGACAATAAAACACAACCGTTTGTACATTGCATCAGACTCTGTTTATTTTTACAATGTGACAGCAAAATCAAAGCCAACATGCACATAATTTATAAAAAAAAAAACGTACAAAAACAGAATACTACCAGAAATGTGTGGTGCCCTATCCAAGATGTTACACCATCAACCATGGTGTTTTCTTAAAAGGGGGATTTCTTATTTTGACCACAGATGATGGTGTGTGGGTTTCAACTATTGGTGCCATACAAACACCTGCCAGAGCCTTTGAGAGGTTGTTCTTAGCACTCTGAATCAAAGACCTGTTTTGGATGTTGGGAACCACTGAATCAGGAGTGTTAATTTCTGCTAAAGCTCTGATAAAATGTTCCCACCCCCTAGGTTTTTTTAGTATCAGATGTGTGTCTTTGGGAAAGTAACAGCCTTGACTAAGTCATGCATATGAGACCCTTCAACAGGCATGCTGTGACATATAAATTCACCATGATCATTCCAGTCTGTAACACTAGCAGACCTTCTCAGTTTGTTTAACAATATTTCAGTGTGTTTTCTGGCATGCACAGAAACATCTTGTAATATGTCATTGTAAACACTGTTGGTGCCAGGTGGCTGTGCTGGTGTCAAAGATAAAAAGTTGTTTGCTACATTGTTTTCACCTTGCAACTGTGAGGTAGCGTTGCAACACACTCCCATATACTTTAGCCTTCTCATATTCAGAGAGGTCAGTCCTTTGAAGAACATCCCATATTTCAGCATCCAGCTGTCATTCTGCAACCTTTCTCGGTGGCTCTTCGGGGGGGATGATCTCTTAGCAGGTCCAGCTGTTGTTGTGGTACTAAATACATTTTTTGTGCATAATCCATGTCTATTCACCTGCTTGTTAGAAGACTGGTTAAAAAGGGTATAGCAGTGCTAAGCAAGGTGCCTATAAATCCCCCAGACTGTGTCACAATTTTTTTTAATGTTTAACAGACAGCTTTCTATTACTTAATTTTTTGGTAATGTTGTGTCTCCTCTTCAGCATCTTAATCTGGTAAACTGTGAGAGGTATAGTCCCTTTAATAGCACTGAGTGCCACCTCAGCAATTGCCACTATTAAATCATCAGAGGCTAAACAGAGTATAGATTTTCTTTGCTATGATGGCCCCTTCACCAGTAGCTTAAGCAATGCAAGGTTTCTTTTCAGATGTGCTGACATATCTCAGTACTATGAGCATCTGGCTACAATGAACAATTGGCACACCTCTTATTTTCATGGAGCTATTTTTTTCATGGTGTATGCAACAGGTAAATCGGGGAAAACAAGCCAGACTGTAAGCGGTAAGATTCAGGTACTGAGGCTTTTAAGTCAACCAAAAGATAACCATAGACCTTGTGAGTTGCATCCTCAAAGGCCTCTTCAAAAATATTGATCTTTCCAGGATACATCTGGAGAGCCAGTGTACTAATCTGTAGCTTATCTTTGGGATATTTAAATAATACTATATAATTTGCATTTAAATTTATGGTCCGCCTTTTTTGCCCTGGACAAAATTGCTCCTGTTCATGTTCAACCTCTCACTCTTTGCCCAAGGAACCCTTGGTTTGAAGGTTTCTTGAAGGAGCCAAGGCGAGTTGGTCAAAGCGTGGAGAGAGCATGGTGGAGGTCCGGCCTGGATGATGACAGGCTTAGGTTGATGGAACATTATAAGGGCTATCAATCAGAAATCAACCATAAGAAGGCAGAATTCTGGTCCAGGGAGATTTCTGCTGCGCAGACTTGACCAGCTCAGCTCTTCCGAACTGTTGACAGATTGTGCAATCCAATTTGTCTCCAGCCCAGAGGAGCCTTCTCTCAGCTTAAATGTGAGGAGTTTGCTCGATTCTTCACAGAGAAGGTTGCCAGCATCAGGTCTGGCATTGGCCCGACTCCCCTTACGAGGTATTGTAGAGGTCAGCAGGAGGTGGCATGCACTCAGTCTATCTGGTCGGACTTCAGTCAGCCAGAATTCATGGACATTGTCCAGACTTTGTGCCCAATCAGTTGTAGTTTGAATCCGGGCCCTACACCCCTATTAGTGGGTTGTGTAGGTGTTATCTGCCTGATCCTAGTTGAAATTGTCTGGAGTTCCTTGGAGACCGGGGTCTTTCCAGTTCTCCTCAAGAAGGCGGTTATATGACCACTCCTTAAGAAATTCTCCTTGGATCTAGACTGTCTATCTAACTACCAGCCTGTCTCTAACCTGCCGTTTGTCAGCAAGGTTACTGAGAAGGTGGTTGCATTGCAACTGGATGATCACCTTGTAACTCACAATGTCTATGATGCCCTCCAGTCTGGATTTAGGAAGAGACATAGCACCAAGACTGCACTTGTCTGAGTACTGAATGATCTCCTGATAGCAAGAGATCAAAAGGCATGTATCATCTTAATCCTTCTTGATCTCTCTGCAGCATTTGACACTGTGGACCATGGTGTGCTTTTGGAGTGCTTGCAGCTTCTTTGTGAGCTGTCAGGTACAGTCCTCGAACGGTTTTGATCTTTCCTCATGGACAGATCTCAGAGAGTGGTCACTAGAATTTATTCCTCTGGCGCTCTTTCCCTGTCCTGCGGGGTGCCGCAGGGCTCCATCTTGGTCCCCATGTTGTTCGCAGTGTATATGCTGCCATTGGGAGATATCATTAGGTGATATGGTTTGAGTTTTCACTGCAAATGATACTCAACTGTAGATGTCCTTTCTGCCAGACAGACTGAAGCAGTCTCTGTGCTAAACAACTGTCTTGCCGAGATCAGCAACTGGATGAGCACCAGCTGGCTGAGACTGAATCCAGATCAGACTGAAGTGTTGGTAGTGGACTCAGATCATCCAGGGGTGGGTCTGGGGGCCGGACAGGCATCGGGCCTATGGACTGACAGTGTTCAGCTCACTACCTCAGACCAGGTGCATAACCTGGGTGTTCTTTTTGATGACAGCCTGACCCTGAAATCTCAGGTGTCAGCTGTTGTTAAATCCTCATTCTACCATCTGAGGAATATTGCCTGGGTGAAACACCTGGTTCCTCCAGATGACCTTCCAACATCGGCCCATGCCTTTGTCACTACCCGCCTTAACTACTGCAGTGCCCTCTACCTAGGGCTTCCAGGGATGGATATCCACCACCTACAGCTGGTGCAGAATGCGGTAGCCAGGTTTCTGACTGGGACATCGAGGGCCAGTCATATTACACCAGTGCTGTGCGAACTGCACTGACTGTTCGGTGGCGGATCACCTTTAAGGTTGGCTTGCTAACCTTTAAAGCCCCACATGAGCAGGGACCCGGCTACCAGCAAGACCTAGCTCCCTACTGCCCCCTCCATCCTCTCCATCCTCTCCGTTCCACAGATGAGGGATTGCTAGAGACTCCCAGGGTTCGCTTAAAAACATCTGGTACCTATGCTTTCTCTTTTATGGTACCAACCCTGTGGAATTCTCTACCTCGTCGGTAAAGAGAATGCCTGACCATTGCTAGATTAGAACTGATTTAAAGACATACTTATTCAGTTTAGCCTTCCCAAATGATGTTTAATTTATTGACACATTTATTATTTTAAGTTTCATGCTGTGTCTGTATTTTAACGTGCAGCACCTTGGCTTTGAAAGGCGCTATATAAATAAAGTTTGATTTGATTTACCCTGGACAAACACATTTTGTGTGACACACATGATACTAACATTTCTGTGATGGCAGTACTGAGTGAAACGTTTTTGAATTTCACAGTTTTCAGATGCTGTTTCCATTAAGTCATCTATAATTAAAAGATTTACTTTTTGAGGAGGTAATAGTTTATCATCTTGTAGCGTGCTAGGAATATCCTCTATATATTTCAACTGAGGAAATTTACCACATAAGTCTGTATACAAAGGTTGCCAGCAACTATAACACCAGATAATATTTTCTGGAAATTTGGTTAAAACATTGAGACCTGCATCCAGCATGCTTTTAAAAAAGCAAATTTTTCCAGAGTTTGATGGCCCCACCAAAATACAGGAAAATGGGTGCTCCAGGTGTATATCCATATCACTGTCAGAAGCCATAAGGCAGTGTTTTAAAATCCTCAGTTAAAACCCTTTTGTTGTATACAACCCTGAAAGTTTTTTTTCTGGCTTGTTTTCAATAGTGATGTTCTGCACAATTTTTTTTGTTCTGCACAATTTGTTTCAGCCCTATACTGACCGACTGTACCCCAACACCTTCATTCGCACCTCCATCCTTGACAAAATGGTCAACTAGTGATTTTAGACAGCTGTAATTAACCTTTTCATTATTTGTCACATGAAACGTAATTCCTTTACACTTCATACACATTTTTCCATTGGTCAGTTTGTAACCGTAGGTTTTAGGACCACCTGATACAAACTCCACAATGTGTTCATCAGGTAATAGTTCACTGGTCAGATCACCCAAATAGTCACCCAGTGGAGGATCCCAATCACCTGGCCTACTAACAAACATGACAGAGTCTGTGTCATGGCACAGACAGTGGTCCTGTAGGCTTTCAAATAAACTGTATAGTTTAAGTCTGGCGTAGGCTGTGGTAAAGGCCGCTATAACAACACTAATGTTGGTAACATTAACATAGTGTTTTTCAGCAAATTTCCAGCGAACTGATGCTGTATCATCATTGATAAAATACAGACCAGATATGTGGTAGCGATCTGTGAAAAGATACTGAAAGAGTTCTTCAGCATCCTTGACAATGGCAGTGTTCATCAAATTGGGGCACTAACCAAATTTTCCCCACAATGAATTCAAAAACAGCTTCAAAATCTGTCTTTGTGCAGGGTTGTATGTTATATTTTCTGACTCTAAAACAACATCCTCCTTAGCATAATACTGTTTGATATATGCTTTTCATTCTACATCAGTGGTATACCAAGTTGGATACCCTGAAGCTTCCTGTTTCCCCTTTAGGTATAATTTAATATACTCTGTGAAAAGACTGGCAGATTTCTCTGGGTACCACTATACTTCATACACCTCTTCCACCTTGTACCCACTCTCAAAAGCTAGATTTAATTCCTCAGAACACCATGTACCCTCCAGAGGTCACTGATCATCTAAATGGGTACAAGGCTGTGACTGCTGTGCTGTCTCAGCACCTGTGCGACACAGCGTAAACATCAGCTTTCCACCTATCCTGCTAGGCAGTATGGGCAAGAAGAGGCCACAGAGTGGATACACTTTAGCTTTAATAAGTCCACAATAATGTCTGAGATCCCTAAAATTCTCATATATGACCACTGGGTGCCTTATGGGGTATGTCTTGGTTTTGTTCACACAGGGATACAAACTGGTAAAATCATAATAATGGATTTTCTCATCAGGCTGCGCATGGTAATATAAACACAGAGCATTTGTGTGCCCCCATAAAGTGATTCACGGGAGTCCAATGGTTCTGGAAAGTGGGTTGCTTTCAAAAAAGCATGCACCTGTGGATTGTCACACACCAGCTGTTTCCATTCATGCTCCCACATAACCCTAACAAGCATACCTTTTTTTTGTCTGAGATAGTTTATTTTCTTGATGGTTAGGTAATATAAATGTCTGTAGGTTGTGTTAAGCACCGGGTACAACAGGTCTTCAAAGTAACACACCCGACAGCCATGATAAAAGCAGCCTCAAAACTCAAAGGCTGTGGGGACACCATCTATTACAGAATAACCATCAAGAAAATAAGGCCCTACCTGTACTTCCCCACTATTCATTGCATGCTGTATGGAAATATTTTCTTGTTTACTGATGTACATCAACCACTATATGGCCGGTGTGGAGTAATGCTTGCACTGGTGGTGATAGTTGTCAGTGGGTATAATCCCTATGGTGTCTGACTCTAAAAATTTAAACTGAAACATGGCCATTCAAACTGATGCTATAGTGATGTTCTGAATGGGGTCAGTTTGGTCCCTTTCCTCTGCATCATCTTGAAACATCTGTTCAACACCATCTTGAAACATTTCACAGGCCTGCTTTAGAATCTCCACATCTGACTTACATTAATGATGTACTACCCAAAGTGGGCCTTATTCTGTCCAACAACTGCTGCACAACTGTATGGATTGTATAATAGTATTGATCTATGGCTGTTATACTGTCTAGATTGGCAACGCAAACTCAGGAGATTGCTGAAATGGGGAGCTAACACAACAGTCACACACACAGCATGGTGTGGCAGGCCCCGATACCACAAAGTTATGTGGTGGTGCCCCATGTTTTCATAGGGGTGTCTGATGCTGCTGCATTTTGTTACAGGTAGCCAATATTTTTTTAGCCTTTCTAATTCTACACCTAATATACTGATTCACTATATTATGCCTAGTTCTTCTAATGACCCACCTACATTGTATAAGTTTATCAATCATTTTTTCACAGTCATTTTGTATAGTAGAAATGTTTGCACCACTACAGGCTACATTTTTTAATTAGTTTTCGACTGCCCACCATTTCTGATATATAAACAACAGCCAAAATGTATATTTACAGTTTTAAATCTCGTATTATGATGGCTTTATTTCTGTAACACTGACCCCTTTAAATGTGTTATTAAAAATTTCAAATGTTAGTTTGCAATCAGGGGGCAGCATCACACACAAAGAAACCACCACAGGTATGCAAAATGGGCCTAAATTATAACTATATGTATATACAAGCGTACCACCAGTTGAGTTTTGCTCATGTGGTGACACTTTTTGGGGTATCAAAGTTTCAGGCGTAATTACAGGGTTTGCTTTACTCACATACACAGCAAGTGATTTAATGTGTGACAGCTCTGCAGATACACCATTGGGGCACTGGATAATGCTACAGATGTTTGTGCTTGCTTATTGTTATGTTTGCAACAATGCTTACCCCAAACACCTTTATGGCAATGGTGTTCACGTTTTTCACTTCTGTTTGTGGGGAGCGGTTGGTCTGTCCATAAAGATTCACAGGGTAGGGCTGAAGAAATTTTCACATAGCCCTCACCCACTTTGTTTGTTGTTGTGAGTGCAGGCACTGAAGGTAGCAGTGGTGTTGTCTTGTCAGGAAGACTCCTTTTCTGTCTGGATAGCCTTTAATGTGTGTTGTGGCCTCTTGCATGCTTTGGAAATACTGCTTCCAGAGGCTTAAAATCAACATCATCAAGGAAACATTGCATATAAAATATAAATACACAGCCCCTGTAATGCACATTGCTTTATAATAGTGTTGTCTTTTTACAGGCTGATTATACATTAGATACATTTCAAGTCCGATATACATTCCTTTATTGTATTGTGATCTGTTTTAGTTGATTGGTACCCTCAATAAAAACATGCAAAATGTCAGCATATTAAATAATTTGCTGCATTAAATCACCCTGAATTTAAAACAAAAAAAAAACAGGGGGGGGGGGCAGTCATGGAGAGAAACATTGCCACACCAGAACTTCTTAATGTTTGTTGTAGAAACATATGACTATATAGCATAATTTTTCTTAAAAGAAAGCACACTAAATTCAAAAACAAGAACAGCACAGTAGCTAATTTACAATCTTCAACACATTTCCCCATTATTAACCTTCATTATAAAAAAAAACTGTAAATACTTCTGTTAATGTAGTACAACAAAAATCTGGCTAATTTAACTGCAGTATACCTTTTTTGTCCTCATTCATTAGTGGTATAGTTTTGCATTAAGGTCCTGGTTGTTCCATTTCCATTACAAAAAATAAAAACAATTTATAAGTCACCACTAATTATATACTGCTGCTAATCTATTTGTTTTTCACAGTGTTACGTATTAAAGAGCTGACTTTAGCAGTTTTTTTATGTTTCAGCTGCCAAATCATTTTACAAAGAACAGGCCTTTACTAAACCAGTTTGAAAGCGGTATACAACTCTGGCTTACAGTACACAGTGATAGTTTTAAATGCACAAAAGGTAAAGCATAACATCTTTATTTTATCGCTAGGCCTGTACATGTCTGTAAACTCGACTATGTTTCTCTGTACAATATCAGCAAAACATTTTACACTAAATACATTACTATACATCACCCCCAAGTGTATGCAGCACTGGCAAAAATCCATGACTATGGAATTGCCCCATATACCCACAATATAACATTTAAATGATAATAAAATGCTTGATAAACTTAATTAGACATACCATGTAAAGCTGTATGAGGCACTGCTGAACAGTTGCTTGATACAGACAAGACCGGAAAACCTACATTATAAAAAGTTAGGTTACAGTTTAACAAGCTTAATTTTATCCACTTAAAACACAAAAACAATAAAATGAAGTGCACTTACCATCATCTCCCTGTGCGCCTTCTGATTCTAAAACACGATCATGAAAGCCAATCTGAGAAAACTGTTTTGCAAACAAAGTAGCCATTTTAAAATCTAGGTCACAACACTTTTTAAGAAGTTGAAATTATTCGAAAGTCTTACTGATGATGGTTCGCTGGCTGTAAACAGGCTGTTGTGAGCTAATGTGCCAACTTACATGAGGTACAAAGGAGGTGGGGGGTCTGAACACATCCCAAGCAGGGTGGAAACCGAGAACCAGTGTAACATAGACCAATGATTGTCTGGAAGACTCACTGGTTAGTAAACATTACATTTAAATACTTTTGGATGGGTGGAGTGTCTTGGTTAGTAGAAACAAAAATACATTTTAGCTGAAAAAATATTTTAAAATAATTTTTAATCTGGTATAAAAATATGTTATGGAGATCTTCCACACATTCATATCTCTAACCATTTTATCATGTAGAACAGTGACCAATTAAAAAAGTAAACATGTTACATTTAAAATAATTCTCCAGTACATTAAATAAAGGTCAAGATCTGATGTGGTACTAAAACACCTCTCAGGATTTGGGTGTGTGTGGCTTAGCTAATGTGACGCTTTCATGTTTAAATGTTATTTTCTATAGACTACTAAATCTTATTTTACATGTAAAATAATGCTTTAAACATTGTTATACTGTACACATTCTTGGTTTAGGCTGAGTATGAGAACTGATTTCTGGAGCAGCCTAACTAAGAGTCATTCTCAAGAAAGTTAGTACTGTATACATGGTTGCAACAAAAAGTTAGAGTTAGATAAAAAAAAAAATAGTTTGCCACTCATTTTATCAGAGTATTTCAATCATATTTAACATGATAAAATTGTGTGTGCGTGTGTGTGTGTGTGTGTGTCTCTGTGTGTGTTTATATCATTAAAAACCTTTAAAGGAGAGGTTCATTGTATTGCTTCATTTTAGAATAACCATGCTTAGTGTTGGATTAAAGCAGCTTTAAACCAATAAAAGGGGCTGCTAACATGTTTTTTTATTTATTTTAGTAAAAAGAATAAAATGTTTCTGTATTAGTATTGCATCTGTAGTGAACTGCATCTTACCTTTAACAACCTCTTTAACTGAATTCAGGAAGCAAGTTTAAAACGTTTGGAATTATACCATACAATTAAGACATTTTACCACAATCTGTATGGTTCAAATCTAATAAATCTCCTCTGTAAAATGCTGGACTGTGGCTTCTGTATAATTAAAGGCCATTGATTTTGTTCCATTTCTTGAGCTCAGTTTTAACTGATCTGCCCCCTTTTGCTCAGCTGAGATTGGCTTAAGATATGTTCAACTGAAGATGCATTTTATGATCCATCAACCCTAAGGCTAAGCAGATCTGCACCTTTTGCTGATTCAGCATGATGGAGTCACACAAGGATCACTTAGGGGGATCTTCTGCTAAAACCATCTTAGACTGTATAAATATGTTGTTCTTGTAAATGCAATGTTTATTGGTAAAATCAATTTACCCCTTTTGTATAAGTGTAGGGCTATATCCATTTCTTTCAACAGCACTCCATAATGTTACACTCAATTGTTCATACAGTGTGTCAAGTCCCTTAGCAATACTAGGTTTACTAGGTTTTACTAGTTTTTTTTAATGGAAAAAAGAAGGCTGAGACCCATCGAGATTGTCCCCCACATTTGAGTTGGCTAATTTGTAATGTTAGGATGAAAAGTCAACCAAATATCTAAACTATTTTTAAATGTATTAAAACTATTTATTTATTTATTGAATTCTAGGATTACAAATACCTTTGAGCAGGAACTGCTCATTTACAAAGGTTCCACATCGAGAAAATGGAGGGTAAACATACAAACAAAGGTCGACATATTTACACATAGTTACTCAATAAAAAGAAGCAAGAGGCTGAGGCTTAGTTAATTACAGTACCTCAAAATGAGCCAATGGCAGGTAGAGTGAGACAACAATCATGTGCAATCTTTGAATTAAGAGCTGCTGGGAAGAGGGTAGAGAAGAAAAAATTACTCACCTTAGTAATGTTGTTTCTTCTAATGGAGTCTTGCTATATTCTGACATATGCAGTGAGTCCCAACCTTCGAACTGCCCCAGAGATGAAAGAGTTAACTTTCCATGCCAGGCATGGAACGCTGAGCTCGAGCTCGGTTGAGACTCTGTCTGTTGTTCTTTAAACTCAAACCATCAGATCTTTACAAGCTAAACTCACTAAGGTCCTGTGTGGAAGCTGTAAACCTACACTAGCCAACTGGCTATCAAACATAAAACACATTTTTGGTCCCAAAACAAAGACTCAAGTCAGGAGACCAAAAATGAAAACACAACACCAACTCACCCCAAGAAAAGAAAGGTGAAACAACAAGGTGGGCACCTACTAAGTGCCAACACTGCACTGACCACCCACATCCCAAAACAGAGGTTCTGAGAGGGCAGAGTGGGGTCAGAATATAGCAAGACTCCATTAGAAGAAACAACATTACTAAGGTGAGTATTTTTTTCTTCAACAACATGAAGTCTTGCTATATTCTGACATATGCAGACTACAAAGCAGTACCTCCATGGAGGAGGGACAGAACCTACTTAGGAAATAGGCTCTGAAGCACAGCTGTGCCAAACTGATCATCACTCCTAACCTGGATGTCCAGGGAGTAATACTTGGTAAAAGTGTGAACTGTTTTCCAGGTAGCTGCTTGACATATCTCTAGAATAGGGATGTCCCTGGCAGCAGCCAGGGAAGCAGCTGTACCTCTAGTAGAGTAAGCCCTCAAGCCTGAGGGAGGAACCTTACCCAGTTTTTCATAGCAAAATTGGATACAAGAGACAATCCACCTGGCAATGGATCTTTTAGTGGCAGGTTTCCCTTTACCACCTCACCATAAGTGAGGAACAGTTGGAGGGAGTCAAACCCGTGACCCTTGGTACGCTCTATGTAGTAACTAAGGGCTCTTTTCACATCTAAACTGTGCAGCCTTCTCTCACCAGAGGAGGAATGGTCAGTGAAGTACACTGGAAGAGACACAGATTGATTAAGGTGGAAATCTGAAACCACCTTAGGCAAAACTTCCTGTTAGTCCTGAGGACCACCTTATCTCTATGAAAGGAGATAAAATCAGGCTCCACTGACAAAGCTTGTAATTCACTTATGCGTCTGGCAGAAGTGATGGCTACCAGAAACACAGTCTTCCAAGTCAAGTACTTAAGCTCTGCTGAAGATAAAGGCTCAAAAGGGGGTTGCATAAGCTGAACAATGCAAACATTAAGGTCCCAGGCAGGGGCAGGGTCCCTGAATGGAGGGTGGGTGTGAAGCAATCCCTTGAAAAACTTGGAGAAGATAGGGTGAGCTGAAAGAGAAGAGGGCTTACCTGCTGAAATAAAAGCAGACACAGCTGCCAGATGCACTTTCAGTGTAGCTGGTCTCAGCCCCAAGCTATTTAAGTGGACCATATAATCAAGGACTGTGGGCAGATCAGCACATTCTGGGGAAATATGCTTCCCAGAGCACCATATGGAAAATCTTTTTCATTTGGAATTATAAGTAGCCCTGGTGGAAGGTTTTCTAGAAGCCTTCAGGATATCCATTACACCTTGGAAGAGGTGTAAATCAGCAAACTCTAACTCTTCAAGAGCCAGGCCTTGAGATTGAGAGATTTGAGGTTCGGGTACCAAACCGTCCCCTGAGCACAGGTTAACAGGTTGTAATTCCTGGGAAGACACAAGGGAAGATGGACTGCTAAGGACAGTAGGAGTGGATACCAGGGCTGTCTGGCGCCGTCTGGAGCAATCAGGATCATCTTGCAGGGTTGAGATCTGCTTTTGACTAGCACTTTGAACAGGAGAGGGAAGGGGGAAAGCATAGAGAAACTTCCCTTCCCAATTGAGAACTAAGGCATCCAGGGGGACTGAGCCCAACACTGGGGGCCTGCAGCAAAAAAGGGGAAGTTGGTGATTGTCTGGGACTGCAAAAATATCTATCTGTGGGGTGCCCCATCTCGAAAATATCACCTCCAAGACCAGGGGGTCCAGTGACCATTCGTGATGGCCCTGGGAAATCCTGCTGAGAGCATCTGCCAGGACATTGTCCTTGCCTGGGAGGTGAACTGCCGTGAGGGAGGTGTTCAGGGAGTAAGCCAGAGACCACAACTTCATTGCTTCGGTGCACAAGGCTGTAGACCGAGTGTCTCCTTGCTTGTTGATGTACCACATTGTGGTGCTGTCGTCTGTTCTGACCTGTACAACTTTGTTCTAAACAGATTTGGAAAAAGCTTGAAGTGCTAGAAATACTGCTCTGAGTACCAACAGATTGATGTGGAGCAGAGATTCCTGAGGGGACCACAACCCCTGGGTGGTCAGGTCGCCCATGTGAGCCCCCCACCCCAAGAGGGACGCATCTGTAGTAAGGATTAAAGAGTGAGACTGGGTGACAAAGGGAACCCCTTGTCTCAGGTTGTTCTGATCCTGCCACCACTGTAGGGGCTGGATCAGGGTTTGAGTTACTGGGATCAATTTGGTCAGAGGGTCCTTCCTTTGAGACCAGAAGGTTCTCAAATGGAACTGAATGTCCCTCATCTGAAATCTTGCTCCCTGCACTACTGCTGTAGAAGCAGCCATGTGCCCCAGGAGCTGTAGAAAATGCCTTGCTGGTCAAGACACCTGCAGGGTAAATGAGGAGGCCAGAGAGATCAGGGCCCTCCCCCTGTCCAGGGGAAGAAAGGCTCTGGCCTTCTTTGTGTCTAGCTCTGCGCCTATGAAGGTGAGGAGCTGGACAGGTTCTAGAACTGACTTTGGAAGATTTAGAAGGAAACCCAAAGAAGTGAGCAGTTGCTGAGTTATCTGTAAGTGTAACTTGACTTGGTCTGGGGACTGGCCCACTATGAGCCAGTCGTCCAGGTAAGGGAAGATGGCAATCTTTTGCCTTCTTAGAGAAGCAACTACCACTGCCAGGCATTTTGTGAACACCCTTGGAGCAGAGGTGAGGCAAGGACATTGCTCTGAACTGGTAATGGCCTGAGGGCAGGTCGAACCTGAGGTACTTTCGATGGGAGCTTCTGATGAGAATATGGAAGTAGGCATCCTTGAGGTCCAGGGACACTAGCCAGTCCCCTGGCCTTAGAGAGCGTAGAATAATTCCCAGAGTCACCATTTTGAATTTTGGTTTTAAAAGGTGCTTGTTTAAGTATCTGAGATCCAGGATGGGCCGCCATTCTCCTGTCTTTTTTGGGATAAGGAAGTACCTGGAGTACAACCCTTTGCCCTGGTGTAGGGGAGGAACCCTTTCTACAGCTCTGAGACCTAGGAGGGAAGAGACCTCTGCCTCTAAGGTGAGTGTCTCTGAAGGATTTGTAGGTGGAAAGGATCTGGTTCTCATCTTTGGAAACTTTTTGAAGCTGAGAACCAGTCCCTGGCTTACTACTTCCAGGACCCATTTGTCTGATGTCAGAGACTCCCAGTCCTGGACAAAGTAAGCCAGCCTGCTCCATACAGGTAGCTGAGAATTGGCCCTGGCAACCCCATCAGGGTGCCTGTTTGGCAGGGGCTTTGGGCTGAGGGGTGGAAGCAGGCCTGCTTGTACCCCGTCTGCCTCTCCCTCTAAAGAACTCCCTCTGGGCATAGGCAGAAGAGGAGGCCTGGGCTTGGTAGAAAGGCCTATGAAAAGGCCTGCCCCTGCCCCTGGGAAGCTGCCTTTGAGGAGTGACCTGCCTTTCCTTGGCCTGTGCACTCCTATAGGTGGTCCTATACTCATCCATTTTCTTCATGTAATTCTCTTTTTGCTCCCCAAACAGAATTACCCACAACAGGAAAATCCATGGCCTTAGTCTGGGCATCCTATGACAGGCTAGTACATCTGAGCCAAGCCATTCTTCGAAGTGCCACAGATGTAGCCATGACTCTTGATGAGACATCATTCGAGTCCACTGCAGCATGGAATTGCAGCTTGGATGCCTCAATACCATCAGCAGCCACCTGCTCCAGCTCCTTGGCAAGCTGGCCAGGGACCTGTTTTGCTAAAGCCATGACAGTGTCCCATCTGGATTTCTGATATCTAGCAACATAAGCCATATAATTCGCCTGTCTGAGTCCCAAGGATGCTGCCATGTACTGTTTCTTTGCCATGGCATCAATCCTCCTGGAGTCCTTGTCTGGGGGGGTGTGAAGCCAAGGGAATATTTGCCTTGTCACGGGCTGCAGCCTGCACTATCCCAACATGGCTGCATTGTTGTGTAAGAAACTCCGTATCAGAGCCTGACAATGTATACCTCTTGTCCATTCTCTTATCCACAGGAGGTATAGTGTTAGGAGTTTTCAAAATTTTAAATGTCTATTTCCCAAAAGATTTATGCAAGGGATTAGACAGCCTCCTAGACTCTGGGATATCCATCATTTCCACAAAGTCAGGCTCCTCTTGATCATCCACAGCTTCCTCCATAGGGAGCTGGAGGGTTTCAGCCACTTTTTTATAAAACATAAAATGAGAAGGGGACTCAGAAAGCCTAGGAGGAGACACTCCCTGAAGGTCTGTCTGGGGAGACATCCGGGTCAATGGGCACATCCAGACTTTTAAATCCACATTCACTCTCCTCATACTCCTCTTCCTCCTCCTATGGTTCATAATACTCCTCTAAATCATACTCTTGAACCGGTGGAACCGGCCGAACCGAGCGCCTCCCTGATGGTGCCGGTTCGGTCAGAACCGGGGAAAGCGACTGGACAATTTTGATAGCTTTGGCTATTTCTTCAGCGGTTGGAGAGGAAAGTTTTGGCTCCACACCAGCTGATTTTCTAGTCCTTTTTGCTGGAACCGACTCCTCAGAGTTGGATCTCCTTTTGCCCAAAGAAGTCTCGCCGTGGTCAGAGGGCACTCCTTCTGGTTCGGTTTGAACTGAACCGGGCTGGCCATCCGGTTCAGCGGACTTTTTGGCCTCTCTTTCCCTGAGCCTACCAACTCTCTTTTCCAGGGTAGCTGCAAGAAAATTTTTACAAATCTGGCAATCTGCATTGAGGTGGTCAAACCCCAGACAATAAACACAGGTGGTGTGGGGATCAGCCTTGGCAAAGACTTCCCCACACACACTACAGTGTTGAAACCCAGTGGGCCCGGTTTTTCTTTTGGGTTTCTCAGACATAGTGCCAGTCCTATCCAAACTTACCCTTTTATGGCAATCCGTCAGGCAAGACCCTCTTATCAGTTCCTAACTGTGTCACGGGTCATGGAAAAAAAGTAATAAAATCCGTTTTTTTTAGAACCGATAAGAACCGGTAACCACACTCTAAAAGTACAATTCAAGATTTTTTAACAACTTGATCAGTTCAAACCGAACCGATGAACCGTTTACAAGTTCCACACAGAACAGAGTAAAATATAACCTATCTAGTACTCACAAATACCACAGACAGAGACTAAACAGACAGGTTACGGTTTAAACTCAGTCGAAAACCGAGAAAGCAGTACTTTAACCGACAAATTGAACCGAGCAGAAGGAGAAATCTCTGGAGCGACTGTTCAGTGAGGCGGAGTAAAGAATCTGACGGCCTGAGTTTGAAGAACAACAGACAGAGTTTCAACCGAGCTCGAGCTCAGCGTTCCATGCCTGGCATGGAAAGTTAACTCTTTCATCTCCAGGGCAGTTCGAAGGTTGGGACTCACTGCATATGTCAGAATATAGCAAAACTTCATGTTGTTTGAAGGGGGGGTAGGCTGGCTGGAAGGCCATTGTCGAAGGGTGAGTGGTGAAGGTAGAAGTGCATAAGAGGAGGGATGTAAGGGATAATTTATTTATTTATTTATTTGCTTTTGTTAACCGGATAAGTCACACTAAACAGCCAAGTGCCTGTTTTCAGGTGAGACCCGGGAGTGTTACAAGCTAGGTGACAGAAGAACAGTGAGAAAGTCGTGTTTACATACAATCAGGTAATACCAGAGGTTGACATCTAGAAACATGACAAGCTTGCTTAACAGGGCTAGAGTAGGTAGCTAACAGCAATAGAAATGATTTAGCATAAGATAAGTACAGTGCACAAAAATTTTAAAACAGGTTCAGTCAGTGCAAACAGAAGTAAGTGCCAGCAGGTAGGATAAGCCAACCCGGGGGTGGGGACCAAGGGCCTGGTGGACTAGTCAGAGAGGAGGAGAGGGGGGTAGGACAGATGCAAGGGTGACATTTAACAGTTACTGGACCAGTTACCAGGAGGTTAAGTACAGTGGTCCCTATGGAAGCAGAGACTGCCCCAGCATACCTGGGCTGATGTTCTATGAGGTACATGGACAAGTGGAGGATCCCTTCAGATAGTTCCAAAGGGAGGTTTTAAAGCCAGGATGGAGGGGGAGGACCGAGTAAGGGCAGAGAGCGAATTCCAAATTTTAGGGGCATAGGTGGCAAAAGCCTGGTCTTCTGCAAGGGTGTGTGTTCTGGGAACCGAGCGGTCAAATGTTGCTCTCGACCTGAGGAGGTAGGAGGAGGTGTCGGAGTGGGGGGGAAGGGTGAGGGCAACAGTATAGTGGATCTGATGATGTTGTCAATGAAGTTCCCAGCTACAAAGGTGCAGTGCTTCTCGGGAGGGAGCCACTATAGGCAAGTGTAGAGGTTGCAGCGTAGGGTTGGGGGGGGCAAAAGTGCCAGAGGTAGGGGGACTATTGTAATCTATCAGTTCCTGCGGTAAGGTGTTCCATAATCTAGGGGCACGCAATGTGAAAAAATGATGCCTTAGGTTAGATTTTGCCTTGTAATCTTAATTTGTTTGTTATGAAGCCTAGGGACAATTCAGTCTGTTAAGAATGTAAGACCTCATTGCTTCATTAGTTCAGATGATTTTGATAGTTTATATATAAACAAAATATCTCCCCTATGTCTCCTGTGTTGCAAGGAATGTAGACCAGTGGCTTTTAGTCTATCCTGATAGGTCTTAGAAGATAGTCTAGGAATCATTTTAGTAGCATGCCTCTGAATTTGTTTGATTCGTGCTATGTCTCTTTTGAGGTGGAGGCTCCAAAAAGGGGACCCATAATCAATATATGGTCTAACGTAGGCTCTATATAGTGGTATAAGACACTGTTCTGTTTTGGTCACAAAACTACGTTTGATTTTTCTGATCAGGTTATTTGTTGTGTTTGCCACTCTTGTACAGTGATCATTGGAAGAAAACCTGTTATTAACCGAAATACCAAGATTGCTTTCTTTACATGATGCTTTTAGTGGGGTTTTGTTGATATGATAAATATTATTATGATTCTTTAAAACAAAGTAAAGGACTACACATTTTTGCACATTAAATTCAATATTGTTAAACTGTGCCCACTGTTCGGTAGAGTTGAAATCAGAAATTAGACTTTGTAAGTTTTCTGGGGTGTCCACCTTCCCTCCTAACTTAGAATTGTTGGTCAAGTTTGAAAGCCAGTTTTGTGAGACAACTTGCATGTCGCTAATATAAAGATTAAATAGTATGGGCCCCAGGACAGAACCCAACACATGGCATCTCTTTAAATTCTGACAAAGTGTCATTTATTGCTCATAGTATTGTGTCAAAATAGGATGCTATGCACCCAAGTCATGTAGAGGTTACTCAGGGGGATCTTCTGCTAAAACCATCTTAGTCTGTCTGTATAAATATGCAGTTCTTGTAAATGTAATGTCTTTTGGTAAAATAAATTTACCAATTTTGCATAAGTGTATGGCTATATCTATTTTTGTTAAGTAAATTGTTTACAACTAATTCTAAAAGTATCTGATCTGGTTTTTCCCACTGTTCATCCATATTAACACACTCATGATTATCATGTAACCCATGTCTCATAAATGATTTGATCAATTCAGTCATAACAGAATCCTCTGGTGTGGCACTTGCAGATGTTGACTGGCTAGGTTCATCCATTTCACTGTTTTCCTCAGGCAATCCACACACAGAGGAGCAAAACATAAACCAAACAGACTATGGAGGCACAGTGGTAAATGTTGTTATCAGTGTACCCCCTCTGACATGTCCTGGGCAAGCCCAGACAAGCCAACCTTCACTCCACTCATAGCAGTGTCACAATATGGAAGGGGGGCAGCGTCATAGCCAGTGCACATGGGAATGGAAAAGGGGTGGGGTGGGAGATGCTGCATCACATCCGGTGCACACAGGAGGGGGTGGAACATGGCGGTGGGGATGTTGTGTCATTTCCACTGCACATGGGAAGGGGTGGGACATTACATAATTTCTGGCTCACATGGGAAGCAGAAGGGGTGGGGACATTGCGTCATTTCTGGAACACGCAGAAGGGGCGTGGCATTATGTCATTTCCTGCCATCAATCAAATTTTGGCAGTATACACATATACTACTTATGTTTCTAGAAATGCCATGTAAAAAACAGTGGATAAGCAGCAGACAAGGGTGGAGGATAACTGGGTGGATCAGAAAGCCAGGGGTGCACACTGCAGGGTCAGGAATTGTGAAGTTATGAATGTTTGTGATGAGGCAGAGCAGAGAGCAGGGGAGAGGCAAAACCAGAGTTTATGGAAACGTAACGAGAAGGCAGCTTGACAGCAGTAAATTTCATGGGAGGGAGTGATGGGGGTCAGTGTTACGAAGGAAAAATATGGGAGCAGAGAGGGTAGAAAGGAGAGAGGGAGTGAAAACATAATTTGGAGTTAAAAAAAGTGCAGTGAGAGAGGCGCAGAAGGAACAGTGGTGTGTATACAGCAAAGGGAAAAGTGGAAGAAAGAGTAAAAGACAATTTTAATATATTCAGAATACATTTTTTCTCTTGCTAATCAGCACATTTCAATTGCCTTCTGGCACTCATTTAGATACTTGGAGTGTCTTTTCCTTGTCTGGTAATTTTTTTTTAAACAGGACACTGTTGGCACGTAACAGCCAGTAAATAATCATTGTGATTGGTTCAAAGGCTGTCAGCTGGATATAAGAGAGGTAACTGAACGGTCCAGTAGCCAATCACAAGCTTAATTAGGCTCATGAAAAGTCAAGCTAAACTTACAAATTTCAGTACTATGCTGGCTTAAGAAATATTGCTCTAAGTAGGTTTTTTGGGTAGCAGGAATATGAGATTTGGCATCTGATCGTGAGTTTATAGAGATTTAATGCACGGTCAGGTGATGACTCTTGGACGATGGTATTTCTAGATACTTTTTCTTGTTATTTTATATTTAAGCAATAAGAAATGACAGGGTGTGCATTGTGGTGGAATAACGGCACACCTCACGTTTAGTGAGGCACGAGGCACTGCCGAGTGTCATTAACCACCAAGAAGTGTTGTTATGCCACCACAAAGCACACCCTGGAATGTCTTACTGCGATTATAAAATGGGTCCAAGATTTTTTATTTTAGGTGGGGAGGTTATAAAATATACAAAAATAAAATAATGCTAAGCATTTAATGCTCTTTTTTTAAATGCCACCCCAACAAAACAGTCCAGGCACATCCCAGTTTTTGACATACCATCTCAGTTTCAAATATAATGCACAGCTAAACTCTTTTTTTTTTTTAAATTAGCCCTTACAGTGATTTAGTACACTTTGTGGACTTAAGGCACCACTTTGGGATATGATACCTCGTTAGTTGATCGAGGGCCCTTATTGATCACCAAGTCACCATCATATTGTATTAAACAGTATGTAAAAATCAGTCCCATTTGTTTCAATGGAGCTCGCCAGTGTGTTCAACAATCCAGTAGTGGAAGGGATCAGCTCGCCCTCTTGTCGGGGACAAAATACAATCCCTTACCACTTTAAAATACCTGGCAAATAAATGTTAAAACCTACAAGGAGGGGCTATTGTGGACTTAAGGTATCCACATCCCGGGAGTGGTACCTCAAGTTCCTGAAAACACTTTATTTAATTTTTTTTTATTTGAAGCAGCTTTATTTTTAGGACCTGAAGGTTTTAAGTAATAAAAGATGACAGCCATGTCTGTGATGGCAGATAAGGTTGTGTGGTTAGTACTGATTTTATTGTGAAGAGGCTGCTGGATCTTTATCCAGTGCTGTTGTGCTGAGATAACAAAGCAGGTAAAGATGGCTCTCATCTAATCAGGTTTCACAGTTATTCTACTCTAACCCATTATGTATTCCCTATATATACCATTTTAGTCTGAATTGTTAAAGGGACACTGTCAACCCCTTAGGCCTTATAGTGTCCCAAGTTTAACAAAATGTGGTCAGAGCCAATATGGCTGTGGAGAGCTTTTAGGGGTGGGAAGAACGTGGAAAAGAATATGCGGTGCTTTCACTGCACCGGAGTCAGCCGTAAGTAATACTGCAGCAATTGCAGTACTGCGCGTGCATGATACTCACACATGTGAAGTTTGCCCTGTAGTCAGCCCTGCACAACATAGCGATGCTGATATAACTATGTATGCATGATAGTCATGCATGCACAGTTTAAGTCAACGTCACCATGTTGTAGATGGTGGCCATTAGTATTGCAGTTGAAGAACAGAAAAGTAGTGTGCCGGGAAGTGGGTATGTTTATGCAGCCTGTGGAGGGGAAGGACTCCATAAGTAGAATAACTGGAAAATACTATACATACTCGCGTATAAGCCGAGAATTTTATACCAAAATGCGGTATCTTAATTAGAGGTCTCTGCTTATACGTGGGTCACTTTGTGAATGCCAGTTATTGTGTGAGCCAGAATGAGCCTGCCATTAACAATCATGTCCCCAGCTGTTTGCATATAGCACCAGAATGCACATTGTTGCTATCTTTGCCAGAATGAGTGCTGGGACTGCTGTTAAGCAAAGCGCAGTGCTTATGATGCAGCCTTGAAGCTGCGAGTGGTGGATTATGCTGAAACCACCAACTCTGCTGCAGCCAGGAACTTCTCTATTAATGAGAAGCAAGTGCAGGACTGGCAAAAACAGTGGGACATTCCTCAAGAGATGCCCAAAACAAAAAAAGCCTGCAGAGGGGACTGACCAGCTTTCACTGCATTAGAGTCTGACCTTAATAACTGGGTGCTGGAGCGCCGCCAGAGTAGCTACATTGTCACCCACTTGGCCATCCATCTTCAGGCAACAAGGATGGCAAAGGAGCCCAAACATCGCTACACAGGGTCGGACACATTTTTGGCTTCCACTGGGTGGTGCTTGCGGTTTATGGAGTGCCATGAGCAAACACTTAGGCAGTACACTAAAATTGCACAGAAATTGACACCAGATCTGGAGCTTAAGGTGGACAGTTTCCATCAATTTGTTATAAAAATGAGAAATCAACATGGCTATGACCTTGCACAAATTGGAAACATGGATGAGACACCAATGACCTTTGATTGGCCAGGCAACAGGACAGTAAATCCAATGGGGAACAAGACTGTCCTTATTCGTACCACTGGGCATGAGAAACCCCACTTTACTGTGGTCTTATCATGCCTAGCAGATGGCACTAAGTTGAAACCCCTCAATGTCTTTAAAAGAAAAACATTGCCAAAAACAATGACATTCCCCCCAGGAGTCCTGGTGTACCCTCATCCCAAAGGGTGGATGGATATGGGGCTTGTTTAAATTTGGCACCAAAGAGTTTGGGGCACTCGGCCAGGAGCACTACGCTCTAAGAGGTTTTTATTAGTGTGGGACATGTTCCGTGCACATTTGACTTAAGCTGTAAAAAAAACAGCAACTAAATCTAAGATTGACCTCTGTGTGATTCCTGGAGGACTCGCATCCATTTTGCAATCACTGGATGTGTGCCTAAATAAACCTTTTAAGGATCGTGTCAGGCCCCAGTGGAGTGAATGGATGTGTTCGGGGGCAGAAGCAATAACTAAAGCAGGCAACTTAAAACAACCTGATCTTGATGTGGTATGTCAGTGGGTCCTTGATGCATGGGAGTCTATCCCTCTTGACATGGCCTGACATTCTTTTCTTAAGTGTGGTATCAGTAACCGCATGGATGGTACTGAAGATTATGCCCTTTTGGAAAAGGATGAGGGGGCACTGAGCCAAAGCAACAGGAAGAGAAAGCAGATGACTACACCAACAAACTGCTTACTGAGCAGCTGCTGTCTGAAAATCTTCAAGCACTTGGGATTTCATATGTTGAACTGGAAGAGGATGAGGAAATTGTATGATGTCAGAGCACTGTGGCAGCACATCAGTGGTCTGGTTAAGTGTTTCCACAGTGCTGTTATACATATCGGATGATGGCATAACATCCGAGGAGCTTGGACCATGCAGCCATACAAATCAGACTCAGGAGGGGTCTATTACCAAACTAGAGATCTGGTCTGGGACTTGCTCGTCATCACAGTCACTTTCTCATTCTTTTCTAAGCAGTAATTTCTGGCAAATGTGTTTTAACCATATTGATTTCAGTGCTGTTAGACTATTTCTGGTTTTCGACTGATTGTATTAGGTGGTGGTAACAGTAGCAGTCTTGAAGTGGTAGCTGCCGGTGATGGCATGCTCTGGAAGAAACTGGTCCCCATGCTCATCTGCACATTTTAGAAACAATGCCTTTCCTTGTTTTTGCTGTTAAGAAACTGACCCCTTTAACACAAAAACAAGGAGTCAGTTCTACCCTCCACCCCTCCTCCTTTTTGCTTCAAGTGAGGAGGGTCATTATGGGTTTGCATCAGATGTACAGTGCAGCCTTAGATGCAAAATATTGTTAAACAGTAATCAACCGTATGTAAAAGCTTTTTTTTTTGAATGTGTGCTTTCTTAATGTTGTCAATACCACTGTACCCATGTGTACTCTGCCCCTTGATTTCTGTACCCCAAGTGCATATTTTTGCATTTTTGTGTTCAGGAGAAAAAATGCCTTTCAAATGAGAGTACTCACTAATCTAAATTCTTTATAGTTTTTTGTTTCCTTGTGTGTGTGCAAGAAGCATCTTGTGGTAGAATGACATTTCAGAGGTGTGTCAGGGATGAGTCCAATGCACAGCAATCTACAGTGGGCTTGTCCCTGGCAGGCCAATGAGCATGCAACCAGACTGTGACACTAGTCACAGTTTCACATTGGGAATCTGTTCTCTAGCTGAAATAAATAAAGTGCTCGAATGAGAGCACTTCATTCCTTTCATTCATGCCCTTACTGATCTTACTGCTTGTCTCCCCACCCATCCTGCAGATGTCTGGGTGCCCAGTCATACACTGCATCCCTCACTCTCTGTGCCATTAGCAGTAAACAGTCCTAGCAGTAAAGAACAAATAAATATTATTTATCCTTCTCTAGAAAGATGTCCGCGTTGAACTTGTTTGTGTCTGTGCGAATGACAGTGTGGATTCTTGTCCCTGAGTTCCTCTTTCTCTCCAGTGCTTCACGTGGATGGTGGTTCATGTTAGTGCTTAAAAAACTGCAGAAACTTTGGAACACAGCTCTATATTTGGTGCTGGAGTGTAGGCCTTGATCTGGGGGTGGACTGTTTGCGGAGTGCGGCTATGCGGGGGTCCTGGTCTTATTCTGCTAAGCAAGTTGGTGGTGTAGCACAGTGTCCCTTAGGATCTCTCCCCGGGGATTGCTGGACAGTGATCCCAGGGGAAGGACTGTTAGCAATAGCCATGGATCTGTATTTGTCCACCTAGAGGGATTTACTGAGGCTTTCTCCTGGCCCTAGAGCTACCTGATCATCAAGGTGGACTTCTTTTACATGGTCCTTTTTCCAAAAATTACGATCAGATATCTTTTGTGTTTCTATTTAAAACCGTAGGCAGTGAGAGTGCCTTTCTTGGTCAGGGCACAGTGGGAATGTGTCTAGTACTTTAAACTTGGATATACAGTACTTTTTTATTGAGGTGGATTTCTTCTACTTGGTTCTTTTTTACAAACTATGGTCAGATACCTTCTGTGTTTACATTTGAAACTGTAAGGCAGTGAGAGTGCCTCGCTAGGTCCGGGCACAGTGAGAGTGTGCCTAGTACTTTGAGTTTGGACATTTTTAGTATTTCTTTACAATTTTATGTTTATGATTTGTTAAGTGCTCTCCCTTGTCATGTGAGAGGTGGAGGAGGGGTGCTTTTTGGTTTAATTTAATTTTAAAATAGTTTATTGTTGTTTTTTGTTGGATGCTTGTTACACAAGTTATTTTAATTAAGCAAAGCAGCTTTGATAGTGTTAATCAAATTTGTTGATTAACAAGCAGTTTTTAAATATTAGGCTGCATGTGTTTGGCCCAAGCGTCTGTGGGCAGGTGCTACTCCCTCTCTAGGCTGAGGGACCTGCGCCCCTTCGACTGCCCCCCATTGCAACCCGAGGTATATAGACACTGTCGTGCCTTAGGGATTGCACGGGGGAGGTGGAGAGGGAGGGGGGTTCCTCGGCTGGGGGGGGAGTGGAGTGGACAAATAAGGGTGGTGAGGTCTGGGAGATGCCCTGGGGTGAAATGGGTCCAGGATAGGGGTTTGCAATGCCTGGTTCCCATACCCAAGGGTTCCACTGATAGTGGGCAAGTGGCCCGCTCCTCCAAGGCCTCTCATCCAACCCAGGCTGTGTTATGCAAGAAAAAATTACTCACCTTAGTAATGTTGTTTCTTCTAATGGAGTCTTGCTGTATTCTGACAATAGCAGTGAGTCCCAACCTTCGAACTGCCCCAGAGATGAAAGAGTTAACTTTCCATGCCAGGCATGGAACACTGAGCTCAAGCTCGGTTGAGACTCTGTCTGTTGCTGTTTGAACTCAAACCATCAGATCTTTATGAGCTAAACTCACTGAGGTCCTGTGTGGAAGCTATAAACCTACACTAGCCAACTGGCTACTAACATAAAAACAATTTTTTTTTTTGTCCCAAAACAAAGACTCAAGTCAGGAGACCCAAAAACTGAAATAACACAACACCCATACACCCAAAGAAAGGGTGATAACAAAAAAGGTGAGGCACCTCCTGAGTGCCAACACTGCCACTGCCCACCCACATTCCAAAAACAGAGGTTCTGAGAGGGGAAGGCGGGGGGGAGGTCAGAACACAGCAAGACTCCATTAGAAGAAACAACATTACTAAGGTGAGTAATTTTTTCTTCAAACAACATGAAGTCTTGCTGTATTCTGACAATAGCAGACTACTGAGCAGTACCTCCATGGAGGAGGGACAGAACCTACTTAGGAAAAGGCTCGAAGCACAGCTGTGCCAACCGAGCATCACTCCTAGCCTGGATATCCAGGGGTAATGCTTGGTAAAAGTGTGAACTGTTTTCCAGGTAGCTGCTTGACATATTTCTAAGATAGGATGTCCCTGGCAGCAGCCAGGAAGCAGCTGTACCTCTGGTAGAGTGACCTCAAGCCTGAGGGAGGAACCTTACCCAGTTTTTCATAGCAAATTGGATACAAGAGACAATCCACCTGGCAATGGATCTTTAGTGGCAGGTTTCCTTTACCACCTCACCATAAGTGAGGAACAGTTGGAGGAGTCAAACCTGTGACCCTTGGTACGCCTATGTAGTAACTAAGGGCTCTTTTCACATCTAAACTGTGCAGCCTTCTCTCACCAGAGGAGGAATGGTCAGTGAAGTACACTGGAAGAGACACAGATTGATTAAGGTGGAAATCTGAAACCACCTTAGGCAAAAACTTCCTGTTAGTCCTGAGGACCACCTTATCCCTATGGAAGGAAATAAAGTCAGGCTCCACTGACAGGGCTTGTAGCTCACTTATGCGCCTGGCAGAAGTGATGACCACCAGAAACACAGTTTTCCAAGTCAAGTACTTAAGCTCTGCTAAGGAAAAAGGCTCAAAAGGGGTTGCATAAGCTGAGCAATGCAAACGTTAAGATCCCAAGCAGGGGCAGGATCCCTGAATGGAGGATTGGTATGAAGCAATCCCTTGAAAAACTTGGAGAAAACAGGGTGAGCTGAAAGAGCAGAGGGCTTACCTGCTGAAATGAAAGCAGAAACAGATGCCAGATGCACCCTTAGTGTAGCTGGTCTGAGTCCCAAGCTATTCAGATGGACCATATTTTTTTTTTTTATTTCGTTGTTTAACCAGGTATAGCATACTAAGCTGAAAGCTTTTTTACAGGAGCAACCTAGGAGCACAAGGAGGTTAAGTGACTTGCTCAGGGTCACACAGTATGCAAGTGGAAGCTGTGGGATTCAAACCCAGGTCTGGTCTGCTGGATGTCACCAGATTTGCAGCTCAGAGCATTAGACCACTGCGCCATACTGCCTCCTAAATAGTGCCTCCTATATAGTTAAGGACTATGGGCAGATCAGCAGACTCTGGGGAAATATGCTTCCCAGGGCACCATATGGAAAATCTTTTCCACTTGGAATCATAAGTAATTCTGGTGGAAGTCTTCCTAGAAGCCTTTAGAATATCCATAACACCTTGGGAGAGGTGTAAATCAGCAAACTCTAACTCTTCAAGAGCCAGGCCTTGAGATTGAGAGATTTGAGATTCGGGTACCAAATCCTCCCCTGAGCACAGGTTAACAGGTTGTAATTCCTGGGAAGAGCCAGGGGAAGATGGACTGCTAAGGACAATGGGAGGGGATACCAGGGCTGTCTGGCCCAGTCTGGAGCAATCAGGATCACTTTGCAAGATTGAGACCTGATTTTGACTAGGGCTTTGAACAGGAGAGGGAAGGGGGGAAACATACAGGAACTTCCCTTCCCAATTGAGAACTAAGGCATCCAGGGGGACTGAGCCCAACACTGGGGGCCTGCAGCAAAAAAGGGGAAGTTGGTGATTGTCTGAGGCTGCAAAAATATCTATCTGTGGGGTGCCCCATCTGGAGAATATCACCTCCAAGACCAGGGGATCCAGTGACCATTTGTGATAGCCCTGAGATATCCTGCTGAGAGCATCTGCCAGGACATTGTCTTGCCTGGGAGCTGTACTGCTGTGAGGGAGGTGTTCAGGGAATAAGCCAGAGACCACAACTTCATTGCTTCTGTGCACAAAGCTGTAGACCAAGTGCCTCCTTGCTTGTTGATGTACCACATTGTGATGGTATTGTCTGTTCTGATCTGAATAACTTTGTTCTGAACAGACTTGGAAAAAACTTGAAGTGCTAGAAATACTGCTCTGAGTTCCAACAGATTGATGTGAAGCAGAGATTCCTGAGGGGAGCACAACCTCCGGGTGGTTAGGTCGCCCAAGTGAGCCCCCCACCCCAAGAGGGAGGCATCTGTAGTAAGGATTAAAGAGTGAGACTGAGTGACAAAGGGAACTCCTTGTGTCAGATTGTTCTGATCCTGCCACCACTGCAAGGCATGGATCAGGGTTCAAGTCACTGGGATCAGTTTGGTCAGAGGGTCCTTTTTCTGAGACCAAAAGGCTCTCAAATTGAACTGAATGTCCCTCACCTGAAATCTTGCTCCTTGCACCACTGCTGTAGAAGCAGCCATGTGCCCCAGGAGCTGCAGAAAATGCCTTGCTGGTCGAGACACATGTAGGGAGCCCAGAGTGATAAGGGTCCTTGCCCTGTCCAGGGGAAGGAAGGCTCTGGCCCTTTCTATATCTAGCTCTGCACCTATGAAGGTGAGGAGCTGAACAGGCTCTAGAACTGTCTTTGAAAGATTGAGAAGGTGAGCAGTTGCAGAGTTATTTGTAGGTGTAACTTGACTTGGTCTGGGGACTGGCCTACTATGAGCCAGTCGTCCAGGTATGGGAAGATGGCAATCCTTTGCCTTCTTAGAGAAGCAACTACTGCTGCCAGGCATTTTGTGAACACCCTTGGAGCAGAGGTTAGACCGAAGGGCATTGCTCTGAACTGATAATGGCCTGAGGGCAGCTCGAACCTGAGGTACTTTCAATGGGAGCTTCTGATGAGAATATGGAAATAGGCATCCTTGAGGTCCAGGGAAACTAGCCAGTACCCTGGCCTTAGAGAGGGTAGAATTATTCCCAGAGTCACTATTTTGAATTTTGGCTTTAAAAGGTGCTTGTTTAAATATCTGAGATCCAGGATGGGCCGCCATTCTCCTGTCTTTTTTGGGGTAAGGAAGTACCTGGAGTACAATCCATTGCCCTGGTGTAGGGGTGGAACCCATTCCACAGTTCTGAAAGCCATGAGGTAAGAGACCTCTGCCTCTAGGGCAAGTGCCTCTGAGGGATTTGCAGGTGGAAAAGATCTGGTTCTCAGCTTTGGAAATTTTTTGAAGCTGAGAACCAGGCCCTGGCTCACTACTTCCAGGACCCACTTGTCCGATGTTAGAGACTTCCAGTCCTGGACAAAGTAAGCCAGCCTGCCCCCTACAGGTGGTGGAGAATCGGCCCTGGCCACTCCATCAGGGTGCCTGTTTGGCAGGGGGTTTTGGCTGAGGGGTGGAAGCAGGTCTGCTTGTACCCCTTCTGCCTCTCCCTCTAAAGAACCCCCTCTGAGCATAGGCAGAAGAGGAGGCCTGGGCTTGGTAGAAAGGCCTATGAAAAGGCCTGCCCCTGGTATGCTGCCTTTGAGGAGTAGCCTGCCTTTGCTTGGCCTGGGCACTCCTATAGGTGGTCATATATTCATCCATTTTCTTCATATAATTCTCTGTTTGCTTCCCAAACAGAGAATTACCCACAACAGGAAAATCCATGGCCTTAGTCTGGGTATCCTGTGACAGGCTAGTACATCTGAGCCAAGCCATTCTATGAAGAGCCACAGATGTAGCCATGACTCTAGATGACACATCATTGAAGTCCACTGCAGCATGAAATTGCACCTTGGATGCCTCAATACCATCAGCAGCCACCTGCTCCAGCTCCTTGGCAAGCTGGCCAGGGACCTGTTTTGCTAAAACCATGACAGTGCCCCATCTGGATTCCTGATACCTAGCAGTATAGGCCATATAGTTGGCCTGTCTGAGTCCCAAGGATGCTGCCATGTACTGTTTCTTTGCCATGGCATCAATCCTCCTGAAGTCCTTGTCTGGAGGGTGTGAAGCCAAGGGAATATTTGCCTTATCACAGGCTGCAGCCTGCACTACCCCAACATGGCTGCATTGTTGTGTAAGGAACTCCATATCTGAGCCTGACAATGTATAACTCTTGTCCATTCTTTTATCCACAGGAGGTATGGTGTTAGGAGTCTTTAAAATCTTAAATGTCTGTTTCCCAAAAAGATTTGTGTAAGGGAATAGACAGCCTCCTAGACTCTGGGATATCCATCATTTCCACATAGTCAGGCTCCTCCTGGTTATCCACAGCTTCTTCCATAGGAAGCTGGAGGGTTTTCAACCACTTTTATAAAACATGAAATGGGAGGGGATCAGAAAGCTCAGAAGGAGACACTCCTGAAGGTCTGTCTGGGGAGATGTCGAGTCAATGGGCACATCAGACTTTCAAAACCACATTCACTTTCCTCATACCCTCTTCCTCCTCGTCCGGTTCTGATGTTCCTCTACAATCATAATCTTGAACGGTGGGAACCGGCCTGAACTGGCGTCTCTGATGG
This sequence comes from Neoceratodus forsteri, assembly GCA_016271365.2. Lineage (NCBI taxonomy): Eukaryota > Metazoa > Chordata > Ceratodontiformes > Ceratodontidae > Neoceratodus > Neoceratodus forsteri. Next base: position 979,228,707 of record CM057452.1, on the reverse strand, counting down.
TGCCAGTTCGGTCGGACTGAGAAAGCGACTGCACAATTTTGATCGCTTTGGCTATTTCTTCAGCAGTTGGAAGAAAGTTTTGGATCCACACCAGCTGATTTTTCCCTTTCTTGTTCTCTTAGCTGGAACCGACTCCTCAGAATCGGCTCTCCTTTTGCCCAAAGAAGTCTTGCCCTGGTCAGAGCACTCCTTCTAGTTCGGTTTGAACCGAACCGGCTACTCATCGGTTCAGCGGGACTTTTTGGCCTCCCTTTCCTGAGCTACCAACTCTTTTTTCTAGGGTAGCGAGGAAAAATTTTACAAATCTGGCAGTCTGCATTGAGGTGAGTCAAACCCCAGACAATAAACACAGGTGGTGTGGGGATCAGCCTTAGCAAAGACTTCCCCACACACTGCAGTGTTGGGCAGTGGGCCCGGTTTTCTTTTAGGGTTTCTCTGACATTGTGTGCCAGTCCCTAACCAAACTTACCTTTTAATGGCATCGCCAGGCAAGACCTCTTATCGGTTCCTGACCCGTGTCATGGTTGTGGAAAAACATAATAAAATCTGTTTTTTAGAACCGATAAGAACCGGTAACCACACTCTAAAGTTCAGATAAAGATTTTTAGTAACTTGATCGGTTCAAACTGAACCGATGGAACCGCTTACAAGTTCCACACAGAATAGAAAATAAAATAAACCTATCTAGTACTCACAAATACCAGAGACAGAGACTAAACTTAGAGCAGGTTGCGGTTTAAATTCGATCCGAAAACTGAGAAAATCGGTACTTTAACCGACAAATTGAACCGAATAGAAGGAGAAATCTCCAGAGCGACTGTTCAGTGAGGCGGAGTAAAGAATCTGATGTTTTGAGTTCAAACAGCAACAGACAGAGTCTCAACCGAGCTCGAGCTTAGTGTTCCATGCCTGGCATGGAAAGTTAACTCTTTCATCTCCGGGGCAGTTCGAAGGTTGGGACTCACTGCTATTGTCAGAATACAGCAAGACTTAATGTTGTTTGAATGCCAGATCTATAAAGAACAAGACAGCAATTATTGCTGATCTTGTTGGGTCATCTGACCAGGCTTGCATCACCGAGACCTGGCTGGATGAAAATGCTGGTCCCATACTGGAGTCCAGCTATTCCAGCCAGTACTTGGTGATACATCACCCAAGACTGAATCAATGGGGGGGTCACTATTTGTTTTAAATTGGAATTGGGCCTTGTGGAGGTTCCAGTGGTGACCCTCAGATCCTTCGAGTGCATCATGGGAGCAGGTGTGGGCAGCAGAATCCTTCTCATCTACCGTCCACCCGGTGATGAGAAAGTTTTTCTGCAGGAAGTTTCAGACTTCATTGTCGACCTGGTGTTGGAGCCCACCAGGTGGTTGGTCCTGGGGCACTTCAATTCCTGGGTTGACGATGAACTCTCACATTTTGGTCAAAACTTCCTCCAACTGATGATTTTGTTGGGCTTTACACAGGTTGTTACCGCTGCTACTCATATCCAGGGTCACTCTTTAGATCTGGTGTTCACCCTGGGGATGGAGATATCGGAACTGGTGGAGGAATCAGTTGGGTGGTCTGACCATCACTCCATAAGGTTCAATTTCATGGCCCCCCCATGAGACCAACCCCTTTGGAGATGGTCCAGTACAGCCCTTTGAGGGGAGTTACCCCTGCGGGTCTGAAGGTGGTGCTAGACCTATCGAGTTGGCCTATGGAGTGCATGCAACTAGATGTCTTAGTAGTGCACTATAATAATGTGGTGCTGAAGGCTCTGGATTCCATAGCTCCTGTCTGTGTTAGCCCCCTCTCCCTCTGCCCTCGGTCCCCTTGGTTTGATGGGACATTGAGGGAGTTGAAAGTGGAGCAAATGTTGCAACGCTGCTGGCAGAAATCTGGTCTGGAAGATGACAGACTTAGATTGATGGCCCATTACAAGGACTATCAATCAGAAATCTCCCGTAAGAAGGCAGAGTTCCTGTCCAGGGAGATAGCTGCATCAAGAAATCGACCAGCTCAACTCTTCTGGACCGTGGACAGACTGTGCAATCCAGCCTGTCTGTGGGTTCGGGGAGCTTTTTCGCAAATAAAGTGTGACAAGATTGCTTGGTTCTTTGATGATAAGGTGTCGTAGATCAGGTCAGAAAACCACAGTACGCATTCAAATGAACATGGCAGTGATCGATGTGAGGTTACAGGCCCTCGGTCTGTCTGGATGGATTTTAACCAGCCAGCAATCATGGATATCATGAAGACTGTCCAGGGCTTGCGACCGACTTGCTGTAGTTTGGATCCTGGTCCTACATGCTTCCTTGTGGGGTGTATGGATGCGATTGGACCAGTCCTTGCTGAGATAGTCTGGTGCTCATTGGACCAAGGGGTGTTTCCAGAGTCTCTAAAAGAGGCTACTGTGACATCCCTTTTGAAGAAATCTTCCCTTGACCCAGACTGTCTAGCTAACTACAGACTGATCTCTAACCTGCACTTTTTGGGCAAGGTTATTGAGAAAGTAGTTGCATTGCAGCTCGAGGACTTTCTTACCACCCATGAAGTCTATGATCCTCTCCAGTCCAGTTTCAGGAAGAGGCATAGTATCGAGACGGCATTGGTTCAGGTATTTAATGATCTCGTAATAGTGAGAGATCGGAGGAGCCATTCGATCTTGGTTCTCCTTGATGTCTCTGCAGCATTTGACATCGTGGATCAAGAGATGTTGCTAGAATGCCTGCAGCTGCTCTGTGGACTGTTGGGGACAGTCCTTGGATGGTTCCAGTCTTTCCTCAAGGGCAGAATCCAGAGGGTAGTATCAGGAATTTTTCCTCTGCTCCCTTTGCTCTGCCCTGTGGGGTTTATGCTGCCGTTGGGAGACATTATAAGGCATTATGGACTGAGTTTTCACTGCTATGCAGATGATACTCAGCTCTATATGTCCTTTGTACCCGAACAGAATGACGCATTATTGGTCTTTAACAACTGCCTTGCTGAGATTCAGGACTGGATGAGTGCTAACTGGTTAAGACTGAATCTGGACAAGACTGAGGTGTTGGTGGTGGACCCGGGTCACCATGCAGAGAAGTTGACTCCTGGGTTTTCCTCTGGCCTTGCGTTAGGGGGTAAGCAGTTGAGACCTTCTGAACAGGTGCGGATCCTGGGCGTAATTCTTGACAGTGAGCTGACACTGAAGACACAGGTGTCAGCCGTTGTCAAGTCTTCCTTTTATCATCTCAGGAATATTGCCTGGATAAAACACCTTGTTCCACATGATGACCTTCCCGTATTGGTTCACGCCTTTGTTTCTTCGCGTCTTGACTGCTGTAATGCTGTATATCTAGGGTTGCCTGGGGTGGATCTCCTTCTCCTGCAGCTGGTGCAGAATGCTGCAGCCAGGTTGTTGAAGGGTTGCCATGAACTTGCCATATCACACCTGTGCTGCGTGAACTGTACTGGCTGCCGGTGCGATAAAGAATCACCTTCAAGGTTGCGTTCCTGACCTATAAGACCCTAAACGGTCAGAGATCAGTCTACTTGCAAGATCTCCTTTGACCCTACCACCCTCTCTGCCCACTCCGCTCCGCTGATGAGGGATTGCTAGAGATTACCAGGGTTTGTCTTCAGTCATCCGAGGCCAGAGCTTTTTCCTTTGTGGCCCCAACCCTGTGGAATTCTCTTAGTTTTCAGATTCGAGAGTGCCTCTCCACAGAGTCATCCAAGGCATCTTTAAAGAGTTATTTATTTAAACAAGCCTTTGAATAGGTCACCCTGTTGTCTTTTGTTTTTATATTCATATTTATTATGTTGGCAGTTTTTTGTGATGCATCTGCACTTTGATAATTTGAAAAGTGCATTATAAATAAAATCTGATTTGATTTGATGTGTGCCACAATGCCCAGCCTGAGTATTGCTCTTTGCGATGGTACCCACTGACCTGCCCCATGGATATCCTAGTGTTCATATTGCCTTAGTGTGCTCCCCACCCCACCATAAAAGGAGCAAGAGTGCTGAGAAGTGAGTCAGCATTGCCTACAGAGCTGTAGCTTAACCCTGGATGGTGGGGAGAGGGAGACACGGGCTGCAGGGACAGACACCGAGAAGGAGTGTCAGCAGCATGCCCCACCCCAAAAGACAGTGCAGGATTGAATGAGGTGGTGAGCGGCACCAGTGTCAGGGGCAGAGTGGAGAGAGAGAGCCCTAAATAGTGACAGCAACATGCTGAGATGTGGTGAGCAAGTGGAAAGAGAGTGATCACCAGGTGACAGGCTGTCACTGTTGCAGCACCACCTTGGCAGTGTGAAATTAGAGGCAGTGCAATGTAATGACCATGACCACAATGACCGGTGGCTCCCAGACCTGCACCTGAACAAACACTCATTTAAATGGGTGGCCTATCTCCTAACAGTGTCTATTCCCTCCCCCCCCACCCTCACCCTGAGAGAGACACAGCAACAGCGAGAGCCACTTCCAGTGTGGCACATATGTGCAGGTCCAATCTGTTCCATTCAGAGATGGTGTCAACCCCAAAACAAAGAAGTGGAGTAAAATGTGTGCCCAAGCTCAGTTGTCATCCATTTTATTTCTGCTCACTCTTCTGGTACCTTGCTGTTGGTCTAACTCTGTTTGTCTTTCTGAAGCTCAGTGGAAGCAGACAGCACATACAGATAGGAAGAGAAAGTGGCAGCAAGAATGCCATGACTGGTAGAGAGAGAGCAGTGCTGAGAGAGATAGCAAGAGAGAGCGAGAGAGACAGAGTGAGAGACCAGAAGAGACACAGTGTAAAACAAACTTGGTGCATCTATTCCACCATTGCACAAAAGGAGCACCCAGAGCTAGCAAGAGACAAATACGTGGGTCATATATCTGCCCCTTCACACTGACTAGCACAGTGTAGGGTGGGCACTGATGGGCACCACTGGGTAGTTGCTGCCCCCACACCTCCAGCTCACATCAGCAGATATGGAACAATCTGCAGCAGCCACAGACCGATGTAGGTTATTTAGCTTCCCCTCCGCACCCATCCCACTCTACACAGGTTGGCACAGTGACAAGGTGACCTCCAGGTGGGCATCCCAAGGTAAATACTGAACTGTGGCCTGACAGAAGTTGGTGATTGGGGCCCCCTCCACAACTATCCCACCACTACACATTGGCTGCCCCAGCCAGAGACAGAAATGTGAGTTGCACATTTGCCACGTTACACCTGTTTCTGTCTAGCCTGGTGGGCAACAGGTGGATGAAATTGGGGTTGCGGTCCAGATCCATTGGGTGGTCCGAGGTCATTGGTACCCAACAAATCATTCCTCATTTCTGCACATGTGAAGCATTTTCTCCTTCTGTTCCACCTCCTGCACATTAGGAGCACTCTGCAGGAGTCAATGACAGATGTGAGTCACACATCTCTCCATCTTCATCCATCTGAGTTCCAAGAAAGCTGGCACTAGCACTGGGTGGGCTACAGGCAGGTGGCTCTGGAAGAATAATGCCCATCCCCCATCCCACCTCCACACAAGGGTAGAACCCTGCATCAGCCTGGGACAGAGATGCAAGTTGTACATCTCCCCCTTCATACCCGCCCCTCCTCACCAGAGCTAGCATGAAGGCTGGAGTGGGATTTGGGTGACTGGCACTTCCTCACCCTATGCCACACTTGAGATGCAGCAAAGTTTTAATCCCCTAGTGAAGTATGGGTGAAGTAGTCCACTCTGCATTCGTGTGGGACTACACAAAGTCCCCACTAAAATGAGCAATTTAGCCTTTAATGACTTCACATTACTTCGCACTGCGATTAGAAAAAGCAAAGTCATTAAGAAACAGTGATCACATGGCTGGCTGTCTCTGCAGGTCTGTAGGTCTCATGATTCAGGGAGCAGTTCAATAGACACTGGCAGAAAGTCAGTGTTTTACTTTCACTTACTCCAGTGGAAATAGTTTGCAGTCCAGACAGTTCTGCAGTGTGCAGTCTAACCCTGTTCTGTGCATTTCGGAGCTCACAAAAAAGCTTTAGTTCTTTTTTTGTGTTAAATCTTTGTGTATCTAATTGCTGTAGTCCTACAGGAAAGTTTTATTTAATTAGAAGGGCTTTTTTTTGTTAAAAAAGTATTTTTTTGTGTATTTTTAGGTGCTGTACTTTATTTTACTAGTACTTGTACTAATGTTTTTTTTTATTTACTTTCTTGATGGAGTGTGGACGTGGTGGACCAATGGTGGCCATCGTGGGCCTCAAATGCGGGGTGATCGCCCAGTTAGATTAGATCATCAGGGTTTGGGGACTCTACCTCCAGCCACACTGAGCCTGGCAGCTGTGGTTGTTGCCAGGAGCAGGAATAGCCGCTGCAGGATCAGCAGAAGGAACTGCAGCAAGAGCAGCAGGAACTGCAGCAGGTTGTCAGCCCTCAAGCACCAGCAGCACAGCAGCAGCAGGTGTGTCCTGGTGCCCCACCCCCACTGCCTGTACCAGGACCTGCCTGCAGCTCCCCTGTGTGGGTTTTTTTTCTTCCTTCCATGGTGACTCCAGCGTGATGCATTGCAATCTTTGTAATGTGGTGGCCCACCAGGGGCCCAAGGGCAGCCACCTGGGCATGGGTGGTCAGCAGGCCCCATCTAGCTGTTCACCACCATGCCCAATGGGAAGCAAAGCTGCAGGAGGTAGCAGCCCCTCCTGCAGCTGTGGTGGCACAACTAGCTCATCTACCCACACATCACCGTAGTAGATGGGAAATGGCATCAGGTGAGGTGGTGGCAGGTCCCAGAGCTGCCCATGATGAAGAGAGGTCACATCAGCCGGTGACACATGGGGACCTTGCTGAGCTGCATGCCGAGCTACAAGGGCTGAAAATGCTGGTGGAGGCAGTAATGTGGTGGCTGATATGTGCTAAGGGGCAGAATGATGAAACACTATGATAGCTGTGTAGTAACAGTGGTGGTGATGAGCAGCAACAGCCCCCACAGGCCCATTAAGAAAGTTATATTGATTTCCAAATTAAACCCCCCAAAAATGTCTCCCTCTTCTTTTAATTTTTTTCTTAATATTTTTCTCTGTATGAAATTTATGTTCAAGTAATGTTTTATTTGTGATTTTTCATACTTGTTACTTAATTTACTTTATTTGGAATTGTTCTTTTTATTACGAGTGATGGTCGGCAAAATGGTGGATGCCACATGCTTTAATTCCAAGAGAAACTGTTGTGCCGTCATGCACGCTGCAATAAAAGTGTCTTGAAGATAACTTTTTGGTGGCACAATTTCAGTTGCAATGAAAGCACAGTGTCTGCACAGTTGGCAACAACGTAACTTATTATATAAAATAAAGTAAAGATGAGGATGATAGATGAGATGAGTAAGAAGTTAAAAATAAAACAATTTGTACTGCAAAATTGTTTAATGGCATAGTGGGGGGAACATTTGGGGAAGGTAGGATGGTGAATTGGATTTACCAGTATGAGGGACAAGAAAGATCAAGAAAGCCAGTATTAATAACACCCACCCAAAAAAAAAATAATCTCTGCTTTCATTTTCTTAAGCCATATTCTTTTCTTACTTATAACATTTATGTTCAGTTAATGTTTCCTTAGCTATGGTAATTTTGTTAATCCTGTATTTCTTTAGCCTCATACTTGTAAATCACATTCCCCACCTTCCTCCAATGCCCCCACACCATTATGCTTTCAGCAATAGAAATTGTTTTGTTCTTAGTGTCATTTTATGTAATAAGTCATGTTGCCGCCCACTTTGTGGACACTGCGTGCTTTCCTTTAATTAAATATTATGTCTCCAAAACAGCATCTTCATGACACTTTTATTGCAGCATGTACAGTGGCACCAGAGTCTCACCTGTAATAAAAGCACACAGCATCTGTTATTTGGCCGACCATCAGTCATGTAAGAAATAAAATAAATTACGTAATAACAAATAGGAAAATACGTGTTCATTTTCTGAACATTTACTTCAAAGGAAAGTAACATGCAGGACTACATTTATCAATATTGTTAACAATGGAAATCTGCTTTACACAAGCTATTGACCGAACCTGTAACACCTTCTTTGTTGGCATCATGTTTTGTCATTTGTAGGAGTGTAATCTAGTGGCTACAGCAGAAGTTTGAAGCCCACAAATGGGTTATAAATAATTCTGGCCCTAAAAGTGTTACGGGTTCAGCCAAAACAGCTTATGCAAAAGCAGATTTCCATTGGTAACAACAAGATTGATAAATGTAGTCCTACATGTTAGTTTCCCTTTAAAGCACCAGCACAATTATCACAAACAATACCATTACCACACCTACCATGACCCCACAAATGTGCTATCTGTTGTGCTTTTGTCCCACTGTTTTAATGTCATGAAAAGCCCAGATTAAAAATGAAATGCTAGAAATGCGTTGCACAGTGTTGTGTCCCCAGAGAGAAAATGCTTCCTTTAAGTCAAATACGTTTGCCACACATACCTGAGAAGGCGATGCAAAGCACATGTGAAGCTTGCCAGAGAACTGAAAGTTGGGTCTGCCACCCCACACCACCACCACTTTGCCAGAAATGTAAATTTGTGTCCTCAGACAGAAAATGCTTCCTTTAAGTCAAATACTGTTGCCGCACACACTGGACAAGGCAGTGCAAATCACATGTGAATCTTGCCAGAGAACTTAAACATATTTATCAGACTAAGCATTTTTGGGCCTGCCACCCCACTGCTTGCTAAGTGACATACATCATTGCTTAAGTTGTGACACCACCTGCTGCATTTGCTGTTCTCCTGCTGATGTAATTGAATGAAAAGTCCAGATGAAGATTAAAATATCAGAAATGCATCCCTTTGTCCCAAGTGAGAGCATTGCCTGTGTTGATACCTGCTGCATCACCAGTACATGCTGCCCTTTGTGTGTGCCTTGCCTTCATACCACAGTGGTAAGTTATTGTGCGTGTCACTATAATTTTTTTCCCCAGAGACAAAGACATTTCATTTCTAGCTATATAATCTTGTCCTGTGTTGTAAGCAGTCCACCATATTGCTTCTTTTCAGGGAATCTTCACACTTTACTGTGGTGGGCATGATGCTCAAGTCACATGAACATGCAAGCAACACATATATTATAACTATAGCCTGACAAGTAATGTGGTATTCTCAAATTTAAATGTTCTTGTTTTTTGGTGGGGGGGGGGCTGTGGTACACTGAAAGACAATTATTTATAATTACTTCATAGGCACAGCATCAGTGGTCCACCACAGGTTTCAGATGTCTGCTGCTGAATTTGGCTGCACGGAAACTGTCAACCCAAGAAAAGTAAGTATTTTTTGGGAGGGGGCATTATTTAAAAAAATGTAAAACAAATAAATGGTTCATTACTGTTTTGGCCATCTTTACAGGTCTTGAGCATATCATCAAAAAAAATGAACAGCTGTGATTCATGAAGAACGTGATTTGTCTCATGATGAGTGACTGATGTGACATGAATAATGAACTGTATGCAAAAACCCACGGCTGTTCTTCCCGACCTGTACCACCCCAAAAACCCTGACTTGAAAATGCATATCAATGAGAACAATGGACAAGCTGAGATACTATCCACAGCATTAAATAGGGCCAGCTTCTTGTGAGCGCAAAGATTCAAGTGGGGCATCCTACAGAATGTGAACACAAACAGAAGCATCAGAGTACACCAAGGATCTTAACTGATGTGACATGATATAACTGGGTGTCCTCCAGTCATTTTCCTGATTCATGATGAAACCGCAGACTTTAAAAAAACAGGGTTACATGCAACTTACAACACAAAAACCTAAAATTCTGTAATTCATGAATCATGATCGTGAAGATGAAGAATGTGATTTGTATGGTGAGTGACTCGTGATGATCGCCCTAACTTAAAAAACACACATAAATGAGTACAATGTTCATGCCAAGACACGCATCTTATACATATATACATATATGTCAGTACTCTGAAGGGAAGTCAAACAAACAACTGTGACTTACAGATGGAGATTGGGCCCTAAAGAAATGCAGACGCACAGACAGCTGGAGATTGCACTTAAGAGATGTGGCCACACAGGCACAACACCACCTTAACCAGTGGCCAAAATCAGAAATCCAAAACTGGAACAATAATACCTTCTGCGGGGGGTGGAGGGGGAAGCTGCAGTAACAGTCCACTACCGACGAGGCAGAATGAAGCAGTAAAAAGTATTGCAAACGGATAACAGATTCAAATCAGAGTCCTGTGATTATGGGGTGGCACAATAAAATATGTGTGACTTGACGGCACGCACATGCACACACTACAGGTAATGTGCAGAAAATTTTAAAGTTCAGTGCAGTACAACCAAATCTTCTGAAGCAACTGAAAAGACACAGAACACCACAGCAAACACCAAAAAAATTATCAAAATTTACTAAAAGTATTACTGTGTGTACATGAACACATAAATACTAACACCCTAGCTACCCAAAAACAGTTAGAAAGATAGCCCTTCTCACTGAGCTACTGTGAATCTCCCTTCATCACGCCCCTCCTCTGAAGCACACTTCTACAGTGTCTGTCAGTACACAGACTGAATCTTACAAATAAACATTCAAAATGCACACAAAACCAAGAAACACTCGATGATATATGCATAGGAGGGTTTCCTACAATCAATGCACTACATTTTGACCAAAAAAATTGGCTCAAAAATGCTTTTTAAAAGGTTTTCAATGGTTTGATTCTCAGAGCTCTGAGAACAAACTGTGTCCAGCTTTCCACTACACATACTATGCAGAACTGAGGCTGTGCAAGACCATCTAGAGCTCATGTGACCTGCCATCCCTCATGATTCAATGCAAACTTCATCTTGAAGTCCAAAAAGTAGGCGAAGTCAATTGAAACCAACCATTCACTAAAAATACCACCAATAGCTTAATCTGGTTCAAGGTCAGCTGGCATTCATCTGTATCCCCCTCCCCCGGGTGATGCCTGAAAATAGGCAGAATTTGTCTAGTGCACTTACCCGGTCAACAAAAACGAACTAACTAAATAAATAAAAACCAACAGCACTTCGTGTTATTCATGATGGTGAATTACTTCGCTTCATATTGCGGGAGTACTCTGTATAATTATCTATATACGTGAAGTGCATGGACTTAGTCTCCCGCTATGCCCAGGGCTCCAGATAAGATTTTTTGGGATGAGTACAATACTCCTGATTTTGAGAGTGAAGTGAGTAAAACCAAATTTAGATGTGTACAAATGTATGGATGGATTGGAATGAGGAGTACATTTTAAAATCAATGTTTTTTGTCTAAATAAGAATTGATCAGGTGCCTACAATGCTCCACATAATGTTGGCAGGAAGGAGTAATTTTTATTTTATTTAGTTTTTGTTGACTGGGTAAGTGCACTACACAAATCCTACCTATTTTCAGGCACAACCTGGGGGGAGAGGGATACAGATGAATGCCAGCTGACCTTGAAGCAGATTAAGCTGCTGGTGGTATTTTTAGTGAATGAGGGGAAATTTGGCCAGGACACTGGGGAAATTCCCCTACTCTGTGTGGAGGCGCTGTTGGACCATGGATTCATTTGAGGGACCCAGTCATTCTGCTGGTGTACCTGCAGGACAGCAGAGCTCCGCTCCTGCAGGTCCAGCTTTGGAGCCAGAAGTACTGGGGACATCTGACCATTTTATTGCTATGCCTGGGGATCTCATTGTACCTGATGACTCTTTACCTGCTCAGCCTGCCTCTGCATTGTTAGATTTGTTGCCTGCAGATGAACTTTGGTTGAAGTCCCTTCTTGCTGCACATCGGGACCAGGTACTCGCTGTTGTTGATGCTGTTAGCCCTTTCGAGTCTGCCTCTCCTGGGACACGGACTCTGTTGCCAGATTTGGGGTGTGTGGAGGCGTTTCCTACTTTCCCTATGGCCACGGTACCTTTGGGTTCCTTGGTGGTGCAGAGTTGGCAACAATCTCCTGCTGCACCAGTCCTACTGGTGTTGCACCACGCTCCATTGGAGTTTTCGGTTCCTGCAGATCTGGATCTAGCTGTGGCTTCTCTGCTTCTGAACTCGGCGGCAGCTTCGCCTGGTGAACTTGTGAGTACTATGCCATCTAGACCGTGTTTCACCTCCTAATGTGCAGACTGCCTCACCTATTTTGCCTCCTCTCACACTATTGCCTTGTTCTAGCCCACTACCTGTCTCTTTAGAGGCCTCCCTGCGAAGTGCGGGTTGGAAACCAGGTGTTTCGGGACATTGGATACCAGACCCTGCCCATAGCCTGATACCTGGTAGTGGTGGGCAGCAGTCTCCCTTGATAGTTATGCCTCCACCTTTGCCTGGTAGCCCGGATTTGGATTTGCGTGCTGAGGATGTTCAGCATCCTGCCATGGTTACTACTCTGCTGGCTAAAGTTCCTTCTTTGCCTCCCTCCTCTTCGGGTGATGAAGGCCCTAGTTCTAGGGGAATAGCGTGGAGTGATAGAATGGACATGGATGTCCCACTCCCTGACCCTCCTCTAGACCCTTCTCCTAACCCTGGGGACAAAGCTAAATCTAATTGGGAAGAATTTCATAGAAGGGATACGTTTAGGAACTCTCCCCTCCTCTTCAACGACAGAATGCGGTCCGCCTTCAGTGTATTAGGGGTCTCGATGTAGCTCCTGGCCATCTCTATGTGGGGAAGTCACTTTTGAAAGGATCTTCGGGTTTTTTTTACAAACGAAATATTTGCTCTGACTCATGTATCAGGTTCTTCCTTATATGACATTAGTTTTCAAAGCCCTAGGGGATTAGATCAATTCTGGACTAAGTATGATACTCTTAAATACTCTGAGTTGTGGCTACCATTTCGGGCTATCCCACTTACTAGACCTTCTATTAAAAATATCACCATTTTGTTTAGAAATGAGAATGCGGAGGCTAGTGATATTACTCATTGGTTAGCTAAACGCTGTGATGTCTTGGAGTTGCCACAGCCTATATTTGACTCTGAACACTTGTGGACTGGTGGTTGGCATTATAGAGTGAAACTTAGAAATATGAATGTGGGTCCCATACACTTACCTAATAGTTTGTTTTTAAGTAGGGAACAGAGGCATTGCTTCTATGTGGGGCAGCCTCGTACCTGTTTCAAATGTGGCTCCCCTTCCCATCTCAGTGCTGCCTGTGATAGACCACGATGTTCCCTTTGTTTATCTTTTGGCTATGCTAGTGCAGATTGTAATTCTGAACTAAAGTGTAACCTGTGTAAGGAACTAGGTCATGGTTTTAGATCCTGTCCTTGGGCTTCCCATAACAGGGAAGATAGCCCGGATCAGGATGTGGTCCAACTTAATGCACAGAAAAAGGATACTGCTAATGCGAAATCCCTTTCTTCGCATGTTACGGTAGTTACTGGTCCCACTTAATGCCCTGATGTTGTGGTGCCTGCTCCCCAGTCAGTGGCTTCAATATCTGAACCTTCCTCTGAGCCTCCTTTACAGGAAGTTCCTCGACTGGTTGTACAGGACCTTTCCTCTACGACACCCCCCTTTCTGTTGTTACTCCTGTTCCAGCTGAACCTGTACTTGTCCCTGACAAATCTCTGGATAATATCATTATGCCCCCTCCTGAGCCTAGTGTTCAGGCGAAGAAATGGGCTCAAAAACAGACTACAGGTAGGGCCAAATTGGCTAAAGCGTCTTCTCCTGGTGGCTCTGTTCCCTTAAGTAATAAATTTGAGGTCCTGTCCCATCACACTCAGTCTTCCGATATGGAAGCTGATTCTGACACCTCCTCACAACCTATGGTATCCTCCGATTCTGAGAGTGATAAATCAAAGGAATTTCCTATGGATACTCGACCCTCGCAGTTGGGGGTGAGACCCCGGAGGAGTACTAGAAAGAGAAGGGTTACTTTATGTTAACTTATTTTTTTCGACCCTTTATCTGTTCCTCTTTCATGGCCATGGCATTTCATCTCACTGTAGCCACCCTCAATGTGAACAGTGTGAAAAATGCTCATTGGTGCCTGCTTACTTTTCAACTTTTGAGTGATTTGGCGTGTGATATTTGCTTTATTCAGGATACCCTTCTCAATACCTTTCTTTGGTTAATATGGCAAAAAAGCTTTGGCGATGGGGTTCTTTTTTTTCTTTAGGATTAGACACATGTAGCGGTGTTGGGGTGTTGTTTAGGGGTGATGGATTTCATCTTACCAAGTTGGTTGAATTACTTATGGGACGGGCCTTAATATTGGATTTTACTTATTTACATTACACTTGGAGATTAACTGTGATTTATGCACCAATTACAAAGAAAGGTCGCGTGGATCTCTTTTGTGAGGTGCAGCCTTTTTTGTTCACGTCATGCTTTCTCATATGGGGTGGTGACTAATTGTGTAGTACATAAATCTGATCGGGAGGCATGGACTCATAAGGATTTCCGTGATACAAATTGTCTCAATCACATTATTGTTCAGGGTCATTTACAGGAAGTTTATAGGGTTTGTCATCCTACTGGTGGGCGTACTTCTTTTAAGGGCTCCTTATCCACTAGGATTGATTTTCTTTTTGTCACTGCAGCATTATGGGTGATTAAGGCTCAAACCATTCCAATGGAGATTTCAGACCATAATGTGGTAACTGCCACGTTAGGGGTAGGCCCTCATGCTAAACTGGGGCAGGGATATTGGAAACTGAATTCTTTACTGTTACTTGATGACAGGTTTTTGGCCCAAGTTCATAATTTGTTGAAAGCTCGTATGTCATGATCTGGACTTTACAGAGATTTGTTAGATTGGTGGCTTCTAACTAAATCTGAAATCTCTACTCTGGCTAGGAGAGTGTCTAAATATGATGCAGCATCTAAATATAAATATAAGAGATATTTGTCTTTACGTATGCAATTGGAAACTTCATATTCAGCTATACACTCACAAGGCTTATCTTTGACAGCACAGGTACAGAATGTAAAAAAAGAAATGGCTGCACTACAATATACTATAGCTACTTCCCTGTTACATGAACATAGGGTTTGATCTTCTAATAAATCTGCTTTGGGGGATGTATTGGATTGTAGTCATAGGCGTTCTGCGCATTGCCTTCTAACTGAAGTTGTGGATACTGCTGGTAATAGTTACACTGCCCTTCAGGATATCTTGCAAGCAGTCTCCTTGCATTTTTCAGATTTATGTACTGCATCTCCGGTGGATAGCGCTGGTGTAGAACAATTCCTTTCCTCTCTCCATATTGCCCCATGTTCTGATATACTGTTACAGGCTTTAGTTGTTCCGATTAGTGTTGATGAGGTTAAAAGGGAAATTTCCTGTTTACAGAATAACACGGTACCTGGTATTGATGGCTTGCCTCAGAATTTTATAAATCCTGTAGTCCTTTGGTTTGTGATGTACTCACAGTAGTGTTTAATTGGGTTTTGCAACATCACACTCTTGATTTCCATTTTGTACTTGATTCAGATTTTGTTATATAAGAAAGGTGATAGAAGGGCCGGCCCATCGAGCGCAGCGGTGGGATTTCTGCTATGACGCCCGGCGACCAGGTTGAGGGACTGCGGGTTTAGCTGGAGGGCGGCCGGGAGAAGGATAGGCGTCCTATGGACTGCTCTCCTTCTCGGGGAGGATGAGGGTAGTGCTCGGGGTCTGCGCGACTCCTGGTGGAGACCAGGTGTACGCGACTACCGACCTCAACAGTGTGCGTCGGAGCGGGGCAGGCGCTCACGTGTTGCCGTCCCGCCTCCCGGAAAAAAAAGGAAAAGAAATGCCGCCGGGGCCCTAGATGAAGCCGGTCACAGCTTCAATTAGCCCCCTCAGGCCAGCCCTCCGACCTAGTCCAACGCCTGCGGCATGTGTCCCCAGTGCCGCAGCCCCACCGTGGGGGGTAAGCCACGGGGTATCGGAAGGGTGCGAGGCCGATGTGGGGGGTGGAAGCGTGACCGGCAGATGGTTCCGGGCTACCGGTGGCAGGTGCAGAAAGAATAAATAGAAAGGTGATAGAACTTTACTTTCCAATTGGAGGCCTTTAAGTCTCCTTAATACGGATTTTAAAATTTTAATGAAAATATTGAATACCAAGATTGCTGTCCATAGCTCCACACTTGATTTCCCTACACCAATCCTATTCAGTACCGGGAAGATCTATCTATAATAATCTCCTTTTGCTTCGGGAACTAATAGAGCTTGGTAAAGTTGATGTTATAAAGGGTTTTCTTCTGTCTGTGGATCAAGAATGGGCCTTTGATCAGGTCCCTCATAGTTATTTGTTTCAGGTTTTATGAACCTATGGAGTCCCTGACCGCTTTATAACATGTATTGCTTTACTTTATAGTCATGCTTATGCTATACCCTTGGTTAATGGTTATTTGGGTTCCTGTATCCCTATTCGTAGGGGGTGAGAAAAGGCTGCCCTCTCAGTCCTTTGCTTTATGTTTTTAGTTTAGACCCGCTTTTACGTACAATTGCCCAAGATGTGCAGATTCTTGGTATTGCTTCCCCTCATAATACCCTTGAGGCCAAATTTTCAGCTTATGCTGATGATATCTGTGTCTTTTTTGCTGATTTGACCTCTGGAGACAAGGTGTTACGTCATTTTTCTAAATTTTCGGATGTTGCAGGTTCCTCCCTTAATAAAACTAAGAGTTTTTTCTATCCTCTGCAGGGATTTATTTAACTCTAAAAATTGATTAGCGTTTTGCTCATAAAAGTGCTAAATCTTTGTGAAAGTGCATAGCTCTTGCCTTACTGTGTTTAACAAACACAGCACTTCTAGAAAATCTGCATAAATACTTTCTGTACCGTTAGTATAGTCTCAAGAAAAAAACTGCTAATCAATTATTTAAAACCCTGCTCTGGATATTGCCATTCCTGAGGTTACAGAGTTACAAGGCATTCCAGTTATATCGGGCCTGGTCCGAATTTTAGGTATTGATTTTGGTAGAGGTGATAATGCATTGCTTAATTGGTCAGATAAAATTAATGCAGTTCAGCCCAGACTTAGATTATGGAAGTCGTGGCAACAGACTAAACAGAAAAGGGTTATCATTACCAAAGCTTTACTTCTCCCTCATTTTTTATACCTTAGTGCAGTATACCCCATTTCTTCTGGTTTGGAAGCCACTTTATTGGGACTTTTTTTTTTTTCAAATTATTTGGGGGAGTCGCCTAAATCCCATTAAAAGGGATGTGTTGTATCTTCCTATTGCACAGGGTGGTTTGAATTGTGTGAACCCAATTACTTTTTACTATAGTATTTTTTTTGCATTGGAATTTACTAGACCTTAGTCATCCACAAACTGTGTTATGGGTGATTTACGCATATGGTTGGTTGCCTAGATTGTCCTCAGAGTGACCAGGTTTGAGCCAGAAAAATATACATACTTCTAGTTACCCAATTTATGTCAGACCTGTGATATCGAAACTTAATAGATGGAAGTTACTCCCGGCGCATGTGTATTGTAAATCACGTAAATATATTTATGGTGTCCTGCAATCTCAAGTACATTCCATAGTCCCGGTTTTTAAGGATGTACCAGATGGTCATGTTGCTAACCTCCTTAAAAGTTTGGTAGATAAATGGATTCCACCTAGATTATGGGATGTTTTATGGCTTAGTTGTCATGGACAACTCAGTGTTAGGGGGACTTTAAAGCATAAGATGGTTACTGAACGAACTTGTCCAAGGGATACTTGCATTAATCAGGAGGAAACAATGTCACATTTTTTTGTTTCCTGCCCTTTTACGCAAGAATTCTCATTGACCCTTTCTGCTCGTTGAAGCCAGCCTTTCTGGCGGGCTGTTACATATCTGGAAGTTGTGGGTTTTTGTTTGCTACATTCTACTTTGTTGGATGCAGGTGTAGTACGGCTGCTGTTCGCTATGTTCAAGTTTCATTTATGGCAAGCCAGATGTCACCTTACTCTATGACAGTTATACCACTCGCCACTTGAAGTTCTTCAACATATTAAACATGATTTGTTTTTACAATGTGATTCTGAACGCAAATGTTTGTCCAAAAATGTATGGTTTTTAGGTGGAGAGAGATTCGTTTTTTGAAAGACAAAATAGGTTAAACCATTATACTGTTTGAGAATTGTGTATTAGTGATATTCTTTTTGAATATTTTTTTCTTATTTTCCATGACTTGTATTATAGTTTTTCTGATTTATTGTTCTGTTTATTAATAAAAACATTCCCCTACTCTTTTCAAGAAATGCCATGGGATCTTTAACATCCACCTGAACTACTACCAGAACAGGCAGATGGGATCTCGGTTTAAAATCTCCTCCGAAAGACAGCACCTCAGGAGTGCAGCACCCCTCTCATGTTGCACTACAGTGTCAGTATTGGGATATTAACCCTTTTGCCTGGTGTGGGGATAGAACCCACAGCCTTCTAATCTCCCAGCCTCAGAGGTGAGTGTGCTACCTGCTGAGCCACTGACACTGCACAATTTACTCACCAGTTTTAAAATACAGTGAGTAAAACAAAACCTGGATCCATACGAGAGCTGTAAATCTGGAAAAAAATGTTCCCTTTGAATTATCAGCTATGTTATGAAGCACTATTCTATGGAGTGTGGAGCATTTACAAATGTTTGGTGAGTACTGGTACTCATTAAAACAATTTTCTGAAGAGTATTTCCTAAAACAAGGTGAGTAAAATAGGCCAGTACACACCTTATCTGGAGCCCTGACTATGCCACACCTCTACACTTGCAGAACACTCTGCTTCAGCCAGAGGCTCCCCCACCTAACGTGCTCTACCCATGCAGAGCACTTTGAGGTACTGAGATATAAAAATGTGGATCTGCTGGGTGGGTGGTGGGGTAGGATACAGCAGGTGCTCCTGAGTGACCGGTGCCCCCTCTTGCACCCCAACCTACCAACCCAAAACTTTACAGCAGCCAGAGAAGAGATGTGGATTGCATATCTGCCCCATCATAAACTGTGCATATTCCAAAACATTTCACACACAGGCTGGAATGGGGTCTAGGATGGTGGCTATTAAGTGACTATCCCCTCCCCCACCATCCCACCTCCACACATGGGGAGCACTCCTCCCCCTCCATTACACATTTTGCACACAGAGAGCACTCCTCCCTCTCTATGCCTCCTTTCCATATGGGGAGCGATTCTAATTCTCCAGCCCTCTTCCACGTGGTGGACATAGTGTCTTGTAGTAATCATATTTGGTCACAATCCTTGTTGAATGCAACATTGTACATACTGTAAATACTAATGTAAAATATTTTTTTTATTTTAATTTACATTATGTGTCCTTACTTTTTGTATCTCACACCATGCATTTATCACTGTTTGTACATGGGACCTCCTTGCAAATAAGCTTGCACTATGGATGCTATCCCTTCACAATAAACTTGAACATGGAAAGCACTCTTCCCTCCATTCCATCTCCACACATAGGTATCATTGTTCCACCTCCATCTCACCTCCATACATTGTGAGCACTTATCCCCTGCCCCTCCAGTACTTCTCCCTCCACATTTCACCTCTCCCACATGGACAGCATGTCTCCCACTGCATCCCACCACCTGCACAAAGGGAGCACTCCTCCCCCTCCATTCAACCTCCACACATGGAGAGCCTTCCTCCCACTTCATATCATCTCTGTACATGGGAAGCACTCCACCCCTTCATCCCACTTCCCCTACATGGGGAGCATTGCTCCCCATCCATCCTACTTCTACACATGGGGACACCTCCACACATTTGCATCACTCCTCTTCTACCACCATCCCACCTCTGCATATAGAGAATACTCCTAACCCCATTCCACCTTTGCACATGGGAGCACTCTGCAACAGCCAGAGACAAATACGTCAGTCAGGCATCTGCCTTTCCACACCTATACCCACTCCACATGATAAGCTCCAAGTTGGGCAGAACATCGGTGGGGTTGAGATGTAATGAATGGGTTGTCCAGGGAGATGGTTTCAATACCCCTCACCACCTCTCTGGATGAGAGAAGTCCCCCCCCCCCAAAATCAATCTTTATTCTTTTCTCAACTCATCAATTTTCTGCTGATTATCCTCTTGTTTGCTTGCTTTACCAGTTGCTCCCCTCCCAAGACAGGACTACAGGCCACTGGCCAGAGCAGATTTTCCTTGCCCTCTCCTATCTTCTCTTCAGACCACACCACCAGTCCAGCACAGTCAAGAAGACACGCTGCACGTTACTCGCAGCTCAGCACTGGATGGGTCAGTTCTTTCTCTAGTGGACCATACTTCAAATTAGAGGAGAGCAGCACACAGTCCCACTCTACCACCACAACAGTTGACAGGACACCACAACTTGTTTGGTGCTGTACAGATGATGCAGCACAGCAGCAGGCTCACCAGGGTTCTCCTGCTCTCTCTGTTGATGATGTCTCCATCTCCCCTGGCCATCAATTGTCCTATGCATGCACATTGTGTTACGGCAAGCTCCAACTACTATGGAGACCGCTGAGACACTGAGTTTTTTAGCAGCTGAGCCTGAGCCAACCCAAAAGTAAAATACAGGAATTTGAAATTTTCTGAAGTAATTGGGGGGGGGTTGAACACCCCCTCTGCCTACGCCCATGCAATCCACAACAGTTCAGACACATACAATGCTTACACTTAAAGGCACTCCTCCCAGCCCAGCAAGCCCCCTGGCACACAAATGAACACCAACAGTGACCCATCCCACTTCCTCTGCAAGCAGTGAGGATCCCTAACTCTCAAGTGGTCAGTCCTGTACAAGTAACAGAGTTGGGGGTCATGGGCTCCAGTCGGACCTGCTGCTGTAATGGTGCTCAAGCCAGCTTCAGTACAACTGTACTTCTTAACTGAGTCCCCTTAATTCCTACAGATAGAGGGCTGCTGCACAGATGATTGCTACAGCCACTCAGGCACCACCAGGGATTTAAAACAAGAGCTGGACTATGGCAGGCAGCTTGCCATCTGCTACCTCCTCCTCCTACACTGACTGCTTGCAGTACTTGCCCAGCTCCTCCTCTGGTACCAGTGCTCACCAATGGTCAGTTGTGTCAGTGGGTGGCCCCCATTGGAGTGGTCAAGCGAGCTCCTTGACTTGTTACTAGCCCCCGCAACCAATACTCTCTTTTGACTTCCTTCTGTGTCTGGTTGCATTTGCCTGTTTTCAAACACCCAATAAACTTTTTCTAGTTTCTACTTAGATACAGAATATTAAATATATCAAAATAAAATTATTTATTTTTCTTATAAGTGGTGGGGTATATGATTTGGAATTTATATTGTTGATTTTGTCTTAGTTATATTTTTGCATATTTATTTCTGATTTGGTAATTATATTAGTTGATTGGTTGGGATTAAGTTATATAGTGTGGGATTATTATTATTTTTATAATGTGCTGGGGTAGCTGGAAGATGGTCAGGAAGTATTCCCCCACCATGCTCAGGGAACTGCGCCCTTTTGATTGCCCCTATCTTCCAGTAGAGGTTTATAAACTTTGTCACTCTCTCGGGATTATTAGGAGTAGGAAGGGGTGGGGAACTGGGCCTGGTGGGGGAATAGAAAGGGGGGACGGATTGGGGTGATGGGTACCAGGCAACACCTTGGGGCGAAATGGTGCCAGGACAGGGCTAGTCCCTGTCTTGTTCCCATACCCAAGGACCCAGCAGTTACTGGTCAGGAGTCGCGGTCTTCCTCAGCATCAACTTGGACTGTGTTATCTAATGCCAGGTCCATCAAAAATAAGACAGCTATTATAGCTGATCTTGTTGAAACAGTGTATCTGGCATGCATCACCAAGATCTGGCTGGACGAAAATGCCGGGCCAGTTTTGGCTTCTGCAGTTCCAGCTGGGTTCTTGGTGATTCACTGCCCGAGGATGGATCGTAGGAGTGGGGGCGTAGCCATCTTTTTTAAGACCAAACTGAGCCTTGTGGAGGTTCCAGTAGGAACTACTTGATCCTTTGAGTGTATCATGGGAGAGCGTGTAGGTTGCAGGATACTCCTCATTTATCATCTACCAGGTGATGGGGGTTTATTCCTGCAGGAGATTACGGACTTCATTGTCGACACAGTATTGGAGTCTCCCAGATGGATTATTCTGGGGGATTTTAATGCCTGGGTCGACAATGAAAGGAGGCAGTATAGCACAGTGGTTTAAGGCTCTGAGCTACAAATCTGGTGACATCAAGCAGACCAGACCTGGGTTTGAATCCCCCAGTTTCCACTTGCATACTGTGTGACCCTGAGCAAGTCACTTAACTTCCCTGTGCTCCCAGGTCACTCCTGTAAAAAAACTTTCGGCTTAGTGTGCTACTCCTGGTTAAACAACTAAATAAAGAACTCTCGCAGTTTGGTCAAAATCTCCTCCAGCTAATGACAATGCTGGGTCTCACACAGGTTGTTACCTCCTCTACCCACATAGGAGGTCACTCATTGGATCTATTGTTCCTCCTGTGGATAGAGATATCCAACTTGAGGGAGGAACCAGTCAGTTGGTCTGACCATCACACCACAGGGTTCAATTTTGGGGACCCCCAAATAGACCTACCCCTGTGGAGATGGTCCGGTACTGCCCTTTAAAGGGAGTTACCCCAGACGGTCTGTCGGCGGTACTTGACCTATCGGGATTGCTGAGTGAAAGCACAAGTCCAGGGGATCTAGTACTAGCCTATAATAAGGCAGTGGGAGATGCCTTGGACTTGATTGCTCCTGTTCGGGTTCAACCACTTACTCTTCGCCCAAGGAACCCTTGGTATGATGGGTCCTTGAAGGAGTTGAAGTGAGTTAGTCGAAGGCTGGAGACAGCATGGCGGAAATCCGGCCTTGATGCTGACAGGCTTAGATGGATAGAACATTATAAGGGCTATCAATCAGAAATCTCCCATAAGAAAGTAAAGTTCCTGTCAAGGGAGATTTCTGCTGCGCAAAATCAACCGGCTCAACTTTTTTGAACCGTCAACAGATTGTACTATCCAATTTGTCATGTCTGGAAGAGCATTTTCACAAAATAAGTGTGATGAGCTAGCTCAGTTTTTCACAGATAAGGTTGCCAGCATCAGGGCAGGAATCATCCCGGCTCCCTCCATGATGGGTTGCGAAGGTCGATGGGAGGTGGTGAGCACCTGGTCTGTCTGGACCAATTTCAGCTGACTGGAATTCATGGATATTGTGAAGATCGTCCAGACTTTGTGCCCAACCTGTTGTAGGTTGGATTCGAGCCCTACTCAACTATTAGTGGGTTGTGTAGATGCTATCTACCCGATCCTAGCTGAAACTGTATGGAGAGCCTTAGAGAGGGGAGTCTTTCCAGACCCCCTAAAGGAGGAGGTCATTCAACCACTCCTTACAAAACCCTCCTTGGATCCCGATGATCCAGCTAACTACCGACCTGTCTCTAACCTTCCTTTTGTGGGGAAGGTTATTGAGAAGGTGGTTGCATTGCAGCTGGATGATCACCTTGTTACTCACAATGTCTATGAAGTTCTCCAGTTTGGTTTTAGGATGACGCATAGCACTGAGACAGCCCTTGTCCAGGTACTTAATGATCTCCTTATGGTGAGAGATCAAAAGGCTTGTACCATCTTGGTCCTTCTCTAGCTCTCAGCAGCCTTTGACACTGTGGACCATGGGGTGCTTCTGGAGACCCTGCGGTTCCTTTGTGGACTGTCAGGTACAGTTCCTGAATGGTTTCGATCTTTCCTCGTAGGTAGGTCCCAGAGGGTGGTCACCGGAATTTATTCCTCTGACCCCTTCCCCCATCCTGCAGGGTGCCGCAGGGCTCCATATTGACGCTCATGTTGTTCGCAATGTATATGCTGCCACTTGGAGATATCATTAGATGATACAGCTTGAGTTTTCACTGCTTACACAGATGATACTCAGCTGTATATGTCTTTTGTACCCGGACAGGTTGATGTTGTCTCTGTGCTAAATAGTTGCCTCTCCGAGATCAAAGACTGAATTCATTTGAGTTGGCTGAGACTGAATCCATATAAGACTGAGGTATTGGTTGTGGATCTGGGTCGCCCGGGGGTGGGTTCTGGAGCTGGGCACATGTCGGGCCTATGGCTTGATGGTGTCCAGCTCACTAACTCAGACTGGGTGCGTAACCTGGGCGTTATTTTTGATGAAGGACTGACTGAAATTTCAGGTGTCGGCTGTAGTTAAATCATCATTATACCACCTGAGGAATATCGCCCAGGTGAAACATCTGGTTTCTCTGGGTGACCTTCCAACACTGGTCCATGCCTTCATTATTACCTGTCTTGACTATTGCAATGCCTTCTACCTAGGGCTACCTGGGGTTGATATCCGCCACTTGCAGCTAGTGCAGAATGCTGCGATCAAGCTGTTGGCTGGCAGATCTAGGGCCAGTCATATTATGCCTGTGCTACATGAACTGCACTGGCTGCCAGTTCAGTGGCAGATCACCATATAAGGTAGGTTGCTTACCTTCAAAGCCCTACACGAACAGGGACCTGACTACCTGAAAGATCTGGTTCCCTACTCCCCAAATTGTCAGCTCTGATCCTCTGGCGAGGGATTGCTGGAAGTTCCCAGGGTTCGTTTAAAACCTTCTGGGGCTTGTGCTTTAGCACCAACCCTGTGGAACTCTCTACCTGGTCGGTTAAGAGAATGCCTGACCGTAAGCAGTTTTAAAACTATTCTAAAAACGTATTTATTTTCTAAGGCTTATCCAGACTGATTTTAAATATTTATATTGTTCATGTTTTTATATGATTGTGCAGTGCCTTGATTTTTAAAGGCACTTGATAAATAAAATATTGATTGATTGAAAATATAATTGCTCTGAAGAAGATAGAAGCCTTTTTCATTTGCAGCACCGACCCTGTGGAACTTTCTACCTCGTCGGTTAAGACGACCACCAGTGCCACTGCCGTTGCCTCAGAGGTTGCCAAGAAAGAGGAGTGGTTTGACCACAGTGGGCTCAGGGAGGATGAGGGTGGTGGAACAGAGGCGCATCCCTCCAGTTGTACCTCTCCACAATTCCTATGCCATTCTGGCAAAGTGTGTTTCCTCTATGGAGGCACCCACAGTTGAGACCAAGGAGGATGCTGGGAACCTCCACAAAGGAGACCCACAGGAGGGTGGCAGGGGACCCCGAAGGGGAAGGAAACAAATCCTGGTGGGGAACTCCACTGTTAGGAAGGTAGAACTGGGGGAGGAAGGGGAGAGGGAGGTAAGGTGCCTGCCTGGCGCCATGGCTTGGAGGGACAGGGAGCAAATCCTCAGGATTGCTGGAGCAGCTGCACAGGGGAAGGAGCTGGATGTCATTGTCCACCTAGGGACAAATGACCTGGCTAAGAAAGGGATTAGAGAAGTGCAGGAAGAGTTTGTGGAATTGGGGAAGGGCCTTAGACAAGTAGTATGCACGGTAACCTTCTCAGAGGTGCTGCCCATCTATGGCGTAGGAGAGGATAGGGTGTTCCACACCATGGGATTCAATCAGTGGTTGAAAAACTGGTGTGGAGCTCAGGGATTTGGCTTCATTGGGGACTGGGGATCCACCTGGAGTGATGCAAGCCTATACTGACATGATGGGCTGCAACTGTCCAGGAGACGAACCAGGATCCTAGGTGATAGGTTTAAATGCTTCATTGGCAAGCATTTAAACTAGCCAAGGGGGGAGGCACTGGAAAGGAGCAGGGAAATCCTAGCCCCTCCCAAAAATAACAGTAGTAAGTGCGGTAAACACCAACATAGAGGTGTCGATAGGGAGAAGGGCAGGGGTAAATGGAGAAAGGGACAAAGGCAAGAAGGACAGGGGTGGGGCAAAAAGGAGTAAGGCCATCAGGAAATGGAGGGTAATGAGTACCAATGCCCATAGTCTGGGTAACAAGCTCCCTTAGCTGGTGGCCTTGATGGAAGAGGGATGCCTGGATATCGTAGCAGTCACAGAAACATGGTACACAGAGAACCATGACTGGGATGTTAACATACCAGGGTTCATAACCTACAGGAGAGACAGGCAGGGGAGAAGAAGGGGAGGAGTAGCTCTCTATGTAAAGGAAGGGATAAAAGCAACTGAATAAAAGAGTAAACAAGGAAGAGAAGAGGCACTGTGGGTCACCTTGGAGACTGGAAAGGGCACCACAATCTGCACAGGGGTTGTGTAGAGGCCCCCATGTCAGGGGGAGGGAATGGACAAGGATATGATAGAAGGCATTCTTAGAATGGCAGAGAAAGGGGAGATACTGTTGATGGGAGACCTGAATATGCCAGATGTTAACTGCAGCACATTTGCTTCAGCCACATCCAAGAGCAGGGCCATTCTTGATGCCCTACAGGTGGCAGGCCTCAGACAGCTAGTTTCGGAACCCACTCATGAGGGAGCAATCTTGACCTCGTACTCTCAAACAGGGGCAGTGAGAGGATCTCAGATCTAGAAGTGGGTTGCTGTCTGGGAACAAGTGACCATCAAACAGTGTGGTTCACATTAAACTCAGCTACAGAGTCAAGCCATACAAAAGTGAGGGTACTGGACTTCAGGAGGGCTGTCTTTGGCAAGATGGGAGAGTGCCTCAGAAAAGCACTAGCAAACAGGCTAGAAGGAGGTGTGCAGCAACAATGGGGAATCATCAAAACTGCCATCACAGAGGCAACAAGCCTTTGTGTGAAGCAAATAAACAAATCAAAATGAAAGAAAAAGCCACTATGGTTCTCAAAAGAGGTGGCTGTGAAAGTCAGAAAGAAAAAGATAGCATTCCGGAAGTATAAGGAAACACAGAAGGAGCAGGACAGAGAGCTGTACCAGTTAAGGCAGAAGGAAGCAGGGAAGGAAGTCAGAATAGCAAAGGCCCAAACTGAAGAAAAGATAGCCAACTCGGTTAAGAAGGGGGATAAGAAAAAATTACTCACTTTAGTAATGTTGTTTCTTCTAATGGAGTCTTGCTATATTCCGACAGTAGAAGTGAGTCCCAACCTTCAAACTGCCCCAGAGATGAAAGAGTTAACTTTCCATGCCAGGCATGGAACGCTGAGCTCGAGCTCGGTTGAGACTCTGTCTGTTGCTGTTTAAACTCAAACCGTCAGATCTTTATGAGCTAAACTCACTAAGGTCCTGTGTGGAAGCTGTAAACCTACACTAGCCAACTGGCTATCAAACATAAAACACATTTTGGTCCCAAAACAAAGACTCAAGTCAGGAGACCCAAAAAATGAAAAACACAACATCAACTCACCCCAAGAAAAGAAGGGGGCGAAAACAAAAAGGTGGGCACCTATTAAGTGCCAACACTGCACTGCCCACCCACATCCCAAAAACAGAGGTTCTGAGAGGGGCAGGCAGGGGGGAGGTCAGAATATAGCAAGACACCATTAGAAGAAACAACAATACTAAAGTGAGTAATTTTTTCTTCAAACAACATGAAGTCTTGCTATATTCTGACAGTAGCAGACTACAAAGCAGTACCTCCATGGAGGAGGGACAGAACCTACTTAGGAAATAGGCTCTGAAGCACAGCTGTGCCAAACCGAGCATCACTCCTAGCCTGGATGTCCAGGGAGTAATGCTTGGTAAAAGTGTGAACTGTTTACCAGGTAGCTGCTTGACATATCTCCAGAATAGGGATGTCCCTGGCAGCAGCCAGGGAAGCAGCTGTACCTCTGGTAGAGTGAGCCCTCAGGCCTGAGGGAGGAATCTTACCCAGTTTTTCATAGCAAAATTGGATACAAGAGACAATCCACCTGGCAATGGATCTTTTAGTGGCAGGTTTCCCTTTACCAACCTCACCATAAGTGAGGAACAGTTGGAGGGAGTCAAACCTGTGACCCTTGGTACGCTCTATGTAGTAACTAAGGGCTCTTTTCACATCTAAACTGTGCAGCCTCCTCTCGCCAGAGGAGGAATGCTCAGTGAAGTACACTGGAAGAGACATAGATTGATTAAGGCGGAAATCTGAAACCACCTTAGGCAAGAACTTCTTGTTAGTCCTGAGGACCACCTTATCTTTATGAAAGGAGATAAAATCAGGCTCCACTGACAAAGATTGTAATTCACTTATGCGTCTGGCAGAAGTGATGACTACCAGAAACACAGTCTTCCAAGTCAAGTACTTTAGCTCTGCTGAAGACAAAGGCTCAAAAGGGGGTTGCATAAGCTGAGCAATGCAAACATTAAGGTCCCAGGCAGGGGCAGGGTCCCTGAATGGAGGGTTGGTGTGAAGCAATCTCTTGAAAAACTTGGAGAATACAGGGTGAGCTGAAAGAGAAGAGGGCTTACCTGCTGAAATAAAAGCAGACACAGCTGCCAGATGCACTTTCAGTGTAGCTGGTCTCAGCCCCAAGCTATTTAAGTGGACCATATAATCAAGGACTGTGGGCAGATCAGCAGATTCTGGGGAAATATGCTTCCCAGAGCACCATATGGAAAATCTTTTCCATTTGGAATTATAAGTAGCCCTGGTGGAAGGTTTTCTAGAAGCCTTCAGGATATCCATTACACCTTGGGAGAGGTGTAAATCAGCAAACTCTAACTCTTCAAGAGCCAGGCCTTGAGATTGAGAGATTTGAGGTCCGGGTACCAAACCCTCCCCTGAGCACAGGTTAACAGGCTGTAATTCCTGGGAAGACTCAGGGAAGATGGACTGCAAGGACAGTAGGAGTGGATACCAGGGCTGTCTGGCCCAGTCTGGAGCAATCAGGATCATCTTGCAGGGTTGAGATCTGATTTTGACTAGCCTTGATCAGGAGAGGGAAGGGAAAGCATAGAGAAACTTCCTTCCCACTGAGAACTAAGGCATCCAGGGACTGGAGCCCAACACTGGGGGCCTGCAGCAAAAGGAAGTTGGTGATTGTCTGGGGCTGCAAAAAGATCTATCTGTGGGGTGCCCCATCTGGAAAATATCACGTCCAAGACCAGGGGGTCCAGTGACCATTCGTGATGGCCCTGGGAAATCCTGCTGAGAGCATCTGCCAGGACATTGTCCTTGCCTGGGAGGTGAACTGCCGTGAGGGAGGTGTTCAGGGAGTAAGCCAGAGACCACAACTTCATTGCTTTGGTGCACAAGGCCGTAGACCGAGTGCCTCCTTGCTTGTTGATGTACCACATTGTGGTGGTGTTGTCTGTTCTGACCTGTACAACTTTGTTCTGAACAGATTTGGAAAAAGCTTGAAGTGCTAGAAATACTGCTCTGAGTTCCAACATATTGATGTGGAGCAGAGATTCCTGAGGGGACCACAGCCCCTGGGTGGTGAGGTCGCCCATGTGAGCCCCCCACCCCAAGAGGGAGGCATCTGTAGTAAGGATTAAAGAGTGAGACTGAGTGACAAAGGGAACCCCTTGTCTCAGATTGTTCTGATCCTGCCAACACTGTAGGGCCTGGATCAGGGTTCCAGTTACTGGGATCAATTTGGTCAGAGGGTCCTTTCTTTGAGACCAAAAGGCTCTCAAATGGAACTGAATGTCCCTCATCTGAAATCTTGCTCCCTGCACTACTGCTGTAGAAGCAGCCATGTGCCCCAGGAGCTGTAGAAAATGCCTTGCTGGTCGAGACACCTGCAGGGTGAATGAGAAGGCCAGAGAGACCAGGGTCCTTGCCCTGTCCAGAGGAAGGAGGGCTCTGGCCTTCTCTGTGTCTAGCTCTGCACCTATAAAGTAGAGGAACTGGACAGGCTCTGGAACTGACTTTGGAAGATTTAGAAGGAAACTCAAAGAAGTGAGCAGTTGCTGAATTATCTGTAAGTATAACTTGACTTGGTCTGGGGACTGGCCTACTATGAGCCAGTCATCCAGGTAAGGGAAGATGGCAATCTTTGGCCTTCTTAGAGAAGCAACTACTACTGCCAGGCATTTTGTGAATACCCTTGGAGCAGAGGTGAGGCCAAAGAGCATTGCTCTAAACTGGTAATGGCCTGAGGGCAGCTCGAACCTGAGGTACTTTCGATGGGAGCTTCTGATGAGAATATGAAGTAGGCATCCTTGAGGTCCAGGGACACTAGCCAGTCCCCTGGCCTTAGCAGGGTAGAATAATTCCCAGAGTCACCATTTTGAATTTTGGTTTTAAAAGGTGCTTGTTTAAGTATCTGAGATCCAGGATGGGCCGCCATTCTCCTGTCTTTTTTGGGATAAGGAAGTACCTGGAGTACAACCCTTTGCCCTGGTGGAGGGGTGGAACCCTTTCCACAGCTCTGAGAGCTAGGAGGGACGAGACCTCTGCCTCTAAGGCAAGTGCCTCTGATGGATTTGCAGGCGGAAAGGATCTGGTTCTCATCTTTGGAAACTTTTTGAAGCTGAGAACCAGTCCCTGGCTTACTACTTCCAGGACCCATTTGTCTGATGTCAGAGACTCCCAGTCCTGGACAAAGTAAGCCAGCCTGCCCACTACAGGTAGCTGAGAATCGGCCCTGGCAGCCCCATCAGGGTGCCTGTTTGGCAGGGGCTTTGGGCTGAGGGGTGGGCAGGCCTGCTTGTACCCGTCTGTCTCTCCTCTAAAGAACCCCTCTGGGCATAAGCAGAAGAGGAGGCCTGGGCTTGGAAAAGGCCTATGAAAAGGCCTTCCCTGCCCCTGGGAAGCTGCCTTTGAGGATGGCCTGCCTTTCCTTGGCCTGTGCACTCCTATAGGTGGTTCTATACTCATCCATTTTCTTCAAGTAATTCTCTGTTTGCTCCCCAAACAGAGAATTACCCACAACAGAAAAATCCATGGCCTTAGTCTGGGTATCCTGTGACAGGCTAGTACATCTGAGCCAAGCTATTCTTCAAAGTGCCACAGATGTAGCCATGACTCTAGATGACACATCATTGGAGCCTACTGCAGCATGGAATTGCACCTTGGATGCCTCAACACCATCAGCAGCCACCTGCTCCAGCTCCTTGGCAAGCTGGCCAGGGACCAGTTTTGCTAGGGCCATAATAGTGTCCCATCTAGATTTTTGATACCTAGCAGTATAGGCCATATAATTGGCCTGTCTGAGTCCCAAGGATGCTGCCATGTACTGTTTCTTTGCCATGGGATCAATCCTCCTGGAGTCCTTGTCCAGGGGGTGTGAAGCCAAGGGAATGTTTGCCTTATCACAGGCTGCAGCCTGCACTACTCCAACATGGCTGCATTGTTGTGTAAGGAACTCCGTGTCTGAGCCTGACAATGTATACCTCTTGTCCATTCTTTTTATCCACAGGAGGTATAGTGTTAGGAGTCTTTAAAATCTTAAATGTCTGTTTCCCAAAGATTTGTGCAAGGAATAGACAGCCTCCTAGACTCTGGGATATCCATCATTTCCACATAGTCAGGCTCCTCCTGGTCATCCACAGCTTCTTCCATAGGAAGCTGGAGGTTTCAACCACTTTTTATAAAACATGAAATGGGAGGGGACTCAAAAGCCTAGGAGAGACACTCCTGAAGGTCTGTCTGGGAGATGTCCGGTCAATGGGCACATCAGACTTTCAAATCCACATTCACTTTCCTCATACTCCTCTTCCTCCTCCTCCGTTCATAAAATTCCTCTAAATCATACTCTTGAACCGTGGAACCGTCAACCGAAGCCTGCTCTGATGGTGCCGGTTCGGTCGGAACCGGGGAAAGCGACTGAACAATTTTGATCGCTTTGGCTATTTCTTCAGCAGTTGGAGAGGAAAGTTTTGGATCCACACCAGCTGATTTTTCTTTTCTAGTTCTTTTAGCGGGAACCGACTCCTCAGAATCGGCTCTCCTTTTGCCCGAAGAAGTCTCGCCCTGGTCAGAGGGCACTCCTTCTGGTTCGGTTTGAACCGAACCGGGCAGGCCATCCGGTTCAGCGGACTTTTTAGCCTCACTTTACCTGAGCCTACCAGCTCTCTTTACTAGGGTAGCTGCAGGGAAATTTTTGCAAATCTGGCAGTCTGCATTGAGGTGGTCAAACCCCAGACAATAAACACAGGTGGTGTGGGGGTCAGCCTTGGCAAAGACTTCCCCACACACACTGCAGTATTGAAACCCAGTGGGTCCGGTTTTTCTTTTGGGTTTCTCAGACATAGTACCAGTCCTAACCAAACTTACCCTTTTATGGCAATCCACCAGGCAAGACCCTCTTATCGGTTCCCAACTGTGTCACGGGTCGTGGAAAAAACCGTAATAAAATCTGTTGTTTTTAGAACCGATAAGAACCGGTAACCACACTCTAAAAGCACAATCTAAGATTTTTTAATCAACTTGATCGATTCAAACCGAACGGATAAACCGTTTACAAGTTCCACACAGAATAGAATAAAATAAAACCTATCTAGTACTCACAAATACCACAGACAGAGACTGAACCGACAGGTTACGGTTTAAATTCGGTTGAAAACCGAGAAAAGCGGTACTTTAACCGACAAATTGAACTGAGCAGAAGGAGAAATCTCTGGAGCGACTGTTCAGTGAGGCGGAGTAAAGAATCTGACAGTTTGAGTTTAAACAGCAACAGACAGAGTCTCAACTGAGCTCAAGCTCAGCATTCCATGCCTGGCATGGAAAGTTAACTCTTTCATGTCCGGGGCAGTTCGAAGGTTGGGACTCACTGCTACTGTCAGAATATAGCAAGACTTCATGTTGTTTGAAAACCTTTTATAGGTATATCAGCGAGCGTAGAAAGACAAATGGAGGGATAGTGAGGTTGACTAGAATGAACGGTGGGCGGGCAGAGGGGGACAGTGAAAAAGCAGGGATACTGAATGATATTTCTGCTTAGTATTCACAAAAGAGGAGGGGGAAGTGCCTAATCCAATTAACAGAAGTACTCTTGATAAGGGGGTCGATCCCAGTCC
Source organism: Neoceratodus forsteri (assembly GCA_016271365.2). Classification (NCBI taxonomy): domain Eukaryota; kingdom Metazoa; phylum Chordata; order Ceratodontiformes; family Ceratodontidae; genus Neoceratodus; species Neoceratodus forsteri. The sequence continues at coordinate 979,196,042 of CM057452.1, read as the reverse complement.
TTTCACAGAAGAAAGGGTTCTGCAAGAACTCCTAAAACTGAAGGTGGACAAAGCAATGGGGCCTGATGGAATTCACCCCAGAATTCTAAAAGAATTAAGGGGGAACTAGTGAAACCACTGGCTACTCTTTTTAATAAATCATGGGAGGATGGGGTGGTACCCAAGGACTGGAGGAAGGCGGATGTGATTCCCCTTCACAAAAGTGGGACCAAGACAGAGGCAGGAAACTACAGACCTTTGAGTTTGACCTCTGTGGTAGGGAAAGTGATGGAGTCACTTCTGAAGGAAAGGATAGTTGAGTACCTATAGGCCAGTGGGGCAGAGGACCCAAGGCAGCATGGGTTCACAGCGGGAAGGTCATGTCAGATGAATTTAATAGATTTCTTTGACTTGGTGACCAAAGAAGTAGACCAGGGAGGGGCTGTGGACATGGCCTACCTAGACTTTAGCAAGGCATTTGACACAGTCCCACACAAAAGATTAATAGTCAAATTAACCAGCCTGGGAGTAGGTCCCAGGGTGGTAGCCTGGTAAAACATTGGCTGGACAACAGGACACAGAAGGTAATTGTAAATGGGTCCACTCTGAAGAAAGAGGGTTACTAGTGGGGTACCGCAGGGTTTAGTATTGGGTCCAGTCCTTTTTAATGTCTTCATAAGGGACATTGCAGAGGGACTGGAAGGAAAAGTATGCCTCTTTGCAGATGACACAAAGATCTGCAACAGGGTTGATACACAAGGAGGCATGAAAAGGATGAGAAGGGACTTGGCAAGGTTGAAAGAATGGTCAGAAGTATGGCAGCTAGGATTCAATGCAAAGAAGTGCAAAATAATGCACCTGGGAAACAAGAACCCAGGGGAAGAATACACAATGGGGGTAGTAACAACAACAAAAAAGGAAAGGGACCTGGGGGTAATCATATCAGATGACCTTAAGGTTAGCAAGCAATGTGAGAAGGCAGTAGGGAGGGCTGAGGTACACTGGGATGCATAGGGAGAGGCATCAGCAGCAGAAAACAGGAAGTTGTTATCCCTCTGTACAGACAGTTGGTGAGACCCCATCTGGAGTACTGCATCCAGTTCTGGAGACCCCATCTCTGCAAGGACATAGACAGGATAGAGGCAGTCCAGAGGAGGGCAACTAAAATGGTGCAGGGTCTGCAAGAGAAGCCGTATGAGGAGAGACTAAAGGAGCTTAATATATATACCCTTGAGGAAAGAAGGGAGAAGGGGGACATGATAGAAACTTTTAAGTACCTCAGTGGAATCAACAAAGTCCAAGATGGTAGCATCTTTCAGAAAAAGAGACGTGCAAGAACAAAGGGACACAATTTAAAGATAGAGGGGGCGGTTCAGGTGCAATGTGAGGAAGTATTATTTCACAGAGAGGGTAGTGGATGCATGGAACAGCCTTCCTGAGGAGGTTGTGGGGTCTAAAACTGTGGGAGATTTCAAGGATGCATGGGACAGACATAAGGCAATTCTTGTGGGGGGTAGGAAGAAATAGGCTGTTGGTTAACTAGGATCTGCGGCCTATCCTGTAGGTAGGGAAATGGGCAGACTAGATGGGCCAAGTGGTCCTTATCTGCCGTCAAAGTCTATGTTTCTATGTTATTGTGGCTTGATTTCAATATATGGTTGGAGAACGTGGAAATCCTGTCTTGATTATTTTGCTTCCTAATTGCTATTTTGTATTTTCAGGTTAAATCAAATATAATTTATTTATTTGCTTTTGTTAACCGGGTAAGCACTCTAGGCAGCCAAGTGCCTATTTTCAGGTGTGACCCGAGAGTTTACAAAGTACATACATGAACATCAGGCAAAAACAAGTGAAGGATTACATTAAAGAGCATTTGCACACAGGGTCAATACAAGTAACAACAGGGGTTTAGAATGCAGGCAGCAGGTAGAAGAACCGTATGGTAGTCATATGTAAGTCAGTGTTCATTGTTCCAGGCAGCAATGCTGCAAGGCTTGCAGGTAGGCAGAGAGGAGTCAAATTGGTATGGAGGGGGCTCAAAGCAAGATAAGGGAGTTGCACAGTAACAATGCTCTCCCTGTTGGGCAGGTGGGCCTAAGCGGTCTATTCCTTCTAGTAAGCTGTGAGTACAGGAAGAGTATAAAGTGCAGAAGGGCACTGCCTAAGTCATATTATTTAGGTAGCGTCTCAGTTCGTTGGGGTGGCATAGACCAAGGGGGTTGATCTAGTGCAGAGGCAGGTGGAGGCCGTTTTGAGAAAGCCCCACAGGGAGGTTTTAAAGCATTGGTGGGAGGGAGAGGAGCGAGTGCTTGATGAAAGAGAGTTCCATAACCTGGGCGCGTATGCAGCGAAGGCTCGGTCACCCATTTGAGTGTGGTTCTTAGGTACCAGGAGGGCATGAGAGTCACTAGATCGCAGATGGAAGGAGGAAGTAGCTGGAACGAGGGATTCAGCAAACATAAGGGGGGGTGGCAGTTCTGACAACACTGTCTATGAAGTTGCCCATGACACAGGAGCAGTGAGTTTCCGGTGGGAGCCATTCAAGCTGGGAGTAGAGATCACAGCAGTGGGTGAGGCGGGAGGCTGAGAGTGCAAAACGGCATATGCTGTTATACGCTGAGTCCCACTTTACTAGACTAGTTTTTGTAACATGAGTGAAGGTGACTAGTCCATAGCAGAGCGTAGATAGGAGGACTCCCCTGGCTAAGGCAAGACAGGCAGCTGGAGTGAGACAGCTTTTTGCTCTGTAAGCGTGACCCAACTTACAGTTTGAGGCCCTACATGAATTGCGTATGTGCATGTTCATATCCAGTTGTGGGTCAAGAGTCACCTCCAGGTACCTGACAGAGTCTACAACTAGCAGTAGGGACCCATCAGCACCCAGAAATCTGTAGTGAATCCGGGACAGCTTTTTTCTTGGCTGCTGAGCCAAAGTGCATGGCCTGCGTCTTCTGCAGGTTAATCATAAGTTTATGGTCCTGTAACCAAGTTTGGATTTGGTCAAAGTCCGAGTTTAGTTTGGCGTTGATGGTAGAGATGTCCTGGGAGCCAGTCATGATGACTAGGTCATCTGCATACAGCACTGAAGACCCAAGAGCCAGAGCCAAGGGTAGCTCATTTACGAAGAGGGAGAACAGGAGAGGCCTCAGGACAGAGCCCTGGGGGACTCTGCAGTTTACCTGGGCAGGCTCAGACAGGGCCTTGTTGAACTTGGTGTACTGCTGCCTGCCCGTGAGGTAATTACTGATCCAGGCAAGGGTGGGGGATGAGAATCCAAGTGATAGGAGAGAGAAGCACAGTAGTGTGTGGTCTACCCAATCGAAGGCTTTCGAGAGACCAACAAAGATGGCCCCAGTCAGTTTGCCTTGGTCAGAAGCAGACCTGATTGCAGAGGTAACAACTGCTAAGGCAGTGGAAGTGCTATGCCCCTTTCTTAACCCATGCTGTGCAGAGGAGAGTAGGTTGTGGGTCTGTAAGTAATGGGTGAGCTGCGAGGCAACTACCTTTTCCAGAAGTTTGCTGATCGCTGACAGGATCGCTATGGGGCGATAGTTCTTTGGGTCTTTTAGGTCACCTTGTTTGGGCACAGGGATAACTTTGGCCATCTTCCAGATGTCCGGGACTATACCCGAGGTAAGCGATGCATTGAAGATGTGGGCTATGGGTCAGGCTAGTACAGTTGCCCCTAGCCTAAGCAGCTTGGGCTCCAGGCAGTCGTGCCCAGCACCAGTGTGAGGGGAGAGGCCATCAAGGAGCTTCTGGGCCTCCATGATCTTGAGGTAAAAGGGCAGGAGGGGGGTTGTCCCACTGGGTGGAGAGGCCCGATCCTTGGGGTCACGAGGCAGTTTGGGGAGAGCTGGCAGGTCGGTGAACTGAGAGTTGAAGGCATTAGCAACTGTGAGGGAGCTGTTGCAGTTTACCCCGTCAATGTGCATGTCTGTGACCTGAGCTCTAGTAGAACCATCAACCACATTCTTAATGCTCTGCCAGAGCTCCTCGGATTTCTGGCTGTGGAGAGCAGTATGGACTGACAGAACTCACTTTTTGCGGAGAGAATGGCTCTCCTTCACGAGTTCCTCAGCTGTCTGTTCTCCTGAAGGTCTGAACTGGATATTGAGTACTTATATCTCACCCAGCATTTATCCCTTTGTTTCATGAGAGAAAAACGGCCTCCACTGAGCCATTTAGTTACAGTGCCCCTCACTCTCCTTCTTGTGAGGGGGGCATGCTGGTTTTGAAGTTGGATGTAAACTTTTAGGAAGTTGTCAAGGGCCTTTGAGGGGTCATTTGTGGCAAAGACCTGAGACCAGTCAGCATGTCGCAGGTCAGCAAGAAAGTCTCCAATGTTGAGTTTGGAGTAGTCCCTCATTTATATCACCTTGTGGGGGATTTTGGGAGGGGAGTTGCCCCACACGCAGTAGGTGGGAGAGTGATCTGATATAGAATCAGGGAGAACACCACAGGAGATAATTTTCTCTGTTCTGTTGCTTAGCACCCAGTCAATGAAGGAACCCTCGTCTCCTCTTGGAGAGTGCCTTGTGGGTTCAGAAATGAGCTGGCTGAGGGCAAGTCCAGCCAACAGAGCCTTGTATTGCTGAACGCTGCGACCTACCCAGTTGAGGTTGAAGTCACCTAGGACTAGTAACTCGTCCGAGCCAACCTTTGAGCCAAGACTGTCAAGGAGGGAGGAGAGCCCAGGCACTCCGACCTTAGGGGGGTTGTAGGCACAGATCAAGTACACCTTTTTGACGTTTCCTAACAGGAGGAGGGCATGCAGGAACTCACAAAGATGTGAAGTAGATGGCGTGTGTCCTATGACTGAGACATTTAAGTGTGTCTTGTAGTATAGGAGTACTCCACCCCCCCCATTCTCAGCCCTGTCCAACCTAATAAGGCTGTAGCTCAGGAGGGCACATGCTGAGTCAGGTATGTGTGGCTTAAGCCAGGTCTCCGTGATCCCTATAATGTCAGGGTTATACTGAGCCACCCAAGCTGTTAACTTAGTAAGGTTTGGTAGCAGGCTGCGTATGTTTAATTGCACCAACCTCAAACCTTTGGCCGACAACCAGGTGGAGGGTGATTTCGGGGAGGGACTAGCGCTCAGCGGACCTAGACTTTGGGCAGGGGCCCCAGCTTGGCCATGGAGCACAGGGCAGCCTCTCAGCGGCAGCATCCTGTCAGGCCTCGGCGGGGGACGGTAGCTGAGGCGAGATTAGCCCTGTGGGATTCACAAGATTCCGGGGTGTTGCAGTGAGTTCGCTTTGGGCAGTTCACACAGGGCTACAGTACAGGCACAGGCTCCCCCTGAGGGTAATTTAGCAGGTAGGTTTCAGTATTCAGGGGCAGATACCTCTAGCAGGATTGACCTAGTACCCAGTGATACAGAAGTAGGTTAGTTGTTGCTTCAGGCTTCAGGGATTGCCGCTCCCCGCCCATGCAAGTTAATTGTCTCTAAATACTGGTACAACAGCATAGCAAGCTGTATCTGGTTCAAGAAATTGTCAATCATGCTCTGGGTTTTACTGTCGTTAGACTGGTAACAAGCTGAAGCAAGTAAGGCTGACACAAGTAAGTACAGTAATTAGCTACTAGCAAGCTTTGTGAAGACAGGGTATGGGCCACAGTATGTTCAACAGTGAGAGAACTATAAGAGTACCAGCTAGCTGGGTGCTGTACCAACCTGGGAGGAGACTACCATGTCAAGTGGGAAGAGCTAGTGAGCATTTAAGGGGAGGAGGGAACGGGGTGGGCCTAAAATGTCCCGTTTCAGCAAGCAGCCCCAAGTCCCGATGTGCAGCTCCAAAAATACTGCTAGTTTTCGGGCTTTTTGCCCAATTTGTGTCCAAGGGAGGTCTGCCCGACCAAAGCAATGAGCCGGTGCCTCGACCCCGAAATTTCCTCGCAGTCGGAATCAGAAGGGGGAACCCTCTGTGGAAGGGTCTCCCTCACCTCCCTCGCAGCAGTCAGGAGTGAGCCACAGGGCTCAGTGGCCAGCAAATTCAGCGAGCTGGGCAAGCAACGCAGTGAGCAGGGAGCCAATCAGGCGCTGGTGCAGATTTCAAATACTGGCACCAGAAAGCTCCTCCACTGCACCTCCAGAATGCTGAGTGTCCCCTTAAGAACAGTTAAAAAAAAAAAAGTATCCTGTTTCAGCAAGCGACCTAAAATGTCCCGTTTCAGCAAGCAGCCTCAAGTCCCGATGTGCAGCTCCAGAAATACTGCTCCTTTTCAGGCTCTTTGCCCGATTTGTGTCCAGGGGAGGTCCGCCCGACCAAAGCAATGTGCCGGTGCTTCGACCCTGAAATTCCCTCGCAGTCAGAATCAGGAGGGGGGACCCTCTGTGGAAGGGTCTCCCTCACCTCCCTCGCAGCAGTCAGGAGTGAGCCACAGGGCTCAGTGGCCAGCAATTTCAGCGAGCTGGGCAAGCGACGCAGCGAGCAGGGAGCCAATCAGGTGCTGGTGTAGATTTCAAATGTTGGTGCCAGAAAGCTCCTCCGCTGCACCTCAGGAATGCTGAGTGTCCCCTTACGAGCAGTTAAAACAAAAAGTGCCCTATTTCAGCAAGCAGCATAAAATGTCCGGTTTCAGCAAGCAGCCTAAAATGTCCCATTTCAGCAAGCAGCCTCAAGTCCCGAAGTGCAGCTCCAGAAATACTGCTCGTTTTTGGGCTCTTTGAACGATTTGTGTCCAGGAGAGGTCCGCCCGACCAAAGCAATGAGCCGGCGCCTCGACCCTGAAATTCCCTCGCTGCCGGAATCAGGAGGGGGGACCCTGCATGGAAGGGTCTCCCTCATCTTCCTCGCAGCAGTCAGGAGCAATATAAATAAAATATAATAGGTTTTTAAGAAGAATGAAGCTTTTATTATGGCTCTTTATGGTTTGATCCATGTACACTGGAGCACTGAAGCAGTGAGATCACAAGTTTGGCAGCCTTGCACCATTCATCTGATCCTAAAGATATGCATCACAATGGTTGTAAAATTGTAGGTCTACATTCAAATGGCTTTAATTTATTATAATTACATGCTAAGAAGAATGGTCTTAATGAGTTCATTTAAGGTTTCATAATTTGACCTTTTGCAATTTTAATGACCTCCCAATCCTGGAGTCTTCACCTTGTTTTATCTAAACATTTCTTTGCTCAGTTCCTCAATAGTCCAATAAGGTTTAGAATAAAATTACTTCAGAACAAAAACTATAAACTTTTGGTTTGATTTTGCACAAATATTAACTTCTCTCCGAGTCGAAAATGCATAGATTAGTTGTACATACTTTTGTATTTCTCCACACTTTTACTTCAGAAATTTGTTAAAAAAAAAAAAAGAAAAATAACACTGAACAGTCCAATAAGATTCAGAACAAAGTTACTTCTAAATAAAACTGCATAAACCTTGGGTATGATTTTACGCAAATATTAACTTCTCTCCGAGTTGAAAATACATAGTAGATTAGTTGTATATACTTATCTATTTCTCCACACTTTTACTGTGGAAATGTGTAAACAAAATATGAAAAAATAACTCTTGACCATTTGCACAGGTCTTGACTTCCCATAAAGGGAATGGCTTAAAACTTATTTAGGAGTAATTTAAGAGTTATCACAAGGTCAAGATTTAGCAAGCTGCATATTTAATGCATTTTAATCATAGAAGTTGCCAAAGAGGACATAAATGAAAAAATCAGTATTTCAGCATAGATGCCTAAAAGTTTTACAGACAACCATTGTTATCTTCTCTGTCTTCCTTCTTTCTTCTATCTGGTCAATGTCAGCTTCACATGTAGATCTCATAGGCTCGGATATTCAAAGCAGTTGCGCGTGGCACAACTGAGTTGCCCCGGTGCAAGTGCAGACTTGCGCCAAGGAGCCATATTCAGTGGGAGCCAGTGCACAGCGCAAATCTCATTACGCCAATGCGCAACTATAATGAATGCAGGCGCAAGTGCAGGGGGCGTTCCCATGATATCCAGCACAGTGGGATATTCAACCAAAAGTGTGGAGCAAATCAAGGATGCACCAAGCAGATTTGTTCGTATAAATACAGGGTGCAAGCACACAGACAGCACTTGCGCCAGGCGAGAGAAAGTGACAGTGACAGAGACAGAGAGAGAGAGAGAGAAAAACAGACAGACAGACAGACAGAGAGAGACAAACAGACAGACTAAGGCAAACACAGAGGGACAGGGATAGAGGTAGCAGTGAAGAGGGAGACAGGGGCAGAGAGAGTGAGAGAGACAGACACACTGCCAGTCAGTGCACCAGGGTGGCACAGCCAGCAGCAGCTAACTGCCCAGGGGGATATTGGACAGCAAGGGCCATGGATAATGCACCCTTCATGATGGAGGCTGTAATGAGGGGTGTGAGGGGGCAGGAGGAACAGCGACGTGGCCGTGGAAGGGCCCATCGGTGGTATGCCCGACATAGGTGGTACCACACCCGCATCACCTTCGAGCAGTACAGTGACACAGAGATTGTGGGCTGGTACCACCTGAACAGGGCCATTCTGAGGCAGCTCTGTGAGCTGTGCAGTGAGGAGATGCAGGCACCCACCAGACAGAGCCACGCCATGTCCATGGAGAGGAAGGTGACAGCCGTCATCTGCCTGCTCACCATGGATACCTTCCAGAGACCAACAGGGGACACCATAGGCATAACCCAGTCAGCCACATCCTGCCTCCTCACACAGTTCCTCAAAGCTCTGCTGCCACATATGTTGGAATATATCTGTTTCCCCAGCATACAGCAACCATGCAGGACTTCCACAGGGTAGCACGTATGTTTGGTGTGATTGGGGACATTGACTGCACCCACACAGGCATCCGGATGCCACCTGGCCTCAAGGGTGTGGCATACATCAACAGGAAGGGGAGCCTGAGTGTCAACTGCCAGGTGGTGTGCGATGCTACGGGGCGCATAACCAATGTCTGCACCACACACACTGGGAGTGCACATGATGCATTCATCTGGCACAGCTCTGCACTGTGCCACAGGTGCGAACATGGTAACATCCCTACGGGTCACCTAATGGGTGAGTATGGCATGGGCAAGGGGTCATGAGGACAGCATACCTTGGGATGGGGGAGGGCAGAGTGTGCATGTTGGCATGGGCACCACAGACAGGCAAGGGGTGCAGCATAGAATAGCAGAGGGCTAACCTTGTCATTATCCACACAGGGGACAGCACCTATCCACTGCGGCCCTGGCTGCTCACCCCCTATAGGCGCCCAACATCCCCAGCAGAGGAATGCTACAATGAGGCACATGCCAGCATGCACAACATCATCCTGCGAGTCGTTGGCATGCTGAAAGCACGGTTACATTGCCTAGACAGGTCAGGTGGCACCCTAGAGTACAGCCCCTTGAAAGCCTGTGGCCTATTCCTGGCCTGCTGCATACTGCACAACATGGCCATTGACCATGGGATAGCTGTTGAAGCTGATGAGGGTGACAGTAGTGGGGATGACTGAGGCAATGGGCCAAAGGGAAGTGGACAGCCACCCACTGGGTGGAGGGATCCCCGGCTGCAACAGCAGGTGAGACGACCCCGGGACATCATTGCACAGGAGCAGTATGGTGCACACAGGTAGGTGGTGTGATACACATGCATGGACCACACAAACAGGTACAGCACACATGCAGGGGCATGCACGGCATTGGGCATGCACACACACAGAGGCATGAAGTGGGGCAGGGGAGACAGGGGCACACACCCACACACAGCACCTCTCACAACCCCCCCCCACACACACATGCACTCACACACACAGGCGTAGGAATGTGGCATGGATCAGATGCATCGCACCTGTGCTCAGGCGCAACCAGTGCAAGACTGCTGTCATCACGCCACCACCACATGGCCCAGCGGCCAGGCAAACATGCACACAGGCAGTGTGTGGCGTGACACAGAGGCGCCACAACAGTGGTAGGCACACACACACCACCCATGTGCGCACTGGGCCGCAGCTGCAGACCACAGGCAGGATGGCCCACACATCAGGTCCGCTGCACAGAACCATGGCCACCACGGTCATGGGGGCAGCAGTGCCTGGACCATTTGGCAGCCACAGGCTGCGCATCAGCCATGGAGGGTGTGCAACAGCCCCCCGGGGTGGAACCGTGGGACCACAACCGTGTCCGTGTGGGGGGTGTCAAGGTGCCCAAACAGGCCAGCCTGGGATGCTGACATCAGAGCCCGGCATCAACTGTGCTGGGGTCACCCAATGCCGGGTACGCAGTGTGGACAGCGCACTGCGGGGAGTCATCTGTGCCCAGCCACACCCTGTGGCAGCCAGCAGCGCAAAGCCATCCGAGATCACAGTGGCAATGCGATACAGGGATACAGTCGTGGCCTCCTACATGCGCTGTATCCCCACCAGGATCTGTGCAGTGCCCCTCTCCTGCTGCTCGGCTAAATGGTGCACCTCTGCGCACAGTGCGTGCACTCCAGTGGCGAGCAGTGCCTGTTGCTGAACAGATGCCCACAGCAAACGGGTGTGCTCAGCCAGTGGGTCGGCGTCCTGGGGCTCCTGGGCCAGACGCCGATCCCCATGTGGTGACCAGCTACGCTGCACAGCCCCACTCTCTGGTGGACGCTGCACAGTGAGGTCTGCAGAAGGATTGGGCATGGCAGGCGCACCAGCAGCAGACCCTGTGTCCGGCTGCCTGGTGGCATCCACAGCCTGCTGCTGTCACCCATCCAGCCGCTGCATGCCACCCAGCGCCTGTGTAGCCACACCATCTCCACTACAGGGCGCGGCCAGGGCAGCACATCTGCAGTGGTGGCGCGTAGCTGTTCCACCACTGGCAGAACGCTGAGGGATGTGTCAGTGGCCAGTAGGGGTGTCTCACCCGCAATGGTGGCCATGCTGTCCAGGATGAGCGTGACATCATCATTGGTGTCGGATCCTGCCCCGATCTGTGTCTCTGCGCAGAGGACACCAAGGCTGATATCAAAAATCAATCAATCAATCAAAATCTTAATTTATTCAGGCGAACATCATTGAGCATAGCTCATTTACAAGATGGACCTGATTGGTCAGAAACAACATAATGGGTATAAATTCACATATATACAAATACAGATTGAGTACAATAACAAAGACTTTAAAATGAACAGATACAATAATATACACATATATACAGGCGGTCAACCAGTGATATTGGGCACCAAAGCAAAAGGAGAAAAAAGGTAAGGTATTGGGGTTTAGGAGAAAATTGTAACGATGTTAATGGATGAATGCCTAAACAGATAAGGGAGGGGGAATCTAATGGGGGCAGGGGTGAAAAGGGGTCTGAAGGGACTAGGACTTATGGAGGCAGTTGCATATCTCTGGGAAAAGACTTAGGTACAGCTTTTTGAAGGAGGCTATAGGAATGAAAGTGTTCAGCTTCAGGGTCTTTTGCAGAGAATTCCAGATGAGTGCTAGAAAGTAGTTGATTGCAGCCCTTCCATGCCGGGTACTGGCCTTTGGTAAATTCAATGTGATGAGGCTATTGCTTCTTACGGCATATGGCCTTGGGTAACAAGAGAAAGCAATCTGAGATGAAGGATGGTAGTTTATTTGTCAGAGCTTTGTAGATCCATAGAGCAGCATTTTGTTCCTTCTGTGATGTAGGGATGTCCAGCCAACTGCAGCATAGAGAACAGTGGTGAGTGCTGAAAGGAAGGTCAGTGATGAATCTTAGAGCTCTATGGTACAAAAGTATCCAGTTTATTTAAGTAGGACAGGGAGCAGTGGCCATATAGGAAGTCTGCATAGTCGAGGAGGGATAGAAATGAAGCCTGGATTAGTCTCTGCTTAGATTCTCTGTTTAGAAAATGTTTGATCCTGAAGAAAAGGACAAGTCTTTGTCTGAGTTTTTCAGGAGCTCTTCAATATGCTGGGTGAAATCAAGCCTGTTATCAATCCAAACCCCCAGATATTTGAATTTGTCTACATACTCAAGGCTCTCTCCAAGGATGGTAGAAAGTTGGGGAAGAATGTTCGGTGAGAGTGGTAGAAAAAGTATTGGTGGAGAGGAACATAGCTTTAGTCTTCTTGGCATTTAATAGAAGCTTCTTTTCAAGTAATTTGTGTTGCAGCAGGAGAATTCAGATGTAGTAGATCATATGCCTTTGTTGGTGATGGATTGCTTACATAAAGGACAGTATCATCTGCAAAAAGGTGAACGTTAGATTTTGTGAGGCTTGAATCAATGTTGTTGATGTAGATGGCAAAGAGGATAGGGCCCAGGATGGAACCTTGGGAACTCCTCTTAAGAGTGGTTTTGAGGAAGAAAGGTTGCCTTCACTTTTTACCGCTGTGTTCTACCAGAGGTAGCATCTGAACCATTTAAGAGATTGGGTCAAGGCCTAGGGAATGCAGTGAGGAGATTAGTAGATCATGATCCACAGTATCGAAGGCTTTACTTAAGTCCAGAAATACAGCACAGACATTATTTTTTTTATCTAATTCAGACTGCCAGTCATTTGTAACTTTTGCTAAGGCAGAAATGGTGCTGTGCATGGCTCTAAACCCAGATTGAGCAGGATTAAGGAGGTTGCTAGCATTGAGGTAGTCATTTAGTTGGATGCTTACCAGTTTTTCTAACATTTTGGACAGCACTGGTAAGATGGAAATAGCCTATAGTTGTTGAGATCCATGGGGTCCCCTGCTTTAAGGAGGAAACACTTGTGCTGTCTTCCACAAAGAAGGAATAGAACCAGTAGATAAGGACAAGTTGAAGAGGTGAGCTAGGGGCTGCAATGGCATGCAATGCAATTTTTAGAAAGAAGGGTCAGAGAGTCTGCACCAGCGCTTTTAGTGGTATCCAGATGGAGCAGTAGGTCTTCTACTTGTTTTAATAATATTGGCTTGAAAGAAAATGTAGAGGCAGCCTTCTGAACTTCAGTAGAATGGAGTAAGTTGTGAGCATGAGTAGATTTGCTGGAAAGGAGTCAAAAGCTAGGCCTGCTGTAATAAAGTGATTGTTGAAAGCATCTAAAATCTCATACTTGTCAGTGGTAACCACAGTATTGAGGTTCACTTGGGATGGTAAAGAGGTGCTAGAGTCTTGCCCTAGGATTCCCTTGATAGTGCCCCAGAATCTGGCTGGGTTATGGTAGGAGGCATCCAGCTCTGCTGTATAGAAGGCAGCCTTGGCATCTCTCACTTTTTTTGTGCAGCTGTTTCTGGCTTTTCTGAATTGTAACCAGTCGTTTGGATCTTTGGTCTTCCTTGCCCTTTTCAGAGCTTGTCTCTAGCAAGCAGTGCAGATTTAAGGTCAGCAGAGAACCAGGGACAAGATTTGCGTTTATTCTGACACTGGTGACTGGTGCATGTGTATTGAGGGCCCCTAAGATTATATCATTTAGCACCTGCCGTGCTAATTCCACAGAAGCTGTGAGGTAGAATTCTTGCCAGCGTTTAGAGTGACACAGATCTTGGAGATATTTTGCAATATTAAAGTTATTTTTTGACCTTCTTGGGAGGAATTTTGCAGGGTTAGATGGCTTGACTGAAGATCTTATACCAGCTATGTGGCAGTGATCACTTATATCACTGAATAGCACTCCAGCGTGTGAATACAGATGGGGCTTATTAACCAACATAACATCAAGTAAGGTGCTATTACTTTTGTTTTTTGGGTTAATCCTTGTCGGTTCGTTTATTAGTTGAGTGAAACCATGTGAGTCACAGAAAGAAACTAGGGGTGCAGAAACATTGGATAGCCAGTTAAAGTTCAGATCACCTGAATAATGGTATCCTCAGGACCCAGTTTAGTTATATTCCCCAGATGGGTAAGGAGTTTAAGGCCAGCAGAGGGGGGCCTGTAGCAGCCAACCAGTTGAAAAGCTATCATGTTGGGAAGGGATATTTTAAGGGATAGGCATTCGAATTCTTTAGGCTGAGATGAAATATTAAGGCAAGAAGCAGAGATATTTGACTTAACATAAATGGCCACCCACCACCCCTGGATGGACGGTCTGATCTGAATAGCTGGTAATGAGGTAGACTTATTTCCTGTCATTTGTTGCTGGTTTAAGCCATGTCTCAGAGATTACTAGAAAGTCTGGCAGGGTGTGGGCAACCCAGGCCTGTATTAGTGAGAACTTTTTAAAGGCTGCATACATTGATGTGAGAAAACTTAGGCCTTTCATGGAGACTAGATCTGCTGGTGAGGTGAAGCCTTCTGGGGTCCAGGATTGATTTCAACAGTGCCAGCACAGATAAGCAGAAAGAATATTAGTTTAGTGAGTGCTTCAAGTGATAGGAGGAAGGAACAGACAGAGGGCTTTCTCTTTTACTCAGGGTCCAGTATTCAGAGAATGCCGGGCTTGTCTCTGACTTGATATTTTGTCATGAAGTACCAGCTTAATGGACAGAAATGGGGGCACTGAAGGGCCAAGAATGGAGCATGGGGTATAGGAAGTACAAAACTGGTTGTGAGCCTTTTGTGGGATACCCCAAGGATTTGGTACAGCAGCGGTAAGGTATAATTGAGGAAATGAAGGACATCCACTAGGGTTGCATGAGGGAGGCCAGACTGACTAGCCGCCTTAATCACTAGGTCATGGGCTGGAGCGGCATCATCATCAAGGTGTGACATAGGCGAGAGGCAGAGGAGCAATAGCGGGAGCAACAACATGGTGTTTGGTAGCTAGGTTAGGAGTACTAGAGGCAGTAGGAGGAGTGATGCTAGGTTATTGGCTAGGAGGTGAACTAAGGGCGGAGATATGAGATTTGGCGGGAAGGTGTGTATAAAAGAAACACCCAGGAGGGGAGAGGGGGCGGGCAAAAATTTTGCGGCTTTCCCGTACCTTGCTGGCTGTCTCTCCCGGCCTCCTGGTTCTTTTTTCGGCCTCGTGGTCGCCGCTCGCCCGCTGGCGGCTCGGAGCCCCTGCGCTTGCTGGGTGCTCAAGGGCAGGGTCGGCTAAAGTGGAGGAGACAGAGGAGAGGACAGTCAGGAAAGCACAGTTGCAGTAATCAAATGATTCTGCAACTAGGTGCTAAAAAATTTTGCACAACAAAAGACTGGGGGCGGCGCCTTAGCGTCTGGCCCAACAGAAATCCCACCAAAGGACTGTATCACTTAGGCATTTACAAGAAAAACAACATATAACCTAGACTTTTAAACAATTTTGTAAAAACAGCTCTTTTTGGGCAAAATTCAAGTAAAACCACTAATCCCGGTCAGTTTTCAGAAGTGCAAGCTAGAGCAGAAGTCAATGGAGAAGGAGGACCAATCGGAAGCAAGGCTGAAGTTGAGCTACGCTCCAGTTGGTGCAGCATTCCCGGTACCTTGCTGGCTGTCTCTCCTGGCCTCCTGGTTCTTTTTTCGGCCTCGCGGTCGCGCCGGCCAGCTGGCGGCTCGGAGCCCCTGCGCTTGCTGGGTGCTCGAGGGCAGGGTCCTACAGGAAAACATCCAGGGCCTCATCCAACCCCAGGTCCAGGACATCCGCTTGCACATTGTTGGTGAGCTGCAGCCTGTTGGGCTTCCAGATGCCAGTGGAGGTGGAAGGCTGGTCCTCCAGGGCCGGTCCAGCATCCATGGCTGCTGCTGCTGTTGGCGCCCCATCATCTGCATGGAGGCATGCTGGTGCTGCAAGAGAAAGAGAGGTGTGTTAGTGATGCACTGCCCACATGTGCTCCTCCCCACACTGCCACTGCATGTGTCCTGTAGCATGGCATACGTGTGGGTGCACACACATGCACATGACATTCATGCCAGCTGCATGCACGCCAGCATGACCGTTTACACACCATCCATGCCCCCAGCTGTGCATGGCTGACATACTTACCATGCAGTAATTCGGCTGCCACCTGTCTGGAATCCGCCGCCAGGCACACCCACCACCATATTGCGGCGCATGGTGGCAGCCACCAAATCCTCCTGGGCCATGAGCGGTAGCGCATCTGTAGGCCCCCTCCGGTGGCATTCCAGGATGCACGGATAGCCGCCACCTTCTCCTTGATGCACCTCTTGTCTATGCCCACCTTCTTCCTGCACTCCTGCGCTGACCGCTGGTGGCTGCCCTGCTAGTTGACGCATGCCACCACCTCCTCCCAAGCCCCAGCCCTGGCCTGTGGTGTGCCCGTGGCACCACTCAACAGGGGCTCCCTGTCAAGATAGGTATTGAACAGGGCTTCTGTCTGCACCTTTGTGAAACTGGGCTTTCACTTGCAAGCATGCCCATGCTCCTCACCCTCCTCACATTCTGACATGTCGCTTCCTGTGGACATGGACAGCACAGAGTGTCAGTGGCAGCATCACCCTGTTCTGTCCCACCCTGCTGTGCTGGCAGCTCCCAGTGAGCTGCAGCGGCATGCACAACTTACCCCAAAAGGATGCAATATCGTTCCATGGCCTGTGCTGTTCCGTGGTGCTTATATAGCACAATGCATGCAAATGAGGTTTGGTGCAACGGTAATAACATGCTAATGCCCCCAGTATGTCACGCATTGGCTGATGAACTCATTTCCATGTGGCATCTGAATATCGTGATTTTGCTCCATGTGCAATGAGATTGCTCTGGAGCAAGTTGCAGCGCAATGCGCACACATGCACGGTGCACAGGCCCACAGTGAGCATGCACAGAATGGTATCATGGGGTCAGTCGCACACTGTGTGCTGACTGCACGATAGGGGGCATGGCACATGATGCACCAGAGCTGCTATCATGCACTGCGCACAGGTGGGTGACCCTAGACCCCTGCTGTGACCCCTGACCCTGGGTCACTCCCCTCAAACAGTGACCCTGCCTAGCCACGTCCATGCCACGCATCTCCAAGACTGCGCGAAGGGCAGACACAGTGCATATTCCCTCACATCACGCATCTGACACATGTCGTGGCCACTTGTGCTTACTGCCACCATTTTGCTCACCGGTTTTGTTTTGCAGCATGGCGTAGCAACGGTTACCGCAAGTGCAGAACTGGACACAGGTTAAGTTGATCAACCTGGTTGCCTGTGTCCAGCCCCATGCCCCCCAACTGTTTGGCAAGGCGTCCCTGCAGCAGCCCAGGGTTGTGGTGTGGCAGGGGATTGCTGCCACACTGCAGCAGCGGACTGGGGTGGCCAGGACGGTGGAGCACCTTGTGTGGAGGGGCCCAGAGTGCCTGAGGAGGCTTGAGGTACGTGTCGGGCACGGGGCCGTGCCACAGCCAGGTAAGTAGGCCCATACTGCATGTGTGCCCTGGTGCTGTACTGTGGTGTTGGCTAGGCTGCCTGGCATGCCCTGCAGAGCAGAGCACTTCTATCGTGCACATTGCAGGGTAGCATTGCCAGCCGCCGCTTGCGTTGTGATGCAGCTGTGCGGGATGTGTCAGGCAGGAGCTCACCCTGTGCACGGGGTGGGGGTAGTGGGCTGCTGCTGTGGATGTTTACTGATGTGTAGCTGTCTATGTTCCATTCCCAGGGCATGAGAATCGCCAGAGGGTGGCGGCGGCGGCAGCAGCGGCAGGACAGCAGGCTGCAGCGGGCCACAGAGGTGGCGCAGGAGCGGCTCCGGCACCAGCGGGGCCACGGAGGGCAGGTAGGCACTGTAATGATCCTTCGCACATTACATGGGGGGTGGCGTGGGTGAGGGCATGACCGCCTGTGCCGTGGCAGCTGTGTGTGTCGCACTGTGTGTGGTGCTTGCCACTGTGGCGCATCCATTGGACATGTGTGCCAGCTGTGGGTGGGGTTGGAGTGCGCCCGTCTGCAACTGACGTTGCAGTGGTGCTGCTGGTGCACTGTGCCATGCGACTGTCATTGTGCAGTCAAGTGGCCATTGTGCGGTGGGGACCACCTCTGTGCACTGTCGTGGTGTGCCGCATTGCTGGCAGGCATTGGCCCACCCCCCCCGCGAGTGGCTGGTACAGGCCCTCCAGGGGTGTGTGTGTTCCCGCTGCCCATTTTGCGCTGTGGGTGGGCATGGTTCCTTGGGACATTGCACTGATTACCTGTCCTGTCCCTTGCCATAGGTGTCCAGAGAAGGAGACGGAGGCCCATCTGCTGCAGGCTGCTCCGTCAGCTGATACTTATCACGTTGACAACAATGGAGGCTGTCCTGCAGGTTCGCCACCTGCTGCTGGAGGATAGGAGGCAGTGAGGGTGCCAAGGGGTGGCAGGCCGTGGCTGTCGGTGAATGGGCCCCAGCATTCCTGTTTCCCCTGCTGTACTTCCCCCTACAGTCCTCCATCCCACTGTACAGTCCCTGTTCCCTGTCCCCTTCCCTCACTTTCCTACCCTTTGCCACCCCCTTGTTGATTTAAATAGTTTGTTTTTGCAATATATATTTTTTAACTTACCTGCCTGTGTCAGTGTCTGCTTTGCAGGTGGCATGAGGAGCCATGCTGCAGTGACCCAGTGCCTGTCCGTGCGGTGTGCATGTGTTGGGGTGCGTGTTGTGCTTCTGTGGTTCACTGCTGTGTCTGTGGTGGTGTCCCTCCCCTCGGTCGGTGGCTGTGCCTTGGGGTGGCCATGAAGCGGCTGTCAGGGGTGTATGGCGGGTGTGTGCGTGGTGATGGTACACAGCCATGGTCTTTGATCGGGTATTGGCCACACACTGTGTTGGGGGCCCCGCTTGGTGTTGTGCGGGCTGTCTCATGTAGTCTGCCGCATGCGTGGCTTCGGTGCATTCCATGCCTACTGTGTGGGCCGCCTGTTTGCCTGTGTGGCGTGTGTGTGTGTGTGTGCTTGGCTGCGTGGTCCTGGGTGTGGCCTACTCTGGTCTGGGTGTATGGGGGGGCACGGCCTGCAGTCTGCGGGGGGGGCTCCCTTGGTGGCCCTCTGTTGGCCACTGGCACCTCCTGTTGCCTACTATCAGTGCCACTATTGTGTTCTGGGGGGGTTCTGGGTGCCTGTGTGTGCCCTGCTGTGCCGTTGGTGGTGGCCTCCTATGGCCTGTCACTGTGCTTCCCTGGCTGTTCACTGGGGCTTTTCTCTGTGCTGTGCCCCCCTCTGTTGCTCTGCTGCTCTGCTCCCACAGTTGCGCTGGAGCATCTCTTTCTACGCCATGGCACAACTGCGCCATATTCAGCTGGGTTGCACTGGTGCAGTGTGGCAGGCGGAACCTCTGAAAATGGCTCCTGTTGCAACACGGCACATTGGATTTGCACTGTGTCAGAGTTGCGCCAGCCTCTGGCGCATTTCTGAATGTCTAAGCCATAGAATATTGCTGGCTAATAATTACTAAAATTAATCTGCTGCTTTTGTTCTGAAAAGATTTAACATGATCCCATCCTGAAAAGATCTAATGTGACCCCCAATAAGCAGATCATTTTATTTCAAGCTAGTAAGCACTAAAGAATTCCATTGAAGCACTAGTAAGTCATGATGATCTACTGTGAAATTAGGCATGACAAGATGGTCTGGTCTCATTTCACTTAAAATGGTATAGTGCTTTACAGAAATTAGGTTGTCATAAGAACAATAGGAGTTATGACAAACAAATGTAAATATCTCTAAAAGTATATGAATTACACATAAACCATCCTGAAAGTTGTTCAGGACAAGAACAACCTTTCAAATAAGTTTATTCATTAAGCTGCACAAATTATATTTTTTAAACTATGGCCATCTGATTATCTGACTTTTCATTTTTCTTCACAATTATCACCTTTCGGATGGCTATATTTAAAAAATCTAATGTCTTCAGATTAGTGACTACCCTCATTTGAAAGGTAATTTTGTCCTGAAAAACTTTCATGTTGGTTGTATATTGGTAACTTGTATACTTTCCAAGATATTTACATTTGTTTGGTATGACTCCTATTGTGTTCAATCACAGAGAAGAAAAATGAGGATGTTTAGAGAACCATATTTTACAAAATAAAAATAATTAAGATTAGTGACTACCCTCATGTGAAAGGTATTTTTCCCTGAACAACTTTTACACTGGTTGTTTTTATGCACCTTGAATAGTTTTAAAGATATTTAGAATTGTTTGGAAGGTGTACACATTTGCTCTCAGAGAAAAGCAGTTTGAGTTCTGTGTCCATCATTCTAAACAGAAAGCAGGGAGTATTTTTTTAACTGATGTAGGGATTTGCAGCTTTACTAGAAGGATACACTAAATAAATGTGTTCCACGGAAATCCCTTTTCCAGCTAAAGCGATATGGCTGTAGCCTACACCCACAGCCATAAAAACATATGCTATAGGGCCAGCTCTGTGGTGCTGAGCAAAGGGGTTCGCGTGGCACACTGGTGATTTGGGTTCGTGCCCTCAGCCCGGGTGTCAGGAGCAGAGACCAGCAGGTAGGGAATCCAGAGCATCCAATTTCTCTCCCAGGGGGAAGGGCCTCAGCATGCCCCCGCATGTCCCTGCCTCAGGTTGCCATCCCCACATAGGCCCAATCTGGATGCAGTGGGAGGGCCAGAAAATGGAAAATTGCCCCCCAATCAACCAGATGATGGCTACCGGTCCCCATTGCCACAAAGCCCCTGATCATCTGGACCAACCCCAGCAACACCCCGGTCAATTGGTTGCACCTACTGGTGCTTCTCCTTTTGAAAGGGGGGACACATTCAACAAAGGGATATACATCAGGTTTCCTGGGGGGCTGCCAATATGGGGATGGTGGATGGCAACAGAGATGGAGTGGCGGTGGGTGCACCTAGGGAACAGTGGTCAGTTGGAGGTGCTCAGGAAGGAGAAAAAAAAAAACACATGCTATGACTGTTTACATTCTGTAGAGACTGCTGTTGTAGCTAATTGTTTGATTCTGTTTTTTTTTCTTTTAAAAAGTGAAAACAGTTTAGCCCAGTGGCATAGAGTGCAGTGGCGCCAAGTGTGTCACCTCTCCAACGTCAGTGACCCAAGTCAGCCGGGAGGGGGGATGGGAAAAGGACTGAGCGGTCGTCAAGCAGCTCTCTTCTTCTGGGCTTGGGAGGTTTGCCTTCCCGACCACTGGTTGATACTGAGTAGAGGCTTGGTGATACTGTTGGGTGAATGTGGGGTGGTTGCTAGGCCGGGTGGATGAAGCGGGGTTGTTGATCATTCCCATATGCAGCCATGTTTGTCAAGGCTCTGCTGAGTAAAGGGAAGAAAACTGGGGAAAATGCCTATGTCCCCCCATCGCCATATGTGATGGCCCTCAGAGTAGCCCCCAAAGCACCCAATGGCAGATGTAGGTGGCAATGGGCAGGTGAAAAGTCGAATTAAAAAAAAAGGAAAAAGTGAAAACAGACTGCTCAAGATACTGTTGTTACCCACACAAAAATATGTTTGTTCGCATTCCTTGATCAACACCCACTGCGTCTTTCCTGGACTTAGGAACACCACCAACAAATCCAGCCACTAAGTGTGCAGTGGAAGTAGAAGAGACCATTGCATTCTGCATGACTGTACTGTTTGGGGGTGTTTCTAATGTTCAGGAAGTATGCAGTAAGCAGTAAGAATAGATCTGGGTTCTGGAATGAAACAATGTTTATTTTTCAACTATACATTAGCATGCATTTCAGTTCTACTAAGTGAGATGGAATACAAAACAACCAGCAGAAATGAATTTTACAGAAGATAAAGTAATCAGAAAATATGGATTTTAACTAGAATTAATATGACGCAAAAAAAGGAAGACAGTGTCCCTTTGGCAATACTCCATGCTACTGTAACCATCCCCAAAGGACACACTTGAAAATTAGATGCCCTGTGCCTATATGTGGAATTTCTCGCATGTAAAATTCTAAAAAAAAATACAGGTAGGCAAAGAAGTGTTTTTCCTATGTGCTAAGGGCTGATCCTCAAAAGGCTTCCAGCCCTGCCGCACATGTGGAGGGCCAGGAAAAGCCACGGAGTGTCCCTAATGTGTATGTTAAGCATCATCAGGATACTCTGCTGCATCTGCAATGAGAGATGCATGCTTCCTCCACATCCAGTCCCATCCACATGCCTTGCTACAGGGGCGGGACAGATGCAGACCAGGGGAGTATAGGCTTGTTGGCGCCCAATCCTCAAAACAAACTCAACGGTGCATTGGGCAGGCAGCCACTATGTCTGCACAGGGGCAGAACTAGTGGTGAAGGGCCCGGTCTTCACCGGTCACACCATGACACCAGGCTCGAACAGCCCACTCTCCTTCAGCCCCAACCTTAGGAGCCTCCATGGCAGACAGGGCATCACCAGCTCTAGCAGGCAAATTCATGTAAATATATATTTGGATATGGCAGTCCTAGGGGACTGCTGTATCACACCATGCCTTGCACTCTATGAAGGCAGGGTCAACTTGCAGACTGGCAAGGTCATCCAATTGGATGCCCATGGTCCGGATTGCTCTACCCACCCCTGCCAACATGTAGCTGTGCACTAGCACCAGTAGGCATATCGGCACCTGCAGCTGTGGGACATCACACTCCAGATACATGCAGGTAGTATTTATCTGGGGTACCTTTGAGGACTGGGTCCCGACTCTCCTTCCTTGAATTAAAAATTTCCAAAAACTGAGTCTTTCACTATTATGACATTGATTCAGATCCAGCTTGGGCAGAAGTTATCATGCTGTGGTGGTGTCTAAGACACCCACAATAAGCCAAGGTCCCCACAGAAGACCATCTCCTATAGACTGGGTGTCTGTGATGCAAAAGGAGTTGTGGTGGGTCTCAGTTCAGCTCCCAGTGAACAGGTACTCACATCACAAGTGGGATTAGTTGACACTCATGCTGACAGTCTCCCATGAGAACCAAGGGCTGAATGCGCACATAATATGAAACACCCCTTCCCTACAAAAGGTGATCCCTCCAGGGTTGAGGCACATTAGTGGGAAAGAGTGTGTAAGTGTGGGTGGGTGTCTGTCTTGCACTGTGCAACAACCTACCCCCCCACACATACAAAATGCTGTCCAGATAGCACTCCTTCACAGGCAATTCACTACAGACAGCAGCACTGCTGGAAGGCCCTCTGGCTCAGTCACAGCACCCTAGGTTAGAGCCTGTATAATAAGGATCAACCCTCCCATGTCCTATAGAATATTGCTCCCAGAGTCTATTGTGCATGTGGGGCGGGGTCGTGTTCCCTTAACTCTGAGCAGAAGGACAACTGGACAGAATTCCCCCTGTGGGATCCAATTGCCACCCTCCAACCTTAGGTGTTATTTAGGGGCAGCCAGGGGTTTCAGTTGAGACCCCTATGATGTCCATTGCAACCCCTACCCTAAAGCAAAGTTCCTTCAGTATTTAATTATATGGATTTTATATACATTTTGGTGGGTGGTTGGAGGAGCTTTACAACCTAATTGTGCTGAAATGGGACTTTGCAGCTCCTAGGATTCTGAAGATAAGATGTCCTGCCTGTTAGTGTCAGGACTGCTGACGTAGTACTCAACCTAGCCATGTTAACCCTTTGTCAGTCAGACCCTCTAACCCTGTCACAGAGATGTGTCTCCCCCTGTGATGGGGAGCTCCAGCCACTCTTGAGAACTGACCTTTTCTTAAATCTATTGTAACAGTTCTTCTATTTCTAAGCATAATCTATCCTTCACTATTTCTAGTCCATAAGGTTGGCCACCTATGGGCACCACCTTCTCTTTCTTGGCTATGCTATGGTGTCCGCCTTCATTTTCCTTTTCCCTCTCAGGTCCTCATACAGGGAGGTTATCGTGGTGACCTCCAAGTGTATGTAAAACAGGATGTGTGTATCATTGTTGAATTTAGTATGTAACAGCATTATGTCATAAAATACATTGATGTATATACCTTATGTTTATGAAACCTGCAAAAGTTGAAAATACCATGGCACTAGATGTTTCTGATAATGGTAAAAATACTAGGTAACTATTATAAAAATTAAGTTAGCTGTGCTAATTAAAATGCATGTAAATTGCTGTAAACTGAACTAGTCTGAAATGTCATGATGATTTGCATATATCACATGATGCTTTGTATTATGGAAGTATGTATGACGTATTTCTTTGAAACTTGATTTGTTGCCAATGTCCTTTGAGGTAGCTGTTTTTTCAGTGATTCTGCATTGAGGTTCTTTGTCTATAGCTTGTTTTTTTTTCCTTTTTGAGCCCCCATTACCCAAGCAAACAAGGCCCACATAGGGATGAAGGGTTTTCCCTAAAAATATTTAGATCAGAGATCAGTGACAGTAGGTGCTGGATAAGTGCAGAGAAAGTACACACATAGTCTGTTGCTGCAAACTGATGTACTGAAGAAGGAATATAGCATTGCAGAAGCATATTTCCTGTATTTTGAATAAACATCACTCAGAGATTGTGTGTTGAACCTGAAGTTCAGTGGCTGGTTCATCTGTCATCCCACAACCCCTCCACAGACTTGGTGTTAGAAGTGGGATAACTTGCTGGAAGCATCTGGACTAGCCGAAGAGGGACGTTTTCTGGTATATATCGCCCAGATATCCCAGATGGACTGATGTATTGGGAGTTGCCAGAGGAGAACCCGGAGAAGAAAGTCCATGGAGTTCTGACTAGAACCATGGATGACAGAGAGAAGCTGCTGCCTGGACTGGACATAGGAGCTTGGAGGAAGGCCAAGCCTGAAGATGGCGAAGAGATGCAGGTCAAGGCAGACTGGAGGTGCGAGAGACAATACCCAGGAGGTGGAGACCCTGATGAGAATGATCCACTGGATGAGTGGGCAATGGCTGGAGGTAGACTGACTACGCAGAGAGGTGGAACACCGGTGCCAGGTGCTAGAGAAGTCCCAGCCAAAGAGTTTGGATAAAGAATCGGAGGATGATTTTTTGTTTACTCAGCTGGAGGAGGACCCCCTGACTGAGTAGGATATTACTTTGTTGCCTGTGTTTCTAGGATGTTACCTGTTGGAGGCCGGAGATGCAAGTATGGAACTTAAATGTGAGACCCCAGGTAAGACTGAGCCCAGTGATATTGTGCTGGGGTTGAAGACTCCAAGCAAGCAAGAAGAAGCCTATGAGGCTGAAGGGACTTTCCTTGTATTGATGCAGCTAAATCTATTAACAGTATTGACTGGGGTATACTGCAGGCTGAAGATGCTAATATTGCCAAAATGTTACAATATGTTAAGATCAAGGAGGTGGTACATGTGTTTTATTCTTTTGATGAAAAACCTACAAAGGAGGAGGGGGGTGGGTGGAAAATGGATTGGAACCTGTTTTGGGGTAACACCAAAACAGTGTCTACCAGGAGGTGTCTGTATCAGTAGCAAGTGAAATGAATGAATCAAGAGACACAGTGTGTTTATGTAGCGGGATTGAACCTAGGACTGGGTCCCTGCTTAAAACTGACAAGTCTGGTGGGGTTGGAGCAGGTAATTACTCACCACAGAGAAATAGTTTCTATGGAACTGGACTTTATAGCTGTCCAGATGTTTTGGTTAAGAAATATGATGTACTTTCCCTAAAAGGATATTGTTCAGGAAAGGTACCATTAGTCTCTGTTGAGAAATGTGTTAATGCCTCAGGATAGATATCCACTATGTTTATGATAGAATGTTTATCGTTAATAGGGACCTGAGTGAGAGCTTCTGAAGATGGATGGGTAGAAGCTCCATCCCTTCCTGGGACAGGAAGGTGGCAAGCAGTCTGCAATAACTGCTTCCCTCTTAAGGTGGGGGATATGTGACAAGGAGCTCCTGCCACTCGAGGACCGACCTTTTCTTAAATCCGTTGCAACAGTTCTTCTATTTCTAAGCCTAATCTATCCTTTACTATTTCTAGTCCATAAAGTTGGCCACCTATGGGCACCCCCCCTTCCCTTTCTTGACTATGTTATAGTGTCCTCTTTAATTTTCTTTTTCCCGCTGAGGTCCTCGTATGGGGTAGTTATTGTGGTGACCTCCAAGTGTATGTAAAACAGGTTGTGTTTATCATTGTTGGATTTAGTATGTAATAGCACTATGTCATAAAATACCTTGATGTATATACCTTATGTTAATGAAACCTGTAAATGTTGAAAATACCATGGCACTAGGTGTTTCTGATAATGGTAAAAAGTACCAGGTAACTATTATAGCAATTTAGTTGTGCTATTTAAAATGCATGTAAATTGCTGTAAACTGAACAAGTCTGAAATTTCATGGTGATCTGCATATATCCCATGATGCTTTGCATTATGGAAGTATGTATGATGTTGTATCAGACAGAGATTGTGTGTTGAATCTGAAGTTCGGTTTCTGGTCCATCTGTTATCCCACAACCCCTCCACACACATACCCACCCTGTTTCATACTGTGTCACAGAGTACTGTTCGCAGCCCATTCCACACTCCCACATAGTTTCCAACAGCCAGATGTTGGGAGGGCAATTGTGTCTAGCAGTCCAGATGTTGCCATGTGACAGCCAGGTGAACCAGTTTCTACTGGACCTGGAGTGGAAATATGCAACTTATGGCCTGTGCAGCTTGTCTTAAATAATCTGCCAAGCACAGATCATATGCAGCTGCTGATCTAGGACTAACAGCGACATGCACCCCCTATCCTCCAGCACAGAGACACAGCCTCCCCCACCCCAGCAGCAATAATGAATAAATACAATACCACCCAGGGCCTAGTGGTGAGTGCTGTTACCATGTAATGGAGGTGCAGCGAGTCTCCCACTGCTGAGGGCTCCGCACATTCTGTCGGGACCTGTCAATAAAGCAGAAAGCAAAGCATCAGAGACTTGGAGAGAGGCAAGCAACCACGTTCCCAGACATTAACGGCCCCACCGCATGCACGTTCGCTCCTGTCTCACCCCCGATGCCCCTCCTCCTACTGTACCACCTGAATCTGTCTGGTAACCCCCTCCTCCCTCCCTCTGGTAACCCCGGCCAGGGCCGGATTTACATTGCCATGGGTTCCATGCACAGCAGTACTAATGGGCCCCCTCTGGCATCGTCCCACCCTTGACAGTTGCATGGCAGCGCACGCATACCATGTCATGCAAGTGAGATACTGCATCATAGTAAATAAAAATTAAAAGAGGGAAAAATTAACTATATTAACATTTCATGCTGTTATTGCAAGCTCCTCAGTCCTTAGGTGGTACACAGTTCTTGGAGTTGGGACAGCCTCTGTGACAATGAGGAGCATGCAGTGAGTCTGCATTTGTTCTCTCTAAACTCTGACTCTCCTCTCCAGGTCCATGATGCCACTACCAGTGGGCACATAGACCACAACTGTCCTAAGCCATCAGTGATCACACCACACACACACACACCATGACAATCACACAAGAGGGACAGTATGGACCCACCAAATGCCAGCCCCCCTACCCCAGGCATTGCTGACTCTCTGTGTCTCTCCAGCCCTCTCTGGATGCCTACTGCATTTGAAGCTGGAGGGCTGGATGCTCTGCTCAACCTTGACTCTCAACTGCTCACGCCTTGCTGGTGTAACCCCCCTGCAAATGGGGGTTCCCAAAAGTCTTCCAGGAGCTTGCCTGAATGCTCCAAGCCTGGGTGGTGTTCAGCATCTGAGCTGCTTAAATGTGGCTGCAAATGAGTGCTGTTTGAGCCTCCACGTACTGTCTCTTTAAGAGCTGTCTGCTTGCAGACTTAATTAGTTTGTATGGGGGGGACTGTGTATTTAATGCTCGAGTCCCGCTGGGCCACTGAGCAAATCGTTCTGTTTCTGCAGTCACTACATGTGCAGAGGGAGCCTTGTTGAAAGATATAACCATTTGTCAGAAATCATTTAGAGTGACTGAGAAAATGTAGTTTGTTTAACTGGTCTTCCTTTCAGCACGAAATGTTTCAGTGTAGCTCTTTCATTTTGATTCTGAATAGCTGACTTGGACCTATCAGGATGATAGGAGACCCTAAAATGGAGCCTGTGGACGAATCGGAACTTGGACTCTCAATCTTGAGCCAGCCACAAGGGGATTGTATGGGCAGTGACTCTGGAAAATGCAGTTTTAACCTTGGTGCCTTTTTTCCACCAACAGAGGGAGTCTTATTGTGAGTGACAGCCGAACCAGCCAACAGAATTGTGTGGAGCTAAAGGAAATGCCCTGCTCTGTGACTGGAAAGAGTAGATCAGTTGTGACAGTGAAGAGAGATGAGCTCTGTGCTTCTGCGGTGTATAGTTTCACGCGGGAAGCACGTGTGAGGCCCTGAGGTTCAGCCTGCGGCCGTTGCAAGTGCCAGATCGGACTGAATCTGACTTGTGAGGAGAAAGAAGGAGATCTGAAGAGTAGAAACCAGGCTCACCCTGTAGAAGACTGGAGAAATTGCTGAATCACGCTCGGTCTGTCGCAAACTGCTATGTGTTCTCCCGGGTATCTTGCAGTAATTGCGGTCGGGATCGAGGAGCAGCCTGCCTGATATAGTACTTTCCTTTTACATATAAATGTGCATAGTGCTTGTGGGGAATCGCCATTTCAAATCCCCTGTACAGTGAATTGTGTGCTGAAGCTGGAAGTAAACCCCAGCTTAATTCGGACTACATCCGTTTGCTATCAACTGCAGTGGGGTCCAGTCACAAGGACCTTGTCCCCATGCCCTGTTCTCCTGGCAATCCAGAAGAACATTCTCCACCCGATCCTCAGCTTGGGTATTGTGAGTACAAATCAGGGTATTCCCCTGCAGCTTGTTTTTCAATCACAAGTGTGTCATCTAATTCTTGTTGTTTCACTGCTTCATGGACTGAGCCCTCCAGCTCTGGATTACAATTGGGTGTTGTGCATATCTTTCTTCTACAGGGCCCTATCCACTCTGCACCTGCCGGCCAACCCTGGGCAACAGACCTGGCTAGCCCCCCCCCAACCTGGGTACCCAGAGTGTGACTTTTCAGATCCTGTATGTGTGCACAGTACTGTGATTTAATGCCACTAATTAACCTGATTCCCCCTCCTGTTTTACTGTCCCCTAAATAAATCAGATTTGTTATTGTTATACTATATACTGTCTGTGGTGTTGATACTTATGGAAACAGTATTGTGTTTTGCTGTGTCTGTTGTTTAATCTTACTTTACAGGGGGTCCTCAGAGACGTGCTGCAGAATCAGTCTCGAGGGTAAGTGGTATCTATATGAGCAAACAGTGTGTATATGTGGGGTATTGGGGCTGCAACTCCAGTGTACTGTGTGAGCCACTAAAGGGAATAAAAGGGGGTCTCAGTGTCCCAGAGGGCTGTGACCAAGCTAGTCTAACCACTACACACCCTGACCTCTGGGTGGAGGCACCCGCCATAGGACCTAGGCCCTTCAACCTGTCCGTAGTCAAACAGGCAGGGGTAGTAGCCCTTGGGATAGTGCCACCTAGGGGTTACACTCCCATTAACAACTTTACTTATTTTATCTAAAATGTAAAACAAACATTTATTCTGTTTAGCTTTTTTCACTTAACTGATAAAATTCAAGAAATCTTTTTTGAACTGTCTGTGAGTTCATTCCACCAGTTTAGCAGAAAGACTCCTATTAAGACCAGGCTGAACTGGCCAAAATGCTCAAATGGTTCACCTCACGCAAGAAACCAATCTACCACTGTAGCTCTTTCTGTCCCTGGTTATGTGCTGTTCTAGTTCTGCATAATGGGAGTAAAGTGAGGGGCACTGGCAGACAGACCTACTAGTACACCATTTCTGGTGGCACAACTGACAGAAACTACTTTTGAGCAGGGTGGCTACAAATACTGAGAGCTTTCGTTACAGATGAATAACCAACAGTGTACAAAATAATACTGTATTTAAACAAAATGGGAATGTTTGCCCCCTGCATGGTCTCTGTCAGCTCTTGTTAGCAACCAGAAGGCCTGGCCACCTTACAAATATTTTTTACAAACATCAGCAGAATGCTGTAACTGAACCCTTCATTTTTAGTCAAGCCTTCTGTTTAAAGCTGAGCAAGTTAGTGAAAACACTGTCTTTTACTTAAGCAGTGACTGTACTGTACGTGTGCAGTTGCAGAGCAAAGCTTGCAGTAACTACCAGTTCTGGTACAGTGTGCATTGATTTAGTGATCAGAAGGCACATACAATGTCACAGAGCTTTCACATGTAATGGCACTTGCCCATTCTCCAAATTGTTGCTCTTTAATAAAACCTGCATTTACCATCTTCTGGCTAACATCTAATCACAGAGCTCTCGGCTCAAGATGATTGACCATTCATGTAATAAGACCTAAGTTCCATAATGCACATATGAATCCTGAAACAAAATACAAACATAGATTTACCTGCAAATTGACTTGCAAGAGGAAAACCGTCTCTTGCCCCAAGTGACTTAAGTCTCAAAACTCCTAACTCTTGAGTCCCAGCTGGGATTTGCAGCTCCCTTTGTCTTCCTACTCCTACTGCTGTGAGACACTCAGAGCCTCAGGGATTGATTGGGTGTTATATTAATCAAATTGCCACTGATGTTACTCTTCTTTTCAACCTCCCTGCAGTCCCACTCCCTCTGGTTCCAATGAATCACAGCTCAGCTTCTAATCTGCACCTCCTCGATAATCTGACCACTCCCACCTCCTGAGTCAAGGCCTTGATTCTCAGCTGGCAATGCAGACAGTGGCTCCTTCTTTGACCATCCACCACCTTAAGTGACTCACTTGTCCAATGCACTGACAGACTCGGATACATGACCATACAGGAGTCTCATCGCTGTGACTGCTGGCCCTCACCCAACTGAACTGACCTCTTTGAGCATGGCAGAACTGAGACTTGCCTGCCACTGCCCACATCCATCATCCCCTAAAGTGCATGAGAGCAACTTGGACGGGGGGGGGGGAGGTGGTTGGAGGATGTTAACGTTGTCTTCTGGACAACCTCACATTGTTGAATGGGTAGCCCCCACATACACACACACACTTCAGAGATGCGAGGACTTCTGAGTTATGAATCAGTCTAGAAAAAAAAAAGGCAATACTGTGCACACATACAAAACTGGCTGCTCACAAAAGGGTCCTATGCACAAGCATACTTGGCATCAGTGTAAATCCAGCACTGACCCTGGCCCTCCTATGTGCCCTCCTCCTACCGCATCACCTCAGTCCCTGCAGTCCCCATCTTCCCTTCCCTCCTCCATCTGATACCCAACCCCCAGTTCCTCCAGTGCTGACAACTGAACAGGATTCCCCCTTTGGTACCCACTCACCACTCTTAGAATAAACTGTGTCAACTTCCCACACACTGTGTATTTCACATGAGCAAATATGCCAGAGTAGCCCTGGAGAAGGGGGGGTAAGAGGGGGATTTGAAGAGCAGTGGGGGCAAATAAAAGGAGCCATAGTGGAAGCAACGTCCCAATGTATCATGTTAGTGTCCAAAGGGAAGAGAAGGAGGAAGCCACTATGGTTCTCAAAAGAGGTGACAGACAAAATAAGGGCCAAAAGGGTGAGTTTCAGGAAGTATAAAGGAACCCAAACAAAGGAAGATAGGGAGATACACCTGGAGTGTCTAAGGGAGGCAGGGAAGGCTGTTAGGAGCAGAAAGGCTCGGACTGAGGAGGGATTAACACAGATGGTGAAAAAAGGTGGACATGACATTCTATAGGTACATCAGTACAAGAAGAAAAACCAGGGGATGGATTGTAAGGCTCAAAGGGGAAGAAGGGGAGTATACGGAAGGAGCCCTAGACAAGGCAGAAATACTAAATAAATAGTTTTGTTCAGTATTAACTGAATAGGGGGAGAGTCAGGAACCACAACTGGACAACAAATGCAAGGGGGGGGGAGGTGGACACCAGTCCAATCACAGTGGAGAGTGTCCTGGAGGAGCTCGAAAAACTGAAGGTGGACAGAGCGATGGGACCAGATAGCATTCACACAAGGATATTAAGGGAGCTGTGAAGGGAACTAGCAGAGTCACTGGCTGCCTTGTTCACTGAGTCACTCAACACAGGGGTGGCTCCAGAGGACTGGAGGAGGGTCCATGTAGTCCCTCTGCACAAAAGCGGTAGTAAGGAGGAAGCGGGGAACTATAGGCCGGTCAGCCTCACCTCAGTAGTGGGAAAGATCATGAAGACACTGCTGAAAGAATGAATAGTGGCACACCTGGAATCCAAAGGTGCACCCGGATCCAAGGCAACATGGATTCACAGCAGGAAGGTTGTGTCAAATGAATCTAATAGATTTTTTTGACTGGGTAGCAAAGGAAGTAAGTCACGGGAAGGCAGTGGACATTGCCTACCTAAATTTTTTTCCATATATACTTTTTTTTTGGTCATTTTTCATTTGCTCCCCTTCCCCCCGGGGCCACGGCGTACACATGCGTGTACGTGCGTGGAGGCGCACGCACACGCCAGGATCTGGTGGCCCCCTCAGCCCTTCCTTGGACTTGCATCGCTGCTCCTAACTGCCTACGCTACCCACCTGGCCTCCACCCAGTGGGAGTGGGACTACAGCAGAGCAGGCATCCACCCCATGGAAGGGACAGCCAAAGCTCAATCCCATTCCGACTCCCACCCAAGCCAGCACTCCAGTGGCTCGAGGTTGTTCCCGAACCTGGGTCGCCAGTGTGGCACAAGGTAAGGCGTCAGCGCCTCTGCACTCTGTGCCACCGGGCTGGCCCCACCTACCTAGATTTTAGCAAAGCCTTTGACACCATCCCATATAAAAAAGCTGGTTAACAAAATGGGTAGCCTGGGCATGGGGCATAAGGTGGTAAACTGGGTTAGAAACTGGCTAACGGACAGGAGGAAGATTGTGATAGTAAATGGGATCCAATACGGGGAGAGGGGGTGACCAGCGGGGTACCTCTGGGATCCGTCCTTAGGCCAGTCTTGTTCAATGTCTTCATTAGTGACATTGTAAATGGGCTGGAGGGTAAGGTCTGCCTGTTTGCGGATGACACCAAGATCTGCAATATGGTGGATACTCCAGCAGGGGTGGAGAAAATGAGGAGCGACCTGGAGAAACCTGAAAAATGGTCTGAGTTATGGCAACTAAAGTTCAATGCAAAGAAGTGCAAAATAATGCATCTGGGTAGAGGGAAGCCAGGAGAGAGCTACATGATACATAGATACATAGACAGTGTCAGCAGATAAGGGCCTATGGCCCACCCAGTCTGCCCATTTGAGCTTGTAAGTTCAGTTTGTTTTCCTAGAAGTCTGTTGCCTTACCCTGACCTCCAGAATTCCTTTATAAAGACCTAGGGGCAGAGGCGTGTGCAGAGTCAGTGAACAAGGGGCCAGAATCCCCATAAAAGCTGGGGAAGAGTCATCTGGGGGCATATATAATGACATTATAAATTAGTTGGAGGATGACTTTTAACAGGGGGGGGCCAGGGTGCCCCCACTTGGGCATACTTAAGCCTAGGGATCATCATTTCAGTTGACCTAAAGGTGTCAAAGCAGTGTGAAAAGGCTGCAGGGAAGGCAAGTGGTGTGATGTGGTGCACAGGCAGAGGTATCACAAGCAGAAAGCAGGAGGTGGCGATACCAATTTATGAAACACTAGTGAGGCCTCACCTGGAGTACTGTGTGCAATTCTGAAGGCCACAGCTTCGCAAGGACACTGACAAGGTGGAGGCAGTCCAGAGAAGGGCGACCAAGATGGTACAGTGGTTGCACCACAGAACATATGAGGAAAGATTAAAGGACTTCAATATGTACTCACTGGAGGAAAGGAGGGATTAGAGGATATGACAGAAACAGTCAATTACCTCAAGTGCATAAACAAGGTTCGGGGCTGCGGGGAGGCATCTTCCAATGTACAAGTATAAGAACAAGGGGGCATTATATGAAATTAGAGGGAGGCAGGTTAAGAGGAACTATGAGAAAGTTTTTCTTCACAGAGAGGGTGGCGGACTCATGGAATAGTCTACCACAGGAGGTGGTGGGAGTAAGCACAGCAGAGGGATTTAAACATGCCTGGGAGGGAGGAGTGATGAAAGGTTACATCCACATCGGGTCAGAGGCCACAAACAAATATAGGGCTTCAGGGCCAGATTAACAAGTTGTGGTGCTCTGGGCAATTTTGAATTGTGGGACCACCTGTGACTTAACCAATAGGCCGGGGGTTCTGGGCCACCTAGGCCCCCTAAAGCCGAACAACTTTCAATGCCTTAAAATGTATTTGGAAGGTTTTCCAGCTACTCTGAATGCTGTTTTTGCAGTGGAAATAGCTATCCTAAGATCAGAGGGCTGGTGTTGTGTTGGGCAGCAAGTAGGTTGATGCTGCTGCTGTGAGAGACAAGGAAGGTAACCCAGATACAATAAACCTGTTGCAGCTACTGTGAATGTTTGCTAGCATGAGGGAACGGGTCACAGTACTGACCACAGTCAGCAATTGACCTGAGTAACTGTGGCTGGGGCTGCCTAACAAAACTTCACTGACTGGTGGCATGATGACAAACAAAGCACTGGGGGGAGATTAAGAAGTGAGAGAAGCTGGCTGGTGCAATGAGAGGCAGAGCATTTCTTCCACTCCCTGTCTCCCTTTCTTACTATAGTATGAGCCTCTTCTCACAAGTCACGTCATTTTATTTACAATTTTTTTTAAATAACATTGTTCTGTGATGTATGTTATGTGGAAAAAAAAACATTAATATTTTTTTTTTACCTGCGATAAAGACAAAGTCAAGAAGATGAGAAGACAAATAGGGTAGAACTGCCTGGTGATGATTTGGGTCCACTCAGCCTCTGGCTTTTCTTCTGATTGCTCACGCTCATTGCTGGTGGCTCCTACTACTCGACAGTCTCTCTGACACGAGGCAGTGGCAGGTGCGTTCTGCACTGCCAGTCTGCCTTAGGTCTTAGCTGATAATTCAGCTGTTTTCCGGACCTCGAGATCTGACGACTGAGATGAGTCGACAGACAGTGGGCCTAGTGACAGGCCACAGGCGCTGAGGTGTGGAGGGACAGTCTCTTTCTCTGTTGATGACAAGGACAGGATTTGGTGGCTTTGTTTGTTGGTGGCCAGCATGTGGGGGCGTTTTATAGATCCGGCCGGGGGGACTTACATATATATTTTTTTTTAAACCAGGTGAGACACACTAAGCTGCAAGCTTGTTTACAGGTCCAACCTGGGAGCACAAGGAAGTTGGGTGACTTGCTCAGGGTCACACAGTATGCAAGTGGGGGCAGTGGGATTCAAAACCAGGTTTGCAGCTCAGAGCCTTAAACCACTGCGCTATACTGCCTTATGTGAGCAAGACGTGACGGGACCACCATGCACCGTCATGAGGGCTGGGAGGACAAAAAAGTTCTGGTACAGGTGGTTGGGGGTGCAAATCAATGGAGGACCATATTGGAACAATTTCATTGGTTAGCTAGTATGATATGCTTCACCTGGCCTGCACAGAGAACATCTGTGGGAAAACAAAAATGTCGTAAACAGTGAACTGTTTGGATGGTTGAGGTGGCGACAGGCCTGGCAGGGCAAAGGTATGGTCACCAATTGACCACTCCCTCCCGAGATTTAGTCACACACACAGTGGAAAAGTATGGGGGTCATGGAGGAAGTAAAAGAAAAGAATTCAGTAGCCCCTCAGATTACGGGGCCCGGGGCAATTGCCCCTTCTGCCCTATGGTTAATCCGGCCCTGTAGGGCTTAGGGGTAGACTGGATGGTCCATTACTCTGGCTTACCAGGCCTGGCTCCTAGTTAATCTGTTTATGATACACTGGGAACGCCTACCTAGCACAACTTGTGACCTCAGTAATATCCTATTGTTAATGTTTATGCTTCTCATTGCAACTACTCAATTCTCCTTATTTGGGCACCTGTAATGAGTTCCTACGGTCTGGTTGTTATTTGTACGGTATATCTGTTTTATCTCCTTGTTCCCTACTCCATACCTCTCAACCTCCTGCCACATAAATCAGGGACAAGGCTTAAAAAAATCAGGGACAAAGGACCAAAATCAGGGACACAACTTCAAACTTGATTATATCCACTCAGGAAGCTGGCAGAATATGGGGCTTAGTGCAAAATGCATTTTCTAAGGAAGAATAACTCTTTAACTTTAATGTTTGACATTATTTTATGCTTCCAGCTCCCACTATTTGGTCACGGAAACACAATTTTTAGGAGGGACAGAGTAAAATTTTGAGGTAAAATCATGGACAGTTGAGAGGTATGCCCTACTCCCCCAGGACGCAGCTATAATTGAGCAGCCTGTCTACTCAGTAGGCCCTTCTTGGTCAAATAAATAACTGCAGGCGCTCTCTTGCCTACTGACAAATCCTGTTTCGCATCACAATGATCGGACACGTTATAGGAGCGCAAACATACGCTCATGCCCTACGTGCAGGAAACGGATGTTCGGCTGCCTGCATAAAGACTGCCATTTTAGTCTTAATAATTATATAGGCGGAACCACACAACTAAGAAAAATTACATTTTTCAACCTCTATGACGCTGCCATTCTATTCCTTCCTTTCAGTTCCGAGCGTTTGAGCCCCATGGTTGTCATGACAACACTCCAAGGACGCCCACCCGCTTTTCTCGCTTAGTCTGCTAGTTACGCGAGCTCACTCAGCAATCGCAGTAGAACGCTGATGAGGGCAGTGTAAGTTCCAATGAAAGGAGGCTGTCATTAGAAGGTTGGTCCGTGCTAGCTAGTACCCACAGAGACCAAATTGTTGGAGTGACAGACTTCGCGCATATCAAGTTTGCATGTGAGCAGTTAACTCGGTTATGGCTACAGAAATGACCTCGGAGATTGGAGCAGAGCTGCTATGCGCCATTTGCCTTGATATTTTTAAAGAAGCCGTGACTTTGCGCTGCGTCCACAGCTTTTGCAGAGCTTGTGTAATACAGTGCTGGCAAAACACTGGGCGGCAGGCGTGCGCCGTCTGCAGGGATGAGTCGTCAGCCGGCGCGGAGCTCATCACTAACCATGCACTCAACGGCGTTGTGGAGAGATTTCTGCAGCAGCAGTCCAGCAGGGAACAGGGCACCGTAGACGTATGCCGGCTGCACGGCGAGAGACTCAAAATCTTCTGCTTTGACGATCGGCAGCTCATCTGTCTTGTCTGCCAGACGTCCCGCAAACATGAGAAGCACAAGCTGCGGCCGGTGCAGGAGGCAGCGTTGGAGCAAAGGGTAAGAGACCAAGTTCACGATAGAAACTTTGATTTTTGTATTACAGGACCAGGTAGGTTCAAAGGTCGAAGGTTAGTGATCACTGATCATATCTCAGTTGTCCCTAATAACGAGGGGTTTCTCTTATTTTACCCAATACAGTTCTATTCCTGCTGGAAAAAAATGCTGCCGCCACAGACGGTCACGCGCTACATATATACGTAAACACACTGGGCTCCTGGGCACCAGGATCGGTGTGCATCTTGCGTGTATGTACATAACGCAAAACAACATTCTCGCTGGAGCCATAGGCGTAGATTGCGGGGGGCGGGGGCAAGCTGCCACCCCCTGAGAAGTTAGACCAGGACCTTTTTAGGAGCCCAGCCACCTTTCTTCGGTTATCATATATATATTTTTTTAATATTGAATGGGCTCAGGGCTATGCCCGGACTGCCTGCACCTCTCCGGGGGAGGAGGGAGGGGGGTGGTGGCACGGCATTGTGTCTCTTAAATAAAAACTATCCCCTTTTCCGATTGGCTGCAAGCCTGCAACCATAGTAGCCTGCATGTTACAGCCAATCAGAGAGTGCTGCAAGCTGGCGCCATCGCATGAGCAGTACTCCGTTAGTGGCGCCATTTAGTTGTCTGTGTGCCTTCCATGAAGGAGCAGCAGCAGCATCCATATAGCGTAGGGCTGAGGAGCGATAGCTATTCGAGGACGTCAAGCAGCAGTCGGTTGTCTGTCAGGTGTCACCAGTGTCTCAGTCAGTCTAGTGTTCCCACCCTCCTCCTGTCCTGAACAGCCCAGTTTAAATATACATCACCCGAGTCCTCTGACTACCTACTCTCTGTTTCTCAGTGCAGCCAGCTGTGCTCTGGGCTCTCTCGCTGTCACCTGAGCCTCCCATACCCGAGAGCCTAGGAGCCCTTTGGCCACAAGGCCTCTACTACCGGACAGACCAGACGGAGGAGCGAGTAGTACAGTTACAGTGAGTCTGAGGCACGGCCAGGCTTGCCTGCACACCCAGCTCCTGTGTCTAGCAGGCCAGAATAAGATTTACTGTGTTGTCGGCGAGTCCCACACCACGCCCATTGCCCACCAGTTCCACTGTCTACCAAGAGGGATTATTCAGGTCAGTGAACAGCCAGGCCCAGAACAGTGAAGAAGCCGGCGGTCATGCAGGCTATAGCAGACCCATAATGTGATATGTTCATCTGGTGTCAGAAAAAATGAGTTATTGTCTCGTCGGGGGATTAATCGGGAGAGGAACGGGACTGTTGGGAGAGACTCGGCTACCTGACCTGAC
The DNA here is from genome assembly GCA_016271365.2 of Neoceratodus forsteri. Classification (NCBI taxonomy): domain Eukaryota; kingdom Metazoa; phylum Chordata; order Ceratodontiformes; family Ceratodontidae; genus Neoceratodus; species Neoceratodus forsteri. The sequence continues at coordinate 979,157,918 of CM057452.1, read as the reverse complement.
TTCTTGGCCTTGCTGTGCCCTGCTGCCCTGTCTGTGCCCTTACTGATTTGGTGAGTAACTGTGCTGCAAGCTGGTTGTTGGAAATTAACACCATTCACATCCCAGAAATGTGTTTTTATTTTTTGGAGATTGTCTTGGCCATGTCCATGTGTCTAGGGGTGGTGGAAGGTTTGCTGTCAGCTTGTGTTTCTTTGGGTGGGAGGGATTTCCTGGCTGTTGAGGCTGTCCATGTTGGTGGGGTGGGTGGAGGGGCCTATTTGTTTGGTATGGCGTGGACGCTGGTCATGTTGGTGGGGTGGGGACACTCAGTTACTGTGCTACTGGTGTGGTGGGGTTTGTTGGGAAACTCACTGGACGGTCTGTGTTTGGTGGGGCTGGGGGATGGTCTGTTTTGTGGGGTTGGGGTGGAGACAGTCTGTGTGTTTTGGGGCTGACTCACTGAGAGGATGGTCAGTGTTTGGTGCTGGGGATGGCCTGCGTTTGGTGGGGCTGGGGGTGATCAGTGTTTGGGGCTGGGGTGGTTAGTGTTTGGGACTGGGAGGGTGGTCAGTGTTTGGTGGGGCTGGGGACAGTCTGTTTTCTATTCTGGGGTCTGGTGGGGTGGAGACACAGGCCATGGTGATGTGGGGACACTGGCTGTGATGGTGGGGTGGTGACACTAGCCATTGTTTGGTGGACTTGGCTGGCTATTTGTCTGGGGGACTGTCCATGTTTGCCTGCCGAGTGTCTTGTGGGGAGGGGGGGACTATTTGCTGGTCAGGTGTCTGGGGGCTTATGGGGGGTGAATGGCGGTGACTGCTGATCAGGTGTCTAGGACAGACTATTAATGTTGTTGGGAGGGGGAACTCTCCATGTTTGCTAGCCAGGTGTTTAGGGGATTGTTCATGTTGGTGGGCGGAAATTCTGTGTTTGCTAGCTGTGTGTCAGGGGGTGGGGACTGTCCTTGGTGGGATAAGGACCGTCCATGTTTGCTGGATGCCTGGGTGTCTGGTGGGACTGTCCTTGTCGGTTGGGAGGGGGCATTCTGTGCTCGCTGGCCCAGTGTCTGGTGGGAGGGGGACTGTCCTTGTAGGTGGGGTGAAGGGGGGGACTGTCCATGTTTGCTGACTGGGTTTCTGGTGGACTGTCCATGTTGGTTAGGAGGAGGGACATTCTGTGCTTGCTGACTGGGTGTTAGCATATAAACATAAGTAAATGTTAAAACATAATTTCCACCTCATCCTTTACCTGTCAAGGGATGTATCTCACTGACCTGTGCCCGCAGCTAGCATACGAACATTAGTAAATGTTGAAACATTATTTCCCCCTCATCCTTTACCTGGCTGTAAAAGTAATCTTTCACCTTTTTGATTTCTCCGATCATCCACTGTGGAGGGGTGAAACAGACAGATTCCTTGGCCTTGCTGTCTCTGTCTTCATTGCCTGGCAAACACAACCAAAGGGGTAGCTTTTTGTGTTCTTCCCCGTACAGTGTTACAAGACTAGCAAAAACAATCTTGCACTAAAACATGCACCCTAAAGAAATGATTATACTACTACCTGGCTATTGTTATAGCGACTACTGACTGGCCATGATTTTTTGGGGTTGAAACACTGTCGTGATGTGTGGGTGGGGTTGCGGACACTGCTGGTTGTGTGTGTGTGTGTGTGTGTGTGTGTGTGTGTGTGTGTGTGTGTGTGTTTGGTTGGGGACACTGCTGATCGTGTGTGTGTGGGGTTGGGGACACTGTTGGTCGTGTGTGTGGGGGGTTGGGGACACTGCTGGTCATATGTGTGTGGTGTTGTGGACACTGGTCATTTGTGTGAGTGGGGTTGGGGATACAGGCATTGTGTGGGTGTGGTGGGGGCACTGTTGTGTGGGTGGGTGGAGGCACTGGCATTGTGTCGGCGGGCAGGGTTGTAATTGTATCTGAGGCAAACTGTGCTGACCAGTAGCTCAACATCTCTCTTTCAGACAAAGAAAGAAACATAAACAAAATGCAGTATAAAATGTGGTTTTATTTATTTTGTGTGCCTGTGATGGGGAGGCACAGACCTGGATGCCTGGAGCGGATACCAGATAAATGGAGCTTGAAATGGTGTTGGTTGGGTGGGGTGGGGAGAGTGGCTGTGCTGGTGCGGTGGGGAGAGTGGCTGTGCTGGTGGGGTGGACACAGAGTGTGGAGAGTGGCTGTGCAGGTCCATCAGGGTGCAGAGAGTAGCTGAGCTGGCCAGTCTGGGTGGAGATAGTGGCCTTGCAGGTCTGGGGTGGGGAGAGTGGGCTGTAGCTTTTTGCATGGACATTTAATTCACTGTTGCTTGCTGTGCCTTCTGCTGCCCTGACAGCTTTGTGCTGCTGTGCTGACCAGGGCAGACTGGTACATGCTGAAAAAATGGTTCTGGCCACTGGTGATGGAGGAGGGAGGGGTGGACGGGCATACTGGCACAGAAATATTTTTTTCAACATGTATGCCAGTCTGCTGGGTCCATGCCATGCTTACCTCCCTCGTACAAGGGGCTTCTGAGCACTAAAGATAAGTTTCTGTGTAAAAATTAGGAACTGTTGGAAAGTATGAAATCCTACAGTATAAAAATTGTGCATGTTTATGTAGTTTCAATTTACTGTGTGGTTCGACAAGATGTTCTGTGGTCTCTTCTCCTCATTTAGCACCCTGACCTGTGACCTAGCCATTCCCCCTTCCCCCCCAGGGCAGGGGGAAGGTCCGTTGTTTTGTGGTCTTTTGGTGGTTTGTTGGGCATTGTAAAATGCATTGTTTCATTTACTGTGTTGTACTGCCTGGACCTGCTTTACCCTGTCTCTATCCTGAATGTAAACATGGTATAAAAAAAGTTCATTTTTTGGTGGTGTGTCTGTCTGTGTCTGTGTGTAGAAGAATAGAGACACACGCTCAGACAAAAAACTGTATTAAACCACATCAAACTGAAGCAACCATGTTTCATTTGTGCCCTTCAAAACTGTCAGATGAGACAATTTTGAAGTAGTCTGTGGGGGTAAGTACAGTGTTCCCCATTCATTGTTTTAGCACGGTGGGCCACCACCTATATTTTGCTACCGCCCCTATATTTTTTGCCACCACCTATATTTTTATCCATTTTTTTATAAAATCCTCCAAAATTGTTTTTTATTGACATCCTTTATTGCACTACTACCCATTTAATACCAGCACACTATATGTTACTTAAAAGCTACTTATGCACATGTGCAGTGCATATAGGAGGTCCAGAAAAACAACGCACCATTTGACCTGATCACCATTGCCACCGCCCTATATTTTCAGAGAGTGGGGAACCCTGAAGCATCCACGGCAACCTGGGCTACCACAACCGGCCCACCACACACTGTCATAGGTGATGCTAATAAAAACCACCAACCAAGCACTTACCTTTCAGGGTGGGTCCTGCGAGGCTGTGCACAGGTGTCTGGAGTTGTTGTTCCAGCAAACTTCCTGTGGCGTCTGTTCTCTTAGGTTATGTGATGCAACCACTTTTGTGCCAGGGCAGTCCGTGTTTGCTTGGATGGGGTTGTGTAACCCTGGGCATGGACAGAGATGCATATTCCTTAGGAGCCCATGGGGAGGAGAGTGGTAGGGGTTGTGGTGTGACCACACCATGCCCATGATCATCTTGAACAATTAGGGGATTTACATTGTTCGGTTGCACTGTCCCAGGTACATCAGCATGCTTGTTAAGAGCACCGCCTGAGGGATATCAGCAAGTCCCATGTATATATGCAATACGCTGCTTGTGAGAGACATTATCCTCTTAAACACCTTACCTAACCAGATTCAGGCATGTGACATTGGATAATACGGGATGGGATGGGAGACTAATGAACTAACTTGGTTATAACAAAGAAAAGTGTTAACACTGGGTGCAAGTAAGCAATAATGCCCGACAGGGCGTGTGTCATGCTGGGATAACATCACGCCTCAGGTGGTTGGGCACGAGTGCATCCAGTACATATGGCATGACGTTATCCTACGATGACACACACCCTGGAGGGTATTATTGCTGTTATACAATGGCGTGTTGTTTATACAGAATTAAAAAAAATAATAATTTTAAAGATGTTTTATTTGGTGTGGAAAAATATTTTTAAGAAAAGATACAAAAAAACACACTAATGCTAACAGTCATCAAGAGGTTCACGGAGAAGCTGAGACTAGACCTGTGATGAATCGGATGTACTAGGATAACATCATGGGTGTAGCCCAAGACTGACCAGTCAGAGGCCAGCATTCATTCTTGTCATTGTATAATCGCATTTTTTTATGTAATTTTTGTAAATAAGGGCTCATGCTGTGAGGATGCATATGCTGGGATGTTTCCCATACCATCCATGTTTATAGGTATACTGAGGTGGCACAGCCATTTGCTGCACTTCCTTGAAACATGCTTTTTGCACTCCTCAAGGGTGGGAGGGCTAGCTCAAGCAGACATTTCAAAGTTCAGGATCCACTATAAGGGCTGGACTTGGAAGGGTTATGCAAGCAGCAAAGGGTGAGAGACTAGTGAGCTATCCACCTGGAGGTTCAGGTGGGGCAAAATTAGTCAAGACTGATTTGAATTGAAGCTGAGGGAGGTCCTGTCCTCTTGAGAAGGAAGTTAAGTTCCTTACATATTTTCAACTTTACAAGTAAGTCCTCACTCCCAAGGCAGAAGAACGAAGAACTGAATACAAAAACAGATCTCGGTCAGTTTTTCGACTCTGGTCTCAGGAGGAGTTGGGCCGAGAGCAGGCTGCAGTAAAACTGGTGGGGTGGGAAGTGCTCTGACTTGGCCTGGGCTGGTCCCTCTCAGGAGTTATTCAGCTGTAGTCTTAAATGCTTTTTTGGCATGATTTGATGCTGGTTGATTTGTTTGCATTACGCAAGCCACCCGCCCTCTTCACTGTCGTGATATGTGAAAATCAGGACTTTTTTGTTACTTTGCCCCCCCTCCGTAAAAATAACAAACTATGCCCCTGGCTGGAGCACTGTTTGTACTGTAATACATGCAATAGGAAAAAAGCGCACCGAGGGCCCGGAGTGGTCTGTTATCACGCACAATGGTTCCCACAGTGTTGTGAGCACGTATTTTAATGCTTAATGTATTTATCATTCTATTTTTTTTGATGGCAGATAAGGACCACTTGGCCCACCCAGTCTGCCCATTTCCCTACCTAGTGGATAAGCTGCAGATCCTAGTTAACCAGCAGCCTACTTCTTCCTACCCCCACCCCCTAGAATTGCCTTATGACCGTCCCATGCATGCTTGAATTCCACCACTGTTTTTGACTCCACAACCTCCTCCGGAAGGCTGTTCCATGCATCCACAACCCTCTCTGTGAAAAAATACTTCCTTAAATTACCTCTGAGCCACCCCCATCTTCAAATTGTGCCCTCTTGTTGCACCTCTTTTTATGAAAGATGCTACCATCTTGGACTTTGTTGATTCCCTAGGTACTTGAAAGTTTCTATCATGTCCCCCTCTCCCTTCTTTCTTGGAGGATATACATATTAAGCTCCTTAAGTTTCTCTTCATATGTCTTCCGGTGCAGACCCTGCACCATTTTAGTTGCCCTCCTCTGGACAGCTTCCATCCTGTTTATGTCTTTGTGGAGATTGGGTCTCCAGAGCTGCACGCAGTACTCCAGATGGGGTCTCATGAACTGTCTGTACAGAGGGATAATAACTTCCTGTACTAGAACTTCGTTCCACGTCCTCCGATTCCTTTCTCCATTGAATAATATTGAAGAGTTCCACCTCCTAAGGATGACATTTCCATCTCCCAGACATTTAGAGGTTACAGTTCCACCTCCTAAACATTTCCAGTTTAATCATTTTCTCAGTCTATGCATCACCCAGGATACCAGAATGACAAAGGAGTAGCCCTTATATCACTGAATAAGCTCCCCCAATTTTCTTTAAATTAATTTTTAGTTTGAATCTATATTGTGCACCCCATTCCCTCAAAATACCCCTAGGTAGCAAAATCTGAGCTATTTGCACCTGTCGATTTTGCTACCCTCAGTCAAAGTATCACCCAGGACACCAGAATGACAAAGCATGAACCGTTATATCACTGCCCAAGCTTTATTTCAACTTTCACTGAATTACTTTTCAATTTTACTGTATATTGGGCACTCCATTCCCTCAAAATACCTGCAGGTAGCAAAATCTGATAGCTATTCGCACCTGTCAGATTTTGCTACCCTCAGTCCAGAGGTTAAATTGTGCAGGAACTGACTGGAAATCAGTTCCACCTTCTCCGACTCCTTTCTCCATTGAATAATATTTAAGTGTTCACCTCCTAAGGATGACAGTTCCATCTCCCACAAATTTAGAGGTTATAGTTCTACCTCCTAAACATTTCCAGTCTAACCAGTGGAGTATCCATGATGTCCTAGTCTCTGAAAAGCTTCTCTGATCCAGGAAGTACAGTCGCTGCATGGTGTACTGTGATTGATTATTTAACAAAACAAAAGCAATTTATAGTGATCAACCAGTTTCCTGCCCCACAAATTGGTACAAATAGGCATACCTCTCCACCTTTTGTCACTGGAAATGAGGGCAGTCAAAATGGGTGACACATTCTCAGACATGGAGATACAAACATACAAAGAAGCCAGCAGAGGAAGGCCATTTAGTCTATCAAGTCTGCTCGTATTGCAGGGTCCACAGCTTGAGCTAATGTCCCTGCCCTCACTTCTCCCATCCTCCCTACCCATGATCCTTACCTTTTCCCAGTTCCTGTCCCAGCATCTCTTAAAGCTGCCCACTGTCTTCAATGGGACGACCTCTTTCAGCAGTGCATTCCAAGTGTCCGCCACCCTCTCTCTGAAGAAGTGCTTCCTGACCTCCCTCCTAAACCTCCCCCCCCAGCTTAAGACTGTGCCGCCTTGTGTTATGGCTGCCACCCAGCTTAAAGAGCCGCTTCTTATCAACCTTATTTATCCTTTTCAAGTACTTGATGGTCCCAGTCATGTTATCTCTCTCTGTCTCTCTTCCCCCCTGTCTTTTAGAGAGTACATATTCAGTACCCTCAGCCTCTCCTCATATGCCTTGCCCTGCTGTCATCTTTGTAGCCCTCCTCTGGACCTTCTCCAGCAGGTTAAAGTCCTTTTTGAGGTGTGGGCACCAGTACTGAACTCCATACTCTAGATGCGACCTTACCAGTGACCTGTACAAGGGCTGTATAATCTTCTTTCTCCTACTACTGATCCCCCCCCCCCCAGCTATGCATCCCATCCCATCCTATGCAGGGGATAGGTTACACCTCAGCAGGCAGGGTCACATGTGTTGAAGCAGAAGCTGAGGGATTTCATTAGTGAGCGGTATCATTTAAACTAGGTAGGGGGGAGGCATTGGAGCTGGGAATCGCCAGGAGAGGGGTTCCCATGGACCTTCTGCCACCACCAGGGTAGATACGACCTCAGGTGAAATAGGGGTTGAAGTGAAGGGTAAAGAAGTAGGAAGGATAGGAGCAGTGTGGAGAATGGTTTCGCTAAATGCTAGGAGCCTAGGGAACAAGTTGGCAGAGTTGCAGGCATTGATGTCAGAGGGGGAGGTGGACATAGCTGCCATTAGTGAGACGTGGGCAACCAGGCACCATGACTGGGACTTGACCATCCCAGGGTACAAACTATTCTGGAGGGATAGAGATAAAAGGAAGGCTGGGAGGATTGACATTTATGTAAGGGAAGGGATCAGATGTAACAGGGAGGAAGGGGAGGAGGGCAGGTCGGAAGTAATCTGGCTGCAACTACATAGCCAGAAAGGGAACAAGATCTGTCTGGGGGTCATTTATAGACCTCCGGCCCAGGAGGAGGACATTGACAGGGAACTGGGGGAGCAGATAAGGAGGCATAGTGGCAAAGAGAGCACATCTTCTTGACCTGGAAGGACACTACTTCTTTATTTACTTCCTGTTGCTAGCCTTGCTTGTAGAGCAGAAAGCAGCTAACTAAAAAAAAAAAAGAAGCTACATTTTCTTATTAATTTAAAACTTATATCTCAGCAGGAGTCAGTGTCTGTTGAGATTAAGTAGACAGATACTTTATTAGAAGTAGAAAGGGTCTTATTTAGGGTTTAAAAAAAAAAAAAAAAAAAGAAAGTTAGTGTGTGTTCTGTGCTGGAAGGGTACTGTATCAGCCGACTTTGCTAAACCAGTAGGAGGAAAGAGAGCTTAACTGGGGGTGTGGCTTAGACACTATAAAAGCAGGTGACTCAAATTACAACTTCCTGTTGCTAGCCTTTTTTTCTTACTTTTATAGCCACTGGATTTGACTGTCAATAGGAACTTTCTGTTTGGCAGTAGGAAGGGAAGGATCATAGAGAAACATTGGTTTTATCAACCCTAAAGGAAAAAAGTAGCTCACTCTTCTCCCCCCCCCCCCCGCCCCAGCTGCTGGTGGTCTGACATTGAGCAAGGAAGAAGGAGGCTACTGAAGAAGATAGGAAGTTGCCTTCCCAGAACAGGAAGGGTGAGAGTTGTAAGAAGAGGAGAGAGTAAGAATACAGAGAAACAGTAGAGGGGGCACAAAATAAGACATGATAGGAGTGGTGCAGTGCAATGGCTGTGGGGCGGCAGTGTTCCGGGAGACATTCTGGAGGCTGCGATACTGCCCTATTTGCAGGCACCTCTCTGGTCTGAGAGAGGAAGTTGCCCGTCTCCAGGCTGACCTGGCTAGGATTCGTGAAACCTCCTCCCCCACCCAGGGACCACCAGGGCCAATGCCACTACCTCAGAGGTTGCCAAGAAAGAGGAGAGGCTGGACCAGGGTGGGCTCAGGGAGGGAGAGGGTGGTGGAACAGAGTTGCATCCCTCCAGCTGTACCTCTCCACAATTCATTCACTCTTCTGGTGGATAGTGGTTCCTCTATGGAGGCACCTGCAGTGGAGACCAAGGAGGATGCTGGGAACCTTCACAAAGGAGACCCACAGGAGGGTGGCATGGGACCCCACAGGGGAAGGAAACAACTCCTTGTGGGGGACTCAGTCATTAGGGGGGTAGAAATGGGGGAGGAAGGGGAGAGGGAGGTAAGGTGCCTTCCTGGTGCCACGGCTTGGAGGGACAGGAAGCGAATCCTCAGGATCGTGGGAGGAGCTGACGAGAGAGGGAGCTGGATGTCATTGTCCACCTAGGGACAAATGACCTGACTAGGAATGGGATCAGAGCAGTGCAAGAGGAGTTTGTAGAGTTGGGAGGGGCCTTAGACAAGTAGCGCATACGATAACCTTCTCGGAGGTGCTGCTTCTCTATGGCAAGGGTGATGCTAGGGCACTCCTCACCAGGGAATTCAATGAGTGGTTGAAAAACTGTTGTGGAGCTCAGGGTTTTGGCTTCATTGGGGACTGGGGAGCCACCTGGAGGGATGCAGACCTATACTGGTGCGATGGTCTGCATCTGTCCGAGAGGAACCAGGATCCCTAGGTGAGGTTTAAATGCTTCATTAGCAAGCATTTAAACTAGCTAACCAAGGGAGGCACTGAAAAAAGCAGGAAATCCCAGCCTCCCCACAAAACATGGTAATTAGTGAGGTAAACACCAAAGGAGAAGTTGTTAGGAGCAGAACAGAGGTAAATGTAAAAAGGCAAAGGCAGTAAGGACAGAGATGGGGCTAAAAGGCAGGCTATCAAAAAGTGGAGGGTGATGAGTACCAATGCCTGTAGTCTGTGTAACAAGCTCCCTGAACTAGTGGCCTTGATGGAAGAGCGTTGCCTCGATATTGTGGCAGTCACAGAAACATGGTACACAGAGAACCATGACTGGGATGTCAACATACCAGGATACACAATCTACAGGAGAGACAGGGAGGGTAAAAGAGGAGGAGGAGTAGCTCTCTATGTAAAGGAAGGGATCAAAGCAACAGTACTAAAGAGTAAACAGGGAGCAGATGAGGCACTCTGGGTCACCCTGGAGACAGGAAATGGCACCACAATCCGCATGGGGGTTGTATACAGACCCCCATCTCGGGGGGAGGGAATGGACAAGGAAATGATAGAAGGCTTCCTTAGAATGGCAGAAAAAGGGGAGATATTGTTGATGGGGGACCTGAATATGCCAGATGTTAACTGGAGCACCTTTGCTACAGGCACATCCAAGAGCAGGGTCATTCTTGATGCCCTACAGGGGGCATGCCTCAGACAGCTAGTACTGGAACCCACTCGGGAGGGAGCAGTCTTAGACCTGGTACTCTCAAATGGGGGTGGAGAAAGAATCTCAGATTTAGAAGTGGGTAGCCATCTGGGAACAAGCGACCACCAAACAGTGTGGTTCACGATAAACACAGCCATACAAAAGCAAGAGTATTGGACTTTAGGAGGGCTAACTTTGGCAAAATGAGAGAGTGCCTCAGAAAAGCACTAGCAAACAGGCAAGAAGGAGGAGTGGAGGAACAATGGGGAGTAATCAAAACAGCCATCACAGAGGCAACAAGCCTTTGTGTAAAGCAAATCTATAAAACGCAACGAAGGAAAAAAACGCTATGGTTCTCAAAAGAGGTGGCAGGGAAGGTTAAAAAGAAAAGGATAGCATTCAGGAAATATAAGGAAACACAGAAGGAGCAGGACAGAGAACTTTATCAGTTAAAGCAGAAAGAGGCTGGGAGGCAGTCAGAATAGCAAAGGCCCAAACTGAGGAAAGGATAGCCAATTCTGTTAAGAAGGATAAGACCTTTATAGGTACACTAGGGAGCAAGAAAGACCAAAGGAGGGATACTGAGGCTTAATAAAGGGGAGGGAATGTGGGTAGAGTGTGACATGAAAAGCAGGATACTGAACAAATATTTCTGCTCAGTATTCACAAAGGAAGAGGAGGGGGAGGTACCTAAACCAAACAAGAGAAACACTCTAAAGATGGGGTTCGATACCAGTCCATTTACAGAAGAAAGGGTTCTGAAAGAACTAATAAAATTGAAGGTGGACAAAGCAATGGGGCCTGATGGGATTCACCCAAGAATTATAAAAGAACTAAGGGTAGAACTAGTGACACCGCTGACTACTCTCTTTAACAAATCATGGGAGAATGGGGTGGTACCCGAGGACTGGAGGAGGGCAGATGTGATTTCTCTTCATAAAAGTGGGAGCAGGACAGATGCATGAAACTACAGATCAGTTAGTTTGAACTCAGTGGTAGGGAAAATGATGGAATCACTTCTGAAGGAAAGAATTGTTGAGTACCTAGAGGCCAGTGGGGCACAGGACCCTAGGCAGCATGGATTCACGATGGGAAGGTCGTGTCAGACGAATCTAATAGATTTCTTTGACTGGGTGACCAAAGTAGTAAACCAGGGAGGGGCTGTGGACATGGCCTACCTAGATTTTAGCAAGGCATTTGATACAGTCCCACACAAAAGATTAATACACAAGTTAGCCAGCCGTGGAGTGGGTCCCAAGGTTGTAGTCTGATAAAAAATTGGCTAGACAACAGGATGCAAGGGTAGTAGTAAGGGAGTACATAGTGAAGGAAGGAGGTTACTAGCGGGTACCCGCAGGGTTCAGGCACTGGGACCGGTCCTTTTTATTGTCTTTATAAGTGACATTGCAGAGGAACTGGAAGGAAAAGTATGTCTCTTTGCAGACGACACAAAGATCTGCAACAGGGTTGATACACAAGATGGAGTGGAAAGGATGAGAAGGGATTTGGCAAGGTTGGAGGAATGGTCAAATGTATGGCAGCTCAGATTCAATGCAAAGAAGTGCAAGGTAATGCACATGGGAAACAAAAACCCAGGGGAAGTGTACAATGTACAATGGGGGGTGAGATACTGACAACAGTAAAAATGGAAAGGGACCTGGGAGTAATTATATCAGATGACCTAAAGGTGGGCAAGCAATGTGAGAAGGCAGTAAGGAAGGCTGTGGGGATATTGGGATGCATAGGAAGAGGCATCAATAGTAGAAAACAGGAAGTTGTTATCCCTCTGTACAGACAGTTGGTGAGACCCCATCTGGAGTACTGTGTGCAGCTCTGGAGACCCCATCTCCGCAAAGACATAGACAGAGTGGAGGCTGTCCAGAGGAGGGCAACCAAAATGGTGCACGGTCTGCACCAGAAGACATATGAAGAATGACTAAAGGAGCTTAATATGTATACCCTCTAGGAAAGAAGGGAGAGAGGGGACATGATAGAAACTTTCAAGTACCTCAAGGGAATCAACAAAGTCCAAGAGGGTAGCATCTTTCAGAAAAATAAATGTGCAAGAACAAGGGGGCACAATTTGAAGATAGAGGGGGGACGGCTCAGAGGTAGTGTGAGAAAGTATTTTTTCACAGAAAGGGTTGTGGATGCATGGAACAGCCTCCCTGAGGAGGTCGTGGAGTCAAGAACAGTGGAGGAATTCAAGAATGCATGGGACAGACATAAGACGGTTCTAGTGGGGGGTAGGAGGAAGTAAGCTGTTGGTTAACCTGGATCTGCAGCTTATCTGTTAGGTAGGAGAATGGGCAGACTAGGTGGGCCAAGCGGTCCTTATCTACCGTCAAATTCTGTGTTTCTGTTCAACTGTGAGCTGTGTGAGAAATTCTATATTGCACTTGATATCTGCAACAACGTGCACTTTTGCTCAATTCTGTGGGAGGTGAAACTAACTACCCTTGGTAATGGCTTTTTATTTACATATTGATTTAGTGTTTAACCAAGAAGGGGCTTGCAAACTCTGTTTATCTTGTGAGTAACTTCAGAAGGATTTAAATGCTGCATTTGAGTAGACCCTTGGAGGTAGCTAGATTTCCACTAGGATTTTCTGACAGTTAAACTATTTTTAAATAATTTACAGATGGCTGAGGAGTTGAAAAAGGAGCTTGCAAACTCTGCTTATCTTGGAATTAACTTCACAAGGGTTTGAATACTGCATTTTGGTTGTCCCTTGGGGGTAGCTGGATTGACTACTAGGATTTTGGGACAGAAACTATTTTTAAATAATTTACTGGTGCGTAGAAGTTTGTGATAGTTGAACTATTTTTAAATGAGTTACTGGAGGTTAGTTGAATTTACTGTAAAGGGCAGTACTCACCAGGGTGGTGGAGCAGTGGTGTATTTGATTGTTTCTAACAGTCACCTGTGGTTGTGGACTACCCCTCCCACCCCCAGGCGTGGCATATCCTTTATAGCCAAAGTTCTGACATTACTTCCTCAACAGGTCTTGGGGCAGAACTCTCATATTCTTAATAACCCATCACAGTGCATAAAGGGTAAGTACACACCACCAAAAAAAAACAAACAATTATATATATTACATATTGTACATTATAAGGAAGAGGGACATGTGTGGAGTGGTGCAATACACTGGCTGTGGGGCAGCAGTTTTCTGGGACACATTCTGGAAACTGCGCCACTGTCCTATTTGCAGGCAACTGTCAGCTCTAAGGGAGGAGATTGCCCATCTCCAGGCTGAACTGGCAAGGACTAAGGAGGCCTCCCCCACCCAAAGAGCACCACTGCCTCAGAGGTTGCCAAGTATGAAGAGCAGTTGGACCACAGTGGGTCCTGGGAGGGTGCAGGTGGTGGAACAGAGGCGAAGCCCCCTAGTTGTACCTCTACACAAATCATATGCCAGTCTGGCAGAGCAAGGTTCCTCTGTGATGGCACCCTCAGTGGAGACCAAGAAGAATGCTGAGGACATCCACAAGGGAGACCCACAAAAGGGTGGCAAGGGACACCACAGGGGAAGGAAGCAGCTTTTGATAGGGGACTCAGTTGTTAGGGGGGTAGAACTGGGGAAGGGAGAGGGAAGGGAAGTAAGGTGCCTGCCTGGTGCCATGGATTGGAGGGACAAGGGGAATCCTCACAATTGCAGAAGCAGCATCACAGGAAAGAGAACTAAATATCATTGTCCACCTTGGGACAAATGACCTAGCTAGGCATGGAATCAGTGCAGTGCAGGATGAATTTGTGGAGTTGGGAGGGCCTCAGACAGGTGGCAACCACGTTTACCTTCTCAGAGGTGCTGCCAGTCCATGGTAGGGGTGAGGCTAGGGTACTGCACACCATGCAGTTTAATGAATGGTTGCAAAACTGGTGCAGAACACAGGGCTTTGGCTTCATTGGGAACTGGGGGTACACCTGGAGAGATGAAGGTCTATACTGGCATGATGGTCTGCATCTGTCCACGAAGGGAACCAGACTCCTACGTGACAGGTTTAAATGCTTCCTTGACAAGCTTTTAAACTAGCCAAGGGGGGAGGTGCTGATAAGAGGCAGGGAATTTCAAGCCTCCCCCGACAAAACATGGCAGGTAGTAAGGTAAACACTGAGGTACAGAACTCAACAGAGGGCAGGACAGGGGGTTAATGGAAAAATAGACAAGGGCAATAATAGCAGGGAGGGGGGGAAAAAAAGGATAAAACCAACTTTAAATGGAGGGCAATGAGTACCAATGCACGTAGTCTGGGAAACAAGCTTCCTGAGCTAGTAGCCCTGATGGAAGATGAAAAATTGGATATTGTGGCAGTCACGGAAACATGGTACACGGAGAACCATGACTTGGATGTCAACATACCGGGGTACACAGTCTACAGAAGGGACAGGGAGGGTAAAAGAGGAGGTGGAGTAGCTCTATACGTAAGGGAAGAGATTAAAGCTACAGAACTAAAAAGTAAAGGGGGAGGACAAGAGGCACTCTGGGTCACCTTGGAGACAGGGAATGGCATCACAATCTGCACAGGGGTTGTATACAGACCCCCCCCCCCGTCTCAAGGGAAGGAAACGGACAAGAAAATGATGGAGGACAGTCTCAAAATGGCTGAAAAGGGGGAGATACTATTGATGGGGGACCTGAATATGCCAGATGTTAACTGGATGACATGTACTGCAGCCACATCCAAGAGCAGGGTCATTCTCGATGTCCTGCAGGGGGCAGGCCATAGACAGCTAGTGTTGGAACCCACTTGGGAGGGAGCAATACTAGAAGACCTGGTGCTCTCAAATTTTAGAAGTCAGTAGACATCTGGGAACAAGTGACCCCTGCACAGTGTGTTTCACAGTAAGCACAACCATGGAGACGAGCCATACAAAAACAAGGATACTGGACTTTAGAAGGGCCGACTTTGGCAAAATGGGTGCATACGTGAGGAATGCAATAGCAAATGGCCAAAAAGGAGGGGTGGAAGAACAATGGAGAAAAATCAAAACTGCTATCATAAAGGCAACAAGCCTTTGTGTAAAACAAATAAAGAAAACAAAGCGGATTAAAAAACACTATGGTTCTCAAAAGAGGTGGCAGGGAAGGTTAAGGAGAAAAAGGCTGCATTCAGAAATGTATTTATTTAGATTTTTGGTAACCGGGTAAACCCACTGAGACCAGAGATCCCTTTTTCAGGGGCGACCCGGGATTAGTTACAGAGAGTACATATCTTAGCGCCAGTAAACAGTAATCTTAGATAAAACATTTGCAGATTCAGTGTATACGTACATAGTAGAATTGCATAGGGTGACATTAGATACAATACATAGCAAGGAGTGGGAAACATAGGAGCAGCAGTAGAGCAGCTTAGGCTGAGTACTTAATTAGTCACAAGGGATACAAAGATAGGTACTAACGTACATAAGTTTTATGGTTTGTGCATGGTATGTATAAGGTAACATCGTTTGGCACTGAGAACAGAGAGTGCCACTAGGCTAAGAGATATTAAGACAGTTTCAAAGTACCTTAGTAGTTTAGATAGGGGTGTAATAGGGAAAGCAGTTGAGGTTGTCACCGGAAGTCACAGAGGGGGTAAGCATGATCAGGGGCTAACGGTTGCAGCCACAGAGACTAAGTTCCAGGAGATACAGTTTGAGGCCCGATTTAAACCCTGGGAGGGAAGGCTTGGTGACTAAGCTTTCAGGAAGGGCATTCCATAAGAGGGGGGCAGCGTAGTGGAAGGAGCGCTTGCCTTGGTTGGTGCGAACCCGGGGGGTGGCAAGGGGACATCTAGCTGTGGATCGAAGGGTTCGGTGCTGGACCTTTGGGGTGAGTATATCACGCAGGTGAGGAGGAGGGCCAAGGGAGGTGAATTTGAAAGCCAGGCAGTCAGAGGAGTAGGCCAGCTTGTGCCGTAGGCAGAGCCAGTTGAGGTCCGCTAAGACCTCACAGTGATGCCTCCTAGGGAAAGAGTTAGTAGCAAAGCGAGCCACTTTATGGTAGAGTATAGAGAGCTTATTGAGCTCCATCTCTTGGAGAGACTGGAGTAATGGGGCTCCGTAGAGGATTGTAGGGAGGAGATTGCAATTAGCGATAGCACGACGCGCCTCGCCAGAGAGGGAGTTTCCCAGACGATAGAGAAGGCCCATCCTCTGGTGGACGGTTCGGGTTAGGGAGATGATGTGGGATTTATAGGTCAGCTCCTGGTCGAGGAGGACCCCTAGGTACTTGAACTGATCCAAGACCTCAACCCTCCTCCCTAGGGAGGAGGTGAGACTGTAGCTCACTTCTGTCTCGTCAAGCCGTCTGGTCCCGAACAGTGCGGCCTTGTTTATCGTCATTCAGTTTCAGAGTTAGAGGTGAACCAGGCCTCCAAGGTCAGGAGAGACAAGACTGCAATTTGGCAGAGATGATTAGGGTGGGGTCACTGAAGTGAGATGACAGTGTAGTCTGCATAAAGGATGAGGTTACTAGACACACATCCTCCCTCGATGTCATTTAGGAAGCGCGAGAATAATAGGGGGCCCAAGATCGAGCCTTGGGGTACCCCAGAGACCATGGGTCTTTCGCCAGATTGTGAACCCCTCCAACGGACTTTTTGGGTTCTGTTGGTCAGGTAGCTCTTGAACCAGGAGAGGGCGTGTGCATCCAGACCTAGTCGTATAGGTAAGTATAAGGAATCACAGAAGGAGCACGACGGGGAACTGTATCAATTAAAGCAGAAAGAAGTGGGGAAGGCAGTCAGAATAGCAACGACCCAAACCGAGGAAAAAATAGCCAACTCAGTTAAGAAGGGGGATAAAACCTTCTATAGGTACATTAGGGAGCATAGAAAGGTTAAGGGAGGAATAGTGAAGATTAATAAAGGAGAGTGGAGGTGGGCAGAGGGAGGCAGTGAAAAGGCAGAGATACTGAATGAATACTTTTGCTTAGTATTCACAAAAGAAGATGAAGAGGAGTTACCTAAACCAGACAATAGAAGCACTCTGGGTAGGGGAGTTGACACCGTCCATTTACAGAAGAAAGTCCTGAAAGAACTCCTAAAACTCAAGGTGGACAAAGCAGTGGGGCCTGACGGGATTCACCCCAGAATCCTAAAAGAACTAGGGGAGGATCTAGTGACACCACTGACCACACTTTTTAACAAATCATGGGAGGATGGGGTGGTACCTGAGGACTGGAGGAGGGCAGATGTGATTCCCCTTCACAAAAGTGGGAGCAAGGCAGAAGCAGGAAACTACAGACCTGTAAGTCTGACCTCAGTGGTAGGGAAAATGATGGAATCACTTCTGAAAGAAAGAATTGTTGAGTACCTAGAGGCCAGCGAGGCACAGGACCCAAAGCAGCATGGATTTACAGCAGGAAGGTCATGTCAGACGAATCTAATTGATCTCTTTGACTGGGTGACCAAAGTAATAGACCAGGGAGGGGCTGTGGATATGGCCTACCTAGACTTTAGCAAGGCATTTGACACAGTCCCGCACAAAAGACTAATAATCAAGTTAGCCAGCCTGGGAGTGGATTCCAGGGTGGTAGCCTGGGTAGCAGACTGGCTACACAACAGGACACAGAAGGTAATAGTGAATGGAACACATTCTGAAGAAAGGGGGGGTTACTAGTGGAGTACCTCAGGGCTCAGTACTGGGTCCAGTCTTCTTTAACATCTTTATAGGTGACATTGCAGAGGGTCTGGAGGGAAAGGTATGCCTATTTGCAGATGACACAAAGATCTGTAACAGAGTTGATACACAAGGGGTTAGAAAGGATGAGAAGGGACTTGCAAGGTTGGAGGAATGGTCAGACATGTGCAACTTAGATTCAATGCAAAGAAGTGCAAGTAATGCACCTGGGAAACAAAACCCAGGAGAAGAGTACACAATAGCAGGGAGGTACTAACAACAACAAAAATGGAAAGGGACTTGGGGTAGTCATATCAGATGACCTAAAGGTGGGTAAGCAATGTGAGAAGTCAGTAAGGAGAGCCAGGGGATACTGGGATGCATAGGACGGGGCATCACAAGTAGAAAAAGGGAAGTGGTTATCTCTCTGTACAGACAGTTGGTGAGACCACATCTGGAATATGGTGTGCAGTTTTGGAGACCCCATCTACGCAAGGACATAGACAGGATGGAAGCAGTCCAGAGGAGGGCAACTAAAATGGTGCAGGGTCTGCATCAGGAACCATATGACGAGAGACTGAGAGAGCTTAATATGTATCCTCTTGATGAAAGGAGGGACAAGGGGAACATGATATAAACTTTTAAGTACCTCAAGGGAATCAACAAAGTCCAGGAGGGTAGCGTCTTTCAGAAAAAGAGATGTGTAAGAACAAGGGGGCACAATTTAAAGATAGAGGGGGGACGGCTCTGGGGTAATGTGAGGAATTTTTTTTTTTCACGGAGAGAGTGGTGGATGCATGGAACCGCCTTCCTGGGGAGGTTGTTGGGTCTAAAACAGTGGGGGAATTCAAACATGCAGGGACAGACATAAGGCAATTGTAGTGGGGGGTTGCAGGAAGTAGGCTGTTGATTAACTAAAATCTGCAGCTTATCCAGTAGGAAGGGAAATGGGCAGACTGGGTGGGCCAAGTGGTCCTTATTTGCCATCAAAATCTATGTTTCTATGTTTCTACAGTGGTGGTGGGGGATTTTAATCTACCGGGGGTGGATTGGAACATTCCAGCAACCACTTGCACCTGGAAGCATTCCAGGATGGCTTCCTTACCCAGAGAGTAATGGAGCCAATGAGGGAGGGGAATATACAAGACCTGGTACTGGAAGATGGTGAACAGGTCAGGGATGTAAGGATGGGGGAACCTTTAGCAAGCAGTGACCACTGCACAGTGTGGTTCTCAATCAGTCTGGGTAGGGAAATAGCCACTACAAAAACTAGGGTCCTGGACTTCAAAAGGGCGGACTTTGGCAGGATAGGACACATACTGGAAAGTCGTATGGCAAGCATCTGCCCAGAAATGGACACGGAACAGAAATGGACAGTCATCAAGGCAGCAATGGCTGAAGCCACTAAAACTTGTGTCAAGAGCCAGAGCAAGAAAGACAGGATGAAGAAACCAAGTTGGATGTGTAGAGAGGTTGTGGAGAAGGTGAAGAAGAGGAATGCATTTACAAGAGATCCAACAGGGCAGAAGACAGAAGAATATGTGAAGAAATCCAGAGAAGTGAGCAGAGTGGTAAAGGCAGCTAGGGAACGGAGGTTAGTGCAGGGGATCAGAGAAGGAGGAAAGGATTTCTTCAGATATATCGGAGAGAAGAGGAAGAACAAGGATCAGACTGTGTAAGGGATCAGGAGGGGAACTGGGTGGGTAGAAAAGGGGGAGCTGAGCATGCAGAAGTACTTAATGAATACTTCTGTTCAGCCTTCACCAAGGAGAGGGATGGACCCGTACCTAAGAAGAAGGGTGAGGTGGGGGAGTACCAACCATGGGTGGGGAAATCACAGTGGAAAGGGTGAGGAAAGGCCCAAAGTCCCTGAAGGTGGACAAGGCACCTGGCCCAGACAGAGTCCACTCCAGGGTGCTGAGAGAGTTGGCAGAGGTCCTGGCAGGGCCATTGGCAGGCCTGTTCAATACCTCTGTGAACTCTGGGTGTGTGCCCAAGGACTGGAGGAACGCACATGTGGTACCTCTCCATAAGAGTGGGCCCAAGGATGAACCTCGGAATTACAGACCAGTAAGCCTTACTGCAGTTGTGGGAAAACTGATGGAGACAGTTCTCAAAGAAAAGACTGGTGCAATTTCTTGAGGATAACAATCTCCAGGACAGCAGGTGGCATGGGGTTGTCTTGGGCAGATTCTGCCAGGTGAACTTGGTTGATTTTTATGACTGGGTTATGAGGGCACTGGACAGGGGACATGGGGTGGATGTCCTCTACCTGGATTTCAGAAAGGTCTTTGACTGTGTGCCACATGGTAGGCTGACCTACAAGTTGAAGAGTCTTGGGGCAGGGAGGAAACTGGTCAGATGGGTCGAGAACTGGCTGCAGGGTAGACAGCAGAAGGTAGTGGGGGGGGGGGTGATCTGAACCCAGGGCAGTAACAAGTGGCATTTGGGGCCTAGTGCTGTGACGGTTCTGTTTAACATTTTCACAGCCGACATTGCTGAGGGATTAAGAGCAAGATCAGTCTCTTTGCAGATGACACAAAGATTTGTGCCGGGTGGGGGGAGGGAGCAAAAGTACTTCAGGAGAATTTAGTAAAACTGGAGGAATGGTCTCACACTTGGCAGCTTGGTTTCAATGCCAAGAAGTGCAAAGTGATGCATTTAGGAGGCAAGAACCCAGGACACAATTACTGGCTGGAGGGTGTCCCATTAACAAAATCCAAGGAGGAGAAGGATCTGGGAGTGCTGGTAGCTGGGGAGACTGAACCACTCTGCTCAGTGTAGGAAGGCAGCAGCAAAGACAAACGGGATGCTAGAGTGCATAGCAAGTGGATTACTTCTACGAGTGGGGAGGTCATCTTGCCCCAGTACAGGTCCCTGGTGAGACCGCACCTAGAGTACTGTGTGCAGTTCTGGCACCCCTGCTTGAAAAGGGACATCAAACTACTGGAGAGGGTACAGTGCAGGGCAATAAAAATGATCCTGGGGTTGGGGGACAGACCATAGGAGGAGAGACTGAGAGAGCTCAATATATATACCCTGGAGAAAAGAAGGATGAGAGGGGATATGATTGAGACCTTCAGGTACCTGAAGGGTTTGAACAAAGTAGACACCAGTTGTATGTTCAGTCTGAAAGGCAGAAAGGAAACCAGGGGGCAAGTTCAGGAGGGAACCGAGGAGGCACTATTTCATAGAAAGGGTGGTGGCAGGGTGGAATGCCCTGCCAGAGGAAGTTGTATCGTTGTAGAGTATTGGGGGCTTCAAGGGTTGGGTGTAGCCGCCCGTGGCGCTTGAGGGTTGAGGCGCTGGAAGCCACATCTCTCGCTGCACTGGTGACCCAGGTTCAGGAACGGACTCGGGTGCTGGGGGTCGGCAGGGGAAGGGTTGAGGACTGAGTGCCCGAGTGGTGCTCGCCTCCCCAAACTCGGGAATTGGGTTGGTCTGGCGAGCCAGGGACCCTCGGTGGAGACCGGGGGCACTGCAGCAAGCCAGGCAAGGAAGTAGTTGCGTGGCCAACGCTGGCAGGGGTTGCCATGTGCTGACAGCGTCGGAACATGCCCACAAATGAGGAGGGGACACCACAGAACACGGAAAAACCCAGTCCTGGGAGTAGGTGAAGGCACCATCCTCCATGCCCACTGCCAGGTCCAACTCGGCCAGCCTTCAAGGTTCCTCCGCCATGGGCCCACGTCTACAGCTGGAGGCTGCATTTGTAAGAGTGCCCAACGTAGAAGGGGAGCCTCCACCCCGGAGGGGTTAAGCCGGGGTGCCAGCCGCGGGTGGAGGAAGGATGGAGGTCCAGTCGGGGTACTTCAGGAGGGCAGGATTGGGGTGGATGCCTGAGAGAGGCCCCAGGATTGTGACCAGGAGGAAAAAGGTGGGGGAAAAAGGAGGGTGGGACAGATTCAAGGGAGGGTACACACTGGGAGATGGGGAGGGCTTATGAGGATGGGGGGGCAGTTGCAGTTTAATGGACTGAAGTGCTGCTCACTCGAGCAGACTAGATAGATGAAATGGCCTGTATCTGCTGGCAGTTTCGTATGTATCTTATTTGACTTTGCTGCTGCTTTCTTGCACTGCGTGGAGTGCTTTAGGTCACTAGTGATCGACACTCCCAGGTCCTTCTCCTCTGAAGCAGATACTCAGACTCCACCCAGGTAGTACTCTGTCCTGGGATTCTTGGCTCCAGTATGCATAACTTTGCATTTCTTGGCATTGAAGCCAAGCTGCCAGATCTTGGACCACCTCCCCATCTTTTCCAGATCTTTCTGTAGGGCTTGTATCCCTTCAGCTGTGTCCACTCTCCAACAGAGCTTGGTATCATCTGAGAATAGGCACATTTTGCCCTTAATGCCATCCCCAATGTCATTGATGAAGACATTGAACAACACTGGCCCCAGCACCGAGCCCTGTGGGACCCCACTGGTTACCTCTCTGGTGCCAGATAACTCTCCCCCCACAACCACCCTCTAGTTTAGTTTATGCCCCTCATGCAGTTTTCCACCCATCTGGCCATCTTTTCCCCAACTTCAAGATCCACCAACTTCCTGATCAACCGTCTGTGGGGCGCATAGTCAAAGGCCATGCTGAAATCAAGATAGAGGATGTCTACCGCTTGGCCCCCGTCTACTGTCTTAGTGACACAGTCAAAGAAGTCAGTCGGATTTGTTTGACATAACCCCCGCACTCCCCATGAACCCATGCTGCCTCTCACCTTGGAGACCATGCTCTTCTTGATATTCCACCAACCTTTCCTTTAATACAGTCTCCATGACCTTGCCCACAATGGAGGTCAGACTGACTGGTCTGTAATTTCCTGGATCATTCTTGGGACCGCTTTTTGGAGGGGCACTACATGTGCTGTTCTCCAGTCCTGCGGTACCATGCCTGACTCTAGTGAACTGTTAAATAGGTCTGCCAGTGGCTCTGCCAGCTTCTCAGCCAATTCCTTTAGTACCCTTGGATGTACTGTGTCTGTGCCTGGTGATTTGTCCACCTTCAATGCCAGCAGACACCCCCTCACTCTATCCTCCTCTATCACTACATCTGTGTTCCCCTTCCCCCCTGCTCCTCTTTTCCTTCCTGACGGCACTGGTCAATCCTCCCTGGTAAAGATGAAACAGAAGTATTCATTTCGTATCTCTGCTTTTTCCCCTTTATCCTTCACCACTCCACCCCTTTCTTAAGCCTAACAATCTCTTCCTTCTTGTCCCTTTTCTCATGTATATAGTGCAAGAAGGCCTTCTCCCCCTTCTTAATTCCTTCAGCTATCTGCAGCTCCTTCTGTGCCTTCGCGCGCCGGACTTCCTAACTTGCCTCACTAGCCAACCTTAGGTAATTTTCCCTATCCAACTCTTTCTTGGTCTCCTGAATTTTCTATAGGCCAACCTCTTTTCCCTTACTGTCTTGGCAACCCCAGAACTGAACCAGCTGGGCGCTTTGCCCCTTGTGTTCTTCCCCCTGAGCCTAACTCGCTCATCTGTGGCAACCAGTATTCCTTCCTTAATGATGTACCACCGTTGGTCCACCCCCATATCTGTTCTGATGCCCGCTAGGTGGCTCCTCAACACCTTGCTCCCTTTTTCCTGAAGTCCGCTCTCCTAAAATCCAAGATTTTGGTCTTAGTCGGGATGCTTTCCCTGCCCATATCCAACTGGAACCACATATGCAATGGTCACTTCCACCCAGTGGTTCCCTGACCATTATTTCCTGTACATGCTCCCTATTTGTGAGCACCAGATCAAGAATTGCCTCAGCTGTTGTTGGTTCAGTGACGCCCCGAGTCTGGAACCCACTTTGCAGTCCTTCCAGGATCACCTGACTCGCTGCACATGTTGTGGATAGTATGCTTCAGTCCATCTTGGGCAGGTTGAAGTCCCCCACAATTACCACCTCTCCTTTCCCCACAACTTCCAATATTTGTGAGATCAGTTCCCTGGCACTCTCCTCATCTTGACTGGGTGATCTGTAAACCACCCCCAACCTCACATTTCTCCCTCTATTGGACCTTAACTGAACCCATAATGCCGCCACCTCTCCTTCCTCTGACTTCTCCCTCGTGCAGGTTTTCCGTCCCTGTTATAAACTGCCACTCCTTCCCAACTACCCTATCCCTCCTGTATAGTTTATATCCAGGGATCCCAAGGTCCCAGTCATGGAGTGATGTTTCCCAAGTCTCGATTACTGCAGCTATGTCCGCCCTCCTGTCTGCTAATAGTGCCTGCAGGTCGTACATCTTTTTTCCAAGACTCCGCGCATTCAGAGACACCACCCTCCACCTAGAGTCTGACCTTCCTTCTCTTCCCCTCTGTGTGCACTCCTCCACATACCCTAGTTATGTGTTCCTTACCCCCTCCACCCTTTGCTAACTGTGTTTTTGCTCCTTCCACCTCCTCCCTCCAGACCTCTTCCATCACTGTGGGGGGGGGGGAGGTTTACTGAGCACCTCCTCTCAGAGTCTGTGATCTTGCACACCCACTGCCCTCCCTCAGTAGTTTAAATTAAGTGTAGTGGTTATGTATTCCCCCAGTTTGTCCCTGAGTACCCTCAAACCCTCCCTACTGAGGTGTAGCCTGTCTGGTGAAAAGAATGCTTTGTTTGACCCGATCTCCTCCCAGTCCCCAATACAGATGAACCTCTCCTCCCTGCACCATTTCCTCAGCCAGTCATTAAACTCCTCTTTTTCCTAGCTGTGTTGGCCCTTAGCACTGGTATCACCTCTGAGAAGGCCAGTGAACTTCCTTCCTCCCTGCAGATCTTCCCTAACTCCCTGAATCTACTTTGCACTATTTCCACTTCTTCCCCAGCTAGGTCATTGGTTCCCAAATGTATAACTAAATTAGGTTTTCTTCCAACCTCCCTTACTGTTGGGCCCACCTTCCCCACTGTCATCCCTGGCATACAAACCACCCTCCTGCTTTCATTTGAGTCCCCTTTCCTTCCTTCCCCAGTGAATACCCCTAATTATGGAGTCTCCTATGATTGCCACCCTTCCATCCCCTGCATCAGTGCTCCCCATCCTTCCTTTCTTGCGTTCGGTACTAGCTGCTTCTCCACCTAACTGCTCCCTCTGCACCCTGGTGAACTTATCTCCCTATCCACACTTTATCCCCATAAATGTTTTTCCAGCTCCCAATCTGCCCTTCCCCTTTTGACTATCTGTATCTGCTTTCGCTTTTCTCTCCCTCTTCCGTTCCTTTTCTCTCTCTCCCACCCACCATCCTCCGCTCCGCTTTGCCTGCATATTTTTTCCCTGCCCACCCTGATTAGTTCCTTCCCCCCTCCACTGTACTCCTGCTATCAACCCTGGCTCAACCTGACCTCCTAACTCATCTCCTGCTGCCCCCTCTCTCCTTCCAGACAGTGGTACAGATCTATTTAATAAAGGCACCCTTTTAGAATTTCCCACCCCTGATGCTACTCTCACATTTCCACCCCTTCCCCTTACCACTTGCCATTCCTCCACCCCGGGCTCCCTAGTCCTCTGAGGAAGAGATACTCCTGTATACTGGGTACGCCTCCCCACTCCTATCCACTGCATGATGGCGTCATTCCCCTGGGCATCACCCCTTTGCCTTTCCCTCCACTGCTCTGCTTCACTGACTTTCCACTCCATCTTCCCCAGTTCCCATCTGAGCAGCCTTATTTCAGCCCTTAGCTGCTCCAGGCTGTTGCATACAGGACACTCCCCCTTTTACTTCATATCACCCCCAGAAAGACTGCTACCCCACAGCTATTGCAGTTTACCACTCTCCTGCTTCCCATACATGTAAATATTCCCCCACATCCTCTCAGCCCAGCTTCTCCTAGCCTCCAGTTATACATATCTATACAATAACTATAAAATTCAAAAATATATGAATTCATATCTTACTTTACCATCAAAATGTAACAGTCTCAATAATCTAGAACTCGGTAGCCTTTTGCTTCCAGTGTTCTATCAGTACTAGAACGCTATGCCAAGGAAGCTGTTTCAATACAAGAGATACAAGCTCTCTGTGGAAACCTTTGTTTACTTGTACAGAATTGATTTTTGATGTAGCATCTTAGAATATTATGAGAAGTCTGAATTCACAGCTCATTCTCTGTGTGGGCAGAACCTTTTCCATGATTGACTGATGGGAGGGACAGAGCAGTTTTGAGGGTTAAAAAAAGGGATGTTCCTCCCATTTGGGGGTATGTGACGAGGGCTCTGAGTTGATACCATACCAAATGAATGAACAACAGCAAAAAAAATAATTTGGGACGTTCAGTTCTTCATTAAAGACAGTTGCATTATATTTTGGCCCCTTATTTTATTTATTTCTACTGCTTAGATGAATTCCAGGCCAATCAGAACAGAATGACCAAAACTGTAAAGGACAGACCAATATAAATGATGCCAAGTCCAGCTGGTCCTGCTAGAGCAGCTGATCAGTTTTTTACCGTTTGGTACAGTCTAGGTCCAAATTTTACGAAAAGACAGATACCTGTTCCTGCCCTAATTGATAGACCTTCGCTTGTCACATGAGAATCTGTTTTTTGTCTATTTTGCACCAGCACCCAGTAATATCAACAAATGAGGACTGTGACTTTGGGGCAGGAATAACTACCAGAAGAGAAAAATTATCCTGTTTTAATTTAGCAATCCAATCTCCAGTTCTAAAAGATGAAAGGTGCAGAAATCCATAGCTTTATTTTAAGTAGTTATGGCCTCTCGTTCCAGTTACCCAGCTTCTTAACAAACCTCAAGCACCCAGTCCTTATGTCACTTCTCAGTCTCCCGGTTTCCTCCACAACTTGCTGTTCCCTTCCCCCCTCACCCGACAGTCCACATCTGATGAGGAGGCCAGGTTTTGTAGTGCAGGGTCAGAGTGTTTGGGGATTTCTCCTCCAGTCTGTGTCCTCATCATTTGTGGGGCTATATGTTTATTTTATTTTTATTTATTTATTTATTTATTTATTTCATTATTCAGAAACAACCTTTGAGTACAAGAATCTTTTACAAAGGTCCCACGTCATGGATACAGGGAGGACAGTACCGACAAGCAATTAATACCGTAAGATTAAACAGGAATATTATACATAGTTATGCATAAGTACAAAAATAATAGTGAATCTTGAAGCTAAGTATACTACAGTTCAGTTCTGATGTAGAGCAGCACTGTGGACTTGTCAAGATAGTTTCAGTGGAGAACAGCCATAGGGTCTTTTCAGAGTATTGAGGGTAGAAGAGGTGTATTTTAAGTTATTGTAGCAGTGTCGGGGTAACAGAAGGGGAGTTCATAGTAGGAGAGGGTGTAGTGGTTAGAAGTGGGTTTAGTTAGGGGAAGGGGTGAAAGTGGAGATGACCACAAATAGTGGTCTTCGGGCATAGGGATGTGCATTCTGGGTGAACATTTTTCCCTCCCACATACCTGGATCACCATGGAAAGTTGGATGCCACCCAGTGGACCATGGTTGTGGCAGTAGGAATTGAACCTCAGCCTAGCACGGTTCCCAGAACAGCAGTTAGGATGTGGCAGCAGTATACTGCCAATCTGTCACAGCAAGTGGAACCAGTTTTGCTGTTTTTTCTGGTTGTAGAGACAACTAACGTGTGTGAAAGAGTGGGTGACATGTTTGTGATAGGTTTCTGACATGACTGATTGTAAGAACTAGCCACTATCCTGACTGCCTGCACGTCCTGAGTCCGCTCCTAAATCCAACCACAGTTGTGCTGCTGAGCCAACTTGTGACTGATGGCGCTAGTCTCAAACACAGGTGCTAGCAGTCAGGGGAACATCCCCCTCCCATCCGGTGACCATGGTGAAATGCAAAGGGAAAATCCAGCCGTTAAAGGTCGCAAATGTTGGTGTAGCACTAATAGATGACTTGTTAGTTGGTGCAGCAGGATTGCTACTGTGAACAAGTTAGAGCACAGTCGCAATGCTGTGCAGCAACATGGTCGCAACACGTAGTTCATGGCACAATGTCCAGAAGGGTCTTATCCAGACATAGAAAAACTACAAGACAGCTCATCCAGTGAACAGAGTGTGCGAGTCATAAGCAATATACACTGAAACAACAAAAACCGCACCACTCAGAGCTCCAAAAAACGGCAATGTTTAATAGTGAAAAAAGACGCAATTACAAGTACATGCAGGTAGGTGAGTAGTACAACCTCTACCGGTTTCGCACAATTTGTGTCATCAGGAGGACGCAAATTATGCGAAACTGACAGAAGGTATACCTGCTTCCTGTACTGATGGTCTTTTCACCAGTTAACATGCCGTCAGGCTCTGAGTAGTCTTGACTCAGACATATGGACTATGGTAAGCGCGTGGTCCACCTCCCCCAGTTGGTCTGGTGGCTGGTCGTTTGGTCTGGTGGATCCCCAAGCACCTGCCACAAAACTTAAGTTCAGTAAGTCTAGTGGTCCCTCCCTAGCCCCACTGTGTCCTTGTTTTATGCAGGTCCACTGATTGCTCCGCAGTCTCTAGTCATTCTGGGGCGTGCCCGTTTGCAGAGGAAGTGGCCAAGGCTTATGCAGAGATGCCACGCCTTTTGTACATGGACCTGTCATCCATTTCTGTAGTGACCAGTGCCCCTCTTTCCCAACCAATTTCAAAGACCTTTGCAAACACTTAGGAAGGGTTTGCAACCCCTGTTGAGGGTTCCAGTGCTAGTGAGTGTGCACCAGTCCCTTAGTGCCCCTCTTTGGAGTTGTGAATGTGGCCAGTGTTCTCTTGGATTAGCATTCTGATTCCTGCATCTCTGATTTCCCCAGTTTAACTATTCACAAGAACAGTAAGGCCCACATATTCAAAGGAGAGGCACTGCCCAAAATGGAGATGCATGGCACATCTCAGAAAATGCGGAGAAGCGTGATATTCAAAAGGGAGAGATGCGTCACGCATTTCTGAATGCGCAATCACGCATAATGTATGCGGTGCAAAAAATGGGGGCAGGTACATGAATATGCCTTGCATCCGTCTATTCAGTCAAAATGTGCTGCATCCCAGAAGTGTGCAGTGCAAAGTTAGGCAGACAAAATGATGGCCTAAATCGGCCAGCCACCCACAGGTAAGCTGCGGAACTGTAGACAGGCCATCCTGAGACAGCCCTTGGAAGTGCACCGGGATGTGCTGTAGGCACCCATACACTGCTTTCATGCCAGGATGGAAATACACAAAGCCACAGGTGCCAGCATACAGTCACCACCTAGAGAGCCATCCCCCACACTGCTCTCAGGACGTAGACATCCAGCTGCCACATGCCAGTGCTGACTGGTGCCCCCATAGCACAACAGCGGAGCAGATGGCCACGCTGCAGCACATGTACCACGGGCCATGGCCTGCACCCATGTGTCCTGCTGGGTGCATGCACCTAGAGTGACATTTGGGGTAATGGTGCCCCGGTAGCCTGGTTATACGAGTGGCAGCCTGGTAAGGGCCAGGGACTAACTTGTGCCACACAAGTCACTCACAGTGGTACACCACAGGTGCACACAGGTGTGACTCACCCACTCGGGTACCTGGTCATCCTCTGCACACTGCCATTCCTTGCAGTTTTCACCATGTTCCTCTCATACTGAGGTGTGTGGGGCACTGCAGGTGACTGTACACTGCATACGGAGCTAGTGTATCACATGTATGTGGTATACCAGTCAGACTTGTCACCCTATACCCTCCCCTGTTGCTTGTCCAGGTGGTCCTCTGTGGCCACTGTCCAGGTGGGCCCCCCGTACCCCAGTCTGACCCTGTACATGGCTATGGGTAGTAGGACTGTACCTAGGCCAATGCAGTCCACCCACACACAAACATTCCACCACACCTGCCTGCTAGCAGGGCTCCAGATAAGGTGAGTACCAACCTATTTTATTCACCTTATTTTAGGAAATAATCTTCAGGAATTGTTTTTTAATGAGTACCAGTACTCACCCAACATTTGTAAATACTTAACACTCCACAGAATAGTGCTTCATAACATAACTGGTGATTCAAAAGGAACAGTTTTTTCCAGATTTATAACACTTATATGCATCACAGTTTTGTTTTAATCTCTGTATTTTTAAAACTGGTGAGTAAATTACTCCGACCTGCCTGCATTATTTAAAGCATTGCGTGCTAGGCTGCAGTACCTCTTGTTTACCTTTGTGGGGTGGTGGGGCAGCCCTGCAAAGCTGGAACTGCGCATGCCTGGGGCATGCAAATGGCCTGAATACATTCCCAGTACTGAGCTGCACATGTGGGGAATGGGTTCTGAATGTGCAGTGAGGCCATTTGTGTATCTCTGCTGAATGTTGCAGTTTTGTGCACTGCGCATGTGGCTGACTGTCGTGCATTTCCCTATGCTCCGCATAGGGCTCAAGTCACCTACTGCGCTGTGCATCTTAGGGATATTCAGCAGGACATGCCAGAGGTCAAAATTAAGTTTTACTGCCAGTAGCCAGCAGGGCTAATGACTGGGAAAATCCACTGGCCCCACAAACATTTCCACTGGCCCAGCTGGTGTACATACTGAAGTATGCCTTCTCCAGTACAAGTCTACCGGGCTAGTTAAATGAAAATCATACTAGCCCGATGCAAAATCTGCCTGCATTTGGCTAGTGGGTCGGTGCCAATTTCGACCCCTGCATGCACGATTGCGTCTCACGGTGCGTCTTCTGAATATGCCATTATTTTGTGCCAGCACATCTCAGTTGTGTGGTGCAGGCCAGGGATCGACAAATTTCAAATTTACGTGGTAGTCCAGGACAACTGACCTATCCAGAAATGGTAGTCCCGCTGTTCAGACTGGTAGTCCAATAGTCAGAAGGCCATATTTTAAGGAAAACTCATAAAAACTGATGTAGCAACAAAGTAAATGGTTGTTGCATTGTATTAATACTACACAGTTGTCCACTATTGAAAACAGTAAAAATGAAGATGCATGTTTAAATTGTACTGTTATACAGGTCGAGACTAGGTTAATTTTTTTTCAGTTTCTTAGGTCAGGCTTCATTTTTTTATATGGCTTCTTTTTGCCAACTTTCTTCAGACATGGTTATGATGTACTTTACTGCAGTGCAATACTTGTTTTTTTCCCTTTATTACTTTTTCTTTGGGCAACACAGTCCCTCTCTCTTTTATGTCTCTATCTAGGCTATTTTTGTTCAACTACGTGATTCCCACTCTGTTAGGATCCTTTTTGCCAAGTTATTCAGTTATCCTGTACACTCCAGTGCAAGTTTTGTTTTTCTTTTTTTGCCCTCCTTAATTTATTTATTTTTTAGGGCAGCATCAATCAAGTCTCAAAGCCCTTCTCTGTTTGATTCTCTCTTAGATGAGTGACTCCTGGCTACTAGGCGTTTTTCTGTTCACTCTCCTCCCTTGTAACAAATCTTAACCCTTCCTCTCCCTTTCTTAATAATTGTACCCCAGCCTCCCTATAGTCTACCTTCCTTTAATATGGTCTCACTCTCTCCTCCTCTCACAGTTAATTCTGTTCTAGTGATAATTCACTCCGCTCTTCTCCCCCTTTACTTTACTGTGGCTGCTTGGTCAGTCTATTTTATTTACTACCCGATCACCAACCCTTTCTTATTTTTTTTTTTATTCTGTCATCTGGGGTAGATTTCAGCTCTGGCACACTCACTGATGGTCGGCAGCAATCCAGTTCAACTTGTAGTGGCTACCGTTTCCTTCCCTTCCCCTCTCCTGGTTCACCAGGTCTCGCCCTCCCTAACTGTTGTCCCCAGTTTCTCTTCCTTGTTTTTGAAGGTCCACTTTTTTTTATATTTATAACAACAAGGCAACAGCAAAAGTGGCAGGCAGTGGATTTCACGCCGGATACCAGCTCGCACTAAAAACACAGACTGTGGATCACGTGATGCCACTGGAAGGGTAGCGGCTTGGAAGACTGGCTCTCATCTCAGCTCTCACTATACAACTTAATTCTACAACTTATCTTCATCAACCACCTGTGTCTTCTTAAAATCAGTTTCTGATAGCCTGCTATTACATCCTAGGCAAAGTTGGACATGGCTTGAAGCATTTCTACTGTGGAATGGTCAGTTTATTTTTTGAGGCCTACCCGACAATATGGAGATGGAAACGCGCCAGGCACCACCCCCGCATACTCCACCGCAGACGACCGAATAAAAAACCCGAAACGCTCCAAAGGCCAGTCTCGTGCCACTCCTAAAGCTGCTGCATCCTCCACAACTCCACAAATGCTGGCTCCTCTTACCGAAAAAACATTTATGGAGGAACTACAGCCATTCCGTGCAGTTCTTCAGGATCTCACCTCAGAGCTCAAATCAGTGCGAGTGGGACTCGCCAGTGCCACCCATGCTGTCATGGATGTGGCATCCAAGACATCCTCGTTGGAGGGCTGGAAAGCCACAATCGAACCCGAGCTCCCTGCGCTAAGACAAAAGTTGCACCACATGGAAGCCAAGCTGGAGGATCTGGAAGGCCGAAGTCGTCGTAACAACATCCTTATCTTCGGCCTTCTTTACATTTTTACAGAAAATGCTCACCAAAATAGCCGGCCCCTCTCCTAACAGTACAACATATGTTATAGAGAGGGCTCATCGCTTACTTAGACCTAAACCGGCCACTGGAAAACCACCAAGACCTCTAATACTCAAGATCCTTAACTATCTGGACAAAGTCTACGTACTGGGGAAAGTTAGGGAACTCCAGGAAATTTTATGGGAAAGTCAGCAGTTGCGGTTTGCCCAGGATCTCCAGAGCAGCTACTCGACAGCAGAGAGCAGCATATCATCCGCTAGTCACAAAATTGATTGCCACCAGCATTAAATACAAAGTGCAGTATCCTTCGAGACTCTCTGTTTTATATAAAAGTACCTGGCACAGTTTTGATACTGCTGAACAAACCCTTCCCTCATTACAAGCTCTGATCCCCGATCTGTTCAATGTGTGCTGAGACCTGGTACTTGGCTTCAGGTAATCTAGTAACTAGCACGACTGTGCAACGAAATTTCCTGTCTGCAAGTTTATTATACTCTTTCTACTCCCTTGGATCTCCACACGAGGGCAGCAAAGCATCGCGATTGAGTACTGTTGCTCGCTTTTGGTTCCATGGACTAATGTATTCTTTTTCAATAATTATTCAGGGCATCAGAGTAGCTGCTACATAGTGTTGGAACAGTATACTAGGACTCCAGCCCTGAACTGATTTTCAGTTATTTCCTTATCAGACTTTAGTTTTTTTCTCCAGAGATGTTTAAAGGCTGGATTTTAATTTCAAGTGTCTGGTGACCTCATTTAATTCCCTGTTCAAAAAGGGGCTTTGTTACGTAATGTTAATGGAATACACTTGGGTTTTACTGCCTGTTGCAAGTTTAAGCTATTATAGTGCATTTGTTTTGAAGTTGTTGTGGGAGTTAGGGTGGGGGGGTGGTGGTCTGATCTCTGCAGCCTTGGCAGGGTGTCGCAAACTAGAGTAAGGGAAGGGGGGAGTTCACAGCTCCCTATTGTGCACTTTTTGGGTCAGTTTCTTTGCTTATTTTTTTATCTTATGGGCTGCAGTCAAGCAACCCAGGCAGTAGAACAACCCTTAATGAGAATGTTTGGAATTGCTGTGAATTTAGGAACTTGGGGGATAGGGTTGAGGGATGGGAGGAAATAGGAGGCACATTAGGAATGGGGGAGGGTTGACGAGGGTCAGGTACGCAGTGTGAAAGGGCTATTCTTATACTCTGGCGAAAATCCATCATACTTTCTCCCAGTGTGTTGCTGGGTTTCAGATTACACTCTGGCAAATACTGTCAACATGACGGTCAATTATAAAATGTGCTCCTGGAATGTGAAAGGTGCTCAGTCTCCGGCTAAACGTGCCAAGATATTGTTACACCTTCACAAATTAGATAGAAATATAGCTTTCCTCCAGGAAACCCATCAGCTCCCCTCCCAGGTTCTCCAGCTTAGAAGATCCTGGGTGGACCAAGCATTGAGGGTTGAGCCTGATACCCACAAAGGAGGTGTGGCAATTCTCATGGCACGACAGGTGCCCTTCCGACTGTTGGATACTAATGTAGATTCCCAAAACAGATATATTTTGATCAAGGCCTTACTAGGCCATTCTGAGGTGGTACTCTGCTCTGTATACGGCCCAAATACAGAGGAGCCCCAATTTTTTTTACCTCTCTTATGAATAAATTAACCCCATGGTCTTCCCTCCCCATTGTACTAGGGGTGACTGGAATATGGTCTACTGCAACATACTGGACTGCTCAAGATGCCATACCTCGTTCTTCTCTTCTGCACAAATGGCCATCAAAGAAATGATGGATTTATTGGGTCTAATAGACCCTTGAAGGGCCCTTTTTCCCATCCAGAGAGAATGCTCTTTCCACTCTATCCCCCATAATTCAGTTTCCCGAATTGATTACTTTCTCATAGATACTGGGCACCTCTCATCACTGTCATCTTGCAGCTGTCTTCCCAAGGTGATCTCGAATCACCATCCTATTTTGTTATGCTGGAGTCCTGGACCGCTTCTATCCAAGGATAAAGTATGGAGATTTAACAGTCAGTTATTTAAATCGGACCACCTGGTGTCCCAAATCGCTGATTTTATCACTAATTTTCTTCATACTAACACTCCCACCATGCCCAGATTAGATATTCTGTGGGAGACCTTTAAATATTAGCTGGGGGAATTATCCGCGATGGCCATGATCAAGAAAAGATCACTTCCCAGGTAACCTCCGCCCTTCTCCAAGATATTAGGAGATCAGAATTATTACTCTCTGCCAGTGCCACTCCAGAAGAACTTAATGCCTTAGAAATTCTCAGAGCTCTATATAACTCGGTCCTAACAGAAGGCTGAACATCTCCTTACACACTCCAAAATTCAGTACTTCAACCAGGGGGACAAGGCAGGGAAACTTTTGGCCCTACGTCTCAAGGCACAAGCTTCCAATAAAATAGTCCCATGTGTCCAAAATTCCGGAGAACAAATTGTTTCTTCTCTTAGAGAAATAGTCCATTGCTTCCAGGAGTATTATGAAATTCTATATTCTCATCCACCCACCCCCTTTAACTCATCAGCAGTCAACGATTTTTTGCAGACAGTCCAGCTTCTTCAACTAGATCCCGAAGCAACTTTGTTTAAAGCACCTATCTCAGCTGGGGAAATAACATCAGCCATTGACTCCCTTCCCTTAGATAAGGCCCCTGGACCGGATGGATATACCATAGAATTCTACAAAATTTTCAAAGTCCAACTGGTACCAGTTCTTCTAAACACTTTTATATGTACAGACATGGTATCTCGGACCATTCTCTGTCGGAAGCCACAATTGTGGTTCTCCCCAAACCAGAAAAGGACCCACTTCTAGTAACTAATTAGCACCCTATTTCTCTAATTAATGTCAATATGAAAATTCACGCTAAGATCCTAGCCTCTAGGCTGACCAAGGAATGGCAGGGTCTCATAAGTAGGGAACAAATCGGTTTTGTGGTGGGTAGGGTGTCCTCCGATCATATGCGCAAACTGGCCCATTTGATCTCTGCATCCAGGGAATCCCATATTCCATCCGTCTTGGTTTCCCTGGATGCAGAGAAACCTTTTAACAGAGTCTCCTGGGATTATCTATTTCACGTACTTCCTCTCTTTAACATACCAACACAGTATATCAAATGTATAAAGATTCTATATACACAACCCTGTGCATGGGTACTCTGTAATGGCCTGCTCTCACAACCCTTTATCCTACAGCAAGGTACCAGACAGGGGTGTCCACTTCCCCCTTTTTGTTCAATCTCTATTTAGAACCACTTATCAGAAGCATTAACACCTCCCCCATGATCTCAGGCATATCTATTGGTCCCTACCAATATAAACTCCTGGTGTACGCAGATGATATACTGCTGCATGTTTCCGGCCCTTCTACATTGATCACTGCCGCACTTGAGCTCATCTCAGAGTTCAGCAAGTTCTTTAATTATAAGCTCAATATTTCCAAGATGGAGCTAATGCATGTGAACTCCTATACATTCTCTGCGGACGTCTCTCGTCTAGGACTTCATTGGGTCAAAGACAAACTAAAATACCTGGGGATATTCCTTTCTTGCTCCAATACCAAGATGAAACAATACAATCTAGATAAAATTATCACTCAACTCAAAATAGATCTCACTCGTTGGGCCCTACTTCCACTTTCTCTCTGGGGACATATAAATGTAGTGAAAATGAACGTTCTCCCCCAGATTCTCTATCCCTTACAAATGATAAATCTCTTTCTACCAAAAACTTGGTTTACACAAGTCCATAGACTCGTATCTAACTTTATATGGTGTGGCAAGATGCCTCGGAGGGTCCTCTTTAAACTACAGAGGAGTAGAGAGTCGGGAGGCTTACAGTTCCCGGACTTTCTTCTTTACTATTTTTCTATCACCTGTTCAGTCATCACACATTGGTTGACGGCCACGGTATGTATCAACCAGGCGAAATACTACCCCTTATGGCTTCAAATAGAAAGATCCCTAAGTTCACCACATGGTATAGCCCTGAATACTCTCATTTACACTCCTTTTAAGAACTTACCTAAAAATCTTCGTGACTCGCCTATAGGGACAACTCTTTGAATAAATGCTCAATTTTGTGCCGTCTTCCAATTATCTATAACAAGAGATTTCTCTCAACCCATTTTTTGTAACCTTAATTTTAAGATTGGGGGCTCTCCTCTCCCATATAATTTTTGGTCAGGAAATACCCAACTTAGGGTTATAGACCTGCTTCAGAACCACAGACTGATGTCATTTCAAACAGCACGTACACATTTTAACCTCCCCACAACTTTCTGCTTTAAATGCATCCAACTACAACACATGTTAATACAGCTTTTTGGATCAGGGTTATGGAAACAGAACCCAGCAGGTTCATTTCTCCCTGCTGTTTCTAATCTACCCTCGTCTCATTTCATTTATGTATTGCTTTCTGAGGGATGGCATGGAGGAATTGCGAGGAATGCCACACTACCTCTGGGATCAGGTGTTGCCCCCGGACTCCTCAATAACTCATCCATGGTTCAAAATCTGGTCACGGCTCTACCAAGATGTGAAATGGGTCGGATATCGCATTTTGCAATTTTATGTTCTTCAGGACATGTACTACACTCCGGCCAGGCTCCACAAAATCGGGAGACTTCCCTCTAATCTGTGCTCCAGGTGCAAGGAACATCCAGGCACCTTATTGCACATCCTCTGGGATTACAGTAAAGCTTCACCTTTATGGGCCACCATTAAATCTAAACTGGATCCACTTTTAGGCCTCTCAGAAGCTTTTAACCCAGCAATCTGTATAATAGGGGATTATGGGGATCTACTGGTTGGTAACCAATGCAAATCTATGGCACGGATATCTTTATGTGCTAAGAAAGTCATCATGCGACATTGGTTGAACCAGAATATCCCCACTTAGCCAGAATGGTTAAAAGAGATCCTGTTTGCCCTTCAGGCCGAAAATAACTATTGCCCACAAGGCCAAAAAAACACAGTACTGTCAAAAAGTATGGGCACCTTTTACATACGCTATTAACTATCTAAGTTATAGAGCTCTGACTATACTAAACCTCATAAATCTAACATAACACAAACAAACACTACTTTTGAACTCCTCCAGCAACCACAATCAGGAACAGCAAGCCCGGAGTTGCACCCACTGTGCAGAGAGGAGAGGAAGTTGGTGAGTTCTTGTTTCCTTATGTCACAGACAGATTTCTATATAA
Source organism: Neoceratodus forsteri (assembly GCA_016271365.2). Classification (NCBI taxonomy): domain Eukaryota; kingdom Metazoa; phylum Chordata; order Ceratodontiformes; family Ceratodontidae; genus Neoceratodus; species Neoceratodus forsteri. The sequence goes on along the minus strand of CM057452.1, from coordinate 979,120,492 downwards.
TGAGCCAGTATTACCTGCTGATTACAAAATCCAGATGTTAAAAAAAAAAAAAAAAAAAAAGTACAGTGGATGTTTTTTCCTCTTCGCAGTTCTTCTTTTATCCACTCCTAGAATGCAATACTGTGACATATAACAATTCTTCTTTATGTCTGTAACGAATGATAAAACCTTCCTGATAATAAAGCATATTAATTTTGAAAAAAAAAAAAAAACAGACTCCACACACGACTAACTTCGAGTAGTAGGCACGTCCGTTTTCCTTGCACTGAGCTGGGAAAGTGAGAGAGTGTGCCTCCAATTATTTTGCATAATGTAAACAGGTAAGCCTTGTGAACAGGGATTTTCAGAACCCTAATGGCTGTATCACTGTATAAATAAAATTTTACCATACCATACCGTACCAGTTACCCCAAGTCACTGACGCAGCCAGTTCGTGTCCCTTACCATTCTCAGCCTGGTCAGTTATTGGATTCCATGCCTGCCAGTCCGATGACTGGCGCTTCCTCGGTTCCCCTGCAGCCATGGCTTGCTCCTGAACTCAGCACTTGCGCTCTTCCACCAAAGATCATGTGAATGCCTTGTTGGTTACATGACCACTGAGATGGACGGACTCCCACCTCGCCAGTGAACTCCCTAGTGGAGGAGCCTGTCACTGCACTAAAGAAAAACTGTTTCTTTTTTCCTTTTTTTTTTTTAAATAGTACTTGTCCGCGGACAAGCACCTCTGCACCAACTGCTTGTCCCCCGACTGTGATCTGGTAGTCCAGGATGTCAGACTATTGGATTTGTCGAACCCTGGTGCAGGCACTTGCACAATGCAGCCAGGGGCTTTTGAATATGGGGCCCTAAGAATGTATTTTCATTTGGCCAGGAGAAAAAGTTGTCATGTCCAGGACCCAAGACCATTGAAGTTTTGAGTCCCAGTTATATATGGTATTGTGTAAAAACCCATCAAATAATGTATGGACAACCGTAGATAGACAACAACCCTACAAAGCTGTGTTCCTTTGAGGTAAGGGATCAACAAATTTCAAAATTAAGTGCTTGTCCAGGGGCATCTTGCTTTGTCCGAAATTGTAGTTCCAGTGTTTCAAGTGGTACTATGTCCATGGCCAGATGGCTATATTTCAAGGGAAATTACAGGAATAAAAAAGTTAGTCACTTAATGCTAGCAATTTTTCAAATGGATTTAGCATAGCTGTATAATAAAGTTTAGCTTGTAAACTTGTGTCTGTAGCGTTTTTGTTAGTCTAACACTGTTGCTTCAGGCAGCGGCATAGACAAAAGTCTCCCCTTTGGAAAAACTACTATCCTCCCCAAAGCACGCTGACTTAAAAAAAAAAAAAAAATTTAAGGGCACAGATTGGGTCAAGTGGTAGTTGTGCTCGTGGAGGTGGCTTGTAGGCTATTTATGACAGAGTACTAGGTTTCTGGAACACACACGCACAAAAAGAAAAATTGGGGACAGCAGCTGTTTTAGAAAACATCTGTTTTAGTTAGTATTTCGATTCTAACAGGCTCTGAGACCGACATAGTATGCAGCACCTAAAATAAATAGTATACATTAATGTGGCATGTTCACGCTTTGAATGAATTAATATGCCTAAATAAAATAAACATGATTGCAGCTCCAAAAAGGTGGATAATTTTACAGAAAGTGTGGGCCGGGGTCAGTCGAGTGATTAACTGTCTCCCCCCACCACCATCACCACCCGGACAGACTGTGTAGCAAGAAATCTGGTGTGCCTATTTTCAGCCGGCCACAGCTACTACTGACTACTAACTAGCAAAACTCACTAAGGCTTTTTATAGGACTTAAAAGTTTGAGCAGAGTGGGTTGTTTGCTTCTGGTGAGACTGACCACATATTTAATTTCAGTCCAGAAAGTTCATGCAGTTGTCTTACTTTGCTTAATAGTGTGAGACTGACTTTAATATTCAATTCATGTCTTACAAGTTAAGTTTGGCAGTTTGCTTTATTCAGTAAAACTAAAACCAAGGCATTCATTTTAATTTGAAGTAGTTTGCCTGCTTCTAAATCTATCACTGACTGCCTAGCCCTGATGGAATCCCCGGGGGGGGGGGACCAACACCAAGCTTGCTTTTTTGCTGCTAAAAAAAAAAAAAAAAAAAACATTCTATACACAGCCTAAATAGATCCTGCTGCTGCCTTTATGATATGCTGCCTGCCTACAAAACCTACCGGGTCATAATGTCGTACGCTTAATAGCATATGACATTATAGCTAACCCGGAAGAGTGCTCTCCAGGACAATGAATGGTGCAGTACCGCGTATACTGCTGTATGTGGTATTGCATCACTCACATACTCCCAGGCAGAGGATAAGACCTCTACTTGGGAGTGGGTTCTGCCGAGCAGCTGCCGTGGCTCACTGGACTGAGCCACAGCAGCAGGAACCCAGGCGCTGTGTCTGGGACTGGATTTGATTCCTGGTCCCAGACATTTTTCCCCACAATTTGTGCGCTTCGAGTTGCCCCAGCCCCCGACGGAGTTGAGAATCTTTGAGAGGCATAGCCCCCACAGGAGTATACGCATGGCAATATCGTACTATTAGCAGCGATTTTGCCATGCAGCATAATGTCTTGCGACATTATGAACCCGTGCCCTACAAAAAACTAACGTGTTAAACATATATATATGTGTGTGTGTGTGTGTGTGTTGTGTGTGTGTGTGTGTGTGTGTGTGTGTGTATATATATAGAGAGATATATAATTTTTTTTTGATCAAAGCACGTCTGTGTTTCACAGGCTTATCAGATTGTTACTGTACCGTGTGTGTGACAGAACAGAAAAGACACATGTGGTACTACAGTAATATGCAACCTGGAAGTAATGACCAACTCATGGCACTCCATGCTCTTTTAGTAACCCACCCCCCAACAGTCCCATCACCCAGTCACTCACCGCTGTGGCCCATACAAGCTGAGCCAAGGCGTCATGTTATCGTTTTGGAGTTGCACCCAGCAGCCACGTCTCGGTCCCGCTTCAACTCCAGTCCAGCACACAGATGACTCCATTGCTCCTTACTCACCGCCGTGATCTTCTAGCTAGCTGGTACATCCCACATTGTGGCCCCCCCACCCCAAGATTCCAGTTACTCGCATTAAAACACTCTTGAATAAGCCCGTCCCTACACTGCTGAGCTACAGCTTTTTTCCACACACAGTCACACTCCACACTAGCGGGCGTGCAGTACGCTCGGTGTCCCATGTCAACAGTAAACACAGGGACAACCAGTTAGATAATTAATGTTTGTCCTCATCCAAAAAGTGATAGCCTGGGACATCGGGCTATGGGATTTGTCACCTCCTGTTTGAGGTGAAAGATGACATCATAGTTTTTTTTTTTATCTTTTTTCCTTTTTTGCCCCCAAACTCTGGAACTCCCAGCTACCCTTAGACTCTCTCAATCCCACTTACACTTTAAAATGGAGCTTACTATGTACTTAAAGTTAATTTCTAGTATATTTGCTTGGGCTTTTATAATATTAAAAATGAGTAAGTCGTGATTCCATTTATTCTGTTTGTTATGTAATGGATAATGTACTGAGACAAAATGATCTGTCCCCTTTATATTCATTGATATCCTTTAGGGAAGTTTCTAGAAATTTGAGATCAAATTCCATTCCTTGTTTAAATATGAAAATGATAAAAGACTAAAATGTGTGCTCAAGCTTTTTCAATTCAAGCCCCTAAACACTGGAATAATCTTCCAAATGATATTAGAACTTTGACTAGTCATAATTTATTCAAAAAGAAATTGAAGCGCCATTTTTTGAATAATTACAATGTCTCTGCTATTTTTAAATGATTGTACTATCGTTGTATGTTTAGTATAGTATGTTACTATTTTGTTCTGTTTGTATTAAGTAAATGTAAAAGTTATCTTGGCTATCTGATTTTACATCCTGTGACTATATTACATTCTCTGGTCGCATATGAAAAAGGGCCATGGCTCATATGTTAACCCGGTTAACAAAATAAATAAATAAAATAAATAAAAAACTAAGATGATTTCGGCCAATCAGCATGCAGAGACACTATAACTCTTATTCTGCTTACAGTGTACACTTGTGCAGGAGCTATAGAATGGAGCGCTCCACTTTAGCTCGTGGGGGGGCAGCAAACTAACATAAAAAAATAAATAAAAAGACAAACTTGGGTGATTTATAATAAGATAACAAGGCTTCTGAGGTAGAGGTGGGCAAGCCAGGATTTTTTCACGCAGAACCAAGCCAGAGCCGAGCCAGGAGTCCGGCTTGACTCTACAAGCCAAAACACGAGCAGATCCCTGGCTACTGCAGGCTGTTTTCTACATAGGAGTTGAATGTTTCAGACACTACACTAACTGCCCAGTCTGACAAAAATGCTAACTTTGACCATGACTGGCTCGGCTTGGCCTTGTCGCTCAATTGCTTATAGAGATCAAGCTGAGCTAGGCACTAAGTTCAAGCCAGGCTCAAGCCTGCCCTGGCCAGCTCTACTCTGAGGGATGTCTGTTTTGATATTATATTTTATTTAGTTTTTGTTGACCGGGTAAGTGCACTAGACAAATCCTGCCTATTTTCAGGCACGACCTGGGGGAGAGGGATACAGATGAATGCCAACTGACCTTGAACCAGATTAAGCTGTTGGTGGAATTTTTAGTGAATGAAGGAAATTTGGCCAGGACACTGGGGAAATTCCCCTACTCTTTTCGATAAGTGCCACGGGATCTTTAACATCCTCCTGAACTACCATCAATACAGGCAGATGGGACCTCGGTTTAACGTCTCATCCGAAAGACGGCACCTCAGAAGTGCAGCACCCCTCTCATGCTGCACTACAGTGTCAGTACTGGGATATTAACCCAAGTGCCAGATGTTGGAACTGAACCCACAGTCCTCTGATCTCCCGGCCTCAGAGGCGAGTGCATTACCTACTGAGCCACTGACACTGACAAATGAGACTCATGTCATAAGGTTTGGGCAGACAAAACTGCTCCGCTTCGCTTCTTGGTCCTCTCGCCCAACCCGTATGCTTAGAGTCATAAATATTAGAAATGATTTGGGTTGCACAAGTTGTGACAACCAAGAATAACCAACACAAACATAAAAGTCCAAACGGTTTATTATGACGTAATACAAAGCAGGTAACTTGCAACAAACAACAAGCCTCGTAAACTGCTAAATTGCAAAGGTCATCGTGGGAGACATAGTCTATTCTGCTGCAGCCCTGGCATTTTTCTTTTCTTCAGAATGGCTAGGCAGCTCACTTTCTGATCAGGGTTCGAGCAGGCATTTTTGTACAGAACTGTTAGCCAAGGCTGAGCTATATCTCATTATGAAAAGCATCTTTCTGTATTTTGGCAAACACTCATTGTCTCTCCCTAACAACAACTAGGCAGATTAGGTCAGTAGGCAGGTGGTTATGTCACTGTCAGCTGGATAGGCCTTCCAGCTGTCATGCTGATAATAATCCTGCTCTCTTCCAGCTAACAGTTACCCAACCTCTCCCAGCAGCCACATAGGCAACACCCAGCTGCCAATCAGAAGAGTGTGAGGAAAAGAGACAAAAAAAAAAAAATAGTTAAAAGCTACAGTATTTGTCACAGTATGTCTATACCTAATGCTAACGCGTGAATGTGCCCCTAGCTCTTTTATCCATAATGTTTTTTTGTAGCGAGGCGGATCCAGCATAAGTCATTACCACAGTTTGCAAGTGAGCATAAAATTGGTTCTTATTGCAGCACTCCTAAATAAATTGTACTACCAGTGCAGTCTTCTGTCTCTCCATAAGCATGCACAGTATTTATTGATTTAGTTAGTTTTTGTTAACCGGGTAGGTGCACTAGCCATGAAATGACTTTTCAGGCATGGCCTGGGAGAGTACAACAATTAGACAGGTACAGAGCATGAGTACAATGAAATTACAGTAGTGTAGGTTAGATCAGTTAGTAGTAATGAATACATTCAGCCAGGACAATAACAATCAATGGAATTCACATAGAATTTTTTTGACACATGCACAATATTTTGGTAGTATATTGCTGGGGTGCCATTACCATAAGAGACATCCCTCGGAGTCCGTATTAACTTGTACAGCAGCCCATAACCTTGTGCTTGTGATGTCTTTTGAGCCTTAAATGCAGATTTTTCTTAATCCACTTTGGAAGGAAATGGCTATGTCTCTATTTGCCAGTCGCCACCAGCAAACGTTTTTAGTGTGTGGCTAAGGTTAATAAAGGTTCCTAAGCCACGGAGACAAAAATCATCTGTTCATGCTGGTTTTAGCAACAGTATAGTACATTTTATTTATTTATTTATTTTACCAGGAGAGACACACTAAGCTGAAAGCTGGTTTACAGGTGCAACCTGGGAGCACAAGGAAGTCAAGTGACTTGCTCAGGGTCACACAGTATGCAGATGGGGGCTGTAGGATTCAAATCCAGGTCTCCAGGTTTGTAGCCCAGAGCCTTAAACCACTGCACTATACTGCCTCTTATAAACATTGTTTATTAAAAAAAAAAAAAAAAAAATGTTGGCAGTGCATATCAGCGGTGGATCATGGTTTTGCATAGTGGGTAAATGTTTTGGGGTCACTTTATCCACAGCGGTTTAACATTTTCAAAATGTTAGGGAGAACACAGGAAAGGGATCGAAAATTGAGCTGAACCGCCAGCCAGCCGATTCCTTCCACTTCCGCTGCGTTCAGATGTTTCGTGACATCTAACCAAGAATAGTGCGGGGGTACAGCCTGTAGAAATCTATGATGGTCCATTTTTTCTAAAATCCTGTAATTATTTATTTAGTTTTTGTTGACTGGGAAGGAGGATTAGACAATTATTTGCCTATTTTCAGCCCCGGGGAGATACAGATGGATGCCAATGGAAATTGAACCAGATTTTAAGCAGTTGGGTGTTGCCATTGGGTTGTGCATTTGAGAAGGAGCAATGTGTTTGGGGACATCCCAGATTCCAGTTGCCTCAGTGGGGCAACTGATTAGCGCAATCGGAATGGTATTCCGGGCGGCCTGGGTTTAAGCCCCAGCTGAGGCACTTGTTCTTTCTCACCTCTGTTTGTATCTGTTCCATAAAATATGCACACCACGCTCCCTGTGTGATTGTTAGAAGTAATCAAGCATTGCTTAGTACCCATCCTTGAGAGTGACAAGCTCAGAGCTTCCTATAGGGGCTAGAACTGCAGGCATTTTATCTTGCAGCACATTAGCACCTACTCTGCTTAAGGTGCTAACAAGCTCACGGGCGGGAGGGGCTCAGGATTTTAAACATCATCAGCCAGCTCTCTTGGGGGGGGAAGGGCATACAACTAAAATCTCAGACATATACAAATGTAATTGCATTGACTACATAGGAAAAAAAAATTCGGGACCCAGAAAAAAAAAAAACTGCATACAAATGGAAAAGGCATACATCCGAATGGTGTACAAGTGGAATTGAGTGTACTATTACACCATTTTCACCTTCTGCTACATAAAGCAGTTTTATGTATAGCAGTCCCCTGTTAAACATATAGAAACATAGACGTTGATGGCAGATAAGGACCACTTGGCCCACCCAGTCTGCCCATGTCCCTACCTACTGCATAAGCTGCAGATTCTAGTTAACCAGAAGCCTACTTCCTGCCACCCCCCACTACAGTCGCCTTATGTCTGTTCCATGCATGTTTTGAATTCCCCCACTGTTTTAGACCCAACAATCTCCCCAGGAAGGTGGTTCCCTGCATCCACCACTCTCTCCGTGGAAAAAAAAAATCCTCACATTACCCCTGAGCGGCCGCCCCCCCCCCCATCTTTAAATTGTGCCCACTTGTTCTTACACATCTCTTTCTTTGAAAGATGCTACCTTCCTGGACTTTGTTGATTCCCTTGAGGTACTTGAACATTTCTATCATGTCCCCCGGTCCCTCCTTTCATCAAGGGTATACATATTAAGCTCTCTCAGTCTCTCTTCATATAGTTTCTGTTGCAGACCCTGCACCATTTTAGTTGCCCTCCTCTGATCTGCTTCCATGCTATCTATGTCCTTGCTTTGATGAGGTCTCCAAAACTGCACACAGTACTCCAGATGGGGTCTCACCAACTGTCTGTACAGAAGGATAACCACTTCCCTTTTTCTGCTTGTGATGCCCCTTCCTGTGCATCCCAGTATCCCCCTGGCTCGCCTTACTGACTTTTCATACTGCTTACCCACCTTTAGGTCATCTGATATGACTACCCCCAGGTCCCTTTCCAGTTTTGTTGTTGTTGTTAGTACCTCCCCTGCTATTGTGTACTCTTCTCCTGGGTTTTTGTTTCCAAGGTGCATTACTTTGCACTTCTTTGCATTGAATCCAAGTTGGCATATATCTAACCATTCCTCCAACCTTGCCAAGTCCCTTCTCATCCTTTCTATCTTGTGTATCAACTCTGTTACAGATCTTTGTGTCATCTGCAAAGAGGCATAACTTTCCCTCCAGACCCTCTGCAATGTCACCTGTAAAGTTGTTAAAGAGGACTGGACCCAGTACTGAGCCCTGAGGTACTCCACTAGTAACCCACCTTTCTTCGGAATGTGTTCCATTCTCTATTACCTTCTGTGTCGTGTTGTGCAGCCGGTTTGCTACCCAGGTTACCACCCTAGGACCCACTCCCAGGCTGGCTAACTTGATTTATTAGTCTTTTGTGCGGGACTGTGTCAAATGCCTTGCTGAAGTCTAGGTTGATATGATTTCAGCCTAATATTATACAATAGCTTCATGCAGGATGTGTAGCATGTTACTCACATTTATTTTTGACAGAAAGACTCATCCAGTGTAGCCCTGAATCCTCAAACACATAGAGAAGTTTTTTCTTCGACACGGGGTGAGCCTAAATCCAGTAAATAGCTGATGCTATATAATCAAAAGAAACAATACTGGATACGATAAGGCCCACTCTCCCATATAGCCTGAATAAAAAAGTCTTTTAAGAATAGTGTCCAAATAGTTTATTCATATATCTTCCAGACTAATATTCAGCGTTCCGGGATATTCCCTTCATCAGGACACTGGTCAAATTTCTAAGAAATAATAAACGCACACAAAAAATGTTAACTAATTTTTCATAACTTCATATTGCCATGTAAATACCAATAAACCCAATATAATCAGACATCGAAAAATATCCTTACATGTCGAAGTTTACAATCAAATATCTGATATCTTCTTGTACACAAACGTTAGGTTCTATGTTTGACTCCCCCTTACAGCCACTGTTGAACATCAACCAGACAAACGAAGAAAATCACCAAATGCAATAATTCTTCTTAAATGTTAATACTTTTGCATTAATTAATATGCTATTATATCCACTATTCTCATGAAATTTTTTTTTTTATATAAAATATATATATGTTTATGCTTTACCATTTAATCCTACCCAGTGTCCTGATGAAGGGTATATCCCAAAACGTTGAATATTAGTCTGGAAGATATATGAATAAACTATTTGGACACTATTCCTACAAGACTTTTTTATTCGGGCTATATGGGAGAGTGGGCCTTATCATATCCAGTATTGTTTCTTTTGATCACATTTATTTTTCCAACTTTTTTCCTTCAGTTAGGGCTCTTTATCCTTTGTCTGTGCAGCCCTCTCAACCAAGTTTTCCTCCCATGACTTGCAGATATGCGTGGCCAGGGCTCTCGGTAGGATTTTTTGTTCGGGCTCTGGGACTTTCTGAAAAATAAAGGTGGGGGGTGCAACTAAAAAGTGGGAGTCCCTATGAACGTTTTGAGGGTTCCATTGAAATGAATGCGAGCCATGTCCTGCACTCGCACATTCTGTGATGTAAGAATCTGCAGAGCGTGGGGCGTGTTCTATTGGTTTCTACGGGGTCTCTTTTCAACTAGAATTTTTAATGTTTTAGAGGGCAGATTCTTTTTTTCTTCTTCATTTTAGCTTTTGGTAACCTGGTAAGGCCCACTAGGCACAAGTGCCTGTTTTCAGTGGTGACCCTGGAAGTACTTGGGGGTTAAGTGACTTGCTCAGAGTAAGGTTACCACCTACTCGGTTTTTGACCGAATGGATTCGTTTTTCTAGGTCCAGATTCGGTCCTCCTGTTTTCACTATTGCAAATTCCGTTTTTAAGGTGGGTCAAGCAGCATATGTGAGATCCTCCACTAGCTGTTTTATTTTCTTCTCATTTGATTGTAAGCAAGTGTCTGACATTTCAGTGTGCTTGCTTACTTGCTTGCAGTGCATGCTAATCAGGAAGTGCCTTCAAGTGCAGGGATCTTAAAAAAGCCAAATGTGTCCCTGTCTGCTCAGTTGTCACCTCTAACTTCCCACCAGCAAATTGGAAGATTATTCCTGGGAAGGGTAAACAATACCACCTTAGGCCCTGTCCACACTACGCCTCTGTAACATTACAGAGTGCCCAAACCGATGCATAGCGATTTGCGTTTATACCTGTAACGTTACAGAAGGTGTTTTCCTAACCATTATTTGAAACGCATAGTGGTATCAACAATGGTTATAGTAAATCCCTATAGCGATTACCGTAATAGTGTGGGACGGGCGGTAGGTCTCTGCAGGGCCCAGAGCGCAGCGAACTGCATTGGGGATTGGGCGCCACCGTAATGGTTGCCTGGTTCCCGAGGTGTGGACTGGTGGTACTGGTCTCGTACCGGTCACTGCTGCAGTGTGGACACACTGTACCGCTCCCTGGCTGTAATGGTTTCTGTCCGTTATGGGGTCTGAGCAGCGTAGTGTGGACGGGGCCTTAGTTGACACCTTCATTTTTCTGAAACCCTTGGACATTCAGACAGGCACCACATTAGGGTTGCCTCCTGTCCCATTGTGGACTGTATATATCTTTGTTTCAGAAACCTTACCTGCTAATCCAGTTTTATTGAGAGGTAGTACCTTTTCAGTCATTGTGAATGCTCACATACTTGTAAAACAGATTCTGTTAAATCCTTCACAGTTGTACTTGCAGGTTCAGGGTGCAACAAGTTCTGATGTCATGTAGACCTTTGTTTGTATACCACTCAGTCTGAGGGGTGTAAAGTAGGGCTATTAAGACCACTAGCAGCAAATCAACCTAATCCTTTCCAGGCTGTATGGTCTTTGACTGCTGTGATAAATACTTTTATATCTTCAAATGGTCACCAGCTTTTCTTTTAGGGTCTGTCCTATATTCTAATATTTGTTACCCTTTTTGTTGTTAAGTTAATCTAATATTTAATTCCATTTCTAGCAATACTACACCTCTCTCCTCAGTAGTTATTGCTGTCAATTTTCATACTGCCTGGATATTCCAGGAAGCCCATCCCAAGCCTTTCGGATGAACAGCACAGAACAGTGTGGCTAATGTCATGCTAAGCCACAGAAATGAGAAAAGGAAGAGAGAGAGAAGTAGCTGATGAGGAAAAAGGGACACAATCTAGATTTGATGGCACTGCAGATTTAAGTAATTTATCAAAAATCTCTAAAAACATTATTATTTTTTTTATTTATTTTTTTTACCAGAAGAGAGACACTAAGCTGAAGCTTGTTTACAGGTGCAGCACAGTGGAGTCAAGTGACTTGCTCAGGGTCACACAGTATGCAAGTGTGGGCTGTGGGATTCAAACACTGATCTCCAGCTTAGAGTCTTAAACCATTGCGCTATACTTCCTCCATGTTACATATCATGCTATCTGCTATGTATGACTGACATGGAAAAAATAGGGTATTTAACAGCACAGGATAGTTCCTACCACTTTTAAAAACTTCCCTGACATTACAAATAACTTCAGAGTAGGAGCAATGGGAGCGACAGTAGCACATCTTAAAATGGCAGATGGTATTTGTAATTACATCTCATCCACCATTACTGTTGTAGTTTATTTATTTATTAAGAGTTTTACCAGAAAAGACTACCTGATCCAAAATAGCTGGTTGTCAGAGGTGTCCTTGTAGTCATTCGATGTGTGAGCTAAGCTGTGTACACAGGATGCAGAGTCCTTTGAACCCCCTCTCTAATCCCACCAAAAATTAGCACACACTGAAATATAAAATATTTAAATCTAAGTCAAACAAACCAAAAATACTAGTCATGATGTAATTTAAAGAAGTTGTACACAATGCAATATCAGCAGCAATTCTGAATAAATCAAGCAAATTGGAGTTCAAGCGATGCCCTCATCAGTCATTAAAGGAGCGGGGTTAGGGGTGGAGTTTGGGGGTGTGGTTTAGTATTCAGTTTTCATCTCATCCAATAGAAACTAATGGACTGTGCCCCCGCACTCTTCAGATTGACATCATAAAAAGTGCGAGTGTGGAGACATGGCTCAGTATACAGAAGTGGATGAACTCCTGGGGCTTTTCTGAAGGGGGAAGGAAAATAAAAAATCAGAGCGTCCCAAAGCCCAAAATGTGCGTAAAGGATGTGGGCACCCGCATCACCAAGAGCCCTGATGGCCTGGGTGCTCATCAGCAGGGAAAATGTTATTTCAAAGTGTTTGCTTAGCAATTGCAGTATTACAAACTTAAGTGCTACTAACGCCTCAAAGAAAACTGAAACATAATATTTAGGTACAATTCTACTTGTATTCCATTTATATTTTATATAGTTCTCCTTCCCATAATTTAATGCTAAAGAAATGTGCACAAATGACTGTTGTCCCTTATAGTTCATCTGCCTCTATAGCCTACTCCCTGCTATAAATCGTACTCCTCTGTTGTGACATCACAATATGCTGCCATGGAAGTAACTGTGATATCACAGGCAGTGCTCTGTGACTTCAAGGTAGGGAGAAGGCAGCAGGAATAGATGAACTCTTCAGGAGCAAAGATCCTGTTTTTATGCAGATTACCTCACTACTAAATAATGGGGAGGAGGACTACAGAATTAATATACAAGCTGGACAGTGCTTAAGTATTACGTCTTGTTAAAGTTCTCCTGAACGTGTCACCAGCTCTTTACGTAGCAGAAGGAAAAGTAGTAGCATGTGTTTCACATGTAACCTTGTAGTAAGCAGCTGTAGAACCACTTGTGGGTAAAGTGGGATGGGTGGCAATTGACTGAAGTACATAAACAATTTTGTGTAGCAGTTTATGAAAATTATATAGTAGTTTGCTACACTTTTACCAAGTAAAATATTCCCTGCCCATCAGATGTGGGGCCTGCGGGTGGCTAGAGTCATCTCGCTGGTCGGACCACTGTTTCCTTGCTTTTCTCCCCAGGAGTGAGCATGAAGTAGAAACACAATTTGTCAGCAGGAAAGGATCACCAGGCTCACCCAGTGGTTCCTAGTAACATAGTAATTGACGGCAGATAAGGACTACTAGGTCTATCCAGTTTGCCCATTTTCCCTGCCTGCATCAGCAGCCCCTGACCCTTCTTGGTTATTGGCATTCGCCTCTCTTTCCTACCTCTAGGGTTCCCTTGTGCCTGTCCAATGCATGCTTGAATCCCCCAATGTGCTGGCTCCCACCCCTTCCCGGGGTAGTTTATTCCATGCATCAACTACCCTTTCTATGAAGAAAAACATCCTCACATTCCCCTTCATTCTGTCCCCCCCATCTCATATAATGGCCCCTCGTCCTTTTACATCTCCTATACTGAAAGATGACCCCCATCTGGACTTTGTTCAAGCCCTTTAGATACTTGAAGGTTTCAGTCCTATCCCCCTGCTCCCACTCCTCTTCCAACGTATACATATTGAGGTTTCTCAGTTTCTCCTCATGTCTTCTCATGCAAGCCCCTTACTATCTTCGTTGCCCTTCTCTGAAACGCCTCTACCCTGTCCAAGTCTTTGCAAAGATGTGGCCTCCAGAACTGTATTGCGTACTCCAGATGAGGCCTCACCAGCATTTTGTACAGTGGCATCACAACCTCCCTTCTGCTAGTAGTACCACTTACTATGCACCTTAACATGCCACTGGCCCTCCCCACCACCTAGTGACATTGTTTGGCCACTTTTAGGTCATCCAAGATGATTATCCCTAGATTCCATTCTTTCCTGGTGACTGTTAGCAGCTCCCCCCACAATCCTGTAACTCTCCATAGGGTTTCTGTGCCCTAGGTGAATGATCTTGCACTTCTTTGTGTTTAATTTTAATTGCAGCATTTTAGACCATCTTTCCAGCTTATTGGTTCCCTCCTCATTCTTTCTACCCCTTTAGAATTGCCTACTGTGTTGCAGATCTTGATGTCATCTGCAAATAGGCAAACCTTCCCATCCAACCCTTCTGAAATGTCACTAATTAAGACATTGAAAAGGACTGGCCCCAGGACTGATCCCTGCAACACCCCACTGGACACCCTCACTCTTCCCTTCCTTTCCTATTGTACCTCTGCAGAGCCTAACTGGTCTTGGAGAACCCTCTCTGTTTCTCTTCTGATATGCCCCTGTGTCTGTCCCGTGCATGCTTGAAGACTCTTCCATTTTAGCCTCTATAACTTCGACTGACAGTTCTATACCTCTACCACCCTTTCTGTGAAGTAGTTGTTCCTTGCATCCTTTCTGAAATTCCCCCCTTCAGTTTCATAGCGTGTCCTGTAGTCCTGGAGCTCGTCTTCTTTTTGAAGAGGCTCCCTCCCTGCACTGTGCTTAACCCGTGAGGCATTTTAAGGTCTCAATCATGTCCTTCGTCTTCTGTTCTCCAAGTGTACATATTGAGCTTCCTCAGTGTTTACACAATTTTGTGTAGTAGTTGATGAAAATTGTGTAAAATTTTGCTAGTCTGTACCAAGTAAAATATTCCCTGCCCGTCAGATGCATGCCCTGCAGAGGTACAATAGGAAAGGAATCACTGGGTGAGTCTAGCCATCCTTTAATAACTAATAACTGTTTATTTATTTTACTTATTGTTTTTGTCCCCACTCTCTCCAGTGCAGCCTCTCTCTTTGGGGTCCCAGCGCACCCATGCTAGCTCCATATGCGTGCTCCAATCCCTGTGGATTCACAAGCCCCTGGATCGCCCCACAGTTGGGGTGGAGGTGTCCCCCTTCTCCCCCGTGCCTCAGGAGGGAGCGTGCAGCTGGAGCCGTGGTGCAAGGTCCTGTCTATTGGTGCAGTCATGGGGTTTCTTCTTCCTTCTTCTCCCCGCCACCTGCAGACGTCGATGCACCGGGAGGACCAATGAGCCGGAGACTCATAGAGATGCACCTCCACTCTGGTCCTCTGCCAACACCTGACCCTCCCTTGTTACCAAACTTAGGGCGCTGGTGTCGCAAGCGGTAGTGCTACCGCTGTGCCAGCGAGCCAGCTAAAGATCCTTTAATGCTGACAATTCTGTGTTTCTACTCCATGCGACCTCAGCAAGGAGCCAACCAAAAGAGAAAGCCATATCCCGTCCACTCTCAGCAGCCAGTCGCCAGCCGGTGCACACTTCCTGGTGCTCCTGAGGGAGAGAGCTGCAGATTTAAAAGCTCCACAGTAGCGCCAAGAATGGAGTGCATTGGCAACGTTCAGGACAGTGAGGGTCTCCTGACTAGAACGAAGGGAGCCCTCCCCTCTGCACAGAGGAACAGTTGAAAGCGGAACTTGACAGCTGAGGAGGCCTCCAGCAAGGAGTCAATTGGAAGGGAAAGCTGCGTCCTCTCCCCTCTCAGCAGCCAGTCGCTGGCCAGAGCACACTTCCTGATGCTTCATAAGGACGTGAAAACCCAAGCAGCCCCACCCGCTCAACGGGCCCCGCAACAAGGACTAACGCAACTGTCTGCCTCGAGTCTGCCAGAGTCCACCGGCTGGCAGTCCACTCGGCTAATTCCACTGAAAGCATGAGGCAGGAGACAGGCTTGGAGACCGAAGCAGTGGAGGAAGTCCTTCAGATAAGTACAACTCTATATAACTATAACATGGATAGCGTTAAGGGTATGCGCCATGCTCTGCGCACAGCCAGTGATCACAGTGCCACATTTTCTTTGTAAAATATTCTGTTACCTATGCTTCTCTTGACTTTCTGGAGCACAGTTAGAGGCAGGCGTTCCTGGCAGTGGGGACATTGATGGGGGAGTCCGGTAGGGGAATTGGGGTTCAAATCAGGATTTTTTAAATTAACTGGCTGGAATTCAAAGATCAGCAAATAGCTGGGAAAGCGGCAACTGTTATGTTAATAGGTGGGCCAACAGGGATCAAGTGTGTGGCTAGCCAGCAAGTTAGTGTGCACTTTGACATGCTGGCAAGGAAAAAGCGTTTTGGCAACCAGCACAGGTTAGTGGGTGAGTTGGCAGGAAAAGAGCATGACAACAATCAGCAGACTAATGTGCATATGGGAAGGCAGGGATGGATTGAGCATGTGTAATTTTAGAGTGAGTTTATGGGTGGGTGGCAAACAAAAGTGTGGGGAATGAGTGTATTGACCACAGGTGAATTAAAAGTAAGTGAATGCGCAAAGAAGGATAGATTAAGTCATTAGACAAAATAAAGGGGAAAAACAGTTGAAACGGACAGAGGAATTGTGAGCAGAGGAAGCTGAAAGAATAATAATAATAAATAATGAACTTTATTTTTAAGCACCTTTCAGGATATCAAGGTGCTATACAAAGTTAAAACATAATTTCATAAACAACAAATACAATAATAACACAGCAAATCCATACAACTATACGTTATTGATAGGCCTGACGTCACAAAAAGGTTTTAAATCCCCCCATAGTCGCACACTCCCGAGGCTGACTGGGTAGAGAATTCCAGAGGGTAGGGGCCACAAACATAAATGTACAGGCCCCAGAAGATTTCAGAGTCACTCTCGGAATCTCCAGCAACCCCTCGTCAGCCGGACGGAGCTGCCGCACAGGGCAGTAGGGAACAAGAAGCTCTTTCAAGTAGTCGGAGGCCAAGTCCAACCTCAGCCCGTCTTACAATGTCTCCAAGGGGCAGCATATACACTGCAAACAGCATGGGGAACAGCACTGAACCCTGAGGGACCCCACATGACAGAGTGATTCAGTCTGAAGAAAAAATTCCAGACACAATCTCTGTGTTCTGCCAGTGAGGAAAGATGTAAACCACCTGAGAACCGTACATGCCCGGTCACAGATGAACCCCACGGTCCACAGTGTGAAAAGCTGAAGAGAGATCAAGGAGCACTAGAATGGAATGGTTTCTCCCTATCTTTCACCATCAGGAGATCATTGAGCACCCGAACCAGCGCAGTCTCAGTACTATGCCTCTTTCGAAAACAGGACTGGAGAGGTTCGCAGATATTATGAATGGTCAAGTGGTTCTCCAACTGAATCGCCACTACTTTCTCAATGACATTCCCTATAAAGGGAAGGTTCGAGATTGGTCTTTAGTTTCCCAGAGTATCCGGGTCCAAAGAAGCCTACTTCAGGAGGGGTGTTACTACCACCTCCTTCAGGGAGCTCGGAATCTCGCCTGACTCTAAGGAGCACCAGACAATCTGAGCCTGGACCGGGCCGATAACATCACAACAACCCATAACCAGGGAAGTTGGGCCCGGACCCAAACTACAGCACATAGGGCACTTACCCTGGACAATCTGTATAACATCTACGAATCTAAGAATGAAAGCAAAAATGAGGCAGAATGACCAGAGTAAGAGGCAAACCTGGAAGGGAAGAACAAAAATCACAGAGATATGCAAATAAAATTTAAAGACAAATCACTGAGACTGGTAAGCCAGAAGTAGCAAGACAGCAAGACCAATACCACGGTGTCCTGCATGTATCAAGGGAAGCCTGATGGGTAATTCAGTTTGTTTTTGTTAAACTGTTAAAACTATCTTTGAAATGTACAAAAAAAAAAAAAATATTGTTTTGTTTTATACTTCGAAGTGTAGGCCACCAGAAGCTTGAATGGTATGTACTTGATGTACACTTTTGTTGGAAATTTTATATGATGAAAATGAAAGAATATCCTGGGATATGGAAACTGAATTGCTCCGTTTACCTCTGTGTACACAACACAAGCCTATAGACACGATTTTCCTGTAGACTGCCTTAGTTCACCTTAAAAAATACAAGAATACTCATGCCACACCAGTGACCCGGATTTGGGAACGGACTCTGGTTGCTTGGGGCCAGCGGGGAGCAGAAAGATCAAGCATCCACAGACAGCTGTCCTTCCTTCAGGGGATGGTATAGCGTGCTGCTTGCCTGACACCCAGCCGTAGGTGGGTGTCAGCATACACACCATCATGTTGGGGAAGGGACCCCAGGGCATTAGGCTGTCTCAGCAGAGGCAGAGCTCAGTCACACACCACCATTGCTCGTTCATGGGCCTGTGCAGAAAAA
This sequence comes from Neoceratodus forsteri, assembly GCA_016271365.2. Lineage (NCBI taxonomy): Eukaryota > Metazoa > Chordata > Ceratodontiformes > Ceratodontidae > Neoceratodus > Neoceratodus forsteri. Next base: position 979,102,266 of record CM057452.1, on the reverse strand, counting down.
AACGGAGGAACATCACCCCCCCCGGTGGTGAAATGACTGCCTTCGCAGGCCCTGCAACTGGTGCCTGGAGATGCCCACAACCCTGTAAGAGAGGGCACGAGCAAGGAAAAGTCCCAGGGAAGCCAGGGTGATGGTGCTGGGTGGGCCAGTCGGAGGAACGCTGCCAGGGATGAGAAGGAGCAGAAAGTGTAAAGGAAAAAAAAATATACAAGAATACTTGCATATGTGAGCCATGCTGGAATCACTATTGAAGGCAGTTGGTCAGTGTGGCAAGCTAGGCCTATATCCTTATTGTATGTGCTGTAATGTACTTTAGAGTTGACACTGTTCCTTTAATAGGCCAGATCCAGAAGCAAACTATTTCATACCTTTTATTGGACCAACATAGATGTAACAAAAAGAACAAAATGCTATAGACCATGGTTGGTGATGTTGTACCTTGGCGATCCACCATAGGCAAAAGCAGTATACAAGTAAAAACAGTGTGCAAATATTTTGCTGTTTCGGCTTGCTCCAGCTCATTTCTGGCACAGGGTTTTTGACATTTTCAAGATTGTTTTATGTTATAACTGCCACATAACTTTATGATTTACTAAAGGTGTCAACATGGCTCAGTTGGTAGCACATCCGCCTCTGGACCAGAAGGTCGTGGGTTCTCGTTCCACACCGGGATTGGACTAGCACCTAAAAATCGCTGGCATCCAAGTGCAGTATTGGGGCATGCTGTACTGCTGGGGTGTGCCGACCTTTGGATGAGACGTTAAACAACAAATAAGTTGTCCAGCTTACCAGTGGGTATGTGAAAGACAACCTCCTCCCCAGGATGCTTCATGATCTGCAGTGCTCAATTATTATTTAACAGACAAATACCTCCACATTGTACAGACAATATATATACCACAGGAATGCGTCGTCTAAAGATATACGTGAGGAACAAAAAAAAAAACATTCTGTGTACATTCAGGGGATGTATATAACCTGAAGTTGTCTTTATGCCACCTTCCCCTGTCTGCCACTGAGTATGGGTAATAGGTCATATTATAAAGAAGGAGCATTAGACCCCAGACTAAAAAGCTAAGATATGTAGAAAGGGTAGGTATAAAGGATTTAGACTAACTACCAGAACCAAAATATTGTAGCAACGTGGGAGATCTGGAAGTATTTGAAAATCTGAGTAGGGGTCCAGTGAAGATGGGAACTGGCAACCTGAAAGGACATGAGTTTTTGGTCTGTAACCAGGTCCTCAACTTTGTTTACTCCCATATTTGGCCAGAAAGTGTGGGATTTGAGAGTTTAACCGGAAATTAAAAGATTAGGGTCATAGAAAAGAGGTTGGGCTGTATCCCTGTAAATATCCATTTTGTGAAAGGAGTTCAGCTGTGATTGTGTTTGGAGCAAGGAGCCTCGTACGGGTCTAGGGAGATTCTTTCTGAGAACAAAGGGAAGAGTTTTGGAATCGATATCATGCATTGAGCACAGAGCCTGTCGATTTCAACCCAAAGGGGGCAGTAAGTAGAGTTCCGGGTAGGGTTTGTGGGAAGCAGATGGCATCTGATTCTGGCCAGATGAATGGCTAAATAGTAAAGGTAAAAGTTAGGTGCTTGGAGCCCACCATCGTTTTATGACGAGTGAGTTTGAGATAATTTTGTCTGTTTTCTCCAAGCCATAGGAAGGAACTAATAGATTTATGCAGGTGTGAGAACCAAGATAATGGGAGGTTCCAATTAAACATTTGTAGAGAATATAAGATGCATGGAAGGACATTCATCTCAATTATATTCATACAACCCGACAATGAGTCATCCTTGAGTGTATTAACAATGGTGTCCAGGTTGAGCCTTTTCATAATATGGGGAGAGGGATGCAAGTTAATGCCAAGGTATTTTAGCTTGTCTGTGCACCATTGTATATCCATGTGAGCAACATCAGCTCTCACAGTGTGCTTGTCCAGATTTATTTTGTAATTTGAGATGGATCCAAACTGGGAGATAATCTGGAGAGCTGTAGAGAGTGATTGAGCCGGATATGAGATGTGTAAGAGTACACCATCCGCATAAGCAGAAATTTTATACTCCCGAGTTACCTACTGCGATACCTCTTATGTGAGGAGAATTTTTAAGTTTCCTGATGAGGGATTTGAGAAATAGGTTAAAGAGGTAGTGAGATAAGGGGCAGCCCTCTCGGGTACCTTGAGAAAGTGGGTTGGGGGTAGAAAGAACTCCATTACATTGAACTCGTGCAGAAGAGGATGTGTATAATATTTTAACCAAATGTACAAATTCTGGAGGGATGTGATATTTGGGTAATAACAAAAAGAAGTATTGCCAGGAAACTCTATTGAAAGCTTTTTCTGCATCTAGTGAAACCAAAGCAGCAGGAATGGCAGTCTCTCTAGATGCAGAAAAAAGGTATGCTAACTTCCTTAGGTGGTCAGATGAAAGCCTGCCCTTAACGAAGCCCATCTGTTCTTCACTAAGCAGTGAATCCCACACTAGGCTTAGTCTAGGAGAAAGAATTTTAGCTAACGTTTTGAGGTCCACATTGATTAAGGAGATCAGCCTGTAGTTGGAAACAAATAAGGAATTTTTGCCTGGCTGTGGGAGGATGACTGTGGTTGCTGAGGTTAGTGAATGATCAGCTAAGCCTTCTTTAAAAACATAAAGGAAGGTGTCTAAGAGGATAGAGCTACCAACCCCTTAAATGTTTTCTAGAAATTAGTTGAGAAGCCGTCTGGCCCAGGTGATTTGTCAGGAGAAAGTGAATCGATAGCAGAGCAAACTTCTGCCAAAGTGATGGGGGCTTTGAAATTAGCAATATGAGGTTCAGATAGAACAGGGAGATTAATATCCTGGAGATAGGAGTCCAGTTGTTGGGGGGTAATGGAAGATGCAGGAGGGGAGTATAATTGACCATACAATTCCCTAAATGCTTCAACTATATCCGGAGAAGTAAGAAGTGAACCAGAGACCGAGTGAACAGGGGAGACAATTTTGTCAGCTGTCTGTGCACGTATCCGAAGGGTTAAGAGTCTGCCAGCTCTTTCTCTCTGATCAAAGTGAGATACCTTGGAGTGAAGCAAGAGGAACTCTGCTTTTTCTATTAGTTGATTATATTGAGCATGAAGAGTTTCAACCTTTTCCCAGTCTTATATAGAGGAAGAAGGAGAAAGGTGACATTCTGCATCTGTTATTTGGTCTGAAATAGAGCAGAGGGCCGCAGCTCTTTGTTTTTTTGTGTTTGGTCGCAATACATATTAGTTCACCCTGAAGTGCACATTTTAGGGAGCCCCGTAGAAAGTCTGTTTTTATCCATAAAAAGGCATTATACTCCATGAAGTTGGCAATGAAAGCTTGAAAGTGTTGGATATGGTCCTACAACTTCAACATTTGGTTGTTAAGCTTCCAGACTCTATCTCTGTGAATATTGGGGGAGAGGTCCAGATGAAGATGAGTAATTTGGTGATCTGAGATAACCTTGGGAGAGTAGTTGGCTATGTAAATCCCTGGGAGGAGATCTGCAGAGATAAGGAAATAGTCAATAAGGGAGAAGGAGTGGTGAGGAAGGGAATGGAAGGAAAATTCTTTCTAGGATTGTGGATATGTTGTTCATCCACACTTATTGGCATGTCTCTTTCCCCTTTAAATTTTGCCGGAAGTCTTCAAGCTGGCTCCTCCCACCCACCTGGGTGGTATATACCTCGGCTCTGCCCCGTGACGCTAGATCTTCCTTTCTGCTGGAAGATGCAGGTTGCTGCCCTCATGCTCACGCATTTCGTAGGCCCTGGCTTTCAATACTTCAATTTTACCAAAATTAAAACTCGTCCTAGTTAGTGATCGCGCTTTTGCCTCCTCGATCATGGAAGAGAAATCTTCTCCAGGATTTCACTGGTGTCCTTGCGGCCAGAAGATGTCACGCACCGATCCCCATCTCGCATACGTCTACTGCCTGGGTGTCGGCCATGACACCTTGTCTTGCAGCTTTTGCTTGGCCTTCCATCCCAACGTCCTGGACGACTACCTGGCACGTTTAAAGCTGGGGAGACCGGAGAAAAGGAATCTGCGGTGAAGTCCAGAGGCAGGCTGGGTGCGGTTTCCACGGCCGCGGGTTCCGCCGTCAGCCTGAGCGCATGGAAGCATGCTCAAGAAGAAGCTGCCCGCACTTCGGACAATCGGCTTTTCGCTCCTCTAACCTGGGCTCCACCTTTCTGGTTCCTTCAAGGAGTTGCGCCAGTCTCTCCCCACCCAGGGAGAGGCGCCCGAAGGCTTGCACTCCTCCTGATCTTGTAAAAGAGATAAGGAACCGAGCACATCTTCGTCTCAGCGAAGACGCTCTTGGGACCGAGAGAGGTCTCGGTCCCAGGAGCATGCGGTCTCGACCTCGGTCGAGATCGCTTCCTCAGCCGCAGGCTTCACAGACCTTCCGTTGGGCCAGCTGACCAAGGGTGCGGCCGATGAGGTCGAGATTGTCATCCACCCCCTGTCGCCTGTCCTGGTCAATGACTCTTTGGAAAGGACTCTGGTCTTTGTATTCCTCGATGAGGAGACCCAGCCTGCTGGTGTCCCCATCAAGGACCCGGTTCCGGATCTCCGGGTATCACTGGTCCCGCCGGTGTCTCCTGAGCTACCGAGTTAGCCTGTCCGATCTCGGTCGAGGTCTGGAACCCCCTCGTCCAGACGGCTGAGGAAGAGCCACAAAGCGCTCCAAAAAGAGGCTTCGACAGAAACTGCGACACTATGAGGACCTCATGTGGCAACAGCTGATTTTGTCAGTGCAACAAGCCGACTTCGACTCCTACCCCAGCCATTACTTGGCATTCGCCTCCCAGGCCGAAGCCGACCCCCTCGGAGCGGAAGCCTTTGGTTCCTCCACCCGCGGGGACGGCCCGTCCTCCAGTTCGGTCTATACCGGTCTCTCCACTGATAGCGGTGGAGCCACTGCCAAAGCAGCCTGTGGGAGGGATCCTGCCAAAGAGGACTGACCAGATACAGGGATTCCCCGTCTGTCGGTCACGGTCACCCTGGACCGCCCTCAGCAAGTAGAGGGTGATTTGGGCAGCAGGACGCTGTACCATGACTCTTCAGACTCTGATGTCACCAGGCTGCACTCTCATCCTGGGGATGATGAGTCATCCGTTGGCACAGGGATGGAGGAAGGTCCTTCCTCCTTACAAGGGATCCTTCGTCTCATCTCTGATTCTACAGGGAAGCCCCTGGAACCCATCCAGAAAAAGGTGGAGTACCCTCTCACGGACATCCTCAAGAGAGTGGATACCCCGACGGAGGCCTTCCCTGTGGCCAAGGCCATTGTTGGTCCAGCACTCGAACTGTGGCAGCGTCTTGCCTCATGTCCAGCACTGTCTGCCCGCATGGCCTGCAAGTATGGGCCCATGGGGTTCACAGAGCACCCTTCGGCCGAGAGCCTGGTGACTGCCTCTATGTTCAGGCATACTGGCAGTTCTGCCGACACTGACCGACCTCCCGACAAGGAGTCACAAGTATTTGGACCATTCGGGGTGGAAGGTCTATGCGGCATCTTCCTTGGGCCTTCGTCAGGCAAGTTTGGCCGTCATCATGGCACACTTCTCCCATGCCCTTCTCAGGTCATAGGATGAAGTCCTCCCTCATCTCCCCACGGACATGCAGACCACGGTTAAGCAGGTCCTCGATCAGGCCCGTGCTGTTGCAAAACAGCAGCTCCTGATGGCCCTGGACATCGGGGACTCTTGTGCCCGCTCAGTGGCTGCCACAGTTGCCTCTTGCCGCATGGCTTGGCTGAGGCTCTCCTCCTTACCGGCGGATACTCAGCACAGGTTAGCTGATGTGCCTTTCCTTGGGGCTGACTTGTTCAGCCCAGGAGTGGCTGGTCACCTACAGTGCATAGAGCAGTCCAATGCCACCTTGGACGTCACTTCTGCCAAGAGTTCTTCAGGCAAGAACCAACAGAAGAAAAAGAAGAAGCCCTTTCGGCACTCTTTCCCTGCTGTTCATCAGTCATCCTACCAGGGAGGACAGCAGCATTAGCAGCAGGCTCAAGCTTGGCGCCCTCGGCCCAAGCCTGGATCTCAACAGGCCTGCAGAGGAGGCAGAGTCTCGGGTCCTGAAGCTTCCTCCTCCTCCAAGCCTGCTCAGTGATGGGGTGGGGGTTGCCACCCCTGTTCCCATCACGCCAGCTCTGGGTCTTCCCGTGGGGGTCCGGCTCCGCCACTTCCTTTCCGCCTGGTCTGCTATCACTACAGACAAGTAGGTTCTCAAAGTGGTCGGTCAGGGACTGCCTCTAGATTTCAAGCAGTACCTTCCCAACCGATCCTGTGCCCCTCGGGAAGAACGGATTTCCACATGCACCCAGTCGGCTCTTCGAGACGACATTGCTCAGCTCCTCCTCAAGGAGGCACTAGTTCTCGTGGCGAATCCATCTGCAGACCCAGGCTTTATCTCCAGGTACTTCCTGGTGCCCAAGCAAATGGGGGGCTGGCGCCCCATTCTAGATCTCCACGACCTGAATCAATACCTCAGGTGACGCACCTTTCGGATGGTCACTCTGTCCAGGTCATACCATCCTTGGAGTGAAACATGTGGTTCTGTTCACTGGATCTGCAGGACACGTTCTTTCTCGTCCCAATCCGTCCATCCCATCAGCGATTCCTCCACTTCAGGGTCGAAGGGACCCTGTGCAAGTTCCAAGCCATGCCGTTCGACCTATCATCGGCCCCACGGGTCTTCATCAAACGCATTGCAGTGGTGGCGGCCCATCTCCGGCGTCAGGGGGTGTGTGTCAGAATTTACCCCTACCTTGACGATTGGCTCCTTGCAGGTTCCACCCAACAGGAGGTGGAGAGGTCCACGGATCTGGCCCTCCAAACCTGCTGCCAGCTCAGCCTCCTGATCAGTGAGGTCAAGTCGGAACTTGTGCCTTCTCAGGTGATGGGCTTCATCGGGGCAGAGCTCGACTGTCGTCAAGCCAGAGCTCAGCTCCCAGCGGACAGGGTGGAGGTTCTCTCCTCCTTTGCCCAGTCATTTCTGGTTGGGCACTTGCGCCCTACCCGGGACTTTCTACGCCTTCTGGGTTATTTGGCAGCGTGCACCTCAGTGGTCCATTGGACCTGGTTGCACATGTGCCTCTCCAATGGGAGCTGGCCGCCCAGTGGACTCAGCATCATGGTCATTTCGACCAGCTGATCACTGTAACCCAGAAGATGTGGGATGCTGTCCAATGTTGGACTGCCCCAGACCGGTTTCAGGAAGGGATCCTGTTTGTCCACCCCGAGCCGGCGGTTGTTCTTATGACCAATGCCTCTCTCTCTCTCTCACATGGGCTGGGGAACCCACATGGAGGACAACAGGGCCCACGGGCTCTGGACCCTCGAGGAGTCCCGATGCCACATCAACCTGTTGGAGCGCAGAGCAGTCAGAATGGCACTGTCAGCTTTCGCTATTCAACTGCAGGGTCAAGTGGTTCAAGTCCAGATGGACAATACCACAACCATGTACTATCTCAACAAACAGGGCGGCACGCACTCCCGTCTGCTATGCTAAGGAGGCGTTCTACATCTGGACCCTCGTAAGCTGGTTGGAGGTGGACCTCCATAGCCATCCATGTGGCAGGAGCCTCAAACCAACTGGCGGATGCTCTCAGCTGCTTAGGCCAGACATCCCACGAGTGGTCTCTCCATCCAGAGGTAGCTTACAGCCTGTTCTCCTGTTGAGGCAGACTAATGGTGGAACTGTTTGCCTCCAGGGAAAACACCAAGCTGAGGCTGTTTCATGCCCGCCCTCCTTAGCAGGGCTTGCTGCAAGGGGATGCCTTCTCGAGACCATGGACCACAGGCCTCCTTTTTGCCTTCCCTCCATTTCCCTTCATCCAAAAGGTGTTACTCAAGGTGAGGAGGGATAAGGAGAAGCTGATTCTGGTAGCCCCAGACTGGGCGCGCCAGTTCTGGTATCCAGATCTCCTCAGCTGCAGGCCCCCGGAGCGGCTTTGTACATGCCCAGACCTGATATCTCTGAACCTGGGGAAGGTCTTCTATCTGGACCTTCAGTCCCTGCACCTCACAGCCTGATACCTGAGCAGCTAGAGTTCCAGGCTTTGGGTCTTTCCAAAGATGTCTACACCGTGGTAGAGGCATCTAGAAAGGAATCGACCAGGAAATGTTATGCGTTCAAATGGAAAAGGTTTTCCATTTGGTGTCAGGGTAAGGGTCTGGACCCCTTAACCTGTTCTGTGGCTAACATTCTCTGCTACCTTTGGTCTCTCTCCAAAGAGGGTCTACGGTCATCGACCCTTAGGGTGCATCTGGCAGCCATTTCTGCTTACCGGGTGCGGGCTAGTTGACACATTGGCGAGGAGACAGTGGTCGGGTGCTTTTTCAAAGGTCTGGATCACATATCCTCCGGTGCGTGAACCTCCACTTCGTGGGATCTACTGCTGGTATTGGCAAAGCTCATGGGCAAGCTATTCGAACCAATGCACAAGTGTGAGCTGTCACACTTGTCGTGGAAGATAGCGTTCCTGGTGGCTGTCACGTCTGCCAGAAGGACAGGGAAGCTCCAGGCGCTTTCGGTGGACTCCCCTTATCTGGTCTTCTACAGGGACAAAATTGTCCTGCACCCCCACCTGAGATTCCTTCTGAAGGTGGTGTTAGAGTTTCACCTTAACCAGGTGTTGACTCTGCTGGTATACTACCTTAATTACACCTCTGAGGCCGAGTACAGGCTCCATGCCTTGGACCTGAGATGTGTTCTCTCCTATTACAAGGAAAGGATGGAGGAAATTCGTGGAGAGGTTCTCCAGCTGTTTGTCACCTATGCTGAAGCTGCTTCTGGCAGACCTGCAGCGAAGCGAACTATTGCAAGATGGATTACATCTTGCATAAGTCTGTGCTTTGAGTTGGTGGGCAAGGAGCCTCCTAGAGGGATAAGAGCTCATTCTACCTAGCATACTGATGCATTGGTGGCTGCTTCCATGGATATCCCTATCCAGGAAATCTGTCTGGCTGCTACCTGGAAGTCCACAAACACCTTCATCACCCGCTACCCTATCGATCTTGAGTCACGCCAGGATGCTGGTTTTGGGACTTCAGTTCTCCAATCTCTGTTCCCTAAGTAAGGGGTGTGCTCCTTGCCTCCCTCTTCCCGGAGAACTGCTAGGAGTCTGCCAATAAGTGTGGATGAACAACATATCCACGATCCTAGAAGAACAGGTTACTTGTAACAGTTCTAGGAGTGGTATATGTTGTTCATCCACACAAACCCACCTGACCTCCCTGGCTGCGTACCCGCACAACCTGGCTTCCAGCGGGCTACAATCTAGCGTCACGGGGCAGAGCCAAGGTGTATACCATCCAGGTGGGTGGGAGAAGTCAGCTTGAAGACTTCATGCAAGTTTTAAAGGGGAAAGGGACATGCCAGTAAGTGTGGATGAACAACATATATCTCTCTTAGAACTACTGTTACAGGTGAGTAACCTGTTCTTACTGTCGGGGTGCATAATTCTCCAGGGGTTTGTGAGACCAAGAGTTTGCATTAGCTCATGAATAGCTTTTTGGCCAGGTGCCAGGCATTGCCTGGTCTGGCTAGATCTATCTAAACTATTAGAAACACCTGGTTCCAGTCTCCCCCACAAATTATTAGAAGGGCAGACCATGTGCTTAATGTGGTCATCAAGGTAGCAAAAACTGGATCATCCATATTGGGTCCATAAATGGACCCTGGTATAACTTCTGAATGGCCCAGGAGGGCTCGTAGTATCACAAAACGACCCCTGGGATCAGCTATCTCTCATAGGAGTCAAAGTAGAATCCTGCGAGCTATAATGATGGCGACCCCCCCCCCCTTTTTTTTTAACGGGAGTCCAGACCAGAGCCAAATACTTGACCCACCCAGTTTCTACGTAAATAATGGACCTGGCTAGGCAAGAGGTGTGTCTCTTGTAAAAAGGCTATATCAATTTGCAGGTGTTTGAGATGTAGAAGAACCTTAGATCTTTTGGCAGGAGTCTGGGCACCTTTAATATTCCAGGGGCAATATTTATAACCAGCCATAATGAGTGCTGTGATGTAAACAGGTAACTCGTAACAAACCAAAGTTCCATCGAAACAAAATGTACAGTGCTAGGGTAAAAAGCTGTCGAACGGTGGCAGACATCACCAAACCCCAAAACTCTCTCTCCACTCCCAAACCCTCCTCAAAGATGCAAAACCCCTAGAAGACAGGTGTAACCTAGCCCACTCCAAATCTTTACCTCAAATGAAAATTCTCAAAAGAATAAATCTAGACCGAAGATCAAACCCCTTAGAACCCAACAAGGTAAAATAACAGCTGAGGGTCCAGAGGATCCCATGCCGAAGTAATGGCAGTGGAGGTTCCAAACCCATTTTCTGCTTGTGGCTGCTACCCTAATAAATGCACAGCCATAGCGACCCCCCCACCCCAGCTAAACTAGTCCCTTAATTACTACAGTAAGATCTTAGAGGAGTGAATCAAGCTACCGCCAATAAGCTTAGTCAATCTGAATTTAACAATGTGTGTAAGATGAAAAATGCAAACCTTAACCAATAGCGATTTGCAAGTATCTTATAACAATTAACTAACTGAGTTAACTAATAATTAACTATATCTAATGGTGCTGTTGTGACATATAAGCAAAGCCCCACTAGCAAACATGAACAACACTAGGAACTTACCATCCGACTGATGGATTTGGACCAGGACCCCACACCCTGATAACTTAAAATTAGCCAAACCAGATCAAGCCTTGTTGAACAGTCACCAATGATCCGGTGGTAAGAGTATGTCTGGGAAGGCAAATGGAAAATTTTTAGCCTTTGTTGAATATGGAACTGCTCATGGGTCAGGCCATGGTATGGCTGATTTTATAATAAATTGGTCCTTGTAAAAGAAGACAGAGGTGAAAATAAAACAATTCTAGGGCTAGGTCCTGGAGTAGAACACAACTAAAGTCAGAGTGAGTTCTTAGGATAGCCTCTAAAGGTATTTGAATATAAGGCAGAGACGTCCGGTGACTTGCATATGAAGGCAATCTCAGTTCGCGAGGAATAGTCGATCGCACAATCGCGCAGCTCCCTCGCGAATGTGCGAACAGACGAGTAGGACAAGCCACTCGCACTCTCGAGGTGGTGCAGGAGAAAGTCCAGAGGAAGCCAGCACATTAAAGGAGAGCTCAGGCCCAGAACGCTATACTGAGGAGTTTTGCCAGTGCCAAACAGCAGCCTATTGTCGAGGAAGTGCGTAAATAGAGCTACCATGCTGCCATATCATTTCTCAGCACTCTGACGCTCAGGTTGTCTGGGAGGCTGCATGATGGAATGGGATCACAGGCAAAAACATGCGAAGCTGGGCCAGAGACGAGGGGAGGTCTATGAAGGTAAGCTTCCCAGCCTATGACAACTGAAGGGAAGCAGGATAAAGCATTGAAAATGCGTTAAGCTATGAGTCATTACTTTTTAAACCCAGTACTTAATACACAAAAACACTTCAGGTGGTAGGGTAGGAGCCTCATCAGTGGTGGAAGAAGAGGTCTGGGAACAGAGTCGGAAGGTCCCTCACAGCAAGCTCAGTGCTCTCGAAGGTTGTCCAGGTGCCCTGGTGCAGTACTGATGGCCTTGCAGGATACAGCAGTCTGAAGTTGATCCTGGCTGCAATTATCTTGGTAATAGATAGATCATATTCGGCCTGCTTTTGCTGGGTGGCGGCTGGCAGATCCTGGGAAATACAGAAAGATGAATCTTCCCACTTAATTTCTTTTAAATCCATAACTGCCATTAGAACATGCTGTCTGTCTAGATAGCTCAGCAGGCATAAGATTAACTTCTGTCCCTCACGCTAGATGAAGTGCCATCTCCGCCTACACATATTTTCATCCTCTCTCTTGGCCAGTTCCCTGACAGATGGAAATCAGCCACTGTTACGCCTGTCCACAAAAGTGGGACAAGGCCCATCCTGGGAACTATAGGCCTATATCCATACTCCCCAGGCCATTGAGCGATTAGTCTCTGACCAGCTGACGGAATACTTGGCTAAGCACGACATCCTTTGTAAGCAGCAACATGGCTTCAGAAAAGGCCACAGCACTACCTCGGCCCTCCTAGAATTCACGTGAGTAATCCACAGCTCCCTTGACAATAATCAACTAACTGGTGCAGTTCTTCATTGACCTGATTAAGACTTTTGACACTGTCCATCACTAACTACTCATCACTGAGCTTCAAAATGCTGGGCTGTCCCTTGAGGCTACATCCTGGTTTAAGAGCTACCTGGAAAATTGCTCGCAAAGGGTGAAAATCGCTCACATCCTCTCTGAGGCTAGACCCGTCCGTTCAGGAGTCCCACAGGGATCCATTCTTGGGTCACTACTTCTCTGCCTTTTTTTGAACAATCTTCCACAATCCCGTCCTGAACAAATCCTGCTATATGCGGATGATGCAGTCCTCCACGCCTCTCACCATGACCCCCTTCTCCAAGAAAAGCTCCAGATGGGTTTCACCTCCATTGAAAAACGGTTCAACAGAAAAAAGCTGGTGCTCGACTACAAGAAAACAAAGGTGATGCTTTTCTGCGGCTCCCGCAACAAGCATAGGTCTCAACCCATCACAATTGCAAACTGCCATGGTGCTGTCCTAGACCAAGTTCACTCCTTTAAATATCTTGGCATCACCCTCGACAGCCACCTAACCTATGGCATCCACACTGACACTGTTGCCAAAGCTGTTAACAAGTGCATTGGCCTTCTCTACAGGCACAGGCAATGCCTCACCTCAGGTGCCTTAAGGATAGCTGTACAGAGCTCTGTGGTCTCACTAATTGACTATGGGCTGGTTGTCTGTGGCTCTGCTACTGACACAGCCCTTAGACGCCTATCCTTGGCCCTAAACAAAGCCTGCAGTCTCATTACTGGATCCCACCGTCTCACCCACACGTGTGCACTCTACGCCCAAACGGGTTGGCTCTAGCTATCCAACCGTATTAAGTTCCATACCTGCTTAATGGCCAAGAAGATCATGTTAGGCCTTGCTCCCCCAGGAGTCCAAGCGCTCCTACGTGCAGCATGCATCCCCCGCCTCACCAGGGATTCTGAAAATCAAATTCTGCACATCCCCCGGTGCTGCACCTCGCAGGGACAAAGGTCGTTTGCGCACTGTGCACCCTCCTGGTTTAATGGACTCGACAAAGACATCACCTCGCTGCAAAGGCTTGGCCAGTTCAAAACCATTCTTCGACTTCACCTTTCTGCCTCCAGCTCCTATGACTGTCGCTCCTAATCTGCTGTCCCCTCTTGCACTTACATCTCCCTCTCCATGACACCTTTCCCCTACTCCCTACCCCCTCCCCTCCCCGGCTTTAGCACTTTAAACCTGACAATGTCCTTGGCTGCTCCTCTGCTTCTGTTGTCCCATCTATCCCTCAACCTTCCCTGTTAACCCTTTCCCTGCCCTGGTACCTCTCCTTCCCTCTTCTGGCGGTTTTCCAGCTGCCTCATACTGCCTAGAATCCCTTGTACTGCATTGTTCATACATATTTCTGTCTTGTACCTTCTCCCTCACCCCCCCCCCCCAAATGTATTGTATTTCAGCTGCTTGTATTACCTATTTCAAAGCTTGTCATGTTTGTATTGTTTCCCAAGTTGACGTGGAACCTTTGTAAAAGTGCCCTGGCTCAAAGTTATTGTAATCCTAGACTATAAATGAATAAAAAAATAAAAGATGAAGGGCATTGGCTTTGAGCCTGGAGGTGGTCTGGGCTGTAAAGATCTATGGGCCCGCTCGACTATATAGCTCCCTGAGTGGGGTGGGGGCCCCACTATTTTAGACAGCAATTTTTGTACGAAGAGAACCGGCGAATGGCCCTCTGCATCCTCTGGAAGGCCCGAAAATCACCAGGTTGTTGTGCCTGTTTCGGCCTTCCAGATCTTCCAGTTTTAGCTCAGATTTGGAGAGCTTTTGTCTGAGGGAGGATATTTCAGGCTCCATGCGGGATTTCCAACCTTCTAGTGAGGTGGTGTGGGCTGAAACGTCCACCAGTCCTTTATTTGTGTCTTTGAGATCCGATTTTAATGGACTTGAGATCTGAGGCAAATTCTGAGAAAGCTGCCTTAAGAGGTGCCATTTCGGACAAGAATCTGTCTTCAGAGAGGAGAGTTGCTGTGGCGGTAGGTTGAGAACCCTTACCAGTGGTAGTGCTCTGCATCTTGGCCCATTTAGACTGTTTATTCAGTGTTGGTGGTGGTGTCCATGATGGAAGGGCCTGTTTCATCTCCACTTCCATTTTCTGTCGATCGGCCTGCTGCTTTTACAGAAGTTGGTGATTGGATAGGTCTTGAGAGCTTAATAAGGCAGTAGAACTGTGTAAGTGTGATCAGCAGTAGCTTTTAATTAGATTAGATCTATTTTTATCTCGTTGAGGTGGGAGCAGGAGCGCCACGCGTCTGCCTAGTTGGAGCGCATCACATGATCCGGTTACTAATTAATCGGTGTCAACCGGAAAGGGCCTTGCCGACACTGCTTTTTATTAACACTTCCCAACCCACTATGTCTTCAGTTCCATGTTTGGTGACGGGTGCTGTATGTTCACAGTTACTTCTTTTCAATGGTTATGCCTGTCTGCGAATCACTAAGTCATCTGGATTAGCATTATAGTTACTGTACCTGTTGTGAGGTCCAGCACCCAAGTGAACCATTGTAGGTGATTTGGCAAATGCTACACAAAAAGGGGGTCTTGATATGAAGCTGGGCCGCCATGACAAGGCCCTCCGCCAAAGTGACCCAGGTTAAAGTGAAAAAGTAGCAAACCGCGCATACATTGCACACATGCACCTAACGAGTTGGCAAATGCCCTCCAATTGGGGGAGGGATGTTGGTATGATGCCTGTCTGCCACGGCAAGGCCCCCACCCCCACCCCCGTAACCCAGGTTAAAGTGAAAAAATAGCAAACAGTGCATATGCTGCACACATGCAGCTGATGATTTGGCAAATGCATTCCACTTGGGGGGGGGGGGGTGAGTGTTGGTACATACATACGTACATATGAAGAAGCCAGCAGAAGAAGGCCATTTGGTCTATCAAGTCTGCTCGTATTGCAGGGTCCATAGCTTCAGCTAATGTCCTTGTCCTCCCCCTATGCCTGTCCCAGCCTTTCTTAAAGCTGCCCACTGTCTTCAACGAGATTACCTCTTCTGGCAGCGCATTCCAAGTATCCACCACCCTCTCTGTGAAAAAGTGCTTCCTGACCTCACTCCTAAACCTCCCACCCTCCGGCTTAAGACTGTGCCCCCTCATGTTATGGTTGCCACTCAGCTTAAAGAGACTCTCCTTCTTGACCTTATTTATCCCATTCAAGTACTTGAAGGTCCCAATCATGTCCTTCCCCCCGTCTCTCTCCCCCCCCCCCATCTTCCAGGGAGTACATGTTCAATGCCCTCAACCTCTCCTTATATGCCTTACTCTGCTGACCGGCTATCATCTTTGTATCCCTCCTCTGGACCTTCTCTAGCAGGTTAATGTCCTTTTTGATGTATGGGCACCAGTACTGAACTCCATACTCTAGATGCGGCCTTACCAGTCACCTGTACAAGGGCAGTATAACGTCCTCTCTCCTACTACTGATCCCACTAAAGCTGAAGCCGTATGAAGCTGGGCCGCCACAACAATGCCCTCCCCCCAGGTGACTCTGGTTAAAGTGAAAAAACGAGACAATAAAGGAGTAGGCCTGACGATTTGGTGAATGTTGATGTGAGGCCAGCATAAGGTGCACATGCAGAGAATAATTGGAAATTTTAAAAAAAAAAATTCAGTACTAACACTGCTTATGTTGAGGTTGTACAGGGTGCGTGCTTTGCTTTTCTTTATTGCGCCTGCTGATCCAGCACCATCATACTAACATTTGTAAACATTTTCCACCACTGATGTCTTTTTAACAGTGGGACGGATTGAGGGCGCTGCACCTTTAGCAAGCTTTAGCCGCTGTGCACTCATCCGAAACTGCATGTGGTTGGTAAATGCATCTGTGGAAAAATGGGCTGAGCACATTGTAGGTGCCAAAGCAGTGTGCCAGTCCCATTCCCCGACAAAACTGACCCATTTCTTAAAACACACAGGAGATTTGTTTCTGCTTGGGGAATCAAAAACTGCAATTTCAGAAGAAGGTGTGTTATTGCATTCGGCCACTACACAGTAATTTACCAATTTGACTACCCCACAATAAGTGCTCGCTGATAGTGAAATGCAAACAGACTGTATGCAGTGAAAACAAATAAGGGAAAACGCTGAGTGGGTACAACCCTTTATGAATAGGGGCCACAGTATGACTATATCAGAAAAGTAAACTTGTCAGTTAGTGAAGAGGTATTTCAGTTACACAACGGGTGCTGAGAAGAATAAGGGAATCCCACTATAGCAGTGATACGCTAGTATATGTTGTGTTGATGGTCTTTGGTGAGCAGACTGATACAGTACCAAACTATATTTGCGTCACAGGTTCGAATTTCTACAAAAAGCTATTTTTCAAAAAAACATCATACTAATAGGACCAGACTAAAACATAACGCACAGCACTATGCCCAGAATAAAAGTGGAGAACTCCACTGTCCTGAGAAGCACACATACAATGAAGGGCAAAATGACAATGCTGGAAATAAAGGATACTAGCAGCTTGTGCAAATTGCCAGCAACTGTGCAGTGCACCAGGGAAGCAGAAATACAGCCAGTGTATGAATGGGCATGCAAGCAAAAACTGGTCACAATACAGGATAGGGTGCACCGGCAATAATTGTCTAGCTATTACGGGCCAGCGTACCTTGAATTAGATCAGCCACCTGTAATATGAATAAACTGCGAACATGAAATAAAAACTGTATGGAAATAGCAAGACTATGCACTGGCACTACAAACTATGTAAGATGCAGAAAGAGTGGGCAAAACACAGTATTTGTGCTAGGTTGGGAGTGGTTGCACAGACCAGGATTAGCCAGGAATGGTACTGCAGAAACAAGAGGCTAGATTTTTCTGTATTTGTGCTTTGTTGCAAGTGGTTGCACAGACTAGTGATAGCCAGGCATTGTGCTGCTGAAATGAGTGTCTGGATACTTCAGTACAAGGCGCAGTAGTGTTTGTCACAGGAGCAAGGGAGATGATGTTAGTTTGGCAGAGAAAGGGTACTTCCACAGATTGCTTAAAAGGGCTGAAATGAGAGGTCTGAACAAACGAGCAGTAGGAACTCTGTGGACAAAGGTATTTTACCAAGTCCAAGATCATGTACAGCGTGAAGGTTACAAAGACAGCAAATAGCCAGGGCAAAGGGGCAGTCGTTTTGTCACAGGAGCACTTTTACAAAAGTTAGTAGAATGGGCAATTCCTTTTCCACAGATTGCGAAGTAGGGCTGAAACGAGTGGTCTGTCTGAGGGGCTAATCACAAACGAGGAGTAGGAACGCTGTGGTCTCAGGTATTTCAGGAAGCAAAAGATGGTTCCTCAGACCGTACGCTTAATAGAAAATAGTCCAAAGCAAAAATTCAAAGCCAGGAAGAACACACGGAGCACTTTAAAACCAACTGTGTATGCCGCATAACGCAGTTGGAAGATTGGTAAGACAGCTCCCTGCTGTTATGTGGCTTGAGAGTGCCGCGGTGCATTGTGGGTTTGACTGTTGTGGTGAAAACAGGGAGCAGCTTGAGACGGTCTTGAGACAAAATAAGTGTTTTTTTTTTTTGTTAAACAAAATACTGAATATTAAATTGCGCTTTCTTGATGCAACTGCTAGTTATATCACACTGTAACGTTTAGAGGTAAAAAATACAGGGTTTGGAGAAGTGAGAAACTTCCTTTAACATAGCATTTGCCTGCTTGCCCAGCCATTTGCTGATCTAACTTTGAATTCCAGCCAGTTAATTAACAAATCCTAATTTGTATCCCAGTTCCCATACTGGACTTTCCCATCAATGTCCCCACTGCCAGGAACTCCCACCCCTAACTGTGCTCCAGAAAGGCAAGAGAAACACAGATAACTGAATATTTTACAAAGAAAATGTGGAACTGTGATCACTCGCTGTGCTCAGAGCATGGAGTACACCCTTAACGCTACCCATGCTGACTGCATTCACTCCATATGTTTGGGGTCAAGTGGTCCAAGTCCAGATGGACAACACCACGACCATGTACTACCTCAACAAGCAGGGCAGGACGCACTCCCTGCTTTTGTGCAAGGAAGTCTCTGCGTATGGACCCTCATGCGCAGCCTGGAGGCGGATCTCCTAGCCATCCATGTGGCAGGAGCCACCAGTCAGCTGGTGGATGCCCTCAGCTGGGTAGGCGCGGCATCTCACGAGTGTTCTCTCCAGTTCACAGTTTGTTCTCCCAGTGGGGCACCCCTCAGGTGGACCTATTTGCTTCCAGGGAGAACACAAAGCTGAGGCTGTTCTGTGCCCCCCCCCCCAGTAGGACTTGCTGCAGGGGGATGCCTTCTCGAGGCCTTGGACCCCAGACCTCTTCCATGCCTTTTCTCCACTTCCCTTGATCCACAAGGTGCTGCTCAAGGTCCGCAGTGACAAGGCACAGGTGATCTTGGTGACTCTGGACTGGCCATGCTAGTTTTGGTTCCCCGATCTCCTCAGCCTCAACAACAGGCTCCCAAGGCGTCTTCCACTCTGTCCGGACCTGCTCTCCATCAGTCAGCGGGAGGTACTCCACTCAGACCGTCAATCTCTGCACCTGACAGACTGGTTCCTGAGCGGCTAGAGTACCAGGCTTTGGGAATCTCTGAAGATGTCCTCACCGTGGTGGAGGCATCTAGAAAGGAATCAACCAGAAAATGCTATGCCTTCAAGTGGAAGAGGTTCTTCATTTGGTGTCTGGGCAAGGGGCTGCACCCTTTGTCCCGTCTGGTGGCTAGCATTCTGGACTATGTGTGGTCCCTCTCCAAAGGGGGGCTTTGGTCACCGACCCTTAAGGTGTACCTGGCAGCCATCTCTGCTTACCGGCCACGGGCTGGTCAGCAGTTGATGGCACAGGAGAAGGTGGTCTGGCGCTTTTTCAAAGGCTTAGATCACATTTCCCCTCCAGTGCGTGAACAACCACTACCACCACCACCACCGTGGGACTTGTAGCTAGTTTTGGCAAAGCTCATGGGCAAGCCATTCGAACCGATGCACAGGTGTGACATGTCTCACCTTTCATGAAAGACTGCCTTCCTGGTGGCTATCACGTCAGCCAGGAGGATCAGTGAGCTTCAGGTGCTTTCGGTGGAGTCTCCTTACCTGGTCTTCCACAGGGACAAGGATATCCTGCACCCTAACCAGAAGTTCCTCCCGAAGGTTGTGTCTGAGTTTCACCTTAGTTAGGTGATGACTCTTCCGGTGTTCTTCCCAAATCACACCTCCGAGGCCGAACACAGGCTCCATACTCTGGACCTGAGGTGAGCGCTTGCTTATTACAGAGAGCACATGGCTGGAGTTCTGGCTGAGGTTCACCAGCTGTTTGTCACCTCTGCTGAAGCCACACCTGGCAGACCTGCAGCCAAGCGGACGATTGGCAGATGGATCACTTCCTGCATTGATCTCTGCTATAGGTTGGCAGGTAGGGAGCCTCCTAGAGGGCTAAAGGTTCATTCCACTCGTCATACCGCTGCGTTGGTGGCTGCTTCTAGGGACGTCCCTATCCAGGAAATCTGCAGGGCTGCTACCTGGAAGTTGGCACACATCTTCATTTCCCATTACCACATTGACCTTGAGTCACGCTGGGACACTGGTTTTGGAACCTCAGTTCTCCAGTTCCTGTTCCCTAAGTAGGGGGTGTGCCTTGCTTCCCTCCTCCCGGGGAACTACTAGGAGTCTGTCAGACAGTGTGGATAGAACAACATATCCACGTCCCTAGAAATGCAGGTTACTCACCTGTAACAGGAGTTGTAGAAGTGGTATATGTTGTTCATCCACACAGACCCACCCAACCTCCCTGGCTTCGTCGCACAACCTGGCTTCCAGTGGGCTAGATCTGGCATCATGGGGCAGAGCCGAGAGTTTCATCACCCGGGTGGGTGGGAGGAGCCAGCTTGAAGACTTTCTGCCCCATCTTAAAGCAGCAAGGTACCTGCCAGACAATGTGGATGAACAACATATACCACTCTTAGAACTCCTGTTACAGGTGAGTAACATGTATTTACTCCCCCGTAACATTAGATCTTACTTTGAGAGGGCTCTTGCAGTAGGTAATTACATATAGGACTGACGCCGGCTGGCGGCAGGACCCCATGGAAAAATTTCTAGCTAGCAGTCCCTGGCGGGGACCGCCCCCACGTCAGGTGACCGGCGTCATACGACGTTGGTATAAAGGGGCGGTCCCGGAAGCCCACCTTCCAGTTCTTTCCCGCCATCAGCTCGTGCAGCGCCTCGCGGTTAAGTTCATATCGCTCAGTCCTGTTACTTCATCGGTTTTTTCTCGAATAGTTTTCAGTATAGAATTTTATTCTTCTTTCATCAGGTGAACATCCGTATATGTCGTCCCCTTCAAAGAATAAGTGCGACTCGTGCGGCACCCAGCTGCCTCACAAAGACGGTCACTCCCTCTGCCTTTTCTGCCTAGGCCCCGACCACGAGGTCGACAAGTGTCCGTACTGCCTCCGATTCAACGCGGCCACCCGCAGACGACGCCAGCAGTCCCTCAAAGCCCATCTCCTCAAAAAGAAGATGTCTGCGATGGAGAAAGAGTTGAGAAAACTTCGGCAGGCGTCGACCTCCCCTGAAGGGCATAAGAAGCGGGACAAGGAAAGGCACTGGGAAAAGGCCTCCTCTGGAGTCGTGGGCAAGGAAAACATCCCCTCCGGGGGATCGCCCGACAGCAGCCTCCAAGGCTTTGGAGGAGGCGCCTGCTCGCCCGGGCGGGTTCACGCTCGAGCCCGCCTGGCGCCCGGCAAAGGAGACTCCAGCCCCCAGTACCACCGCAGGCCTGTGGCTCACTGCGCGGGCACCTCCCTGTCGGACGCCGGCTCCTCCGACGTACGCCGGAAGTCACAGACGCCGACCCTTCGGGCGGCGCAGCAATGTTCCCTCAGACCTGACCTCCTCTCATCCTCGGCCCGCCCGACGAGGGACCTCGCCGACGCCAGCTCCTCTGGCCCCCGCGATTCAGCCCATAAGCCACACGTCGGCCCCTCCGACGTGCACCGGGCCTCGGAGCCTATGGCGGACCCTGCCGTTTCTGTCGTACCAGGCTCCCCGCAGCCTTCGCTGCCGTCAGGGGAGCCCCAGTCCCCCCTGCCTGACCCCGGGGACTTTTCCCCTCTGTCCCCGGACGAGACTCGGGACCCTGGGCTACCGTCCGATCCTCTTTCTGAAGATCCGGATCTGACGCCGGGTCCAACGCCAGCCCCGGCTCCTCAGACTCCGGCCCCGACACCGGCCCCGCCGACGCCGGTTCCGACACCGGGCCCTCCGACGCCGGCGAGGGATTTTCCTCTTCCTCCGGGCCCTCCACCCCACGGGCCTATCCCGACTGATCCACCCGTGGAGTACCCGGCTGGGCCGTCTGCTCCGGCAGCTCCTCTAGCGCCTGGGTATCCGCCGTCATATCCGACGCCGGTCTTCCCAGGTCCGCAGTATTCTGCGCCGCCATACCCGGTGCCGTCTCCTTCGACGCCACAGTACCCGACACCACAGTACCCAACTCCGGCATACCCGCAGCCGGGTTACGGATACTCCCCCTACGGATTTCCTCTGTACAACTATCCCCCTCCTCCTCCTTCACCGCCCCCTAGGCCGCCAGTGGATCTTCAGGAGACTCTGGCCTCCTGGTGGGCTGAGGCCAAGGCTCAACTCACCAAGGAAGTCGAAAGCCGTCTTACGGCGACGGTGCCACTCCCGGCTCCCCAGACACCCTAGACGGCACTCTCCTCCTCTCCTCCTCCGATTCCTGGGTTTTGCCTGATCCTAGAGAGGGGCAGGTCACCGTTTGGGATCCCTCCCAGGAACCCGTCCTCCCTAGGCGAGTTAGGAGTCTTACTCTGCTTCAGATTCTTCCTCCTCTCCTCGGATTCCTCTGATGGATGTTCCAGAAAGACCACGAGCCACGCCTCCGCCTAAGCCCCGCCGAGGACCCTCCAAGTCTCCTTCCTTCACGGAGTTGCTTAGGAAGATCCAGGAAGTCCATCAGTGGCATTCCTTAGAGCCAGATCCTCAACGAGTTAAACTCGCCGAACATCTGGACTTGTCCCTTACGGCTCCTACCTTAGTGCCACCCTGGATTGAGCCTCACGCCCACCTTGTTTCCACTATTTGGAAACAACCGTCGGCTTTAGCCCCACTTCCTCGGAAGTCCAACAGGCTATACCAGGCTCCGGAGGGTGTAGACTTTTTAGATTCTCACCCCCGCGCTTTCTGCTTGAGTACATGTGTCATCTTGTCGACCTCACCAGCCCTCCGACGCCGAAGGGATATTCTTTCATCGGGCCCTCCCCACGGGGCCTGTCACGGTTGATCTGCCCGTGAGTTCTGGTCAGCCCGTCGGCTCTGGCAGCTCCTCCGGGCGCTGGGTATCCGCCGCCATTCTATCAGACGCCGGTTTACCTGGGTCCACAGTATCCTGCACGCAGTACCCGCGCCCGACTCCATCCACGCCGCAGTACCCCACTCCGGTATTCCCGCAGCCGGGTTACGGATACTCTCCTTATGGATTTCATCCATACAACTATCCCCCTCCTCCTCCTTCACTGCCCCCTAGGCCGCCGGTGGATCTTCAGGAGACTCTGGCCTCCTGGTGGGCTGAGGCCAAGGCTCAGCTCACCAAGGAAGTCGAGAGCCATCTTACGGCGACAGTGCCACCCCCAGTCTCACAATGCCCCAGACGGCACACTTCTCTCTGCCTCCAGACTCCCCGGCCTGCCTCAGGATCCAGAGAGGGCAGGACACGCTGCTCGGGAATCTCCCTTATGAAACCTGCCTCCCCCTAGACGAGTCAGGGAGTCCTACTCTGCTCCGAATTCTTCCTTTTCTTCTCTCTCGGACTCCTCGGAGGCCTCCGATGGGTGTTCCGAGAAAGACGACGAGCCGCGCTCTCCGTCCAAGCCCCGGCCGAGGACTCCTCCGAAGTCTCCTCCGGAGGATCCTTGCTTCACAGAGTTGCTTAGGAAGATCCAGGAAGTCCATCAGTGGCATTCCTTAGAGCCAGATCCTCAACGAGTTAAACGCGCCGAACATCTGGACTTGCCCCTTACGGCTCCTACTCTAGTGCCACCGTGGATCGAGCCTCACGCCCACCTTGTTTCCACTATTTGGAAACCACCATCAGCTTTAGCCCCACTTCCTCGGAAGTACAACAGGCTATATACCAGGCTCCGGAGGGTGTAGGCTTTTTAGATTCTCACCCCCGCGCTGACTCGGTTGTGATTAGCGCTGCTCACGGCCGGTCAGCACACCCGAAACATTTGAGCTCGTCTCCCCCGGATAAGGAATCCCGTCTTCTGGATCAGTATGGAGGAAAGATCTATGCTTCTTCCACACTGGGGATTAGGGCCCTAAATTATGTAGCTCATATGGGGGACTACCAGAAAGCTGTCCCTACCCAGGCGGAATCTAAGATTGACTCCTTGCCTGACTCCCAGGTCAAGCAGGAGTAGCCGCCTGGTCCGCTCTGCCTGCTCGCCAGTCGTCATATTCTGAGGACAACCCACGATGCAGTGGACATCAGAGGATGGAGCTCTGCATTCGTGTAAGTCTGTCTGCCATGCATGGTCTGCTGTCAGGTCTGGTCCCGGAGGTGCAGTCAGCAGTTCAAGAAGCACCTTCAGGGGTTCTTTGCTTTTTCGGCGGTGATGTCAAGGACATCATCACTGACTTGCAGGAGAAGGGGACGGCCCTTAAATCTGTTGATTCAATGTACCGCCCCCATCCCCCACAGCGCTGTCCCTTTCGCAGACGCAGCCGGCCTCAGGGAAGGCGGGCCACTAAACGTCGGGCCCCCACAGCTGCCAGGCCCCTGCCGCCCAAAAAAGCAACGGGTGCCCCAGCTGCGGCGCTGCCTCACACCACCTGACTCCTTCCCTCACCCACCGCCTCCGGACGCCCCGGAGGAACCGGTAGGAGAGAAATTCTCCCTCCACCTGCCGGGTTGGGAGAGGATAACATCGGATTCATGGGTGCTTCAGATCATAGCAGAGGGGCACTCCATAGAGTTTATGCAGAAACCTCCACGTCACCCCCCCCTGAACTCCTCCTACTCAAGAGACCATCTTCCTTTGGTCAGGGAAGAAATCTGTGCTCTCCTTGTGAAACAGGCTATAGAGCCCGTCCCCTCCTCCACGGGACAGGTTACTATTCCCATTTCTTCCTTGTACCAAAGAAGACTGGAGATCTCAGACCCATTCTCGATCTCAGCTCCTTGAACCTATATGTGGAATACAAGAGGTTCAGGATGCTATCCCTTCAAACCTCTTTTGCCCTGCTTCGCCTGGTCAATGGCTTTGTGCACTGGATATGCAGGATGCGCATCCGCATCCCATTCGCCTCTCTCGTGACCGGAAGTACCTCAGGTTTGCATTCCAGGGGACCACTACCACCCATGCCCTTGGTCTCTTCCTGCTCCCCGAGTTCACTAAATGCCTGGTGGTGGTAGCAGCCCACCCACGCATTTTGGGAGTTCAGGTTTTTCCCTACCTGACGACTGGCCCTGGCGGCCCTGTCCAGGAGGAGCGCCTAGCAGTTCCTCTCCCTTACCCAGCAGGTTTCACTGGCCTGGGTATCACCATCAACCATTCCAAGTCTCACCTGGATCCTTCCCAGAGACTCCAGTTCATCGGGGCAATCCTCGACACGACAATGTGCAGGGCCTTCCTGCCTCCGGACAGGGGGGCCTCCCTCCAGTCCCAGATTTCCCTCCTATCAGAACACAGGAGGGTTCCGGCGAGGTTGGTGCTCCGTCTACTGGGGCTTATGGCGGCGGCCATCCCGACGGTTCCGCGTGCGCGCCTCCACATGAGAATCTCTCAGTGGACTCTCCGCTCTCAGTGGGATCAACGAGTAGACGACCTAGATCATCTGGTTCTGATCTCCTCACCGATGGTAAGAGACTTGTAATGGTGGATGGTTCGAGAGAACCTTTCCCGGGGGGTCCCCTTTTTTCATCCTCCCCCCAATCAGACTCTGACCACGGACGCTTCAGGCGGCAGGTTGGGAGCCCATCTGGGTCCTCACCGAACCCAGGGCTTATGGTCAAAACTGGAGTTAGTTCTCCACATCAACGTGCCTCGAGCTCGAGCAGTGCTGTATGCTCTCCAGGCCCTTCACCATTACATCCTTCCCGGCCACCTAGCCGTCCATACAGACAACATGTGCGTGGTGTGGTACATCAACAAGCAGGGAGGGACTCGGTCCTACCCGCTGTGCAGGGAAGCGATGAGGGTTTGGGAATGGGCAACGCTTCACAACCTTCACCTCATGGCAATCCATGTTCCGGGAGTCAACAATGCCCTGGCAGACAGACTAAGTCGTTCATTGGCTCTGCCACACGAATGGGAACTGGACGAAAAAGTTCTAAAAAGCATCTTCCAGATTTGGGGGACTCCTCAGATAGACCTGTTCGCCTCCTCCCAAAACGCAAAGCTTCCAACCTTTTGCTCGCTCGCCTCAGAGCGAGACGGTTTCTGGAGCAACGCTCTATCTCTAAGCTGGAAGGACAGATTTGTCTATGCTTTTCCCCCAATTCCTCTGGTCCCTCGTGTGCTGCAGAAACTTGCTTTGGAAGGAGTGAGAATGATTCTGATCGCTCCTTTCTGGCCCAGGCAAATCTGGTTCTCTCTCTACAACAATACCAGAGGTTCCTCCTCTTCTCTCCTTTATCTCCAGGATTACTGACCCAGGATCAGGGACTCTTGGTTCATCCGGGACTCAAGTCCTTCAACTTCATGCATGGCTCCTGCAGACCCAGCTCAATCTCGCCATGCTTTCTCCTAAGGTGGCTGAGATTCTGGTGGAGGCTAGAAAACCCTCCACTAGATCCACCTATGCCATGAAATGGAAAAGATTTTCCATTTGGGCTATGTCCAGGAACGTGGAGCCCTTTTCCTGTCCTGTGACCATTCTCCTTGATTACATGTGTCATCTTTTCGACCTGGGTCTCAGTCACTCATAGATACATAGATACATAGATACATAGACAGTGTCGGCAGATAAGGGCCTATGGCCCACCTAGTCTGCCCATTTGAGCTTGTAAGTTCAGTTTGTTTTCCTAGAAGTCTATTTCCCATTACCCCTGACCTCTAGAATTCCTTTATGTCTATCCCATGCATTCTTAAATCCTGTGATTGTTTCAGCCCCCACCACTTCCTCTGGCAGGGTGTTCCACTTGTCCACCACCCGTTCAGTGAAGAAATTCTTTCTCATGTTTCCTCTGAATCGTCCTCCCTCCAACTTCATCCCATGCCCTCTTCTTTGAAAGTCCATATAGCGGCTATTTCAGCCTACCATATCCCTTTCACTGATAAGGCATTTGCCCAACTGGAAGTATCCAAAACCTTTCTTAGAGGGGTCCTTCATCTTAGGCCCCCCGTCCGGACTCCAGCTCCCCCTTGGGACTTACACTTTGTCCTCGAGAAACTTACTCTTCCTCCTTGAGTCCATGGCTTCCGCTGAGACTTGAAGTTTTATCGTGGAAGACTCTCTTCTTGGTGGCCATTACTCCGCGTCAGAATTTCCGAGCTTCAGGCCCTGATGTGCAAAACCTTATCTGATTTTTCACAAAGACCGAAGCTGTCTTCGTGATGAATCTTAAGATCTTACTCGAGACACAGCTCTTGCAGCAGGTTACACCATTAGAACTGAAGCCTGCAGGCGCCAGGACCCCACGGAAAATTCTAGCTAGCTATCTTCAGCTGGGACCGCCTCCACGCCAGGCGTGGTACAAAAGGGGCGGTCCCGCCAGATTCCCTGTGTTCTTCCTCACTGCCGACTTGCATGTCTCGACCCTTCGGTTCCAGTCTAGCGCGTGACGCGTGGTTCAGAGCTCTCCTCCGAGAAATTCTTTTTTCTTCAAGCAAGATTGTGGCTGATGTCCTCTCCGACCTCCCTCCAAGTGTGCTTGCGGGAAACAGATCCCCTTCAAGGACCCCCACACGGCCTGTGTTAGGTGCCTGGGCCCAGACCACGATACCCGGGCCTGTTCGTTCTGCCAGGGCTTTAACAGCCGAACAAGGATCCGACGTCAGAAGGCCTTCCAGGCTTTTTTGTTGGAGGAAAAACTGAAGACCGTGTCCTCCAAGGGGGAATCCTCGTCCAAATCCCACAAGCACGCGGAGAAAAGAAGGGAGAAGGCCCTTCCAGGTCCCCGTCCAGGGCTGGAGTCCCGCAGCTCGGTTCTCGGTCTGACCGCCTCCTTCCAGGGCCAGCCTCAGCCTCCCCGGCTGCGTAAGAAAGCTTCTTCTCAGGCCAAGTCCACCAGGCCGCCGCCGCCTCCTCTTCCAAGGCCTCAGCGAAGTCCGGGAGCGCCACCACCATCATCATAAGTCGGGTTCCCGCTCTTGGCTCCCGACGTCTGTCGCCTTTCGTGCCTCTCGCAAAACTTTGGAGCTCACACCGCTGAAGAGACTCAGGACCCGCCGCCCGACCGCTCGCCGTCAGACGCCATTCCTCCCTGGAGCCGCCGCGCCGGCCAAACCATCCCAGCGACACCGGTTGGGGACCGCGCCGCTCCGCCTGGAGAAGAGGGTTTCACGCCCGACCGACGCCGGTCAGGAGACGTTGACTGAGGAGGACTTAACGCAGCCCGAGGACCAGACGGGCGACTCCTGCCTCGCCTGAAACTCCCAGGGCCCTCCCGCCTACCCGAGGCCCCTGTGGAGCTGACGCCGACTCGATGACCTCCCACCGTGCCTGGACCGCTGGCGACTTTCTATAGCGAAGTGAAGGATCTCTCACTTACTGGTGGGACACCATTAAGGACATGGCCCCACCGCCTCCTCCTCCTCTCCCCTTCTCGGGTCGGCAGGTCGCTACCTCCCCCGGAGCCTGGATCCTCCCAGGGAAGATCAGAAAACGGAGACCTCCGTCCAAATCCTCTTCTGATCACCCAGCCCCAAGAGATCCAGGAGACACCGACGTCAGCCGACGGAGGACACGGATCAGTCTACTCTTCCTCTAGATCCCCATCTCCTCTCCATCCCTTCTCCGGACCCACGTGAGACACCGAGATCTCCTCTGATGACCCTCATTCATGGATATTATGCGACATATCCAGGAGAATATGGATGGGATGCAGAAGAACTAGACCCGAAGGTTACGCCGCTAAATATCTTCGCAGAAGGACCCTGCGTGGTGGTACCACCCTGGTGGACACTTTCATGGACGCCACCAAGGCAGCGTGAAGTTGCCTACATTCACTCCGGCGGAAAGTCAAGAAAGCTGATCGCCTGGTACAAGGCCCTATGGACGCACTCAGTACCTGACACAGCAGCCTCAGGCCGACTTCCTGGTCATCACAGCCTCACATGACCGGTCATAGAGGCCGCAACATTTGAGCACCCTGCCACCTGACCCAGAGTCCAAACAGTTGGACGATGGGCAGGCGCACGATGCTTCTGCTACCTGGCCGCCAGATCCTTGAACTACCTGACCCACATGGTTCAATTCCAGAACGCTTTGGGAACAGGGTCTGAGGCGGCTGAAAAGCTGCCCGCAGGTGAGCAGAAGGAGGAGATGCTCCAGCCTCCGCACGGGTTCAGACGGGGACCTGGCAAGCTCGAGCCGAGATTATCATGGACTCATCGGCCCCAGCAGCAGCTTCTTGATGTATGCCTCCGAGACGCTTCCTGTTACGTTGTCTCCAAGCTTTTACCCGGATGTCCAGAAAACATTATGGACGCCGGTTCGAGGAGAAATTTTATTTGGTAATCCTTCCGAGAAGATCATTACCAAACTTGAAGAGGCCGGAAGGCGTAAGGTCGGTTCAAGCCATGTACGACTCAAGCTTGGTTCCTTTCGTAGAGAACCAAAGCCGCTTGCATGGACACAGAGCAGCAGCCCCGCTCCGCTACACATCAGAGGGATCCGTTTCGTGAGAACCCAGGGAAACAGCCCCAGCCGAGGTCAGCCCTAGGCCGACCCAGCCAGCGGGCCCATCTGCCACCACAGCCTGACTCCTTCCGCCCCCGCCTCAGGATCAACGGGAAATCATGGTCGGGGGTCGACATGGAACTTCCTGCCGGGATGGCAGGCCATTACCACCGACAGGTGGGTTCTGCAGTTGGTCAGTCTAGGCCACTTTATAGAATTCGCAGAAAAGCCACCCTCGAGGCCTCCTTTGCTCTCCCGGTATCCGGGTCAGCACAAAAATTTGATCTGGCAAGAGGTACTCAAGGCCCTAAGAAAAGGAGCTATAGAGTACGTCCCAGAGAACCAGAGAGACGAGGATATTATTCCCACTTCTTCCTGGTTCCCAAGAAATCGGGGACCTCCGTCCCATCTTGACCTCAGCGACCTCAATGTGTCGGTCGCCACAAAAGATTCCGTGATGGTGACTCTTCTGGCCTTATTCCCATGTTGAAACAAGACGCCTTTTTAGTGCCTCTAGACATGCAGGATGCATACCTGCATATCCCCATAGCTCACGCGCACCAGAGGTTCCTGCGCTTGAGTTTCTCACCACCACTTTCAGTTCCGAGCTCTTCCGCTCAGTCTGTCATCCGCACTCCAAGGGTCTTTACTAGTGCATGGCAGTCATGGCAGCATCTCTGAGGAGACAGGCCACTATGTGTTCCCTCATCTCGACGACTGGCTTTCGCACGCCCAGAGAGAGGCGCTGTTACCGCGTTCAGAGCACCCAGGACTTGTTCCAGTCTCTGGCATTCTCATAAATTACGAGAAGTCTCCTGGTACCGTCCAGAAACTGCAGTTTATAGGCGCAGTCCTGGACACTGTTCAGGGAAGAGCTTTTCTTCCGGACGACAGAGCGGAGCGCATCAGATCCCTCATAAGGGATTTGTCGTCGAACAAGATCGTACCTGCCAGGTCGGTCCTTCGCTTGCTCGGACACATGGCTGCGCCATTCCTACTGTCCTTCGCAAGGCTCACATGCGGGTAACCCAGTGATGCTCAAGGTACAATGGGACCAAAGGCAAGACCACTTGTAGCATCCGTCAGGATCACGAACTCAGTCATCCGAGACTGGCAGTGGTGGCTAGTCCCTCGGTCGCCTCCAAGGGCGCCCTGCTTTAGCGCCGTCCCGGAGGCAACCTCACCACGGACGCCCAGGTCTTGGGTGGGGGGCACACCTGACGGGTAAAGTCTCAGGGCACGTGGACCCCGCTGAAAGCTCATCTCCATATCAATGTCCTAGAGATGAGGGCGGTTCTCTATGCCCTGCAGGCTCTTTCAGTCAGTAATCCCACCGTACTCCTGCTTCAGACAGACAACACGGCGGTGATGTATTACCTCAACAAACAAGGACGCCAGACACTCTTGGCCTCTTTGCAGGGAGGCCATGAGGGTGTGGGATTGGGTAATCGGACACGGCGCAAATCTGATCACTGTGCATGTTCCCGTGGTGGACAACACAATTGCAGACGGCCTGAGTCTATCCCAGGCCAGAGTCCACGAGTGGGAACTTCAAGAGATAGCAGAGGATCTGTTTCTTCGTTGGGGAATTCCAGAACTAGACTTGTTCACATCCCCATCCAACGCAAAACTGCCCAATTTTTGCTCTGCTAGATCCAGGGCCTGGTGTTTTCTGGCGAGCCTATCCTCTCCTGGGCGAACAGACCTCTACGCTTCCTCCCTTCCCGTTGATCCAGAGAGTTCTTCTCAAACTGCGCAGGGAGCACGACTCATGATCCTGGTGGCCCTGTTCTGGCCCAGATAGATCTGGTCTCTTTGTTGGTGCAACTATCTCGGGAACCCCCGCTCCCATTGCCGCCAGCTCCCACCTCCTGTCTCAGGAGAAAGGTTCATTAGTCCATCCGGACCTACGCTTCTGAACCTGCATGCTTTGCTCCTAGAGACATAGCCATCTTGGCGCCACGGGTCTCGCAAGAGGTTGCAGAGGTTCTTTCTGCAGCCAGAAAGCCGGCAACACATACGACGACGCTATGAAAATGGCGCCTTTTGTTTATGGTCACGAGCTCTGGATCTTTCCCTTAGGTTGTCCTGTGGGAGTAGTTTGGATTACCCTTCCTTTTTCATTCAGGCCTAGCCTACCTCTATTAAGGTGCACCTCCAGCCATTTCTGCCTTTCACCTCCTGTGGGTCATCGCACAGTAGCTCAATTCAGCCTCGAATCTCTAGGGAGTGTTACACCCAGGCTCCCATTAGGGGACCCTGTGCCCCATGGGATCTGCTCTTTGTCCTGGAACAGCTCACGCTCCCTCCTTTTGAACCTGCCGCGGATTGCGAGCTACGTTTTCTGTCGTGGAAAACGTTATTTTTAGTTGCTGTTACTTCAGCGAGAAGAATTTCTGAGCTTCACGCTCTTATGTGCAAAGAGCCTTATTTAGTTTTCCACCGGGACAGAGTATCCCTGAGGACGAATCCTAAGTTTTTACCTAAGGTGGTCTCTTCACTCTCTCTAAACCAGGACATTGACCTTCCGGTCTACTTCCCGAGTTATTCAAATAGAGGAGAGGCTTTGCTCCACACCCTGGATGTTCACCGCAGCCTGAGGTATTACCTCAACAGAACTAAGCCCTCTCGTAGTTCTGATCAGCTTTTTGTTTCTTTCTCTGAGAGAATGATGGGCCAATCAGTATCCAAACAGTCTCTGTCTCGCTGGCTTGTCCAGTGTATTTCCTACTGTTATGATATAAAACAAAAGCTCCTCCTGGGCTCGGTCCGGGGTCATTCTACTAGGGGTGTGGCCACATCCTTTGCAGCACTCAGAAACATCTCCACCTCTGCTATTTGTGCTGCAGCCACTTGGAGCTCTGTGCATACCTTTATCAGGCGTTATAGCCTGGACATCGCCTCTAGGCGAAGGGCTGGTTTCGGCCTTGTG
This sequence comes from Neoceratodus forsteri, assembly GCA_016271365.2. Classification (NCBI taxonomy): domain Eukaryota; kingdom Metazoa; phylum Chordata; order Ceratodontiformes; family Ceratodontidae; genus Neoceratodus; species Neoceratodus forsteri. Next base: position 979,070,302 of record CM057452.1, on the reverse strand, counting down.
GTGCTACAGGGTCTCCTGTCCCAGGTTCAGGACCTGAATGTACTTCCTATTTCCTCCTCCCGAATTTCTGGCAGCGTATTGCTTGGGAATCAGTCCTATGAGTAACTCTGCTGCAAGAGCTGTGTCTCAAAGTAAGATAGTACAGTTACGTAAGAACTTATCGTAACAGTAGATCTTCGAGAACAGCTCTTGCAGCAGGTACCTTCCCGCCCACCTTCCCCCTTGTGGAGGAGGCATGGCTCAGTCTTCCTGAGCAGGGGTTTATATCTTTCTGTCTTCTGACGGCGAATCCTCGGTCTCCCATTTCGATGTCAGCCTGCGTCCGGAAGTCTCCGGCGGGAGAACTGGGGAATCTGGCAGGACCGCCCCCTTTTGTACCACGCCTGACGTCGGAGGCGGGACCGATGTCGGGGGCGGTCCTCGCTGAAGATAGCTAGCTAGAATTTTTCCGTGGGGTCCTGACGCCTGCCGGCTTCAGTTCTAATGGTGTAACCTGCTGCAAGAGCTGTTCTCAAAGATCTACTGTTACGGTAAGTTCTTACGTAACTGTACTTTCCTCCCAAAGGTGGTAGCAGAATCTACCTTAAATCAGTCTATCGAATTACCTGCTTTTTTCACGCAGTACTCCAACCAAGGAGAATACTTGCTCCACACCATGGATGTTCACAGGATTCTGAGATACTACACCGATAGGACGAAAGATCTCAGAAAGACTGATCAATTGTTTGTCTCTTTTGCTCACAAAAGAGAAGGCAATGCTGTTTCTAAGCAATGCCTATCAAAATGGTTGGCCCATTGCATCACTTTCTGTTATGATAAGTACAACAAGACCCTACCGGGTCAAGTCAGAGGTCACTCCACTCGTGGAGTAGCAGCCTCTGCAGCTTGTTTCAAGAACGTGTCTGCGGCAGACATCTGTTCTGCCGCCACTTGGACTCCCGTCCATACCTTCACTAAAGATTACAGTTTGGACATTGCCTCTCGCCGTAGAGCAGGCTTCGGGTTAGCGGTCTTGCAAGGGCTCCTTTCTTGAGGCTTGCAAGGTTTTTCCTTTGCTACTTCTTGGAGTAGTACCTCCTCCCGGTGCCTTTATTTTGTTCCACACTGCTTGGGATTCTGTCCTATATGTAATTACCTACTCCAAGAGCCCTCTCAAAGTAAGATAGTACAGTTACGTAAGAACTTACCGTATCAGTAGATCTTTGAGAGAGGCTCTTGCAGTAGGTAATACCTTCCGGCCCTCCATCCCCCTAGGCTTTTTCAGCTCCTTTTCCATTGAGGGAATTATCTGCTCGCCTCGCCCAGGCCTGTGGCGGAAAGAACTGAAGGGCGTCCCGGGACCGCCCCTTTATACACGATGTCGTGATGGACGCGGTCACCTGATCGTGGGGATCGGTCCTCGCCAGGACTGCTAGCAAGAAATTTTTCTCAGGTCCTGCGCCGCCGGCCGCCAGTCCTATATGTAATTACCTACTGCAAGAGCCTCTCTCAAGATCTACCATTACGGTAAGTCTCTACGTAACTGTACTTTCTAGGGACATGGATATGTTGTTCATCCACACTGTCTGGCAGGTTCCTTGCCACTTTAAATCTTGCCGGAAGGTCTTCAAGCTGGCTCCTCCCACCCACCCGGGTGGGAAAACTCTCGGCTCTGCCCCATGACGCCAAATCTTCCTTAGCGCTTGGAAGCTTAGGTTCCCTCCTTAACGCTCTGCATATAGACTGGATCCTAATTCTTCGGTTTGCCTGAAACTCATTCTTAAGTTTTCAAGACTTTGGTCAAATTACTCCCTCGTGGCTGCGATGGACAAATCGACTCCGGGTTTTTGGTGGTGCCCATGTAGGCAGAAAATGTCCAGGACGGATCCGCACTCCATGTGCGTCTACTGCCTCGGCCAAGACCATGACCCGCAGGCCTGCTAGTTATGCCGTTCGTTTTCAGGCAATGTCCTTGAAGACCGCGCTGCCCGGTCACAGCTAGGGCGCCCAGAGAAGCGCTACTCGCTGGTGAAGTCAAAGGAGGCCAGTTGGGCGATGTCCGCGGCGGCTGACTCGGCTGAGCAACTCGAGCAGATGATCGCCCTCGAGGAGGAGGCGGTCGAGGCCGCACATTCATCTTCCTCGTCGCAGCATTTATCCCTCTCACTCTGGGATCCTCCTACACAGCTTCTTTTAAGGAGCTTTGCCAGTCCCTCTCCACGAAGGGAGAGGGGCCATTGGGACAGTCTTCTCGGCCCAAAAAGAAGGACTCGAAAGGTAAGTCCCACCGTCTGCATTTGTGGGAATGGGAGAGGTCCCTTCCCCCGGACAGTCGACACTCTAGTTCGGTCGAGGTTGCGGCTAAGGCCACTGGCTTCATGGTGTCACCATCAGATCAGCCGGCCGAGACACTCGTCGACACGGTCGAGATTTTTCTCGACCCGTCAGGCTGTTGACTGGTGAAGCCGACAACCCTTCTTCACCGATTCCCCCAGTGGAGACCGAGGACTTGCCTGCGCCTCCCGTGCTGGAGTCCCTGGTCAAGGCTTCTGAGCCGAGGGAAGAATGGGTGTTCCCGGCCCCTTCCCAGACCCGTCCTCGGAAACACCAAGGGTCTCAGTCTCGGTCCAGCCGATCCCGCCGACATCGGCGGTCTCTGTCTCGGCACCGAAGTAAGGGGCGCTGCCGCTCGTCCTCATCTTCCTCTTTGGAAGAGAAGAGACTTAGGTGCAAATTGCGTCGACGCTACGAGGACCTAATGTGGCAGCAGTTACTTCTGTCCAGGAACAAGAAGACGCCGTCGCCTTCCCTGGCCATCAAGTGGCTGTCACCCGAACGGCCGAAACAACCCCTCACTGTAGTCGAGGTGCCCAAGCCTGGGCCAGTTGTTCGGCCGAAACCAGCTGCCCCACCGATTGTGGTGGAACCTCCACCTCCACAACCGAAATCGGGGGCACCGACCAAGGACTCTCGGTCGGGTCAGGGTCTGTCCCACAGGTTGTCGGTCACCCTCACTCCCGACCGTCCTCGGCAGGTGGAGGGTGGCTCAGGCCCCAGGCAGCTCTTGCGGACTCCTCGAGTCCGACGACTCCTCCTGTTTTCCAGGCCCCTGACCTAGAGTCCTCTGGGGCCAGTCGATGGACGAGCCCATCGCCCTTATGGGTCTGCTCCAGCTCATCTCGAGTCCACCGGATGCAGCTTTGTGCCCGTATCCAGCGGGCCAAGTATCCCCTGACGGAGATACTGGACCCAGGGATTCACCCACGGAGGCCTTTCTGGTGGCTGAAGCCATTGTTGGCCCAGCCTTGGAGCTTTGGCAGTGGCCGGCTTCCTGTCCTGCACCTTCGGCCAGAATGGCCAGGAAGTATGCGGTCCCTACTGGCTCTTTGTCCGGTTTTTCGGAACACCCCTCTGCCGAGGGGTTGGTCACCGATAGCATTTTCCGGCATTCCGGGAACGTTAGGAATGTGGATAAGCCCCCCCCCCGACTAGTAGTCCAAAAAGCTGGACTATGCCAGGCACAAGGTGTACACTGTGTCCTCCCTTGGCATCCGCCAGGCCAGCTCGGCCGTGCTAATGGCACACTTCACCCACGCCCTCATAGGCTCCCTGGATGAGGTGATTTCTCATCTCCCAGCCGACCTGCAGACCACAGTCAAGCAGAGTGCGGGACCAGGAAGGGCGGTGGCAAACAGCAGCTCCAAGCGGCTCTGGACATTGGAGACCCTGTGCCAGATCAGTTATGGCCGCAGTGGCTATGCGCCAAAGAGCATGGCTGAGGATATCCACCTTCAAGGCGGATACCCAGCATAAACTGGTGGATGTCCCCTTCCTGGGGACTGACCTGTTTGGCCCTGGAGTGGAAGATCACCTCCAGTGGATCGAAAAATCCAATGCTACTCTGGACTCTGTCACTGCCGTCCAGAAGGACAAGGGCTGTCACCAACAACACAAGTCCTTTTGCCCTTCTGCGCCTGTGGCATGTCCAGCCCAACAGCACCAGCATCAGGGCCAGCAGGCTCACGCTTGGCTCCCCAAAGCCAAGCCTGCAGCTTCCCTAACAGGAAGCAGGGAGGAGGCTCAGGAGCAACCTCGGCCGTCCCTCCTCCAAGCCTGCCCAGTGACGGGTTGAGGGGTGTCGCCCCAAGCCTCGTCACTGCCCCCTGGGTTCCCCCCATGGGGGGACGACTCCGCCACTTCCTTTCCGCCTGGTCCGCTATCACCACGGACCGCTGGGTGTTGGACGTGGTAGGAAAGGGCCTGCCCCTTGAGTTTGAGCAGGCCCCGCCCTTCCAAGCCATCGCCCCTCGGGGGGGCTACGGGGTCCACAGCCTCTCTGTTGGCTCGCCGAGCTGACATCACCTTGCTCCCTGAAAAAGAGGTGATCAGGAAGGTGTCGGATCCTCCACCAGACCTGGGGTTTGTGTCCAGGTACTTCCTGGTCCCGAAACGGATGGGGGGGCTGGCGCCCCATTCTAGACCTGCATGACCTGAACAGGTTCCTAAGGTCTTGGACCTTCAGGATGGTCACTCTGGCTCAAATAATCCCATCCTTGGAACGAGGCGTGTGGTTCTGTTCTCTGGACCTCCAGGACACGTTCTTTCACGTCCTAATCCGTCCATCCCACCAGAGATTCCTCCGCTTCAGGGTAGAGTGATCCCTCTACGAGTTCCGGGCCATGCCCTTCGGCCTTTCCCTAGCTCCCAGGGACTTAACCAAATGCATGGCAGTGGTGACAGCATTCCTGCGGCGCCGAAGGGTCCGGGTGTACCCCTACCAGGACGACTGGCTGATTGCAGCCTCCTCCAGAATGGAGGTGGAGCAGTCCAGAGATCTGGCCCTCCAGGATTGCTCTCAGGTTGGCCTCCTCATAAACGAGGCCAAGTTGGAACTTGTGCCAAAGCAGGTGATACAATTCATCGGGGCAGAGCTCAACTCTCTACGAGCCAGAGCACGGCTCCGGGCGGACAGGGCCGAAGTTCTTTCCTCCTTTGCCCAATCATTTCATGTTGGGCAATTGCGCCTTGCCCGGGACTTCCTGGGCCTCATGGTGGCCTGCACCAGCGTGGTCTGTTGGGCCCATTGGTACGAACATACGAAATTTGCCAGCAGATAAAGGCCTAGAGGTCTGTCAAGTCTGCTCAATGTGCAGCTAGCACCTCTTATTCTGCAGCTGCCCTCCTTCCACCCTTCCCTTTATTAACCTCCCTCTTGTCCTGTCCCATCCTCGCTTGAAGCAGTCCACTGTTCTACTGCATACCACTTCAGCAGGTAACCCATTCCACCCAGCCACCACCTCTCTGTAAAAAGTGTCTCCTCATCTCCTCCTGAACCTTCCTCGCCCAGTCTCGTATCATGGCCCTGGTGTCCCTCCCTCCTTACTTTGAACAGCCCTCTGTACCTGTCTTGTTTATTCCTTTCATGTATTTAAAGGTTTCAATCATGTCACCCTGTCTCTCCTCTCCAGTGAGTACATGTTCAACTCCTTCAACCTCTTCTCGTATGATAAGTCCCCCAGCCCTTGATCATCTTGTCGCCTGTGCTGCACCCTCCAGTAACTTAATGTCCCTCTTCAGATCTGACGCCAGTACTGCACGCAGTACCGGTGTGGTCTAACTAATGACCTATACAGTGGCAGAATCACCTCCTCCTCCTTGAGGATATACTTTGCAATACAACCCAGCATTTTGTTGGCCTTTGCAGCTGCCTTCCTACATTGTGCTGAGTTGTTCATTGACCCTGTAATGAGCACACCCAGATTCTTCTCCTCCTCCATCTGGGCTAGCTGCACTCCCAGCTGGTAACTCCTCCTGGGTTCTTCATCCCAAATGCAGCACCTTGCACTTTTGGCATTAAAGTCCAGTTGCAGTTGTGTGACCAGGTTTCAAGCTTTGCCAGATCATCCTGCAACCCCTGCCATCCCCCTAGGTCATCCACCACCGCGCCTACCTTGATATCATCAGCAAACAGACTGATCTTGCTCTTGATGTCCCATGATATGTCTGCAATGAATATCCCAAAGAACACTGGTCCCAACACTGAGCCCTGTGGAACACCGCTCGTCACTGCCCTTGGTACATGCGTCCCCTTCAATGGGGGCTGGCCAGCCAATGGTCACAGCACTTCGATCCTCTGGATCAGCTAGTGACAGTGACCCAGGGGATGTGGAACATTCTCCAGTGGTGGACCGTTCCAGCACATCTGCAGGAGGGCATCTCATTTGTCCGTCCCGAGCCGACGGTCTCCCTATCGACCGATGCCTCTCTGATGGGTTGGGGTGCCCATCTGGGGGAGCACAGAGCGCATGGCCTCTGGTCCCCTTGGGAGTCCCGATGCCACATCAACTTGCTGGAGCTTCGAGTGGTTCGTCTAGCCCTCACCGCCTTCGCTCCGTTTCTACGGGGTCAAGTGGTTCAGGTCCAGACTGACAATACCATGACCATGTACTACCTATGTATCTGTTTCTATGTTTACCTAAACACATGCAGGCGGGATGTGCTCCAGCATGCCTCTCTCTGCAGGAAGCTCTCGCATTTAGGTCACTGTCGCAGCCTGGAGGTGGATCTCCTTGCCATCCATGTGGCAGGAGCCTCCAACATTCTGGCCGATGCCCTAAGCCGGATAGGGTGCGTCCCATGAGTGGTCTCTCCTGCGGAGGTAGTACAAGATCTGTTCTCCCACTGGGGCATGCCTCAGGTGGACCTGTTTGCCTCCAGGGAGAATGCGAGCGAGACTGTTTCCATGCCCACCCCCCTCAGCAGGGCTCGCTGCAGGGGGATGCCTTCTCGAGGCCATGGACCCCAGGCCTCTTCTGCACCTTTCCCCCATTTCCCTTGATCCACAAGGTGCTTCTCAAGGCGGGGGATGACAAGGCGCAGGTGATTCTGGTAGCCCCAGACTGGCCCCGCCAGTTCTGGTATGCAGATCTCCTCAGTTTCAGCTCCAGGCTCCCGAGGCAGCTTCCAGCCCATCTGGACCTGATCTCAGTCAGTCAGGGGAGGGTATTCCATCTGGACCTTCAATCCCTGCACCTGATGGCCTGGTTCCTGAGCGGCTAGAGTTCCAGGCCATGGGTCTTTCCGACAAGGTCCTCAACGTTGTTGAGGCGTCTCACAAGGAGTCGACCAGAAAATGCTATGCCTTCAAATGGAAGAGATTCTCCATTTGGTGTCAGGGCAAGGGCCTGGACCCTTCCTCCTGTTCATGGAAGCATTCTGGACTACCTGTGGTCCCTTTCTCAGCAAGGGCTTGGGTCGACGACCCTTGAGGTGCACCTGGCAGCCATCTCTGCTTGCCGGGCACGGGCCGGTAAGCAGTCGGTGGCGCAGGAGAAGGTGGTTGGGCACTTTTTCAAAGGCCTTGATCACGTATCCCCTTCGGTGCGAGAACCTCCACCTCTATGGGATCTACTACTGGTATTGGCTAAGCTCATGGGCAAGCCATTCGAGCTGATGCACAGGTGTGACATCTCTCACCTGTCGTGGAAGACTGCCTTCTTGGTGGCTGTCATGTCAGCCAGAAGGATGGGATAGCTCCAGGCGCTTTCCACCGAGTCTCCTTATCTGGTCTTCCATAGGGACAAGGTTGTCCTGCGCCCGCCCACCCGAAATTCCTTCTGAAGGTGGTGTCGGAGTTTCACCTTAACCAGATGTTGACTCTGCCGGTGTTCTACCCCAGTCACACCTCGGAGGCCGAATATAGGCTCCATACTTTGGACCCTAGAAGAGCGCTCACTTATTACAAGGAGCGGACTGCTGAAGTTTGGGGAGAGGTTCGCCAGCTGTTTGTCACCTGGCGCTGAAGCCGCACGTGGCAGACCCAGCCAAGCCGGACTACAGGGCAGGTGGTCACCTCCTGCATAGATCTCTGCTATAGGTTGGTGGGCATGGAGCTCTCCAGAGGGATAAGAGCTCATTCTACCGCCATACCACTGCATCGGTGGCTGCTTCCAGGGATGTCCCTATCCAGGAAATCTGCAGAGTTGCTACCTGGAAGTCAGCACACACCTTCATCACCCACTACCACATCGACCTTTAGTCACTGGATGCTGGTTTTGGGGCCTCGTTCTCAGTCTTTATTCCCTAAGTAGGGGGTGTGCGCCTTCCCTCCCTCCTCCCGGAGAACTGCTAGGAGTCTGCCAGACAGTGTGGATGAACAACCTATCCATGTCCCTAGAAATACAGATTACTCAACTGTAACAGGAGTTCTAGGAATGGTATATGTTGTTCATCCACACGACCCACCCGGCCTCCCCGGCTTTGACGCACAACCTGGCTTCCAGCGGGCTAGGTCTGACGTCATGGGGCGGAGCCGAGAGTTTTACCACCCGGGTAGGTGGGAGGAGCCAGCTTGAAGACCTTCCGGCAAGATTTAAAGCGGCAAGGAACCTGCCAGACAGTGTGGATGAACAACATATACCATTCCTAGAACTCCTGTTACAGGTGAGTAACCTGTATATCTTCGAGAAGAGCTCTTGCAACAGGTATGCTTTCCCTCCCACCTTCCCCCATGGTTATATCAATTTTCTTCTCTATGGCGGATGTTAGGAACTTCTCGGTTCCACTATTCTTTATGCTAGCCAGGTCTGCGGCGGTGCCAGAGGACCTCCCTTTTATACCATTGGTGACGTCAGGGGAGGGCCGATTTCACTGCTAGCTAGAATTTTTCCCATGGAGTCGTAGTGCCTGGCAGTCATAGTTCTAATGGTTATTACCTGCTACAAGAGCTGTTCTCGAAGATCTGCTGTTACGGTAAGTTCTTGTGTAACTACTTTATGCACACCTACCCATGTAGTAGTCTATATTTAACACGTGTTTCATTGTTTGCAGTATTATGTGAAATAACTGTAACTTCCTCAGGACACTTTTGCAACCCAGTCTTAATCTCATAACTGCCTTCCTGGTAAAAAAGGTGAACAGTTGTAGAGCATGTCTTCTTCATGGATTAAAACCTCTTTTGAGGTGAACATTTTAAGAGATTTACTCTCCATCAGGTCACTCGGTATAGTGCTTATGAAGAGATGGGGTCAGGATTAGCAGGGGGAATGTGCCAGTTGATTTCATATGGGGCCACAAGGTATACAATGTGGCCCCTTAAACTGACTTCCTTTACAACTGGGGAGCCTTATTTGCCAGCTAGCAGTATAATATGTAAACCAGATTGCAGTTCTTTAAATAAAACAATCTAAAACTGACTTGGTTTTTATCCATTTTCTTTAATAATGAACCTTTTTATCCCTGTGGGACTAAAAGTGTATATACTTTTTTTTTTTTTTGGTGAGGGGGTATATTGTAGCATAGTGTTGCTGGCTGTACCCCCACCTCTTACAATGGTACTGTTTAGCATGCTGCCATGTTACAGATAGAGGTACCTTCTAACCCCTTTCCCCTGGTCACAGTGGTACAGACAGACTTGGTTGCTGGAATGCAGTTTATCTGGGGCAGGAAGTGACAACAAGCACTGCTCCTTGATTTCTTTCTTTCTTAGCGTGTCTCCTCAAACATTTACTGTGTTCTGTTTTTTCCTTTGTGTTAGGAGCATCAGCAGTCTGTCATCAGAAACTTAAAAACCAAGCTGGACAAGTTTGAGAAGGCTAAAATGCAGCACGACCAGTTAAAGGACCATCTACAGGTGAATGCTTACTATCATAAACTGTATGCAGTCCATGCGTGAGGGAGGGGCCAACCCAACCAAATCCAAACCTTTAGGAAAGGAGGGAAAAAATCCAAAACGCATATTTAAAAAAAATAAAAAATTGAAAATAAAATTTCCCCATCATCCCATGTCCTTCCTTTCTCCAGTTGTAGCTGTTTGGTGAACAGCTCCAACTCGTGAAGAAATTGATGCACACTGTACTGGAAAGAAAGACTGAAGGCAAACACTCCCCCTTGGTATATACTTTTTGGTCGTGCCTTAACCACCATTTGAGCAGGTTCACCAGGGGTTGTCCTCTGCAGTCAGCCCCTCCCCTTAACTTTTAGTGAGCATAATGATTTTTTTTTAACATTAGGGAGTACTGTCTCTTTTATTTTTCTAGTTCCCTTCATAGGTTGGACGCAGCCAGTCGGATTTGCCTCTGTGTGGGTCTGCATTTGGAGTCCTCGTGGTCACTGTCAGGAGACTGCTCAAAATCTCCCCGCTGGGCTTCTGTACTCATTGCCTTTACCAGCTAGCAGGAGATTGGGAAACAGTTCACTGGTGGTTTAAAGATGGCAAGAAGATTGGGAAGTTTCTTTGTAGGTTTTCCTGGTGTGTCATATGGTGGTTGCTGAAATTCCACTGAGACTCCTAACAGCAGCTACAAAACCTCGTTGCCGCAGGTTTTTCAGCTTTTTTTTTTTTATTTAGTTGTTTAACCAGGTATAGCACACTAAGCTGAAAGCTTTTTTACAGGAGCGACCTGGGAGCACAAGGAGGTTAAGTGACTTGCTCAGGGTCACACAGTATGCAAGTGGAAGCTGTGGGATTCAAACCCAGGTCTGGTCTGCTGGATGTCACCAGATTTGCAGCTCAGAGCCTTAGACCACTGCGCTATACTGCCTCCTTTTTGGGGATGCAGATGAGGGCTTCTAGATTAGCAGCAGGACTGTGAGCATGGAGGCACACTGGAGAGACAGGACGAAAGGACTGGTGAAATATGAAAAGTGCAAAGAAATTAATTGACTCACATAAATGAGAATGAGTGTGTAGTGCTTCATATTATAGATGTGATACTGTGTTGGGGGCAGGTCCCTGGTTCAAGCACACATGGTTAAATACAAAACATTTAAAGCTATATATAGTTTGCTATTACCGGTAATGCAGTATACAGAATGGTAGGAGTGCAGGGAAACATCAGGAGACCATGAATAAATTAAAACTATTATACCTTGGGCGGCCATTTTGTATCGGGAGAATCAGTGGATGGTCCGGACTTCTTACGGAGCTATTGGGTACAGTGTGTTTAAAAAAAGAAAAAGTTAAACATTGAGCAAGCAGGTAAGCTTTTAGCTACAAGGATTATACCTACAAAGCAGAAATAAGAAATTATGTTTATAAAACACAAAACTGGGCGGGTTCATGTAGAGCAAGATAAAATAAGTTAACATTTTATTAAAAAAAATGTAGATATAGATATACTGTGTGTGTGTGTATGGTGTATATATATATATATATATATATATATATATATATATATATATATGAATGTAATCTTTGGATACTGAAATAAAATACTGTGAAAAATTGTAAATCATAATATATCAAAACATGCAGCAGAAATGTTAACTAGGCCTATAAACATTCAGGAAATATAAGCCACGTCCATACCTGATCTTTTACAAGTCCTTGAAGCTCGTTTTCTCTGAACCTGCACAGTCTATGGTCAAGCTCGTTAACCTGCGTCAGCTGCAAATTCTGCCTGCACTTAGTATGTAGCTACTGTCTGACTGTTACTTGTACCCTTACCATCTTTTATCTTTTCGAGTCTCCATCATGTTATCACTACTTCAGTAGTACTTTGACTTTGCGTTTTTATGTTTCATTATGTACTGCACATAGTTCATTTTTGTACTTTATTGACCTCCTGTTGAGATGCGTTACTGTTTTGTACCTCTGTATTTTCTGTATGCTTATTGCTGCTCTTGTACTTTACTGCTGCTGAAGATTTATGTTGTTGGCATTCCTGTGGCCTGGGTCATGATTGAAAACGGTCCCTTGGATCAACTCACTTACCCGGTTACCAAACAAATAAATGTAAATATAGTACGGTACGGCAAAAGGAAAATGTCCAGGTCTTAGAGCTTACTGTGTGATTTCAAATGCATTTCTTTACTGCCTGCTCCTCTTGCACTTGAACCTGCCCCCATTTTACAGGCATTCTAGCCCTCTTCCAGCCCTCTCTCTCTCCCCCCCCTCCACCACTACAGCCCCCTCTCCTAATCCTAGCCATAAATAGTCTCTGCTCTCTTCCCCAGGATCCCATATACAGTGATGCAGGACCATCTACAAGGGTTGCTGTAGGCAAGTGCAATGCCCACGTTAGCACAAAGAAACTGCAAGGTACCTTCAGCTTCTTTCCAGCATGGTTTGGTTTTACCACCCTCCCACCCAAGGGTGGTCCCAGTTTTGTTTCCTTCTTCCAGAACCCGTCAGTCCACTTTCACTCTCACACACACACACACACACACACACACCCTTCACAGGCTGTGATTTGGAGTCTCTCACCCCCTCTGCCACAGTAAACAGTTACATTTTCCCTAGAGGCATCACCCCCTCAGGCTTCTAATACTTAGTCACTGCATTTCTCCCCCATATACCTGCCTCTGCAACACCCTCTCTCTTTTGCAGTCCCCCCCCTTTACCTTATTTATCAATAACCTGCTTGCCCAGGTGGCACTTGATGTCACTTCCCCATTGTGGAGGCTGTGGGATTTGAATTTGGAAAGCATTTGCTTCTCCTGCGTTTCAAGAATGCATGGGACAGACATAAGGCAATTCTAGTGGGGGGCAGAAGGAAATAGGCTGTTGGTTAACTAGGATCTGCAGCATAGCCATTAGGTAGGGAAATGGGCAGACTAGGTGGGCCAAGCGGTCTTTATCTGCCATCAAATCCTATGTTTCTACCCTGAAAATTTCAGACCAGAATTCCAGATTATCTGGGCTCAAGGAGGTGACAAAAAACAGCCCAAACCTTTTTTTTAATGCTTTATCGTGTCTACATCTCAGAATCTGCATATCCAACTGGAACAAAACTTGTCACATCAAGAGATCTATCCCTGAGACCGAGCATGTAAAAGTTCTTGCAAATTCGTTAAACGGTTGCAAATATATTAAAGTGTAAAATTTAAGGTTCAGCATAGAACCCCCTGCTCAACCCTAACTGTAGTGATGCAGTAGAGCACCACTATAATAAAATGAACGTTAAACCAGATGTAAGTTGCAGGCACAGTGGGCATCCAAAAGCTGATATTTTCCACTCATTTTGGGAGTGCCCATTATGTGAAAAATGGTGATCCCAGTCTTTCAACATACTTGACATTTTATTTAGCTATTTATTTTTTGTTTTCCTTATTGGCAGAACCATACCTTTACGTTATTTGAAATGGGAAAGAGAAAGTTAATGGAACATTATGGATAGGTTATTTTAAAAGCTAATATTGCGGTCAAAAGATTGATCTTAAAACATTGGAAACATCCGAACGACTGTCTGTCTTTGTCAAAATTTGGATGATAGTGGAGGACTCTGGACCCAGTTATACTGTTTTGTTAAGAACACTAGCTCTACGCCACATTCTCTCAACCCAGCTCCAATTGCTCCCACTCGGCCGATGTACTGTGGACCAGTTTATGCTGCCTTGGGTTTGTTGATATGGCTGTGTAGTTTGTTTTTTAAATCTGAGTTAGGGGGCTCTGCCCCTCATCCTCCCCCCCCCACCTTATTTTTTCACTTTAACATGGGGACGGGAGAGGGTGAAGCCCACCAAACAAATAAAAAAAAAAAACTAAACAAAAAAAAAACACACACACAGCCATATCAATAAACCTTGAATAGGTTAAGCCAGTCAGTAGTAGATCTACACTAATGCTGAGATCAGCAGAGTGGCAAGTAGCGTAGAGGTTCTTGTATAGCTTAATGTATGCTAAGCACACTAAGCTGAAAGCATTTTTCACAGGTGCGACTTGGGAGCACAGGGAAGTTAAGTGACTTGCTCAGGGTCACAGTATGCAAGTGAAACACGTGTCTATGTCTTCTGTTAGCACCCTTTGCAAACTGTGTGAGAGGCCTTTCGGCACCATGCAATTCTGCTTAAAGTTGGACCAGCATAACATTCTGTGGTGATTTGTATATGCAGCCCATGATGCTTTGCATTGTGGGGGCATGTGTGATTTTGTATTTTCTTGAAACTTGGCTTCTCAGCCAAATGCCCTTTGGGTAACCCCTTGCCTCAGTGTTTACAGCACAGAGGTTCTTTGTCTTTTAAATAGTTTTTTATTTTAATGGGTTCACCACAATATATCCCAGGCACACTGCCTTAGGGGTAGCTGGTCCATTCCACTGGGGTGTCAAACAGACGAGGCATACTGATGAGTCCTGTAGGACGCACACACGTGTTATGTCTTCTGTTAGCACCTCTTGCAAACTGTGAGAGGCCTTCCGGCACCATGCAATTCTGCTTAAAGTTGGACCAGCATAACATTCTGTGGTGATTTGCATATGTAGCCCATGATGCTTTGCATTGTGGGGGCATGTGTGATTTTGTATTTTCTTGAAACTTGGCTTCCCAGCCAAATGCCCTTTGGGGTAACCCTTGCCTCAGTGTTTACGCACAGAGGTTCTTTGTAATTCCATGATGTACAACTATGCTATTTGTATGGGCCCGGAGTCCCCCACTGTTGCCCAAATTTGAATAGAGTCAGTTATTTTTGAGCTGCTTATGTATTGCAGAGTTTTTCAATAATATTGATATATTCTGGAATTTTTTGCAGTGAAGATTCAGAAGTATGGATAGATGATTTGAAAATTCTTAGAAGTTTGACGTAATTTGTGCTTTTTACTGAAGTTATGATACGTTATTCATACTTTGTACAGCCGCCTTTTCGAATATTGAGAGCAGATAGTTTTGTACCAACAAACAAGATCAGTGTTAATCATTTGTGCTGACCAGGTCTTATATAATTACATAAAATTTTACACCTCTGTGTTGAATGTTGTAATGTGACCAAGAAAAGTGTCACAGTGAAGCATCTGAGACCATAGATTCATTACGTGCAGGTTTACAGCAGTAGAAATCAGTGCCTCTTCTTATCCAGTGAGCACTTATTAATTTATTCATTCTTGCATTTATTTATTGATTTGAAAATTGGTAACCGGGAAAGGGACACTGCACCAAGGGTCATTTCCAGGTGTGACGCATGGGAGGGGGATGAGGATATAACCAAGCAAGTACATTGGTATGGCTGCATACCACACAAATACAGTGCAAAGTGGCAACAGTGCAGAAGAATAATGGATCTCTGGAACATGACCCGCTCTTCATCCTGAGATAAAATCTAACAACTGGTTGAACATATCAGGGCAGTGAAATTAGGAAAAGTATAACCAGCCCTGGAGAGGGGGCCTGAACTGTGGCGGGAGAGGAGGGGAACAGAGGCCAGGTCAGTTAGGAAGCTGCCTGGTGCAGGAGGGGGCAGAAGGGGGGAGGGCAGGAGTTTAAGATAGTGCTTATGGAAAGTTACGGAGGATGAGAGATGGATGGAAGATGGAAGGGGGTTCCAGAGGAAGGGAAGGTGATAGGGGAACGCTGACTGCCCAGTAGAGAAACAAGGTTGGGGAGAGAGAAGGTATAGGAATCCCTGGTTCGAAGGGAGTATGAACCAGGTGGAATGGGAGAGATGAGTGCATATAGGTACGAGGGCAGTGCCTCGAAGCAGTATTTGGAGATGAAAGATGCACAATGGTGCCGGCGATGGGAGGAAAGGGGGAGGATGGCAAGTGAGGAGTAGAGTGAGGATTGATGAGTGTGAGGGGGTGAGTTTGTAGCAAAATGACAGAAGGCGATACTAATAAAGGCTGCATTCATACTTTGGTAAACACCTAAGTGATAATTGAGTGCACCAAACAGCTAGAGCCTTCACTAATAAAACCATTGCTGACTGTGTGGAATTTGTGTGCTTTTGTATGACTGTTTGTGCAATTTAATGAAGTTAAAACAACATTCACTACTGCTGGCTAGTCCTAGGCACACACCTAGAGAACAAAAAATTGAATTAGAAAGTTATTTATTTGAGGCAGAGCTCCTAACTGCACAGTGCTGCTGCAGACAGGACAGTAAGCCAGCACTCGCCTTTGGATTTCTTGGAATTGTAATAAAGAGAAAGAAGTTGGAAGGCAGGTGATGACATTTGAGTTGTTTGGAGCTTTCCTCAGGCATCTAGTCAAAGGACCCATTAGGGGCAGGGCAGTGCTGGGCCTGGCACTTACAAACAGAGCCAGCATTGCAGATGTCACAGCGGGCAGTCCCCTAGGTGCCAGCTACCATGGTACAGCGTGATTTAACATAGAAGCAGGAGCCCAGGCAGACCACACGAGGACAAGGGTCTTGAACTTTAGGAGGGTAGGTTTTAAAGAAATGGGGAAACTGCCTCAGAAACTGACTTGGGGCCGGCAGGGAGGATTAGCAGTACAGTGGGGAAAAAATAAGAAGGGGCATAATTAAGGCAACCAGCCTCAGCGTGAAGGAAGTGAGTAAAAGCAGAAGGAAAAACAGAATTAACGGTTCTCTAAGGAAGTGGGCAAAATGATAAAAGGAACAAATGGTGGCATTCAGGAAGTATAAGAAAAAGCAGAGGGAGGAAGGCAGGGAGATATACAAAGTAAAACAGAGGGAAGTTGGAAGGGCACTGAGAGGAGCAAATGTGCAGACAAAGGAAAAGATAGCCAAAGAGGTACGATGGCTAAAAGGGGAGAAATAGTGAGGATTAGGAGGACTGCAGGGGGAGACTGCGCAAAATAATACCATGAAAAAGCTGCAACCCTGAACAGGTACTTCTGGATAGTCTTCACAATGGAGGAAATGGGTCGGACCACCAGGGAGTAGCAGGAACAGGGGTGGGAGCTGGGTTGGACACAAGTCCATTTTCAGAGGGAAGAGTGCTGAAGGGACTAGAAGCTCTGAAGGTGGACAAGACTATGACTGAACAGTATACAGCCAAGGGTAATGGAGGTGCTAGTGCGCTCCCTAAATAGTGACAGCACGGAGGAGGCTTTACATAGTGACATCAGGGTGGAGGCTAACAACTATAGGCCACTTAGTCTCACTTCACTGAGGGGGAAATTAATGGAAACCCTGCCAAAGGAAAGGCTGACAAAGCATATTGAATCAAGTGGGCTGCAAGACCACAGGCAACATGGATTCACTGGGCAGAGGTCATGCCAGACAAATCTGATTTCTGCAACTGGGTAACCAGGGAAATAGATGGGGAGAGCAGTGGACATGACCTATCTAGACTTCCGCAATGCCTTTAACACTGTGCTTCACAGGGGACTGATAAAAGAGTTGAGCAGCCTAAGGGTGGTATCCAAAGTATTGAACTGGGTTAGAAACCGGTTAATGGATAGGCAGCAGAGAGTGGTGATTAACTGCACTCACTCTAATGACGGGCGAGTTACCAGCAGGGTTTGGCAAGGCTTAGTACTGGGACCGATCCTCTTCAATGTCTTCATTAGCTATACTGCATTTGTTCATTGTTTCATAATTAAGGTATTTTTGTGATTTTGTGCTTTTTTGTCTTTCTATGCCTGTACATTATGGACCCAGACTTGAGTGTTACAGTCTGCTGTGTTTTTGCTGCTAAGTGTTTTATTATTGTTTAAAAAACGAATAAAGTATTTTCAATTTGAAAAAAAATTAGTGATGCTGCAGAAGATCTGGAAGTGAAAATATGCCTTTTTGCAAACAATACCAAAATCTGTATTAAGGTGAACACTCAGGAAGGGTGGAGAGAATGTGCAGGGATAGTGGAACGCTTTAGGAGTTGCCAGGAGCATGGCAGTCAGGTTTGAATGACAAAAAGTGCAAAATCATGCACCTAGGATATAGGAACCCAGGAGCTGAGTACAGGGAGGAGGGTAAAGACAGTCAATAAACAGGAAAGGTACCTTGGGGTTATTATATCTGATGACCTCAAAGTGGCAGGGCAGTGTGACAAAGCAGGGGGTAGGGCTAGTGCGATGCTTGGGTGCATAGGGAGAGGTGTCTCCATCAGGAGGAAAGGAGGTGGTGTTGCCAATGTATCGCTTGCTGTGACGACCCCACCTGGAGTACTGTGTCCAGTTTTGAAGGCTTCAAGTCAGAAAGGACATAGAGAGGGTGGAGGCAGTCCAGAGGAGAGCAGCTAAAATGGTGCAGGGGTTGCACGAGAAACCCTATGAAAATCGACTGAGGGATCTTAACAAGTACACCCTGGAAGAGAGGAGAGCGAGAGGGGACATGAACGAGAGCTACAAGTACCTATTGGGGTGAGCAGGGTGCAGAAGGAGAGCCTCTTTAAAATGAGAAAGAGCACCAGGACCAGAGGGCGTGCGATGGAGGTGGTGGTGGTGGTGAGGTTTAAGTGAGACGTAAGGTAGTACTACTTCACTGAAAGAGTAGTGGACACCTGGAACAGACTGACAGCGAAAGTGGTAGAGGCAAAAAAGAGTAGGGGGTAGTGTTGCTCGGATAGTATCCTACCAGGTCAGATACCATCATTTTGGTTGGATATTGGATAGCTTCGGATGGCATAGACATCTCACCAAGGATCCAGCCTCCTAGGATCCACTGTAAGTATGTGAGGTATCCGTGGATCCTACCATCGGATCCAACTATCTGAGGTTGGATCTCACGGGTCTGCCCACTGGATCCAACTATCTTGAGGTTGGATATGATGGATATGACCTTGGATCCACTGGCCAAATCCTAGGTTGAATGCCAGGACTATCCGACGAAGGATAGTCAGATCCACAAAAGCACCACACTAGTAGGGGGCTTCAAGAATGCATGGGATAGACATAGGGGAATATTAGTAAATAGGCAGGGAGAAGGGAGTGTTGTTTGACACCAGTTAGAGTCTGCAGAAACAGACTGGGCAGGGAACATCTGGGCAGACTGGATGGGTCAAGCAGTCCTTTTCTGCCGACAAATTCTGTTTCTGTGAAAGAGTCTACAGTAAATTTTCTTTGCATTTTCCCAACCAGAATGACCTTAACATGAGGTTCATGTGGACGTGTGGCCCAGAAGCCATTATGTTTCTTGATGTATATTTAACTACACAGGAGGGCTAGCCTGTCAACACTGTTATTTGTGGCAAACCTATGTCTGGCAAGACTTTGAGGTCAGATAGTGCCCACCCCATCCATCTCAAGCCAGGTATGCCATTTCAATTAATCAATCTTTATTTAACCAGGCAGTTGCGTCGTTGAGCAGGCTCATTTTCAAGATGGTCCTGGACACACAGGACATATTCGATAACAAGACATAATAGTTGGTGTGTGACCGATAGTAAGAATGTGTACTAAAAAGTAAAAACAACTTAACTTAGCTTAGGTGGTGAATACAGACATAGCCAAATCGCCTAATCTAAAGCTCCAGCTTGTGCATGGGGGGGAGGGGAGACACAGAGAAGGTTAGAGGGGTTGACAAACAAGAAAGAGTAGGACGGGGCAACACTAAAGGGGAGGTGGCCTCCAGGAGAGCTAGCTAAGTGCTGGAGGGAAGGGCCTAGGGGGAGTATATCGACCCTAAAGAGATGCTGGCAACAGGAGAATAGAAGGGCCAGGTCCATTAGGGCTGCAGGGTTGGTTGATCAGGTGGGAAACTGTTTACCTAAAACAGTCACACACCGTATGCCAGCATCGGTTTAGCAGCTGTCTGAACCTGTAAGGGCTGGGCAGGATGGAGAGTTTAAGTGCTTTTTGTATGTTGTTCCAGAGCGTTGGAAGGAGGGAGCTAATAGCAGTAGAGCCAAGACGTGTCCTGGTCTGAGGTATTTTAAAATTGATGAAAAGGGAGTTTCTAGGGACATGGATATGTTGTTCATCCACACTTTCTGGCAGGTATCCTTGCCGCTTTAATTCTTGCCGGAAGGTCTTCAAGCTGGCTCCTCCCACCCACCCATGTGGTAAAACTCCGGCTCAGCCCCATGACGCCAGATCTTCCTTACCGCTTGGAAGCTCAGGTTCCTTCCTTGGCGCTCTGCGTCTTAGACTGGATCCTAACTCTTTGGTTCGTCCGAAATTGGTTTTGAAGTTTTCTAAACTTCGGTCTTCATCTTCCCTCGTGGCTGCGATGGACAAATCTGTTCCCGGCTTTCGGAGGTGTCCTTGCAGGCAGAAAATGTCCAGGACAGATCTGCACTCCACATGCATCTACTGCCTAGGCCTAGATCACGACCCGCAGGCCTGTGAGTTGTGTCACTCTTTCTCGGCCAACGTTATGGACGATCGCGCTGTCTGATTGAGTTCGGGCGCCCGAGAAACGCTTCCCAGTAAATCTGGGGCAGGCTCAGCTGGGCGGTGTCTGCGCGGCTGGCTCGCTGCTGAGCAGCTCGAGCAGTTGATCGCCTCGAGGAGGAGGCGCCCAGGCCGCATCTTCCTCCTCCTTGGCTGGCGCATTTATCCCGCTTCTCTGAGTTCCTCGATACGGCTTCATTCAAGGAGCTTTGTCAGTCCCTTTCCACGAAAGGAGGGGCCTTTGGACATTCTTCGGCCCAAGAAAAAAGTCGAAGAGTAAGTCCACCGTCGGCGTTCGTGGGGCGGGAGGTCCCTTCACGGGCAGCCGACCGTCGACTTCGGTCGAGGTTGCGGCTGAGGCCGCTGGCTTCATGGTGCCCCCGTCAGGCCAGCCTGCCGAGACTCCCGTCGACGAAGTCGAGATTTTTCTCGATCCGTTAGACGGGCTGTCGACTGGAGAAGCCGACAACCCTCCTTCACCGGCCCCGGTGGATACCGAGGATCTGCCTGCGCCTTCTGGGCCGCAGTCCCCGCTAAAGTGCCCGAGCTGAGGGAAGAGCGGGTTTCCCCCGCCCCTTCCCAGACCCACCCTCCGTCCGCCCGAAGGTCTCGGACCTCTTCTCGGTCCAGCCGTTCCCGCCGACATCAGTGGTCTCGGTCTCGTTATCGAGTAAACGGCGACGCCGTTCTTCCTCGCCCCTCCTCCTTGAGAGAGGCTGCGGTGCGTTGGGCGCCGCGCCATGAGGACCTTGTGGCAGCAGTTGGTTGTTGTCCCGGCCTAAACCGACCCCGGCCATCAAGTGGCTGTCGTCTGAACGTCCAAAGCAACCATTTGTTCCAGTCGAGTTGCCCGCTCCAGGGCTGGTTGCTTGGCCAAAACCAGCTGCTCCACCGATTGTGGTGGAACCTCCGCCTCCACAACTGAAGTCGGGGGCACTGACCAAGAATTCTCGGTCAGGTCACGGCCTGCCCCACAGGTTGTCGGTCACCCTCACTCCCGACCGTCCCCGGCAGGTGGAGGGTGGCTCAGGGCCGAGGCAGCTCTTCGCAGACTCTTCAGAATCTGACGACAATTCCTCCCTGTTCTCCAGACAGTTCGATCTGGAGTCCTCCGGGGGCCAGTCTGTGGACGATAGCCCATCGTCCTTCTTGGGTCTACTTCGACTCATCTTGGAGTCCACCGATGCAGCTCGAGCCCGTGTCCAAACGGGCAAGTATCCTGGACGGAGATTCTGGACCGAGGGATTCTCCCACTGTGGCCTTCCGTGGCTGAGGCCATTGTCGGTCCAGCCTTGGAGCTTTGGCAGCGGCCTGCTTCTGTCCCTCGCCCGCGCCAGGATGGCCAGGCAGTATGCAGTCCTCATCGCTCTTTTTCGGAACACCCCTCTGCTGAGGGTTGAAGTTACCGACAGCGCTCGCGCCCAGTAACGCCGGATGTGGATAACCCGACAAAGAGAGTCAAAAAGCTGGACTTTGCCGGGCGCAGGTGTACGCCAGGCCTCCCTCTGCCTCCGACAGGCCAGCTCGGCCGTGCTGATGGCACACTTTTCCCACGCCTTCATGGGCTCCCTGGATGAGGTTGTTCCTCATCTCCCGCCTGACCTGCAGACCACGGTCAACCAGGTGCGGGACCAGGGTAGAGCGGTGGCGAAGCAGCAGCTCCAGACTGCTCTGGACATAGGTGATTCCTGTGCCAGGTCAGTAGCGGCTGCGGTGGCCATGCGACGCAGGGTGTGGCTGAGGATATCCACCTTCACGGCGGATACCCAGCACAAGTTGGCAGACGTCCCCTTTTTGGGGACTGACCTCTTCGGCCCTGGAGTGGAGGGACACCTCCAGCAGATCGAGAAGTCCAATGCCACCCTGGACTCGGTCACCTCCGCCCAGAGGGACAAAGGCGGCCGTCAGCAGCAGAAGTCCTTTGGTCCTTCGGTCCCTGCTTCTCGACCGGCCCAGCAGCACCAGCAACAGGGCCAGCAGGCTCGCGCTTGGCATCCCAAACCCAAGCCGACGGCTTCCTCCAACAGGAAGCAAGGAGGTAAAGGCCCAGGAGGTCCCTCGCCCGGTTCTTCCTCCAAGCCTGCCTAGTGACGGGTTGAGGGGTGCCACCCCCAGCCTCGTCACTCCCCCCTGGGTTCCCCCCATGGGGGGATGGCTCCTCCACTTCCTTTCCGCCTGGTCAGCTATCACCACGGACTGCTGGGTGTTGGAGGTGGTAGGAAAAGGCCTGCCTTTGGAGTTCGAGCAGGCCCCACCTTTGCGAGCCGTCGCTCCTCGGGGGGCCACGGGGTCCGCAGCCTCGCTGTCAGCCTGCTAAGCCGATATTTGCCACCTCTCGAAAAAGAGGTAATCAGGAAGGTGGTGGATCCTCCTCCAGACCCGGGTTTGTGTCCAGTCTTCCTGGTCCCAAAACGGACGGGGGACTGGCGCCCCATTCTCGACCTGCACGACCTGAACAAGTTCCTAAGGTCTCGAACCTTCAGGATGGTCACTCTGGCTCAGATAATCCCATCCTTGGAACGAGGCATGTGGTTCTGCTCCCTAGACCTCCAGGATGCGTCCTTTCACGTCCCAATCTGTCTGTTCCATCAGAGATTCCTCTGCTTCAGAGCAGAGGGATCCCTTTACGAGTTCTGGGCCATGCCCTTCGGCCTCTCCCTAGCTCCCAGGGTCTCCACCAAATGCATGGCAGTGGTGACAGCATTCCTGCGGCGCTGAGGGGTCCGGGTGTACCCTTACCTGGACAATTGGCTGATAGCAGCCCCCTCCAGACAGGAGGTGGAGCGGTCCAGAGATCTGGCCCTCCAGGTTTGCTCTCAGGTTGGCCTCCTCATCAACGAGGCCAAGTCGGAACTCATGCCGAAGCAGGTGATACTGTTCATCGGGGCAGAGCTCGACTCTCTGCGAGCCAGAGCACGGCTCCCGGCGGACAGGGCCGAGGTTCTTTCCTCCTTTGCCCAATCATTTCTGGTTGGGCAATTGCGCCCTGCCCGGGACTTCCTGGGCCTCATGGCGGCCTGCACCAACGTGGTCCGTTGGGCCCGTTGGTACAGGCGTCCCCTTCAATGGGGACTGGCCAGTCAATGGTCAAACGCTGCGGTCCGCGGACCAGCCCATGACAGTGTCCCAGGAGATGTGAACGCCTCCAATGGTGGATCGCTCCAGCACATCTGCAGGAGGGCATCCCATTCGCCCCGCAGCCGACGGTCTCTCTCGACCGACGATCTCTGATGGGTTGGTGCCCATCTGGGGAACACCGAGCGCACGGCCTCTGGTCCCTCGAGCTTCGATGCCACATCAACCTGCTGGAGCCCGAGCTGTCCGCTTTCGCCTCACCGCCGCCCGCTTCTACGGGTCAAGTGGTTCAGGTCCAGACGGACAACACCACGACCATGTACTATCTGAACTGCAAGGCGCGACGCCCATGCTGTTATGCAAGGAAGCTCTCCGCATTTGGTCCCTCGTGCGCAGCCTGGAGGCTGATCTCCTAGCCATTCACGTGGCAGGAGCCTCCAACACCCTCGCTGATGCCCTAAGCCGGATAGGGGCTGCGTCTCACAAGTGGTCTCTCCTGCCGGAGGTAGTACAAGATCTGTTCTCCCACTGGGGCACGCCTCAGGTGGACCTGTTTGCCTCCAGGGAGAATGCGAAGCTGAGTCTGTTCCATGCCCGCCCCCCTCAGCAGGGCTCGCTGCAGGGGGATGCCTTCTTGAGGCCGTGGGACCCTGGCCTTCTTCTGCCTTTCCCCATTTCCCTTGATCCACAAGGTGCTTCTCAAGCAGGAGGGACAAGGCGAGGTGATTCTGGTAGCCCCAGAGTGGCCCCGCCAGTTCTGGTATCCAGATCTCCTCAGCCTCAGCTCCAGGCTCCCGAGGCGGCTTCCAGCCTGCCCGGACCTGATCTCAGTCAGTCAGGGGAAGGTATTCCATCCGGACCTTCAATCCCTGCACCTGATGGCCTGGTTCCTGAGCGGCTAGAGTTCCAGGCTTTGGGTCTTTCCGACGAGGTTCTCAACGTCGTTGAGGCGTCCCGTAAGGAGTCGACCAGGAAATGCTATGCCTTCAAATGGAAGAGATTGTCCATTTGGTGTCAGTGGAAGGGCTCGGACCCTTCCGACTGCCCCTTGGCAAGCATTCTGGACTACCTGTGGTCCCTTTCTCAGCAAGGGCTTTGGTCGACGACCCTTAAGGTGCACCTGGCAGCCATCTCTGCTTACCGGGCGCGGGCCTGCAAGCAGTCGGTGGCGCAGGAGAAGGTGGTCGGGCACTTTTTCAAAGGCCTTGATTACATTTCCCCTCCGATGCGAGAACCTCCACCTCCGTGGGATCTACTGCTGGTATTGGCCAAAGCTTATGGGCAAGCCATTCGAACCAATGCACAGGTGCGATATTTCACACCTGTCGTGGAAGACCGCCTTCTTGGTGGCTATCACGTCAGCCAGAAGGATGGGAGAGCTCCAGGTGCTTTCCATCGAGTCTCCTACCTGGTCTTCCACAGGGACAAGGTTGTCCTGTGCCCCCACCCGAAATTCCTTCCGAAGGTGGTGTCGGAGTTTCACCTTAACCAGGTGTTGACTCTGCCGATGTTCTACCCCAATCACACTCGAGGTCGGTATAGGCTCCATACTTTGGACCTTAGATGAGCTGGCTATTATAAGGAGCGGACGGCTGAAGTTCAGGGAGAGGTTCGCCAGCTGTTTGTCACCTACGCTGAAGTCACACCTGGCAGACCTGCAGCAAAGCGGACAATAGGCAGGTGGATCACCTCCTGTATAGAGCTCTGCTACAGGTTGGCGGGCATGGAGCCTCCCAGAGGGATAAGAGCTCATTCTACCCACCATACAGCTGCATCGGTAGCTGCTTCCAGGGACATCCCTATCCAGGATATCTGCAGGGCTGCTACCTGGAAGTCGGCACATACCTTTATTACCCACTACCACATCGACCTTGAGTCACACCGGGATGCTGGTTTTGGGGCCTCGGTTCTCCAGTCTCTCTTTCCCAAGTAAGTATCGGGGGTGTGCGCCTTGCCTCCCTCCTCCCGGAGAACTGCTAGGAGTCTACCAGAAAGTGTGGATGAACAACCTATCCATGTCCCTAGAAATACAGGTTACTCACCTGTAAAAGAAGTTCTAGGAATGGTATATGTTGTTCATCCACACAACCCACCCGACCTCCCCTGCTTCGACGCACAACCTGAGCTTCCAGCGGGCCAGATCTGGCGTCATGGGGCGGAGCCAAGAATTTTATCACCCGGGTGGGTGGGAGGAGCCAGCTTGAAGACCTTCCGGCAAGAATTAAAGCAGCAAGGTTACCTGCCAGAAAGTGTGGATGAACAACATATACCATTCCTAGAACTCCTGTTACAGGTGAGTAACCTGTATATCTTATACCATAGGTGGACATTGAGCGCTCAAATAGGTCGCCGATATAGGGAGGCAGATTGTTGGATAGGGCCCGGGAAGAACCACAAGAGGGCGCTTTTTTGTATTCTCATGGAGAGGGAAAGCCAGTCTAATGCTTGGTACTGGAAGCAATGATGAGTCTGTAGGGGTAGGCGAGGCACAAATCTCTGCGCGATGATAGAGAGCATCCAGTTTTTGGAGCTCACGCTGGGGGCAGTGACTATAAAGAAAGTCGCCGTAGTCAAGCAGGAAGGTTGTTTGAACCAACCTCTTTCTAGCTTCCAGGGTGAGTAAGTGTCTAATACGGTAGAAGATGCCAAGACGCTGCCTTAATTTTTTAGATAACTTGTTTAGGTGTACATTGAAGTTCAGTTTGTTGTCCAGCTAGACTCCCAGGTATTTGAATTTGTCCACTATTTCTAGGGATTCACCAAGGAGGGTGGTAATCTGGGAGGTATTGGGGGTCTTCAAATTGAGGGTGGAGAATGGGGAGATAACCATGGCTTTGATTTTCTTGGCATTTAGAAGAAGCTTCAGATTCAGTAGGTTGTGTTGGAGTGTGAGAAAGTCCTGTTGTAGCTCTTTGTGGGCAAGATCAAGGGAGGGGTTGGTAGAATAGATGTCAGTATCGTCTGCAAAGAGGTGAACGTTCCCTGCTAAAAGGCCAAAGTCAATACGGTTGATATAAAGGGCAAAGAGGATCGGTCCTAGGATTGAGCCTTGCGGGATGCTGCGTGGCAACGTTTTTAGTGGGGAGAGCTCATCTTGGCTTTTGATTTGCTGACTCCTGTTTGTAAGGTAAAAGTGGAACCACTGTACTGCGATGGGGGTTACACCAATGCATCCCAGAATGTTGAGTGGTATGGAGTGATCAACCATGTCGAATGCTTTACTAAGGTCAAGGAAAAGGGTGTAGATGTGGTGTTTATTGTCCAGGGCACGTAACCAATCAGTAAAGAATTTGGCTAGAGCTGACACTGTGCTACGTTTGGGTCTGAACCCCGATTGAACAGGGTTGAAGATGTTTTCACTATCCAAGTACTCCCTTAATTGAACTTTGGTCTGTTTGTATAATGAACTGCTCCTGTCTGACTACCTTGACATACAGGTGAAAGATTTTCAGCATCAGATCCTCAAACATAGCTTTTTATCACATGTAACTCATAATGCTTATGTACAGGTCAGACAATTGGAGCACAACTCATTACTGCAACTGTGCAGCCGTTCAATGAATAATAAACAATCAACCAAAATCTTTATTTATCCAGGTGGGCACCATTGAGCAAGGCTTATTTGCAAGGTGGACCTGGTCATGAATACATCAAAGTACAGTACAGAAACAGGTATACAAAAAGCAATAATATACAAGGAAGAAAAAGTATATACAGTGTGTACAGTACAAGGTTGAAATAAATAAAAAAAAAAAAAAAAAAGCATTATTTTACAATTGAAGAAGTCAGCAGATGTACAATCAACCATAGGCATACAGGGGTTATAAGCAGAGATATTTTGAGTGAGGCAGCTGGCAACTACACATATAGAGGAAAGAGGCCATGTATGGGGTGGCAGTTTAGAGAGATAAAGAAGAGAAGAGATATATTACCGACGACTGGGGGAAAAATTGAGCTAAAACCACAGCAAGTGACGATGGCTGTCGTGTACTTGTTTATTATGATAATGACGGAGGAGGGGTAGATAATTGGGACACTACTATGGATGGGGTGGGACTTTAGCCAGGCTGGAGTGGACAAGGAAGGGTGGGTACAGCAGGAAGAGTTAATAGGGAAAGAGTGAGAGCCAGGGGTAGAAACATGACGAGCGTCAGGATGGAAAGGGGGAGTTGCGGAATTAGTGGGCTAGCGGTGAGGAAAACATTTCCAAGGTGCTTTCATGTAGCGATCGTAGCGCGCCTTGAAAGATATTCAGGCTAACAGGGCAGCTCAGCTTCAAGTTCCTTTGTAAACCATTCCACAATGTGGGTAAAGAGAAGCTTAGAGCAGCTTTGCCGAAACAAATTTTGACCCTTGGAACTTGGAGGGCAATTAGGGAATAGCTCCTTAGAGCGTAGGTGCCTAACACACTCCAGGGAATACAATCTGAGACATATGAGGGGAGCTTGTTGGTCACCGCTCTGAAGGCCCATAGGGCGGCATTTCTGTTCCTTCTATAGTGAAGGGAAGTCCAGCCTAACGATGAGTACAGGGAGCAGTGGTGTGTGGAAAGTGGAAGGCCAGTAGTGAGCCTGATAGCTCTGTGGTAGAGGGTGTCCAACTTAGCCAGTGCAGTGACTGTAGAGCAGCTCCGCATAATCTATTAAAGATAGGAAGGTAGCTTGAACCAGTTGAATCTTGGCCTCCTTTGTGAGCAGGTGGTTAATTCTGTAGAATAGTCCTAATCTTTGCCTTAGTTTCTTCTGTGACTCATCACGGAGTGTAACAGTTTGGCCCCATAAGTAGTCACTGTTGTCTCTGAAGTTTTGGCATGTCCTCCAGGTGGATCATTCTCTGTTTAATTCAATCATTCCTGACCTTGTATTAACTTATTACCATGTTAAAAAAAAAATCTGGGGGGCTGGCCCAGTGGCGCAGAGGGCTGAGGCACTAGATGCCTTGCTTCATGTCACGCCGGTGACCTGGGTTTGGGAACAAGCTTGGGTCATTGGAGAGCTGGCATGGGGAGCAGGATTGAGCAGCCAAGGTAGCTCTCCTCTTGGGAGGCACCCTGTCACCACCGTAGTTCAACTGCCCCAGATGGGGGTCCCAGGGTAGTGTGGGCGAGCAGCAAGTACTGGGAGGCATCCCGGTACACTTGGCGTCGTGTAGGACAAGACCTGTGAGGAAAAACACGGGGGAAAAATGGAAATATGTGTATGTGTATGTATATATGTGTGTGTGTGTGTGTGTGTGTGTGTGTGTGTGTGTGTGTGTATGTATTATGTATATATATATATATATATATATATATATATATTTCTATGTAGTTTCCATTTCTTACCCAGGAGTCCTTTTAGCATCAGTAACTTTAGCAGTTAGCTGGCTAGGTGCAACTGCCCCAGGGGTATGCCTTTTGGAAAATTTTTTATGTAAATTAGCTAAGGGCCATAGCCAGTCAAAAGACAGGAAGGGGAGTGAGCTGAGTGAGAGCTGCTGAATGCTTCAGAATGTTTTCTCTCTGTCTCTGGACTGAGCAACATTGCCCCAAGGTGCCTCTCAACCTTCCTTGTTGACAGCCTCCTGTCGCTTATCTGGGTAAAGTTTTCCTCATAATTCATTCTCTATAGTGTACTGAGTGAACATTTTGCATTTTCTTTAGCACCACACTAATTATTTTTTTTTTTTTTTTTTTTGCGCATCCGTGCTATTTTTACTTTATTTTTACCACAACTGCACATTTCCTTTGTGAATTTTACTGTGGGTGCATAATTTCGATGGTTCCTTGCTTTTTAGATCTAATTCTTGGAGGAACCATCGAATTAGGGACAGTTGCCTTGCTTTTTACCTTAGACCTTGCGGGTTTTACTGTGAGGCACCCCTTTGGAATTCAGACCTCAACAGTGCCTAGAGGTTTCTCTCTGGATTGGAAATCATCGAGAAACCTACGTGTGTGTGTGTGTGTATATGTATATGTGTATATGTGTGTATATGTATATATGAAATACAAAATCACACATGCCCACACAATGCAAAGCATCATGGGCTGTATATGCAAATCACCACAGAATGTTATGCTGGTCCAACTTTAAGCAGAATTGCATGGTGCCGAAAGGCCTCTCACACAGTTTGCAAAGGGTGCTAACAGAAGACATAGACACGTGTTTCGTCCTACCAGGACTCATCAGTATACCTCGTCTGTTTGACACCCCAGTGGAATGGACCAGCTACCCTAAGACAGTGAGCCTTGGATATATTGTTGTGAACCCATTAAAATAAAAAACTATTTAAAAGACAAAGAACCTCTGTGCGCAAACACTGAGGCAAGGGTTACCCCTTACAACATATCCAAGGCTCACTGTCTTAGGGTAGCTGGTCCATTCCACTGGGGTGTCAAACAGACGAGGCATACTGATGAGTCCTGGTAGGATGAAACACGTGTCTATGTCTTCTGTTAGCACCCTTTGCAAACTATGTGAGAGGCCTTCCGGCACCATGCAATTCTGCTTAAAGTTGGACCAGCATAACATTCTGTGGTGATTTGCATATGTAGCCCATGATGCTTTGCATTGTGTGGGCATGTGTGATTTTGTATTTTCTTGAAACTTGGCTTCCCAGCCAAATGCCCTTTGGGGTAACCCTTGCCTCAGTGTTTGCGCACAGAGGTTCTTTGTCTTTTATATGTATATATGCAGTATGCTGTTGCTAGACTTGCTTGTAGAGCAGAAAGTGGCTAACTAAAAGAAGTTACATTTTCTTATTAATTTAAAACTTATATCTCAGCAGGAGTCAGTGTCTGTTGAGATTAAGTAGACAGCTACTTTATTAGAAGTAGAAGGGGTCTTATTTAGGGTTAAAAAAAAAAAGAAAAGAAAGAAAGTCAGTGTGTGTTCTGTGCTGGGAAGGGTACTGTATCAGCTGGCTTTGCTAAACCAGTAGGAGGAAAGAGAGCTTAATTGGGGGTGTGGCTTAGACACTATAAAAGCAGGTGACTCAAATTACAACTTCCTGTTGCTAGCCTTTTTTTCTTACTAATTGCCCTCCATCCACCCACCCGAAGCCAGTTCTACTTTTATAGCCACTGGATTTGACTGTCAACAGGAACTTCCTGTTTGGCAGTAGGAAGGGAAGGATCATAGAGAAACATTGGTTTTGTCAACCCTAAAGAAAAAAAGTAGCTCACCCCCCCACCAGCTGCTGGTGGTCTGACATTGAGCAAGGAAGAAGGAGGCTACTGAAGAAGATAGGAAGTAGCTGTCCCAGAACAGGAAGGGTGAGAGTTGTAAGGAGAGGAGAGAGTAAGCATCAGAGAAACAGCAGAGGGGTCACAAAATAAGACATGATAGGAGTGGTGCAGTGCAGTGCAATGGCTGTGGGGTGGCAGTGTTCCGGGAGACATTCTGGAGGCTGCGATACTGCCCTATTTGCAGGCACTTTTCTGGTCTGAGAGAGGAGGTTGCCCATCTCCAGGCTGACCTGGCTAGGATTCAGAAACCTCCTCCCCACTCAGGGACCACTAGGCCAATGCCACTACCTCAGAGGTTGCCAAGAAAGAGGAGAGGCTGGACCAGGGTGGGCTCAGGGAGGGAGAGGGTGGTGGAACAGAGTTGCATCCCTCCAGCTGTACCTCTCCACAATTCATTCGCTCTTCTGGTGGATAGTGGTTCTTCTATGGAGGCACCTTCAGTGGAGACCAAGGAGGATGCTGGGAACCTTCACAAAGGAGACCCACAGGAGAGTGGCATGGGACCCCACAGGGGAAGGAAACAACTCCTGGTGGGGGACTTCATCATTAGGGGTGTAGAAATGGGGGAGGAAGGGGAGAGGGAGGTGAGGTGCCTTCCTGGCACCACGGCTTGGAGGGACAGGAAGCGAATCCTCAGGATCATGGGAGGAGCTGCACGAGGGAGGGAGCTGGATGTCATTGTCCACCTAGAGACAAATGACCTGGCTAGGAATGGGATCAGAGCAGTGCAAGAGGAGTTTGTAGAGTTGGGGAGGGGCTTAGACAAGTAGCGACACGGTAACCTTCTCGGAGGTGCTGCCTGTCTATGGCAAGGGTGATGTTAGGCACCCTCACCAGGGAATTCAATGAGTGGTTGAAAACTGTGGAGCTCAGGGTTTGGCTTCATTGGGGACTGGGAGCCATCTGGAGGATGCAGACCCATACTGGTGCGATGGTCTGCATCTGTCCAGTGGGGAACCAGGATCCTAGATGAGAGGTTTAAAATGCCTCATTGGCAAGCATTTAAACCAGCCAAGGGGGGGAGGCACTGAAAAGGAGCAGGGAAATCACAGCCTCCCCCCACAAAACATGGTAATTAGTGAGGTAAACACCAAGGTAGAGAAGTTATTAGGGAGCAGAACAGAGGTAAATGTAAAAAAAAAGGCAGAAAGGACAGAAAAGGGGTAAGGCTATCAAAAAGTGGAGGGTGATGAGTACCAATGCCCATAGTGTGTGTAACAAGCTCCCTGAACTAGTGGCCTTCATGGAAGAGGGTTGCCTGGATATTGTGGCAGTCACAGAAACATGGTACACAGAGAACCATGACTGGGATGTCTACATACCAGGATACACAATCTACAGGAGGGACAGAAAGGGTAAAAGAGGAGGAGGAGTAGCTCTCTATGTAAAGGAAGGGATCAAAGCAACAGAACTAAAGAGTAAACAGGGAGCAGATGAGGCACTCTGGGTCACCCTGGAGACAGGACATGGCACCAAAATCCACATGGGGGTTGTATACAGACCCCCATCTCAGGGGGAGGGAATGGACAAGGAAATGATAGAAGGCTTCCTTAGAATAGCAGAAAAGGGGGAGATACTGTTGATGGGGGACCTGAATATGCCAGATGTTAACTAGAGCACCTTTGCTGCAGGCACATCCAAGAGCAGGGTCATTCTTGATGCCCTACGGGGCATGCCTCAGACAGCTAGTATTGGAACCCACTCGGGAGGGAGCAATCTTAGACCTGGTACTCTCAAATAGGGATGGAGAAAGAATCTCAGATTTAGAAGTGGGTAGCCATCTGGGAACAAGCGACCACCAAACAGTGTGGTTCCATGATAAACACAGCCATACAATCCATGCCATACAAAAGCAAGAGTATTGACTTTAGGAGGGCTGACTTTGGGAAAATGAGATAGTGCCTCAGAAAAGCACTAACAAATGGGCAAGAAGGAGGGGTGGAGGAACAATGGGGAGTAATCAAAACAGCCATCACAGAGGCAACAAGCCTTTTTGTAAAGCAAATCAATAAAACACAACGAAGGAAAAAAAATGCTATGGTTCTCAAAAGAGGTGGCAGGGAAGGTTAAGGAGAAAAGGATAGCATTCAGGAAATATAAGGAAACACAGAAGGAGCAGGACCGAGAACTTTTATCAGTTAAAGCAAAAAGAGGCTGGGAAGGCAGTCAGAATAGCAAAGGCCCAAACCGAGGAAAGGATAGCCAATTCTGTTAAGAAGGGGGATAAGACCTTTTATAGGTACATTAGGGAGCGAAGAAAGACCAAAGGAGGGATACTGAAGCTTAATAAAGGGGAGGGAATGTGGGTAGAGGGTGACAGTAAAAAGCAGGGATACTGAATGAATATTTCTGCTCAGTATTCACAAAAGAAGAGGAGGGGGAGGTACCTAAACCAAACAAGAGAAACACTCTGAAGACGGGGGTCGATACCAGTCCATTTACAGAAGAAAGGGTTCTGAAAGAACTAATAAAATTAAAGATGGACAAAGCAATGGGGCCTGATGGGATTCACCCAAGAATTCTAAAAGAACTAAGGGTAGAACTAGTGACACCGCTGACTACTCTCTTTAACAAATCATGGGAAGATGGGGTGGTACCCGAGGACTGGAGGAGGGCAGATGTGATTCCTCTTCACATAAGTGGGAGCAGGACAGAGGCAGGAAATTGCAGACCAGTTAGTTTGACCTCAGTGGTAGGGAAAATGATGGAATCACTTCTGAAGGAAAGAATTGTTGAGTACCTAGTGGCCAGTGGGGCACAGGACCCATGGCAGCATGGATTCACGATGGGAAAGTCATGTCAGATGAATCTAATAGATTTCTTTGACTGGGTGTCCAAAGTAGTAGACCAGGGAGGGGTTGTGGACATGGCCTACCTAGATTTTAGCAAGGCATTTGATACAGTCCCACACAAAAGATTAAGACACAAGTTAGCCAGCCTTGGAGTGGGTCCCAAGGTGGTAGCCTGGATAAAAAATTGGTTAGACAACAGGACGCAAAGGGTAGTAGTAAATGGAGTACACAGTGAAGAAAGGGGGGTTACTAGTGGGGTACCGCAGGGTTCAGTCCTGGGACCGGTCCTTTTTAATGTCTTTAAGTGACATTGCAGAGGAACTGGAAGGAAAAGTATCTCTCTGCAGACGACACAAAGATCTGCAACAGGGTTGATACACAAGATGGAGTGGAAAGGATGAGAAGGGACTTAGCAAGATTGGAGGAATAGTCAAATGTATGGCAGCTCAGATTCAGTGCAAAGAAGTGCAAGGTAATGCACGTGGGAAACAAAAACCCAGGGGAAGCGTACGCAGTGGGGGGTGAGATACTGACAACAGTAAAATGGAAAGGGACTTGGGGTAATTATATCAGATGACCTAAAGGTGGGCAAGCAATGTGAGAAGGCAGTATGGAAGGCTGGGGGGATACTGGGATGCATAGGAAGAGGCATCAATAGTAGAAAACAGGAAGTTGTTATCCCTCTGTACAGACAGTTGGTGAGACCCCCTCTGGAGTACTGTTTGCAGTTCTGGAGACCCCATCTCCGCAAAAACATAGACAGAGTGGAGGGCAACCAAAATGGCGCAGGGTCTGCACCAGAAGACATACGAAGAAAGACTAATTGAGCTTACTATGTATATCCTTGAGGAAAGAAGGGAGAGAGGGGACATGATAGAAACTTTCAAGTACCTCAGGGGAATTGACAAAGTCCAAGAGGGTAGCATCTTTCAGGAAAAGAGCTGTGCAAGAACAAGGGGGCACAATTTGAAGATAGAGGGGGGACGCCTCAGAGGTAATGTGAGGAAGTATTTTTTTCACAGAGGGTTGTGGATGCATGGAACAGCCTCCCTGAGGAGGTCGTGGAGTCAAGAACAGTGGGGGAATTCAAGAATGCATGGGACAGACATAAGGCAGTCCTAGTGGGGGTTAGGAGGAAGTAAGCTGTTGGTTAACTAGGATCTGCAGCTTATCTGTTAGGTAGGAAAATGGGCAGACTAGGTAAGCCAAGTGATCCTTATCTGCCGTCAAATTCTGTGTTTCTATGTTTTCTGTATATATGTGTGTGTGTGTGTGTGTGTGTGTGTGTGTTTGTATAGTATATAAAATAACGGATAGGTTTGTGTCTATTACCAGGGAGTAATGGCATCGAGAGGTTCTGGACACATGAACCTCGACAGCTAAGCTCGAGAGGTTCCAATGTGTCCAGAACCTCGAGATGCCAGTACTCCCTGGTAATGGACACACAAACCATCGGGTTATTTTATTTAATATATGGATGCAACATTTTTTTAATGGGCGGTCGCATCGCTTGCAGTGAACTAATTTTGTACTGGTCGATCACGACTGTCCTAAGCTGTGCGTTGAGCTGTGTGCTCGCTCGTGACGGTTCCCACCCCCTGCCCTTTCTTTTTTTTTTTTTTTCCTTTATTCAGATCTTACCTGCTGTTCAGGACCGGAACGGCAGGATCAACCAGATATTTTCATTTGCTGAGAGGAAAACAATTAAAAACCGAGAAGCATGACGACCGAGTTAGCTCTCGGTATGCGAGAGAAGTGCCGCCATGTTTTTTAAACTGTTCTGCCCGCCCACACAGGAAAAACAGCCAGTGAGGAGGCACACTTAGGACATGGGGGCAGAAGGTATCTTTTCGAAGCTTGCAACGATACTATTATCCCCACAAAACTATACTATTAAACGTGATTGACAGTACTGTTACAAGTGATTGACAATACTGTTATCACTGAACTTTTGAGGGTATTACCGGATTTTTTTGTATGTTTTACAGACCTATTAAATTGAAGATCCATATATTATATATAAATATATTATAGCTGTAGTTAGGATTAGTGCGAGCATTTAATGTTAAAGGCCAATTTTTGCAGGTTAACACCTTTGGGCAGGTTCAACAGATCTGCTTGAAAGTTTACATGCATCGTCGGAAGGGACAGGTCTATTAATATGCCAAATGTGGTTTGAATCCCTTGTGTGGTTTCTGAGATACAAAGTGTTGCAAAATAAGAGATGTTTATGTTTTTTTTTTTGCTGTTTGTATCTCAACCTGTATCTCAAAAATGGCTGTAGCTACAGGGCAGAAATTTTCAGGGTAGAAAACTGTGGCCTCACAGATGTGCCGTTTGAAGGTTTGGTGAAAAAAATATTAATCTGTGCCAAAGTTATGAAATGTTCTTTTTCCCATTATTTCCTATGGGGAAAAAAATACTGTATATACTTGTGCATAAGCCGAGATTTTGTACCAAGTCAGCATTTCAATTTAGGGGGTCTCAGCTTATATGCGGGTCATTTATTACGGCAGAGTAATATTAAGGGTCGAGTGCAGTGGGTCAGCATTGCCTGGTAGGGAGAGGTCTTCTTTTAAAAAAAAAAAAGAAACGGGAAAGGGAACAGATGCTGGGTGGAATGGATGCCAGGAGGACTGTGGCAGTGAACGGCAGTGCAGAGTGCCCCAACGACAAAGCTGATCAAAAAGAGAGAGAGAAGGGAACGGAAAGGTAATGGAAAGGGGATTAGGCACAGAGGGTAACAAATTGCTCAGCAGAAGTAAGTAACAGAGTGGGACAGTAGCTGGGGTATTGCAGGTGCCTGCCGGCATTACAAACAGTGAGGGGCTTTGGCATTTGATATCACCAGCAAGCCACCTGGATGAAGGGAAGCACAGAGGACAGGGGACATGGGGCCGAGAGGGAGGGCATTGGTGAAAAGGGAACAGGGTTGGTGGGTTGTTGAGTGACTGGTGGTAAACGAAACACAAAACAATGAGCCGAGACACCACACTTACTGAAACAACACTCCCTTGCCTGAGCTTTATGTAGATATTCAGTTGTAAAACTTACTTCATTTTTTGTGAAATCAGTGCAGCATTTTGGGGAGTTGGCTTATACGCAAGTTTATGTGGTAGATGTTCCTGGAGGCATAGGATTCTAGTTTGATGCAGAATCCTGCATCTGCATAGGATTCTAGTTTGATGCAGAATCCTGCAACAAACTGCCATGTTAGATTCAGAATAATGATGGTTATTTCGCACTCGTATTGTCTCTTGAGTTGTCTTGCTAACTGTTATTGTACACTATATACGCTATATGTTTTTTCCCATACCCCCCCTACCCCCAGGATGCATCTGGAATTGAGCAGCAGCCTGCTCAGCATGTCTTCCTGGTAAAACTCTTAAATAAACAAATAAATAAATAAATAAATAATCCTGCATCAAGGCGGCATTTTATGATGCAGAGTCCTGCATCGAACTGCCATGTTGCAGTTTATAATCTTGTAGCCAACTGTCATTTTTCCAAGCATACCCCTTTGTAATAACTGTTTCCCGACATTGGGGTGCCCAATCCCCATGTTGGCATTTATTTAACCCTCCATTACTGTGGTGCACTGGGGTGGCCACCCCCAGTGCACCAAAAGCATTAACTTTCTGATATCTTTCTGTTGTTTCCAACACAGGGATGTCCACCCCTGGTGTCGGATGCCACCCCACAGCCCATTCTTATTATTCTTTGCTGACATCAGGGTGCCCAATCCCCGTGTCGGGATTCATC
Organism: Neoceratodus forsteri; assembly: GCA_016271365.2. Lineage (NCBI taxonomy): Eukaryota > Metazoa > Chordata > Ceratodontiformes > Ceratodontidae > Neoceratodus > Neoceratodus forsteri. Next base: position 979,033,499 of record CM057452.1, on the reverse strand, counting down.
TTTCCCTCTGTTACTGTGGCACACTGGGGAGACCACCCCCAGTGTGCCAAAAACCTTTGCTTTTTTCACTGTTGTTTCTGACACTGGGAAGCCCACACTCGCTGTGTCGAATGCTCCCCCCTGTCTATTTTAATATCAATACTGTTCACTGACATCGGGGTGCCCAGTCCCCTTGTTGACATTATGAACCCCCAGAACTATGGGACACTGGGGAGCCCACTCCCAGTGTCCGAAAATAGTTATCCTTTCCGCAAGAAAAAAAAGAAAACTGTCCCCTACGTTTTTTTTTTTTTTTTTTAATTCTAGAAAAAAAGAAAATGGTCCCTCGTCATCTCCCTGCCCTCCGGCCTGTCCCCAACCCCTCCCACTGAGCACCCAACTCCCACACCCCCTCTTACCCTATACTTACCTCTGGAGGTTGGCGACTGTAATAGTCTCTTGACTGGGACACGTCTGCACTCTTCAAAGCCCAACACAAACTGAGGAATCAAGGTAGGCTTGTATTATGGCTCTCAATGGGGCTTTCAACTTATGTTGATATCTCAGCCATTTTTAGGAATTTGAAATGCCAAATTTTCAACATAGGGTTCTTGGGACCCCACCTCATGAACACTGTCACTGCCATTTCATTATTCAGTCCTGAAAGGTGATTTTGCAGTCACCATGTGGAATCTCCTTTCTGGACCGATTAATGAAATGACAGTGCCATTGTTTATGAGAGGAGGTCCCAAAAGCCCATGTTGAAAATGTGGTACAGAAATCCCCCAAAATGACTGTGTTACGAGTGTGCATTGCACAGTTTCTACTCATATTCATAACGTCGCCAGTGTTTAATATTTACACTCCAGATTTTCAACACTGAGATTTTTCACACCTCCTCATGAACAGTGCAGCTGTAATTTTTCACATCCTGCCTAAAATGTGTTTTCGCAGCTTTTGTGCAGAATGGCACAGTCACTGTGTGAAATCAGCTTTTGGGATGTACTAACGAAATCACAGTGCCACTGTTCATTAGGTGGGGTCCCAAAAAGGCCATGTTGAAAATGTGATGCAACAATTACCAAAAATGACTCTTACGAGTGTGTGTTGCGCAGTTTCTACTCATATTCATAACTTCGCCAATTTTTCATATTTCCAGATTTTCAACATTAGGATTTTTTTCATGTCACCCCATGAACAATACATCTGTCATTTCTCACATCCTGCCCAAAATGTGTTTACACAGCAGTGGTGCGAAATGGCTCAGTTGCTGCTCAAAATCACCTTTTGGGTCTGAGTAACGAAATGAAAGTGTCAGTGTTCATGAGGTGGGGTCCCAAAAAGGCCATGTTGAAAATTTGCAGCAAAAATACCAAAAGACTCCCACATAACTGGGATACTATTATACTATTTCAAAAAGTAAGGAAATTAATTAACAAAAACTTTGTTTAAAACAAAGTTAGGGTTGTAGACATAGGTCTTCAATCAAAGTGATACAGGTCAGGAAATTGGATGTTAAGGGTTTACAACTGTATCTCTCCCCACACAACCTAGCATTGTGGTATCCATCTCACACTGACCAGTCTCAGGTGTGCCTCAGGGTCCTGGACACCACCCCACGAAATCCCTTATGCAACACCACCCCACCCTTCTACATACCAACAAGTGTTGGGGTATGTCTTGGGGTCATGGACCTTAATGCTCACCCCATTCCATGTGTAAGGAACCCGACATGGTACAGTATAGGAGAATGGGGTGAGCATTGGGGTCCATGACCCTAAGGCACACCCTGATGCTTGTTGGTGTGTGGAGAGTGGGGGTGGTGTTGCAATGGTAGGGTTGGGTGGGGTGGGGCCCACAACCCTAAGGCACACCCTGATGCTTGTTTGTGTGTGTGGAGGGTGGAGGGTGCGGTTACAATGGTAAGGTTTGGTGGGGGAGGGGATAACAGTTGTAAACCCTAACATCCTGACCTGTATCACTTTGGTTGAAGACCTATGTCTAGAGCCTTAACTTTGTTTTAGACAAAGTTTTTGTTAATTAAAAAATATATGTATGTATGTATATATATATATATATATGTATATGTATGTATGTGTGTATATATTTAATATAATATATCTATCTGGACCTAAGGTATCTTCTATCACAGGACTGGCCAGACGGCATTCAGCAGCAACCTGTGCGCAGTTGACCAGTATTACTGGGTTTTGTATTAAGATTGGCACTGGTATAGATCACACTTCTACAACCAAAAAAAAAAAAGCACTTACAATAGAGTTAATTAACTGGGGCAGGACTGGCCAGTGGCATTTTCACAGAAACCTGCACTCAGTTCGTAAGGTCCAAGACTGGTTTGCTTTGCTTAAATTGGCAATATAGCAGACAGACCTTTGATTATTATGGCTGAGGATAAATCAAGGGCTTTCATCGAGGAGCCATCCGAAAGTACTAATAATAAAAATGTAAGCAGAGGTGGTAAAGAACCCTCCAGATCTCGGCCAAAAAATAAAGCTTCCAAAGATGAAGCTCCTCACAAATTAAAAAATAATCAGTGATGAAAAAAGGAAGCTTGATCAAGCCGCTGACGAAGTGGCTAAAAAGAAACTCTGTTAAGACAAAAATGCTCCCGTTGCTCTTGGGAAAGCCAATAGTGAGACAACAGGCAGCTCAAAGCATACAGAAGAAACAAAACACTTATAAACAAAGTCTGCACAGATTCTTCCATCTGTGCAAGATATGGAAAAAGCATGGCAACTGTTTCAGACCCTACAAAAGATGGGTCCTTTATTTACTGGGGCTGACTAGCACTCTTCCACGGTTCTCACTAACATAGACTGTGAGGATAATGCAGATGATGGAGAACATTTTTATAGTGCCCCTAGCATGGATTTTGAGGGCCTTGAGCCCCAGGAGTGCCTGGACCCTCCTCTTGGGGATCACCGGGTGACCAGGAGGATTCCTCTTCTATTTTTACATTTATACAAAATATGCAAGACACCCTGGACTTTCCTATGCAGGAGCCCAACCAGGATGTCAATGAAGATGAAGATTATAGGGAGATGAGAGATCTTTCAACCCTCAAGACCCTGATCGTTCCTGTCTATAATGCATTTAGAAAAAATACCGTGAAGGTGCTTCAACACCCCACTTTAGTAACAGGGGTTGATAAGCGTTTTAAGAGAAAATATAGATTGTCTAGAAATGGTACAGAGTTCCTGTCTGCACACCCTCGCCATGAGAGTACTGTGCAGCAGGCAGCTTGTGAGAAAGCTGGAGTCTTCTTGTCCCCTTCCCCCTCAGACAGGGATTCCAAGAGAATTGACTTTATAGCAAAGAAAATGTATGCCACAGCTTCCCTGCTTCACAGACTTTCTTCGTATGTGGTGTTCACAGTCAAATATCAGAAAGCCCTTTGGAAGTCTGTCTTGGCCATTGCCCGCAGTGTGTCAAATTCTATGGTGCAGGAGCTGGTGAATACAACAAAAATTGCCCTGGAAGCTACCAAGTACCAATTCCACATGGCAGACAACAACAGTGATCCATCCTCTAGGGCGATGGCCCATGCCATCTCTCTGAGGTTCCGCCTGGCTTAGAATGACCAGTCTGACCACAGACACTCAGACCAAGGCCGTGGATTTTCCCTGTGATCAAAATATGTTGTTTGATTACAGAACCACTGGCTACATGAAAAATGTTGATGAGTACAATGCCTCCTGGCAGAGCCATTCATCTAAACCTAAGCCCACCACCCCTCAGAGATCCCGTCCCAGGGCGGTAGGGGCAGAAGTTTTGTTACCAGGCCTTAAAATCCTTATTCCCAGTATAACTTCAGTCAGTACAAGGGGTCTTTCAGAAACAGGGGCAGAAGGGGCCAAAGAAGAGCTATGTCTTCCCAGCCATCTGCCTCGCAGTCTAAGTCCTGATGTGAGTGTCCAAGTCACCTCCCCGCTGCCAGTGGGAGGCAGACTCTCCCACTATCTTCAGCACTGGTACCTCATTACGTCAGACAAGTGGGTGCTGGAGATAGTGGAGAAGGGTCTGCCACTACAGTTCAAGCAGATGCCAGACCTCAAGCATACCCAGGTGTCAGGATCTCTGTCCCCAACACAGGTCCCACTGTTGGAATTGGAGGTACAAAACCTTCTGGCCTTATGAGCGGTGTAGAGGGTCCCCACCCACAAGAAGGGCAAGGGCCTCTATTCCAGGTATTTTCTGACACAAAAGAAAACTGGGGAGTGGCAACCAGATCTCAGATATTTAAACAAATATCTGAAGAAAAAAAAAAATTTCAAAATGGTCACTCTGTCACTGGTCATACAGTCCTTACACCAGGGAGACTGGCTAGCCTCCCTGGACTTAAATGACGCTTACTTCCACATACCCATAAGGAGATCTCACAGGACGTTTCTCAGATTCAAAATTCCTTCACGTCACTATCAGTTCACCACGATGCCCTTTGGTCTGTCCTCAGCCCCAAGAATATTTACTAAGTGTCTCGCAGTGGTAGCAGCACACCTCAGGAGACTGGGTGTCGCTCTCTACCCCATGTGGATGACTGGCTGATAGTAGCAGTCTCCTTGCCAGGTCAAGGAGTCCCTTTCCCTTACAGAACGCACGCCGGAGTCTCAGAGTTTCTTGGTAAATCTAAAGAAATCTCACCCGGAACCCACCCAGCTGCTCACCTTCATAGGGGCCCAGCTGGACACTTAGAAAGGATATGCTTTTCTCCTGCAGGAAAGAATTCAGAGTTTCATTTCAGTGGCAGATTCTTTCATCTGGGGACAGCCAAGACCAGCCAGACATTTCCTCAAACTCCTGGGACACATGGCCTCAATGACTGCAGTGGTCCCAGGAGTCTGGTACAGGATGCAACTCCTGCAAGCCTGCCTCAGAGCTTGCTGGTCTCAGAGAAACAACTTTTCAAAGTTGATAGCTGTGTTGGAGCAATTCCTCCAAAACCTGCTGTGGTGGAAGAACCCTGCAAATTTACAGGCAGGGATACCCTTCCAAGCTCCGCTTCCCACAAAGTTGATCGTCATAGGTGCCTCCTCCTTGGGCTGGGGAGCACATCTGGACAGTGCCTCAGCAAGTGGCAGCCGGACTCTCGAGTCACAGTTGCACATAAATCTTTTGGAACTCAGAGCAATCTGTCTAGCTTTCAAGGCTTTCGCTCCCGGTGCAAAAGGGCAGTTCAAATTCGAACAGATAACACCACTGCAGTGTTTTGCATAAACAAGCAGGGTGGTACCAGATCTGGAATACTCTGTTCAGAAGCTCTGAAGATCTGGTCTCTAGCCTTCTCTCTGAGAGTCAGCCTCTCAGCTGTTCACCTCCCAGGTCAGAACGAATGGACCCTGAACAAGTAAGTACTAGCCACAGTGTTCAGGCAGTGGGGCACACCAGGCATGGATCTGTTTGCCTCTCCCCTCAATTTTCAGCTTCCTCAATACTGTTGCAGGCCTCCAGTCACGGGAACACTTCCTCTGGATGCCCTGATCCCGGACTGGTCAGGGGGGTTCCTGTACACATTCCTTCCCTTTCCCCTCATACTCAGGGTTTGCTGAAACTCAGTCAACAGCCTGCATCAATGATCCTAGTGGCTCCGGACTGGTCCAGGCAAGCCTGGTACCCTCTCCTTCTTTGTGTCCTGTAGCAGGCCCATTTGCCTGCCTCCAACTCACTCCCTGCTGACCCTTCCTCAGACAGGAGTGCAGTATCCAGACATGCACTCTCTTCATCTCAAGGCCTGGTTCTTGAGAAGTTAAGTTTCCACCCTCACAGCACTCTGAACAGGTCTTTAAGATACTGAGGATGGCTAAAAAACCAAACACTAAGAAGACTTACTCAGCCAAATGGAAAAGGTTTTCCCTCTGGTGCAAGAGCGAAAATGTCGAAGCCCTTTCAGCTTCAGACCCTCAGCTGTTAGATTACCTGTTACACTTACAGGCGTCAGGCTTGAAACCATCTTCCCTTAGACTACACCTGGCGGCAGTTTCATCCTATCTTTCGTTGGAAAAGACAAAATCAGTTTTTTTCCCATGCCATATTTAAACAGTTTTTCAAAGGCCTCTTGCACCCCGAGCCTCCAATCAAGGAGCCGAACCTCTGCACAGACAGGCTTATGAGACCACCTTTTGAGCCTATTTCTACTGCTCATATCAAGTTTGTGACTTGGAAGACAGATTTCCTGGTGGCCATTATCTCTGCCAGGAGGATTTCAGAGCTACAGTCCCTGTGCACTGAGCCAAATTGCATCATCCCTCACAACGATAAAGTTGAGCTCAGGACAAATAGAAAATTTTTGCTAAAGGTGGTTTCAGAGTTCCACTTGAACCAGTCCATTACTCTGCCTGTCTTCTTTACTGAGAAATCCACTCCTGGCGAGCAAAGGCTTGCTTGGATGTCAGAAGAGCCATCTTCTACTACCTAAAGCATACTACAGAGTCCAGAGGCTCTTCCACTCAGTTGTTCCTCACTTGCGGGGATGTAGGCAGCGGAAGACCAGCTACCAAGAGAACTATTTCCTGTTGGTTGGACTCTTGTATTACATTCTGCTATGAAAAAGCTGGTCACCAACCTCCAGTGGGGCTCAGGGCCCACTCCACTAGGGGCACTGCAGCCTCACTTGAAGCAGCAAGGAACATTCCCCTACTGGATGCCTGCAAAGCAGCTACCTGGAAATCTGTGCTCACCTTTGTGAAACACTGCAGTTTAGATGTGCGACCAGATCTGATGCCAAATTTGGCAGGGTGGTTCTGCAGAGCCTCTTTCCTAAGTAGGTTCTCTGCCCACCTCCCACTTGGTACTGCTCAGTAGTCTGCTAAAATTACTGATGCTAAAGGACTCCTGGGGTAAGAAGAAAAAATTACTCACTGCAGTAATCTTTCTTCCAGGGGGTCCTTTAGCATCAGTAAGCTCCCACCCTTCCTCCCCAGTTCACCTGTCGAAGAAGGGCTCTTTATCACATCTTTTACCAAATTTGGAGTTTCTTATTGATGAGTTTGTTAACCCGCATTGTCGTCGTTTCCATTTCCACTTTTTGTGAACATTTGCATGTTTTTTTAATCCTGTTGATTATTTTTTTGGGGAATGTGCCCTCGTTTTCCTTCGAAAAAATTCGGAAGCCTTTAGCAGCTCTCACTCAGCTCACTCGCCTTCCTGTCTTTTGATTGGCTATGGCCCTAAGCTAATTTACATAAAAATTCTCTTAAAGGCATACCTCCAGGGCAGTTGCACCTTGCCAGCTAACTGCTAAAGTTACTGATGCTAAAGGACCCCTTGGAAGAAAGAAGATTACTGCGGTGAGTGATTGTTTTCTTTTCCTCCCATGTTTTTTCCCCTTAGCCCTTGTCCTTTGTTATATATAAAAATCTGAGGGACCTTGCTACTTGCAGTCTGAATACTGGTCCAACCCCCAGCATCCATGAGCTACCTCTCAAATGGGTCAGCTGCTTTCATTGTGGCAGGTGACCCTCTCTGGGACTGGGGGTGGGGGATGGGATAGCGAGCACCCATTAGGGGCTGGCTACTGGGCAGACACGACAGACCATCAGGCCTATTCTGATGGCTTTTAGTATGTTAGTACAGTCAAGCCCGCTTATAAGAACATACCATTTTGCCAAGGCAAAATGTTCTTATAAGCGGGCTGTTACTAAAAGCGGGCTGCCATTGAAATCAATTATACCAGCGGCAGTAGTACAGTGCTATCGTAATATACAGTACAATGTGGTAAGGTGCTTCAGTACATACTGAGCTACCCTAATCCAAATGATTCTTAGTAAAATAATCTGTGATTTTTGCTGCTTATGGCAGGATAAGGAAAGTTAATCGAGAAATGCATCAAAACTGGTGAAAAAGAGGTCCGCTCACAGTTTTTGCTGTACACGAGCAGCTGTATCCGTTCCACACAGGATTTCACCTCCCTGACGGCTGCTGCTCCTCATCAACCTCGCTGCTTTCCTTCGTGTGTTTGATGTCACGGCAGATGTTGTCTTCCATAATAGCCCCAGAGCACTCAAGTCCCTCATCTATGGCCACACACTGCTCGACTGCCCCCCCCAATGTTTCCCATTGATTCATAGTGAATGAGCTGGGATGGGATAAACTAGGTTCTCCCCGGACTGCATTTAAGACTTTAACAATTCATTAACACATCCTGTGTTGCCATTGAAACTAATGACAACACTTGGTGCAAACTGCAGCAGTCATTAAGATCAAAGTCGGCACACACAAAAGCGCGATTGCAATTATAGCTTTAATGAGCTGTGACTGTCAAGAGCAATTAGCATTAGATTGCCAGCCCCTAGTGTGAGCAAACACATGGCTCAGGCAGCCAAGATTGCTAGGATTGCTCGGAAGTGTCCAAAAATATGTGATTATAGCCGATCTCCGTGTTCTTATAAACGGACTTACAACCCATAGGAAACAATGGAGCAAGATCGGTACATAAGCAAAATGTGATTATACTCGGGATGTTCTTGTATCCGATGTTCTTATAAGTGGGCTCAACTGTATCTGCGGGAAGTGATGGGAAAGTGCTTGGAGCCGCACCTGGGAACACATTTTCGTGCTATTTGCAACAGTCACGTAAGAACAATGGGGTACCTGCACACTGCAGTAACACCACTAAACTGGAAACTGCTTGTAGTTGACTTCCTAAGGGAAAACCATTTGTAGAAGTTTTTTTTAATTTATTGTCGGACACCATTTGCCATTTATGTCCTTGTGTGCCCCTGCCCTAAACTTTATTTTTGGCGTATAGTTCACCCCCTCAAGAAACTTATTTAGGAGCATATTTACTCCATTACAGTGGCCATTTCCAACACTCCTCATCCCAAGTGTCCCAACACTCCCTTCCCCCCCCAAGTATGTTACCTGAAGTCATGCCACTTTATTTTTGTATTTTATCCGATCCCTGAAGGAAGGTGTAGCACAGATCTGTCACCTATGAACTCTATTTACACAGCAGCAGCGCTTCACTTACTGATCAGTTGCCTTCATGCTGCGCTGTGATTTGTTTCGCAATTTTCTGTTTACACTCTTGAGCTTGATGCACCATGGATCGCGTCAAGAGGCGTGTTTGAGGGCTTGACATCCGCAATGACTCGTGGCAGGGAAATAGGGGATCACAGTGGATCGAGCACATCAGTCGTTCACAGTGCAGAGTAATGCGCTCGATCCAGTACACTTCCTCTTTTTTCCATCAGATTAAAAACCAGAGCTGGAGCACACTTATGGCGATGCGGTGTGTGTCCACACCACCTTCTTTGCAGCGCCTCAGCCAGAGTGCATGAGTTAATGTGCTACAAAGACGGTGGTGTAAACAGGGCCATGACCTCAAGTTGACGGGTGTGGAAGCATCGTTACTGTAACTGCTGAGGTTACTATGGAAATCACTATAATCTTACAACAAGGCAGGGCACTTGCAGGAATATGGAGTATAGAGCCATCACCTGTTTCATGGAGGTGGGGGAGCAGAACCCACTTATTCTCCCATTTGATTTGTTCCCACATTTAAGGTTGCACACCTCCAACTGCTGATCCAGATTCCTCCCCATCTCTGAGACACTCCAGGGTCTTACTGTATGGGATACTGGAGTTTCTTCTGATAATCTGTCTGATCAGCAGTGCTCTGTGCGCGTGTGTGTGTGTGTTTTCCTCCAGGTAGCCACTTTGGCTATCAGTCAGGAAAGTCACTAGCGAAAACCACATTTTTTGGTAGCTAAAATTTTTTTCAAGAATACTTGCTTTTTCTCAGTTAATATGTTAGGGTTGCTTAGATGAGAATATTACTGTAAACGTTCAGTTAAGCAAACTAAAATCACCTCAGCAAATGAGTTTGACTGTGTGCCAAGAGGCACTAAACAAAACCTGCCACACACAATTAAGAAAGTAGCTTTCACTAATAAGTTATTTAATCTAAGTAGCCCTCATTACATTAAAATATTTTTCATGCACTTTTTTTTGTGTTTCTTTGTTTACTTGCCTGGCTCTGCTAAGAGGAATTGGGAATGAGTGCATTCAATTGAAACAGTACACAGAAGTGTTTGCAGAGCTGCAGCACTACAGCATGGGAGCAGGGTAACCGAACTTCTAGGGACATGGATATGTTGTTCATCCACACTGTCTGGCAGGTTTCTTGCCATTTTAAATCTTGCGGGAAGGTCTTCAAGCTGGCTCCTCCCACTCACCCGGGTGGTAAAACTCTCGGCTCCGCTCCATGACACCAGATCTTCCTTACCGTTTGGAAGCTCAGGTTCCCTCCTTAACGCTCTGCATATAGACTGGATCCTAACTCTTCGGTTCGCCCGAAAATAGTTTTAAAATTCTCAAGACTTTGGTCAAATTCCCTTCCTCACGGCTGCAATGGACAAATCGACCCAGTTTTTGGCGGTGCCCATGCGCAGAAGATGTCCAGGACGGATCCGCACTCAACGCTGTGTCACTGCTTCGCCTTGATCACGCACCCGCAGGCCTGCGAGTTGTGTAGATCTTTCTGCCAACGCCCTTGAAGACCGTGCGCTGCCCGGTCACAACTTCTGCCTCTGAAGCGCTATCTGCCGTGAAGTCCAAGGAGGCCCGTTGAGCGGTGTCTGCGGCGGCTGGCTCGGCTGAGCAACTCGAGCAGATGATCGCCCTCGAGGAGGAGACAGCCCAGGCTGCATCCTCATCTTCCTCGGTCACTGCATTTATCCCGCTCTCTCTGGGATCCTCCTACACAGCTTCTTTTAAGGAGCTTTGCTAATCCCTTTCCACGAAGGGAGAGGGGCCTTCAGGACACTCTTCTCGGTCAAGAAAGAAGGACTCGAAGGGTACGTCCCACCGTCGACGTTCGTAGGAGCGGGAGAGGTCCCCTTCCCTGGACACTCGACTTCGGTCGAGGTTGCAGCTAAGGCTGCTGGCTTCACGATGTCCCCATCAGGTGAGCCGGCTGAGACACCCATCGACACGGTCGAGGTTTTTCTCGACCCGTCAGACGGGCTGTCGACTGGTGAAGCAGACAACCCTTCATCACCGGTTTCCCCCGGTGGAAACAGAGGACTTGCCTGCGCCTCCTGTGCCGGAGTCCCCGGTCAAAGTTCCCGAGCCGAGGGAGGAGCGGGTGTCCCCTCTCCCTCCCAGACCCATCCACGGAAACACCGAGGATCTTGGTCTTGGACCTCATCTCGGTCCAGCCGATCCCGCCGACATCGGCGGTCTCAGTCTTGGCACCGAGGTAAGCGGCGGCGCTGCTCATCCTCGTCTTCCTCCTCCTCCTCGGAGAGGCTTCGGCGCAAATTGCGTCGATGCTATGAGGACTTAATGTGGCAGCAGCTCCTTTTGTCCGGGAACAAGCCGACTCCTTCCCCAGCCATTAAGTGGCTGTCACCCGAAGGTCAAACAACTTTGCGGTAGTCGAGGGTCCAAGCCTGGGCCGGTTGTTCGGCCGAAACCAGCTGCCCCACTGATTGTGGTGGAACCTCTGCCTCTACAACCGAAATCGGGGGCGCCGACCAAGGACTCTCGGTCGGGTCAGGGTCTGCCCCACCGGTTGTCGGTCACCCTCACTCCCGACCGTCCTCGGCAGGTGGAAGGTGGCTCAGGCCCCAGGCAGCTCTTCGCAGACTCCTCAGAGTCTGATGACAACTCCTCCCTGTTTTCCAGGCCCCTTGACCTGGAGTCCTCCGGGGGCAGTCAATGGACGAGAGCCCATTGTTGTTCATGGGTCTGCTTCGGCTCATCTCGGAGTCCACCAGGATGCAGCTCGAGCCTGTATCCAAGTGGGCCAAGTATCCCCTCACGGAGATACTGGACCGAGGGGATTCTCCCACAGAGGCCTTTCCAGTGGCCGAAGCCATTGTTGGCCCAGCCTTGGAGCTTTGGCAGCGGCCGGCTTCCTGTCCTGCGCCTTCGGCCAGGATGGCCAGGAAGTATGCGGTCCCTACCGCCTCTTTGTCCAGTTTTCAGAGCACCCCTCTGCGGAGGGGTTGGTCACCGATAGCATTTTCCGGCGCTCCGGGAACGCTAGGGATGTGGATAAGCCCCCGCGACAAGGAGTCCAGAAAGCTGGACTATGCCGGGCGCAAGGTGTACGCTGCGTCCTCCCTCAGCCTCCGTCAGACCAGCTCGGCTGTGCTGATGGCGCACTTCTCCCAAGCCCTCATGGGCTCCCTGGATGAGGTGGTCCCTCATCTCCCGGCCGACCTGCAGACTACGGTCAAGCAGGTGCGGGATCAGGGAAGGACAGTGGCGAAACAGCAGCTCCAAACGGCTCTAGACATTGGAGACTCCTGTGCCCGATCAGTAGCGGCCGCAGTGGCCATGCGCCACAGAGCCTGGCTGAGGATATCCACCTTCACGGCGGATACCCAGCACAAATTGGCGGAAGTCCCCTTCTTGGGGACTGACCTGTTCGGCCCTGGAGTGGAAGGCCACCTCCAGAGGATCGAAAAGTCCAACGCTACCCTGGACTCTGCCACCTCCGCCCAGAAGGACAAGGACCGTCGTCAGCAACATAAGTCCTTTCGCCCTTCTGCTCCTGCAGCACGTCCGGCCCAACAACACCAGCATCAGGGCCAGCAGGCTCGCGCTTGGCACCCCAAAGCCAAGCCTGCAGCTACCTCTAACAGGAAGGAGGGAGGAAAAGGCCCAGGAGGTCCCTCGGCTGGTCCTTCCTCCTAGCCTGCCCAGTGACTGGTTGAGGGGTGTCTTCCCCCAGCCTCGTCGCTTCCCCCTGGGTTCCCCCCGTGGGGGGACGGCTCCGCCACTTCCTTTCCGCCTGGTCCGCTATCACCACGGACCGCTGGGTGTTGTAGGTGGTAGGAAAGGGCCTGCCTCTGGAGTTTGAGCAGGCCCCGCCCTTCCGAGCCGTCGCCCCGCGGGGGGCTACAGGGTCCACAGCCTCCCTGTTGGCTCGTTGAGCCGACATTGCCCTGCTCCTTGAAAAGGAGGTGATCAGGAAGGTGGCGGATCCTCCACCAGACCCGGGGTTTGTGTCCAGGTACTTCCTGGTCCCAAAACGGATGGGGCTGGCGCCATTCTAGACCTCACGAATACCTGAACAGGTTCTCAAGGTCTCAACCTTCAGGATGGTCACTCTGGCTCAGATCATTCCATCCTTGAATGAGGCGTGTGGGTCTGTTCTCTGACCTCCAGGACGTGTTCTTCACGTCCCAATCCATCCATCCCACCAGATTCCTCTGCTTCAGGGCAGAGGGTCCCCGCAGTTCCATGCCATGCCCTTCGCCTTCTAGCTCCCGGGTCTTCACCAAATGCATGGCAGTGGTGACAGCATTCCCTGCGCGTCAAGGGTCCGGTGTACCCCTACCTGGACGACTGGCTGATTGCGTCTCTTCAGAATGGAGGTGAGCGTCCAGGGATCTGGCCCTCCAGGTTTGCCCTCAAGTTGGCCTCCTTATCAACGAGGCCAAGTCAGAACTCATGCCAAAGCAGGTGATACAGTTCATTGGGGCAGAGCTCAAGTCTCTGCGAGCCAGAGCATGGCTCCCGGCAGACAGGGCCGAGGTTCTTTCCTCCTTTGCCCAGTCATTTCAGGTTGTGCAATTGCGCCCTGCCTGGGACTTTCTGCGCCTCCTGGGCCTCATGGCAGCCTGCACCAGCATGGTCTGTTGGGCCCGTTGGTACGTAAGTCCCCTACAATGGGGACTGGCCAGCCAATGGTCACAGCGCCCCGATCCTTTGGATCAGCTAGTGGCAGTGACCCAGGAGATGTGGAACGCCCAGTGGTGGACCGCTCCAGCTCATCTGCAGGAGGGCATCCCGCTTGTCCGCCTGAGCTGACTGTCTCTCTATCGACCGATGCCTCTTTGATGGGTTGGGGTGCCCATCTGGGGGAGCACAGAGCGCATGGCCTCTGGTCCCCTCAAGAGTCCCTATGCCACATCAACCTGCTGGAGCTTCAAGCGGTTTGTCTAGCCCTCACCGCCTTCGCTCCGTTTGTACGGGGTCAAGTGTCCCGGTCCAGACGGACAATACCATGACCATATACTACCTAAACCGCCAGGGCGGGACGTGCTCCATACCTCTGTGCAGGGAAGCTCTCAGCATTTGGTCCCTCGTGCGCAGCCTGGAGGCCGATCTCCTTGCCATCCCTGTGGCAGGAGCCTCCAACATTCTGGCCGATGCCCTAAGCCGGATAGGGGTTGCATCCCACGAGTGGTCTCTCCTGCCAGAGGTAGTACAAGATCTGTTCTCCCACTGGGGCATGCCTCAGGTGGACCTGTTTGCCTCCAGGGAGAATGCGAAGCTGAGACTGTTTCATGCCCACCCCCCCCCTCAGCAAGGCTCGATGCAGGGGGATGCCACCTCGAGGCCGTGGACCCCGGGCCTCTTCTGCGCCTTTCCCCCATTTCCCTGGATCCACAAGGTGTGCCTCAAGGTGAGGAGGGACAAGGTGCAGGTGATTCTGGTAGCCCCAGACTGGCCCCGCCAGTTCTGGTATCCAGATGATCTCAGTCTCCGCTCCAGGCTCCCGAGGTGGCTTCCAGCCTGCCCGGTCCTGATCTCAGTCTATCAGGGGAAGGTATTCCATCCGGACCTTCAATCCCTGCACCTGACTACCTGGTTCCTGAGCGGCTAGAGTTCCAGGCCTTGGGTCTTTCCAATGAGGTCCTCAACGTTGTTGAGGCGTCCCATAAGGAGTCGACCAGAAAATGCTACGCCTTTAAATGGAAGAGATTCTCCATTTGGTGTCAGGGCAAGGGCCTGGACCCTTCCTCCTGTTCCTTGGCAAGCATTCTGGACTACCTGTGGTTTCTTTCTCAGCAAGGGCTTCGGTCGACGACCCTTAAGGTGCACCTGGCAGCCATCTCTGCTTACCGGGCGCGGGCCGGGAAGCAGTCGGTGCAGGAGAAGGTGGTCAGGTGCTTTTTCAAAGGTCTTGATCACATATCCCCTCCGGTGCATGAACTTCCACCTCCGTGGGATCTACTGCTGGTATTGGCTAAGCTCATGGGCAAGCCATGCGAACTGATGCACAGGTGTGACATCTTTCACCTGTCGTGGAAAACCGCCTTCTTGGTGGCTATCACGTCAGCCAGAAGGATGGGAGAGCTCCAGGCATTTTCCATCGAGTCTCCTTATCTGGTCTTCCAGGGGGACAAGGTTGTCCTGCGCCCCCACCCGAAATTCCTTCCGAAGGTGGTGTCGGAGTTTCACCTTAACCAGGTGTTGACTCTGCCGGTGTTCTACTCCAGTCGCACCTCGGAGGCCGAATATATGCTCCGTACTTTGGTCCCTAGAAGAGCGCTCGCTTATTGCAAGGAGCAGATGGCTGAAGTTCGGGGAGAGGTTCGCCAGCTGTTTGTCACCTACACTGAAGCCGCATCTGGCAGACCTGCAGCCAAGCGGACGATAGGCAGGAGGGTCATCTCCTGCATAGATCTCTGCTATAGGTTGGCGGGCATGGAGCCTCCCAGAGGGATAAGAGCTCATTCTACCCGCCATACCGCTGCATCGGTGGCTGCTTCCAGGGACGTCCCTATCCAGGAAATCTGCAGGGCTGCTACCTGGAAGTCAGCACACACCTTCATTACCCACTACCACATCGACCTTGAGTGACGCCTGGGATGCTGGTTTGGGCCTCGGTTCTCCAGTCATTATTCCTAAGTAGGGAATGTGCCTTGCCTCCCTCCTCCCGGAGAACTGCTAGAGTCTGCCAGACAGTGTGGATGAGCAACATATCCATGTCCCTAAAATACAGGTTACTCACCTGTAACAGGAGTTCTAGGAATGGTATATATTGTTCATCCCTTTCTCGACCTCGGCTTCAGCGCTACTTCAGCGGGCTAGATCTACGCCATGGGGCGGAGCCGAGTTTTACCACCCGGTGGGTGGGAGGAGCCAGCTTGAAGACCTTCCGGCAAGATTTAAAGCGGCAAGGAACCTGCCAGACAGTGTGAATGAACAACATATACCATTCCTAGAACTCCTGTTACAGGTGAGTAACCTGTATTTCTTTGTGGTGGTAATGATCTGTTGGTTTTCCTCTGGTTTCCCACTGTCACTGCCTAATATTGAAGTGCTCCAGACACAGAATTCTGACTATTGTTTTCACAGACTCCACAGTCCTTTCATTCAAATTCTGAAATATTTTGAGTTCTCTCATGCACATGTGTGTGCAAGTAGACCAGCTCCTTTTACTCACTTGCTCCTCCCTACCATGGCTTAAGAAAAAAAAAATGTCCATGCTGCTGCATCCTGTGCCTTGCCTCCTCTCAATACTGTAGAACAGGTTACATTTGATGTAAAATAATTGCAGCTATATTCACTTAAGTCATAATTGTGCTAAAATAAAATGGTGCTAACTGGCCAAAATTGCACATTTTCAATAGGCATAAATTAGGAGCTAATTGCAGAGCATGAAATTAAATTTGCTCAGTTGTGGCTGATTAGCGCCTTTCGCTAAATGTAACTTGTGTGAGAATAAACAGTTCTACAGCATGTTGATACTGCTGCACCGTGTTCAGAAACACTGGATTTCATCAACGCGTAAGCACAACGGCACATCACAGGATGGTTGCAGGCTCTTAGAGGCACCACACTGCACACAGATGCTTGTCACTGGCCCTTAGAATGAATGGCGGTGCAATACTAATCATCAGATAGGCGACTTGCCCTGAAAGTCAGGTGGCTTGTTACAAACGCGGATTGCTACCACTTCTGATGCCAACAACCCGGGTTTGGGAATGAGCCTGGAGCTTTGGAGGGCTGGCTTGGGAGAGGAGACTTGAGCATCTTGACAGCACACCTCCTCCGGGGTGGGAGGGTTGAGGATTCTGGCAACATAGTACCTTCTGGCAGCAGTCGGAGAGCAATGAGTCTGGAGTCATTGCAAGTGCTGGGATTGGTGGAACATGGCAGACAATGGCACATTACACAGGGGAATGCACGTGACACTGTATAATATCATTGCACATCTGCTCCCTCCAGGGGCAGCAGATAAGTGGATAAAGCCACTGGTTGGACAGATAACACTGCTCTCTGCCACCACATCCACTACCGGGCCCCACCCGCCTGGCCTTGCAGTCCTTTTTTTTCTTTCTTTGTTTGTTTGTTTATTTTATTTATGTCTTTGATAACCGAGTAAGTGAGCTGATCCAAAGGACCGTTTTCAGTCACGACCCAGGCCACAAGGTGGCAACAACATAGTTCAACAGCAGTTAATAATACAGAAAACAATAGTAACAAAAATACACGTGGTGGCAACAAACACAGTTCAACATGAGTAAAACTTCAGAAAACAGCAGAAAAATACAGGAATATACAGAGGTACAAGACTCACTTCTGCCTGCTTGGGGACTGGATTCATGTATGGGAGTCATTGGCTCTGGTGGGGCAAGCCAAGGGGGCTACCAAGCAGGCGAGATGCAGGTGGACTGCAAGACTGGGGCTGCGGGTCAGGGATGCTGCAGTGAGGTGGGATCAGGTGGTGGAAGTCAGCTGAAGGAGGTTCCAGCAACTAGAGTATTTAATTATTTATTGAATTTTATTGACCGGGTAGAACCACCGACATGGAGTCCCTTTTTCAGGGGTAATGCGCACTTAATTTATGGGTATAAGCTAGAGTTGTACAGGGGCCCAATATTATTTCCCGAATATCACGAATAGTAGGGTTTCTGAATATTCAGAAGCCCGTACCCGAATAGAGGACTATTTGTTTTAGGGAAGCCATATTTGGCTAGCTACAAAATAAATAAAAAAAAATAAATAAAATAAAAAACCCTTCCCAACCACAAACCAGTAAAATAAATGAGACCCCTGTCCCCCCACCATCTCTCAGCAGCCCAGTGCCACACCCCCAGGCACCCACAATTACATTTATTTTTGTTTAATTTGAAGATTGTAAATTTAAAAAATTCACGATGGACTCCTTGGCTGGCCTCAGTCTTTCTTAGCACTCATTTGTGCCTAAGAGTATCGAAGTTATCCCCCAACGCACTCTGGCAGCACCCTGACCCTAGCACCAGCAGCCAGTTCTCTTAATATGAAGAAAGTGACTGACACAGATCAGCCCTCCTCCACAGCCGGCTGCGTTCTCACGAATTAAAATCACTTGCCCACCCTAGTGCTCCCAGGTCGCCCCTGAAAACAGGCACTTGTGCCTAGTGGGTCTCATCCAATTACCAAAGAATAAACTACATTTAAAAAGTGCTTGTGTGCTTGCTGTCTCTGCAGAATAACACCAAATGATCACGTGATCAGCTGGTTTTACTATACAGAGAGAGCAAGCACTGGAGCGCTTCCATTCATGAGCTGGCAGCCATGCTGTGGAGGAGGGTGGGTCACTGACAGTCTCCTTTTTCTTATTAAGAGAATGGGGTGCTGGTGCTGGGGTGCTGCCTGGATTGGGGGGGCATAATTCTGATACTTTTTCGCACAAACAAGTGCTAAGAAAGGTGGCAGCCGGCCGTGGAGGTAGACAGGTTGTGCTGGTCGTCCATCAGGGTGTTCATTTGTTTACACTGTTCAGGTTAAATAAAAGTAACTATAGTTGTGGGTGTTTGGGGAGGAAGAGGTTGGCACTGGGCTGCTGAGAGAGGTTGGAGGATGGGGGTTATGTAATTACTGGGTTTTGGACTGGGGGAGGGACTTTTTAATATATTTTGTTTTTAAATGGGCTATCAGAATACCTGAACATTTGGCCACTGAATATTCGGGAAAAGGTATTAGCACAACATGGTAAAAACAAAACATGATATAATAAGCAAAAACTAACTTTCTTTCTCTTTCTTCCTTCCTTCCTGAGCAAACTGATCCAGAGGACCGTTTACAGTCTCGACCCAGGCCACCAGAGTAGCAAACACAACATCATCAATACAATACAGAGATACAATTAGAAAAAAAAACAGGACTGCCAAATAACACTAGTATAAACATAGGGTCACGTGATTTAACAATCATTGGAACATATACATCTGGGGCGAACATATAGACTTAGGTTATTAGGACATAGTACAGCAGGTACATTTAGATCAGCAGCAGCAGTAAGTGGAGTACAAATATACAGACCAGGTGAATGAAGTAGGAGGATAAAAAGAGTTGAAAAGGAAATTACAAATGCAGGTTATATAGTGTGCAGTGCAAATATGATGATGTGGTATGAGGACTTCCTAATGCTTACACAACAGGGAGATATCCTTTCCTGATTTAATACCAGTGTTGGTTGACTTTCTTTTTAGGAACAAGGTGAGAAAACTGGGAAACAGATAAAGGCTGAGTTTAGCAAACTATACCGGTTCTTACAAAATGAGGAGAAGAGGATACTTGCTGATCTGAAGGCGGAGGAACAAGAGAAAAGAGAGCGCATAGAGGAATCTATTAAAGCGATCAATGAAGTGATAAGTGAGCTCACACACCATGTCAACAGACTCGGAAAAGAGCTTCAGCAAAATGACCTCCACTTTATGATGGTAATTTTTATTTAGAAATGTTTCACCAGGAGGGCACACTGAGCCAAGGCTCGTTTCTAGGTGTGGCCTGGGGGAGGGGGGATGAGGGGGGGATATAGCAAATTGCAATAAATGCACATACAAATAAATATAAAAGCAAGTACAACATTTGAAATGGCAGAAATCAGGGTAAGAGGAAGTGGGAAAATACATTACATTTTTATAAACAGTATATATAATGTAGTTAAAACATCTGACAATAGCAGCAGTCGGGGGAAGGGGAAGTGGGAAATTCAGCAGTCGTTTGTAACCGATAGTATATACAAGCAAGTAAGTATCTGACAGCATACTTAGGAAGGGGAAGTGGGATAATTAGCAGTACATTAGTATTAACAGATAGTACAGTTGTGCATTCCAAGATCCAGCTGTAGTGCAGAAAAGTGATTGGTGAACACTTACAGCGATATGGAATATAATACGTGTAAATATTTAAAGGCAGTACAATTTCAACGGTAAACAATTTATTTATTTGAGTTTTGGTGACAGGGTACGTCCACTGAGACAATTATAGTCCCTTTTTCAGGGTTGACCCAGGGTCTCCATAGCAGAAGAGAAACAGTGCAGAAATACAGAAGAGCAATACAATATGGCAAAAGTTGACAATCTGCATAACAATATATACAAAAAATATGAAAAATTGACAAACAGTATAACATATACGAGCAACGTAAACGTTGATAATATCATACTTGTTAGGCATATACGATTGAGAACTTAGGTCAGTAGGACTAGGAGCTTAAAGATAAATTCTGGGAAAAACGAGGTGAGGCAGAGATAGGTAGTAAGTCGGTAAGGACAGAGGGTTGGGATCATGGTGTAGTTCAGGGACAGGCAGGAGAAGGGGAAGAAAAGAGGGCAAGGAGGATGTGACATTAGCGGAAACAGGAGCAGGATATAGAGGCTGAGAGAGAGAGAGGCATATGGATTAGATTGGAACATAGGGAGGGAGGAACGAGACAGGATTGAGGGAGGAAGGGAGTTCCAGTTAGATACAGCTGCAAAAGAGAAAGACCTTTGAGCGATGGCCAGTTGCAAATTAGGTATAACTAAAAGAGGTAGTGAGGCAGAGCAGAGGGCATATGGTGCTTGTCTTGGGCTATCAGCTCACTAAGGCAAGGAGGCGTGAATATGTGGGCAAGCTTAAACATGACACTCGAGGAGGAATACCTTAATTTAGCTTCATATGGCAACCAACCCAGAAAGGCGAGGACATCACAGTGGTGTGAATGGATATTGGCTCCCAAGGCAAACCTACCCACCCTATGGTAAGCCTGGGATAGAGAGAGGGAGGAGGAGTTTGAGGAGAGCAGCAGTGGAGCACCATAGGTTAGTAGAGGAAGAAGGGACGATGAAGCAGTATTAAGGCAGGAGGTAGAGGTGAGAAAAGGGCAGAGGAGTCCAAGTTTCTAGTTTAGAGATTTAACAACGTTGGAGACATGTGCGTTAAAGCAGAGTACAGAGTCCAGGGTAATGCCCAGATATTTAAAGGAATGGACCGACTCTTAGGTTATGTCCATTGAAAGAGGTAATGCTGAGAGGAGGGAAGTATACTTTGAGGGGGGACGGTGGGTGAATAATTATACATTTGGTTTTCTTTGTATTGAGAACAAGATGATTTTGGTTGAACCAGCCCTCAAGGGAAGCGGAGTCCGAGGCAAGTTCTCCATTAATCAGATCAGTGTGTGGAAAGGAGCGATAAAGGATTGCATCATCTGCATAAAGGTGTACGGAAGCCTCTCCACAGAAGCTGGGTAAGTTGTTAATGAAAAGAGAGAACGGCATAGGACCCAAAATGGATTCTTGCAGAACGCCATGAGTCATGGGCCTTAGATCGGAAAGGGAACCTTCCCATTAAACTTTTTGGGAGCGGCAGGACAGATGGCTTTTTACCCAGTTCAGTGCAGTGGAATCCAGACCAAGAACATGAAGCTGATGAAGCAGAAGACTGTGGTTCGCCAAATCAGATGCTTTTGTGAAGTCCACGAAGATGGCACTTGTGGCATTACCTTGCTCCATTGCCTGGAATATGTCAGCTGTTACTTTTATCAAGGCAGTTAGGGTACTATGTTTCCTTCTGAAGCCATACTGATATGGGGATAGCAGATTGTGAGATTCCAGGTAGTCCTGATGGTGGTTATAAACTATACGCTCTTGAATCTTTGCCAAAGGACAGAGAATGGATATTGGTCTGTAGTTGTCAACAATAGAGTTTGAGCCATCCTTATGCACCAGAACTGCTACCGCCACCTTCCATTTATCTGGTACGGTATTAGAGATGAAAGAGTGATCGAATAAGTCTCGGACAGGGCGAGCAAGGGCTGAGGCACCCAGTTTAAGAAACTTTGGCTTCAGGGAGTCATGGCCAGGAGAGCAGTCCGATTTTAGATTTGAGAGAAGCTTCTGTACCTCTTTAAGAGTAGCTAACTTCAAGTGGAACTCAGGACAAGTCTCAGAGGTGTACGGAGTGGATTGGGTAGAGGGGGAGAGTAGTAGTTTTGGAATAGCGTGGTTTACCTGTCAAGATCTGTGAAGAAGTTATTAAATCCAGAGGTGATGGATGCAGGATCAGCAAGGGTGGAGCTGTTGGCAGTGATGGAGCTTGGGACTTCTGCAACCTTCCCTTTTACCAGGGAGTTAACTTGCCTCCAGAATTCCATGGGGTAGCAAAGGTGTTCAGTTTGTAGAGATTTGAAATTGTGGCGTTTGGCTTTGTTCAGGGAATTTTTTAACTTATTTCTGAATTGTCTATAGACTTGCCAGTCTGAGGGAAGTCCACTCTTTTTATAGGTGCCACCAAGCTTTATCACGGTGGGACATGAGTCCTGATGTCCTTGGTGAACCAAGGAGCCTTGACACCCTTGGACCTACATTTTCTATGGGGGGCATGGCATTTTACTATTTGAGTGAAGGTAGAGATTAGGAAGTACAAGGTTTGATTGTATATCAGGGAGTGTTTTAGTAGGATGCCAGTCAATGATTGTTAATGGAGGTGATAAAGCTGCAGATATCGAACCTAGACATGTCCCGGACCAGGAAGATCCTGGGAGGGGGATTGGGACAATTGTTTCTCCACACACAAAAAGTGGGGGAAAGATCACTTATACAGTCGGAGAGAATATCTACAGCTTTGATCTTCTGAGGGCAATTAGTGACCATCCAGTCAAGCAGAGAATGTTTTCCAGACTTCGTGTTGATACGTGTTGGTTCCTGGAGGGAGTTGAGCTAAACTGGAGTCAGCAAATGAGGCACGCATTCTATCAGCATCCAAGTAGAGCCAATCTAAATTAAAGTCGCCACAAAATATAAGGTCATGACGGGGAAGGTTAGCTAGGGAAACTAGGAGGGAAGGCAGGCCGGGGGAAGCTTTACTAGGTGGCAGATGTACACACACAATGATAAATTTTTTAACACTACTGATGGTTAGGGAGATGAATAGGGATTCTACAAGGGACAAGCCCATGTCAAGATCTGGGATTTTAATGATGACGAGATCGGACTTAGACTAGATGAGAACATCTCCACCCTTCTTACCCAGTATGTCTCTTCTGAGGCAGTTATAACCAGGTAGAGCCGCCTCATGTGGTTTAATAGCTGGTTTAAGCCAGGATTCTGATTTACGTAAGATGTTGGGGGACATCTGAAGGACCTAAGCCTCAAGTTCAGCCTCTTTAGGCGGAGACTGCGAATATTCATATGAGCAACTTCTCACCCCAGGAATACTCCCAATATTCCTAACTCTTCTGCAGTATACTTTTAAGGTCAGATCTGCCCGGAAATTAAATGCTATGCAAATGATGGAATCATTACCATGAGCCACTTTTCAGATGCTGCCACCTGTCAACTACCTACATTCTAACCCTCAGATTTCTCTCTCCGCCTGTCAAGACCAGATGCCTGGAGATTTCCTCCTCAACATGTAGTCAAAGAAGCCTTGATTATTCATAAATACATAAGTATTTGTTGTTTATTTTCAATTGCTGCCTCTTCTCAGTGTTTTTTTTTTTTTTAATAACCGTTAGTTTATTTAGTTAGTTTTGTATTGCTTTCTTGGTTCCTCTTGGTTCGGAATAACCGCTGAGGAACTGAGGTATTTCTAGTTAGTTTCTGGGTTTTTTCCTTTCATTTGTGTATTTTTTGTGTTTTAGTATTGTTTTTAGAACCGATAACTCTGGTTCTGAACCGCTAATCCCGGTTCAGATTCTTATTGGTTCACAGTTCAGCTCGGTTTCTCCAGTCGGTTCCTGAACCGACTGCAACCAAGAAAAATTGTTGTTTGTTGAATTTGAAAAGGTTGTAGTAATTACGGTTGCGATTTTTCTCCATAATGTCAGAAAAACCTAAAAAGAGAACCAGTGAACCCGGTTTTAAGAACCGTTCTGAGTGTGGTGAGGTCTTTGTCAAGGCAGATAAACACTGTGCTTGTGTTTTCTGCCTGAGTTTTGACCATTTAAAGTCTGATTGTGCTGCCTGTAAATCTTTTCCAGACAAAACTTTAGAAGAACATCTGGACAGACTGAATAAAAGATGTAAGGGTCCCTCTGGCTCTGACCAGCTGAAACCCTCAGGGTCTGTGGGTGACACCACAATTTCTGCTACTTCTACCCCTGATACAGGTAACGAGACCCTCTGAACCGGTTAGCTCTCCTGTTCCTGTTAAAAAAACAGAAAAAGACAAAGCACACTGAACCCCCTGTGGGAAAGGGGACTTCTGTGGTGCCTGCCACTGTGCCTTCTCCTTTTGAGATTGCACAAGCAATAAAAAATTATGCAAACCTTGCAGGGTCTGCTGCCTGTGGTATCACAGTCTCCAGTTCAGACTTCTACACTCTCCAACCCACTCTGTTTCCCTGAACAGCGTGAGGAGGAGGAGGAGGAAGAAGAAGGTGAGCCTATAGAGCCCGAGGTCTCCCCTGAACAGGAGTTTGGCTCTCCTCCCAGGACCACTGAAGACTATTCTTCCCATTTTTCCTTCATTAGGAAAATTGCTGATGCCTTAGACATCCCTACCACTGAAGCTGTAGAGGATGAGGAGGAGGCTGAATATATGGACATGATGGGGCTGACTCCTACTAAAAAGCTTTCACTCCCCATCAGTAAGTTCTTCGAAAGGGATACCTTAAAACTCCTCCAGGCTCCTGGGTCTGTTCCTTCTTTAGACAAGAGAGTGGACAAAAAGTATCAGCTTGACAGAACAGGGGCTGATTTTTTGTTTTCACACCCTGACCACCAGGGGGTGGCGCAAGCTGCAGCTTGTGATTAGGCTAAAGTCCCTCTGGCCTCTCACCCTCCAATGAAGGACTCTAGAAAAGTTGAAAGCATGGCCAAGAAAGGTTTCCTGTCAGCCTCTCTGGTCATTAGGCAAGCAAATTATCAGGCCTATGCAGCACAGTACCAGAAGGCTCTCTGGCAGTCTGTTCTGGACATGGCTGAAAAAAGCATCTCCTCCTCTTTCGGCAGACCTAGCTGAAACAGCTGGGTTTGGCCTGGAAGCTGCCAAATACCAGTTCCAGAAGGCAGCAGACAGCAGTGAGACTGCTGCAAGGTGGATGGCAAATACCATCGCACAGAGAAGGTTTGCTTGGTTGAGAGCCACAAACCTCACACAGGATACCCAGAATAAGACTCTGGATTTTCCTATGGAGGGCACTTCACTATTTAGCAGCCATACAGAGGCCTACATGAAGAAGGTGGATGAGTATAAGGCCACCTTCCTTAGTAATTCTACAAAGGAAAGACCCTCCACCTCCTCTAGACCTTTCAGTAGGGGAGGCAGAGGCAGACAGTTTCATACTAGGCCTTTTTACTAGGCCATGTTACTCCCTCAGGCACCTCAGTACCCACAGCAGGGGTACTTCAGGGGTAGGGGCAGAAGAGGTGCCAGGCGTGGTACCCAGTCTCAGCCCCAATCTAAGCAGGATTCCTGACTTCATTGTTAAAGCTGCCTCTCTTTTACCAGTGGGGGCAGGCTGACTCATTTTCTCCAGAACTGGAAAGTCATCACCACAGACAAGTGGGTTCTGGAGATAGTGGGTCATGGCCTGTCGCTAAACTTCAAGTCCTCCCCTGTTCAGAGTAACAGAGCTTTCAAACCAGCTTCCCACCTAGAAAGCAAAAGGCTAGAAAAAGAGGTGAAACACCTTCTTTCACTAAAGGCTGTGGAACCAGTGCCTCTGCATCAAAGGGGGAAAAGGACTTTATTCAAGGTGTTTTCTCATACCAAATAAAAATGGAGAGCTGCGGTCTATCTTAGATCTCAGGGTCTTCAACAAGTTCCTAACAAAACCAAAGTTCAGAATGGTAACTTTGTCTCTGATTCTGCCAGCAATCTGAAAAGGGGATTGGCTGGCGTCATTGGACCTAAAAGATGCCTATTTCCACATCCCCATAAGGGAGTCTCACAGAAGTTTCTTAGGTTCAGACTCCTATCAAGTCACTATCAGTTCTCAGCTCTTCCCTTCGGTCTCACTTCACCAAGGGTGTTCACAAAGAGTCTGGCTGTGGTAGTGGCACACTTGCGAAGGCAAGGTGTCTCGGTATTCCCTTATCTAGACGACTGGTGGTGGGGGACTCACCACAACAGCTAACAGAGCATCTCCAACTCACTCAACAGCTGATGGAGTCTCTGGGGTTTATTTTAAACTTGGAGAAATCAGTTCTAATTCCTTCTCAAATTCTGCAGTTCATAGGAGCAGAATCAAATGCCAAAGTGGGCAGAGCATTTCTACCCAGACAGAGAGCAAAAAGCATCCTGCAGTTGGCAGCTTCCTTCAGGCTCAGTGCCCTAAGGCCGGCAAGGCATTTTCTTCAGCTCCTGGGCCACATGGCAGCTGCAACAGATACAGTGCTGGGATCCAGGTTTCAGATGAGGGACATCCAATTTCACTTAAGAATTCATTGATGCCAACGGAAGGACTCCCTGTCAAAGCTTGTTCCTGTAACAAAGACATTTATCCGGTCTCTTCAGTGGTGGAAAGAGGAAGCCAACCTCAGGGAAGGGGTTCCTTTCCAAAAAGAGCTTCCTTCAGTGATTCTCACAACAGATGCATCGCTCCTGGGCTGGGGGGCTCATCTAGCAGAGAACACTACCCAGGGCACTTGGTCAAGTGCAGAGACTCTTTTACACATAAACTTGTTGGAGCTCAGGGCAGTGTTTCTGGCAATGCAAGCTATCAAACCATTGATACAGGGAAAGGTAATGCAAGTCAGGACAGACAACACTACCACCATGTACTACATAAACAAGCAAGGGTGAAGAAGGTCAAGCCTCCCTTCCACAGAGGCTATGAAAGTCTGGACCCTAGTTTACTCACTGGGCTCCTCAGTACAGGCCATTCTTCTGCCAGGCAAAGACAATGTTCTGGCAGATGCCCTGAGTCGAATCAGCCAGGACCATCATGAATGGTCCTTGAACAGGCAGGTGGTACAGACCTTATTCAGGAGGTGGGGCAACCCAGAAATAGATCTATTTGCTTCTCATCAGAGTTACCACTTACCTCAGTTCTGTTGCAGACCTCCAGTAGTAGGCACGATTCCTCTAGATGCCCTTGTCCTGGATTGGTCAGGGAAATTCCTGTATGCATTCCCCCTGGTATACTGGGTGCTGTTGAAACTCTGGTCTCAGCCAGCAACAATGATCCTCATAGCCCCATACTGAGCCAGGCGGCCATGGTATTCCCTGTTGCTGTCCATGTCAGTGGAAAAACCAATACACCTTCCCAGGAGGCACAATCTTCTGACCTCCAATCGGGAGGCTCCTCTATCCGAACCTTAGGTCACTCAGGCTGAAAGCTTGGCTCTTAAGGACCTAGAGTATGCTGGTTTATATCTTTCTGAGTCAGTTATGGATGTTTTAAGAGGATATAGGAAATCTTCTACTAAGAAAACCTATGCTGCAAAATGGAAGAGATTTTCTGTTTGTTGCCCTAACAGGAGTATAGTGCCAGCCCAGCTAGGAGTGCCAGGGTTGCTGGACTACCTAGTTTATTTACATTCCTTAGGTTTACAGCCTTCTACACTAAAAGTTCATTTGGCTTCAGTCTCGGCCTATGCTTCGGCAGGCAAGCCTGTTTCCTTAACATCAAACCCAATCTTTAAAAAGATTTTCAAAGGCCTCTCACATATGTATCCACCGGTAAGAGAACCAGTGCCAGCTTGGGACCTCAATATTTGCATTGCTCAGCTCATGGCTCCCCCCTTTAAGGCTGTGTTTTCAGCACCCCTGAAGTATGTCACTTGGAAAACAGTGTTCCTAGTGGCCATCACTTCATCTAGAAGAATGAGTGAGCTTCAGGCCTTATGTATTTGTAACCCCCCTGCAAATGGGGGTTCCCAAAAGACTTCCAGGAGCTTGCTTGAATGCTCCAAGCCTGAATGGTGTTTGGCGTTTAAGCCACTTATCAGTGAGTGTTTTTAGAGCCTCTGGTACTGTCTCTTTAAGAGCTGTCTGCTTGCAGACATAATTAGTTTATATGGGGGGACTGTGTGTTTCTCTGTTTGAGTACCACTCGAACTGCTGCAATTCACTCCATTTTGCAGTCACTAAGAGTACAAAGGAACCTATCTGAAAGATGTAACTGTTTGCCAGAAATAATTTAGAGTAATAATGAAACTACAGTTTGTCTAACCTGCTTTCTTTGCAGTCAGAACTGTGTTTGCCTACTTCCCATTCTAGTTTTGAACTGCTGAACTGGACCAATCAGTGTGGGGTAAGCTAGCTCTAAAATGGTGCCTTGGACGAATCAGAACTTGGACTCATAATCTGAGCCAGCCACAAGAGGATTGTATAGACAGTGACTCTGGGAGATGTAGTTTAGACTTCAGCACCTTTTGGACCAACAGCAGCAGTCTATTGTGAGTGACAGCCAATCCAGTCAAGAACTGGGAGGAACTCAAAGGAAGTGCCCGTTTTGTCGGTTGGAGTTTCAGTTGAGCTTTGGCAGTGAAGAAGGAAGGAGCCCTGTGCTTTTTCAGTGTGCAGTTTAGTCAAAACGTGTGTAAGGCCCAGAGTTCGGTCTGCAGCTTGTGTAACAGCTTGTTAGGACTGAATCTCGTCCTGTGAAGAGAATCAAAGGATATCTGAAGAGTAGAAACCAGGCTCACCCTGTAGAAGACTGGAGGAATTGCTGAAATTTGCACTCGGTCTGTCAGGAACTGAATCTGCTGTGTGTTCTCCCGGGTATTGTGCAGTAATTGCGATCGGGATACAGATGCAGCCTGCCTGGTATAGTGCTTTCTTTTATATAAATGTGTGAAGAGGTTTGTGTACCTCAAGTGAGCCCTGCTGACATTGAAGGACCCTATCTTATTTGGAGGTCGTGAGTACTAATTCAGGGTCGCTCCCTGTTGAATTGCCACATTAAATCCAAATGGAATTACTGTACTGCTGACTGTTTAATTCTCCTTTTCTCTGTGTGAAAGGGCCCTACCAGCTGCCATGGTTTGGACTAGCCACTAGGGCTTGGGTACCCAGGGACAGTAACTGATAAGGGATAGGCCTGTGCACAGAGCCATAAATAGATTATTAGAGTGATAAGCTAAATTAACCTGATTTCCCCTGTCCTTGTTATATCCCCTAAATAAATCAGAGCTGCTTGTTTCAGCAAAGTTATACTGCCTGAGGTATTTGTCTATGTTAAAGTACTGTACTGTGATTGTTGCACTGTATCTCATTTCACAGGAGGTCCCAGTGCGGAACCAGTCCTGGGGTAAGTGTATACTGTGAAGGTAATTCTGATATATTGTGTGGGCCACTAGTGGGAAGAAAGGGGGGTTGCAGTGTCCCAGAGGGCTGTGACCAAGTTAGTCTAACTATTGCAAACCCTGACCTCTGGGTGGAGGCACCCGCCATTGGATCCAGGCCCTTCAACCTGTTAGTGGCAAATCAGGCAGGGGTAGTAGCCCCTGGGATAGCGCCATCTAGGGGTTACATATTGAAAAGGAGTACATTGCTTTCCACTGGGATATGGTAGTCCTTCAAACAAATAGGTAATTCCTTCCGAAAGTGGTTTAAGACTTCCATTTGAACCAGTCCATTACTTTGCCAGTGTTTTTCACTGACCATTCTTCTTCCGGTGAGCGTAGGCTACATAGCCTGGATGTCAAGAGAGCTTTGAGCTACTACATGACAGCCATTAAGCCCCATAGCCAGGATAGTACACAGCTTTTCCTTACTTGTGGGGATGTGGGAAAGGGTAACCCAGCACCTAAAGGGTCCATTTCTTGTTGGATTATTCAGTGCATCCAATTTTGCTAGTCTAGGGTGGGCAGTGGAGCTCCAGCAAGGCTTGGAGCCCACTCCACAAGGGGTACAGCTGTAACACTGGCAGCTGCAAGGAATGTACCCTTGATGGATATTTGTAAAGCAGCAACCTGGCAAACAGTACACGCATTTGTCAAGCATTATAGCTTGGATATGCAGGAAAGGACTGATGTCAGGTTTGGTACAGATGTACTGTAGAGCCTGTTTCCAAAATAGGTTCTTCCCGCCTCCTAAGGTACTGCTTTTTAGCCTGCAGAAGAGTTAGGAATATTGGAGTATTCCTGGGGTGAGAAGAAAAAGTTACTTACCATAGTAACCTTGTTTCTCCCAGGGGATACTCCAGTATTCATAACTCTCCTTCCCTGCCTCTCCGTTTTCAGAACCAGTGGCCTCTGTATTCCATGCTGTACCATAGTGTTTGCATGCCACAAATTTACTTTCATTAAAACTTGTTTTGCATTTTTCTCCTTTTTCAGGTGATTCTGACATAAGGAGTTTATGGGGACTTTTTAATGATAAGTCTTCTCTGCATGTTTTCCTCCAGTTGGAAGTTTTTTGGGTAGGGAATTTTAAAATTAGAATTTGATATATTTACATTTTGGGCCCTGTCTTGCAGGCGTCCATGAAATCTGAGGGTTAGAATGTAGGCAGTTGATAGGTGGCAGCATTTGAAAAGTGGCTCATGCTAATGATTCCATCTTTTGCATAGCATTCCATCTCTGGGCAGATCCGACCTTAAAGGTATACTGCAGAAGAGTTATGAATATTGGAGTATCCCCTGGGAGAAACAAGGTTACTATGGTAAGTAACTTTTTCTTTTAGGCCGTTTATCAGGGTGTAAGGAAGTTGTAGAGAGGGATGGGGCAGGCATAGGGCAAGGGGGTCCAGGATTAGGCTCAGTGTCCCCAGCACGGGCCAGTGGGAGTAGGACTGAAATATGGACCCAAGATGAGGCATAGAAAGAGAGCATTTCTAGAGTAGAAGTAACATTAGGTATTCATAGGCATTTGTGGAGCCACAGTCCAAGTAGATCAGTGCCCGGCTTAGGAAGACAGTGGATGTATGGGAGCGCAAGAGAGGATTCCGGCCAGATATGGCACAGAGGGGGAGGGTAACTGTTAGAAAAAGGGTAATGCAGAGCCTTGGCGATAAGCTGGTCAGCACAATTACTAAGGAAAAAAAGACAAGACAGAGAAACAACCCAACCTATGCAACCCATGATGGAGACACAAATGGAGAGAGCCCAGGGAGGATAAGCAGGGTATGGCAGGGCAATGGGAATATGGAGGAGAGAGAAACTCCAGAAGTAAGTGAAGTGGGCCATAGGCAGGGGAGATTACATAGTGAACAGGGTAGAGGGGGAGGCAGGGAGTGATTAGCTAAGGTATAGTCCAAGGATAAAGTGACAGTAAGACGAGGTCAGATCACAGAAACTTGAGGGCACAGGGAAGGCAGGGATGAAAAGACACAGAGGCAGATCACAGTTGTGGGAAGAAATAAATACAGACAGAGGCGGGAGCAAGAGGAGGGGGCAGCAGGGAGCTGAGAGCAGTGCTACATGCAGTGTATAGCTTGAAAAGGATAGACGGATAAAAAAAGAAAAAATTGCTGTAGATTAGAGCCGGAGTAAAGGGTGTGTTGTCTGCAGCAGGTCAACTACAGGATAGACAGTAACATCCAATGGAGAAGGAAGAGGGGTTTATAAGTGTATTTAATAGAGGTTGGGGTGGGAAGGGAGGGGGGACAAGACAAATTACTATCTTCAGAGTAAGTAGAAAGCCAGGGAAAAGTAAGAAAAAGCCCAAGGGCCAATCCCAGGGTAAGCCGTAAGGCTGCAGCCAATTGGGTGCAGGTTGAACAGCACAGTGGCCAATCAGAGTCCAAGAAGAGTCCCCAGTCAATGAAGCAGGCTTACCCAGACTCCGCAGTGCTTGAGACAGGCTGAGGGAGGTGTGCGGCCAGCTGGCTTATCCAGCTGCTGCCGCCAGAGTTTGTGAGCGGTCCGCTCGGTCAAGGGCATCCAGGCTCTGGAGTGCTTGAGACGGGCTGAGGGAGGTGCATGGCCAGCTGGCTTATCCAGCTGCTGCCGCCAGAGTTTGTGAGCGGTCCGCTCGGTCAAGGGCATCCAGGCTCTGGAGTGCTTGAGACGGGCTGAGGGAGGTGTGCGGCCAGCTGGCTTATCCAGCTGCTGCCACCGGAGTTTGAGCGGTCCACTCGGTCAAGGGCACCTAGGCTGTGGAGTGCTTGAGGTGAGCCAAGGGAGGTGCGCGGCCGGCTGGCTTTTCCAGCTGCTTCTGACAGAGTTTGCGAGCGGTCTGCCTGGTCAAGAGCACCCAGGCTCTGGAGTACTTGAAGCGGGCTGAGGCAGGTGCGTGGTTGGCTGGCTTGCTTATCCATTCGCTGCCGCTGGAGTTTTTTACGAGCAGTCTGCCCGGTCAAGGGCACCCAGGCTCTAGAGTGCTTGAGGCGGGCCGAGAGAGAAGCACGACCGACTGGCTTATCCAGCCCCTGCCACCAGAGTTTGCGAATGGTCTGCCTGGTCAAGGGCACCTGAAGGTAGTGAAGCAGTGATTGTGCACAGCAACAGAGAATGAATTGGATGAGTTTGGACAGATAAGAAATGGAGGTGGTTAGGTGGGACAAGAAACCAGGAAGTTAGGTTTCCCCCATAAAGATGGGGGAAGAATTAGGGAATGGAATTTAGGAAGGGGGGGGGAGTGTGATTGGAGTGGGAGTGGGTCATGAGGAGAGAAGTTAATTGCAAGTGAAGATGTGGGGAGGGAGGTTGCAAAGGAGAGAGGGAAGAGCAGCAGAAGAAGGGGCATGATGAGGAGGCAGGGGGATAGAGTTCCACAGTTTGGGCAGGTGGTAGGAGAATGCAGATTGGCCTTTATACGTGGATCTTCTAGGAATAGTTTAGACTGAGATTGGAGTTCTTAGCTATTGAGAGAGTGAGTGGGGGGGTGGGGAGTGGTGAAAATGAGAAGGAAGAAAGGGAACCAAATCAGTATTTGGCAATGAAGGAGATACAGTGGGAGTGTCTCCTATCCTCAGAAGAGAGGAAGTAGAGGGAGTTGCATAGGTCACAGTGATATGGGGAGGGGAGCATCAAGTGCAAAATGGCAGAAGGAGTTGTAGAGGGTGTCCAGTTTGGCAAGGGAAGTTTTGGGAGTGGCACTAAAGACTACATCACCGTACTTAAAAACTGGAAGGATCATTTTCTGTACCACAACACAGCGGGCATGCAGTGGGATGCAGCTGCGGTTTCAGTAGTGGGCACCAAGCTTGGGGTGAAGTTTCTTGGCAATAGCATCCATGTGTACAGAAAAGTCGAGGTGCCTGTCAAGCCAGACACCAAGATACTTAACAGAGGAAGAATTCTCCAGTTTAGCCCCATCGAGGGTGTGGAAGGTTGGCAAGGAGGGGAGGCGGGACAGTCTCTGACTCGTGCCAAAGGTCATTGAGATTGTCTTTTTGGCATTAAGGAAAGGTTCATGTGAAACTGTCCAGTGCTGTACATTGTCGAAGTCCAGCTGAAGGGTGGCAGTGACACTAGATGGGGATGGGCCAGACGTATACAGAACAGTGTCATCTGCATACATGTGGATGATAGAAGACAAGCAAGCAGAGAGTAGGTCATTAAGAAAGACTGAGAAAAGGAGACCCAGAGCAGAGCCCTGTGGGACACCTGTTTGGATGGGGAGAGGATACAGTGTCTGTTATCCTAACCGACTGGGTTCCGCCTATCGGGTAAGAGCTGAACTGGTCAACTGCTGAGGGATATAGCCCGACTGAGAAGAGAGTGTGGATAGAAGGATAGGGTGAGATACTGTGTCAAATGCCTTGGCAAGGTCAATGAAGATTGTGGAGGTGGTGTGGCCGCTGTCCATACTGGTAAATATAGAATCTGTGAGCCGGAGGAGAGAGGTAGTGGTGGAGTAATTCTTCCTGAAGCCAGACTGCAAAGGTGTGAAGAAGGAGGAGGAGGAGGAGTCAAGGTAGGAGGATAGTTATGATAAGACTAGATGTTCTTGGAGTTTAGAAAGGATAGGGAGGAGGGAGATGGGTCGGTAGCTGGCAGGAGAGGAGGAATCTCACCTTTTTAGAAGGGGGATGACTGTGGCATGTTTCCAGGCCAAAGGGACAAAGGGCAGGGAGAAGGAAAGGTTCAGAAGTGAGGTGAGGGGAAGGGCAATATCAGGGGCAGATAGGAAGAGGAGTCTAGGGTCTAGGCCATCAGGGGAAGGCCCAGAAGAAGGATTCAAGGTGAGAAGGGCCTTGAGTGTTGAGGAGGAAGGGGGTATGCTGGAGAAGGAGAATGAGGCCAGAGTAGTGGAGAGGGTGGAAGAGTTGGGTAGTGGCAGGGGGTGGGAGGGGATAGAGCTAAGAAGATTGGCAGCATAAGAGGTAAAGTAGGAGTTAAATTTGGAAGCAACCTCAAGGAGGGGGTCTGATATAATGGCATCCTTGTCCTGGAGTATGGGAAGAGGGAATTGGGGGGGATAGGGCTTGAACCATTTTCCGAAATTTAGATCAGTGGTTCAGGTTGTTGTTAAAGGTGGTATGGAAATATTCTGCCCTGGCAAATCTTATGGCACGAGTGCAAGAGTTGAGAAGGGTACGATGACACTGAAAATCCATTGGAGAGCCTGAGGCTTTGAGTTTTTCTGGCTTGGTCCTGTGCCTGGATGCAAGCTAAGAGTTCTGGGGTGATCCTTGGGAGGTGGGTACCTCACACTCTGATCCGTCTGAGGGGGGCAGATTTATTCCAGATTGATGTGAATTTTGTTTGGAAGAAGTCCAAGGCCGAGTCAGTAGAGGAAGCAGAAGTGATGGGGGACCAGTCAGTGGTTGATAGGTCAGTTAGCTACAGGGTTAAGGTCAAGGGGTTTGTAGGAGCAAGTAACAATGTATCTAGGGGGGCTTTTGGATGATGGAGCTTGAGTACACGGTAGATTGTGTTGATCACTTATGGCATCAGGGAATAAACTGGCAGTGATAACCCGGTGGGGGGGGGGGTGTAGTGAAGGTCCAATCAATGAGTGTGTGATTGAGTGTTGCGGCTGATGGGTTCAGATATGAGTTGAGTCAGGTTTAGTGAGGAAATGTGTTGTGTTTTGACTTGTTGCAGGGATAGCCAATTCAGGTTAAAGTCACCAAGAGCATAGAGTTCACCTATGGTGGTGTGGGATAGGATGGTTGCCATATGGGGAAGATATGGAGAAGGATATACTGTAGAGGGGTGACAGTAAACTCCCGCTACAAAGGTTGGGGAGGGGAAAGGGAGAGTAATTTTAATGATTAGCAGTTCATAAGCATCAGCAGAAGAGGATGCATGACCAGAAGTGATTTGAAGGGAGGAGGCTATGTACATAGCCACACCTCTACCACTACTAGCCTGTGTTGGAGAAGGGCATAGCCAGGTAAGGAGATAGAGCAGTCATGGACCTTAGAGTTTAGCCAGGTTTCGGAGGTAATAAAAACATCAGGAGACCGAGAGAGTAACAGTGAGGGGGAGCAGTAATGGAAGTTTGTGTAACAGACTCTTAGTGTTTAAATGGGCAATTTTGAGTCCATGCGGAAGCTGGGAGGGATGTTGAGATAAAGGGCCAGGGTTTGGCTCAACATTGCCTGCTAGCAGAAGCAGGATAGCTAGTTGGAACTTGATAGAGCATGAGTGCCACCTATTTGTGGTTGGGGAGGGGATGCAGCGGAATAGGTAAGGTGAATAGTTAATGAAGGAGAGTTTGGGATACAGGGATATGGAGGGAGGGGTAGGAAGGGGGGAGAACAGATAGTCTGATAAGCCAAGTATTATGGAATCATGGAGGGACATAGAAGGCGGAGGTGAAATGGGAATAAGGGCTAATAGTAGGAGGGATGGAGACCGGAGGAGAGGATGCTGGCTGAGAAGGTAAGGGGTAGAGGAAGGGGGGAAGTGAGATGGAGAAGAGTAAGGGGAGGAGTGTAATCGGTAGCATTGCAGGAGCAAAGCAGAGCAAAATTAAGGTAAAGGATTGGATGAACAGAATGGAGAGGATTGGGTAACTAGATTAGAGTAGGAAGGGGATCTGTAGAGGGCAGAGGACAGCAGAGATAAATATGAGTGGAGGTGCAAAGGTAGTAATAGGGGAGTACCTAGGACCCTGGGGGAAGAAAGGAGAAAGGGCAGGTGGGATAAGCCAAGTGTGTGAGGGGGCGGGTGCAAGGTACTAATAGTATAGAACAGGTAGAGACAGTAATAGGCTGGGTGGTCTAGTGGTAAGAGAGGTGGCTTCAGAAGGCTGAACACCACTGGCCTAGGTTCCAGTCCCAGTGAGGGAGCTAGAGAGAGGAGGGAAGGGGAAGGGATTTACTAGCAGGATACGAATACGGAGGAAATGGGAGATGAGGAGAACAAGCAAGGGGGCAGAATAGGATAGGTGTATGTAATTCTGTTTGGGGGGAGCACAGTGTCCCCTAGTGGAACAGTGGTATAAACTGCTGATGGGGATTAGGGCATATAGTCATATGACCTAGGTCATCTATACTTGAAAAGGTCCACCCAGGGTGGGTGGGGTAGCCGCCACAGAGCAGCGGCAGGCCTGCACTGCACAGACCAGCAAGAGGAAGCCCTTTACCTGTCAGCTTGCGCTGTTCTCTGGTGTCCGGGAGAGAGGGAGGGGGCGTCTTAAGAGCTTCTGTGGTCTGCAGGAGCCTGAAAAGGAATGGAAGAGGATTATAAGATCAGAGGGATAACAGTGGAGGGCGGTCTGGGAGTCAGATGGGGCAATGGCGAGCTGCTGGCAAGTATACGCAAACACCAGTACCCAGTAGTGCACATAAACATGTCCCAGATATATAGATATATTCCAGCACTGCATGCACAGTAGAACAGTCCCCAGTAAACACCACAGAACGATACCACAGGCAGACTGGCAGTACCAAGCCCCACTGTGGAAAATTCCGCCCTGAGAACTGTAGCCAGAAACTGTCAGACCCGTCCCTCCGACAGTAAAGGCCTCACCCCCCCCCCTCGAGAGTGGGAAAGAGAATGAGGGGAAGTTACCAAGGAGGGAAAGACGGGGTGAGGAGGGACAGGACACTAGATAAGACTGTTGTATCCTTGAACGCAAGGAGTTTGGCTAACAAGGTGGCAAGAGTTCCAGGCATTGACAGCGGAAGGGGAGGTAGATATTGCTGCCATCTCAGAAACCTGGGCCACCCAATACCATGACTGGGATCTCACGATCCCTGGATACAAGGTGTACCTCCGAGACTGGGAGTAGGGAACAGGGGGAGGGATGGCTATTTATGTTAGGGAGGGGATATTGTGTACCATGGAGAAATGGGTAAGAGGGGAGGCCAGAAGCCATATGGATATTGCCTCAAAGGCAGGAAACTCAATATGGGGTGGTGTACAGACCACCCTCACAAAGTGAGGAGGTGGATAGGGAGCTGGAGGAGCAAATCAGGAAGTTCAGGGGCAAAGGGAGTACAATTATAGCGGGAGGCTTCAGCCAACCTGGAGTTGACTGGTGGACGGTATCTACAACAATTCAGGAATTCAGGATTCTCTTTACAGAGAGTGGGCTGCTGCTCTGACCTTGGGATTACATCACAGAGCTGCTGCTGTTTGGTTTCAATTCAGGATTCTCTTTACAGAGAGTGGGCTGCTGCTCTGACCTTGGGATTAAATCACAGAGCTGCTGCTGTTTGGTTTCAATTCAGGATTCTCTTTACAGAGAGTGGGCTGCTGCTCTGACCTTGGGATTACATCACAGAGCTGCTGCTGTTTGGTTTCAATTCAGGATTCTCTTTACAGAGAGTGGACTGCTGCTCTGACCTTGGGATTACATCACAGAGCTGCTGCTGTTTGGTTTCAATTCAGGATTCTCTTTTCAGAGAGTGGACTGCTGCTCTGACCTTGGGATTACATCACAGAGCTGCTGCTGTTTGGTTTCAATTTAGGAGCTAAACACTGGGTATAGTAAGGGGTGTTGAGTAGGAGGGACATACCAGGTAAGGAACAGCAGCAAGTGAAGAAGGTGACTGCTCTCTCAGTGGAAGGGAAGTAAATGCAAATCTAGGAGCTTTCATTATTACTTCTTCGCATTGATATTGCATAGGGGAAAGGAGGAGTAGGAGTTTGAAGAAGGGTGTGTAATGGCTACTTAAAGCCTGTTTTTGAGTGTGGATAGGAAGGATAGGAATATAAAAAGCAGTTGCTCAATATATCTAAACGTGTGCAACAAAGGAGGTAAGGGAAATAAAGAAAATGTTTTGCACTGATAGAGGAGGGAGAGGGGAGACTTGGGGGAGTGTTTGGTATCCTGCATCTGGAAGGGTGGGGGGGTCGCTGGTGGGCAACGACAGCAGTGGGTAGGGTGGTAGGCTGCAACAACTGCGGTGCACCAATCTTTCTAAACATTGCCTGGAGTGTGGGAGGATGTTTAGTGTGCAACCACATAGAAAAACTTAGAAAGGAGATTGAGGGTCTGCAGGAGGAACTAAGACAGGTAAGGCAGACTGAGGGTGGGTTTAGTGGAATATTGGAGGGAGGAAGAATAGGAGATGAGGGAGGGCGATTTAAGCCAACAGTGGTGAGGAGAGGGTCAGAAGAAGGGAAGCAGAGACAAAGGGGCCCAGGCCAGGAAGAACAATTGCCGGGGAAACCAGATCAGGAGACAAAAGACAAATGGAAGGAGGAGATAGGGACTTGTGAGAGGAGGCGAAGAAGTGGCAAAAGTCATGGAGTGGAAAGGAGAGAACAGGTTACTATGAAGAGAGGGGGAGCGGGCATTTGTGAAGGGCCTTCAGAAAATAGTTGTGCACTGCTAGAGAGGAAGCAGGTGGAGGAGGGAAATGATGAAATTAGAGGAGTAATTGATAAATGCCTGGACCAAACTGGAGAGGGGGGAAGTTCTGCTGGGAGAATTGCAACAGGGGTAAAAGGGGGAAATAATGTGCAGGAGGAAGAAGAGGAGCTGGAAATGAGAGAGGGAGATGAATGGAAGCAAAGCAGGGAGTAACAGGGGTGGAATCTTAGTGCTGGGGGATTCAATACTAAGAGGAGTTAGGTGGGGTAGCAAGGGGGAGAGGCATAGTCGCATTTGGGTGGAGGCCATGCCAGGAATGACAGCGGAAAGGGTGGGGCAGTCTGTTCTGAAATATGCTAGAAGGGGTAGGGACAAGCCTTATTTAATTATACATCTTGGGACAAACGACCTGGCTGACAAGACAGTACATACAGTCCAGAAGAGGTTTGAGGAACTAGCACAATTATGTGAGGAAGCAGGAAGATCAGTAACTTTTTCAGAGATACTTCCGGTGCCAAAGGCAAGCACAAGAAGAAAGCTGAGAATAGAGGAATTTAACGGCTGGCTAAGAACCTGGTGTTGTGCTAAAGGGTATGGGCTGTTGGGGGGATGGGGAGGGACCTGGGAGGACAGTAGTCTCTATGCCAAGGACAGACTACACTTGAGTGAAGAGGAAAGAAAGTGTTGAAACAGAGGATGGAGGAGTACATAGAGGAAGCTGGGAATTTAAACTAGGAGTGGAGGGTGGCAGTTGGGGAAGAGATATGCAGAGACCACAGGTTGGGAAATCATATGAGCTTACCCCCTATAACAGTGACAAAGGACAAATGGCAAGTACTGTTGGTGATGCTAGGAAAGGAGGGCAGGATGGGAGGGGGAGGTGGAAGGTGGTTACCCTTAATGCTAGGAGCCTTGGGAGGAAAACTGCAGAGTTACAGGTTCTCATGGCAGAGGGAGAGGTGGACATTGCAGCCATCACGGAAACATGGGCCACCCAATACAATGACTGGGACCTGTCTGTACCAGGGTACAGATTATTTCGTAGGGACAGGTGATTGGGAAAGGAGGGGGCTGGCACTATATGTGAAGGAAGGACTGAAGTGTGTAAGGGAGGAAGGGAGGAGGAGTATGAGTCACTTTGGATGCAAATCCAGGATTCCAAGAATAGGATTCTTAGAATGGGAGTGGTGTACAGGCCACCATCTCAGACAGAGGAGTTAGACAGGGAACTAGCGGGACAGATCAGGAGGACCTGCGAAAAGGGTAGTGTGGTGATTGTGGGGGACTTCAACATGCCAGGAGTGGACTGGAGCACCCCAACAACCAGGAACAGAAGGGAGCAGGTACTGCTGGATGCCTTCCAGGACAGCTTCCTGCTGCAAATGGTCAGTGAACCAACCAGGTTAGGGAAACCCTTGACCTTGTGCTGGCAAGCGGGACTTTATGAGAGAACTTATAGTGGAGGAACGCTGTCGGGTGACCACCACTCAGTATGGCTCACATTGGATATGGGCAAGGAAGGGTGGAATCTGGCACAATAGTGCTGGACTTCAGGAGGGCCGACTTTGGGAGGATGGGGGAAGTGGTAAAAGGTACCTGGCCAGAATTCAATCTAGTATGGACACTAACCAGAGGTGGTAGCTCATAAAGCTGGGGACAGTGGAGGCAACCAAAACCTACTGCAAAGCCCAGAGCAAGAAGGCCAGGGCTAAGAAACCGATCTGGTTGAGCAAGGAGGTCATGGAAAAGGTAAGGAGGAAAAGAGCTGCCTTTAGGAAGTACAAGAAAACAGGGATGGGGGAGGACAGGGAGGAGTACTTGACAGAATCAAGGAGGTGACAAGGGCGTAAGGAGCCAAAGCATCTACGGAACTCAGGCTGGCACAAGGCATTAAGAAGGGGGAGAAGGACTTCTTTAAGTACATCAGGGAGAAAAGGAGCTGTAAGGACCACATAGTAAGGATTAGGAAGGAGGGGGGTTGGGTGGAAGCAGGGTGCGATAAGGAGAAAGCACTAAATGAGTACTTCTGCTCAGTATTTACTAAAGAGAAGAGGGGGGGTGACACCCAAGGTGGGAAGTGGTGACATATGGGGAAATCATGGAGAGCAGAGTTCGAGAGGGTTTGAAGGCACTGAGGGTGGACAAGGCGCCAGGCCCAGATGGCATCCACCCCAGGGTACTGAAGGAGCTGGCAGAGGTCCTTGCAGGACCTTTGGCAGACCTATTTAATGCCTCACTACATTCGGGGTGTGTACCTCAGGACTGGAGGATGGCTCATGTGGTGCCCCTCCACAAGAATGGCCCCAAGGATGAACCGGGAAACTACAGACCAGTGAGCCTCACATCCATCGTGGGTAAGCTAATGGAGACCATCCTGAAGGAGAGGCTGGTGGCCCTCCTAGAGGCCAAAGGAGTACAGGACAGCAGACAGCACGGCTTCATACGTGGCAGATCCTGCCAAACCAACCTGGTCGAGTTCTATGACTGGGTAACTAGGCAACTGGACAGGGGCCATGCAGTGGATATCCTGTATCTGGACTTCAGTAAGGCATTCGACTCAGTGCCACATGGAAGGCTGGGAAGTTAGTAGGCACAGGGCGGTGCAAAGCTGGTGAGATGGGTAGGAAACTGGCTGCAGGGAAGGCAACAGAGGGTGGTGGTGGGTGGGGAGCTCTCACACCCAAGGGCAGTGACAGTGGTGTTCCACAGGGCTCGGTGTTGGGACCAGTGTTGTTTGGGATATTCATTGCAGACATATCATGGGACATCAAGAGCAAGATCAGTCTGTTTGCTGATGATACCAAGGTAGGCGGGTGGTGGATGTCCTGGGGATGGCAGGGGTTGCAGGATGATCTGGCAAAGCTTGAAACCTGGTCAGACACCTGCAACTGGCTTTAATGCCAAAAAGTGCAAGCTGCTGCATTTTGGGATGAAGAACCCAAGGAGGAGTTACCAGCTAGGGAGAGTGCAGCTAGCCCAGACAGAGGAAGGGAAGGATCTGGGAGTGCTCATTACAGGGTCAATGAACAGCTTGGCACAATGTAGGAAGGCAGCTGCAAAGGCCAACAGAATGCTGGGTTGTATTGCAAGGGGTATATCCTCGAGGAGGGAGCAGGTGATTCTGCCACTGTATAGGTCATTAGTTAGACCACACCTGGAGTACTGCATGCAGTACTGGCGTCCGTATCTGAAGAGGAGCATTGTTACTGGAGGGGGTGCAGGAGAGCGACAAAGATGATCAAGGGCTGGGGACTTATACGAGAGGAGGTTGAAGGAGTTGAACATGTACTCACTGGAGGAGAGGAGAGACAGGGTGACATGATTGAAACCTTTAAATACATGAAAGGAATAAACAAGACAAGTACAGAGGGGCTGTTCAAAGTAAGGGAGGAGGGACACCGGGGCCATGATATGAGACTGGAGCAAGGAAGGTTCAGGAGGAGATGAGGAGACACTTTTTACAGAGGGGTGGTGGCTGGGTGGAATGTGTTACCTCCTGAAGTGGTATGCAGTAGAACAGTGGACTGCTTCAAACGAGGATGGGACAGGACGAGGGGGAGGGTTAATGAAGGGGAAGGGTGGAAGGGAGGGGCAGCTGCAGAATAAGGGGTGCTAGCTGCACATTCGAGCAGACTTGATAGACCTCTAGGCCTTCATCTGCTGGCAAATTTCGTATGTTCATATGTAACAAACACCAGGGAACAGATACTGATGGAGACTATCCAAAACAGCTATCTAGTGCAGGGAGTGATGGAGCATACCAAGGAGGGGAATATACTGGACATTATGCTAACAAATGGTGACCAAGTCCAGGATGTGGTAGTACAGGACCCTCTAAAAGTCTGTGCGTGAGGAGGACAGGGAGGTGTTCACAAAAGCATCTAGGGAGGTGAGTAGGGCAGTCAGGGCAGCAAAGGAGCTGAAATTGACTCGGGAGATCAGAGAGGGGGGAAAATGGGTTCTTTCAATACATAAGGGAGAAGAGGAGTTGTAGGGATGACATTGTTGGACTCAAAAGGGAAGGGGAGGTTGGGCAGAAAAAGGGGAAGACCAGGCAGAGGTACTCAAGCGAGTACTTCTGCTCGGTGTTCACGAAAGAAAGGGATGGCCCAATAAAAACAAGGAAAAGGGGGAAAAGGTGGAGGGGCAGTGATAACAGACGGGGTCATCCAAGAGGATAGAGTTCTGAAGGGCCTTAAAGCCATCCGGATGGACAAGGCTCCAGAACTGGACTGTGTACACCCAAGGGTCCTGAAGGAACTGGCAGAGGTGTTGACAGGCCCTCTGACAGACCTGTTCAGTATACCTCTTTGGAGACGGGGAATGTACCTAGAGATTTTAGGATGGCTCACGTAGTGCCCCTTCACAAGAGTGGACCCAAGGACGAACTGGGCAATTACAGACCGGTGAGCCTGACTTCTATATTGGGGAGGTTGATGAAGACCATTCTGAAGGAGAGTCTGATGACCTTTCTCGTTAGTAATGGTCTACAGGATGAGAGACAGCATGGGTTTGTCTTGGGAAGATCGTGCCAGACTAACCTAATCGAC
Source organism: Neoceratodus forsteri (assembly GCA_016271365.2). Taxonomy (NCBI): domain Eukaryota; kingdom Metazoa; phylum Chordata; order Ceratodontiformes; family Ceratodontidae; genus Neoceratodus; species Neoceratodus forsteri. The sequence continues at coordinate 978,990,463 of CM057452.1, read as the reverse complement.
TTGTTCGACTGGGTAACTAGGGCGGTTGATAAAGGCCACGCTGTGGATGTCCTGTATCTGGACTTCAGCAAGACTTTCAGCTCTTTGCCTCATGGGAGGTTACTGAGCAAGCTGAGGGACGTGGGTGCGAGGGAGAAACTGGTGGGGTGGGTAGAGAGTTGGCTGCAGGGCGGACAATAGAGGGTAGTTGTAAGGGGGGAGGCATCCAAGCCAAGGCCGGTAACCAGTGGGGTACCGCAGGGTTCAGTGCTGGGCCTTGTTTTATTCACTGTCGACATTTTCAAAGGGGTGAAGAGTAAGATCAGCCTGTTCGCCGAGGACACTAAGATTTGTGCAAAAGTGGACAGTGAGGAAGGGAGGCAAGCACTCAGGGAGGATCTAGCTAAACTTAAATACTGGTCAGAGGAGTGGCAGTTGGGGTTTAACACTAAGAAGTGCAAGGTCATGCACCTCAGAGCCAGAAATCCCAGGACCAGCTACTGGCTGGGGGGAGTGCAGGTAGCAGCTTCAGAGGAGGAAAAGGACCTGGGGTATTAGTCACAGGGGACATGAAGGTATCAGCACAGTGCTGGAGGGCGGCAGCAAGGGCAAATCGGATGCTGGGGTGCATTGCCAGAGGGATCACCTCGAGAAAAGAGGAGGTCATCCTGCCCTTGTATAGAGCACTAGTGAGGCCACACTTGGATTGCTGTGTACAGTACTGGTGCCCATTCCTCAAGAATGATGTGAGATTACTGGAGGGGTGCAATGTAGGGATACAAAAATGATCATGGGACTAGGGGAGTTTCCTTATGAGGAAAAATTGAGGGAGCTCAACATGTACTTGGAGGAGTGAAGGGAAAGGGGGGACATGACAAGAGACCTTAAGTACTTCAAAGGCATAAATAAAGTTGGAGGGGGAGGATTGTTCCACTTAAAGGGGGGTAGGGTCACTAGAGGGCACAGTCTGAAGTTGGAAGGTTCAGGAGGGAGATGAGGAGGCACTGTTTCACAGAGAGAGTGGTGGCGGGATGGAACGTACTGCTGGAGGAATTAAACTTAGGACAGGGGATGGCTTTAAGTGGGACTGGGATAGAGTCAGGGACAGGGTTAGTACAGACAAGAACACAATAGGGAAGGACCCGGGAGAGAGTGGGGTAAGAGATTGGGGGGGCAGCTGCAGTGGTATTAAACAGAGAGCTACAAAATCGGGCAGACTTGATAGACCTGTGAGCCTTTTTCTGCTAGCAATTTCGTGTGTTCGTATACACAGGTACAATGATCTTTTCTGCACTGCACAGACCAGCAAGAGGAATCCCTGTACCTGTCGGGTCGGCTTGCGCTGCCCTCCGGTGTCTGGAGGGAGGGGGGCGTCTTAGGAGCTTGCATGGGCTGCAAGAGCCAGTTGGGTCAGCCTGCACTGCTCTCCGTTATGTAAACCTTCTAATTGTTGTCTGAGTTAAACAGAAGTATGTAATTACTTTCTTAACTGCTATCAAACTAACTAGAGTTGCAGCATTTTCCCCTTCACTTTGTGTTCTTTTTTTGGGGGGTGAGGTATCAAAGAGGGGGTCACCAAGTCTGACTATACCAATTCTGACCTCCTGGTCCTGTTGTGTAGCTCACCAACAAGTATCTAAAGCTGGGCAGACCCAGAATACTTGGGTCTGATCTGCTAGTTTTTCACCACACTCTTGACAGCAGCAACCTCTTTCTGGTCTGAGAAGTTTTACCAGAGTAGTAGATGTTTTGGGAAAAAAAAAAAAACTTACCCAACATTTCCACAAAACCTCCCACAAGTATGGGGCTGAGGTTACTTTATATACTGGAAGAATGTACTTCAACCACAGCTCCATCTGTTGACTAGTATTTCTCTCATGGAATATTTGAAAAAGTAGAATGGTCCGCTTGCAGAAAAGGGAGAACATTTTTATTTATGTAGTATTTTTTTTTTTTTTTTACGTGGGAATGTTTGCAGCCATGTTAGTCCTTATAAAAGTTTTATAGCATGAAGGGACTTGTGTGGCCAAAAAACATGTGTACTGTAACTTCTTTGTACATGATATTTCTGGTTCAGTACAAGGTATCACACACTTCATCAACTCTAGTATTCTTTGTAAACAGCTTAGTGTATGCATAATCAGAAAGTGGACAGTGCAGTGGTTACAATTGCATGCTGAGACTGCAGCATGCAAAGAACATGAGTCAGTCTAAAAAGTTGGCTAAAAGGAAGTTTTCCTTTAACATAATGATTAGAGCTGCTGCCTCTGAGGCCCAGGTATGCATGGAATGTTTCCTGGTTCGACTCTGAAACTTAGACAGTGTCTGCAGAAAAACACCATTGGTCCAACCAGCCTGCCCATTTTAACCCTACCCTACCCTGTGACCTGTTATCTAGATGGGGTTTTCACACCCACCTCACTGCCTTACTGATAAATCCCTGAGTAATTAAGTAAGCCCTTTACTCTGTCCCAGCTGTGCATGAACCCATTAATGTTTTTTTGTTTTTGTTTTTTTTACACCCATCACCTCTGCCTGTAAGCTGTTCCATGACTCAGATCACTGTCTCCATAAATTTAGAGGCAGTGCAGTGGGTTAAGGCTCTGAGTTGCAAACCTGGAGACCTGGGCTTGAATCCCACATCCCCCACTTGCATACTGTGTGACCCTGAGCAAGTCACTTAACTTCCTTGTGCTCCCAGGTCGCACCTGTAAACAAGCTTTCAGCTTCATGTGTCTCTCCTGGTTTAAGAAAAAAAAAATTTATCACATCCCTTCTGAATCTCCTCTGTCCCCACCAGTTTACATTCATGACCCCTTGTTTTCGCCCATCATTCCTACTTAATTGTTCCTTGTAGTTTACCTTTGTTTATTCCTTTCAGGAGGTCTCTATCATGCAGCCTCTCTTCCTTCTGGTCTCCTGTGATCACATGTCCAGTGTCCTGAGCCTATCCTCGTAGGATCTGCCCTGCTGGCCCTGAATCATTTTGGTTACTCAATGCTGCATTGTCTCCAGCCTGTCTCTGTCTTTTCTCGGGTGAGAGCTCTAGAACTGAACACAGTATTCCAGATGGGGTGCTCACAACTGATCTATATAGAGGTGGAAATACCTCTTTCCATCTGCTGTCAAAACCCTTTCCAATATGCTCCAGTATTCTGGTTGCCTTGCTACTCTGGCTAGTCCAAGGAGCCTTAGAAACAATATTCCAGACCTGGAAGCCATCATGGTGAAGGCTAGCATTGATTTAGTGGCCATATCGAAGTTGTGGTGCACTGAGCACCACAACTGGGACATGGCTATACCCGACTTCTCTCTATTCAGGAGAGATAGCTCTGGGATATAGGGTTGTATTATGTGTGAATGAGGGAATCTGTGCCATGGAGGTACAGGGGCATCAAGAGGAAGAGGAGGAACTAAAAGTGCTGTGGGTTATCCTGGAGACAGAATCTGAGACAATTGTCATGGCTGACCAGGGTAGAGAAGTTGCAGATATAAAGGGAATGCATATAAAACACAAATCAGTTAAAACAACAGAAGCAACAGTATATGCCAGCAGCAAGGGGGTGCTGAAAGCTGGCGACTGTAGTCTATCAGATGTGGAGCCTTCCAGCTGCAGCTTCAGTAAGAAGTAGGGATCTCAAACTGGAGGAGAGGAGGGAGAGGGGGACATGATAAAGACCTACAAGTACCTCATGGGGGTGAACAGAGTATGGGGGGAAGCCTATTTCAGATGAGGAAGTGAACCAGGATGAGGGCATGAATTGAAGCTGGAAGTGGGGAAAATTAGAAGGGCTGTGATGAAGTACTGCATTAAATTAATGATGGGTGCTGGCAACAGTCTGCCAGTAGAAGTAGTGGGGGTAAAAACAGTGGCGGGGGCGCGGCTTCGTGCATGCTTGGGATAGGCAGGATAGGCATAGTGGAATACTGGTAAATGGGAAGGGAGGAGGGTTGCCAGAAACCAGGTAGGGTTTGCAGAGACAGAGTAGGCTGGAAACATCTTGGCATACTGGGTGGGTCAAACAGTCCTTTTCTGCCAACAAATTCTGTGTTTCAGAGCAGTCCTTGAGTCCCTACAAGGAGCTTTTTCTCAGGCTGCTGGCCAAAGAACCCACAAAAGACAGAGCAGTGCTGGACCTGGTGCTTGCAAATAGGGACAGCATTATAGATGTGCCAGTGATCACTGGACAGCGTGGTTCAGCATAAGGACAGGAGCAGAAGCAAACCACATGAGGACGCATATCCTCGACTTTAGGAGGTCAGATTTTAAAGAAATGAGAGACTGCCTCAGAAAATGCCTTTTGGGGGGGGGATTTCCAAGGAGAACTAGAAGCACATTTTGGGGAAAATTACTGAGGGCATAATTAAAGCAGCCAACTTGTGCATGAAGGAATTGAACAAGAGCTAAAGGAAAAAATATTTTTATGGTTCTCCAAGGAGGTGGCAAAGGTGGCGAAAGAAAAGAAGGTGGCATTCAAGCAAGCCTTCACGGCTCCTGGCTGTAAACAGGTGGAGGTTCGTGGCAGTGCCAAGCAGATGGACTGATGTTAGGTCAGGGGTGGATAGAACTGGGTTTCCAGTTCCAGTGCACATGCGTGCCTTCATGTGCAACTATGTCACTGAGGCCCCGGGGGGCCTAGGAAGGGAGAAAATTGGTGAAAAAGCCCATGTCCCCCCGTTGCCTTGTGTGATGGCCCTTTGGGGAATCCTGGGTTCTGCTCCGTGTTGATTCCTGCCAGTGTGACAGCAGGGGAATGGCAGATGGGAGGAGGGGACCCTTGCCACAGGGCCCGTTGGCAGGAGTAGGTGGTGGCAGGCAGGCAAATGGCTACAGATCAAAGCAGAAGGAAGCAAGGCATTTAGGGGAGTAAAGGTGCAGACAGAAAACAGGATTGTCAAAGGGGTCGGTAAAGGGGATGAGGCTTTCTTCAGGTACATGAGCGAGAAGAGGAAAGCAAGGGGAGGGAAGGATTAGGAGGAGGAGACTCTGCAGAAGGCAACCAAGAAAAAGATGACATCTTAAAGAGGTAGTTTTGCTTAGTATTCACGGTGGCGAGAGGAGGGGGTAGACCATCAAGGAGAAGCAAGAATGGTACAAGTATTGCACAGGGCACATTATCGGAGTAGATACTCAGGGGAGCCAGAGGACACGTGGGCCTTCCAGGCAACATCCTGAGTTCGCAGGCAGGCCGACAGTTTGGATGAGACCCAAGAGTGGTGGGAGCCATGGACCCTGGTTTTCCTAAGAGGAGTGTGTAGATCCCCGATAGACAGAAATTTGGTCTTGAAATAATTGAGGGCAGAGTTGATGGTGCTGGCAGAGGAGATGGGTGACCAGTCAGTAGCTACCATATCCACATAGAGGGAGGACAAATCTAGCGATTGGAAGGACCGTATCTGAAGCAGCTTGGGTGGAGCCTTGGGGCAGTGTAATTTTGAGGACACAGTAGACCATATGGTGGTCACTGAAGGCATCCGGAAGGGTGCTGACAGCAATAATACAGTGGGTATGGGAGGCAAGAACCCACTCCAGCAGGATGTCATTGAGGGATTTCTAGTTGTGGCGGATACGGTCAGTGATAAATTGAGAAAGATTTAGGGACTAATGTTACAGCAGAATTTGAATTGAGCAGGGGAGAGAGAATTTATATTGAAGTCCCCAAGGATGAGTAATTCTTTGGATGAGGTGTAGGTAGAGATGGTAGTGAGGAGGTCATTGACAGAACAGGGTAGATGCCTGGGCAGCAGCAGACTCCAGCCACATAGATGGGGAGAGATTAAGGGAGGGAGAGTTTGAGGAGTAATAGTTCATTTGCGGAAGGGAAGGAGATAAAGTAGAGGTGGTCCAGAGGAGAGCAACTAAAATGGTGAAGGGTCTGCATCAAAAGCCCTATGAGGAGTGACTGAAGGATCTCACTATGTACATCCTTAAGGGGAAAGAGAGAGAGGGATTATGATAGAAATTTTAAATACCTCACAGGTATAAATAAGGTTCAAGAGGAAAGTCTTTTTCAGACCTAAAAACATTCAAGAATTAGAGGCCGTGCTATGAAGCTAGAGAGGGGTAGACTCAGAGGAGATGTAAGAAAGTAACTTCTTCATAGAAAGAGTAGTGGATACCTGGAACAGCCTCCCAGAGGAGGTGGTGGGGCAAACACAGTAATGGGATTCAACAAGGCAGAGGGCAGGCGTAAGGGAACCTTGTGGCAGGGAAAGGAGGTGGGGGTAAAGCTGGAGATCAAGTAGGGTCTGCAGTGTACAGTAGTTGGGGAAAATGGGCAGACTGGTGGGCCAAGTGGTCCTTATCTGCCGTCAAATTTTGTGTTTCAATAGGGAATATAGGGATGGACTGGATAGCAGAGGAGAGGTATAAGGCAAACACCACCATCTGTATTGATACAATCCTGGTGGGCAAGAGAATACCCTAGGATGGTGATTGCAGTGTCTGGAATCTTTGGGGAATCCAAGAATCAGAGATGATTAACAAGTCAGGTTGGAGGTTAACCATGAATGATTGTAGTTCTACCTTTGGGAGGAGGCTTCTGACGTTGAGATGAGTCACTCTTAACCTTTTGGGGAGGCAGGTAGGAGAGGAGTGATTAGGGCCAAGGTGGGGCACGATATCCCTTCAACTAAGAGCAGCAGTGAGTTTATAAGGAGTTTAGCTGAGACAGAGGTGGATCTGCGTTGCAGTTTAGAGGGAGGATAGGGGAGAGTGGGAGGAAGGGGGTGAGTTGGAAGCAAGTGTCAAAGAGATTTGAGATGGAATGGAGGAGTGAGGGGCCAGGGAGCCATGGGGAATGGGAGATGGGGGTGGGAGAAGGAGAGGGGTGAAGATGGAAAGCTAGTAGGTGGGAGGGAGGAAAAGGAAAACATGAGGGGAAGGAGAGCCGAGGTAAAGAGGAACATATTGGAGAGGCAAGAGGACAGGTTATGTTGGTTGTAGGAAAGAGGGGCTAGAGTTTGCGCACAGGAGGGGTAGAAGTATTATTTGTGGAGAAGCTGGGGGGGATACAGTTTACCTGGGGTTGGAGGGAAATTAAGAGGGAGGAGCAGGGTTAAGTTGAGAGAGGAGTAGGAGAGAAGTGTATTATAGAGAGGGGTAGAGGAGAAGGTGGAGGGGGAGAGTGGGCCAGACAGATGGGATGGAATACAGAAAGGTGAGAAGTACAGTGGTACAGGGATCGGAGAACCCTGTAATAGGGAGTTGAGGTGGAGACAGCCAAGTAAGGGGAGGGGAAATAGTGAGAGTGCAACTAAAGAGAACCCTGTAATAGGGAGTTGAGGTGGAGACAGCTGAGTAAGGGAAGGGGAAAGAGTGAGTGCAGCTAGAGAGGTGGTGGAAAGGTAGAAGCGGAGGCAGCACAGATATTTAAGAATCTTGGAACCATAGATGGAGAGTTTGTGCACAGACAGAAACATTGGGAGGGGAGGGCAGGTGGGAAGCTGTAGCCAGGAGGGAGAAGAAAGGTGGAAGAGAGAGCTACACAGATAAAAAAGATATGGGGACCCTAGAAAGGGAGTATGAGCATTAGACGGAAAAGGCAGGCACAGGATGAGTGAGAGACCAGCAGGAAGGGAGTGAGTATGAGTAACAGGAGGGAGGAATTAGTTGGGAGCAGAGAGGGGGATTGACGAATAGCAGGTAGTGAGCACTAGGAGAGGTAGTTCATTCTATAGGAGTTGCACAGTAAGCTGGCTGGAGGAGTATAGGCAATGAACACAGGCAGCAGTAATGATATCAGCAGTATAAGCCATTTGAAAAGGGCAGTAATAATATATAGGATAAAGAATGGGGTGCAGTGTGTTACGAGATTTTAACACACACCCAAGTTGTTGGATGGCACATAAACCCCGAGGGCGAAGCCCGAGGGGTTTATGCCAGCCATCCAACAACGAGGGTGTGTGTTAAATTCGAGTAAAACACACTGCACCCCATATTTTATTTTATATAATTGAAGAGGTTCCGTTTTTTTCCATTGAGAGGTATGAAATGAATGAAACACACAGTTTTGCCTTGTCTCGTGGGTTTTCTTCATTTGGTAAAATGTGGAGTTTGTAAGTGTGTTACAGCGGGAATTTAACTTTAACAGCAAAGATAAACAAAAAAAAAGTCCAATTCAATCTCCCGGTTGCTTTTTTTTTTAGGTTGCTATGGGCCTTGCTAGGTGTTGCTTAGCAGTGGAGTCTAGTAACCCGCAGAGGGAGGGGGACCGGTGATAAAAAAAAAAGTTGCGAGAAAGCTTCGATTTAATTTTTTTTGAGGTAGTAGGGAAAAGAGAAAATATCTTGTCCTTTCACAGCGGCTCAGGAGGTGAGTGTTTGGCTGACTGAATTCACGAGGGACACCGTTTGTGACAGTCTCGAGCTGCATTACGTCTCAAGCATTTTCCAATTGAAAAAAGCGCGTGAATGCCATAACACCTACTCAGGTGTTACGGTATTTAATATACGCTTTTTTCAATAGGAAAAAACGGAACCCATTAATTATTAAGCAATAAGGCATGACAAGGTGTGTGTCATGGTAGCAGTAATGTCACCCTGGGTTGGGTTGAAGCACGAGGCGAAGCAGAGTGCTTCCACCACCCCAGGAGTGACACTATTTAAGCAATAAGGCATGAGTAAGGGTTATGTTAATGGTCTGTTAATCACCTTCTGGGGGTGTACTGTGGCACGAGGTGTAGCCGAGTGCCACATGCCCCTAGAGGGTGATTAACTGATCATGAACATAATCTCTGGGAGTGCCTTATTGCTATTATAATAAAAAATGTTTTTAAACAAGTGTTAAACCTTGTTCAGCATATGGCTAAGCTCTACATGTATGTTAATAAAAAATTAACATAAGGCTGTTAGAATGTTTGCAGCCAATCAGAAAGCTCCAGTTCTCAGACCCTTTTTATAATACACAATAACACGCACCTTGGAGTGTCTTATTGCTGTTATACAATGGTTCATTGTTATACAAAATAAAAAAAATAAAAAAATGTTAAAAATATTTTAGTAGATTTTTAGTGACTTTCTTAAGAGGAGGAAAAAAAGGTAATGTGCTTAATGATGGCAACAAGCAAAGCGAATGCTAATCAATGACAGTGATGTTATACTGCAACATCATCACTGTCTCAGGCACACACTGACCAATCAGAATTCCGGGATTCTTTCTTGCCATTGTATAATTATTATTATTACTGAATTTTGTTGACCAGGTAAGCCCACTACAACTAGAAGTCCCTTTTTCAGGGGCAACCCGGGGTGGGGATACAGATGGTAACCAACTGAACCAGATTAAGCGGTTGGTGGTGTTTCTAGTGAATGGAGGAAATTTGGCCAGGACACCGTGGAAATTTCCCCTGTTCTATTCGAGAAGTGCCATGGAATCTTTAACATCCACCTGAACAACCACCATGACAGACAGACAGGACCTCGGTTTAACGTCTCACCCAAAAGACGGCACATCAGCAGTGCAACATCCCCCCTTATGCTGCATTACAGTGTCAGTACTGGATATTAACCCAAGTGCCTGGTGTGGGGATAGAACCCACAGCCTTCTGATCTCCCGGCCTCAGAGGCGAGTGTGCTACCTTCTGAGCCACTAACACTGATTAAGTTAATAAGCATTACAATTCATGAAGTTATGCAAGGTAGTACAGTAGCAGTAGTAGTAGCAATGAAGCAGTATGCACCAATAACTAACTGTAGGCAGTGAGCCTAGTTCTAGACCATGTTAACAGAAGAATAAAAGTAATACAGTGGAGCACTTCCCACCAGTACGCTGGAGGTGCCACACTGACACTTGCAGGATGGGATCTGAACATAGTCTCCTGGCATCTCCCATTGAGGACTCCCACTCCTGCTGTGTCGCTCATGTAGAACTGCTAGGGCAAGGGATCTTAGTCACTGGAGTGGTGATTTCACCCGCCCCCACACAGGCACTGTGGTCACAGATTAGCTGGTGCACAAGAAGCAGCTCCTGCTGCTAAACTCGGCTGCTGGATTATGGGAAAGTTGCAGGGGAGCCCCTGGTAACTTGGGCTCATGACTTCTGAGGATGCCCCAGTGGCAGCTGAGCCACATGGCTAGCAAGGCTCTTACTGAGCCATAAAGATAGTCAACCCAGGTACGTCACTGGAGTGGCTTTTTTCACACACCCCCTCACAGGTGCAGTGGCCACAGATTGGCTGATGAACAAGAAGCAGCTCCTGCTGCTAAACTCGTTTGCTGGATGACGGGAAAGTTACAGGGGAGCCCCTGGTAACTTGGGCTCGTAACCCTGAAGATGTCCCAATGGCAGCCAAGCCACATGGCTAGTAAGAATCCGATGGAGACATAGAGATAGCCCACCCAGGTACAGTCACTGGAGCGACGATTTTACCCACCCCCACACAGGCGCTGTGGCCACAAATTGTCTGATGAACAAGAAGCAAAAAGAATAGCAGTTGTATTGTTGGTGTGTCCTAACTGCCAACCAAATAATTTTTTAACTAATACTGCTCTTCTGAGGTGCATTTGGTAGCTATATCGCTTTCCATGCCCCTATTGATGATTGTATGTTGTCCCAGTTAGAGGTGTCCCATGCTTATCTGAGAGGTATTCTTCATATGAAACCTCCTATATGCAATCCAGTCCCACCTTCGGACTTGAATTATGTGCTTGAGAAACTGACGTTGGCTCCTGTTGAGATTGCCGCAAGTTGTGGCCTGCATTTCCTGTCATGGAAAACTTTATTTTTAGTTGCAGTCACTTGCACTCAAAGGATGTCAGAGCTTCAGGCACTAATGTCCGAGTCTCCTTGTTTGATTTTCCACAAAGACCTTCCTCTGCGTACAAATCCTACGTTTCTACCAAAGGTAGCATCTGAATTTGCACTGAATTAAACGATACACCTTCCTGTTGATTACCATGAATGTGCCAATCACGGTGCGGCACTGCTCCATACTTAAGATGTAGATAAAATATTTGGATAATATGTGAATTGCACTAAGGACTGCAGAAAGTCCTCTCAGCTTTGTATTTCATTCTCCCGTGAGAAAGATGGCACTTCCATCTCTAAACAGTGCCTGTCCAGTGGGCTGGCACATTGTGTTGCGTTCTGCTACAGGAAGTATGGTAAGGAACTTCCTGGTGTAGTTCTTGGTCACTCCACGAAGGGAGTGGCCACTTCTTTTGCTTGTTTCAGAAGTGTTTCTTCTGCTGACATTTGTTCTGCACCCTCATGGAGCACTGTCCACACCTTCACTAAACATAACAGTCTTGACATAGTATCTCGTAGAGGTACTGGTTTTGGTCTTACTGTACTGCAAGGCCTGCTATCCTGAATATATATATTGGACTGCAGCTGCCTCCCAGTTAGCGTTTGGGACTGCTTAGGAATCGTTCCAAGGGTGTGGACTAATAGAGGAGATATCCTTGAAGAAGATAAATCAGTTACATACTTCCCCAAACAGTAGATCTTCGAGAGAGTCTCTTCCCTTAATGAGAGACTCTCTTTACTTAATCCATGCCATCCCTCCCACCATTCCCCTTCTGCTTCAGGGAGGATTGCATCTGATGTTGTACACTGAACTGCATATACTGTTTGCATTTATATATCCTGCCCTATGCTCACCTTTTATGCCTGGGCTGATCTTATTTCCTGGTTCCCCATAGTTGGAGGTCTTCCAAGTCTAATCTCTGGCGTGGAAGTGAGGAGTGATGGAGCTGCCCACATTTATATAGATGCTAGGTCATGACTTAATCGACGGTGGCACTTGGCTAGTAAATGTTTGTGTAGTCCTAGTGCTTGGTGGCTAGAGTTCCAAAGGTGTGGAATAATTGGGGAGATTCTTTCGAAGGTCTCCTGTTACGTTAAGTACGTAACTGTTCTGTTTTTAGTACTAGGCTCTTATTTTAGGCTGTTTTTAGCTTTTTTGGAATAGTTTTTCATTCATGACTAGAACCTCTCTAAATTAGCATAGCAGAGAGTCCTAGTAGTTTCACAGGCTAGAAAGATTTTCCCTGCATTGTTTTTAGCTCCTGGCAAAGGCAGACTGCCAAAAGCACAGGTTAAACTTCCTCTGAAAAGATCACAACTTATTTTTATTTTATTTTATTTGTGAGTTCTGCATTATTCTGCCAAAAAAAGATAGCAAGAAATAAATGGGCAAATAAATTAGAAGTCATTATGGCTACTTAATCTGCCTCCATGTCACACACACACAAAAAAAAAAAGCTCTGAGGGAGTTCCCGGTGATGGTGGAAAGCACGCATCAGAAGATTCTGTCACCTCATGTTCAGTAGTAGTAACAAACAATGTAAAGGGTAACAAGAAATCCGACAAAGCTGCTCAGCCATCTGAAAGGCATAGTTAAGATGGATCAGATGTCAGGGTGTGCGGAAGGGTTTGAACCCTGAATCCATTCATGACAGAAATATAAATAAAAGAGCCTCTGAGCAGATACTGAAAATGGTGTCTGCTAAAAAAAAATTTAAAGAAGGAAAAAAAAAAGTCACTGCCACTCCTCCTAAATGAAGAAAGGAGTGTGCAGAGGATAAAGAAAAAAAATGCCCCTATCAGAGGACATATCAAAAATGTGGCAATTTTTCCAAGCCGTCCAGGCATTGGGATATTTTAATAATATGAATGCCACCCCACCCCAGCTCAGGTTCCAGCTTAGCTGCCTGTGGAAGAGGAGGAAGAAGAGTACTATGTACAAGAGGAGAAAGGTTGATCGCATGGAGTCGGGGAGAACCTGAGCAAGATTTTGGATCTCCCCCAGGACATTATGAGGACGATATTTAATTTTCCTCATTTGTCAGACATACGCTTGATGCTCTGAAATATCCACCCTCAGGAAACAGAGGAGGATGAAGAGGAGGATGAATTTATAGACATGATGGGTATGGATCCCTCAAGGAGGTTGCTGGTCCCCATACATAAGTCCCTTAAGCCCATATCAGAAGACATGTCTGCACCTACTTCAGCTGCAAACAGAAGATTGATAGAAAGTACCAAGTGAAAAGACAGGTTCTAGGGACATGGATATGTTGTTCATCCACACTTATTAGCAGGTATCCTTGCCGCTTTAAATCTTGCCGGAAGGTCTTCAAGCTGGCTCCTCCCACCCACCCGGGTGGTAAAACTCTCGGCTCCGCCCCATGACGTCAGATCTTCCTTACCGCTTGGAAGCTCAGATTCCCTCATAACGCTCTGCATTTGAGACTGGTTCCCTAAATCTTGGTTTTGCAATTTAAAGTTTTGCTAAGTTGAGACTTGGTCTTCTATCCCTACCATTAGCTGCGATGGACAAATCGACTCCTGGTTTTGAGGAGATGCCCTTGCAGGCAGAAGATGTCTCGGACGGATCCGCACTCCATGTGTGTCTACTGTTTAGGCCTTGAACACGACCGCAGGCTTGCGACTTGTGCTCTTTCTTCTCGGCCTACGTCCTCGAAGACCGTGCTGCCCGGTTACAACTGGGGCGTCCCGGGAAACGTTTTCCTCCGGTGAAGTCAAAAGAGGCCCGGTCGGTGGTCTCCGCTGCAGCGGGCTCGGCGGATCAGCTCGAGCAGATGATCGCCATCGAAGAGGAGGTGGCGTGGGCCGCATCTTCCTCGGCCGCGGCATTTATCCCGCTCTCTCTGGGTTCCTCTTATACAGCTTCCTTTAAGGAGCTTTGTCTGTCCCTCTCCACTAAGGGAGAGGGACCAACGTCTGCTGGACCTTTTTCTCGGTCCAAAAAGAAGGACAAGGGTAAATTCCTCCATCGTCGCTCTTGGGAGCGGGAAAGGTCCCTCTCCCCGAGTTGTCGACCATCGACTTCGGTCGATCGCTCGGCTTCGGCCACTGGTCTCACGGTGTCCCCGTCAGGTCAGTTGACTGAGACTTCTGTAGACGCAGTCGAGATTTTTCTCGACCCGTTGGACGGGTTGTCGTCAGCAGAAGCCGAGAATCCTCTCTCCCCGGTTTCCCCGGTGGGAGTTGAGGATCCCGTGGGCTTGCCAGTGCCTCCGGTTCCGGAGCCCTCGGGTGAACCCTCCGAGCCGAGGGAAGTGCCGGTTCCGGCCGACACTTCCTCGCACCGCCCTCGGAAAAGCAGAGGTTCTCGGTCTTCTTCGCGGTCCAGCCGATCCCACCGTCATAGGCGGTCTCGGTACCGCGGTAAGCGGCGTCGCCGCTCATCCTCGTCCTCCTCCTCGGACGAGGGGAGGCTTCGGCGTAAGTTACATCGTCGATACGAGGATCTCATGTGGCAGCAGCTCCTCTGACTGGGAATAAGCTGACGCCGTCGCCTTCTCCGGCCATTAAGTGGCTGTCACCGGAGCAGCCGAAACAACCCCTCGACTTAGCCGAGGAGCCTGTTCCCAGGCCGGCTGTTCGGCCAAAACCAGCTGCTCCACCGATTTCGGTGGAACCTCTGCCTCCACAGCCGCTATTTGGGGCTCCGACCAAGGATTCTCGGTCGGCTCAGGGTCTGCCCCATAGGCTGTCTGTTACCCTCACTCCCGACCGACCTCGGCAGGTGGAGGGTGGCTCAGGCCCGAGGCAGCTCTTTGCGGACTCTTCCGAGTCCGACGGCGACTCCTCTCTGTTCTCCAGGCGAGTAGACTTGGAGTCCTCTGGGGGTCAGTCGATGGACGATAGCCCTTCATCCTATCTGGGATTACTTCGGCTCATCTCGGAGTCCACCAGGATGAAGCTCGAACCTGTCTCTAAGCGGGCCAGGTACCCCCTCACGGAGATTCTGGACCGAGGGGATTCCCCTACGGAGGCCTTTCCGGTGGCCGAGGCTATAGTGGGCCCGGCCTTGGAGCTCTGACAGCGCTCTGCTTCCTGTCCTGCACCCTCGGCCAGGATGGCCAGGAAGTATGCGGTCCACACCGGTTCCTTGTCCGGTTTTTCGGAACACCCCTCAGCCGAGGGGTTAGTTACCGACAGCGTTTTCTGGCGTGCCGGGAACGCTAGGGACGTGGACAAACCGCCCGACAAGGAGTCCAAGAAATTGGATTATGCCGGGCGCAAAGTCTATGCTGCGTCCTCCCTCGGCCTTCGCCAGGCCAGTTCGGCCGTCCTCATGGCACATTTCTCTCATGCCCTGTTGGGCTCCCTGGACGAGGTAGTCCCTCATCTTCCAGCGGACCTGCAGACCACGGTCAGGCAGGTGCGGGACCAGGGCAGGGCAGTGGCCAAACAGCAGCTCCAGACTGCTCTGGACATTGGAGACTCTTGTGCCAGGTCGGTAGCGGCCGCAGTGGCTATGCGCCGTCAGGCTTGGCTGAGGATATCCACCTTTACCTCGGATACCCAGCACAAGTTGGCGGATGTCCCCTTCCTGGGGACCGACCTCTTCAGCCCTGGGGTGGAAGGTCACCTACAGAGGATCGCGAAGTCCAGTGCTACCTTGGACTCGGTCTCATCCGCACAGGACAAAGGCCACAGACCACAGCCTAAGCCCTTTTGTCCCTCTGCGCCCGCAGCACGTCCGGCCCAGCAACGTCGGGGCCAGCAGGTGCGAGCTTGGCATCCCAAACCCAAGCCCGGGGCTTCCTCCAACAGGAAGCAGGCCGGAAAAGGCCCAGGAGGTCCCTCGGCTGGTCCCTCCTCCAAGCCTGCCCAGTGACGGGTTGAGTGGTGTCGCTCCCAATCCCGTCGCCTCACCCCAGGTTCCCCCCGTGGGGGGACGGCTCCGTCACTTCCTTTCCGCCTGGTCCGTTATTACCACGGACAGATGGGTATTGGAGGTGGTGGGAAGAGGCCTGCCTCTGGAGTTCGAGCAGGCCCCGCCCTTCAGAGCTGTCGCTCCTCGGGGGGCCTCGGGGTCCGCAGCCTCGCTGTCGAGAACCGACATCGCTCTCCTCCTCCAGAAGGAGGTGATCAGGGAGGAGGTGGACCCTCCCTCAGACCCGGGGTTTGTGTCCAGGTACTTCCTGGTCCCGAAGCGGATGGGGGCTGGCGCCCCATTCTCGACCTGCGACCTGAACAAGTTCCTAAGGTCTCGAACCTTCAGGATGGTCACTCTGGCTCAGATAATACCATCCTTGGAACACGGCGTGTGGTTCTGCTCTCTGGACCTGCAGGACGCATTCTTTCATGTCCCTATCCATCCGTCACACCAGAGATTCCTTCACTTTCGAGCGGAGGGATCTTTTTTCGATTCGAGCCATGCCCTTCAGCCTATCTCCAGCTTCCAGGGTCTTCACCAAATGCATGGCAGTGGTGACAGCATTCCCTCGGTGCGAGGTCCGGGTGTACCCTTACCTGGACGACTGGCTGATAGAAGGCCCCTCCAGGCAGGAGGTGGAGCGGTACAGAGATCTGGCCCTCCAGGTCTGCTCTCAAGTCGGCCTCCTCATCAACGAGGCCAAGTCGGAACTCGAGCCGAAGCAGGTGATTCTTTTCATCGGGGCAGAGCTCGACTCTCTTCGAGCCAGAGCACGGCTCCCGGCGGACAGGGCCGAGGTTCTTTCCTTCTTTGCCCAGTCATTTCTGGTTGGGCAATCGCGCCCTGCCCGGGACTTCCTGCGCCTCCTGGGTCTCATGGCGGCCTGCACCAGCGTGGTCCGTTGGGCCCGATGGCACATGCGTCCTCTTCAGTGGGGACTGGTCAGCCAGTGGTCACAACGCTGCGATCCTTTGGACCAGCTAGTGACGGTGACCCAGGGGATGTGGAACGCTCTTCGGTGGTGGATCGTTCCAGTTCACTTGCAGGAGGGCATCCCGTTTGTCCGCCCCGAGCCGACGGTCTCTCTATCGACCGATGCCTCTCTGATAGGTTGGAGTGCCCATCTGGGGGAACACCGGGCTCACGTCCTCTGGTCCCCGCGGGAGTCCCGATGCCACATCAACCTGCTGGAGCTCGGAGCGGTCCGCCTAGCTCTCACCGCCTTTGCTCCGTTTCTTCAGGGTCAAGTGGTCCAAGTCCAGACGGACAATACCACGACCATGTACTATCTAAACCGCCAGGGCGGGACACGCTCCATGCTTCTATGCAAGGAAGCTCTCCGCATTTGGTCACTTGTGCGCAGCCTGGAGGCAGATCTCCTAGCCATTCATGTGGCAGGAGCTTCAAACACCCTGGCCGATGCCCTCAGCCGGATAGGGGCTGCATCCCACGAGTGGTCTCTCTTGCTGGAGGTAGTACAAGATCTGTTCTCCCATTGGGGCACACCTCAGGTGGACCTGTTTGCCTCAAGGGAGAATGCGAAGCTGAGGCTGTTCCATGCCCACCCCACTCAGCAAGGCTCGCTGCAGGGGGATGCCTTCTCGAGGCCGTGGACCCCGGGCCTCTTCTACACCTTCCCCCATTTCCCTTGATTCACAAGGTGCTTCTCAAAGCAAGGAGGGACAAGGCGCAGGTGATTCTGATAGCCCCAGACACTACCCGCAGTTCTAGTACCCAGATCTCCTCAGCCTCAGCTCCAGGCTCCAAGCAGCTTCCAGCTCACCAGACCTGTTTTCAGTCAATCAGGGAAGGTGTTCCATCCGGACCTTCAATCCCTGAACCTGGCCCCTGGTTCCTGAGGCGGCTAGAGTTCCAGGCCTTGGGTCTTTCGACAAGGTCCTCAATGTTGTTGAGGCGTCCCGTGAAGTCGACCAGGAAATGCTATGCCTTCAAATGGAAGAGGTTTTCCATTTGGTGTCAGGAACAAGGGCTGGACCCTTCCTCCTGTTCCTTGGCAAGCATCTTGGATATTTATGGTCCCTTTCTCAGCAAGGGCTTAGGTCGACGACCTAAGGGTGCACCTGGCAGCCATCTCTGCTTACCGGCTTCGGGCGGGAAGCAGTCGGTGGCACAGGAGAAGGTGGTCTGGCGCTTTTCAAAGGCCTTGATCACATTTCCCTCCGGTGCGAGAACCTCCACCTCCGTGGGATCTACTGCTGGTACTGGCAAAGCTCATGGGCAAGCCATTCGAACCAATGCAGGGTGATCTCTCACCTGTCGTGAAGACCGCCTTCTTGGTGGCTATCCGTCAGCCAGAAGGATGGGAAGCTCCAGGTGCTTTCCATCGAGTCTCCTTACCTGGTCTTCCACAGGGACAGTTGTCCTTCGCCCCACCCAAAATTCCTTCGAAGGTGGTGTCGGAGTTTCACCTTAACCAGGTGTTGTCTCTGCGGTGTTCTACCCCAGTCACATCGGAGGCCGAATATAGGCTCATGCTTTGGACCCTAGAAGGGTGCTTTAAACACTACAAGGGCCCAGGCTGAAATTCGGGAGAGGTTCGCCAGCTGTTTGTCACCCACGCTGAAGCCGCACTCTGGCAAGACCTGCAGCCAAGCGTCACGATAAGCAGGTGGGTCACCTCCTGCATAGATCTCTGCTATAAGTTGGCGGGCATGGAGCCTCCCAGAGGGATAAGAGCTCATTCTACCCGCCATACTGCACATCGATGGCTGCTTCCAGGGCGTCCCTATCCAGGAAATCTGCCGGCTGCTACCTGGAAGTCAGCACACACTTCATCACCCATTACCACATCGACTTTGAGTCACGCGGGATGCTGGTTTTGGGGCCTCGGTTCTCCAGTCTCTCTTTCCCAAGTAAGTATCGGGGTTAGTGCGCCTTGCCTCCCTCCTCCCGGAGGAACTGCTAGAGTCTGCCAATAAGTGTGGATGAACAACATATCCATGTCCCTAAAATACAGGTTACTCACCTGTAACAGGAGTTCTAGGAATGGTATATGTTGTTGTTCATCCTGACCCCACCGACCTCCCCAGCTCGGACACGACAACCTGAGCTTCAGCGCCAGATCTGGCGTCATGGGGCAGAGCCGAGAGTTTTACCACCCTGGTGGGTGGGAGGAGCCAGCTTGAAGACTTTCCGGCAAGATTTAAAGCGGCAAGGATACCTGTCAGTAAGTGTGGATGAACAACATATACCATTCCTAGAACTCCTGTTACAGGTGAGTAACCTGTATATATAGAATACCAGTATGCCCACCCTGATCACCAAGGTGTAGTCTAGGTTGCTGCTTGCGAGAGAGCACAAGTTGCACACACTGCAGAGCCTGCAGAAAAGGACTCAAGAAAATGAATGCAGTGGCCTAGAACGTTTATACTACAGCTTCCCTGCTCACTAGGTAGGCAGCTTACTCAGCATGTATGTAGACAGTAAGAAACAGTGAGGTATGGGTTATGGCCTAATAAGCACACACCTCAAATGCGTTAGGCAGGAGGCACTTGTACAGAGTGCTTTTAGCACCTGGGAAGTGCACTTCGTCTGTAGCTTATACCTCGGAGTGTCTTACTGCGCATATAAAATGGGCACAACATTTCCAACACAGTGCATCAACATTTTTCTTAGCACATTTAATTACTGAGACATGAAATAAAGTGAAAAAGATGCTAAATAGTTGTTCTCAATAATTTTCAGTGGAGAGGTAATGAGGGTCCTGTTGTTGCCAGAAGAGGACAGTGGTCTTACTGTTAATGTGATGGTGCATGATCCTTCCCCATGCTCGAGATGTTATTTTTTCCTGGCTTTTAGTTAGTTTTTCATCTTTTGTTGTTTTGTATACTCAGTTCCTTGCTTGGAAAGGGGACAGACGATAGCCTCTGAACGTTTAAAGCTGACCGCTGAAGAGTGAATTCTAGTTTTGCTGTCGGCTTTGGAGATTGCCGTTGTCTATCCACAAGTTGGTGTTTTTGCTATGCTGTCTAGTCCCTTGGTTTCATGAAAGGGAGTTGGATGACAGCTTTTTTGTTTATTTTTAAACCTTTTATTGAAGACTAAAATGATTACAACAGTACGTAAGAACTAACCACAAATTTTCATGAATATAACATAACCACTAAGCAGTGCAGTAAGTTAAATCATAAATCAGGATCCAGTACCGCACCATATCTTACAAAGAGAATATAACTGATGTGTTAGCATAAAGGAAGTTACATTATCTTACTTCGAGTCCGCGCTCTTGCAGTAGGCAGTAACCTTAAGGACTGAGCCGCAAGGCCTCAGGACCTTACAGAAACCTTCTAGCTAGCAGTCTTCAGCGGGGGACCACCCCCAGCATCTGCCTGCCCAGACGCCAGCCAGTGGTATGCGGGGGGGTGGGGGTGGGTCCCCTGCCCCACCTCAGTTCTTTTCCACCGTCAACCTGTTAGCATCGGCTCCTTGGACACCTTCTCACAGCAGTGTGACAGCTTTCGCACTGTCAGCCTTTTTTGCCTTATTTTGTATGAAATCTCATCCAATTTAATTCTTTTCTGCATGTCTACGTCTCCGGCATCATCCGTCTCCTCCACAGATCAGTGAAAATCCAGTTGATCCTATGGTAAGCAGCTGCTACCAGACTGCCATGAGGCCTGCCTTTTCTGCCAAGGCCCGAACCACAACACCTCGGCCTGTGAGCACTGCAAGGGGTCCAACCAGTGGACTCTGATCGAGCACCAGAAGGCCCTTAAGGCACACCTCCTCGAGAAGCAGCTTGTGGCTATGCAGTGTCAACCAGCAGGGAAGAGCCCTTAATCGTCCTCGTCAGTTTCCACCTCCTCCACCTTGAAGCCGCACAAGGAGAAAAGAAAGACCCTGGGAAGCACAAGTCCCAGGAAAATTCCTGGGAATGCTCCTGCTCCGGGTCCCCGTACCACAAAAAGTCTTTGTCTGCTTCCTTGTTTCACGGAGGATCGAACTGCTCATCCCGACCAGGCCATGGTCCCTCTGGGCAGCCGGCAGGAAAGCCTCCCGTCATCCTGGGACTTTGGTCTCTACCCTGACCCCCTTAAGGTGAAGGCCACACCAACAGGGTCACTCTCCACCTTAGGGGCTGGGACCAGTCAAAAACAGGGCGGCGACAGTTCAACTCCCGTCCATCAGGTCCAGATGACGGCCTTGTCCCAAAACCTTGGACAAGGCACCCAGTCATCCGGGGCAGGCGTCAGGCTCTCACAGCCACTTGACGCTCCCTCCACCTACTACGGTGTCTTCACTTAAGGCCCCAGCCATGTGGATGACTGCATCCACCCCAGACTCTGCCAAGCAGCCATCCGCTAAAGGGACGCCTTCCCGGGCATCAGATCGGGCTTCACCCACCTCCTTGTCAGTCCATTCTGTTGAGGCAGACTCTTCCTCCTCTGAAGGGTGTTCTGGGGTTCCAGCCTGGTTGACCTTAGGCCAGATGAAATGTCTAACCAGACGTCTGGTGCTCTGACGCCGGACAAGCTGACACCAGCTCTTCAGTCGCCAGCTGGTCCATCGGGTCCGCAATTCTCTCAGGACCAGATCCAGAAGCTCTTCTTCTTCTGGTGGAACCATGTCAAAGGAAGTTTGCTCCCTCCCAAGGAGCCCAAACCAAAACCAAACAAGGCAAGGACCAGGAGCCAAAACAACAGTCTCCTGCTCCCAACAGCCGTACTCCGAGCTCAGTGGACCGCTGCAGTAGAGCCCCGCACAGAGGGCTGCATCACCGAGGCACTCCCACTCCTACAGTCGTCACACTCTCCAGTCTTCTAGCCGACGTCAGTCCCACAGTGGGTGCCGGTCTCATAACTCTTCGTCCTCATCTTCAGTGGACTCCAGCCACAGTTCTTCACCCTCAGTCTTGGACTGTACTGATACTAAGGGTGCCCTTCATCCCCAGATAGCAAGGACACCCCCAGATCGCCTCCTGATAACCTGACGTTCATGGAAGTCATGAGGCACCTGGATCCATAGAGGTGGTGGTTGGCAAGATACCTGAGGCAAAAAGAGCCCAAGCCTCTAGTGGCACCTCCTTTGGTAGACACCTTCCAGGACCTCACAAGGTTAACCTAGAAGCACCCTTCCACCACCTCTGCTGTCTCCGTAAAGTTGAACAGGCTGTATAGAGCCCCTAGTGAGGAGCCTTTCCTGTCAGAACACTGTACAGCGGACTCTATGGTAATTACTGCTGCTCATGATAGATCAAAGAACCCTAAACACCTCAGCACGCAGCCTCCCGCCCAGGAGCCCAGATATGTTGGCCAGGAGGGGGAAAAAGGTTTCTAGGGACATGGATATATTATTCAATCCACACTTACTGGCAGGTTCCTTGCCGCTTTAAATCTTGACGGAAGGTCTTCAAGCTGGCTCCTCCCACCCACCCGGGTGGTAAAACTCTCTGCTCCGCCCCATGATGCCAGATCTTCCTTACTGCTTGGAAGCTCAGGTTCCCTCTTTTGCACTCTGCGTTTTAGGCCTGGATCCAAACTCTTCGATTAACCCGAAACTTATTTTAAAATTTACAAGACTTCAGTCTTCATCTTCCCTCATGGCTGCGATGGACAAATTGACTCCCG
Source organism: Neoceratodus forsteri (assembly GCA_016271365.2). Classification (NCBI taxonomy): domain Eukaryota; kingdom Metazoa; phylum Chordata; order Ceratodontiformes; family Ceratodontidae; genus Neoceratodus; species Neoceratodus forsteri. The sequence continues at coordinate 978,968,262 of CM057452.1, read as the reverse complement.
GATTTCGTCGGTGCTCCTATGGGCAGATGATGTCCTGAACTGATCCGCACTCCATGTGCGTTTACTGCCTGGGGCTTGAACACGATTCGCAGGCCTGTGACTTGTGCAAGTCCTTTCCGGCAACGGTCTTAGGATCGTGCTGCCACACTGCAACTCGGGCGCCCCGAGAAACTTTATCCTCCGGTCAAGTTGAAGGAGGCCCGTTGGTCAGTGTGCTGCGGGCTCGGCTGAACAGCTTGAGCAAATAATCGCCCTCGAGGAGGAAGCGGCCCAGGCCACAGCATCATCATCTTCGGTTGCAGCATTTATCCCGCTCTCCTTGGGCTCCTTCTACACGGCTTTGTTCAAGGAGCTTTGTCAGTCCCTCTCCACCAGGGGAGAGGGGCCTTCAGGACATTCCTCTTGGTCCAAGAAGAAGGACTCCAAGGGTAAGTCCCACCGTCGACGTTCGTGGGAGCGGGAGAGGTCCCTTCCCGGATAGTCGACTCTCTACTTTAGTCGAGGTTGCGGCTAAGGCCGCTGGCTTCACGGTGTCCTTGTCAGGTCAGCCGGCCGAGACACCCGTCGACGCAGTCGAGATTTTTCTCGACCCATCGGACGGGCTGTCGACTGGAGAAGCTGACAACCCTTCTTCACCGGTTCCCCCAGTGGAAACCAAGGACTTGCCTTTGCCTCCTGTGCCGGAGTCCCCGGTTAAGGTCCCTGAACCGAGGGAGGAGCGGGTTTCCCCCGCCCCCTCTCAGACCCACCCTCAGAAACACCGAAGGTCTCGGTCTCGGACCTCTTCTAGGTCCAGCTGATCTCAACGACATCGGTGGTCTCGGTCTGCACCGTGGAAAGCAGCGGCACCGCTCATCCTCATCTCACGTCCTCTTTGGAGGATGAGCGTCGGCACTATAGAAGGATCTAATGTGGCAAGCAGCTCCTTTTGACCCGAGAATAAGCCGACTCCGTCACCTTCCCCAGCCATTAAGTGGCTGTCACTGGAGCGGCTGAAACAGCCCCTCGTTGTAGTAGAGGAGCCGAAGCCGGCACCAGTTGTTCGGCCGAAACCGGCTGCGCCACCAATTGTGGTGGAACCCCCGCCTCCACAACCTAAAACTGGGACCCCGACCAAGGATTCTCGGTTGGGTCAGGGCTTGCCCCATCAGTTGTCAGTCATCCTTACTCTCGATCGACCTCAGCAGGTGGAGGGTGGCTCAGGCCCTCGGCAGCTGTTTGCAGACTCCTCGGAGTCTAACAACGACGACTCCTTGTTCTCCAGGCCGCTTGACTTGGAATCCACTGGGGGGTCAGTCGGTGGACGAGAGCCCATCCTCGTTTCTTGGAATGCTTCGACTCATCTGAGTCCACTGAGATGAAGCTCAAACCCGTTTCAAAACGGGCCAAGTATCCCCTCACGGAGATACTGGACCGAGGGGATTCCCACGCGGAGGCCTTCCCAGTGGCCAAAGCCATTGTTGGCCCAGCCCTGGAGCTATGGCAGCGGCCAGCTTCTTGTCCAGCACCTTCAGCCAGGATGGCTCGGAAGTATGCTGTTTCCACTGGTTCACTCTCCGGTTTCTCGGAGCACCCCTCTGCAGATGGGCTAGTGACCGACAGCGTTTTCCGGTGTTCTGGGTACATTCAGGATGTGGACAAGCCACCCGATAAGGAAAGGAGTTCAAGAAACTGGACTACTCCGGGCGGAAAGTCTGTGCAGCTTCCTCGCTAGGCCTTCGTCAGGCCAGCTCGACCATTCTGATGGCACACTTTTCACACGCCCTTTTGGGCTCCCTGGATGAGGTGATTCCTCATCTCCTGGCTAACCTTCAGATGACAGTCAAGCAGGTGCGGGATCAGGGAAGGGCAGTGGCCAAGCAGCAGCTCAGACTTCCTTGGACATCGCTGGCTAGGTTTGCCCTGTCAGTGGCGACCGCGTGAGCCATGCGCCGCAGAGCTTGGTTGCGGATCTCTACCTTTACGGCAGATACCCAGCACAAGCTGGCAGACGTTCCCTTCTTGGGTACTGACATGTTCGGTCCCGGGGTGGAGGGTCATCTGCAAAGGATTGAGAAGTCCAGTGTCACCTTGGACTTGGTCACGTCTGCCCAGAAGGACAAAGGCAGCCAGCAGCAGCAGCATAAGCCCTTTTGCCCTTCAGCCCCTGTGGCACGTCCGGACCAGCAACACCAGCATCAGAGCCAGCAGGCTCGCACTTGGCACCCCAAAGCCAAGCCTGCTGCTTCCTTCAACAGGAAGCCAGGAGGGAAAGGTCCAGGAGGCTCCTCTGCTGGTCCTTCCTCCAAGCCTGCCCAGTGACTGGTTGAGGGGTGTCGCCCCAAACCTTGTCACTCCTCCCCGGGTTCCGGGGGGACGGCTTCACCACTTCCTTTCCGCCTGGTCCGAAATCACCACGGACCGCTGGGTGCTGAAAGTGGTAGGAAAGGGTCTGCCTCTGGAATTCGAGCAGTCCCCACCCTATTGAGCCATTGCCCCAAAAGGGGGGCTATGGGGTCCACAGCCTCTGTTGGCTCATCAAACCGACATTGCCCTGCTCCTCCAGAAGGAGGTGATCAGGGAGGTGGTGGATCCTCCACCAGCCTCAGGGTTTGTGTCCAGGTACTTTCTGGTCTCAAAACGGACAGGGGGCTGGCGCCCCATTCTAGACCTACATGACCTGAACAAGTTCCTAAGGTCTCGTACCTTCAGGATGGTCACTCTGGCTCAGATCGTTCCATCCATGGAATGAGGTGTGCGGTTCTGCTCTCTGGACCACCAGGACCCGTTCTTTCACATCCCAATCCGTCCGTCTCACCAGCGATTCCTCCACTTCAGGGCAGAGGGATCCCTTTACGAGTTCCGGGCCATGCCCTTCGGCCTCTCTCCAGCTCCCAGGGTCTTCATCAAATGCATGGCAGTGGTGACAGCATTCCTGCGGCATCGAAGGGTCCGGATGTACCCTTACCTGGACGATTGGCTGATTGCAGCCACCTCCAGGCTGGAGGCGGAGCGGTCCAGGGATCTGGCCCTCCAGGTCTGCTCTCAGATTGGCCTTCTCATCAACGAGGCCAAATCGGAACTCGTGCCAACGCAGGTGATTCAGTTCATCGGGACAGAGCTCGACTCTCTTCGAGCCAGAGCACGGCTCCCGACGGACAGGGACAAGGTTCTTTCCTCCTTTGCCCAATCATCTCTGGTTGGGCAGTCGGGCCCTGCCCGGGACTTCCTGCACCTCCTGGGCCTCATGGCGGCCTGCACCAATGTGGTCTGTTGGACGCTGGCATATGCATCCCCTGCAGTGGAGGCTGGCCCGCCAGTGGTCACAGAGTTCCAGTCCTCTGGACCAGCCAGTGATAGTGACCCAGGAGATGGGGAATGCTTTCCAGTAGTGGAAAGTTCCGGCTCATCTGCAGGAGGGTATCCCGTTTGTCCACCCAGAGCCAACAGACACTCTAACGACCGACGCCTCTCTGATGGGTTGGGGTGCCCATCTCGAGGAGCTCAGAGTGGACGGCCTCTGGTCCCCTCAGGAGTCTCAATGCCACATCAACCTGCTGAAGCTTCGAATGGTCTGACTAGCCCTCACCGCCTTCGCTCCGTTTGTATGGGGTCAAGTGGTCCAGGTCCAGACGGACAACACCACGACCATGTACTACCTAAACCGCCAGGGTGGGATGCACTCCTTGCCTCTGTGCAGGGAGGCTCTCCGCACTTGGTCTCACATGAGCAGACTGGAGGCAGATCTCCTAGCCATCCACGTGGCAGGAGCCTCCAGCACTCTGGCCAGTGCCCTAAGCCAGATAGGTGCTGCATCTCACGAGTGGTCTCTCCTGCTGGAGGTAGTACACGATCTGTTCTCCCACTGGGGCACACCTCAGGTGAACCTGTTCGCCTCCAGTGAGAATGCGAAGCTGAGGCTATTTCACGCCCGCCCCCCTCAGCAGGAATTGCTGCAGGGGGATGCCTTATCGAAGCCGTGGACCCCGGGCCTCTTCTATGCCTTTCCCCCATTTCGCTTAATCCACAAGGTGCTTCTCAAGGCGTGGAGGGACAAGGCGCAGGTGATTCTGGTAGCCCCAGACTGGCCCCCCACCAGTTCTGGTATCCAGATCTCCTCAGCCTCAGCTCCAGGCTCCCAAGGCGGCTTCCAGCCCACCCAGACCTGATCTCAGTCAACCAGGGGAAGGTACTCCACCCAGACCTTCAATCCCTGCACCTGACGGCCTGGTTCCTGAGCGGCTAGAGTTCCAGGCCTTGAGTCTTTCTGATGAGATCCTCAACGTTGTTGAGGCATCCCGTAAGGAGTCGACCAGAAAATGCTATACCTTCAAATGGAAGAGATTCTCCATTTGGTGTCAGGATAAGGGGTTGGACCCTTCCTCCTGTTCCTTGGCCAGCATTCTGGACTACCTATGGTCCCTTTCTCAGGTAGGGCTTTGGTCGACGACCCTTAAGGTGCACCTGGCAGCCATCTCTGCTTACCGGGCACGGGACGGAAAACGGTCGGTGGCGCAGGAAAAGGTGGTCGGGTGCTTTTCCAAAGGTCTTGATCACATATCCCCTCCGGTGCGAGAACCTCCAGCTCTGTGGGATCTACTGCTGGTATTGGCTAAGCTCATGGGCAAGCCACTCGAACCGATATACAGGTGCGATATCTCCCACCTGTCGTAGAAGACAGCCTTCTTACATACTAACATACTATTTGCCAGCAGATTAGGCCTTATGGTCTATCGAGTCTGCTCGAACCTAGATCCTTAGTTGGGTGCCGAGACCCTCCCATCCCTTGTGCTCCAGAAACCCTATCATCCATCCCCCGCCCCAGGACAGGCCATCATCTGATACATCCACTTTCTGTGTCTGTCCCACCCTCTCTTAAAGCCCTCCACTGTGGATCTCTGAACCAGCTCACCAGGCAGAGCATTCAAGGGTCCACCACCCTCTCAGTGAAAAACATCCTCCTCTTTTCCCCCCTCACCCTTCCACCTTCCAACTTCAAACCATGCCCTCTGGTGATGCCTCTCTGCTTTAGTCTAAAGATCCCCTCCATGTTTACCCTATTTATTCCCTTGAGGTACTTGAAGACCTCAATCATGTCCCCCTGTCTCTCCTCTCCTCCAATGAAAACAGGCAGAGCTCCTCAAGTCTGTCCTCGTAAGTCAAATCCCCTAGCCCTCATATCATCTTTGTTGCCCTCCTCTGTACCCTCTCCAGGAGCTGTATGTCCCTCTTCAAGTGTGGTCTCCAGTACTGTACACAGTACTCAAGGTGTGGTCTAACCAGTCCATTGTACAGCGGCAGAATCACTTCCTTGCTCCTAGGAGGTGATCCCCTTACGATGCATCCCAACATCCTGTTTGCCTTGCTAGCTGCTCCCTGCACTGCTCAGAGTTATTCTACATGTATCCACCATGACCCCTAGGTCTTTTTCCCTGTTGAGGCTTCCAGCGCCTCCTCCAGGGGTGTACCTGTGTTTAGGGTTTCAGTGACCAAGATGCAACACCTTGCACTTGGTGATATTGAAATTTAATTTCCATGTGTGAGCCCAGCTTTCCAGGGTGTCCAGGTCCCTTGCAGGGCCAACCTCCCTCTTCTCCCTCAACTACTGCTCCCATCTTGGAGTCATCTTGAAGAGACTCATTTCACACCCTATACCATCCCTGATGTCCGATATGTATGCATTAAACAGGATTGGGCCCAGGACCGAGCCCTGTGGTACCCCACTACCAACCTCTGGGTTCGAGAGCTCCCCACAGACCACTACTCTCTGAGTCGTCCAGCTATCCAGTTTTCAATCCATCTGACCATCAAAGGGCCTACTCCTAACCCCATCGGTTTCTTCACCAGACCATTGTGGGGGACAGAGTCAAACGCCTTGCTGAAGTCCAAGAATAATACATCCACAGGCTTACCCTGTCCAGTTCTGATGTTATCCATTCATGAACTCCACAAGGTTGGTTTGACATGATCTACCTGGCACAAACCCATGCTGCCGACTATCCAGACCTCCACCTCCTCCAAGTAAACCCCTCAATCGTTCCTTTAGTATACTCTCCATTAATTTTCCCACCACCGAGGTTAAACTGATGGGTCTGTAGTTACCTGGTACTTCCTCCCCCCCAGCACATGGATTGGTACCACATGTGCCTCGCCAATCCCTAGGTACCCTCCCTGTCTCAAGTGACCTGCTGAAAAGCTCTGCCAGGGTGCAGCCAGTATGTCCGCCAATTCCCATAGTACTCTCTGATGAATGCCATCCGCCCAGGAGATTTGTCTTTCTTAGGGCCTTGAGGGCAAACCACACTTTTTGGCGGGATGGCATCATCCGCCCCTCCACCTTACTACTGGTCTTTTTATCCTTATCCAGATGTGACACCCTGGGGTACCTTTCCTCCTTTTGCTCCATTTCTGTTGCCCCTGATCCCACCCCTGCCGCCTATTCCCTTTGTGCCTTGCTTTGTAGATATCCCATCCCCTCCCTAGTGAACACAGAGGCAAGTACTCTTAAATACCTCTGCCTGGTCCTCGCCTCTTCACCCACCCTCCTTCTGATCTCAATCTGCTGAGATGGCCCTTAGTTTTCTCCGGCTCCCCAATGTACGGAAGAACCCCTTTTCCCTCCATGTATCCCTGTGCCAGCCGTTTGCTCTTTACTGGACTTTGCTCCCCTCACCATACGAGGTGAGCTTTTCTAGATGCAAGCTGGTACATTTCTTATCCCCTATCCCCTCTTGTTGTTTTATATTTTTTGTAAGCCGCCTTCTTTTCTCTGACTGCTACCTGGATCTCACTGGACCACCAGCATGGTTTATGTGCACCTTGCTCCTTACGCTTCAACTTAGCGCAGATCCTGACTGCCCCATGAAGTCCCCGCTTATGACTCTCCCATCTCCTTTCCACACTTGTCGTTGAGGTAATCCCTTCAAGTGATCCTTGAGAATATTTCCCATGCCCATAAAGTCTGCCCCTGAAGTCCACTGCCAGTGTCCTAGATCTCACCCCCACTCCCCAATGCTTATTTGAAACCAGACAGTATTGTGGTCACTCCCAGTCAGGGGGTCCTGTACAACCATGTCCCTTACCAGATCCCCATCTGCCAGAACCACATCCAGGACATGCCCTCCTTGTGGGCTCCATCACATGCTGTGTTAAGAACACATCCTGGAAGCCATCCAGCAGCCTCTGCTCCTTGGCCACCTTAGAGGACATGGTTCCCAGTTTGTACCTGGCATATTAAGGTCCTCCATCACACCACTCCTTCCCCTTTTGGACCACACTGGGCAATGATGTTGTCCAGCAAACCATCCTCTAGAACATCACTCATCCTGGGGCCTATATGCTACTCCCAGCTTGACCTTATCTCCTGCTGGGGATCGTAAGGTGACCCATAAGGCCTCCACGCTTCCCTCTGCCTCTTCTACCATAGCAATTTCTATGTCATCTCTAATGAACATAGCCACTCCACCCCTCTGCCCTACTTTCTATCCTTCCTAAGCATAGTGTACCCCGTACATTTAGGTCCCAGTCATGGTTTTTGTTGTACCGCTTTCCGTGACTGCCGCCACATCCACCCCCTCGAACAGCATGGCCTGGAACTCTGGCAACTTGTTTCCCCAAGCTCCTGGCATTTACTAACACTAACCCCACCCCTTATCCCTGATCCTCCTTGTCAACCCCACCCAGATTCCTTATACTTCCATCCTCCCCTGCTCCTCCTGAAACCTCCACCTCCAGTCTGTTTCCCCTCCCCCCTTGGGCTTGAGGCTACTCCCTCATCTCTGGAGGGAGGGCTTCTAGTCAGCCCTCCCTTATCCCTTCCCCCTTACAAGTTTAAACTCCACCTTTCTTGTATGTAGTCAGCCATCCCCTGCTTAAGGACTTCCTTCCCTAATGGGGCAAGATGAAACCTGTCCTTGGCATATAGTCCCTTATCCTCCCAAACTCCATTCCAGTTCCCCAACACCTCAACCCATTCTCTTCACCCCACTTCCTGAGCCAGTCATTAACCTCTGTGAGATTCATTTTTTCTCCACTGAGGCCTTTGGTACTGGCAATATCTCCAAAAGGAAATGTTGCATCCATTATCCCGACAGACTCTGGCAAGTTCTTGGAACCTTGCTTGATTTCCAAATGCTATTTCCTCTAGATCATTAGTTCCCAAATGCACCAGAAATCCGTTTCTCCACAATCCCTAACCATTTCATACACCATGAACTTTGCTCTGTGTACTGTCAGCCCAGAGATACTCATCACCTTCACCTGGCTATGGCATCCACCCCCCGTCCCTCCCAATGGATACCCTTAATCATCGAGTCTCCCAGTAACAGAACCTTAACACCGCCATCATCCTTATGGTTACCTCCACTATGCCCTCTCAGCCCCCCACTTTATTCATGATTGCAATTTCATGGGAGTCTTCCTGCCTATTAGAGACCCCTTGTCACCCCTCCCTTTCTGCCTCCTTGCTATTTTCCCCACTTAACTCAAACCCCTCTGAATAGATGTCCCTTTAACCCTCTCTTATCTGAACCATTTATCCTGGCCCTGATGGTTTCCCTTCCCCACCACCATCCCCACCCCCTTGTAATAGTACCCCTGTCTCCAGAGGCTCTGTGGGGTCCCTTTAGCTAGGGCCCCATCCTTGGTACTGACCTCCTGCTGAAGGGGGCCTCTCCCACCTCCTTGTCTCCCAGTTTCTCCAATCATGCTCTCCTCCTCATGTCTGGAATATGTTGCATCTCCCCATTTGCTTAACATATATGTTTCCCTTCTCCTCTGGGACTATGTCTATCCTTTCCATAGCTGGTCTGTGATGCCCTATGGGTATCTGACTCCCTCCCCGGCCTCTGTATAAGTTTCCTCATTTCCACCAACCCCTTCCTCCCCCTCTAGGATGCTTAGTATCTCAAATTTATTGTGACACTCTATGTCAGCCTCCATCAAGTAACCCGAGTTTCCTCTGACTGCATCTCTAAACTGACCCTCTTCTTCCTCTCTTGCACTGTTCACCTTAGGAGCTCCCTTCCCACAGTCTGCTGTTTTAGGCTTCTGCACAACAGCCCCTCCTGACTCTTCCCCCTCCAGTCTCTGAATTCAGAATGTTCACCTGTACGCTTTCCCCTTAGCATCAACTTCCCTATCTAAGGGTCCTCTGTCCCTAATATCACCCCTTCTGCTTGCTGTAGCATAATGTCCTGTAATTTCAGAGCGTTGCCTCAGCCTCCCCTCAGCCCCACCCTTCTGCTGCCCATATCCACACCCCTTGTCCTTGGACACCCCCCCCAGCTCGCACAGCTTACTCCTTAACCAATATACCTCACTCCTGATACAAGATAGCTGTCTACAGAGTGGGCAGCCTCCCCCTCTCCAGGCCCAATTTAGAATTATTGCCATCCCACAGCCTGTGCAGCCTACAACCCTTCCGAAGATGCCTGCCATGGTGGAATATGGCCACCCTGATTATCCTCCTCTGTTTATATAGCACCCCTTTTCTCAGTCCCTTTCCCTTGGAGTACAGTTTCTCTCTATACTGACTGTAGTTATTTACAAACCCAATTTCAACCCCACCAACAAAGTTCCCAAGTCTCACAAACACATACAGTCCAGTATGTGTTTGGTCCCACTAACAGTGTGTGTAAGCAGACACCAGGTACCGTATGATGTCACAGGCCCACCAACTCCTGTTGCTTCAAATTTCAGTCCCAAACAGAAATACTCAGCCCTTCAATCCCAACCCCCAGTGGCTTTTCAGTATTTAACCAAACACCAGGCAAACAACACATTTAAATATCCTTCTAATTTTCCCTGCCAAACAACTATCCCCAAACCTACAATATCACAGCCCAAGTAACAGTTCAAATTCAAGGTAATAATTTTTAACACATAGAACTAATTTCACTTACAAACTATTCAAATATTTCAGTTAAAACAAAATATAACTCCTGACCTCTTTTCTACCAACCTGTTGCTTAAGCTCCCAAGTGAACAATGGTGGCTATTTCGTCAGCCAGAAGGATGGGAGAGTGCCAGGTGCTTTCCATTGAGTCTCCTTATCTGGTCTTCCACAGGGACAAGGTTGTCCTGCGCCCCCACCCGAAATTCCTTCCGAAGGTGGTGTCGGAGTTTCGCCTTAACCAGGTGTTGACTCTGCTGATGTTGTACCCCAGTCACACCTCGAATGCCGAATATAGGCTCCATACTTTGAACCCTAGAAGAGCACTCTCTTATTATAACGAGCGGACGGCTGAAGTTTGGGGAGAGGTTCACCAGCTGTTTTTCACCACTGAAGCCGCACCTGGCAGACCTGCAGACAATAGGCAGGTGGGTCACCTCCTGCATAGATTTCTGCTATAGGCTGGCGGGCATGGAGGCTTCCAGAGGGATAAGAGCGCATTGTACCCGCCGTACTGCTGCTTCAGTGGCTGCTTCCAGGGACGTCTCTATCCAGGAAATCTGCAGGGCTGCTACCTGGAAGTCAGCACACACCTTCATTACACACTACGACATCGACCTTCAGTCATGCCGGGATGCTGGTTTTGGTACCTCGGTTCTCCAGTCCTTATTCCCAAGTAGGGGTTGCGCGCCTTGCCTCCCTCCTCCCGGAGAACTGCTAGGAGTCTGCCAGTAAGTGTGGATTGAACAACATATCCATGTCCCTAGAAATACAGGTTACTCACCTGTAACAGAAGTTCTAGGAATGGTATATGTTGTTCATCCACACAACCCACCCGACCTCCCCGGCTTTGACGCGCAACCTGGCTTCCAGCAGGCTAGATCTGGCGTCATGGGGCGGAGCCGAGAGTTTTACCACCCGGGTGGGTGGGAGGAGCCAGTTGAAGACCTTCCGGCAAGATTTAAAGCGGCAAGGAACCTGCCTGTAAGTGTGGATGAACAACATATACCATTCCTAGAACTCTTGTTACAGGTGAGTAACCTGTATTTACTCATCCTCTACTTGCTTCACCAGGTCCCTTAACTTTCTCGCACACATGGTGCAATACCAGAATGCCCTGTAGATAAAGGCATGGAGAGAGCGTAATCCCTTCCAGACTCAGCACAGACAGCTGAGCTCCTAGACCTCCTCAGATCGGGTTCGGATGTAGGCACCCATGTTTTGCGTGCCTCGTACGGCACTGCGGATATGGCAGTCAGGGCAACGGCTTTAGGCATCTGCTTCAGGTGCCATGCCTGGCTAGAGTCTCGGGATTCTCCCAGTATCTGCAGTCGGGCATTTTGGACCTCCCTTTAAATGGCTCGATCCTTTTTGGAGACGAGACAGAAAAACTGATCACTGGTCTCCAAGACTCTGGGAAGTCAATTTGTTCCATCCAAAAAATGTAAAAAGGGGACTAAAGACCTTTCAAGAAGCAGCCATTTTGGAAGCCCTCAGATCAGCAGCCCTGAAACCAGCCTCAGCAGAGAGGCATCTTCAAAAGAAAGGCCATCTCCCAGACTCCTGGAAGCTCTGCCTCTCTGGCCCCAAAGTCCTTCCAAGCCCTCTGCCCACTCCCAGAGCAACCCAGTGACTCCTTGCCAGACTCCCCTCCTCCAGCATAGTCCATGGGGAAAGCTGTAGGGGTGTTTTTCTCTTTCAGTTGTTAGGTGGGTAGAACTGGGGAAGGGAGAGGAAAGGGAGGTAAGGTGCATGCCTGGTGCCATGGCTTGGAGGGACAGGAAATTAATCCTCAGGATCATGGGGGCAGCTGCAAGGGGGAGTGAGCTGGATGTCATTATCCACCTAGGGATGAATGACCTGGCTGAGAATGGGATCAGAGCAGTGCAGCAGGAGTTTGTGGAGTTGGGGAGGGTCCTTAGACAAGTAACACACACGGTAGCTTTCTTGGATGGCATGGATGAGGCTAGGGTGCCTAGCGCACCATGGGATTCAATGACTGGTTGAAAAACTGGTGCAGAGCTCAGGGATTTGGCTTCATTGGGGGACTGGGGCTCCATACAGGCCTATAAAGGTGCAATGGTCTGCATCTATCCAGGAGGGGAACCAGGATCCTAGGTAATAGGTTTGAATGCTTCATTGGCAGGCATTTAAACTAGCCGGGGGGGGGGCACTGAAAAGGAGAAGGGACATCCTAGCCCCCCCAAAAAAAATCAGGGTAGTTAGTGAGGTAAACACCAAGATAGAGCAGTCGATAGAGAGAAGGGCAGGGGTAAATGGAGAAAAAGACAAAGGCGGTAAGGACAGGGATGGGGCAAAAAGAAATAAAGCCATAAAAAATGGAGGGTAATGAGTACCAATGCCGTAGTCTAGGTAACGAGCTCCCCGAAATGGTGGCCTTGATGGAAGAGGGATGCCTGGATATTGTGGCAGTCACAGAAACATGGTACACAGAGAATCATGACTGGGATGTCAACATACCAGGGTACACAATCTACAGGAAGGACAGGGAGGGAAGAAGAGGAGGAGGAAGAATAGCTCTCTATGTAAAGGAAGGGATCAAGGGTAAACAAGAGAGGAGGCACTGTGGGTCACCCTGGAGACTCGAAATGGCTCCACAATCCGCACAAGGGTTGTGTACAGACCCCCGTCTCAGGGGGAGGAAATGGACAAGGAAATGATGGAAGGCATCCTTGGGATGGCAGAGAAAGGGGAGATATTGCTGATGGGGGACCTGAATATGCCAGATGTTAACTGGAGCACCTTTGCTGCAGCCACATCCAAGAGCAGGGCCATTATCAATGCCCTACAGGGGGCAGGCCTCAGACAGCTAGTGTTGGAACCCACTCGGGAAGAAGCAGTCTTAGACCTGGTACTTTCAAATGGGGACGGAGAGAGGATCTCCAATCTTGAAGTGGGTTGCCATCTTGGAACAAGCGACCAGCAAACAGTGTGGTTCATGATAAACTTAGCTGTAGAGTCAAGCCACACAAAAGTTAAGGTACTGGACTTCAGGAGGGCTGATTTTGTCAAAATGGGAGAGTGCCTCAGAAAAGCACCAGCAAACAGGCAAGACGGTGGGGTGGTGCAACAATGGGGAAACATCAAAACTGCCATCACAGAGGCAACAAGCCTTTGTATGAAGCAAATAAACAAATCAAAACAAAAGGAAAAACCACTATGGTTCTCAAAAGAAGTGGCGGGGAAGGTGAGGGAGAAAAAACATTCAGGAAGTATAAGGTAACACAGAAGGAGCAGGACAGAGAACTGTATCAGTTAAAGCAGAAGGAAGCAGGGAAGGCAGTCAGAATAGCAAAGGCCCGAACTGAGGAAAAGATAGCCAACTCGGTTAAGAAGGTGGATAAAACCTTTTATAGGTACATTAGGGAGCAAAGAAAGACTGAGGCTGAATAAAGAGGAAGGTGGTTGGGCAGAGAGCAACAGTAAAAAAGCAGGGAAACTGAACGAATACTTCTGCTCAGTATTCACAATGGAAAAGCAGGGGGAGATACCTAATCCAGTCAATAGAAGCCCTCTACATAGGGAGGTTGATATTAGTCCATTCACAGAAGAAAGGGTTCTGAAAGAACTCTTAAAACTAAAGGTTGGATAAAACAATGGTGCCTGATGGGATTCACCCCAGAATTCTAAAAGAACTAAGGGATGCACTAGTAACACCACTGACTACCCTTTTTAATAAATCATGGGAGGATGGTGTGGTACCTGATGACTAGAGGAGGGCAGATGTGATTCCCCTTCACAAAAGTGGGAGCAAGACAGAGGCAGGAAACTACAGACCTGTCAGTTTGACCTCAGTGGTAGGGAAATGATGGAATCTCTTCTGAAGGAAAGAATTGTCGAGTACCTAGAGGCCGGAGGGGCACAGGACCCAATGCAGCATGGATTCACAGCAGGAAGGTCATATCAGACAAATCTAATTGATTTCTTTGACTGGGTGACCAAAGTAGTAGACCAGGGAGGGGCTGTGGACATGGCCTACTTAGACTTTAACAAGGCATTTGACACAGTCCCGCACAGAAGATTAATAAACAAATTAGCCAACCTGGGAGTGGTTCCCAGGGTGGTAGCCTGGGTAAAACACTGGCTGGACAGCAGGACACAGCGGGTAATAGTAAATGGGAGTCCTCAGTAAAGAAAGGGAGTTACTAGTGGGGTACCGCAGGGTTCAGTACTGGGGCCGGTCTTTTTTAATGTCTTTATAAGTGACATTGCAGAGGGACTGGAAGGGAAAGTATGTCTCTTTGCAGATGACACAAAGATCTGCAACAGGGTTGATATGCAAGGTAGGGTGAAAAGGATGAAAAGGGACTTGGCAAGGTTGGAGGAATGGTCTATTATATGGCAGCTTAGATTCAACACAAAGAAGTTCAGAGTAATGCACCTGGGAAACAGTACACAATGGGGGGTGAGATACTGACAACAACAAAAATGGAAAGGGACCTGGGGGTAGTCATATCAGATGACCTAAAGGTGGGCCAGCAATGTGGGAAGGCCGAAAGGAGGGCTGGGGGGAAACTAGGATGCATAGGGAGAGGCATCACCAGTAGAAAACAGGAAGTTGTTGGCCCTCTGTACAGACAGTAAGACCACATCTGGAGTACTGTGTACGGTTCTGGAGACCCCATCTCCGCAAAGACATAGACAGGGTGGAGGCTGTCCAAAGGAGGGCAACCAAGATGGTGCAGGGTCTGCACCAGAAGACATATGAAGAAAGACTAAAGGAGCTTAAGATGTATAGCCTCGAGTAAAGGTGGGGGGGGGGACATGATAGAAACTTTCAAATATCTCAAGGGAATCAACAAAGTCCAAGAGGGTAGCATCTTTCAGAAAAAGAGATGTGCAAGAACAAGGGGGCACAGTTTGAAGATAGAGGGGGACGGCTCAGAGGTAATGTGAGGAAGTATTTCTTCACATAGAGGGTTGTAGATGGATGGAACGGGCTCTCCCTGAGGAGGTCGAGAGTCAAAACAGTGGTGGAATTCAAGAAAGCATGGGACAGACATAAGGCAATTCTAGTGGGGGGATAGAAGGAAGTAGGCTGTTGGTTAACTAGTATCTGCAGCTTATCCATTAGGTAGGGAAATGGGCAGACTAGGTGGGCTAAGTGGTCCCTTATCTGCCATCAAATTCTGTGTTTCTGTTTCTCTTCACCTCGAAGGTTGGAGAACAGTAATGACAGAACTCTGGGTTTTACAATTCATAGAGAGAGGCCACACTCTGGATTTCGAACTTACGCCTCTGGAAACTCCACCAGTGTCCTCACACTGTCCCCCTGACGGAAGGGGAAATTTAGGCCCTGCTGCAAAAGCGGGCTATAGAACCAGTCCCCCGGATCAAAGGGAAAAGGTTTTTTATTCCCACTTCCTGGTCCCCAAAAAGGCCGGGGACCTTTGGCACATCCTGGATCTCAATTCCCTGAACAAGTTAATGAAATATAAGAGGTTCAGGATGGTAACACTGCCAGGTCTGATTGGCTCTGCTCTCTAGATATGCAGGACGCTTACCTGCACATACTGGTGTTCCACCTTGCAGAAGGTTCCTGCGCTCTGTTTTCCGGGGCCATCATCAGTTTTGAGCCCTGCCATTCAGCCTTTCCTCCGCTCCCAGAGTCTTCACCAAGTGCCTTTCGGTGGTGGCTGTGGCTCTACGTCGACAGGGCAGTTACATCTTTCCATACCTAGATGACTGGCTCCTGGCTGCTCCCACAAGGGAGCACTGGTTTGCACTGTTGGAGACACCTTTACACTCTTCTGAGAGCTGAGAGTCAACCTGAACATCCCAAAGTCATCCCCATGGCCCAGCCAGTAACTCCTCTTCTTAGGAGTGGTCCTGGACACAGTACAGGGCATGGCCTTCCTTCCCCCAGACAGGGCGGATCGCCTTCGGAATCTGATCCGATTGGTATCCTTTGCTCCTCATGTCCCAGCTAGAATCTACCTGAGACTCCTTGGTCACATAGCGGCAGCCATGCCCACAATTCCCTTTGCTCGTCTCCATATGAGGGTCCTTCAGTGGACGCTTAGGGTGCAGTGGGTCCAGAGGTCTGACAATCTAGATCAGTTGGTCTTGGTCTCCGACCCAGTTTGCAGAACTCTAGCCTGGTGGTTGGATCCACTCAATCCTTCGACAGGAGTCCTCTTCCAGCAGGAGCCCCTGAGACGAGTTCTGACCAGACGCCTTGGGTTTTGGTTGAGGTGCTCTCCTGGAGACCAGGCAGACCCAGGGGACCTGGTCACCATGCGAGCAATCACTCCACATCAGTCTTCTAGAGATGCGAGCAGTCCTAAATGCCTTACAGGCATTTAAAGTTGTCTTACCTCTGGGCCCTCTGCTCATTCTGACAGACATGTCCATAGTCTTTTACATCAACAAGCAAGGGGGGGGACTCACTCCTACCCCCTCTGTAGGGAGACAATGAGGGTCTGGTATTGGGCTCTGGAACATCGCCTCATACTCACCGCTGTTCATGTTCCAGTTGTCCAAAACGTCTTGGCCAACAGCCTAAGCAGGTCCTGGACCAAGCTCATGAGTGGGCGCTCCTTCAGTCAGTGGCTGTCCAGCTATTTGACAGATGAGGCTGGCCAGAGTTGGACCTTTCTGCATCCCCACACAACTCCAGACTACCCAGTTTTTGCTCACTAGATCCAGGGCCTGGAGTTTTCTGGCGAGACGCATTGTCCCTCTGTTGGACAGGGAGGTTCCTTCCCCATTCTACAGAGGGTACTTCTGAGGTTACAGGTGGTGGGAGCAGAGATGATTCTCATCGCCCCATTTGGGCTCGACAGATTTAGTTCCCACTACTTCAGCAGCTGGCAGCGGAACCTCCAGTTCCCCTGCCTCTGAGCCCGCATTTGCTCTCAAAGGACCACAGCATTCTAGTTCATCTGGACCTCAAATCTCTGCATTTACATGCGTGGTTCCTGCAGACTTAGCCATGGTGAGATATGGGGTCTCCCAGGAAGTGGCTAATGTTCTAGTGGCAAATAGGAAACCATGCAATAGATCCACCTATGCCATGAAGTGGAAAAGGTTTTGTGTATGGGCTACTGCACACTATTTCAACCCCTTTTCCTGCCCTCCGAACTCTGTACTTGAGTACCTTCTCTCTCTATTCAACAAGGACCTAAGCTACTCCTCCATCAAGGTGCATCTCTCGGCCATCTCGGTATACCATGCAGTGGTGCAGGTTAAATCCATGACTCAACTGGACATGTCCCATACCTTTTTATGGGGCATCTTGCATCTAAAGCCTCCCTTCTGAGATCCTGTTCCTCCGTGGGATTTCCTTTTTATGTTGGAGAAGCTCACGCGCTTCCCGTTTGAACCAGTCTCAGATAGTGAGCTATGCTTTCTGTCATGAAAAGCATTATTTTTAGTTGCAGTTACTTCCGCCCGAAGAATTTCGGAGCTCTAGGCTTTGATGTGTAAAGTGCCTTATTCGATTTTCCATAAGGACAGGGTAATCTTAAGTATAAATCCTAAGTTCTAGGGACGTGGATATGTTGTTCTATCCACACTGTTTGGCATGTCCCTTTCACTTTAAATCTTGCCGGGTGGTCTGAAAGCTGGTTCCTCCCATGCACCCAGGTTGCATATCCCTCGGCTCCACCCCTTGACACCAGATCTTCCTTTCCACTGGAAGATTCAGGTTTCCTCCTTATCGCTCCAGCATTGAGTAGGCCCTGGCACTTAGTCATTTGGATTCTTTACCAAGACTTAAACTCGTTAGAGTTTCTCCGCTTTCCTTTGTGATTTGTGACTGCTATGGGAGGACAAGTCCTCGCCCAGGATCCACCCGTGCTCTTACGGGCAGATGTCTCACACTGATGCACACCACGTGCATCTACTGCCTGGGCCACACTCATGACCCCCAGGCTTGCAATTTTTGTCAAGCATTCCATCCAGCAGTGCTGGAAGATCATCTCGCACGGTTGCAGCTTGGCTAACCGGAAAAACAGAACCCTCCTGTCAAAGCTGAATAGGCCCATCAGGTGGTCTCCGTGGCTGTGGGGTCTGCTGAACAACTAGAGTAGATGAAGGCCTTTGAGGAGGAGGCGGCCTGGGCCACCAAACAATTCTCTTCAGTTTCATTTTTTGTCCTGCTCAAACTGGGCTCTTCCTTTTCAGGCTCCTTGAAGGAGTTGTGCCAGTCTCTCCTGACCAAGGGGGAGGGCCCTTCAGGTTTGCACATCTCCCGCTTCTGTAAGAAGGATTCCAAGGAGTCGCGAGAGGAGACATAGACGCATAGACTTTGACGGCAGATAAGGACCGCTTGGCCCACCTAGGTCTGCCCATTTCTCTACCTACAGGATAAGCTGCAAATCCTAGTTAACCAACAGCCTTTCTTCCTACCCCCTTAAGAATTGTCTTATGTCTGTCCCATGCATTCTTGAGTTCTCCCACAGTTTTAGACCCCTCAACCTCCTCAGGAAGGCTGTTCCATGCGTCCACCACCCTCTCTGTGAAAAAAATACTTCCTCACATTGCCCCTGAGCCATGCCCCCCCCATCTTCAAATTGTATCCCCTTGTTCGTGCACATCTTTTTCTGAAAGATGCTACCCTCTTTGACTTTGTTGATTCCACTGAGGTACATAAAAGTTTCTATAATGTCCCCCCTCACCCTCCTTCCCTCCTTTCCTTAAGGGTATACATATTAAGCTCCTTTAGTCTCTCTTCATATGGCTTCTCTTGCAGACCCTGCACCATTTTAGTTGCCCTCCTCTGGACAGCCTCCATCCTGTCTATGTCCTTGCGGAGATGGTGTCTCCAGAACTACATGCAGTACTCTAGATGGGGTCTCACCAACTGTCTGTACAGAGGGATAACAACTTCCTGTTTTCTGCTGGTGATGCCTCGCCCTATACATCCCAGTGTCCCCCCAGCCTTCCCTACTGCCTTTTCACATTGCTTGCTAACCTTAAGGTCATCTGATATGATTACCCCAGGTCTCTTTCCATTTTTGTTGTTGTTACTTACTCCCCCCAATTGTGTAATCTTCCCTCGGTTTTTGTTTCCAGGTGCATTATTTTGCACTCTTGCATTGAATCCAAGCTGCCATGCTTCTTGACCAGTCCTCCAACCTTGCCAAGTCCCTTCTCATCCTTTCCATGCCTCCTTGTGTATCAGCCCTGTTGCAGATCTTTGTGTCATCTGCAAAGAGACATACGTTTCCTTTCAGTCCCTCTGCAATGTCACTTATAAAGACATTAAAAAGGACTGGACCTAGTACTGAACCCTACGGTACCCTGCTAGTAACCCCTCTTTCTTCAGAGTGGACTCCATTTACAATTCCTTTCTGTGTCCTGTTGTCCAGCCAATGTTTTACCCAGGCTACCACCCTGGGACCCACTTCCAGGCTGGTTAATTTGTTTATTAATCTTTTGTGTGGGACTGTGTCAAATGCCTTGCTAAAATCTAGGTAGGCCGTGTCCACAGCCCCTCTCTGGTCTACTACTTTGGGCACCCAGTCAAAGAAATCAATTAGATTTGTCTAACATGACCTTCCCGCTGTGAACCCGTGCTGCCTTGGGTCCTGTGCCCCACTGTCCTCTAGGTACCTAACGGTTCTTTCCTTCAGAAGTGATTCCATCACTTTCCCTACCACAGAGGTCAAACTGACAGATCTGTAGTTTCCTGTCTTTGTCTTGCTCCCACTTTTGTGGAGGGGAATCACATCCGCCTTCCTCCAGTCCTTGGGTACCACACCATCCTCCCATGATTTGCTAAAAAGGGTAGTCAGTGGTGTCACTAGTTCTCCCCTTAATTCTTTTAGAATTCTGGGGTGAATGCCGTCCGGCCCCATTGCTTTGTCCAGTTTCAGTTTTAAGAGTTTTTTCAGAACCCTTTCCTCTGTGAAAGGACTGGGATCGACACCCACTAACCAGAGTGCTTCTGTTAATTGGATTAGGCACCTCCCCCTCCTCCTTTTTGTGAATATTGAGCAGAAGTATTCATTCAGTATCCCTGCTTTTTCACTGTCCCTCTCTGCCCACCCACCGTCCATTCTATTCAGCTTCACTATCCCTCCTTCCCTTTGTCTTTCTACGCTCCCTGATGTACCTATAAAAGGTTTTATCCCCCTTCCTAACCGAGTTGGCCATCTTTTCCTCAGTTTGGGTCTTGCCGATGTTGTTTTTGGGATCGAGAGGTGTCTCAGTCCCAGGATTCTGCAGCTTCGACTTCAATTGAAATTGTGGCCTCAGCTACTGGCTTCATGGTGCTCCAGTCAGGCCAGTCGGCTCAAAAGCTGGGCGATGATCCGGTCGAAATAATCATCGACCCTGTCAACCCATTGTCGCTAGATGAGGCCGACCCTTCTTTGTTCAGGACTCCGGTCCTGACTGGACCTACCGAGGAGGAGGAGACCTAGCCTGCTGTGAACCTCTTCACAGTCCCTGTCCCTAACCTGGAGGAGCCACAGGACTCCCCAGCTCCTTCTAAGCACCCCCATTGGTCTCCCCGGCAGATGAGCTAGGTCTCAGGCACCCTTCACCGACAGGCTGAGGAAATTTCACAAATGCTGTTCTGGACTTTCCAAAAAGCAGAATGGCTGCTATTCATCCTCATCCTCTTTGGATGAGGAGAGGCTTTGACACAAGCTGCATCGATGCTACGAGGATCTCGTGTGGCAGCAGTTAGTGTTGGCCGGTCTGAAGTCGACCCTGGCTTCAACACTGGCTATCACATGGCTACCTCCCTTGAGGCCTTACACCAACTCCTCTGGAGCTGGTCGACACTGCCCCTCCTCCTGCGGAGCTGGTGAAGACCCTCCTGGCTGAAACCGGCCTCTTCACCAATCATGGTGGAGCTGCCACCTAAACAGCCTCCCTTTTGGGCTCCTTCCAAGGAATCTCGGCCGGCAAAGGGCCTCCCGCACAGGCTGTCAGTCTCCCTCACTCCTGACCACCCACGGCGGGTAGAAGTGACTCAGGTGGTTGGCCGATCTAGCCAGACTCCTTACTTGCATTCTCGTCCCCAGACGATGATTTGCCATGGAGTCTCTCGATGGAGGCAGGTCCCATATCCTTCCTGGACATCCTCCATCTGATCTCCGAATCCATGAGGGATGCCCTTGGCACTTGTTTAGAAACGGGCTGAACATCCCCTTACAGACATTCCGAAAAAAGGGAATTCTTTGACAGAGGCCTTCCCAGTGGCCAAAGCCATTGTTGGCCCAGCCTTGGAGTTTTGGCAGCACCCAGCCTCCTGCCCTGAACCTTCAGCCAGGGTGGCCTGCAAGTATCCGGTTCCCTTTTGCTCCTTTTCTGTGTTCATAGAGCACCCCTCGGTTAAAGGGTTGGTGACCACATCTGTGTTTCGGCGCTCATTCAGTTCAGGAGATACCAGTAGACCTCCGGACAAAGAGTCCAAGAAATTGGACCACTCTGCCAGAAAAGTCTATGCTGCTTCTTCGCTTGGTCTCTGTCAGGCAAGCTTGGCTGTCATCATGGCATATTTCTCCCATGCCCTCCTGGGCTCGCTGGATGAGGTCCTTCCTCATCTCCCCGCAGACCTCCAGACTACAGTCAGGTAGGTCCGTGACCAGGGTTGGATTATTGCTGAACAGCAACTCCAGGCAGCTCTGGACATTGGGGATTCCTGTGCTCATTCAGTGGCGGCCGCAGTCGCCATGTGCTGTAGGGCCTGGCTGAGAGTCTCGACCTTCACGGCAGACACCCACCACAAACTGGTGGACGTTCCTTCCTGTGTACCGACTTGTTTGGCTCAGGAGTTGAAGGTCATCTCCAGCGCATCGAGAAGTCCAGTGCCACCTTGGACTCAATTGTCTCTGCCCAGAAGGAACCTCAGGGTTCTAAAAAGCAAAAGAGAAAACCGTTTGGCCTTCTGTCTCCGAGGCCAAGCAGCCCCAGTACCAAACTGGGCAGCAGCAGCAGCAGGCTCAGTCTTGACACTCTCGGCCCAAGTCAGGCTTCAGTGGCCTGTAAGCGCAGAGGGAAGGGCTCCAGCAGTCCCCCTGCTGGATCCTCCTCCTCCTCCTCCAAGCCTGCACAGTGATGGGATGGAGGTTGCTAACCCCATACCCGTCATGACCACTCTGGGTCCTCCCATGGGAGGCCAGCTCCACCACTTCCCTTCTGCCTGGTCCGCTGTCACAACGGACAGATGGTTCTTCAAAGTGGTCGGCCAGGGGCTGCCTCTGGAATTCGAGCAGTACCCACCAAGCCAAGCCCCATGGGAGGAATAGGTATCCGTGTACACTCAGACGGTTACTCGAGACGGCATTACCCAGCTCCTCTGCAAGGAGGCAGTGGTCAGAGTCGCGGATCCCCCCGTCAACCCAGGGTTCATTTCCAGGTACTTCCTGGTCCCGAAACGGACAGGGATCTGCCACCCCATTCTAGATCTGCATGACCTGAACCAGTTTCTCTGGTCTCGCACCTTCAGGATGGTAACTCTGTCTCAGATCATACCATCTCTGGAGCAGAACTTGTGGTTTTGCTCACTGGATCTGCAGGACGCCTTCTTTCATGTCCCGATCTGTCCGTCACCACCAAAGGTTTTTCCACTTCTGGGCAGAGGGAACCATATCCGAGTTCCAAGCCATGCCATTCAGCCTGTCTTCAGCCCACAGGGTCTTCACCAAATGTGTTGCAGTGGCGACAGCCCATCTTCGGCGTTGGGGGTCAGAGTGTTACCCCTATCTGGACAATTGGCTTATAGCAAGTCCCTCCAGATCAGCAGTGGAGAGAAGTCCAAGGATCTGGCCCACCAGGCTTGCTCCATTTTTGGTCTCCTGGTCGAGGCCAAGTCGGAACTTGTGCCTTCACAGGTAATCTGCTTCATTGGGGGAGAGCTCGACTCTTGCTGCTCCTGGCAGACAGGGCAAAGGTTCTCTCCTCTTTTGCCCAGTCATTTCTGGTTGGGCGCTTGCGCCCCGCCCGGGACCTCCTGCAACTTTTGGGTTACATGGGGGTCTGCACCTCCGTGGTCTGATGGGCACGGTGGCATATGCACCCCTTTAATGGGAGCTGGCCAGCTAGTGGACTTAGCTACTAGATCACTTTGACCAGCTGGTCACTGTGACCCAGAAGACGTGGGACGCTCTCCAGTGGTGGACCGTCCCAGAACATCTGCAAAATGGAATCCAGTTTTTCTGCCTCAAGCCGCCGGTCGTGCTCATGACCGACTCCTCTCTCACGGGCTGGGGTACCACATGGGGGACCACAGAGCCCATGGGCTGTGGACCCCCAAGGAATCCCGATACCACATCAGTCTGCTGGAGCTCTGAGCAGTTCGACTAGTGCTGTCTGCATCAGCTCTGTTCCTTCGAGGTCAAGTGGTTCAAGTCCAGACTGACAATACCACGACCATGTACTGTCTCAACAAACAGGGCGGCACGCACTCCTGGCCTCTGTGCAGTAAAGTTCTTTGCATCTGGACCCTCGTGATCCGACTGGAGGCAGATCTCCTAGCCGTTCATGTGGCAGGAGCTTCGAGTCAGCTGGCGGACACTGTAAGCCGTGTGGGCAAGGCGTCCCATGAGTGGTCTCTCCATCCAGAGGTAGTTCACAGCTTATTCTCCCAGTGGGGCACCCCTCATGTGGACCCGTTTGCCTTCAGGGAGACTGCAAAACTGAGGCTGTTTCATGCCCACCCCCTCAGTAGGGCTCACTGCAGGGGAGATGCCTTCTCGAGGCCGTGGACCCCAGGCCTCTCTGTGCCTTCTTTCCACTTCCCTTGATCTGCAAGGTGCTTCACAAGATCAGGAGGGACAAGGCACAGGTGATCCTAGTAGCCCCAGACTGGCCCTGCCAGTTTTGGTACCTAGATCTCCTCAGCCTCAGCAGAAAGCTCCTGAGGCATCTTCCAGCACGCCCAGAATGTTTTCCATCAATCAGGGGAAGGTTCTCCACCCAGACCTTCAATACCTGCACCTGACAGCCTGGTTCCTGAGCGGCTAGAGTTCCAGGCTTTGGGTCCCTCCGAGGATGTACTCATTGTAGTCGAGGCATCCAGGAAGGAATCGACCAGGAAGTGCTATGCCTTCAAATGGAAGAGATTTTCCATTTGGTGCCAGGGCAAGAGCCGGGACCCTTTGTCTTGTCTGGTGGCTAGCATTCTAGACTACCTTTGGTCTCTCTCTCCAGAGGGGGTCTATGACCCTTAGGGTGCACCTGGCAGCTATCTCTTCTTACCATGTGTGGGCCGGTCAGCAGATGGTGGCAGAGGAGAAGGTGGTCTGGCATTTTTTCAAAGGCCTCTACCATATTTCCCCTCCAGTGCATGAACCACTGCTGTGGGATCTACTGCTGGTAGTGGCAAAGCTCGTGGGCAAGTCATTCGAACCGATGCACAGATTTGAGATGTCACACCTGTCATGTAAGACCACCTTCCTGATGGCTGTCACATCAGCCAGAAGGATTGGGGAGCTCTAGGCACTCTCCGTTGAGTCTCCCTATCTGGTTTTCCACAGGGACAGGGTTGCCCTGCGCCCCAAACTGAAGTTTCTCCTGAAGGATGTTTCGGGAGTTTCACCTGAACCAGGTGATGACTCTGCCGGTGTATTACCCCAGTCAAACCTCGGAGGCCGAATACTGAATATAGGCTCCATAATTTGGATCTGAGAAGAGCGCTCTTTTACTACAAAGAGCACACGGCCGGAGTTCGGGGAGAGGTTCATTAGCTGTTTACCTATGCTGAAGCCATGCCTGGCAGATCTGCAGCTAAGCAGACAGCTGGCAGATTGATTACATCTTGCATTGATCTCTGCTATAGGTTGGCAGGTAGGGAGCATCCCCTAGGGCTAAGGGCTAATTTCACCCACCATACTGCTGCATTAGTGGCTGCTTCTAGGGACATCCCTATCCAGGATGTCTGCAGGGCTGCTACCTGGAAGTCAGCAAAGACCTTAATTTCCTATTACCACATCGACCTAGAGTCACGCTGGGATGCTGGTTTTGGGGCCTCAGTTCTCCAATCTCAGTTCCCTAAGTAAGGGGGTATGCGCCTTGCCTCCCTTCTCCCAGAGATCTGCTAGGAGTCTGCCAAACAGTGTGGATAGAAACACAGGTTACTCGCCTGTAACAGTAGATCTTCCACGGAATGGTCTCTTGCAGTAAGTCATTACTTATGGGAGTTTCCGATAGGTTGCGCTCTAGCACGGCTGTCTCTTCTAGCAGTCTCCACACCAGGGACCACCCACACAACCTCATTTCCTGGGCTGTGCCTATAAAAGTGGGTGGTCCCTGGTAGTCTCTGTTCATTTTCCCACCGGCTTCAGCTCTGACAGCAGCTTACTCTTCTGCCAGCAGTCTACGACATGGATTGAACTCATAGCTTGGGGTGCCTGAGCTTCAGACACGGCACCATATTCCTGTGCTCAGCAAAGAGCTTTACAATGGATGTTTCCCTGTTACAGACTCTGGGTACTCGATCAAAGGGTTCTAAAACCTCAATGTCCCCTTGAAGAAGCAAATAGGGAAGGAAATACCTTCACCTAAAGTCCTGCCTGACAGCCCTTCAACGGTCATATCTCCTAAACATGTATCATCAAGAAAACATTCCTCATCGACGGGCCATATCCCCCCGTCGACGGCAGGCACTTCTTCATCAAAAGAACATAGAAGTTCAGCTTCACATAGAAAGGATTGTTCATCATTGACAGGACGTCATTCCTCAGCTCCCCCATAGACGAAACCTCATGCACCGTCAACAACGGAGGTCCTGCTGCATTCATCATCAACAGGGCACACCCCCCTGTCGACGAGAGGGCTTCACAAGACATCCTCATCGAAGAAAACGCCTCCTCCGTCAATGGAGCACACTCCACATGCTTCATGATCAATGGGGCTACCTCCAACGAGACATACTCCTAAACCTCCATCATCGATTAGAAGTCTGCCACCGTTGACAGAGCATGCATCTGCCTTCTCATCGTCGACGACGACACACTTTCCATCGTTCCCATAGACGGAGCATGCACCTACTGTTCCATCGTTGACGAACAGCATCCCACCATCAACAGAGCATACACCGACTCCTCCATCGTCAACTAGGTGTATTCCACTGTCGATGGAGCATGCATTTACTTATCCATCATCAGTAAGACACATTACAACATCCATCGACGAGCCTGATCCCACCATTGACAGAGCAGCCCCTGCATCATAGAACAGCACCTTTACCAGCATATAATACATTTATGGAAGATCCTCAAATGTAACCATGAAATACCATGAAGAATTTCATAAAACTGTGTAAAAAGATACTTATGGGGCTGCATCACCACAAAATGAAGGATCATATACTACAGAACGCAGAGGCAAGCCAGCCTCATTTACACTTGTGCATGGTGCTCAGACGCCAGTCCATGGTGAACAAAACTTCAGAGACGTACTGGATCACTTTATCAGGAGGCACAAATTGATCCCCCGACGCCATGCACACAGGGCTCAGAACCCGCTTACATGGCAATTCCATCCTCACAAGTGCCAAACATAGAGGAAATTGTAAATAAAGTGCTGAATTCAATGGGTTTTGACTATACATCCACTCCAGTAAAAAACCCTCAGTCACAGACTGTATCTCCCCCTCCATCAAAACAGGCACGCACAGAGCCAGAACGCTCACCATTTCTGTGGAATATTTGTCAGATTCTCACATAATTTCAGAATATTCCAAAGACCCTAATTATGATGCTTCCCCTACTACAAGAGGGTACAAGTCCCCATACTCTGTATCATCATACTGGGGCGAAGAAATATTACAACCACTAAAGATCATTTCCCCACCAGATGACCCCTCATTCCCAGAAATTATGTTACAAATACAAAAAACAATGGGGTTTACCACAACAGAACAAGATAAATTAAGTAAAGATGTGGCTGAATATCTTAACATCCCAGAAGAACCTATCTGGGCAATCCCTGCTTTTATGCCAACGTTCAGAAATGCAGTTACTGAAGCATGGCGTCAACCCATAGTGGCACAGGAGCTACCTAGAAAAGTGCATAGGCTTTATCAGGCTCCTATTGATTATCAGTATTTAACAAATATTCCCACTGCGGATTCCATGGTTATTGCAGCCGCTCACCACTGCACTGGCAAACCTAAACATACAAATACAGTACCTCCTGAAAAAGACTCTAAACATTTTGATTATATGGGGAAGAAAGTGTTTGCACTAAACACATTAAATAACGGTGGGCACCTCTGCTGGGGACATTATAAGTAAACTACCTACATCCCCGGAAAAAGAGCAACTCGCATCAATAATAAACACACTTCCCTCTCTCAACATTTACTAAGCTCAGGATACGACATTGCCGACGCTTCGTCTAGAGCCTCTGTAGTCTGTATTCTCATTCGCCGTCCGGCATGGCTCCGACTCTCAGGATTAGCTCATGATATTCAACAAGAAGTGGCTAATGCCCCTTTTTCTGTTGACCATCTCTTTGGCCCAGGGACACAAACAATACTGGACAACTTACAGGCCTCAGGCAGACAACTAAAAACAGTACAATATATGTACTACAAACCACGCCCTCAGTATAATTCTTCATACAAAACTGAAAATTGCTATAACCAAAGAGATAACGTTAAAGGCAAACAACGAATGACAAGGAACACATCTAAACTGACTCGTGGCCGTCCCCTCTTCCTCTTATTAAAAAAACTACAGACTTTGCCCTGGTCTCCTCTTCTAGGCCTCGGAGACTTTTTTTTTTTTTTTTGGGGGGGGGTGCTTTGATTTGAAATTATACTGAGGCCTTTCCCATAAGGCTTTATACATCTAGCCACTTTTTGAGGTATCACTGTTACAGGCCAATATGGTCATTCCATCGGGATGCCTCTAGGCCTGTTGTGCGCCAGACCCTTGTGTCCCTCCCACGAACAGAACCTGCTACTACTCACATGCTGAGAAACAATTGATATATTCCAATAATATTGTAACGTGGATCATAATATTGTTACAGATTTGCTGCTTCTACATGCAGTCTTCACCTGGCCATAGATAAAGGCCACAGAAACAATGGTGGCCCTGACATACTTGGGACCCCCCCCCCCCCCCCTACAAATGAGATTACTACGACACAATGGAACTGACAACATCACTCTGTTGCATTCCATGTCTTTACCTAAAACGAGTACAATCTTGACTACAACACTACTGACTCTAGGAGCCACTGGATTCCAGTATGAAATAGATACATTGTTTCATTTCACATCATTTGCTACTTATGTAGCTTATTTATGCCCAAATGGATACATTTTCTAATGACTTGCAGACATGACAAAAAATGTGTCAACTTACTAAGCACTACAAAATAGTAACATTGTTTTATTTGAAATTACTGTTCAAAACTCTGAACACAATAGGCTTTCGCATATACTGTCTCTTCCAGTGCATGCCACTGAGAACTACCAATCACTCCATTATATGGCTGAATTTCTTTTTGAAATCTCACAGTATTTGATATACCATACCCTGATGGGGTCTACATCTGCTTAACTCATCTGACGTTGCCCTCAGCACCTACCGGTCCTAGGACCACACTGTACATACGGCAGAATGCCATATCTGGCCATCCCACTGCCACATAAATGCTTGGGAATCTGCCAGAAGTAATGACTTACTGCAAGAGACCATTCCGTGGAAGATGGATCAGTTATGCAAAGACTTCTGTCTTAACAGTAGATCTTCTTGGAATGTCTCTTGCAGTAAGTAGCTTCCCTCCCTCCGGCCCCCTGCCATTCTGTAACAGGGAAAACGATGTAGGGTTGGGAGACTTTTGGTACCTCGGTTCTCCTCGGTCCCTTGCTTTCACGAGCTGCAACCGGCAGGGAACGGAGACTACCAGGGACCACCCACTTTTATAGGCACAGCACAGGAAGTGAGGTCATGTGGGTGGTCACTGGTGTGGAGACTGCTAGAAGAGACTGCCATGCTAGAGAGACCCCTATCGGGAACTCCCGTAAGTAATGACTTACTGCAAAAGGCATTCCTAAAAGATCTACTGTTAACGACAAAAGTCTTTGTGTAACTGATCTTTCTAGGAGTGGTATATGTTGCTCATCCACACGGACCCACCTGTCCTCCCCAGCTTCGACGCACAGCCTCTACTTCCAGTGGGCAAGATCTGGCATCAAGGGGCTGAGCCGAGGGATATACCACCTGGATGGGTGGGAGGAGCTAGCTTTCAGACCATCTGGCAAAATTTAAAGGGGAATGGGACACGCCAGACAGTGTGAATGAACAACATATACCACTCCTAGAACTACTGTTACAGGTGAGTAACCTTGATTTTTTTTTTACCTAAGGTGGTCTCTGAGTTCACCCTCAATCAAGACATCCACCTGCCAGTTTACTACCCTAAGTATTCTAATAGGGGGGAAGCGCTGCTGCACACTCTGGATGTCCATTGGACACTTTGTTTTTACCTTAACCGTACTGCTCCTTTGCAGAAAAAGGATCAGTTTGTTTTGTTCGCTCCTAAAATGTAGGGTACTCTAGTTACCAAGCAGACTCTATCTAAATGGCTCGTTAACTGTATCGTTTATTACAATAAGTACGATAAGCCCTTACCGGGCTCGGTGAAAGGCCATTCCACCTGGGGTGTGGTGACTTATTTCACCTCTTTGAGAAACATTTCCACAGCAGACATTTGTGCAGCAGCTACCTGGAGCTCTGTTCACACCTTCGTCAAGCTCTACAGCTTGAACGTAGCCTCCAGACGTAGGACTGGGTTTGGCCTTGCAGTTTTACATGGCCTCCTTTCTTAAGCCTCTAGCTGGTTATTTCAGCCTCCTCCCGGACTTGCCTGCTCCTTGTCCTTTTATTGCTTGGGACTCCGTCCTTAAGATTATTGCCTGCTGCAAGACCTCTGACTTGAAGTAAGATAGCACAGTTACGTAAGAACTTATGTAACAGTACCTCTTCGAGAAGAGCTCTTGTAGCAGGCATTGCTTTCCCTCCCTGCTTCCACCTGGCTTCTTGTTCAGCTGTTTATTTTAAGGAAACAACCTACCTGGTTTTCTTTCCATTCTTGACTGCGGGTCTCTGACTGGAGAACTGAGGTGGGGCAGGGGACCGTCCCCTTTATACCATTGGCAGACGTCTGGCGGACTGACGTCAGGAGAGGTCCCCACTGAAGACTGCTAGCTAGGTGGTTTCCGTGGGGTTCTGGCACCTGACGGCTTAGTCCTTATGGTTATTGCCTGCTGCAAGAGCTTTTCTCAGACATCTACTGTTAAGGTAAGTTCTTGCATAACTGTGCTATAAGTTGCATCTCCTATATCTAAGCTGTTGAAGACCATTGCATAACAGCAAATATCACTCTTAAAACATAGGTTTTAGAAGGGTTTTAAATAGCCAGTATCGCATCGCACTTTGCGATGTAAACCAGCTGCTTATGTGACCCATTTCTGCTTTTGGATCACAAAAAAATGCGATCCATCCCAAGGACAAGTGATTTTTTTTTTCCCCATTTCCATCCCCCAGCTGGCAGTGTTTTTTTTTTTTTTTTTGCATACGTTCACCTCCATTGCTACATAAGGTGCCCTGAGAGTTGCTGGCCAATCAGAGGGAAAGAATGGAGTTGCCGCTCAGTTTGAGAGTCGGGTTGTGTTGTGGGGGACATCGGGAGTAGCGGGCATTGAGTCATTGGCTCATCAAGACAGAGCAGTCTGGTGTGATATGAGTGGTAGTGGTTCAGCGGCTTCAGATTTTAATCTCGAGTGTTGGAACTCCAGATGCAGCAGCAGGCAGCTTCCTCATGGACAGAGGTCACAGTGAGTGTGGAGGGAGTCTGGTCGTGTGTTTTTTCTTGGGGTTGGGATTATCTACATCACAGGGGCTTGTTACGATTTGGGATGTGGGGCTCATGGCATCGCAGAAGGAAGGGCCATGATTTCTTTTTTGTGTCTGTGAATGGGAGGGTTTCCTGGTATAGAGAACAGCCGATTTTAAGCGGTGTAAACAATTGGGCGATTGTACCAGGTATCGACCAACATGCACAGTGGTGGTTGGATTCAGCTACTGGCCTAATATTGTTTCTCATGCCGTAAGAGGAATTGGAATGTGGAAACAAATGACAGAGAAAGAGGAGAAACACTGGTGATGAGAGAAGTTGGTGCAATGTTCATGTCTACTTGTAACCTACAGTGTATTCTTGGGCTGCTGCTTGCTGACTGCAGGATTCCCCATTGCCTAGAAGTGTGCTGTGGTAGTTGTGATTGGAGCCATGGGTGTTTTGTTCCTCAGGTCTTTGTGCACTACAGTACATTTTATTTATTTAGTTGTTGTTGAGTGGGTAAGTGTACTAGTCATATTGTTGCCTATTTTCAGGCATGACCTGGGGGAGGGGAATACAGATGCATGTCAATGGACCTTGAACCAGACTAAGCTGTTGGTGGCATTTTTAATGAATGGGGGGACATTTGGCGAGCACACTGGGGAAATTCCCCTACTCTTTTTGAAAAGTGCCATGGGATCTTTAATATCCACCTGAACTACCACCAGAAGAGGCAGATGGGGCCTCGGTTTAACGTCTCATCCGAAAGATGGCACCTCAGGAGTGCAGCACCCCCCCCCCCGCCTGCTGCCTGCGGTGTCAGTATTGGGATATTGACCCAATGCCTGGTGTGGAGATAGAACCCACAGCCTTCTGATCTCCTGGCCTCAGAGGCGAGTATGCTACCTGCTGAGTCACTGACACTGCTACATATGGAAAGTGGGTGATACTGACTTTCTTTTTGTAGCTATTAGTGGTTAATCACTGTGGGCAGTGTCAGATTCAGTGCTTACAAAATGTGAGGGGAGATTGACGGCAGTGGTGTTGAGATAACAGTACTACTGCAGACTTTTTAGTGGGCCTGGCCAATAGAGACCAGTGTCTTGAGAAGGAGGGGTCCAGTCTTCAAACTTTCTATTACCTGGGCCTTCTGCCAGCAAAGACTGCCAAGGTGCTAAATTCTCAGAGTGTGTGTGTGTGTGCCGTGTGTGTGTGTGTGTGTGTGTGTATGCGTGTGTATGCGTGCATGTCCCTGTACCAAAACAGATAAAGCAAAGGCGGAGCTAATTTTAATGATTTTATTCAGGTTAAAATATTTTTAAAAGATTGTATGTATATATATATATTGTACTATCTTTAATTTTGCTAATCAGATTGAGGCAAGTGCTATGCATTTTCGCAATTGATTAGCACTTTCAGGCGCAAAACGACTAATCAATTTTTGCAGCTTATGGGGTGTCCCAGCTGTAAGTGTTTGTGTGTGTGTGTGTGTGTGTGTGTGTGTGTGTGTGTGTGTGTATACTGTAGCGCCTGTATAAGGAACACAGTGTTATTATGAACTACTGTTTCTTGATTCTTTTCCATTGTATTGACATAACAATGTCTTTTTTTTGTTGATCTCTTTCAGAAGCATAACAGAAAAAGAAGGTACGCTGAAAAATTAGGAAGGAATCTTAAATTATGACTATTGAGCTGAGAATACAGTAGTTGTAATCATGGAGTTTTTTTTTCTCTTATAACCCTTGCAGTGCAGCCTGTATTTACGAAGATCCTAGGGAACTTCCAGTTTCAGCCCTAATTGATGAAGCCAAGTACGTGGGATCACTGGGCTACAACATCTGGAAGAAGATGGAAAGTATTGTGGCTGCAGGTGAGAAATGAAAGCCTGTCGCATTGGACGCAGCACGGCTGTACCCTGTTGTTGAACCACAGCAAGGCTGCAGCCCAACTCTGCATAGTAGGGTTGTGCAGAAAGTGCACACAAAAAAATGCACAGTTTTGAAGAGTGATGCTGCAGTATATGGTGGGAAAGCTGCAGAATACATTACATGCAGAAATTGAAGTCATGCCGGCAAAAGAAACCTCCAAGTATATGCTTTCTTGTGTTTTGCACTCCACCTGTTCGCACATAATACTGTACAAAGCAAGTACTGTTGCTATATTGTGCTGTACAGGGGCCTGCCTCATAGTTAGAATAACTCCCTGCCTCTGATGCAGAGTGCCGCCTGCCAGTCAGAATGTATCACTCCATCACTGTGTGCACTAGGCCATCTACCAATAAGGTGGAAGTGTGAAAGGGTGCCCCCCCCATTCTGTTTGATTAGAGGGTCAACATTGATTGGGTGCCATCCTAGACTGTAAATGTCTTGTCCTGTGTGTGTGTGGTGGTGTGTGTCCCCTTAGTGTAGTGTTCATTGGGCTGACCACCCATTTCTGTCCATTTCTACGTTGTACTATACGTATTACAGTCCTCAGATGGCCCCAGTCACACATGTCTCCCTGAACCCTTAGTAGAGCCCTCAGATGTTATTGCAGGTGCTCTGTTATGTCTGTCTAGACATAGATATTAATGGGTCTTTTTGCCGCTTCCTGCAGGTTAAAATTAATTTAGGTTGTTCAGGGATAACGTAATGCCAGGTCGGACCTCTGGACAGGCTGTATT
This sequence comes from Neoceratodus forsteri, assembly GCA_016271365.2. Classification (NCBI taxonomy): domain Eukaryota; kingdom Metazoa; phylum Chordata; order Ceratodontiformes; family Ceratodontidae; genus Neoceratodus; species Neoceratodus forsteri. Next base: position 978,934,954 of record CM057452.1, on the reverse strand, counting down.
TAGCCATGTATTCCCGGTCTCCTGTAGAGAAACAATAAAATGATTTAAAAGGTTGTTTCGTTGAAAACCCCTGCTTTCTTAGTAAGTTACTGTGCAGAAATGATTTTTTTCTATAGGCATTGTGCAGAGAAATAGAGCAGAGGGCTCTCTCCCTTCCCCTGGCTGTTACAAACAAAATCACGGTAGCTTCTGTGCAAACCTGTACAGAAAGAAATTCTCTTTCAAACGACATGAAGTCTTGCTGTATTCTGACATATGCAGTTAGCCCCAGCATTTGAACTGCCCCGGAGATGAGTTAACTCTATGCCAAAGCATAGAACATTGAGCTCAAGCTCGGATTGCAAACCTCTGTCTATGGTGCTTCAGAGTGTAACTGTCAGATTCTTTACTCCGCCTTACTGTAAAGTTGCTCCAGAAGATTGCTCCTTCACTTTATTTATTTTTTATTTTATTTAGCTTTTGTTAACTGGGTAAGTGCACTAGCCATAAAATGACTATTTTCAGGCACGACTCGGGAGAGTACAGACATGCAGAAACTTAACAGGATAACAATTTATAAGTGCTTTACATACAATGAGTTAAAGAGGATACAATATATCGGAACATACAGAGTAGACCATTCATACGTTCATAGGTGCCTACCTATGCAATGAATAGAGAGGACCTTGGACAATAAATTATCAGGTGACATATCATCATATAAACAGAACAAGGTACTCAAAAACAAAAACGGGTAATACAAAAGGAAGAAATAACCATTGAGGGCAGGGGGTGTAATTAAGGAAAAGGTCAGTAAGTGAGGAAAAGGGGATCAAGCCATGAAATTGGATCATATGAGTATATGTAAGTGTAAGGGAGATGCATGCAATGCAAGATTGTATATGGGCAGGGAAAGGGAGCCGGGACAGGCTAAGACAGTAAGAGGGTTATATAGAGGTGAGGAAATACTATTGTATGGCCAGAGACATCAGTCATTAGGTAGGGTGAAAGCAGGAACAGGTATCAGCAATTGGCAGATTCAAGCTCAGTTTTCTCTTAAATCATGTGTGGGAGCTAGAAAGTCTAATGTCGAGGGGAAGGGAATTCCACAGCTGTGGAGCTGCATGCTCAAATGCAACAGTTCCTTTCCTAGTGCGCACCTCAGCAAATTCAGAAAGGATTTATCAGCTGATCATAGACCATGGAGTGTGTCCTTAGGAACAAGCATAGCTGCAAGACACCTAGGGGTTTGATTTCAAATTATTGAAGCAATAATCGGTAAAGTTTCTAAAGAGTGTCAGTTTTAACAGATTTGTTATTTTTTCGGTATTTCAAGTCTCTGTCTACAGTACAGTAAGTGTGTAGTATGTAGTGAACTGTTTTTTTTTTTTTTTTTTTTTTTCTGTGGAAATTGTAATTTCTTCGGTTCCTTAGCAGTCGGTCCGGTTGGGAACCAACTATTCTGTTTGAATTTCTTCTTTGAAAATTGTAGTGGTGTGCCAGTTCTGATCAGTTCCAAAAAAAACTGACTTTTACCGGTTTCTTTCCACAACCTGTAACATGGTTGGTTACTGATCGGAGAGTATTACCTGGTGTGACTGCTCTTAAGGGTAATTTGTTAGTCTGGCCATGTCTGAGAAACCCAAGAAGAAAACCAGGTCCACTGGGTTTGAACACTGTGGTGAGTGCGGGGAGGCTTTTGCTAAAGCTGATCCTCACCTCATCTGTGTTTATTGTCTGGGGTCTGACCACCTCAAAACAGACTGCCAAATTTGTAAAAATTTCCCCAAAACCACTTTGGATAAAAGGATGCGTAGGCTTAAGGAAAGGGAGGCCGAGAAGTCTGCTGACCCAAATGGCCAGCCCGATTCATTTAAGACCGAACCTGAGGAGGTGCCCACTGACCTAGGCGATGCCTCCTCGGGCAAAAGGGGATCCAACTCAGATGGGTCAGTTCCGGCAAAAAGGAAAAGAAAATCAGCCAGTTTGGATCCAGAACCGCATACTTCAACTGCTGATGAGATAGCCAAAACGATAAGTATTGTGCAGTCGCTTTGATCAGTTCCGTTCGAACCGACACCTTCGACCAGGCATTCGGTTCAAATGGACCCTGCTCCATCGGATTACGATCCGGATGCCTTTTATGAATTGGAGTGGGAGGGGGACGAAGACTATCCAGAACAAGATGAGGAAGATGATAATGACTTAGAAGGTTTGGATGTGCCCATTGAACCGGACATCTCTCCGATGTCTCCTCTACCAGGCTTTCTGAGTCCCCTTCATACTATTTGCTTTACAAAAAGGTGGCTGAAACTCTCCAGCTCCCTTTGATAAAAGCTGTAGAAGAGGAAGAGGAGCCTGATTTTGTCGAGATGATGGAAATCCCAAGGTCTAAGAGGCTGCCTATTCCCCTCCACAAATCCTTGGGGGAACAGACAAAAAAGATTCTTCAGACACCAAACACTTGTACCTCCAGTGGACAAGAGGATGGACAGGAGGTATATGTTGTCAGGCTCTGGTACAGAGTTTTTCTATAACCATAGCAGCCATGTTGGGGTAGTGCAGGCTGCAGCCTATGAGAAGGCTAACACATCTTTGGTTTCACACCCCCCAGATAAAGACTCCAGGAAGGCAGATGCCATGGCCAAAAAACAATATTTGGCATCCTCCTTGGGACTCAGGCAGGCAAACTATATGGCCTATACAGCCAGGTACCAGAAGTCCAGGTGTGATACTGTTCTGAAACTGGCTAAGCAGGCCTCCCCCCAGCTGGCCAGAGAGCTGGAGGAGGTGGCTGCTGATCGGATTGAGGTATCAAAGGTACAATTCCATGCTGCTGTGGACTCAAATTATGTGCACTCATGAGTCACGGCTACATCTGTGTCTCTTAGGAGATTTGCTTGGCTCAGATGTACTAGCCTTTCGCAGGACACCCAGGGTAAGGCCATGGATTTCCTAGTAGTAGGTAACTCTCTTTTGGGGAGCAGACAGAGGCTTACATGAAGAAAATGGACGAATACAGGACTACTTACAGGAGTGCTCAAGCCAAGGAAAGGCAAGCTGCTCCTCAAAGGCAGCAGTCTAGGGGCAGGCCTTTTCACAGGCCTTTCTACCAAGAACTCTTAAAACTGAAGGTGGGCAAAGCAATGGGGCCTGATGGGATTCATCCCAGAATTCTAAAAGAACTAAGGGTAGAACTAGTGACACCACTGACTACCCTCTTTGACAAATCATGGGAGGATGGGGTGGTACCTGAGGTCTGGAGGAGGGCAGATGTGATTCCACTTCAAAGCCAAAGGTGAAGCCATCAAAAAATGGAGAGCAGTGAGTACCAATGCCCGTAGTCTGAGTAACAAGCTTCCTGAATTAGTGGCCTTGATGGAGGAGGAACATCTGGATATCGTGGCAGTCACAGAAACATGGTACACATAAAACCATGACTGGGACGTAAACATACCAGGATGCACTATCTACAGGAGGGACAGGGAGGGTAAAAGAGGAGGAGGAGGAGCTCTTTACATAAGGGAAGGAATCAAAGCAACAGAACAAAAGGGTAAACAGGGAGGAGAAGAAGCACTGTGGGTAAATTTGGAGACTGGCAATGGCACTACAATCAGCACAGGGGTTGTATACAGACCCCCTTCTCAGGGGGAGGAAATGGACAAGGAAATGATAGAAAGTATACTTAGAATGGCAGAAAAAGGGGAGATATTGCTGATGGGTGATCTGAATATGCCAGATGTTAACTGGAGTGCAGTTGCAGCAGCCACTTCGAAGAGTGGGGTTATTCTAGATGCCCTACAGGGGGCATGCCTTAGACAACTAGTAGTGGAGCCCACTCGAGAGGGAGCAATCTTAGACCTGGTTCTCTCAAATGGAGATGAAGAGCGGATCACAGATGTAGAAGTGGGTAGCCATCTGGGAACTAGCGACCATCGAACAGTATGGTTCACAATAAACACAGCAATAGAGGTCAAGCCATTACAAGGCAAAAGTACTGGACTTTAGGAGGGCTGACTTTGCCAAAATGGGTGAGTGCCTAAGGAATGCACTAGCAAATGGGCAGGAAGGAGGGGTGGAAGAACAATGGGGAATAATAAAAACTGCCATCACAGAGGTAACAAGCCTTTGTGTGAAGCAAATAAACAAAATGAAACGATGTAAGAAACCGCTATGGTTCTCAAAGGAAGTGGCAGTGAAGGTTCAAGAGAAAAAGAAAGCATTCAGGAAGTACAAGGAATCACAGAAGGAGCAGGACAGAGAACTGTATCAGTTAAAGCAAAAGGAAGCTGGGAAGGCAGTCAGAACAGCAAAGGCCCAAACCGAGGAAAAGATAGCCAACTCAGTTAAGAAGGGGGATAAAACCTTTTATAGGTACATCAGGGAGCAGTAAGACCAAGAGGGATAGTGAGGCTTAATAAAGGGGAGGGAGGGGTGGGCAGAGGGTGACTGTGAAAAGGCAGAGATACTAAACAAATATTTTGCTCAATATTTACAAAGGAAGAGGGGAGATACCTAAACAAACCGTAGAAACACTCTGGATACAGAAGTTGATACCAGCCTGCTTACAGAAGAAAGGGTTCTGAAAGAACTCTTAAAACTGAAGGTGGACAAAGCAATGGGGCCTGATGGGATTCATCCCAGAATTCTAAAAGAACTATGGTAGAACTAGTGACACCACTGACTACCTCTTTAACAAATCATGAGAGGATGGGGTGGTACCCAAGGACTGGAGGAGGGCAGATGTGATTCCCCTTCACAAAAGTGGGAGCAAGGCAGAAGCAGGAAACTACAGACCTGTTAGTTTAACCTCAGTGGTAGGGAAAATGATGGAATCACTTCTGAAGGAAAGAATTGTCGAGTATCTAGAGGCCAGAGGGGCACAGGACCCAAGGCAGCATGGATTCACAGCGGAAGGTCATGCAAGACAAATCTGATAGATTTCTTTGACTGGGTGACCAAAGTAGTAGATCAGGGAGGGCTGTGGACATGGCCTACCTAGACTTTAGCAAGGCATTTGACACAGTCCCACACAAAGATTAATATACAAGTTAGACAGCCTGGGAGTGGGTCCCAAGATGACAGCCTGGGTAAAGAATTGGCTGGAGAATAGGACACAGAGAGTAATTGTAAATGAGTCCACTCTGAAGAAAGGGGGTTACTAGTGGGGTACTGCAGGGTTCAGTATTAGGACCGGTCGTCTTCAATGTCTTTATAAGCGACATTGCAGAGGGACTGGAAGGAAAAGTATGTCTCTTTGCAGATGACACAAAGATCTGCAACAGAGTTGATGCACAAGGTGGGGTGGAAAGGATGAGAAGGGACTTGGCAAGGTTAGAGGAATGGTCAAATGTATGGCAGCTTAGATTCAGTGCTAAGAAGTGCAAAGGAATTTACAATTATCAGGAAAAGACAGTCTTGTTACAATTCTTAAGATTTTCAGTGCAGGAAGATTTTAAATTCTGGGCAAAACATTTGTCACAAATCCTGAAATAAGTGCAGGTACAGATTGTGTCAGGTACAGGCTGAGTCAAATACACAACCTGTACCTGCACTTATTTCAGGATTTGTGACAAATGTTTCGCCCAGAGTTTAAAATCTTCCTGCACTTCTTAGCACTGAATCTAAGCTGCCAGCCACTAGCGACCATCCAACAGTATGGTTCACAATAAACACAGCAATAGAGTCAAGCCATACAAAGACAAAGGTACTGGATTTTAGGAGGGCTGACTTTGTCAAAATGGGTGAGTGCCTAAGGAATACACTAGCAAATGGGCAGGAAGGAGAGGTGGAAGAACAATGGGGAATAATAAAAACTGCCATCACAGAGGTAACAAGCCTTTGTGTAAAGCAAATAAACAAAACGAAACGAGATAAGAAATCACTATGGTTCTCAAAGGAAGTGGCAGTGAAGGTTCAAGAGAAAAAGAAAGCATTCAGGAAGTACAAGGAATCACAGAAGGAACAGGACAGAGAACTGTATCGGTTAAAGCAAAAGGAAGCTGGGAAGGCAGTCAGAACAGCAAAGGCCCAAACCGAGGAAAAGATGGCCAACTCCAGTTAAGAAGGGGATAAAACCTTTTATAGGTACATCAGGGAGCAAGGAAGACCAAGGGAGGGATAGTGAGGCTTAATAAAGAGGAGGGAGGGTGGGCAGAGGGTGACTGTGAAAGGCAGAGATACTAAACAAATATTTTGCTCAGTATTTACAAAGGAAGAGGGAGGTACCTAAAACAAACCGTAGAAACACTCTGGATACAGAAGTTGATACCAGCCCATTTACAGAAGAAAGGGGTTCTGAAAGAACTTTAAAACTGAAGGTGGACAAAGCAATGGGGCCTGATGGGATTTATCCCAGAATTCTAAAAGAACTAAGGGTAGAACTAGTGACACCACTGACTACCCTCTTTAACAAATCATGGGAGGATGGGTGGTACCCGAGGACTGGAGGAGGGCAGATGTGATTCCCCTTCACAAAAGTGGAGCAAGGCAGAAGCAGGAAACTATAGACCTGTTAGTTTAACCTCAGTGGTAGGGAAAATGATGGAATCACTTGAAGGAAAGAATTGTTGAGTATCTAGAGGCCAGAGGGCACAGGACCCAAGGCAGCATGGATTCACAGCGGAAGGTCATGCCAGACAAATCTGATAGATTTCTTTGACTGGGTGACCAAAGTAGTTGATCAGGGAGGGGCTGTGGACATGGCCTACCTGGACTTTAGCAAGGCATTTGACACAGTCCACACAAAGATTAATATACAAGTTAGCCAGCCTGGGGTGGGTCCCAAGATGACAGCCTGGGTAAAAGAATTGGCTGGAGAACAGGACACAGAGGTAATAGTAAATGAGTCCACTCTGAAAAAGGGGTTAGTAGTGGGGCACTGCAGGGTTCAGTCTTAGGACCGGTCCTCTTCAGTGTCTTTATAAACGACATTGCAGAGGGACTGGAAGGAAAAGTATGTCTCTTTGCAGATGACACAAAGATCTGCAACAGAGTTGATGCACAAGGTGGAGTGGAAAGGATGAGAAAGGACTTGGCAAGTTTAGAGGAATGGTCAAATGTATGGCAGCTTAGATTCAGTGCTAAGAAGTGCAAGGTAATGCACCTGGGAAACAAAAACCCAGGGGAAGAGTACACAATGGGGGGTGAGCTACTAACAACAACAAAAATGGAAAGGGACCTGGGGGTAGTCATATCAGATGACCTAAAGGTGGGTAAGCAATGTGAGAGGGCAAGGAGGGTTGGGGGATACTGGGATGCATAGGAAGAGGCATCACCAGTAGAAAACAGGAGTTATTATCCTCTGTACAGACAGCTAGTGAGACCCCATCTGGAGTACTGCTTGCAGTTCTGGAGACCCAATCCCGAAAGACATAGACAGGATGGAAGCTGTCCAGAGGAGGGCACTCAAATGGTGCAGGGTCTGCACCGGAAGACATATGAAGAGAGACTTAAGGAGCTTAATATGGTAGCCTTGAGGAAAGGAGGAGAGGGAGACATGATAGAAACTTTCAAGTACCTCAAGGAATCAACAAAGTCCAAGAGGTAGCATCTTTCAAAAAAAGAGTGTGCAAGAACAAGGGGCACAATTTGAAGATAGAAGGGGGCGGCTCAGAGGTAATTTAAGAAGTATTTTTTCACACAGAGGGTTGTGGATGTATGGAACAGCCTTCCAGAGGAGGTTGTGAGTCAAAACAGTGGTGGAATTCAAGCATGCATGGACAGTCATAAGGCAATTCTAGGGGTGGGGTAGAAGAAGAGGCTGCTGGTTAACTAGGACCTGCAGCTATCCATCAGGTAGGGAAATGGGCAGACTGGGTGGGCCAAGCGGTCCTATCTGCCTCAAATTCTATGTTTCTATGTAAGTAATGCACCTGGGAAACAAAACCCAGGGAAGAGTACACAATGGGGGTGAGATACTAACAACAACAAAATGGAAAGGGACCTGGGGGTAGTCATATCAGATGACCTAAAGGTGGGCAAGCAATGTGAGAGGGCAGCAAGGAGGGCTGGGGGGATACTGGGATGCATAGGGAGAGGCATCACCAGTAGAAAACAGGAAGTTGTTATCCCTCTGTACAGACAGCTGGTGAGACCCCATCTGGAGTACTGCATGCAGTTCTGGAGACCCAATCTCCGCAAAGACATAGGATGGAAGCTGTCCAGAGAGGGCACTAAAATGGTGCAGGGTCTGCACCGGAAGACATATGAAGAGAGACTTAAGGAGCTTAGTATGTATAGCCTCAAGGAAAGGGGGGACATGATAGAAACTTTCAACCACCTCAAGGGAATCAATAAAGTCCAAGAGGGTAGCATCTTTCAGAAAAAGAGGTGTGCAAGAACAGGGGGGCACAATTTGAAGATGGGGGGTGGCTCAGAGGTAATGTAAGGAAGTATTTTTTCACGAGAGGGTTGTGAATGCATGGAACGTCCTTCTGGAGGAGGTTGTGGAGTCAAACACAGTGGTGGAATTCGGGCATGCATGGGACAGTCATAAGACAATTCTAGGGGGTGGGGGTAGGAAGAAGTAGGCTGCTGGTTAACTAGGATCTGCAGCTTATCCATTAGGTAGGGAAATGGGCAGACTAAGTGGGCCAAGCGGTCCTTATCTGCCGTCAAATTCTGTGTTTCTATGTTTCTATCCTCTCTCTTCCCACAGAGGGGTCTCTTCCGAGGGAGAGGCAGAAGGAAGATGAGCAGGGCTGCATCCTCTTCCCAGTCTAAGGCTCCTACCACGCAGACACTCTGATGTGTCAGCCCTGGTCGACTCCCCAATTCTAGTGGGAGGCAGGCTGGCTTAGTACTTCCAGGCCTGGAAGTCTGTTACCTCAGACAAGTGGGTCCTAGAGGTTGTAAGCCTGGGATTGGCCCTCAGTTTTAAAAGATTTCCTAAAATGAGGGTCAGATCTTTTCCACCTGCAAACATCTCCGAAACCATTGCTTTAGAATCAGAGGTTTCCTCTCTGTTAGCTCTACTCCACACAGGGTCAAAGGTCTGTACTCCAAATACTTTCTTACCCCAAAAAAGACTGGAGTGGTGACTCGTCCTAGACTCAGTGTATTTGAACAAGCACATTTTAAAGCCAAAGTTCAAAATGGTGACTCTGGGAATAATTCTTCCCTCTCTGAGGCCAAGAGACTGGCTAGTTTCCCTGCACCTCAAGGATGCCTATTTCCATATTCCCATCAGGTGCTCCCGCGGAAAGTACCTCGGGTTCGAGTTGCCCTCAGGCCACTATCAGTTCAGGGCTATGCCCTTCAGCCTAACATCAGCTCCAAGGGTGTTTACAAAGTGTCTTGCAGTAGTAGTGGCCTTCCTTAAAAGGCAGGGCGTTTCTCTGTTTCCTTACCTGGACAACTGGCTCATTGTAGGACAGTCTTCCGACCAGGTCAAGTCAGCTCTGCTGGTCACCCAGGATCTCCTCAGTTCCCTGGGGTTCATTCTCAACCTGCCAAAGTCGGTTCTCGAACCAGTGCAACTTCTCACTTTTATAGGGATAGAGTTAGATACTGTTCAGGCAAAGGCCTTCCTTCAACTTGCAAGAGTTCACGCCCTTACATATCTCGCTTCCTCTTTTCATCCTCTGGTTTCTCAACCAGCAAGGCATTTTCTTCAACTCCTGGGCCACATGGCAGCTTCTATTGCAGTGGTACAGGGGGCCAGGTTTCAGATGAGGGACATTCAGTTCTATCTAAGATTCTTTTGGTCTCAGAGGGAAGACCCTCTTTCCAAACTGATTCCAGTGACTCAGACTCTGGTCCAAGCTCTCTGGTGGCTGGACCAAGACAATCGCAGGCAAGGTGTTCCATTCCTCAAGCAAACTCCTTCAGTGGTTCTCACCACAGATGCTTCTCTCCTAGGCTGGGGAGCACACCTGGGAGCCCTCACAGCACAGGGGGTGTGGTCCCCAGGACAGTCTCTTCTTCATATCAATCTTCTGGAACTCAGGGCAGTATTCTTGGCCCTTCAGTTCTTTTCGGACTCAGTGAGGAACAAGGTAGTTCAGGTCAGGATAGACACCGCCACCAACATGTGGTACATCAACAAGCAAGGGGGCACTCAGTCTACGGCCGTGTGCACAGAGGCCATGAAAGTGTGGTTTCTGGCCTATTCCCTTCAGACTTCCCTGATAGCAGTTCACCTTCCAGGGAAGGACAGTGTGTTAGAGGATGCTCTGAGCAGAATCTCCCAGGGCCATCACGATTGGACCTTGCATTCTCTCATCCCGAAAGTAATCTTCACGAGGTGGGGGCACTTCAGAGATAGATCTCTTTGCAGCCTCAGACATTCACCAGCTTCCCCTGTTCTGCTGCAGACTTCCAGTCATGGGGACTGTTCCCCTGGATGCTCTGACATTTGATTGGGAAGGCAGGTTTCTTTATGCCTTCCCTCCCTTTCCCCTGTTGCTCAGGGTTCTAATCAAGATCAGGTCACAACCCTGCACAGTGATTCTCCTGGCTCCAGACTGGGCCAGGCAACCTTTATATCCTCTGTTGTTGTCCTTAGCAGTCTCGCTTCCCCTGTCTCTTCCCAAGAGACGCAATCTCTTAACCTCCAAATCTCTTAACCTCCTCTCAGGGGAGGATCTGGTACCCCAATCTCCAATCTCTCAATCTCAAGGCCTGGCTTTTGAAGAGTTAGAGAATGCAAGCCTGCATCTTTCTCAGTGAGTTTGACATCCTCAAGGGTTCTCAAAAACCCTCTACCAGAAAAACTTACAAATCCAATGGAAAAGATTCAGCATTTGGTGTTCACAGAGGGATATCCTACCAGATGCTGCAGGTATTGCCACAGTTTTAGATTACCTGGTTCACCTTAATGGTTTAGACCTTAGGACAGCCACTTTAAAAGTTTACCTAGCAGCTGTGTCTGCATTTCTGTCTGCAGGGAAGGGCTTTTCCCTGACATCCCACCCTGTCTTTGCAAAGTTCTTTAAAGGTTTGATAAATATCAACCCTCCTTCCAGGGAGCCTAACCCGGCTTGGGATCTCAATATCTGCATTGCTCAGCTTATGCCGCCACCCTTTGAACCTTTGGCTTCAGCCGAGCTTAAGTACTTGACCTGGAAAACTGTGTTTCAAGCAACATGAAGTCTTGCTGTATTCTGACATTATGCAGTTAGCCCAAGCACTTGAACTGCTCCGGAGAGGAAAGAGTTAACTCAATGCCAGAGCATAGACCGTTGAGCTCGAGCTTGGTTCAAACCTCCGTCTGTTGCACTTTGAAGTGTAGCCATCAGATTCTTTACTCCACCTAACTGAACAGTTGCTCCAGAGATTTCTCCTTCGCTAACGATTCGGTCCGGTAAAAAACGTTCTAGAAGCGTGGATATGTTGTTCATCCACACTGTCTGGCATTGTCACTTTCCCCTTTAAATCTTGCCGGAAGTCTTCAAGCTGGCTCCTCCCACCCACCCAGGTGGTAATTACCTCGGCTCCGCCCCATGACGCCAGATCTTCCTTTCCTTTGGAAGATACAGGTTCCCTCATGCTACCTTGCAGTAACAGAGGTCCTGGAGTCAAATCAACAGTTTTCACCACACTTACTCACCGTAAAACTCGTAAGAGTGTACAATTTAGATCCGAACGCTTCGGATATGGAGGACAAGTTGTCCCCCGGGTTTCGCCGGTGTTCTTGTGGACAAAAAATGTCTTGCACCGATCCCCACCTCGTAGTATACTGCCTCAAGGCGTGCATGATACTTGGTGTGCACTATCTGTTCGCCCATCCCACCATCCTGAGGACCGTAGGCGCGTTTAAGTTGGGGAGACCAGAGCTCGCAACCAATCGTGAAATCAGGCGGCCGGGTAGGGCGCTCGCCGCTGCGGGATCCACCGAGCAGCTCGAGCAGATGGCGGCCTTCGAAGAAGAAGCTGCCCAAGCTTCGGCCAACCAAAGCTTCTTCGTGCGCTCAACTTGGGCTCCACCTTCACAGGATCCTTCCGGGAGTTGTGCCAGTCTCTCCCTACCAAGGGTGAGGCGCCTTCGGGTTCACACTCCTCCCAATCCAAGAAGAAGGATAAAGATCCTAAACCATCTTCTTCTACCTGAAGAAGACGCTCCTGGGACCGAGAGCGGTCCGACTCTCAGGAGCAAGGGGTCTCGACCACAGTCGAGATCGCCTGCCGTGCCGGCTTTTCGGACCTTCTGTCAGGCCAGGCACCGGCCGAGGATACGGCAGAACCAGCTGAGATTTCTCTCGACCCTATCGAGTCGCTGTCGCCGACGCGCCTGTCTTCCACTCCCTGAGAGGACTCCTATTCTCCTTCCCGATGAGGAGACCTGCTCCTTCAAGCATCCTGATCAAGGGACAAGAGCCGGAACCTCGTTCTCACTGAATCAAGTCACGATAACAGAGCTGACGCCGCAGTGTCTCGATCGAGAGTAGGACCCCTGGTCAAAAACCGAGAAAGGGCCACAAACATTTCCAGAAGAGGGGCGCCACCGTTTCCTCATCCTCCTCGACGAGGACTTAGACGGAAGTCTACGACGCGAGTGAGGACCTCACGTGGCAGCAACTTCTTAACATGTCAAAAGCCGCTGCCTCAAGTTATTACTTGGCCTCAGCTCTGCCGACACCCACTCCTCGGTGCTGAGGACTCGGTCCTCTCCGTGGGTCCGTGCATTTTGGCTCGGCCTGTTACGGCTTCCCCACCAATTTGGTGGAACCACCACCAAACAGCTCAGGCAGGGGTTCCTCTATGAGGACCCATCACTATGGGCCTCGCCCCATAGGTTGTCCATCACGGTTATTCCTGATCGCCTAGGCGATAGAGGGATTTAGGTGGAGACCCTTGTATCCGGACTGCTCAGATTCGGATACACCGCCTTCACCTCATGATGAGCTGTCTGTGTCAGGCATGGAGGAAGGGCTCTTTTTCCTTCCAGGGCATCCTCTCGACTCTTTCAGAGTCCACAGGTATGCCCTGGTGCCCATTCAGAAGAAAGCAGAATATCCTCTCACCGGATATTCTCAAGAGAAGGGATACCTTTGAGGCCTTCCCAGTGGCCGGGCTATAGTTGGCCTGACTTTGGGAACTTTGGCAGCCCAGCCTCATGCCCGGCTCCTCTGCCTGCATGGCCCTGCAAGTACGCTGGTGCCCATGGGGTCTTTGGCGGCTTCACTGAGCATCCTCGGCAGAAAGCCTTGTGACTGCCTCAGTGTTTCTGCTTTAACGTGGCAGCTCTATGGATACTGACCACCCCAGACAAGGAGTCCAAACTTATGGACCACTTGCCCGGAAGGTCTACGCGCATCATCCTTAGGCTCGCCAGGCTAGCTCAGCAGTGATCATGGCACACTTCATCGCCTCGGTCGCTTGATGAAGTTCTTCCTCATCTCCCAGCAGACATGCAGACCACGGTCAAGCAGGTCCGGGACTAGGCCAGGCTGTTGCTAAACAACAGCCCAGACGGCTTGAACATTGGTGATTCCTGTGCCCGCTCACTAGCTGCCGGGTAGCCTTCGCCACAGGGCTTGGCTGAGGTTATCCTCCTTTCCTGGCGGATAACAGCACAAGCTAGCCGGACGTCTTCCTTGGCACCCACCTCTTCGGTCCGGGAGTGGCAGGTCATGTACAGCGCATTGAATAGTCTAATGCCACTTTCAAAAGGTTCTTCGGGCAAGAACCAGCAGAAGCGCAAGAAGAAGTCCTTCCGGCATTCTTCCCCTGCGGTCAGACAACCCTCCTTCCAGGGAGGTCAGCAACAGGTTCAAGCTTGGCGCCCTAGGCCCAAGCAAGGTCCGCAACAGCCCCGCAAAGGAGGCCGAGGTGCTGGTCCAGGTGCCGCCTCCTCCTCCAAGCCTGCACAGTGACAGGTCGGGGGTGGCCTCCCCTGCACCCGCCACGCCAGTTCTGGGTCCTCCGTGGGGCTGCCCGCCACTTTCTTCCGCCTTGGTCCGCATCACTGACAGGTGGTTCTGAAGGGTCGGGCAGGGACTGCCTCAGAGTTTGAGCAGTAGCCCCATCCGGGTCCGTGCCCCACGGGAGGAAAGGATCTCAGTTGGTGCTCAGCCTGTCTCTCTCGACGACATTGCTCAGCTCCTCCTCCTCAAGGAGGCGGTAGCTCCAGTGCCGGATCCTCCTTCAGACCCAGGCTTCGTCTCCAGGTACTTCCTGGTGCCCAAGCGGATGGGGGGTTGGCGCCCCATTCTAGATCTTCACGACCTGAATCAGTATCTCAGGTCTCGCACCTTCCAGATGGTAACTCTGAACCAGGTTATACCATCCCTGGAGCGAAACATGTGGTTCTGTACACTGGATCTTCAGGACGCATTCTACCACGTCCCAATCCGTCCGTCCCATCAGCGGTTCTTCCACTTCAGGGTCAAGGGACCCTGTATGAGTTCAGAGCCGCTCGCTCAGCCTGTCATCGGCCCCAAGGGTCTTCACCAAATGCATCACAGTGGTGGCAGCCCATCTACTGCATCAAGGGTTCGCAGATTGCCTCTGTCTAGATGACTGTCCTGGCGGTTCCTCCTTCAGGAGGTGGAGAGGTCCAGGACCTGACCTCCCAACCTGCCCCCACCTGGCCTCCTAATCAACGAGGCCAAGCCAGAACCGTGCCTCTGCTGATGTGGGCTTCATCGGGCAGAGCTCGACTTTGTCAAGCCAGAGCTCGGCTCCCGTGGACAGGGCGGAGGTTCTTCCTCCTTTGCCCAATCATTTCTGTTGCACTCTGCGCCTGCCCGGGACTTCCTGCCTCCTGCTGGCATGGCGCGTGCACCCCAGTGTCCGCTGGGCTAAACTGCACATGCTCCCCTTCATCGTGAGTTGGCCGCCCAGTGGTCTCAGCAGCCAGGGTCTCTTCAACCAGCTGGTCACGTCACCCAGAGGATGTGGATGCTCAATGGTGGACCGTCCCAGTCACTTGTGCAGGAAGGAATCCTGCTTGTCTGCTTCCTGCTGACGGTCGCCCCATAACCGACGCCTCTCATGGGCTAGGAGCCCATGTGGGGACAACAGAGCCACGGTATGGGACCCCGAGGAGTCCCAATGCCACATCAACCTGTTGGAGCTCAGAGCAGCAGACTGGCCTCTGTCAGCTTTCGCCTCAGCTCCGGGTCATGTGGTTCAAGTCCAGACGGACAATACGACGACCATGTACTACCTCAATAAACAGGGCGGCACGCACTCCCATCTGCTATGCAAGGAGGCGCCCGATCTGGACCTTCGCCAGCCAGCTAGAGGTGGATCTCTTAGCCATCCATGTGCAGGAGTCTCGAACCAACTGGCGGATGCTCAACTCTGATCAGGTTGTGATACATCCACCAGTGGTCTCTCCATCCAGAGGTAGCTTACTTATCTGTTCTCTCATTGGGCAAACTGCTGGTGGACCTGTTTGCCTCCAGGAGAACACTAAGCTGAGGCTGTACCATGCCCGCCTCAGCAGGGCTCGCTGCAGGAGGATGCTTTCGAGGCCTATGGACCCCAGGTTCTCTACGCCTTCCCTCCATTTCCTGATCCACAAGGGTTGTTTGGTGAGGAGGGACACATGATCCTAGGCCCAGATTGGCCACGCTAGTTTTGGTATCAGCCAGCCTCAGCCAGCCCTTGAGCGGCTGTACACGCTCGACCTGATATCGTTGAACCAGGGGATGGTCTTCCACTCAGCTCTCAGTCTCTGCACCTCACAGCCTGGTTCCTGAGTGGCTAGAGTTCCAGGCTTTGGGTCTTTTCTGAGGATGTCTACGCTATGATGGAAGCATCTCAAAAGAATCGCATCAGGAAATGTTATGCCTCAAATGGGAAAAGATTTTCCATTTGTGTCAGGAAAGAGCCTGACCCTTATCCTGCTCTGTGGCTAACATTCTAGACCACCTTTTGGGTCCCTCCAAAGGGGCCCCGGTCACTCCACCCTTAGTGTGTACCTGGCAGCCATCTCGCTTACCGGCTGGCCGTCAGCCGACGCTGGCACAGGAGACGGTGATTGGGCAATTTTTCAAAGGCCTGATCACATATCCTCCTGTGTGAACCTCCACCTCTTGGGATCTCTTGCTGGTTTTGGCAAAGCTCATGGGCAAGCTCATTTGAACCCATGCACAAGTGTGAGCTCTCACTTGTCGTGGAAGACTGCCTTCCTGGTGGCTATCACGTCAGCCAGAAGGACAGGGTGCTCCAGGCGCTTTCGTGGACTCCTCTTATCTGGTCTTTCACAGGACAAGTTGTCCTGCGCCCCCACCCAAATTCCTTCAAGGTGGTGTCTGTTTCACCTCAACCAGGTGTTGACTCTGCCAGTATATTACCCTAACTACACCTCGGATGCCGAGTACAGGCTCCATACTCTGGACCTCAGGCCTACTTCTACTATAAGGAGAGGACGGCATAAATTTGGGGAGAGGTTCGCCAGCTGTTTGTCACCCTCACGCTTTGAAGCCGCTTCTGGCAGGCTGCACGTCAGCGGACTATTGCCAAAGATGGATCACATCATGCATAAGTCTGTGCTATGAATTGGGCAAGGAGCCTCCCAAGAGGATAAGACTCATTCCACTCTGCCATATACATTGCCAGCCTGGTGGCTGCCTCAGGGACATCCCTATCCAGAAATCTGTCAGTCTGCTACCTGGAAGTCAGCGATACCTTCATTACCCATTACCACATCGACCTTGAGTCACGACGTGATGCTGGTTTTGGGGTCTCGGTTCTCAATCTCTGTTTCCTAAGTAGGGGTGTTTGCCTTGCCTCCTCCTCCCAGAGAAACTGCAGGAGTCTGCCAGACAGTGTGGATGAACAACATATCCACGCCCTAGAAAAACAGGTAACTCACCGTACAGCAGTTCTAGGAGTGGCATGTTGTTCATCCGACGCCATTCCACCCAACCTCCCCGCTTACTAGCACAACCTGACTTCCAGCGGTCTAGATCTGGCGCCATGGGCGGTGCGCTGCATTTACCACCCGGTGGGTGGGAGAAGCAGCTTGAAGACTTCCGCAAGATTTAAAGGGGAAAGGGACAATGCCAGACAAGTGTGGATGAACAATATACCACTCCTAGAACTACTGTTACAGGTGAGTAACCTGTTTTTTTTTTTGGTTTTTTTACCGCTATTTTTCTTTGTTTTGGTTCAGATCCTTGTCTGTGGTACCGTAAGTACTTAGGTAGTGGACTAGTTTTAATTTTTGTAGGTTGTAAAAACTTGTATTTCAACCGGTTCGGCTGAACTGGTTGTCTGTATCTTGTCTTGTGTCTTCTTCTTTTAGCTGAATTTAGTGTGAGGTACCGGTCCTTATCAGTTCCAAAAAAAAATATGTGTTTTATCGTTTTTTTCCAACACCCGTGACACGTTTAGGGACCGATAAGAGGCTCTTGCCTGGCTGTTGCCAAAAAAAAGGGTAAGTTGTAGGATGGCTTAGTCTGAGAAACCCAAGAGAAAAAATGGGCCCACTGGGTTTCAACACTGCAGTGAGTGTGGAGAGGCCTTTGCTAAGGCTGATCCCCACACCACCTGTGTTTATTGTCTGGGTTTTGACCACCTAGAGTCAGACTGCCAAATATGTAAAAAATTCCCTAAAGCCACCCTGGATAAAAGATTGGGCAGGCTTAGGAAAAGGAGGCCGAAGTCCGCTGGACCGGATGGGCAGGCCCAGTTCAGTTCAAGGAACCTGAAGGAGTGCCCACTGACTTGGGTGAGACTCCCTCGGTCAAACGGAGAGCTGATCCTGAGGGTCGGTTCCTGCAAAAAGAAAGAAAGAAAAAAGACAAATCGACCGGTTCGGATCCAGAACCGCATCGTCCAACAGCCAAAGAAATTGCCAGGGCGATTAGTATAGTTGAATTGCTCAGTTTGGTTCCGGCTGATCCGTAGCCTCCAGGTAGGCGTTCAGTTCGGTCGGTTCCTCCGGTTCAGGATTATTCCTCTGAAGACTATTATAAACCGGATTTGGAGGCGGACGAAGATGGTGGTGATGATGATGGTGGTGGTGGTGTGAAAAGTCTGGATGAGCCCATAGAACCGGACATCTCCCCAGACAGGCCTTTTGGTGTTTCCCCTCCTAGGCTTTCTGAGTCCCCTTCCCACTTTATGTTCTACAAAAAAGTGGCAGAAACCCTCCAGCTCCCTCTGGATGAAGCTGTCGAGGAGCAAGAGGAGCCTGACTATGTGGAGATGATGGACATCCCAGAGTCCAAGAGATTGTCTATTCCCCTTCACAGATCCTTTGGGAAACAGACACAGAAGTTACCCAAGACTTCAAATTCTTTACCTCCTGTGGACAGGCGAATGGACAAGAGGTATATGTTGTCAGGCCCAGGTATGGAGTACTTGTACCAGCAATGCAGCCATGTTGGGGTTGTGCAGACTGCAGCCTGTGATAAGGTTAACATACCACACCCCCCCCCCCCGATAAAGACTCCAGGAAGCTGGATGCCATGGCAAAAAAACAGTACATAGCATCTTCCTTGGGACTCTGGCAGGCTAACTATGTGGCCTACACAGCCAGATACCTGAAGTCCAGATGGGATTCTGTTCTGGAGCTGGCTAAACAGGCTTCCCCCAGCTTGCCAAGGAGGTGGCTGCTGATGGGATTGAGGCATCAAAAATCCAGTATAATGCTGCTGTGGACTCCAGTGATGTGTTGTCAAGAGTCATGGCTACATCTGTGGCTCTTTGGTGACTGGCTTGGCTTAGATGTACTAGCCTATCACAGGACACACAGGCTAAGGCCATGGATTTCCCTGTCGTCGAGAATTCTCTGTTTGAGGAGCAGACAGAGAATTATATGAAAAAAATGGATGAGTATAGGACCACCTACAGGAGTGAACAGGCCAAGGAAAGGCAGGCAACTCCTCAGAAGTCGCAAGCTAGGAGCAAGGGCAGGCCTTTTCACAGGCCTTTCTACCAGGCACAGGCCTTCTCCCCTTTTTCCCAGAGGGGGTTCTTCAGAGGGAGAGGCAGAATGTGGATGAGCAGGGCTGCATCCTCCTCTCAGCCTAAGGCTCCTGCCAAGCAGACACCCTGATGTGTCAGCCCGGGTCGACTCCCCAGTTCCTGTAGTAGGCAGGCTGGCTTACTACTTCCAGGACTGGAAGTTTGTTACCTCAGACAAGTGGGTCCTGGAGGTAGTAAGCTAGGGACTGGCCCTCAGCTTCAAAAAATTTCCAAAGCTGAGGGTCAGGTCCTTTCCACCTGCAAACATCTCCGAAACCATTGCCCTAGAGGCAGAGGTTTCATCTCTGCTGGCTGTCAGAGCCATAGAGAGGGTTCTTACACTTCACAGGGGCAAAGGTCTGTATTCCAGATACTTTCTTACCCTGAAAAAAAAAAAGGGAGTGGCGGCCCATCCTAGATTTAAGATAATTAAGCACCTAGTAAAGCCAAAATTCAAAATGGTGTATCTGGGAATAATTCTTCCCTCTCTAAGACAGGGGACTGGCTAGCCTCCCTGGACCTAAAGGATGCCTGCTTTCACATTCCCATCAGGTGCTCCCACAGAAAGTACCTCAGGTTGGAACTGCCTTCAGGCAATACCAGTTCAAAGCAATGCCCTTTGGCCTAACATCAGCTTCAAGGGTGTTTACAAAATGCCTAGCAGTAGTAGTGGCCTTTCTAAGGAGACAAATCCTCTCCATATTCCCATACCTGGACGACTGGCTCATTGTGGGTCAGTCTCCAGACCAAGTCGTCAGATTTACAAGTGACCCAACAAGTGCTCACTTCTCTAGGATTCCTCCTCAATCTTCCCAAATCAGTTCTCGAGCCAGTGCAACTCTTAACCTTCATTGGAGTAGAATTGGATACTGTCAAAGCAAGAGCCTTTCTCCCTCTGGCTTCCTCTTTCCACTTTCTGGAGTCCCGACCAGCAAGGCATTTCCTTCAACTCCTGGGCCACATGGCAGCTTCCACTGCAGTGGTCCAAGGGGCCAGATTTCAGATGAGGGACATCCTGTTCCATTTGAGGGCTTTTTGGTCTCAGAAAAAAAAAATCCTCTAACCAAGCTTATTCCAGTGACTTAGACCCTGATCCAGGCCTTCCAATGGTGGTTAGATCAGGACAACCTCAGGCAAGGAGTCCCATTCATCACTCAGTCTCATTCTGTGGTTCTAACCACGGCTGCTTCTCTCCTGGGGTGGGGAGCTCACCTGGGAGCTCTTACAGCTCAGGGAGTGTGGTCCCCTTAGGAGTCTCTTCTCCACATCAATCTTCTGGAGCTCAGGGCAGTGTACCTGGCTCTGCAGGCCTTCTTGGAATCAGTACAGAAGAAGGTGGTTCAGGTCAGGGCAGACAACACCACCACCATGTGGTAAATCAGCAAGCAGGGAGGCACTCAGTCTACGGCCTTGTGCATGGAAACCATGAAATTATGATCCCTGGCTTATTCTCTACAGACCTCTCTGGTAGCAGTCCACCTTCCAGGGAAGGACAGTGTGTTAGCAGATGCATTGAGCAGGATTTCCCAGGGCCATCACGAATGTTCCTTGGACCCCCTAGTGTTGACAGTGATCTTTTCAAGGTGGGGCACCCCAGAGATAGATCTCTTTGCAGCCCCAGACAATCACCAACTTCCCCTCTTCTGTTGCAGACCCCCAGTCTTGGGTTCAGTCCCTCTGGATGCTCTAATTCTGGATTGGGAAGGGAAATATATTTATGCCTTTCCTTCTTTTCCTCTACTGTTCAAAGTCCTGGTCAAGATGAGGTCACAATCTTGCAAAGTGATTCTGATTGCTCCAGACTGGGCCAGACAGCCTTGGTATCCCCTGTTGCTGTCCCTAGCAGTCCATCTTCCCCTCTCTCTTCCCAGGAATCCCAACCTGTTAACCTCCTCTCTGGGGAGGATCTGGTACCCCAACCTTCGGTCTCTCAATCTCAAGGTATGGCTCTTGAACAGCTAGAATATGCAGATTTGCATCTTTCTCAAGGGGCTCTGGACATTGTCAAAGCCTCTCGAAAACTTGCCCCAGAAAGACTTATAACTCCAAATGGAAATGATTCAGCATTTGGTATTCTAAGAAGCATATACCCCCAGATACTGCTGACTTGGCTACAATTCTGGATTACATGGTTCATCTTAATGGCCTAGGCCTCAGACCAGCTACCCTCAAAGTTCACTTGTCAGCTGTTTCTGCTTTTCTGTCAGTGGGAAAGCCATCCTCACTGGCATCTCGCCCTGTTTTCTGTAAATTCTTCAAAGGATTGCTTCATACCAATACCCCCCTTTAGGGATCCTACCCCTGTTTTGGGACCTTAATGTTTGCATTGCCCAGCTTATGCAACACCCTTTTGAGCCTTTGTCCTCAGCAGACCTTAAGTACTTGACTTGGAAAACTGTGTTCCTGGTAGCTATTACCTCTGCTAGGCGTATCAGTGAATTGCAAGCTCTGTTAGTGGAGCCTGATTTTATCTCATTCCATAGAGATAAGGTGGTCCTTAGAACCAACAGGAGGTTCTTACCCAAAGTAGTTTCAGATTTTCATCTGAACCAATCCATGTCTCTTCCTGTATTCTTCACTGATTATTCTTCTTCAGGAGAGAGATTAAACAGTTTGGATGTTAAAAGGGCTCTTAGCTACTATATTGAGCGTACTAAGGCACTGAGGTTTGACTCCCTCCAGTTGTTCCTCACTTATGGTGAAGTGAGGAAGGGTAAACCTGTTACTAAGAGAACTATTGCCAGGTGGATTGTCTTTTGTATACAGTTCTGCTATGAAAAGCTAGGCAAGGAGCCCCCCTCATGCCTGAGGGCTCATTCGACTAGAGGTATAGCTGCTTTCTGGCTGCTGCCAGAGATATACCCTTATTAGATATGCAAAGCAGCCACCTGGAAACAGTCCATACATTCACCAAGCATTACTCTCTGGATATCCAGGCTAGGAGTGATGTTAGGTTAGGTACAGCAGTACTGCAGAGCCTATTCCCAAAATAGGTTTGATACCCTCCTCCATGGAGGTACTGCTTGGTAGTCTGCATAATGTCAGAATACAGCAAGACTTCATGTTGTTTGAAGAAAAAAATTACTCATCTTAGTAATTTTGTTTCTTCTAATGGAGTCTTGCTGTATTCTGACCTCCCTCCCTGCCTCCCTTCTCAGAACCTGGTTTTTGGGAAGTGGGCTGGTAGGCACAGAGTTGCACCTCAGGGGTGTACTTGGCACTCTCCCCTCTTAGGCAAGGGGAGTGGGTTATTTAATCTTTCGGTAATAACTTTGGTTCACTTCCTAGTTTTTGTTTTGGATTTCTTGAGTCTTTTGGGGAACCAAAATATTTGGTTGCCTTTTGGCTAGTGATTTTACAATTTCCACATAGTGGGGTAGTTAGTGTTAGCTCGTCAGAATCTGACGGTTACACTTCAAAGTGCAGCAGACAGAGGTTTGAACCGAGCTTGAGCTCAACGTTATATACTCTGACATAGTTATCTCTTTCCTCACCGGATCAGTTCAAGTGCTGGGGCTAACTGCATAATGTCAGAATACAGCAAGACTCCATTAGAAGAAACACAATTACTAAGGTGAGTGATTTTTTCTTCTGGTAGCTGTTACTTCTGCCAGGCGAATTAGTGAACTACAGGCCTTGTCAGCTGAACCTCATTTTATCTCATTCCATAGATATAAGGTGGTCCTCAGAACCAATAGTAGGTTCTTGCCAAAAGTAGTTTCAGATTTTCATCTGAACCAGTCCATGTCCCTTCCTGTGTTTTTCACTGATCATTCTTCTTCAGGAGAGAGAAGATTGCACAGTTTTGATGTTAAAAGGGCACTTAGCTACTATGTAGAGCATACTAAGGCCAGGGCCCCATGTTTTCTGCGATTCTGCGGTTGCAACAGTGGCCGCAGAAATCAGTGCTAGCCACAGAAATTAGGGAAACCAGCCACTCGGCCACAGAAATCCTATCTATGCTATGCAGTCACACAAGGCATGGGCATACTGTAGCTATTGATGTGTTAAGTATGCCATGGCACACATGCTCATTAGAAGGGGCAGCAAACTGATACTGTCCACTACAAAGCCGAAAAGCTAGTGGCTGCATGGCATCTTGACTCATGCTGGCTCTTGTTACATAACTCCTTCCAGCCAGTATTGTGTGTGTGGGGGCCAACTGACACAAGAGTAGCAGAGCTTGATTAGGTCCACGGCAGTTATGATTTGCTGCTGTGTAGGTGTGGGTAGCTCAGCCATGTTAATGTTTCATTGTGAGGCTGCTCATGGTGCATGCTGAATCCTTAGAAGATGAATTTGGAAGGGAGAGCTGGAAGGCAAGTTGTAGTCGGGAAGTGAGAAGATTCAGTGGTGCCTGTGGAGGTGGAACTGATCTCAGTGTGGTGACAGGTATCAGAGGAGGAGCTGATTGCAGAAACATTGGGCTGGCAGCAGACTGAGCAGAGGACTCTGTCCCCACTGGTGGACATCTATCACAGTTTTGATTTGTGGGCTGCAGTTATGTACCTGCAAGTGTGAGAATAATTTCTTGGCAAATCTGATCCTGCAGCCTAAGTGGCGGCATCAAGCTCAGTTCTTAAGGAGGGTCAAGTTGCCCAGCTGCAGCAGAGGTGGGGACCAGGGTATACTAGAACTGGAGCAAACAGGTGTGGAAAAAATCAGAATGGAGAGTTTGATTGCTGCTATACATAAGTGAAATGAGGGTTACTGACTGAAGAACACCACCACCCCCTAAGTTGTGAAGAGAAGAGAATATGCTAACCAAGGTAACTGCAGTTTAATAAGAATGACTTGCTTGCATTTTTTTTAGTGTGTCCCCCAAAAGAAAAATCAGGAGTCAACAAATCCTACAGACACTGCAAGTTACACCCTCCTTCACTATTATAGGAAGACAACTCCCACCCCACAAAACACAGATTTGTACACTGCACTCAACATGTCTGTTGCAAAGCAGTTGGAGTATTCCTAGTTTACAAAAATAATAATTTAAAAGAACATTGATCAAAATCAGAAAAAAAATGGCCTTCAAGTTTGAGTCTCTCTTTAGATCTGCTAACTGTAAATATAAACCAGAAGAAATCCAAGCAGGTTTTGCCTTCTGTGTAATTTTAGCTAAGTGTGTATGTCCTCCTCTGATTATAATCTAGGAGAACAGCAAAGGACACCAAATTTCAGAAGAACAGATGAGCCTTCAAATTCGGGGTGGGAGGAAAATTAATAAAAGAGAACACTGATGCCCATGGCTGTGCCAGGTTTGGGTTAGTGCTGTTTAATATTTGTGATAAGAAGACTGCATACTGTTAAATGACCTGCTCTTCCACTTTCAGCGTAGCAGAGTGGTTGCATAAAGGCAGTCAAAGGGTTAACTAAGACTTAATCCCTTTGAAGGTATGCTGTTTAGCCACAATTTATCTGCCTCAGAATAGCCACAGAATCAGCAGTTATTCTGCCGCAGAAAGTATGAGGTCCTGCCGCAGAATGTAGGTCTACTTTGCCGCAGTAAACATGGGGCCCTGACTAAGGCACATAGGAATGATTGTCTTCAATTGTTTCTCACTTATGGTGAAGTGGGAAAAGGTAGGCCAGGTACTAAGAGAACTATTGCCAGGTGGATTGTAGTCTGTATACAATTCTGTTATACCAAACTAAGTAAAACACCTCCCTCAGGCCTGAGGGCCCACTTGACTAGAGGTACAGCTGGACTGGGGCAGCAGGTGTAAGAAGGTCCACCAGGGCCCAGGTCATGTAGGGCCCTAAAGGTGAGCAAGCCTACCTTAATTAGAACCCTCCACCTGACTGGTAGCCAGTGCAGTTCAGGCAGCACCGGGGTGATGTGGCAGTACTTGGGCTGCCACGGCAACAACCTGGCAGCTGCATTCTGCACCAGCTGTAGCCGTCGGGGGGTACCTCCCGAGACCCCAAGGTAGGGCCCCAATAGATGCAGGATGTCTGGACTAAGGTGGAGAGTACCCTGCATATAAATGTTCTAGAATTGAGAGCTGTTGTGTATGGCCTACAGGCCTTCCAGGCTCACCTGTCCCCGAGTCCTCGTTAGTACAGATGGACAAACATCAGTGTGATGCATTACTTTGACAAGAACTCATTCTTACCCCCTATTTAGGGAGCAATGAGAGTTTGGTATTGGGCTCTAGAACACAATCTAGAACTGTCAGCAGTACATATTCCAGGCACACGAAACATCTTGAAAGACTAGCTAAGCCAGTCATAGTCCAAAATGAATGTATAGAAACCGCTGACCTCAGTGGTGGAAGACAGTTTGACAGATGGGGTTGGACCTGTTTGCATCCCCACACAATGCAAAAGTGCCACTTTTTGCTCACTTGCTGAGGGGGCGGGCACAATACAGCCTCAGCTTTGCATTCTCCATGGAAGCAAACAGACCCACCAGAGGGGTGCCCTACTGAGAGAGCAGACTGTGCACTATCTCTTGATGGAGAGACCACTTGTGAGACGCCTTGCCCTTCCAGCTGAGGGCATCTGCCAGCTGGTTGGACATGCCGGTCACATGGATGACCAGGAGATTGGTGTTCAGGCTGAGCATGAGTGTCCAGATGTGGAGAGGTTGCCTGCACAGGGGAAGGGAGTGCGTCCTGCCCGGTTTGTTGAGGTAGTATATGGTCATGGTGTTGTCCATCTGGACCTGAACAGCCTGATCCCCGACTGAGTGGAGCAAAGGCTGTCCCACCAGCCAAACTGATCAAAGTTCCAGCAGGTTGATATGGCATCAGGACTCCTTGGGGGTCCAGAGTCTATTGACTCTGTGCTCCCCCAGGGGAGCACCCCAGCCTGTCGGGGAGGCATTGGTCATGATGGTGACTCTTGGCTGTGGGCGAACAAAGGGGATTCCTTCCTGCAGATGTTCCAGGACTAACCACCATTGGAGGGCATCCCAGACTGGCTGGGTCACAGTGACTGGGATGGATGAAGTGACCCTTGCTCTGAGACAGTTGATGAGTGAGCTACCACTGCAGAAAGCACATTCTCCACCAGTCCCAATGGACCACGCTGCTGCATGCTACCACCAGGAGGTGCAGGAAATCCCAAGCAGGGCACAACTGCCTAACCCAAAATGATAGGGCAAAGGAGAGAACCTCTGTCTGATCCACTGGGAGTCTAGCTCTGCAAAAGTTGAGCTCCACCCCGATAAAATGGATCGCCTGTGAAGGTACGAGCTCCGACTTGGCCTTGTTCACCAGAAGGCCAGGAGACGAGCAGGTCTGGAGGGCCAGGTTCCTGGACAGCTCCTCCTCCCTGGATGAACTCACTGTCAGCCAGTTGTCCAGAAGGGATACACCTGGACCCTTCGGCATCTCAGGTAGGCTGCCACCACAGCAGTGCACTTGGTGAAGACCCTGGGAGTCGAGGAGAGGCCGAAGAGCATGGCCTGGAACTGGTAGAGATTCCCTTCTGCTCGGAACTGAAGAAACCGGCAGTGGGACGGATGGATGGAAATGTGGAAGAATACATCCCAAAAATCTAGGGAGCAGAACAACATACAGTACATATTCTGCTCCAAGGATGGAATTATCTGAGACAAAGTGACCATCCTGAAGGTGTGCTACCAAAGGAATTTGTTCAGGTCGTGCAGATCTAAGATAGGGCACCAGCCCCCGATCTGCTATGGGACCAGGAAGTACCTGGAAACAAACCCTGGTCTTCCTGGAGGATCTGGGACTTGAGCCGCTACCTCCTTCTGGAGGAGCTGAGCAATGTCTTCCCGAAGGGCTGACAGCATGTTGGTGGACACCATGTCCTCCCATTGGGGGGGTAACCCTCAAACTGTAGAGGCAGACCTTCACAACCACTTCGAGGACCCACCTGCCCATGGTGACAGTGGACCTGGCTCTCCATGGAAGTCAGGACAGGCATGGGGGAGGCACTCCCCAGCCCGTCACTGTGCAGGCTTTGAGGAGGAGGAGGGACTGGCTAAGGATGCAGCAGGACCTCGACCACCTGGTTAGTGAATGACCAAAGCAACGGACTTCGGTTGAGGATGCCAAGCCTGGGTCTGCTATCCAGCTGGGGGCTGGGATGGCTTGGCCACAGGGGCAGAGAGGGGCCAAAAGGGCTTCTTCCCTCTGAAGTTTGGAGCCCTTGGGATCCCTCTGGGCAGAGGTGAGAGTGCAGGGTTGCACTGGACTTCTAAGTCTGAGTGAGGTGTCCTACCACCCCCTGCCCGAACAAGTCTGTGCCACCAAAGGGGACATCCGCAAACTAGTGCTGGGTGTCTACCGTGAAGGTAGAAATCCACAGCCAAGCTCTGCTTCCCAAGGCCCCCATGGCGGCCACTGACCAGGTGCATGAATCACCAATATCTTTGGCTGTCTGGAGCTGCTGTTTGGCCACCGCTCAGCCCTGCTTCCGGCCCTACTAGACTGTGGTCTGCAAATTAACAGGGAGCTGAGGCAGCACCTCATTGAGAGTGCCCAGTAAGGCATGAGCAAAATGGGCCATCAAAAGGGCCAAACTCGCCTGCTGAAGGCAGAGAGAAGAGGCTGCATAGACCTTTTTGGTCATGTTATCCAATATCTCGGATTCTCTGTCTGGAGGTTTATCTACGTCCCCGACAATTTCTGGTACGACGGAAAACTGAGTCAGCCCCCAGACCCTCAGCCGAGGGATGTTTGGTGAAACCCGACAGAGAACCTGTAGGGACCGCATAGTTTTGGGCCTTCACACATGGGTGACATCACGACTAGGAAGCAGAGTGCTCCCATAGCTGCACAGCGGGGCCAAGAATGACCTCCGTGACTCCCAGGGAGTTGCCTCGGTCGAGAATTTTGGTCAAGGGATACTTAGCTCATTTTTGGATGGGCTCCATGTGGATCTCGCTAGATTTAGAAATTAGACTGAGCAAGCCACCAAAAGAAGTGGGACCATACTCCATAGAGAAGTCCTCCCCCTTATACCAAGTCCACTGGACGAAAATGCAGGGAGGAGTCCTCAAACTCTGGGGATTCACTGAAAAGCAGTCAACCTCCCGAATCCCCACTGATCCGGTGGGGTCTATTGGGAGTAACAGTGACCAACCACTGACGAGGAAGCCCAGGAGCCATACGGGCATCCGAAGGGATGGGGACCATCCTTCAGCTGTTCAGGAGGTGGCTGCACCCTGGGGGGGGGGGGAGGCCAAAACAGGCCGAGCTGGAGCAGGCTGGAGTCTGGGTGGTGGCACCCACGGAACAGCCAGGGTGGGGCTGGGATCGGCTTAACCCTGGATAGCATGAGTTGCTGCCATATAGGCTCTTCATAGCACCGGCACATTTTGCGTTGGAGCCTCTCCTCACCCGAGGAGGAAGAGGAGAAAGAATAGCGGTGGTGCCGTTTGCTCAAGTGCCAAGAGCGAGAGCGCCAATGTCAACAGGGTCTGTTCAACTCTGGGCTTTGGGATCTCTACCTCGACTACCGGGGAACCCAACATTGAGAAAGGAAGGGAGCTGGCGAAAAGCTGAGACTCCTCTGAGGGAACAGGACCCCTAGGATTCAAGAGCAGATCAGGAAACTGGTCCGTCCCTCCCTGGTAGGTGATAGGTAGGATTGGAGTCCTGTAGAGGGAAGTATCAACCTCATCCTGCAATACTGCATTGACCAGCTTGAGAAAAATCTCGACTGGTTGGTTGACATGCATCCCATGGAGCCAGCGGCTTGGACCAAAGTACCCACCATAGTCAAAACTTCCAAGGAAGTGAGGGAATTCTGAGAGCAATTGTGATCCCACGATCAATAATTTTTTAGGTCTCCTTTTTAGAAGATTTGAAGGATTTTGTGCCCTTAGAGAGACCCTGTCCAAGACTGGGAAGGAACTGGCGCAAATCCTGAAACACCCCCGTAAAGGTGGCACAAAAGACAGAGCTGAAGAGGCATACTCTGCGGCCTGAGCCCCCACTACCGAGCCGCATAAGTTGTTCTGGGAACCAGAGCCACGTGAACTGGCCGGTGCGTGTCTGTTGAGGAAACAGGATGGTCCTGTTCATCTGTGCGCCCAAGAAAAAGCCGAGGATGCTGGTTCTCCAAAGTACTCTGATGCAAAGTGTGAAAAATGCCGCAAGCCTGGGGATTGTGTTTGTGGTCTAGACAGTAGACGCATGAGGTGTGCGTGTCTGTCCAGCAGTCGCATTTTTTAAAACCAGGCACCAACTTCAAGTTGTCCATACCGACAGAGAGTTTCAAATGAATTTAAAAACCAACTTGAAGACGTGTTGTTTATTTTTCGAAGCAGAGAGCCTACTCAACGCAGAACTATAAGGAGGGAACCTTCTTCCTGCAGAAAGGAAGATCTGGCATTCCGGGGCAGTGTCGAGGGAGTTACCACCCGGGTGGGTTGGAGGGGTCAGCTTGAAGACCTTCCAGCCAGAGAATTAAAGGGAAAGGATACTGCCAAAGTGTGGATGTACACCATATACCACTCTTAGAACTACTGTTCTAGGAGCGTGGATATGTTGTTCATCCACACTCTTTGGCGTGCCCCCTTCCACTTTAAGATCAGCCGGAAGTCTTCAAGCTGGCTCCTCCCACCCACCTGGGTGGTATATACCTCGGCTCTGCCCCACGACGCCAGATCTTCCTTTCAGCTGAAAGATTCAGGTCGCCTCCCTCGTGCTCATGCATTTTGTAGACCCAGGATTCAAACCTTTGGTTATTCCGAAAATTCGCATCATTTGCGTTAATGATCGCAAGTTTACTGCTTCGATTATGAAAGACAAGTCTTCCCCCAGATTTTGTCGGGGCCCTTGTGGCCAGAAAATGTTGCGACCGATCCCCTGCACCATGTGCGATCATTGCCTTGGTGTCGACCATGACACTCCGAAATGCAGTATATGTCTCACCATTCATCCCAACGTCCTCGACGACTGTCTCGCACACCTGAAGCTGGGGTGGCCGGAGAAACGTAACCCTCTGGTGAAATACAAGGAGGCTCGGTGGCCGGTTTCCACAGCTGCGGGATCTGCAGAGCAATTGGTACGTATGCAACCGTTCAAGGAGGAAGCTGCTCGTAATGCAGAGACTTCTCGGAACTTCTTTGTTCCGCTCAGCCTGGGCTCCACCTTCTTGGGTTCCTTCCAAGAGTTGTGCCTGTCTCTCCCGACCAAGGGAGAGGCACCTGCCGGCTCACACTCCTCTCGATCCTGTAAGCGGGAGAAGGATCCGGGATCGTCTTTGTCTCAATGGAGACATTTTTGGGAGTGGGAGAGATCTCAGTCCCAGGAACATGTGGTTTCAACCTCAGTCAAGATTGCTTTCTCGGCTCTGCCGTCTGGTCAGTCAACCAGACTGTCGATTGACGATGTTGAGATCATTATCGATCCGCTCGATCCGTTATCACCAACTCCGGTCGACAAGTCCCTTCGTCAAACTCCACTTTGGTCTTCCCAGATGACGAGACCCAGCCTCCTGGGACTTCCATCAAAGAAGTGGTCCCGGATCTCGGGAAATCACCGGTCCTGCCGGTGTCTCCTGAGCGACCGAGTCGGCCTGTCCGATCTCGATCGAGGTCTCGGACTCCCTTGACCAAAAGGCCGAGGAAGAGCCATAAATGCTGTAAAAAGAGGCAACACCATCGGTCGTCCTTGTCCTCCTCTGATGAGGAGAGGCTCCGATGGAAACTCCGTGCTACGAGGACCTCATGTGGCAACAGCTGATTTTGACGGGCATTGCTGACTCAGCTTCCACACCGCCATTACCTGACTTCGCCTCCTGCTTGAAGCCACCCTTTCGGAGCTGATTTAAGTTAGTTCCCAGCCTGCAGAGCCAGTAAATCTCTTCTCGCCCAAAATGGTCTCTCCACCAATGTGGTAGGAACCAGCGCCAAGCAGCCTGTGGGAGGGGCTCCTTCCAAGAAAGATAGACCGGACACTAGGCTTCCCTGGCATTTGTTGGTCACTTTTACCCCGGAACGCCCTCGGCGAGTCAAAGGTGACCTGGGTGGTTGGCCATGGTATCCGGATTCCTCGGATTCGGACGTCACCGGCTTGCATTCTCATCCAGGTGGTGATGAATAAGCCATTGGCTTCGAGACGGAGGAAGGTCCCTCATCTTTTCAGGGCATTCTTCGCCTCATCTCTGAGTCCACAGGGTTGCCCCTGGAGCCAATCCAGAAAAAGGCGGAGTACCCTCTTACGGACACACTTAAGAGAGGGGATACCCTGATGAAGGCCTTTCCTGTGGCTGAGGCTATTGTTGGCCTGGCCCTAGAACTTTGGCAGCGCCCTGCCTCTTGTCCAGCTCAGTCTGCCCGCATGGCCTGCAAGTATACAGTGCCCTTGGGGTCCCTTGCGGGGTTCATAGAGCACCCTTCAGCCAAGAGCCTGGTGACCGCCTCTGTGTTCAGGCGTACTGGCAGTTCTGCCGACACTGACCTACCTCCTGATAAAGAGTCCAAGCTTTTGGACCATTCAGTCAGGAAGGTCTATGCAGCTTCCTCCTTGAGCCTTCATCAGGCAAGTTCGGCCATCATCATGGCACACTCCTCTCACGCCCTCCTAGGGTCGAGAGGATGAAGTCCTCCACATCTCCCGCTGACATGCAGACCCATTGTGCCCGGCCGATGGCTGCCGACGGTTTCTCTTAGCAGGGCTTGGCTGAGGCTCTCCTCCTTCCCAGCGGATACCCAGCACAAACTAGCTGACGTGTCTTTCCTAGGATTCGACCTGTTTGGCCCAGGAGTGGCTGGTCACCTTCAGCTCATTGAGCAGTCCAGTGCCACCTTGGACACTACTTCTGCCAAGGGTTCTTCGGGCAAGAACCAGCAGAAGAAAAAGAAGCCTTTTCGGCATTCTTCCCGTGGCTCAGCAGTCCTCCTTTCAAGGTGGACAGCAGCACCAGCAACAGCAGCAGGCTCAAGCTTGGCACCCCTGACCCAAGCCCGGACCCCCACAGGCCCGTAAAGGAGGCAGAGGTTCAGGTCCTGGAGCCTCCTCCTCCAAGCCGGCTCAGTGTCGGGGCGGGGGCTGTTGACCCCTCTCCCGTCACCTCAGCTCTGGGTCCTCCCATGGGGGGCCGGCTGTGCCACTTCCTTTCCGCCTGGTCCGTTGTCACTGGTCCATCAGGGACTGCCTCTGGAATTCGAGCAGTACCCTCCAAGCTGAGCCCACGCCCCTAGGGAGGAGAAAGTATCCACTCAGATCCAGTCTGCTCTCTGAGACAACATTGCTCAGCTCCTCTGCAGGGAGGCAGTAGCTCCAGTGACGGATCCTCCAGCAGATCCAGGCTTTGTCTCCAGGTACTTCTTGGTGCCCAAGCGTACGGGGGCTGGTGCCCCATTCTAGATCTGCATGACCCGAATCAATATCTCAGGTCACACACCTTTCGGATGGTCACTCTGTCCCAGATCATACCATCCTTGGAGCGAAACATGTGGTTCTGCTCACTGGATCTGCAGGACACGTCTTTCACATCCCAATCCTGTCCATCCCATTAGCGGTTCCTCCTTCAAGGTCAAAGGGACCCTGTACGAGTTCCGAGCCATGCCATTCGGCCTGTCATTGGCCCCATGGATCTTCACCAAATGCATTGCAGTGGTGGCGGCCCATCTCGGGGTGGGGGGGTCAGGATTTATCCTTACCTCGACGATTGGCTCCTAGCAGGTTCCACCCAACAAGAGGTGGAGAGGTCCAGGGACCTGGCCTTCCAGACCTGCTCCCAACTCAGCCTCCTGATCAACGAGGCCAAGTCGGAGCTCGTGCCTTCTCAGGTGATGGGCTTTATTGAGGCAGAGCTTGACTCTTGTCAAGCCAGAGCTCGGCTTTCGGCGGACAGGGTAAAGGTTCTTTCCTCTTTTGCCCAATCATTTCTGGTTGGGCAATTGCGCCCTGCCCATGACTTTCTGCGCCTTCTGGGTTACATGGCAGCATGCACCTCAATGGTCCGTTGGGCCAGGCTGCACATGCGCCCCCTCCAGTGGGAGCTGGCCACCCAGTGGACTCAGCGCCACAGCCATTTCGACCAGCTGATCACTGTAACCCAGAAGATGTGGGACGCTCTCCAGTGGTGGACCGCCCCAGATCGGTTGCAGGAAGGGATCCCGTTTGTCTGCCCCAAACTGACGGTCGTCCTCACTACTGATGCCTCTCTTATGGGCTGGGGAGCCCATATGGTAAACAGAAGGGCCCATTGGCTCTGGATCCCCGAGGAGTCCCGATGCCACATCAATCTGTTGGAGCTCAGAGCAGTCAGACTGGCATTGTCAGCTTTGGCTCCTCAGCTCCGGGGTCAAGTGGTTCAAGTCCAGACGGACAATACCACGACCATGTACTACCTCAACAAACAGGGCGGCACGTACTCCCGTCTGCTGTGCAAGGAGGCATTCCGCATCTGGACCCTTGTGAGCCGATTGGAGGCAGGTCTCCTAGCCATCCATGTGGCAGGAGCCTCAAACCATCTGGCGGATGCTCTCAGCCGCTTAGGCCAGACATCCCACGAGTGGTCTCTCCATCCAGAGGTAGCTTACAGCCTGTTCTCCCACTGGGGCAAACTGATGGTGGAGCTGTTTGCCTCCAGGGAAAACTCCAAGCTGAGGCTGTTTCATGCCCGTTCCCTCAGCAGGGCTCACTGCAGGGGGATGCCTTTTTCGAGGCCGTGGACCCTAGGCCTCCTCTACGCCTTCCCTCCATTTCCCTTGATCCACAAGGTGCTTCTCAAGGTGAGGAGGGACAAGGCGAAGGTGATTCTGGTAGCCCCAGACTGGCCGTGCCAGTTCTGGTATCCAGATCTCCTCAGCCTCAGCTGCAGGCCCCTGGAGCGGCTTTCAGCACGCCTGGACCTGATATCACTTAATCAAGGGAAGGTATTCCATCCGGACCTTCAGTCCCTACACCTCACAGCCTGGTACCTGAGCGGCTAGAGTTCCAGGCTTTGGGTCTTTCCAAAGATGTCTACACCATGGTGGAGGCATCCAGAAAGGAATCGACCGGGAAATGTTACACCCTCAAATGGAAAAGGTTTTCCATTTGATGTCAGGGCAAGGGCCTGGACCCTCTGTCCTGTCCAGAGGCTAACATTCTCAACTACCTTTGGTCTCTGTCCAAAGAGACCTTCGGTCATCAACCCATAGGGTGCACCTGGCACCCATCTCTGCTTACTGGGCGCAGGCTAGTCAGCTGACATTGGCACAAGAGACAGTGGTTTGGTGCTTTTTCAAAGTCCTGGATCACATATCCCCTCCGGTGCGTGAACCTCCATCTCCATGGGATCTTCTGCTGGTACTGGCAAAGCTCATGGGCAAGCCATTCGAACAAGTGTGAGTTGTCTTGCTTGTCGTGGAAGATGGCCTTCCTGGTGGCTATCACATCTGCCAGAAGGACAGGGGAGCTTCAGGCGCTTTCAGTGGACTCCCCTTATCTGGTCTTCCACGGGGACAAGGTTGTCCTACGCCCCCACCCGAAATTCCTTCCTAAGGTGGTGTCAGAGTTTTACCTTAACCAGGTGTTAACCATGCCAGTATACTACCCTAATTACACCTCGGAGGCCGAGTACAGGCTCCATAACTTGGACCTGAGATGAACTCTCTCCTATTACAAGGAGAGGACGGCAGAAATTTGGGGAGAGGCTCACCAGCTATTTGTCACCTATGCTGAAGCTGCTTCTGGCAGACCTGCAGCAAAACGGATGATTGCAAGATGGATCACATCATGCATAGGTCTCTG
This sequence comes from Neoceratodus forsteri, assembly GCA_016271365.2. Taxonomy (NCBI): domain Eukaryota; kingdom Metazoa; phylum Chordata; order Ceratodontiformes; family Ceratodontidae; genus Neoceratodus; species Neoceratodus forsteri. The sequence goes on along the minus strand of CM057452.1, from coordinate 978,900,443 downwards.
CTACGAGTTGGCGGGCATACTGCTGCGTTGGTGGCTGCTTCCAGGGACATCCCTTAACAGGAAATCTGCTGGACTGCTACCTGGAAGTCAGCAAACACCTTCATCACCCACTACCACATCGACCTTGAGTCATGCCGGGTTGCTGACTTTGGGGCCTCAATTCTCCAATCTCTGTTCCCTAAGTAGGGGGTGTGCACCTTGCCTCCCTCCTCCTGGAGAACTGCTAGGAGTGTGCCAAAGTGTGTGGATGAACAGCATATCCAACACTCCTAGAAAAACAGGTTACTCACCTGTAACAGTAGTTCTAGGAGTGGTATGTGTTGTTCATCCATACGGACCCACCCGACCTCCCCGGCTGCGGACACGGAACACCTGGCTTCCAGCGTGCTAAGATCTGGCATTATGGGCAGAGCCGAGGTATATACCACCTGGGTGGGTGGGAGGAGCCAGCTCAAAGACTTCTGACTGATCTTAAAGTGGAAGGGGACATGCCAAAGAGTGTGGATGAACAACATATACCACTCCTAGGACTACTGTTACCGGTGAGTAACCTGTTTTTACAGATGAGTAACTTGTTTCTATTGGCCATGATGTGCATTAGCCAACCGGTCCATTAGTTCTAGTGTTTCAGGAGGGTGTAATTGGGCTGTGTTTTTCTCCATTCTGTATACCTCCCACACTGCATTTTCCCATTAGGTCTTGGTAGGGGGTTCTGGCTTAAGCCTTTTATGTGTTATAGTCTTTTTAGCAGTGGTAAGTAAGATACTCTGTAGGTATATGTGTACTTTATTCCTAACATGTGGGGAAAGATGCAGCAGTAAGTCTGCCACTGAGGTGAGTGAATCATAATTTGGAAAGGGAGCACTCAGTTCTCCCACAGCTGTGTGCCTGAATGGGGTCAGAATTGGGCAAGCCCAGAATATATGCATGTGGGGTGGCTAGCTCTGTGTTGCAGTTATGTCAACAGGCTGAGGCTCTGGTACTCTGGAATTTGGCTGTGATATGGTGAGTCCAGAAGTATCCTGTAGCAGTTTTGCAGCCAAACTCCATATCTTGGAGATCATTTTTTTTGTGTGTTGACGATGTCAGATTAATGGCCAGTCAGTTTCTATAAGTGAGATCAAGATTTCTGCTTCCCATACGAGTTTCGCACTTTCGTTCGTGGCAGTGAGCCTCCCATTTGTGCTTTATATATAATATATAACGTGAAATGAGGGGGCCACTGCCTCCCAGGCTCTCCCTGACAAAAATAATTATAGGGGTGAAGGCTGCGTCTTCTACTATAAGTCCTATCTGTGACTGTATATGATGATGTATTTGAAACTTTATATAGTGTTCTGTTGGTGCTAGATGGTATTCCTTCCCAAGTTGGTTGAAAGATTTAAATACCCCATTAGCAGAGAAAGAGAACACGTGCTCCTGACCTTTTCTGTACCATGCCTGGAAGGTGACTAGCCTGGCACTGACTGTGGTGCCGGAGAAGATGCTGAGGTTACTGCTGAGGAGGATTTTGGAGCTAGGGACATTACCTCTGGGGCTGGTGCCCCTGTCATCACCAACTCAGAGAGCAACATCGATCCTTGTGCAGAGTTTTCTCCTGGCACTGATCTTGGTGACAGAACAAGACCTGAATCAGACCTCCCAGCGTGGCCTGTCCCTCAGTGGGAATTCCCCGCTCATTCTGGGTCTGCCTCTGAGGCCACTGTACTGCCACCTCCTCCAATGTAGCCGTGTTATGTGAAATATCACTGGAGCCTCCAGGCCCTTTCCGAGATCTGGGTTCTTCAAGCCAGTGATCTGTGCCTTCCCCCTTTAGGCAGCCACCTCATGGACTTGAAAGTGGATTGAGCAATTGTCTACATACTTAAGGCCTTCTTGACCTCTTTGCATGGGAGCAGTAACATGCATGGGTTGGTACCACGGATTCATAGTACAGGGAGTCCAGTAGGGTCCAGTTCATGATTACTTCCCTGGTGCCCAACCCAGGTGGTCTCCCTCTGAGTCATCCTTCCACCTGGCTTGCTGAGTATGTCCTACACCAATGATTCGTGGCAATGTTGTGTTCATTGAGTCCCCCAAGCTCATACAAGCCACAATCCAGTCACTCAGCTGTTGTTACTCCTTGGAGGTCCCAATATCAACTCTTCTGTCATTCTCTCCTGGCCTAGAGCAGTGGAAGAGGTGTCCAGGGCATTGTGCCATTTCCACCCCTCTGGCCCTCAGGGACCTCCTCATTCTGCATCATGTGCCCACCTGGTCTTCATGGTCCATACCATTTCTCACCTCAGGGCTTCAGTTATTGCAAACCTGGACTGAGCCATGATGCCCAAGACATGACTGCCCTCCCGGGCAAGACTCAGTGGGTTTGATGTGCTGGTTTTTACCATGTCACATTAATTTCTTTGCATCTCAGTACATTGGGTACACATGGCAAACTTTGACCATCTCCTGTGGCTGCAGATGCACACTTTGCTTGCAGCATTGCCTGAATGTAAGGTTGTACTGCAGGCCATTGACATTTCCATAAAAGATGTGGAGACAGCACAGCACCAGTTGAGGGCATCTTAAGATGCCAATGAGCTGGCATCTAGGATTGTTAATCAGTCATCCATATCAGACTGGTGTCATGGCTGTGCTTCTTCCCACTAGCACATCTGACCCAGAGAAAAGTGATAAGTTCTCACTACCAGGGGGTTCATTTCTTTTTCCCCTCTGGTCAGGCCGCAGTTGTCAGGGTACCCTCCAGCTTTTTTGCCTGGTGAGCCAGCATCTCGACTTGAGAAACAGATGATTTTAATGGAATCAGTGCTGGACATTGTTGAAATTGCACTGGAGCCTGACTATCAGATCAGGGGGGGAAGAACCAGAGGCATAAAGAACTGAATCATCTGCATCCATATGGATGGATGGATGCAGAGATGCATGCAGCAGTGAGGTTGTTCAGGAAAACTGAAGAGTATTGGGCCAAGGACAGAGCTTTGGGGGACACCAGTGGTGATAGGCAGTGGAAGGCTTAAGGAATCACAAATTCTAACTGATTGAGTCATATCACCGAGGTAGGAGCGGAGCCAGTTAGTAGCAGATGTAGAAAGCCCCTCTGCTGTAAATTTGTCAAGGAGAATATCGTGGGCTACAGTGTCGAAGGCTTTGGTCAAGTTAACAAGGATGGTGGAGGTTGTAAAGCCCTGATCCATGTCTGAGAGAATGTAATCAGTAAGCCATAGGAGAGAGGAGGAAGTGGAGTGGGATTTACGGAAAACTGACTGGAAAGGTGTGAAGGTGGATGAATCAAGGAAAGGGAAGAGCTGAGTAAGAATAAGTGCGCTTGAAGTTTTAGCAAGGGTGGGGAGCAGTGAGACAGGGCGGTAACTGCCAGGACAGGATAGATCACGACCTTTAGGAAGGGGTACGACCGTAGCATTTTTCCTTGCATCGGGGCAGAGGCAAGGTAGAAGGAGAGGTTTGGAAGGGAGGAGAGGTGTAGGTAACTAGCATAGGCAGAAAGATGGAGGAGATTAAGGTCAAGGCCGTCAAGACTTTTGCCCTTGAAAGGGTTTTAAGACTAGTAGGGACTTGAGCGTGACAGCAGGATATATAGGAGAGGAGAGAGAGGGATTGAGGAGAGAAGGGAGGAGGCACAGGTGGTGAAAAAAGTGCTGAACTCAGAGGAAACAGAGAGAGGGTCAGATATGGAGACCTCACTTATCTTGAGGACTGGGGTAGAGAACTAGGTGGGGGAGGGAGAAGAGGGCATGGATGACCTAGAAATTGGAGGGGTGGTTATTGGTCTGGAAGGTGGAAGCAAAGTACTCCCGTCTTGGCAAGCCTAGTGGCTTTGGTACAGGCGTTGCAAAGGGCATAGTACTTACAGCTGGGGAGCCAGAGGACTTGTGGACCTTCCAGGCAAGATCTCGAGCACGGTGACAGGCCAGTAATTCAGCAGAGATCTAGGGGAGGTGGCAACCAAGGCCCCTGACTTCTGTGGGAGGAGCGTGCTGGTCCCAAAGACTGGAATCTGGACTTAAAATAATGGAGAGCAAAATCAATGGAATTGGCAGAAGAGATGGGCGACCAGTCAGTAGCTGGTAAGTTCATGTGGAGGGAGGATAAATCCTGTGAACGGAAGGACCGGATGTGGAGGAGCTTGGGGAGGGATCTTGGAGCGGTGTAGTCTGTGGACACAATAGACAAGATGGTGGTCACTGAGGATGTCAGGAAGGGTGCTGTCATCAATCCAGTGGGGATGTGAGGCAAGAACCCAGTCTAGCAGGATGTGGTTGAGGGGTTTATGGTTGTGGTGGGTAGAGTCAAGTGATCAGTTTAGGAAGATTAAAGGACTTTAATGTTTTGGCAGAATTTGGAATGAGATGGGGAGAGTCGATTTAAATTGAAGTCCCCAAGGATAAGTAATTTACAGAACGAGGCATGGGTGGAGATGGTATTGAGGAGGTCAGTGATGGAAAGGGGGGGCCTGGGTAGCAGTAAACACCAGCCATGAAGATGGGAATGGAGAAAGGGAGGGAGAGTTTAAGTAGTAAATATTCATAGGCAGATGGAGAAGGGATAGAGAGTACAGAGGTGAACTTCATGGCAGAGGATAGGTAAATGGCAACACTACCACTCCTGGGGGTGTGATCCTGGCGGTTACTGGGAATACCCAGGTATGGCAATCGCAGTATCAGGAATTTTGGAGGAAAGCCAGGATTCGGAGACAATTAACATATCACTGTGATGGTTAATCATGAATGGTTGTAGCAGGTCCACCTTTGGGAGGAGGCTTCTGACACTGAGGTGTGCCATTCTCAACCCTTTTGGGGGACAGGTGGAAGAGGAGAGAACAGGGTCAGTACTGGGCTCAATGTCTCTGGCAAACCAACAGCAGCAGCAAGATAAGGAGCTTAACTGGGACAGAGGAGCGTCTATGTTGCAGACAAGAGAAAGAGAGCCAGAGTGAGAAAAATGCAGCTGCAGATGGAGAATAAGCAAAAGGGGGAGAATCTGACTAGGCTAGATATGCAAGCAGAGTTCTCCTTGCAACATGCTGCTTATCAGCAACAATCCCCAGCTGTACACATTTCCTCCTTCTCCTTTATCTCTTGGAAAAAAAACAGAGGCACTCCGGAGCGTGGAGGGCACAGTGCCGGGGCTGGTGAGGCCCAGTCATTGTAGCACTTGGGGTTGGACAATGAAGAAGATGAGACAGGATCCCACTGGAAGAGAGCACTGACTGCATGCAAACTGTGGTTTGCACCGCAGGGGAGTCTAGCATACTCACTGGGGAACTGCAGCCCTGGCATCGCTGGGCCATCACCTGTCGTGAAGGATCCCACAGTGGACCTAGAAGGTACTAAAGCCTGAACTGCAGGACTGGAAATGTCAGTGGGGGAGCTGTAGCCACCTTGCTGACTTTTTTCCACCAATTGCGCCTCCAGAGCCCACCCCATGGGGACAGGTGCGAGCAAAATAGGTGACAGCGGCCTACGAAGCAGGGCTCAGCAGAGCATTGTCGGTGTAACTCGAGCCCCATTATCGACAGGCTGTCGCCAGCCAAAAGATGTCTGGGGAAAATCGCTGCAGGAGCCAACCTGGAGTGCCAGAGGTCAGCTGCAGAAATAATGACATCGCATGAAGCCCCAACGTCAAGGGGCCAGCGCCGGTCTAGATATCTGGGGGGGTGCTGTGTAAGGCCTGCCATAGACAGTGGTGCCGACAGGCCTCCACCAGCCGTAGAAGAATCAGGGAAGAGTACTGCCAGAGCTGTACCTTGTGGAAGAGAAGGCGCTGGATGGCAGAATGCATTACCGCAGAAGCAGACGATGACGCAGCCATGGTCAGTGCCAAGAGGAGTGGTGACCAGTGCGGAGCTACGGATGGGGAGTCCCCACCTGGAGAAGTAGATGTCTCAAGCTATCTGGTGGGCTTCGAAGATGCTAGAAAGCCTGAAGAGGGGAGCAGCGACACTTAGGAGCTCTTCCCTTGAAGTCTGCTCTGCCGTGGGGTGACCTGCAGCACCAGAATCAGGAGAAGCAGGACGGTTTGCCAATGTCAGTGAAAAGCTTGACTGAAGATCAGGCAAAAGATGGCGGGCCAAACGGTTGCAGGCCCCATGAAAGTCCACCGTTCTCGGAGCAAAAGGAGTGGCCGCGACCGAAGAAAAAATGTGACAGAAGCGCTAGGATACTAAAACGAAAATTGCATGTTAAAAATAGAAAATGATTTCATTAGAAAAGAAGATTTGGTGGTTGACTGAAGCATAGCGATGTCTCCGTGGAGTCTGATGAGTGACGGTCAGTGGTGGGAAAAGAACCAAGGAGGGCGCAGGGCCACCACATTTATATGGGAGGGACGTCACCTGCATCTGACATTGAGAGTGGCCCCTTGTAGACTGCTAGCTAGAAAAGTTTGTGTGGTCCAAGTGCCTGGCGTCTATTTTACCATAGATGTGGCCTGATGCAAGAGATATCCTCAATGAAGATCTTAGGATTTGTATGCAATGAGACTCTCTCTTTATGAAAAATTAAATGAGGTGGCTCATGTAGTATATTCAAGCCTGAAGCTTGAAAATCCTTTGAGAAGAAATCACAGCCACTAAAAATAACATTTTTCATGACGGGAAACATACGCAACAACTCGCGACAGGCTCAAAGGTAGCGAACATCAATTTCTCAAGTAAGAACTTCAAGTCCTAAGGCAGGGATGGATTACTGGATGTATTGAGGCGAGCAGTGCAGCGCCGCACTTTCATGCTGCCTAGGATCTTCGGCTCTGTTGGCTTTGAAGTGGTCCACAATTGTGTCCTTAAGCAGTCCCTCCATAATCTTACCTACCGCTGAGGTGAGGCTGACTGGCCTGTAGTTTCTTGCCTCCTCCCTGCTCCCACTGTTGTGCAGGGGCACTGTGTATGCCTGCCTCCAGTCTTGTGGGACCACCCCAGTATTTAGGGACTCACTGAACAGTGCTGCCAGTGGTGCTGCTGCTAGCTCCATCCTTAGTTCCTTTAGTATCCTAGGATGATTGCCATATGATCCCATTGCTTTGTCCACCTTTAGTTTTGTGAGTGCCACGAAATTAGCCAGTGAGGTTGAAATAAGAGAGTGCTTGCCTGTAGGTTGTGCTGGAGGCTAGTCAGATTAATTTCTCCACTGACTGGAGCAAGTCTGCCCCGAAGCTCTCTTTTCACATCTTCGGTTGAAGAAGCTTATTTCCTTTAAAGTCAGTGTTTTCTTTAAGTTTGTGCTGCCTTTAGTGTTTTTTATTTACTTTTTTAGTGTTTTTTCATGGTTCCCTGAACTGCAATTTTCCCCCTCACAGCAGTTCCAACAATTCATTTTTATATATATGAAATATTGTTTCTGAGGTAAAAAAAAAAATTGTGCCTTTCATTTTATAACTACTTTTATTGCAGTTCTCTATATTTTAAGGGAACCATGTTTTCCTGATATTTTTCTGTATTTTACCTCTTTCGGGAATAGTTTTCTAGCAATTCCACAGCATTTGGGAACTGACAGAATTTTTTCCTTTTTCCCTTCAGGGAACCATTTTTTCAAGGTCTTCTGATGAATTGGCATGTCAGACCCAAAAAAACGACTGGACCAACTAGTTTCAGAAAGTGCATTGTTTTAAAATACTGGCCAAGGCAGACAGCCACGACCTTTGCCTGAGTTGTTTGGGTCCAGCCCTTTATTTTTACTAAATGAACTTTGCACTAAATTTTGTTCAAAAACTGAAGTTCCTTCCCAAGGTAGTGTTGCATCCAATTCAGTTACACTAAGGCTGGCAAGCACCCACTTCAAGGCCTCAGGTCCCACTCCACTAGGGGCACTGCAGCCTCAGTGGCAGCAGCAAGAGGGATATTCCCTTGCTCAACATCTGCAAAGCAGCTCACCTGGAAGATTAGATACACCTTCACAAAGCACTACTGTTAGGATGTACAGTCCAGATCAGATGCCAGATTTGGCACTGCAGTCTTGCTAACCTGATCTTCACCATTCATCACTGTTGGGTGTCAGCCGTAGGTGCAGCGCCCTGTGAGAGCTTTTTTTTTTTTCCTTCATGTGCCCAAAGGGGGAGGAGTCAGCATCACGATGCTGCCCACAATGGACACATATGCTTAGCTCGCTGGTTGGCCATAATTTGCGCCGCAGCCTCCCACCTCAGTTCTCTTTCTCCCGCCACCAGAGTGCAGCACCCCATCCAGCTCGTGCTATCTGCATCACTGTGGCCTAGTCCTGCTTAGCCACGAATCCTCGACATAGTCGATCCACTGTCTCAGTTCTACCATCCACTTGGTGCCGTTTGGGTTACGGTAAGATCTTTCCTTTTTATTTAGTAAACAGCTCCGGGTCTGTTCTGTTTAGAGTTTAGTTGCCATCGGTCATGTCGGGTCTGTCCCGGGACAAGATGTGTTCCAAAGTGGATCGGGCCTCTATGCGTCAGTGTCCCTGCAGCTGACAAATGTCCTCTATAGATTGACATGACCAGTGTTTAACCTGCCTGGGTCCACAGCATAATATGGATCGGTGTGATGTGTGTTTGTTTTTCTGTGGACCGAAGAGTTTTGGAATACCATGCATTTAAAGTTGGCCGTCCGCCACCGACTTTTGAAGGACACCGTTGCACCAGGGATGCCAAGCTCGGGTCCCTCCGCCCTTCCTCCGGGTCCCCTCCCGGCTCTATATGGCCAGCGAAGGAGGGACCTCTGCCCTTTCTAACCTTGCCATGGCGATGGCTCCTTCCGTGGTGCCGGAGCGTCGGTCTGGTTTCATTTGGGGCCAGGCGCAGCGCATTGGCAGTTGTCTCCTTGGAGACAAAAGCTCCACTGGTGTTGTGGCCCACAGCTGCTGGGCCCAGCATGGGTGGCTTCTCAGTGCCGCTTGACAGCACTATCTCTGATTCTGGTGCCATTTCCGGCACTGGTGATGGAGGCGGCACTACATGCAGCACCTGGCCTGCCCACAGCGCCATTCGTGGCACCGTGGGCGGGAAGGCCTCTGGGGTCACCAGGATGGAGGTCTACTTCATCTCCAGCTCTCCGGAGCCAGATGATCCTGTAGCAGATCCCGACCGGCAGCCTGACTCTTCGGAGTCTGAAGGGCCTTCCGAGCTCGGTGCCTCTGCGCTCTGCTGGTTTCCCTCCCCAGCGGCTCCAGTTGTTATGGTTGGTTCCGGGATTGGCACAGGGGTAGGTGCCGGATCCCGGGGGGGCGGTGATGGCAACTCCGGGACTGCAGGGGTGGTGGTCCCAGCCTTGAAGTCCAGGGTGGAGGCTGACCCTGGTGTTCGTGCCGCCCAGGATTCAGAGGTAGGAACAAGGGCGGGTGTCTCCTCTCCCTGAGTCCCCTTGGGCGGGGTCTGAGGAGTTGGAAGTGCCTCTGTCTCTGGGAGTGAGGAGGAGGTCGGCCTCAGAGTCAGGATTGAGGGAATGGGGTGTGGAGCGACGGTTCTCCCACAGGGTCCTGGATCCATGTGTCCCTGGGCTCCTCACAGGGGAGTTTCCCTTTCACGGCTCAGCCCCGACCACTTTGAAATGGTGGAGCGGCCACTGCCTGCACAGACTTGTGGATCTCCATGAGGTGTGAGATCTCCTGTTAGGTCTCCTTGCCCTGGCAGAAGCCACGTGCAGAGCTGCCTTTCCCCCTTGCCTCTGCATCCTCCCCTGCTCCCAGGTCACGTTGGTCCTACGGGTCCTCTAACTTGGGAGCAGTTCAGGGCCACTGCTGCCGCCTTTCCCTGTTATGTGCATGCCATGGACGAGAGGGTCTTCCGCCTTTCTAGCCCGCAGCAGTCTGATTCTGAATCCTCTGGCTCATCTGCCTCCTTGACTTCCTCCCCTGAGGAAAGAGATTCTTCAGTCCATCTCTCCTTTGACACTGACCAGACGGGGTATCGGCGCTTTCTCACGAGGCTGATAGAGGAGCTTCACCTCTCCATCTGGCAAGAATCAATCCTGAACAGGCGACTTGTGCTTTCATTAGTGAGTTCAGTGTGGATCACCTCGTGGTCCCCCCTTGGCCGGTGCCTTTCCAGGAAGAGTCATTCAAACAACATGAAGTCTTGCTGTATTCTGACAGTAGCAGTGAGTCCCAACCTTCAAACTGCCCCGGAGATGAAAGAGTTAACTTTCCATGCCAGGCATGGAACGCTGAGCTCGAGCTCGGTTGAGACTCTGTCTGTTGCTGTTTAAACTCAAACCGTCAGATTCTTTACTCCGCCTCACTGAACAGTTACTCCAGAGATTTCTCCTTCTGCTCTGTTCAATTTGTTGGTTAAAGTACCGCTTTTCTCGGTTTTCGACCGAATTTAAACCGTAACCTGTCGGTTCAGTCTCTGTCTGTGGTATTTGTGAGTACTAGATAGGTTATATTTTATTCTATTCTGTGTGGAACTTGTAAACGGTTCATCAGTTCGGTTTGAACCGATCAAGTTGTTAAAAAATCTTAAATTGTACTTTTAGAGTGTGGTTACCGGTTCTTATCGGTTCTAAAAAAAATGGATTTTATTACGGTTTTTTCCACGACCCGTGACACGGTCAGGAACCGATAAGAGGGTCTAGCCTGGCGGATTGCCATTAAAAGGGTAAGTTTGGTTAGGACTGGCACAATGTCTGAGAAACCCAAAAGAAAACCGGCCCACTGGGTTTCAACAGTGTAGTGTGTGTGGGAAGTCTTTGCTATAGGCTGACCCCACACCACCTGTGTTTATTGTGGGGTTTGACCACCCAATGCAGACTGCCAGATTTGTAAAATTTCCTGCAGCTACCCAGAAAAGAGAGTTGGTAGGCTCAGGAAAGGGAGGCAAAAGTCCGCTGAACCGGATGGTAGCCCGTTCGTTCAAACCGAACTAGAAGGAGTGCCCTCTGACCAGGGCGAGACTTCTTCGGCAAAAGGAGAGCCGATTCTGAGGAGTCGGTTCCAGCTAAGAGAACTAGAAAAGAAAATCAGCTGGTGTGGCAAAACTTTCCTCTCCAACCACTGAAGAAATAGCCAAAGCGATCAAAATTGTGCAGTCGCTTTCCCGGTTCCGACCAACCCACACTATCAGGCAGGCGCCGGTTCAAGAGTATGATTTAGAGGAATTTTATGAACCGGAGGAGGAGGAAGAGGAGTATGAGGAAAGTGAATGTGGTTTTGAAAGTCTGGATGTGCCTATTGACCCGGACATCTCCCCAGACAGACCTTCAGGAGTGTCTCCTCCTAGGCTTTCTGAGTCCCCTTCCCATTTCATGTTTTATAAAAAAGTGGCTGAAACCCTCCAGCTTCCTATGGAAGAAGCTGTGGATGACCAGGAGGAGCCTGACTATGTGGAAATGATGGATATCCCAGAGTCTAGGAGGCTGTCTATTCCCTTACACAAATCTTTTGGGAAACAGACATTTAAGATTTTAAAGACTCCTAATACTATACCTCCTGTGGATAAGAGAATGGACAAGAGGTATACATTGTCAGGCTCAGATACGGAGTTCCTTACACAACAATGCAGCCATTTTGGGGTAGTGCAGGCTGCAGCCTGTGATAAGGCAATTATTCCCTTGGCTTCACACCCCCCAGACAAGGACTCCAGGAGGATTGATGCCATGGCAAAGAAACAGTATATGGCAGCATCCTTGGGACTCAGATAGGCCAATTATATGGCCTATACTGCTAGGTATCAAAAATCCAGATGGGACACTGTTATGGCTTTAACAAAACAGGTCCCTGGCCAGCTTGCCAAGGAGCTGGAGCAGGTGGCTGCTGATGGTATTGAGGCATCCAAGGTGCAATTCCATGCTGCAGCGGACTCCAATGATGTGTCATCTACAGTCATGGCTACATCTGTGGCACTTCGTAGAATGGCTTGGCTCAGATGTACTAGCCTGTCGCAGGATACCCAGACTAAGGCCATGGATTTTCCTGTTGTTGGTAATTCTCTGTTTGGGGAGCAGACAGAGAATTACATGAAGAAAATGGACGATTATAGGACCACCTATAGGATTGCACAGGCCAAGGAAAGGCAGGCCACTCCTCAGAGGCAGCATCCCAGGTGCAGGGGCAGGCCTTTTCATAGGCCTTTCTACCAAGCCCAGGCCTTCTCTTCTGCTTATGCTCAGAGGGGGTTCTTTAGCGGGAGAGGCAGACGGGGTACAAGCAGACCTGCTTCCACCCCTCAGCCAAAACCCACTGCCAAACAGGCACCCTGATGGGTTGGCCAGGGCCGGTTCTCCACTACCTGTAGGGGGCAGGCTGGCTTACTTTGTCCAGGACTGGGAGTCTCTGACATCAAACAAATGAGTCCTGGAAGTAGTAAGCCAGGGACTGGTTCTCAGCTTCAAAAAGTTTCCAAAGATGAGAACCAGATCCTTTCCACCTGCAAATCCCTCAGAGACACTTGCCCTAGAGGCAGAGGTCTCTTCTCTCCTAGTTCTCAGAGCTGTGGAAAGGGTTCCACCCCTACACCAGAGCAAAGGGTTATACTCCAGGTACTTCCTTACCCCAAAAAAGACAGGAGAATGGCGGCCCATCCTGGATCTCAGATACTTAAACAAGCACCTTTTAAAACCAAAATTCAAAATGGTGACTCTGGGAATTATTCTACCCTCTCTCAGGCCAGGGACTGGCTAGTGTCCCTTGACCTCAAGGATGCCTACTTCCATATTCTCATCAGAAGCTCCCATTGAAAGTACCTCCGGTTCGAGCTGCCCTCAGGCCATTACCGGTTCAGGGCAATGCCCTTTGGTCTGACCTCTGCTGCAAGGGTATTCACAAAATGCCTGGCAGTGGTAGTTGCTTCTCTAAGAAGGCAAAGGATTGCCATCTTCCCTTACCTGGATGACTGGCTCATAGTAGGCCAGTCCCCAGACTAAGTCAAGTTACACCTACAAATAACTCAACAACTGCTCACCTCTTTGGGTTTCCTTCTGAATCGTTCAAAGTCAGTTCTAGAGCCTGTCCAACTCCTCACCTTCATAGGTGCAGAGCTAGACACAGAAAAGGCCAGAGCTTTCCTTCCCCTGGACAGAGCAAGGACCCTTGTCTCTCTGGCCTCCTCATTCACCCTGCAGGTGTCTCGACCAGTAAGGCATTTTCTATAGCTCCTGGGGCACATGGCTGCTTCCACAGCAGTAGTGCAGGGGTCAAGATTTCAGATGAGGGACATTCAGTTCCATGTGAGAGCCTTTTGGTCTCAAAGGAAGGACCCTCTGACCAAACTGATCCCAGTGACTCGAACCCTGATCCAGGCCCTACAGTGGTGGCAGGATCAGAACAGTCTGAGACAAGGAGTTCCCTTTGTCACTCAGTCTCACTCTTTAATCCTTACTACAGATGCCTCCCTCTTGGAGTGGGGGGCTCACTTGGGTGACCTGACCACCCAGGGGTTGTGGTCCCCTCAGGAATGTCTGCTTCACATCAATCTGTTGGAACTCAGAGCAGTATTTCTAGCCCTTCAAGCTTTTTCCAAGTCTGTTCAGAACAAAGGTATCCAGGTCAGAACAGACAACACCACCATAATGTGGTACATCAACAAGCAAGGAGGTACTCGGTCTACGGCCTTGTGCACAGAAGCAGTGAAGTTGTGGTTTCTGGCTTATTCCCTGAACACCTCCCTGACGGCAGTTCACTTCCCAGGCAAGGACAGTGTCCTGGCAGATGCTCTCAGCAGGCTATCCCAGGGCCATCACGAATGGTCACTGGATCCCCTGGTCTTGGAGGTGATATTTTCCAGATGGGGCACCCCACAGATGGATCTTTTTGCAGCCCCAGACAATCACCAACTTCCCCTCTTTTGCTGCAGGCCCCCAGTGTTGGGCTCAGTCCCCCTGGATGCCTTAGTTCTCAGTTGGGAAGGGAAGTTCCTGTATGCTTTCCCCACTTCCCTCTCCTGTTCAAAGTGCTAGTCAAAATCAGATCTCAACTGTGCAAGATGATCCCGATTGCTCCAGACTGGGCCAGACAGCCCTGGTATCCACTCTTACTGTCCTTAGCAGTCCATCTTCCCCTGTATCTTCCCAGGAATTACAACCTGTTAACCTGTGCTCAGGGGAGGGTTTGGTGCCCGAATCTCAAATCTCTCAATCTCAAGGCCTGGCTCTTGAAGAGTTGGAGTTTGCTGATTTACACCTCTCCCAAGGTGTAATGGATATTCTGAAGGCTTCTAGGAAACCTTCCACCAGGGCTACTTATAATTCCAAGTGGAAAAGATTTTCCATATGGTGCTCTGGGAAGCATATTTCCCCAGAGTCTGCTGATCTGCCCACAGTCCTCGATTATATGGTCCATTTAAATAGCTTGGGACTGAGACCAGCTACACTGAAGGTGCATCTGGCGGCTGTTTCTGCTTTTATTTCAGCAGGTAAGCCTTCTCCTCTTTCAGCTCACCCTGTATTCTCCAAGTTTTTCAAGGGATTGCTTCACACCCACCCTCCATTCAGGGACCCTGCCCCTGCTTGGGACCTTGATGTTTGCATTGCTCAGCTTATGCAACCCCCTTTTGAGCCTTTGTCTTCAGCAGAGCTTAAGTACTTGACTTGGAAAACTGTGTTTCTGGTAGCCATCACTTCTGCCAGACACATAAGTGAGTTACAAGCTTTGTCAGTGGAGCCTGATTTTATCTCCTTTATAGAGATAAGGTGGTCCTCAGGACTAACAGGAAGTTTTGCCTAAGGTGGTTTCAGATTTCCACCTTAATCAATCTATGTCTCTTCCTGTATACTTCACTGACCATTCCTCCTCTGGCGAGAGGAGGCTGCACAGTTTAGATGTGAAAAGAGCCCTTAGCTACTACATAGAGCGTACCAAGGGTCACTGGTTTGACTCCCTCCAACTGTTCCTCACTTATGGTGAGGTTGGTAAAGGCAAACCTGTCACTAAAAGATCCATTGCCAGGTGGATTGTCTCTTGTATCCAATTTTGTTATGAAAACTGGTAAGGTTCCACCTCAGGCCTGAGGGCTCACTCTACCAGAGGTACAGTGCTTCCCTGGCTGTTGCCAGGGACATCCCTATTCTAGAGATATGTCAAGCAGCTACCTGGAAAACAGTTCACACTTTTACTAGCATTACTCCTGGATATCCAGGCTAGGAGTGATGCTCGGTCTGCACAGCTGTGCTTCAGAGCCATTCCCTAAGTAGGTTCTGTCCCTCCTCCATGGAGGTACTGCTTGGTAGTTCAGTTACTGACAGAATACAGCAAGACTTCATGTTGTTTGAAGAAAAAATTACTCACCTTCGTAATGTTGTTTCTTCTAATGGAGTCTTGCTGTATTCTGACCTCCCCCCTGCCTACCCCTCTCAGAACCTCTGTTTTTGGGATGTGGGTGGGCAGTGGCAGTGTTGGCACTCAGTAGGTGCCCACCTTGTTGTTTTCACCCCTTTTCTTGGGTGAGTGGGTGTTGTGTTTTTCATTTTTTGGGTCTCCTGACTTGAGTCTTTGTTTTGGAACCAAAAAATGTGTTTTTTATGTTTAGTAGCCATTTGGCTAGTGTAGATTTACAGCTTCCACACAGGACCTTAGTGAGTTTAGCTCGTAAAGATCTGACGGTTTGAGTTTAAACAGCAACAGACAGAGTCTAAACCGAGCTCGAGCTCAGCGTTTCATGCCTGGCATGGAAAGTTAACTCTTTCATCTCCAGGGCAGTTCGAAGGTTGGGACTCACTGCTACTGTCAGAATACAGCAAGACTCCATTAGAAGAAACAACATTACTAAGGTGAGTAATTTTTTCTTCCGTACCTGGCATTGTCCTTCCTCCCCAGATCCTGCCCCTAGGGACTGCCAGTGCAGATATTGCGCACCCCAGGAGTCTCCATGAGCTATCTCTCTTCCTGCTTCTGGGACTGAGACCCTGGATACTCCTTCTGGGCACAGACGCCCAATGCACGACCAGCCCCCAGATGCGGACTCTACGGAGTTTGACCGCTGGGGACGGAGAGTTTTCTCCTCGGCGCACATTATGTTGTGCATCTCTTCTCATCAGGCACACCATGCTGCCTATAACAGGCATTTGTGGTCTCTGCTCAGCCAGGAGCTAGCGCAGCTGCCTGATTCAGTGGCGACCAAACAAGCCACTGCCCTCTCTGCTCAGGGTTTGGAGCTTGCAAGGAACCAGGCAAGAGCATATGACGCCAATGAAATAGCCTCAAGACTTGAAGGGACAGCAATCTGCATCAGGCGGACGGTGTAGCATTGTCTTACAGGGTTGTCACCTTTGGCCTAGTGTAGGCTGCTTGCCTCTACCTTCTAGGGGACCCGCCTGTTTCCCAGCAGGGCGAGGAGGGCACTTCAGGGGCGCCTTCTGTCTCCCAGCCTTCGGGAGACCCCTCCTCACTTGATCAGTCACAGGCCTAAATGGCCTGTGAGGCTCTCCTTCTGTAGTCTTCCCCTACTGAGGCTGGGGACTTTGTCCCTCAGGGAATTACTTGGCCCCTTTGGGGCTCAGAAGTCATTCCACCAGTGATGAATGAGAAGATTGATACAGGGAAGATATCAAAAATTACGTACCTACCATAATTCTTGATCTTCCTGTGTATCTTCACCATTCATCACTGATTCCCACCCTCCATCCCTCAAGGCCTCAGTCTCTGGGCAGTCCTCCTCCCCGCTCGCCCTCCTCCCTCCACTGGGTGGAATCTACCTTCTCTGTTTGCGCCATTCTGGAATTGCCGGGGGGCTCTTTCCAGGAGGAGTGTGAGTGAGGTCTGCACCCTGGCCTTGGATGGGGTCTCTCCCTGTAACCCTACCCCTTTTTTTTTTTTTTTTTTTTTACTCCTACTCGTGGGGGGTGGGGGGGTTCCTTGCCACACCCCTCCCGGATCCACTGGGTTCTGTCTGACCCCGAGGGGTGACCCGGCTGGGTCGAGAGGTTGGGAAGGGTACATGCGGAGTCCCTCCTTACCATCTGTTCTTCTTTCCCTTTCTTGTCTCCTTCCTTAGGGGGGCGGACATGTGGTCCGTGGGATAGGGTGCTCCATCCCCCCCTTTTCTCTTCTCCTTTGAGTTGGAAGAGGTGGGGGGGTCTATCCCAGGATATCTTCTCCTTAAAATCAAGGGAGGAGGATGGGACCATAGCCATGCCCTTTTGATCCAGTGGCAGCTGCTCTGTCTGGAGCTGCAAGCTTCTCAAATTCACACCACGTTGTGGTGGGGCAAGGTTCTCTGTGCCACACAACTTAAAATCTTGGGTCTCTCCGGCTTCCCTGTTTAGGGGAGGTAGGGCACTGGGTTGGGGTCCCCTCCTTGGCTCCTCCCTTATTTCTTCTATATCCTCCTTCTCTCGCTGTCTTCCTCAGTGCTCTGGCTGGCTGTCCAGGGGCTGGGGCTAACGCCATTCCCTTTGGTCCTTCTATGGCCGGCATATTTCTTTTTCAGTTCACTCCTTTTTCTATCCCTTGGGCTCTCTTGCCCCAGCTTCTTTTCTCTATCACTTTGTTCTTCCTCTCTCCAGCATGCAGAACTGAGGCAGGGAGGAGCCAGTGCCAGTACCAGTTATGGCCAACCTGCGAGTGCAACCCCATGCATCCGGCTTGTGGGCAAATGGGGAGAAAAGAAGTTCAGGCTGACATCCACCTGTGATGAATGGTGAAGATACACAGGAAGATCAAGAATTACAGTATGTACGTAATTTTCATTTTCCAACGTAGGTTCTGCTCCCTCCTCCCAACTGCACTGCTTTGTAATCTGCATTAGTCAAGCACATTGAGGATTTCTGAGGTGAGAAGAAAAAGTTATTAACCATAAGCAGCATTGTTTCTTCCAGGGGATCCCTCAGTATGCTTGACCTTCCACCCATCCTCTCCGCACATAACCTTGCTGAGATTAGTTCTGCAATCCATGCCGTGGGCCAAATTTTCTACTGTTCAGATTAAATGTATGTAGTGTTTTACAGTTACATATGTTGTATGTAGTTATTTTTTTTTTCCTTGTTCTTTTTCTCTTTTTTTCTAGTTCTAGGGTAGGTTAGAGATTGGAGGCCTTTTGCCCCCTTAGCTTTGAACTGAATCTCACTGGCCTTAAGTACAACCTACAGGCAGCCCTCTCTTATTACTACCTCGATGGCTAATTCTTGGCATCATTAGCTTAAATTCCACTTCCGAGGCAGCTGAACCCAGCTAGCATAACTGCATTAGTCAAGCATACTGAGGGATCTCATGGAAGGAAGAATATTACTACGGTATGTAATTTTTTCTTATTTGCTATCTAATTTGGTTCTGATTTATTCTGTATCTTCCCCTTACCCAAGGACGCATCTGGAAATGAGTTGTTAGTAAGTATGTCTTTCCTAGTGAAACTTTTGAAATAAATAATTTTGGGATCCCACCATGGCTGCCTGGTCCATGCATGATGCCTATAAAGGCAGACACTTTGTACTATGCCCCCAGGGCATTTTAGGGCAACTTCAGTAGTGCTAAATGTTGCCCATGGTGGGCCCCAGAGACCTCGGCACCTCTTCCCCCACCCTAATAAGGAGTACAGAAAGTTAGGTCTGGTGGACACAGGGGCCTATTCTTGTGCCACTGGCCCTCCCACTCATTAATTCCTTTACCAATATGCTCAAGTATCTGAATTCTCCCTGGAAGGCGGCCCAGCTGCAACTCTGGCCCTTCCAGAGGGACCCACAGCACAGAGAGCTGCTTCATGTCTTCAAGTCTTCAGTGGGGACGGGCAAGTACCCCTTATGGGCTGCCTATGATATTTCAGAGTAACTGCGGTTAGTATCTGGCCCAGAAACCATTCTGAGCTTGTGGCATCTGGTTTTGCCGCTGACATACAACAGTCCATCCTGGATGCCCCTTCAGAGGCTACACGCTCTTTGAGGCAGATGTATAGGACATCCATTCTGACCTACAGGCCTCGGGGAGATACTTGCGGTTGGGCTTCTCGCTTTACCATGCACAGTCATGGAGTGGACAGTAGGTGCCTTTTCGTTGGACCTCCCTTGACTCAAGCTGGGCACCCTTCAGCCAGGCAGGTGACGGGCAGCCTCAGTCCTGCCTACCCCTGCCTCCTCCACTGGGATGCTTCCTAGAGGTAGGGGTGCAGCCCTGGCCATTGATGCTACCTCAGTCTGACTCCTTGCCAGACCCCCACCCTCCAGCATTACAGGAAGCTGTGGTAGGGGTCATTTCTCCCTCCACCTGGACAGGTGGAGGACTACAGATGCTTGTGTCCTGCAGCTCATGGAGCAAGGCCACACTCTAGAACTTCTGGAGTAGCCTCCAGATCTTTCTCCATTTTGTTTAAGCTACTCTCCAGACCACATTCAATTCCTGCTGGAAGAATATTATATGTTGCTGCAAAACAAGCAAACAGGGTCTATAGATACTGTCCCCGAGGACCAGAGATAATGGGGGTTCTATTCCCACTTCTTTCTAGTCTTCAGATCCACAGGGCATTTATGGCCCATCCTGTATCTGAGAAACATGAACTTCTACATCCAGTCCAAGAAGTTCCGGATGGTGACCCAGTGTGGCCTGCTGCCACTGCTGCACCAGGAAGACTGGATATGCTCCCTCAACATGCAGGATGCATACCTGCATGTCAGGGTTTGTGCTTTCCACCGGTAGTGCCTCCAGTTCCAGCTCCAGGGGAAGCACTGCCAGTTTCGAGCATTGCCCTTTGAATTGTCCTCTGTGCCATGGGTCTTTACCACATACTTGGCTGTGGTAGCAGTATGTCTTCCCTTACCTGGACAACAGTTTGCTCAAAGTACAATCCAGGGAACAACTGCTGCAGACGCTAGAGTGTTCAGGCAGTTGTTCCATGCCCTGGCAATCACAGTCAATTTGCCTAAGTCAGTCTTGACCCCTTGCCAGTGCCTCCAGTACATCAGGTCAGTACTGGCTATGGCTCTGTGCTTTGCGTTATTGCCGCAGGACAAGGCAGACTGCCTAATGGCTCAAGTCCTGCAGCTTTACAACAGCAGGTATGTCACAGCCAAAACCTTCTTGAGTCTCTTGGGCCTGATGGTTGCAGCCATTGTTACGGTGCCTTTGGACAGGCTGCAGATGCAGATTTCCCAGTGGACATTGAGGGTTCAGTGGGTCCAACGCGTCGATAACCTAGAACAGCTTGTTCTAGTCTCCTCTCCAGTCAAAAGGATGCTGTTCTGGTGGATGAATCTCTACAACCTGTTGAAAGATTTTCCCTTCCTCATTCCTTCCCCTTAGCAGATCCCTCACCATAGACGCTTCGTGGTTGGGCTGGGAGGCTCATCTGGGGCCCTCATCAGACTCGAGATGTGGTCCCAAGTGGAGACTGCCCTGCACATCAACATCCTAGAGGTGAGGGCAGTTATGTAAGCTTTACAGGCCTTCCAGACCCATCTGTCCTCAGGTCATCTGCTGATGCAGACAGACAGCATCAGTATAGTGCTCTGTATCAACTAACGAGTGGGGACTCATTTGTACCCTTTGTCGGGAAGCGATGAGGGTCAAGTACTGGTCTCTAGAACATGGTCTATAACTGTCGTCCATCCATGTTCCAGGCATCTAAACGTCCTGGAGGACAAGCTCAGCCGGTCGCAGTTTTAGATGCACGAGTGGGAGCTGCTGACCTCTGTTGTAGAAGACCTGTTTGACAGGTAGGGTCGTCCAGAGTTGGACCTTTTTGCATCCCCACTCAATGCAAAACTGCTGCTTTTCTGCTTGCTTGCTCCAGGGCCTGGAGTTTTCTAGCAGGGCATGTTGTCCCTCTCTTGGAAAGGGAGGTTCCTTTACACCTTTCCTCCCTTTCCTCTGTTTCAGAAGGTGCTAATTAAGCTCCAGATGTAAGGAACCACTCGGATCCTCATTGCCCCCTTCTGGCCTTGTCAGATCTGGTTGCCCTTTCTGCAGCAGCTGACTGGAATCTCCAGGGCCCCTGCCCCTCTACAAATGCTTGCTATCACAGGAGCAGGGCACCCTGGTCCATCCAATTCTTAAGTCACTGCACCTTCATGCATGCAGCATGGCTCCTGAGGACTTAGCCATGGCTAGATTTGGGGTGTCCTAAAAAGTGGCTGATGTCCTGGTGGCAGCTAGGGAGTCTTCCTCCAGGGCCACTTCTTCCATGCAAGGGAAGTGCCTCGCTCTGTCGGCAGCTTCTTGTCAGTTGGACCCTTTCACTTGTCCAGTTAATCAGATTCTGGAGTACTTGCTGTCCTGTTCAGATTCTGGACTACAGTATTCCACTATTAAGGTGCACGTGTCAGCCTTTCTTCCTTCCATGTGCCTGTTGATGGCTGTGCGTTGGCACATCTAGAGGTGTCCTGTACTTTCCACATTCCAGTCCCACCTTGGGACTTAAATTTTGTGTTACTTGGCTCCTTTTGAGCCAGCTGCAACATGTGAGCTACACTTTCTGTTGTGGAAAGTGTTATTTTTAGTTGCTATTTCTTCTGCTCAAAGGATTTCTGAGCTTCAGGCTCTGATGTGTGAGCCTCGTTATTTGATTTTCCATATAGATGGAGTGTCTGCATGCCAACCGTAAGTTTCTGCCAAAGGATGTATCTGAGTTTACCTTAAATCAAACCATCTATCTACCTGTTTATTATCCAGAGTATGCCAATCTAGCAAAAGCATTGCTCCACACCTTACGTGTACATAGAATCCTGTGATACAAAGGACTACAGGAAGCCCTTGCAGCTGTTTGTTTCTTTCGCCCCTGGGATAGAGGGCGTACCAGTTTTTAAACAGTGCCTGTTCAAATGGTTGTGCAGCTGTATTACTTTTTGCTATAGGAGGTATGGTAAGTAGCTTCCTGGGCCTGGAGTTGTTTGTGGTCATTTAGCCAGAGGCATGGCCAATTCAGTTGCCTGTTTCAGGAATGTTTCAGCTGCATAGATCTGTGCTACTGCAACTTGGAGTACAGTCCACACCTTCACTACATGATACAGTCTGGACATTGCCTCTAAGAGATGGGGAGGTTTTGGCCTGGCGGTGCTTCAAAGCCTACTGTCTTAGGCCTAAAGCCTCCAGCTACCCAGACTGTATCTCTGTAACTAATTGGGACTTGTTCCATAGGTGTGGCCTGATGGAAGAGATACCCTCTATGAAGATAATATAGTTACATAAGAACGTACCATTAACAATAGATCTTTAAGATCTCTTTCGTCAGGCCATGCCTTCCACCTTGGCCTTAGGGCTTTCTTTGTCTGTCTCTATTTCTTCAGGGCGGTTCACCTTTTGTTTCACCTCTCTTTCTGGCCAGAGCCTCTGGCCCCCTCAGTTCCACGACTGGAGATCCTATGTATGGGGTATCTGGGAAAAGAACTGGGGAGGGCTCTGTTTATTGTTGGAGGGATGTCACCTGCATCTGATGTCATCGTGGGTGGCCCCTTATAGACTGCTAGCTAAAAAAGTTTCCATCTGGTCCTGGTGCCTAGAGGCTATAGTTCCATAGGTGTGGCCTGATGCAAGAGATCCTCTCAAAGACATGTTATTACGATAAGCTCTTACCTAACTGTACTTTTCTATCAAAGGTGGCATCTGAATTTATGCTAACCCCAAATGATACACTTTTCTGTTTATTACCCTGAGCATGCCAACCAGGGTGAGGCACTTTTACATACTCTAGATGCACATAGAACACTAAGATACTATGTAAATTGCACCAGGAACTGCAGAAAGTCCTCTCAGCTTTTTGTTTCATTTGCCTCTGGGAAAGAGGAGCTCCTTTGTCTAAACAGTGCCTGTCCAAATGGCTGGCGAATTGTATTAAGTTTTGTTACACGCAGTACAGTAAGGTCTGTGGTCCATCCACAAGGCGTATGGCCTCTTAGGTTGCCTGTTTCAGAAATGTGCTTGCTGCTGACTTGTGCTACAGTCACATGGAGCACTGTACACACTTTCACTAAGCATTACAGTCTGGACATCATCTCTCGTAGACATGCTGGTTATGGGCTTGCTATACAGCAAGGCCTCCTGTCCCGATGATACGTCAGATTGTGCCATTCTCCTTCATTACTTTGTACTGCTTGGGAGTCATTCCAAAGATGTAGCCTAATGGAGAAGATGGCCTGGATGAAGATAAAACTGTTACATAAGAGCTTACCATAACATTATATTTGAGAGAATATCCTCCATTAGGCCATGCTATACCCTCCCTCCTCCCCTCTTTGGCTTGTGAGGGTTACATCAGATGCCGTGCCTAAGGCCTTACTCCATGCATCATGTTTCCAGTCCTATCTCTCTCCTTGTTTTCTTGGTACTGGTTTCATCATCTGGTTCCTCATGGTTTGAGGTCCTCCGCGGCTAATCCTCCAGCAGGGAGCTGAGGAGTGTTGGGTGACCCACGTCATGTACGCAATAACACTGCATGACATTTACAGTGGCCCCTGACTAGCAAAAGGTTTCCGTGTGGTCTTAGCAGACTGATTATAGTTCCAAAGGTGTGGTCTAAGGGTGGAGATTTTCTCTAAGATCTACTGTTATTATCAGTTCTTTCGTGACTGGTCTTTATTGTGCCACTCCAGGTTTCTTTGAGAGTCCTAGCTAAGCATTATGACGGTTACTGTGTTGCTTTTGCCCTGTACAACATTTGCTGTGTAAGGCTTAGCCCTGTTGCACACACACTTACCAGATCACCATGGTATCTAAACTAATTTTATGTCTTGTTTCTGTTTTTCCATAGTACCCTTCACCCTGGACCCCAATACAGCAGGACGCTGGCTTCACCTCTCTGAGGACCTCACCAGTGTCAGATTTTCAAAATCTAAACAGTTGCCAGACAACCCCGAGAGGTTCAGACTCTATCCATGCATTCTGGGCTCCATATGCTTCATGACTGGGAACCACCGCTGGGCAGTGGATGTTGGGAGCACATCAAACTGGGACGTTGGTGTATGTGATGACTTTATTGACCGAAAAATGAAAAGGGGCTATGATTATAAAACAGGATTCTATTGCATTGCACTGAGGGGCGGCACTCGTTACACTGCCCGCCATAGGACTGAGACTGTACTGGAACTGAAAGTGCAACCAAAGAGGATTGGTGTGTTATTACAGTACAACTGTGGGATGCTTTCCTTTTATGATCTCGATACCAGGACTTTCCTTTACCATTTCAATGTCCAGTTTACTGGGAAAGTCTATCCCTATTTTTGTCTTGGTGCTTCGGAAAGGAGAAAGCCCAATCCCTTTTTTTTTGTTGGTGCTGATAAAAGGAGAAAATCCAGCAAGCCCTTCCGCCTGAGCCTTTTGCCAGTAGCTGCTAACGAAAAGTGGTAGCCTGTATGCTAGGATTCTTCTTGACATTTTTAAGGCATATGTTTTTGTCTGTTTTTTAGCTGAATATCTGAGACTTGTGTGTATTTTCACTACCTAATCCAGAGTCCCTTTAGTCTTATTTTTGAACTCAGATTAGTCCAGGAAACCTAGAGCTGCCTGTTACCAGTGTGAACTTGGGTTTATCCCTAGAAACTGGAGTTAGTACAGGCAGTTTAACTGTGTGAACTGAGGTTTATCCTGGGGGCTTAGAGATCATGGTATGTTCACCAGTGTGAACTGGGTGTGGTTTGTGGCGCATAGAGTTCCCACTTAGTTTAGTTGTGGGAGACCAAAGTTACTACCTAGTTTACCAGTATGAAACGGAAGTAGTCCATGGCACCTAGAGATCTTCCTTTAGGACATTGCATTCCACAGAACTGCATATTTTGAATGGCAAGCTCTCCATGTCAGGACCACGTGGAAACTTTTCCATTGCTGGGGCATCCTGCGATGATTTACGTAGTCCAGGCCTATATGATGTGGTTGGCTCAATACCATGTTCATGTTCTTTTTTCCTACCATAGAGTCTGTCAGACTGCCAAAATGTCTTTGTTGATCTTCATGACTGACATTTTGTCAAATACATTAGCTTTCTTTACAGTGTTGGATGCTTGCTATTGCCACAGTAGTTTCTCTCTCTATCTGTTTTGATGCAGCTTGCTATAATCTTTTAAATATCAAATGCAAAATATTTCCTGTAAAATGCTGTTTTCATGTTTCAGCTACTTACAAGCAATAAATGTTCTTTCCAATCTTTATTTTGTTGAATGTGCTTGTTATTTTTGTAATATCCACTGTTTTTAATTTCATACATTTATCAGCAATGGCCACTACCATTATTCATCATCATATTTTATTTTTCGGTATAAAGCCATTACAACAGTTAAATACAAAAATAGCATATTCATTCACAATACCATGTAAATGTTTTAAAAAGTTACATGATAAGTTAACATTTTAACATGCTCAGTTCTGCACTACAATTTAAAGACATTACAAAAGTTCTAGTTGAGTTAAAATCAATTCGTCCTTAGAGTTGAAGAGTTCTAATAGCAGCTGATCCATGGGGAAACCAATGTTCATCAGAATAGGCCTTAACCAAAACCTCCTATGTTTTTCATAAAGTAAACAGATTAAGGTAATATTTTTAAGTCTTCTATGACCTTCATATTGCACTTACAGAGGTCATTCTCTATACCTGGGCTTTTATGACAAAAAATAGGCAGTTGCCCTTATATAGCTCTAATCTGCATCTAGTCAGGGTTCTCTGCATAACTGGATTCTCCATAGTGTATAGATAAAATTCCAAATTATGGTGGGTTTTCATCTTCATGTACCAATTAAAGTTTTTTATATGTTTGAAGATCTGACACAAGTTTGGTAAGGCCAGAAAGCCGAGCTGGTGGACAAGGGAGGTCCAGGAGGTGGTGAGGGAGAAAAGAGCTGCTTATAAAAGATATAAGAAAGATACAAGTGCTCACGGGGGATGGGGGGGCAAGGTGGAGTACGATAGAGTAACCAAAAAGGTAACGAGGGTGGCGCGATCGGTCAAGGCGAGAATGGGGCAGAGACTGGCACAGGGGATCAAAAACAGGGAAAAAGGGTTCTTTAGGTACATTAGGGAAAGGAGAAAAGTGAAGGGGCAGATTAGCAGACTGAGGTCAGGGAGTGGGTGGGCCGAGGAGGCCAGGGAGCAGGCAGAGGTTCTTAACAACACTTTGCCTCAGTCTTCACAAGAGATGATAGGAGGACATCACCAGACAGGAGGAGGTAGCTAGGAATGAGAAAAGGGAGGGAGCGCTCAGACACTGATATTCCTTTTGGTAGGGTGTGGGAGGCCCTTAAGTCCCTGAGCATGGATAAGGCATCAGGTCCGAATGGCCTTCATCCCATTGTGCTGAAGGAGATGGATGTCCTTGTTGCACCTCTGGTGGACCTTTTTAACTCCTCCCTGCAGACAGGTTGAGTGCCTCAGGATTGGAGGATGACTCATGTCGTGCCTATCCACAAAGGCGGCTCAAGGGAGGAGCCGGGTAACTACAGGCCTGTCAGTTTGATGGTGGTGAGCAAGATGATGAAGGCTTTCTTGAAAGAGGCTGGAGGTGTTCCTGGAGACGTGGCCATCTGAATGATCACCAGTATGGCTACGCTCAGGGCAGATCATGTCAGACTAACCTTGTGGAGTTCTATGATTGGGTGACAAAGGCGCTGGACCAGGAGTGGCCAGTGGATGCCTTCTTTCTAGACTTCAGCAAGGCGTTTGACTCGGTGCCACACCCAGGGTTGCTGGACAAGCTGGGAGGAATGGGGGTATGGAACAGGATAGGGAGATGGATAAGGAACTGACTGACTGGGAAGTTTCAGAGGGTGGTGGTGGTGGTGGAGAGTCATCTCCAAGGAGGGTCATTAACAGAGTCCCGCAAGGGTTGGTGTTGGGACCACTCCTGTTTAATGTTTACATCTGTGACATCAGGAACGGTATCAGGAGTGAGATGAGCCTCTTTGCTGATGACTCAAAGCTGGGGGTGGTGGTAGACAGGGAGGAGGGTAGAAGAGCCCTGCAGGGGGACCGGGAGATTCTGGAGAGGTGGTCACACACTTGGAAATTAAGATTTAATGCTAAGAAGTGTAGGGTTCTCCTCTTGGGGCTTAGGAGCCCGGATCATGAACACTTTTGTGGGAATGAGAAACTGCAGGTTTCCCGGGGGGGGGGTCTGGGGATGGTCATAAATATCAAAACGAATAACTCCGAACAGTGTAGGAGGGCCGTGGCTAAAGCAAATAAAATGCTTGGGTGCATTACCAGGGGGATAACCTTGAGAAGACAGGAGGTGCTTCTCCCTCTGTATAACTGCCTGGTTCGACCACACCTAGAGTACTGCGTGCAGTTTTGCCACCCGTATTCATAAAAAGGATATTGCACTTCTGGCGAGAGTTCAGAGTAGAGCGACCAGGATGATACAGGGCCTGGGGGAGACAGCCTATGAAGAGACTTGAGGAGCTGAATTTATACTCCCTGGAGGAGAGGAGGGACAGAGGGGATATGATTGAGGTCTTTAAACATCTAAAGAGTGTGAACAGGGTCAGCGTGAATAGGGTGTTCCAGCTGAGGGAGGAAGGGGGCATTCCATGAGGCTGGTTGGCAGGAGACTCTGGGGAGACTAGGAGATGCTACTTCACTGAGACGGTGGTGGACCCATGGAACGCACTGCCAGCGGAGCTGGTGGCTGTGGATACTGTGGAGGTATTCAAGAGGGGCTGGGACAGCTAAAAGTGGGAAGGTAAAACTGGGAAATGCCAGACCTGGAGGTGTAACACTGTTGGGGGACAGGGTCAGGGGGATTTATGGGTGAGAAGGGGAGGACAGCAATGGTGTCCTGACCGGGTGCCGATTTTTGAACAGACACAGTAGACCTTTAGGTCTACTCTGCTGGCATCTTAGTATGTTTGTAAAAACTAGATCTGTTGTGTAACGGGTATCTTTTATTCTTTCTTTAAGCTGAAATATCATCTCACTAAACTACCTCAAATAAATCTGGTGTAAGAGATGTCCTAATCCCATGAGTAATACCTGGAAAGCTATGCATTCCATCGTTTTTTGTTTTTTTTGTTTGTTTTTTTAATAAACCTTCTTTATTGGATTATTACAAGTTTCATACAAACACACATTAATCCTAGGCAAGCCCAGGATCCACAACCCAAAACTGGTTGTGTAACCTATGTACAATAGCAACTATTTACATACACAGTCATGGGGGATGGCCCTCCAGTACATGAAACCAGATCTATTTATAACTATATCTTAAGAGGGCATTGTCATTGAGAACACAGAGCTGTCATAGGTGACACATCTACATTACTAGCCACATTACCCACTATATTATTAACTTCAAGCCACCTACATTAAACACAGGACATTCTGAAGGTAGTCCCCCGCTGTGCCCCTGGAAAGAGAGTCCCCACCTATACTTAAACCCCGGCAGACCAAGGCCTTTATTCTGTTACCAAATCCCAATATGTGTTAAAGCCAAAAACCCGTCCCTAATAATTTCATCTTTTTGACCCTGAAAACAATCCACCGAATACTACATAATTCTGCACTATCAATATCTAATGCTCATCACAACCCGACAGACAGAGCTGTGTTTAGCCATTGCCTATCTGTACTAGATAGATAGCCTCTAGAGTCGACCATCTTTTATTATACAGCCCTTTCTTACCTTCCAAGCACATGAACCTCTTTATTCTTCCCAAAGCCCATATAAGGTCTCTCACCCACTGTACATAGCCATATCTTTGTTCATCCTTCCAGTGTTTCAAAATAAAAGACTTGACCATTGCTGCCATCAAGGATATGTGATACTTGGATGTGACATCTGTTATATGCGACATATCACCTAGTATGCAAATGTTGGGCAGTATAAAATCAGAATAGTCCAACATAGGGTCCATGTGTTGTTTAATTTCAACCCAAAGTGGGCTTATCTTAATACAGTCCCACATAACATGTAGGATGTCACCCAACTCAGTTCCGCATCTAAAACACAGGTCTGTCTGTCTCAGCTGCCTATCACATAGTTTCTTAGGAGTGTAATACATATTTGAGGCAATAAAGAACTGCATAATTCTATATTTGGGTATAGGTACATATTTAATACACTTCCAGATAACCTCCCAAGCAGGCTGTTGAGGGGCCAATATTCTGTCCCAACCTAGAACCCTTGTTGGTGAGTTCGGGCTGAAATAGTCTAGTAGCACCTTATAGACTTTTGACAGAGGGGTAGACAAGGGATCTGTCACATTCAGATACTCCCAAGTGAAGGCGTTAATTGGAGGATCTCCTAACCCTTTTCTCACCCCCTCCAACATTTTAACAAGCTGTAGTCTTTCAAAGAAGTGAATTGCATCACATCCCACCGGGTGAGACACTTTATTGTCTTTTATAACATCTCTTACCATCAGTCCCTCCCACTGGTTAATCCAACGTTTTGTAATTACATGACCCCCAATCAATAAATTGGGATTGCCCAGCACAGGCTGGTCCCAGGTCTTCATTTGTTCCCTTCTCTGAGCAGGAGTAAGATACAGCCACCAGGCCATTACTGTCTTGACAATTGGAGTCATAGATGCTTTTTTGAGACATCTTCCTAAATTGGAAAAAAAGCAATGCCTCCGGAGATAGATTCAATTCTTTTATTAACTGCTTCTCTGTCTGGAGCCATATTGGTGTATATAGCTCACCCTCTTCCCCAACGAATTATGAGACCCAGTTGCCCAGCCACATAGTATAAGTGAAGATCAGGCAGTTTGATCCCACCCATTTTATATGGCAAGCACAGAATACTATGTTTTTTCCTAGGGGGCTTGGAATTCAACAAGAATGTAGAAAGTACCTTTCTAATTTTAATGAACCAAACTTTCGGGATAATGTATGGGGCTAAATAAACTGGATATAATATACCTGGCAGTAGATTCATTTTGATTAGTCCCAATCTTGCTGCAAAATTTAAAGGTAGTTTATTCCATCGAAGTATATCCCCTTTAATGGGTGCCAACACCTTTTCCATATTTGTTGCTGCCCCATCCTCCAAATGTGCAGTGACCCATATACCCAAATATTTAATCTTATCCTCCGCCCAACTTATTTGCAACGGCGCAAAATCGCACCTATAAACATGCGGAGTCAGAGGAAGAATCTGAGTCTTATTCAAATTTAGCTTATAATTCGAAACTCTGGAAAATTGCTCTATAATTTCCACTGATCTTTGAAAACTTTCTGCCGGGTCCTGTAAGTGCAGCAATATATCGTCAGCAAAAACAGAATTTCAACTCCCTACCAGCAATTGTGATCCCCTTGATATTGGCATTTGTGCTAATGGCAGTTAACAAGGGCTTCAAGTATATATTAAACAATATTGGCGACAGAGGGCATCCCTGTCTAGTCCCATTTTTAAGCTGGATCTCTTGTGAAGTATACCCGTTACACAATACTCCAGCCGTGGGGGCCGCATATAAATTTTTAATGCCTCTGAGAAGGCCTCAGGGAATCCCATCCTTTCCATTGTAGCAAAAAGAAATGGCAGGGAGACCCTATCGAAAGCCTTCTCGGCATCAAGAGATATCAAGGCTAATGGGAGTTGGGAATCCGGAGCATAGCTGAGTATATGGTGAAGTTTTCTGAGTGCATCATGCGCCCCCTTCCCTGGCAAAAATCCTACCTGTTCCAGGCTAATTAAATTTGGAGCAACCTTCAGTATACGGTTAGCAATAATCCTTGTCAAGATCTTAATGTCCTGATTAATTAGAGCAATAGGTCTGTAGCTGCCAGGCAAATCCTTTGGTTTGTCTGGCTTAGGGACCAACGTAATATAAGCTTGATATAGTGGAGGGTGGATCACACCTTCTTGCATTATATTACTAAAAAGTTCCTTAAGAATGGGCAGTATAGTGCCAAGATGCACCGTATAAAATTTAGCCGTGAGGCCATCCAGCCCTGGCGCTTTGCCCAAGGGCAAAGCTTGGATCACTTCTACTACCTCACCTTCACTTATCGGGGCAGCCAGTTCTCTAATCTGATCCAGGCTCAACACCAGCAGTGGGATACCATCTAGGAATGTCCTGATTTCTTTCTCCCCACCCACTTGTCGTAATTGATAAATTTCTTGGTAATAGGAGGCAAATGCGTCCGCCATTTTCTGCGGATCCGTGATAACTGTTCCATCATACTTTATGGCAGTGACTCTTCTAGAGACTTCCCATTCCTTAACCCTAGCTGCAAGTAAATGCCCAGGCACATCCCCTTGCAACAGATATTTAGCCTGAATCTTTTCTAGCCAAAATTCAGCTTTACTATATTGAATATCCACCATTTCCCTTCTTAGACTATGAAGTTCAATGTCTGTTTCCTCGGAGGTCCCTTCCAGTGGGGCCAGGGACTCAATAGCCCCCACTAAAAACTCCTCTTTAGCTCGTCTCATTCTATTTCTCCTCACTTCTTAACCCCGTGCTATACCAGCATATAAAACTACAAGTTGGCCAGGCAGGATCTATTCTGTAACGTGAGGAGTTGGGTCTGAATTATTTCAGAAGAAGTCCTCTAGTTTAGTCTTAAGAGAAGTCTCTGTCAATAAGAAGTCACTCAACCTCCACCTAAGTGGCCTAGCAGGTGCGGTTATTAGCTCCCAAGTCAACTAGATGGGGGACTGATCTGATAACATCCTACATTTAGTCGTCACCTCTTTAACCACCCTAAGTGCCTCCCTATTTACCAGAAAAAAATCAATTCTAGAATGACTCTTGTGGGCTGCTGAATAAAATGTCATATTATCTCCTCCTGTGGAGAAAGTCCGGAGGGGGTCTACCAGGGCTGTAACCTCCAGCATTCTAATCATAGCCTCCTGAGCCCTAGATACAGGCCCTCTGGATGGCGGCAATCTATCCTTCCAGTTATTTACGCAAAGGTTCCAATCCCCCGCGAGTATAATAGAGTGCGGGGAAAACAGAGCAATATCCGTCTCCAATGACGCAAAAAATTCCGGATTAGAAGGAGTTGGGCCATAAATGGAGGCGACTAAGAGTTCTATACCCAGAATATTGCCCAAAAGAAAAATCCTTCTGCAATCTTCCCTTATTGTCACCTGCGCTATGTCATAAGGGCAGTTTTTCCCAATTAAGATTGCAACACCCCCCGACGCCATTTCCTTACCCACCCCAAATACCTGGCCCACCCACATCCTCCTAAGGAAACTCAATTCCTCTGTCAACAAGTGAGTGTCTTGTAAAGCGGCTATATGGGCCCCCATCCGTTCAATATGCCTCAAAATTACTGTTCTTTTACGTCTACCTCTAAGACCTTTTACATTCCATGATATAATTTTAACACAAGTCATCTTGCTGTTTGTAGAACAGGTACAATCCATCTTTTTTTAACTCTCGTAGGGTCTGCGTCACTGTCTTGTTCCCTATTGGACTCTCTCTCTTTCCAAATCCCTTTAACCCACCCAACTCCCCCTTCCCCCGATCCCTAGATCGACCTCCTATATAACACTGATCCATGGATGAGCCATTTCCGTGCACTCCCATGCCCTACATGCTACTAAAATGGTTAAGTACTCCACCCCTCCCATAGACCTTTAGAACATCCCCCAACAGCACACCCCTAGTTATAAAATTCACCGTGAAGCCACTCTTCCCCATAGGCCCACCCCATGTACCTTATATCCCCATCTGCATATATAAATTGTGTTGCCTGATAAATACCCTTATTCCTTCATTTACCCTAATTAAAGATAAGTTAGGCAACCGAATCAGGACCCCAGATCATAAACCTCCCCAAGGGAAGGGGTCCCCTACAAGCTAAATAAAGTGTGTGCCCACCATCATCATTTGGATATTAACTTCCACCCTCCTTCCTAGTGGCACACTATCAAGGTCTAGAGTCCCACCTAAAAGGAATAGCATAGAAACCCCGACTTACCTACTAGTTAGGATAAGTCAAACTCTTAAGGTAATAGGTCAGTTATTGCACTTCTAGTCAGGACAGTAGAGCAAAAGATTAGGGGTTAATCTCTCTAGCACAAATATAAGTTCCATTCAGATTCGAAAAAAAAAAGGGGGGGAGAGGTTCATTTCTAGAACTTACCCCACACATAGCTTCCTTCCCTCAATAATCTCGAACTGCCCTACTCCAGTCTCCTACCCAACAAGCAACCCAAAAGGAGCCCCAAAACGCTGTTGCAAAAAACCTCGCAAAAAACAGTTGCATCTTTCATTTCTCAAGTCCCAGTTCTGCAGAATCATATCAGCTCACCACTTGCCTTCAAGAAACTCAGGTCAGCGACTGGAATAATGCTAGAAGTTCAATCCGCAAACCCTCCAGGGCATCCCGCGCTGTCAGATATCTTTTCTCCCCAGCTTGCAACTGTACAGATAGAGTAGCAGGATATTGCATCCGAAATTTAATTCCAACCAGATACAGCTTTTTCTTTATCTCTGAGTATTCCTTCTGTTTCTCTCTCACCGATGGCATCTGGTCTTGAAATAACCAGATAGACGCTCCATTCCACTGCAAAGCTTTGTTTTTCCTGGCACAAGTAAGCACATGCGATTTTCCTTATAATTCAGGAACCTCATAATTAGAACTCTGGGTCTCGCTCCGGGGCATCTCTCTCAGCGCCCTGTGCACTCTTTCCAGATTATAGGCCTCCCCAAACGGTGTGGGACCCAATAGCTTAAGAAGGAGATCTTGTAGAAAGGAAACACAGTCCGAGCCTTCAGCCCTTTTAGGTAGCCCAGCCAAGATAAGGTTATTCCTCCGCCTTCTGGATTCCTGATCCTCCAAGCGCTTCTCAAGCTTCTTAATTTGCTTACGGGCTATCACCATCTCTTGCTCCATAGTCGAGACCTTCCTTTCTTGTGAGGAGACCCTAGCTTCCACATCCCCCATCCGTTGGGCCAATGAATGCAGCGCCAGCTTGACAGTGGCAAAATCTATCACCAACCCCTGCAGTAATTGCTTTATCTCCAGCAGATCGTCGGAATTCTTGCATTCGCCTCCATTACCATCCCTGTGATCCGCTTGCTCATTTGGTACCGGCGACTGGGGCTTCGGTCGCTTAACTGCTGGTGATCTCGCCGATAGGGGCTCACTGGCATCGGACTCCATCCTGCTACGAGAATGCGGCCTGGCACAACCGCGGAGAGCGCAATGCTGGAGGAGAGAAAGTCGCCTGCAACTACCACGACTCGCAATATTTTCGCTGAATGACGACGACCGAGCACTTCTCCAACTTAGCTGAGGTGGGGAAAAGCAATATATCTCGTCGGGAGTGGCTTAAAATACTATTTAGACTAAGTAGGGCCTACGAGCAGCACAACCGACGTCCTCTCACGCCCGGCTCATTACATGATCTTCCTATGCAGTCCATCATTGGTGAAAGAAACCCTTGGCCAGTGTATTCAATTTCCTCCTCGATACACAATCTGGGAACTCTGGATTCATGACACAGGAAAAGCTTTAATAAAAATATTGTCTTCTTTTCTATGATATGTGTCGAAAGAGGCAGCTGGCCTAGTTCTGTTCTTAATATTGGTGCTGGTACCGATTGAGGAACCTCAAAATAGATCTGTGAAGTTTATTTAACTGTATTTCTAACATTGTTGGGTTGTACGGGGGCCCAGATTTCTACTTTCGTATAGCAGCTGTACTGTATTTAACTTTCTCGACTCTTAAAAGTCCCTTACCCAAACCAGTTTCCATTTGTGCGGCTAATCTCCTAAACGCATTAGATGGCAGTAGTTGCTTTATGTTTTACTAAATTGAAATGGTTCAATCATTTTGTACTTTGTGAAAATAGACACCCAATTAAAGATATGATTTAACTGTCACAATTTTTATTTTATCTATAAAGAGGGCATTTTTTTTTGCTTATGTCCAAATATTAACATGTTGGTTTTATCCTTGTTGATTTACTAGTTTATTTTCCCTACATAACTTAGCAAACAAGTTTACTTTACGCTGAAGACCCACAAAACAGTTTGAAAGTAATACAAGGTCGTCCACAAATGGCAACACCAGAATTGTTTTTGTTTTTGATAGGAGAGTGAAAATCAGGGTTGTCTAACTGTTCAATTAGAGAATTAATATAAATATTGAACAATATAGGGGCCAAGAGGTACCCTTGTCTGACCCCTAAGATAGTTTTTATTTCTGAGGATAATTCCCCAGTTTGATTGTACTTAACCTTTAGCCAAGTATCCTGATGGAGTCTTATAGCATTCAAAAGTGTAGGGTCCATCCCATATGAATAAAGTTTATCCCATAGTATAGTCCAACTATTGGAATCAAAAGCTGATTTTAAATCTATAAAACAACAATACAGCTTTGCTTTTTTTGATTTTAGTGCATTTCCATACCCGATGGGATAATATATAGCAGTGTTGAACTGTTGATCTCCCTATTCTAAATCCATTTTGAAATTCACTCAAAATGTTGGCATCTTCTACCAAGTTTGTAATCTATTCAATGTAATCTGGCAAAAAATGTTTTGTGAGGAATCTAGTAGGCTAATTGGCCTATACATTGATGGTTCTAGGGGACTACCATTTTTTTAAATATGGGACACATACAGTATAATACTTCCTCTCCAGCTAGTTGGAATTTCTGCTTCTTGAACTAGTTTATTAAAATTAAAATGAAAATTGGGAAGCCACCATTCAGGAAAATATCTGTATATTTTGGGTATTATAGAGTCTGGCCCTGGTGTTTTGTTGCTCCTTAACCGTGTAAAGGGCATCCATAATTTCCTCTTGATAAACACATAAGGGTTTGGGAAAATAATCCATTTTATTTAATCCTGGAGTATATGTCTCTTCCAATTAAAACTAATATAGAGAAGAATAATACAATTCCCAGATATTTAGTGTGATAAAAGCCTCAATACCAACCGAGAATTGTTGATACTCTTGTACAACCATCGTCCAGAGTTTCCTATTATCCTTTTCCTGGAATGCCTGCCTAAGTTTTTCCCTTTTATTTTGTTAGCATTTTTTTCTTTCATTCTCAAGGGTCTCTGTATAACTTTCCCTTGTTTGATTTAGTTGTATTCTACCTGGATGTTGTTTGACACATCTAACCAGTTTATTCAATTGTCTTTTTGCTTTTCTGCAGACACCATTGTACCAAGAATTTTTATTAGTATTTATTGTAACCGACTGAAAAAAATATGGTCATATATATTTTATAATTTTCTGCCAATTCTCATTTATATTTGTATTATGATCCAAATTTGAAACAATTTCTTGTTGCACGCTATATACAAATTCTGTATAAAGGATTTCTGTGAAAAGCTTAGCTTTTCATCTGATCTTCCGAAAATTTATACAATTTTATGCTATATATTGATTTTCTATGGTATTTTTAATTTTATTCATAAGCCTGCATTTCAATTCTAAGGGGGGGATGGGCAGACTCTGGACGGTCAAGTATTTTTCGTGATCTTACTTCGAGATGCAGCTCTTGCAGCAGGTTACACCATTAGGACTGAGGCCGGCAGGCGTCAGGACCCCACGTAAATCTTCTAGCTAGCAGTCTTCAGTGGGGACCGCCTCCGACGTCGGTCCCGCCCCCGACATCAGACGCAGTACATAAGGAGGCGGTCCCGCCAGAATCCCCAGTTCTTTCCCGCCGTCGACTTGCATGTCTCGACCCTTCGGTCTGTTTCTAGCGCGCAACACCTGGAAAAGTTCTTTTTCCGACTTGGAAACCTTTTTTCACATCGAACGTCTGCCATCTGATGTCCTCTCCAGCCTCTGCGGAAGGCCATCCATCAAAGTGCGCCTGTGAGAAGCAAATTCCCTTTAAAGATCCACATTCGGCCTGCGTGCAGTGCCTAGGCCCTGACCTCGACACCCGGGCCTGTTCCTTCTGTCAGGGATTTAATAGCTGGACCCGGATCCGTCGGCAGAAGGCCCTTCAGGCGTTCCTTCTTGAAGAGAAAGTGAAGGCCATGGATTCTGCCTCCAAGGGGGAATCGTCTGAGAAAGCCGGGTGGCACCTAGAAAAACACAGGAAGAGGGTGAGATCAAAATCCCTTTCTAGGGCTTCCGACTCCCATAGCTCCGGCTCCCGGTCCGACCGCTCCCCTTCCCGGGCCCGCTCTCAGCCTCCCCAGGTCGCGGTGAAGTCATCTTCAGGTTCCTCCTCTCTACAGCCTGTTAAGACCTCCAGGCCTTCTTCATCTGCTTCCAAGGCCTCGCCGAGGTCAGGGGACCGCCACCACCACAAGTCCGGCTCCCACCACCCGGACCCTGACACCCAGTCAGTCTCTTTGCCTCCTCCACCCCAGCGGAAGACCAAGGCTGACTTCGCTCAAAGGACATCCGGACCCGGTGATGACCCACCCGGCGTCAGCTAAGCCATCATCGGTCCCAGGCGCCTGCCATGGTCAGGCCTACTCACCGGACGCCGCCGGGGACCGACGTCTGCTCCAGTAGAAAATAGAACACCACACCACTCACTGACAAGCAGCCAGAGGCGCCATTGAGGAGGAGCTGATCAGCCCAAAGACCAGGCAGGCGTAACCAGTCCTGTCGAACCCCCAAGGGAGCCCTCCCCAGAACCAGAGACCCCTGGGGAGCTGACGCCGGAACCCGACAACCGACTACCGGCACCCGGCCCGTCGGGCCTCAGTATTTCAGAGGTTAAGGAGTTATTCACCCATTGGTGGGATACCATAAAGAAGGACATGGTTCCCACACCTCTTCCTCTTCCTCCTCCTCCTCCACCCGTGACTCCACCGGCCCCAGCGCCCCCCACCCCATCCGGGGCAGCAGGCCGAGTACCTTCCCAGGCCTCTGCGGAACCTCCTAGGGGCAGACCAGACAAGAGGAGACCTCCATCCAGATCTTTTTCAGGGTCACCCAACCCCAAGAGACCCAGAAGACGCCGCCACTTGCCTTCGACGGAGGACTCGGGATCAGACTTCTCAGACAGATCCAGATCCCCTTCTCCCATCAGCGTCCCCTCTCCGGACCCACGTGAGCTCCCAAGGTCTCCTCCGGATGACCCATCATTCTCAGAGATTATGAGGCATATCCAGGAGAACATAGGCTGGGACGCAGAAGAACTTGACCCCGAGAGGCTACGCCTTGCCCGTTATGTTCGGCAAAAGGACCCAAAGCCTGTGGTGGTGCCACCCTTGGTGGACACCTTCGTGAACATCACCAAGGCAGCGTGGAAACATCCACACTCACTCCCGGTGATGCCGAAGAAGGCTGACCGCCTGTACAAGGCCCCTAGGGAGGACCAGTACTTGGCACCCCATCCTCTGGCCGATTCTCTGGTCATCACAGCCTCACATGACCGGTCCCAGAGGCCGCAACATTTGAGCACCCTGCCACCGGACCCAGAGTCCAAGCAACTGGACGCTATGGGCAGGCGCACATACGCAGCCGCTACCTGCGCCATTAGGTCCCTCAACTATCTAACCCACATGGTCCAGTTTCAGAATGCCTTGTGGGAGCAGGGACTGGATCTGGCAGAAAAGATGCCAGAAGGTGAGCAGAAGGAGGAGTTGCTGCAGCTCCTCCGCACTGGTTCGGACGTGGGAACCCAGGTGCTGCGAGCCGCGTGTGATTCCGCGGACTCCTCGGTTAGAGCGGCAGCCTCAGGCATATGCCTCCGGAGACACTCCTGGCTCCATGTCTCCGAATTTACCCCGGATGTCCAGAAAAACATTCTGGACACCTCGTTCCATGGAGAAGTTCTTTTTGGTGAGTCCTCTGAGAAGGTTCTCACCAAACTCCAAGAGGGCGGGAAGGTGGTGCGGTCTGTCCAAGGCATGTACAGACCCAAGCTCAGCTCCTTTCATAGGAACCAGAGCCGTTTTCGAGGCCGGATGCAGAGACAGCAGCCCCGCTCCGGCCCGCAACAGAGGGGCTCCTTCTCCCGAAGAGCCCAGGGGAAGTCGTCCGCAGGCCAAGGCCAACACCCTGCCAAGTCGGCCCAGCCTGCAGGACCCTCAGCCGCCACAGCATGACTCCTTCCCGGCCCCCGCCCCTCAGGATCAACAGGACACCAAGGTCAGGGGTCGTATTACGAACCACCTGCCAGGGTGGCAGTCTATAACCACCGACAGGTGGGTTCTTCTATTGGTCAAACAAGGCCACTTTATAGAATTTGTGGACAAGCCACCCACAAGACCTCCTCTGCTCTCCTGTTACTCAGGTCAGCACAGATCGCTCATCAGGCAAGAAGTACTCGCGCTCCTACAAAAGGAGGCGGTGGTCTCGGAGGGCTCAGAGAGGAATCGGCTACTATTCCCACTTCTTTCTGGTTCCAAAGAAAACAGGGACCTTGGTCCAATATTGGACCTCAGCGACCTCAACATGTCGGTCGCCTACAAACGTTTTCACATGGTGACCCTCCAAGGGCTCATTCCCATGCTGAGAAAGGACACCTTTCTAGCGTCTCTGGACATGCAGGATGCCTACCTGCAACATCCCGGTAGCTCAAGCGCACAGGAGGTTCCTGCGCTTCGAGTTTCTCGTCCACCACTTTCAGTTCCGGGCTCTTCCTTTCGGACTGTCATCGGCCCCCAGGGTCTTTACCAAGCATATGGCAGTCGTAGCAGCGTCTCTAAGGAGACAGGGCTACTACGTGTTCCCGTACCTGGACGACTGGCTTCTCATGGCCGCCTCCAGAGAGGCGCTGTTGTTAGCTATCCAGAACACCCAAGCTCTTTTTCAGTCACTGAGCATTCTTATCAACTATGAGAAGTCTCTCCTGGTACCATCCCAGAAACTGCAGTTCATAGGCGCAGTTCTGGACACCTTCCAAGGGCAAGCCTTTCTTCCCGAGGAAAGAGCAGAACGCATCAGATCCCTCATCAGGGACCTCTCAGCGAAGAAGACTGTCCCCGCCAGACTGGTCTTTCGCCTGCTTGGACACATGGCTGCGGCCATTCCAACTGTCCCTATGGCAAGGCTCCACATGCGGGTGACCCAGTGGATGCTAAAAGTGCAATGGGACCAAAGGCAAGACCACATGCAGCAGCTGGTCAGAATCACAAAGGCCGTGATTCGGGACTGGCAATGGTGGCTAGACCCAGGGACACTCTCTGTGGGTGTTCCGTTTGCAGTGCCGTCCCCAGAGGTAATCCTCTCCACAGACGCCTCAGGGCTGGGGTGGGGAGCACACCTAAATGGGGTGAACTCCCAGGGAACGTGGACCCTCAAGAAGCTCACCTGCACATCAACATTCTGGAGATGAGGGCGGTCCTTTATGCCCTGCAGGCCTTCCAGTCAGAAATCCCGCCGAGTACTCTTCTGCTTCAAACAGACAATATGGCGGTGATGTATTACCTCAACAAACAAGAAGGTGCACACTCTTACCCCCTTTGCAGGGAAGCTATGAGAGTGTGAGATTGGGTAATCCGACACGGCGCGAGCCTGATTGCAGTTCACGTTCCCGGAGCGGACAACACAATTGCAGATGGCCTGAGTCGTTCCCAGGCCAGGGTCCATGAGTGGGAACTTCTTCAAGAGGTAGCAAAGGATCTGTTTCTTCGATGGGGCACTCCAGAGTTGGACTTATTCGCTTCCCCATCCAACGCAAAACTGCCCAATTTTTGCTCGCTAGATCCAGGGCCTGGTGTTTTCTGGCGAGACGCGTTGTTCCTCTCCTGGGCGGACAGATTCCTCTACGCTTTCCCTCCCTTCCCGTTGATCCAGAGAGTTCTTCTCAAACTGCGCGGGAGCACGCCAACAATGATCCTGGTAGCGCCTTTCTGGCCCAGACAGATCTGGCTCCCCATGCTGACGCAATTGTCCCGGGAAACTCCACTCCCGTTGCCCTTCAGCTCCCACCTGCTTTCTCAAGAGGGGGTTCGTTAGTCCATCCGTTTACGCTCACTGAACCTGCATGCTTGGCTCCTCGAGACATAGCCATTATCGACACAGGGTCTTGCAAGAGGTGGCGGAAGTTCTTTCTGCTGCCAGAAAGCCGGCAACGCATGCGATGTACGCCATGAAATGGCGCCCGATTTTGCCTGTGGTCTCGAGCCGCGGCCTCTCCCCTTTAGAATGCCCAGAGAAATCAGTTCTGGAATACCTGCTTTCCCTTTTTCACTCAGGCCTTGCCTACTCCTCGATTAAGGTTCACCTCTGTTCGATTTCGGCCTACCACTACCCGATAGGTCAGCGCACAGTGGCACAACTCGATGCCTCTCGGGACTTCCTGAGGGGGGTGTTACCTTAGGCCACCCATCAAGGATCCCGTCCCTCCTTAGGACCTACTCTTTGTCCTGGAGCAGCTCACGCTGTCCCCTTTTGAACCTGCCGCAGATTGCGAGCTGCGTTTTCTGTTGTGGAAAGCGTTATTTTTTAGTTGCTGTTCGTCAGCAAGGAGAATTTCTGAGCTACACACTCTCATGTGTAAGGAACCTTATTTAATTTTCCACCAGGACAGAGTATCTTTGAGGACGAATCCTAAATTCCTGCCTAAGGTGGTCTCTGCCCTTACTCTTAACCAGGACATCGATCTGCCTGTGTACATTCCCAAGTACGCCAGTAGAGGAGAGGCATTGCTTCACACCCTAGATGTTCACCGCTCCTTAAGATACTACTTGACCAGGACTAAACAGCATCGTAGGTCCGAACAGCTGTTTATATCCTTCGCTGAGAGGGTGTTGGGCCAACCAGTCTCAAAACAGACCCTTTCACGCTGGCTTGTCCAGTGCATTTCGTTTTGCTACAACAACAAACAGAAGCCCCTTCCGGGCACAGTCCGGGGCCACTCAACTAGGGGGGTGGCTACTTCCCTCGCAGTACTGAGGAACGTCTCCACCTCAGCCATTTGTGCTGCAGCTACTTGGAGCTCAGTACATACCTTCATTAGGCATTACAGCCTGGACATTGCCTCATGGCGGAGAACCGGTTTCGGCCTTGCCGTTCTACAGGGTCTCCTGTCCTAGAGTCAGGATTTTCTCAAGATCTTTCCGTTATGCCTCCTCCCAGAATGCTTACAGGCGCTATTGCTTGGGAATCGGTCCTAATGGTGTAACCTGCTGCAAGAGCTGTATCTCGAAGTAAGATAGTACAGTTACGTAAGAACTTACCGTAACAGTAGATCTTCGAGAACAGCTCTTGCAGCAGGAAATCTCCCGCCCATTCCCCCTTGGAGGAGGTATGGCCTAACCAGACTTCGGCAGGAGCTTACGCTCTTTCTTCTTCTGATGGCGGATCTTCGGTCTCCACTTCTGATGTCATCCAGCAGCCGGAAGTCTCCGGCGGGAGAACTGGGGATTCTAGCGGGACCGCCTCCTTATGTACTACGTCTGACGTCGGGGGCGGGACCGACGTCGGAGGTGGTCCCCGCTGAAGACTGCTAGCTAGAAGATTTCCGTGGGGTCCTGACGCCTGCCAGCCTCAGTCCTGATGGTGTAACCTGCTGCAAGAGCTGTTCTCAAAGATCTACTGTTACGGTAAGTTCTTACATAACTGTACTTTTTTATCAATCTCATTGTGGCTATATTAGTCCATACTAAGTCTATAGTGAATGATCCTAGTGGGCCAGTTTATGTAGCTGCTCCATCATAGTCACTCATCACTCTCCCATTCATTAGGCAGCTGTTTGTTTACTCCATGACGTGAAGGAGAGCACTACGTTACTTATTAGCTTTGGGATCTCTAGCTTGCCTTATTTGTCTGATATTTGGATTAATATCAGAGACATTCTGAAAATACTTGAATGTAAATTTGTAAATGCAGCTTCTTGTGCCACTCTAGCATTGAAGTTCCCTATTATTATAAGTGGATGTGTTGGAAAATTATCCAATATTTCTTTTATAAGCTTCAAGTATTCCGTCCAGTCATGTAGAGGAAATGCATGTCCAGTAAGAGTGGAAATATGGATATTTAGCAGAATTAGCTTGCAATCTGGTGATTCCATTAAAAGTTGGAGAGTGGTTCCCAGGTTTCAAGCCATATGTGTAACTTTTAAGTTCAGTGATATCTTAACATAAGTTGCTATATCTGCCCTGGGTCTACCACTCATTAGTTCTAACCACTGGAATAGAATATCCTGCATAACCTGCTATTAATGGTGTTACCGTTTCACTACACCATGTCTTCTGGAGATATATGTCTCGTTTTCCAAAAAAATCTCTACAATCAGTCTTCTAATTTCAATGTCAAACCTTCAATGTTCCATGAAAGGATTGACATTGAAGAATGGTCAGGAGGATCATGACTCTGGACTAAATTGGTTATTTTATGTCAATCTGTAATGTTTGTCTCCAATTTTTCATATCTGTTCTCTGTTTCAGCCACAACCAACTTTTTTCAGTCCTAACTTTTGTCAATAACATTTTGACTTCTACCACATATAAACCCACATTATCAAGTAATGATGCCCTTTTAAGAATGGCTTCTACATAGTTAGAATTCATAAAGGTGATATCCAGTTGTGAACAGGAGGAGGTTGAATCATGCATTTGTATCCATTCTGTATTATTTCTGGCTATAGGCACTATCATGAACCCACTCAGCAGGTCAGCCCTCTACTCCCAAAGTGCCAACCTCTGAGCGTAGAATTGTGAACAGTTTAACAGAACAAGGTAACCCTCTTGTCTGTTTTGTGGGTTCAAGTCACCTTAGTCCCAAGTTCTGGAGGGATTCAAACTGATAACCTCTTGTTAGTGTACCCAATTGTCAGGCTTAGATAATTCTGTCTTGGGGGGGGGGGCGCAGATATCTTTGCCTACGGGCACCTAATCAGGTATTTCAAAATGAGCCCTTAGAACTCTATGCAAGACCTAGAGAACTCTGACCGGTTTCCCAGTTTGGTACCACAATAAGCCCATGCACAGTGTCAGCTATAACCATCTATGCTTCACTTATATAAAAAGAAGTTTCAAGGCACACCAGGCAGTTTCTGTTTTTAAAATATATATATTTACTTTAAAGTAGGTAAAATAGGAAAACAGTAAAATACAGAACAAGATATCCCAACACAACAGTCTTAAAAACAAAACAAGTTTAAAAGTGCAAATTCCTACAACACATACACTCAGACTGGTCTTATCTAAGGTCCTTACTTTCTTAATCTTTCAGTGCTTCGATGTTCCTCATTTCTTAGTCAGAAATTGAATGTCCTTGTGTACGGTCTGCTCAGTATTTTTAAAAGCAGTCTTGAGCTGGTCTTCTCTCTGAGGTCACGTAACTCCGCCTTGGTGTATTAAAATTTATATTTTGTAACACAGGATGTCCTAATAAGATATTTAAACAAAATAGGTGACCAATTAATCTCCTCTCTCCATGTGACCTGTCAAAACCGGTCTGTGATCTACTTCACACTGACATCAAAGCCTCTTTGATGTAATTCTGGCTTCCTTAGATGACACCCCCCAACACATGCATATTGGACTTCTTGAACCAGTCTGGGACCTGCTTCACACAAACATCAAAGCCTCTTTGATGTAATTACTGGCTATCTTGGGAGACACCCCAAACAAATGCATATGCCCTTTTTCTCATGACACCTAGTGCAAATCAAAGGATTTCACTGAGAACGTCATGAATGAATAGTTTATTTCTTGGGCTTCAAAGAAAACTTAACAAAGTAATTGCATTTCAGATATCTGCAGTTTAAGCTACCTCCTGTCCTTTGAACTTATCCCTCGGGGGTTTGATGTGTCAATTTCAGCAAGACCGTATTTCCTCCTAACAGACATTCCCTTACATATTTTATTTTGCAGAAAAAATATATTGAAATCAGAACCAGCTGTCCACGTGCCATAGGCACATCTAATATTCTAGAAAGGAAAGAGGCTAATTCACTTTTAACTTTTCCAGTTGAATCCCTTCCTGATATTTTCTAGCAAAACAATGACAGGGTTTTGTTTTTCCAAGCTAAAGTTTTGGAGTTAGTGTAGTGAGAGATGACATCCATAATCCTGTTGCACCATCTCTCTGATTTCTCTGTGTCTTGCATAACCAGAGATGGTTCTCCTGTTGCAGCAGGTAACAACTTGGGTGGGGGAAGGGGGAATATATACTCCCTTTGCTTTAAGGCCCCCTTCTGCCATATTACATCTATTTGAGAGAAGTACAGTACACAATCTGTATAGTTTGTGTTCGGGGGTCTAGTAATAAAAACGTAATTTGGT
This sequence comes from Neoceratodus forsteri, assembly GCA_016271365.2. Taxonomy (NCBI): domain Eukaryota; kingdom Metazoa; phylum Chordata; order Ceratodontiformes; family Ceratodontidae; genus Neoceratodus; species Neoceratodus forsteri. Next base: position 978,855,565 of record CM057452.1, on the reverse strand, counting down.
GTGTTTGAAATATGTACTATAGTAATTTTGCTACCAATTCAGATAAGCTCTGTTGTGTTTCTTGATTAACTGGTTAATTCTACAGAATTCAAAAAAGATATTCCAGATTTGCTTTGGATTTTGGTCAGAAGAGGACCTTCAATTTGAGAGGTTTGTTCTCTACTATGTTATACTCCAACCTCTCTCCTCTTAGATGGAGTATCTGTAAGAACCTTGGTCTCCCCATGGTTACACATTTCAGCATCTCTTGTTTGTTATTCACCCATAGTTGGAAAGGAAGAAAACATTTGTGATATGTTATCTAATTTATCATTGTTTAAGACCTCCACGTCCTCCTTCCTGTTGTGAATTCCTTCCTCCATAGGATCAAGAACCATAGTATGATCCCCATTTTGTTGTTTTTGTTTCAACTTTTTATCTAATGGTACCTCCAAAATCCTTTTCCCAACTTTTCTTGACCATTAACCTGTTTAACTTTTTGAGCATTTTTTCTTTCTTTTCTTACACCTCAACTTGCTATTTATTTCATCCCCTACTTGACTCTCATTTATTTATTAATTATAATTATTAAATATGTTACTACTGACCTGTCCTATGTTATCTACTTGTTCTATTTTTCTTTTATGCAAGGCGCCCAGAGCCTCAGGGATTGGGCGTGGTACAAATAAAATTTGCCTTGCCTCAGCAGATTCCCCCCAAGTCGGATAAATCATTCTGTTTGCCCACTGGGGAAAGATACAGGAGAGAGAGTTGCCAGTGCTGAGCTGAATGCTGCTGAGCTGTGAAGCAGCTGAGCGAGCAGGGTCTGTTGAAGGCTTTATTTTATTTATAAAAGGTATGTCAACATTATTTAAATTTTAGCAGACCTTTCTAGTTCCTCTTGTGCTAGGCACTAGCAGGCAAGCTGGTTCAGGTGTGCTTTGTGTTTCCATACGAGGAAAGTCGCTGGTGGAGGTTGGACAGGAGAATATGGAGGGGCCCTTCAGAAAGGCCTGAGTCTGAGTCATCATCAGCCTGGTAAGGAGAGAGGCATAAGGAGCCAGAGGAGTGAAGGACCGAGCGAGGAAGTAAAGAGGATGCTTCACAGTTCAAATTGCCCAAGGAGGAAAGCAGAGGAGAACAACGTTCAGTGAGCAGTAGGAGAATGGAGTCAAATCACAGATCCCCCACAGCTCCTATTGTTGCGTCTTGTAGGGAAGCATTTGGCAAGCTAAAGAAAACGTGTGTGAACAAATAACACAAACTGAATATAAAAATCTGTATAGTATATTGGGTTTAACACTTACTAGTGTCTTTCCATTGCTTTTATTTTTTCAGCTCGAAGCTAGTGTGGTTATTGAATTCATTATTTGCTTTTGCTGCTATTATCATTACTGTGATTGCACTCCCCTGTCATTTGGCTATTGGTGAAAGGACATTTTTATGGCTATATAATTTAAATAAAAAAAAATTTTAAATCTTTAATTTGGCGCCGTAAAGAGTCAGGTGATCAGAGTAACCTGGGCAACCAAAACACTATAAAGCACGTGCATGGCATTCCAAGTCAGATTCACCATCTTTTCTGAACCTCGGTAATGTCGGAGGTTATCTGGGCCATGCAGGCTGGAGCACTTAAGATTTAAAAAGAGTTTGGCCCGCAGTGGCAGGGTGCTCGATTGCGATGCCGACGTCCTGTGTTCAGGGATGGACCTGGCAACGTCGGAGGGCCGGCCGGGGGAGAAGGATTGAGCCTCCTCAGGACTGCTCTCCTTCTCCAGGGAAGTGGGGTAGAGTGTCCGGTACAACGTGGACCCCTGGCAGAGGCTTGGGATTCCCCCCATACCGGTGCCGTTACTTTGGGGGGTGCGGCGGACACGAGATGTCACTGTACATCCCTGCCTTGGGGGGGGGGGATGGAAGAAAATTGCGGCCACCACCTATGATGCCCACTCAACCTGATCCCAATCGCATGCCGTGGCACCTCCAGGCACGCTGTAGCATTGGAGTCCACGCCTCACCTTCCGGGGCAGCCAAGGAGGCAATGCCAGTCTCATCACGGGGATCCAACTGGTGCGGTGGCCCTTCCCTGGTGAGGGGGGTAAGCCAGGGGTATCGGGGTACCAGAGGGCAAGGAGTGGGTCGAGGGCTGGCAGGGGCTGAGCCACAAGGTGGCTTACGCCAAAAAAAATTTAAAAAAAAAAAAATAATTTAAATAGTTTAAACTCCTCTGATTTTTACTTTGGAGTGTGCTCTTGCAGTCTTTCCTCTGACGTTTGGTTGTTAATCAAATTAAACAAAAATGTTGTGTAACCGCGATACTAAGCGTACAGCAACTCATTAGAAACCATGCAAGTCGCATTGTATAAATATGGCTTGAATCCATATCTAAGAACAGTGGGACGAGATTCGTTTACGCTGTAGTAAAATTCCTTTGCTGTTCTTTTTCCCCAAATCATAAGGAAGTATGAATATTAACTATGAAGCTAACATAATTTAACCTTTAAAATACAGTTAAATATTGAAGTGTTTATTGGATATTTTATATTTTACATTTAAAAACCATAATCTGTGACTGTCCGCATATCAGCAGAGAATTAATAAAGAATTATTAGAGTCATTAGCCATTGGCTAGTGCTAGCCAGCTGCCTGGTAAAATAAAACCATAGAGCTTAAGTGCATCTTGAACTGAATTCTGAACTATATATTAAGCCACCTTTTATATTATTCATATATTACTACATAAAATATTTTCTTCCTAGTGGAGCCTTTATGTAAAAGAAAAGTGGTTTGATCATTGTGGCCTTGAGAAGTGGAGACATATTACAGTTTCTAACAGCCTGCTTAAAACGGAAATTTACTTGACTGGTGAACTTCATTTTGAGAGCACTCTGAAAGGAAAAGCCAGGCATAGCCATTTAATGGAATTCTCTAAATGGTACTGTGCAATCTAATATTATAACCAAACAAGAACCTTGGTTGAGAAAAACAAATAGCATGATGAACTGGACCAGTAGAAATGTTGTACTTTAGAAAATCTACTTTACTTGAGCTTGTGACCTTCCCTTGGAAAGTTACATCAAAGCATCTGTGTGAGAAAAAGGAACTGTGTTTTATGGTCTACACAGCATTAAGATTAATGTCTGAGGAACCAGAGAAGAAACCAAAGGCACTGTGGAAGTCCCTAGTTGCTTAACTTCTGGCACTTGGGCTCTAGTTTTATACTCTGTGGTATTTGGAAACAGCACTGATATAGTTGAATTATTGAGCTGCTATTTTGTTAAATTTTATATTGATGTAACCCTTCACCTCTACTTTTTAGCAAAAACGACAGGTGGCATGCTGTTGAAGCTGACAGCAGTACCTGGTGGGGACTGGGTTCGGGGAGGATGAGGTTACTCGGCACAGGGGACCTAGGTTTGGCTACTCTGCACAGGGGCACCCAAGTAAATCCGAACACAGGAAGCAATAACTGTAATGTCCAGAACCAGGAATGGGATTCTTCAGTGTGGCTTTTATTCACATCCAAGATGAACAAATAAAGCATAGATGGACCCCCACGGGGCTACATTTCCTGGTAATGCAGATTAGAGACAACAGAACACTTTATCACCATTTCTAGCCCTCAGGCTATAAATCCACCAGGCACACAGCCCGGACTTGCACGTAGCTTTGGGTACACAGCCCGACTTGTACACTACTTGGGTTTTTCCCACTGGCCCGGCTCCCCTGCCAGCCACTTGATCCGCAGTCCATTTGAGGAATGAACCAATTATCCCATTCGTGGTCCATTTGAGGAATGAACTAATTATCCTGTCGTGGCTCCCCAAACCACACTAGAGTCTTCGACTCCTAGAGAGAATTTTCCTTACAATCCCACATCTGGGTACTTCCCTCATCACTGGCCAAGTGCCTGAGGCAAAGCAGAAATCCACAGAAGAAATCTGTAGAGGTGGACCTGGTCACTAAAGATGGGGGGCCACCCACCTCCAGCTCCCACAGCCTATACCCGGCCATTTCTCTAGAAACTGAACAATTTCTTTACTGAACTTTCAAATGTAGATTCTGGGTAAACATCTGTCACATCTCCTCTGCATATCATTTGCATCCCAACAAGCTCTGGACTCGAACCTACTTTTAATTTGCTTAGCCCATTACTCTAGGCTTCCCAATATTTAGTAGTTCAATCCCCACGTTGTCACAGAAGTCCCAGGGTGAAAAACATAGGCCCTTTTAGCAAGAGCAGACACTCCCCCTCACGTTGCAGATGCCCCACAGGCAACTCACAAATCTTCTTGTTCTCCCAAATAAACTCTGGACCAAACAGGCAGCTTTTCCTTTACAAGCAGAACTAGGGGGTTGTCCCAGGAATCTGCAGGGAACCCTTTCCTGCCCCCCCCCCGGAGGGAGGGGGCACTGAGACCCAAAAACAGCGGTCTGCACCACTTTAGTAATCTTCTGTGTCCCTCTTTAAGGTGGATACACACACCCTTCTACTTAAAAGTAGCCCTCTGTCAGGGCTGAGGCTCCTAGAGCCTTCACTGAGCTGCTTTCTCAGCAAGCTCCCAACTTTACACTCACTCACTGAAGACTGACTGAAGATTCTGACTTCAAAAACTCCCAACGTTCTAACTCCCTCCCTCTGATGCAGATTTCAATGTGGCTCATGCAGCTGCGATAGTTCTATTGGTGATGTCATCCCTCAGTCTCAGCTGAGACTGAGAACAGAGTGAGACAGTGTGAAACCCATTTAACTGGAGTTTCACAAGCTGCCTTCCCTGCCTACCATTAGGTCTTACTGGGATTCTAGTAACCCTGGGTAACAAGGGGGTTACACTCGCCATTGACCAGGAAAATGACTGTCCACAGTCATTATTTACCCAGCCTTAGGCCATCCCACCCTATGTGCTACCTGCGGAGGGGGGTGATCAGGCCCCTCCTACCATGTGCAAGCACAGGCAGACAAACACCTAAGGGCCTAGAGGCCTTTAGCTGACATATCAGCCTCTACTCTATCCACTTACTATGGATGCCTAGTGGCTCTGGTAGAACTATCCAGAGCATAGCCCTGATAGATCAGCACTGCATGTCCCAATGGCCATTCAGGACCACAGCCTGTCTATCCCCCCTAACCCTCTAGGGAAAACCTATCTGCTTCTAACCTAATACCCCCAAAACAAAAACAACCGGGGGACCTCCCCGACCTTGGGCAACCTGCAACCACACACCATTAAATTACCATTTTATACCATGTTACTGCCTCCTCCCTACCCCTACCCCTACAACCACACCTGTGGAAGGAAAGGGTTAATACAGTAATAACAACCATAATAGCACCACAGTGCTTTAAATTTCTACACACTAAAGCACCGATGAGGAACTCTGATGAGCCCCTCCTCCTCTTCTTGTCTTCTCTTCTGTCTTCCCAGGAACACCTGTAAGAAAAAGAAAGACAACACACACTCCTAATCTGCATACACAGTCTACCTAGACCCCTACCATTAAAACACTGAAAAATCCCAAAAAGATTTTTTTAGAAAAAAGTTAGAAAAACAGTATTTACATTAGAAAACAACGGCATTATTTACAATACACATTTGGGGGGTGGAGTGCCCTAAAAGTCCCAACTAGTGACCACAATGCCCGAAGGCTAGTCCAATAAAGAGTCTCTCCTGGGCCGGAACCCGGTGAAGCACAGTTCTAACAGGCCAAAGTCCCGAAGGGGAGAGTCTTTGCAGACAGTTCACACATTTTGAAGTCTGCTAGTGTAGGGTGTGTACTGCAATGTCATAAAGATAGAAAGGTTCGGACTTACCAGCCACTTGTAGAATGGAAATCTTGGCACCGACCTGCACCTCTGCCGAAGACTCTCCCTGGCAGCATTTCTTCTGATACAGCTGGGCGGACATCTTCCGGGAACCACAGGAGGGCACATCTGGGAACAGCTGGGCTGTCATCTCTGGAGATGGAACCTTAGAACAGGAACAAAAAAGAAAACAGCTGGTCCGACGTCATCCGATTACCAGGCGATGAACAGGATACAGCTGGGTTGGTGTCCTCTCTGGATCTGAAGTCATCTGGTGAGCCAGTCAATGGTTTCTGGAAAGGCCAGTACACAGTAGAACTGATGAATGTGGGGCACCTGAGTCCTGGATGTCCATATTGGCGGATCAATAAAGGCACTTCACAGTCTGGTGTGGCAGTATTGACTATCACTGCTCGGCTTTCCATTTAGTTGGCACGGGAACATTTGCTGGGAGGTTCTTGCACTGAGGCCAATAGTACCGGGGGTCAGGAGCTTGAATTATTACCCCGTCTGGGCGCACATAATTCACACAGTGGGAGATTTCACGGCCCTCTCCGTCCACTGTTTTCACTCTGTCTATAAACAGTGTCCTGCCTCTCTTCCACTGGGTATACTTCTCGTGAAACAGTCTGTTTTTCACGTTTGTTGGCCTCAGGATGCACACTTTTCATTGCTTTATCCCAGATCCAGGATTTCCTGCAGTTTTCAATCTCCTCCCAGACTTTTCGAGGAAAGGTAGGAAAGGTCATACCATAGATCTCATTTGCCTTTGTATGAACCACTCTCTCCTCTTTACTTGCTTTGGTCAATCTGAGACCGCTGGCCTGGCATGGGGGTGGCCAGTCCTGGTTCTGCCAGCTTCGCATCCTTAAAGAAATTAGAAACGGATCCCTGACTTCTTCCTCTTGTGAAGCCAGGGCAGTGGCATCACCACGTTCTTCCATACATTTCTTTGAGGCAAGATCTTGAGGCTGTGTATCTGTTTCTTTTTCACAAGGCCACACAGGTTCCCACTCATCTTCCTCTTCACTGAGGATCTGAGCCCAGGAGTGAGCAGTCATTCTCACTCCCGAGACTATCCACTCATCACTAGGCGCAGAGGTCAACACCTCCCATTCAAAGGCCTCCCGCATCTCATCTTCACCTAAGAGACTTGGGCTAGGCCCCCGTCCCTCCAGGGGTCTATTGATGCTTTATCCAAACTTTCTTTCTGGGATCCAGCATCCGAAACTTCAACTTCAGGTTCTGTCTCTAACTCTGCACCCTCTAGCTTTGTGCCACACTCCCCCGAGGGGCCTTCCTCCACAGACTCTGCCTGGTGCTGTGTGCTGCCAACTGCAGATTCCTGAACCTTTGTCCATGTGGGAGCCAACCGAATTTGAGGCGCTTTATACAAGCCATATTTTTCTAGGCATCCAGCACAGTGAGGAATCATGAAGACATCCCTTCCAGCTCTCAAGCATATTTGACATACATGCACTGGAAAACCAGGAATCGCCACATGAGGAGGCAGTTGTCCTCCATAGCACCACTTTTCAATATCCCTCAGTCTATTCACTGCTGCTGTTACTGCAACCTGGGCATGATCCAGGTAACGAGCTGGTTCTGAGGCCATAACTGCAGAAAAATAAACAAAAGTTCACTGTAAGTGAAAGTCCCACTTTATTGAACACACTCTTTAGTTGTAAAATGGCTCCTCTGCTGCTGTGCTTACTTTACTACCCCACCCTGTAATGGCAGCGGCAGCACTCCTGTGCATCAACATTCAGAATCTGGGTTTAAGCCACTGCACCGATTTACACAAACTACTGATAACTTTTGCTCAAACTGCTAACTTGCTCTGTTCTTGCTTTAAACACATTTACAGGATTTTCCACAGACTTTTTACATGCTGGTAACATTCATTTTGATTCACAGTCCCCTAAAGCTTCAGGTTTTTAGCACAGGATTGCCTGCATTACTAGTGCTGCACATTGGCTACAACCCACAGTCTCTCTCTGGCTTCAAACTTTAAACTGAGGCTGAATTCATTACTATGCACACAGTCAATGGCTTAACAGACTTGCACTTGCTGACAGGACTTTACACAGTCATTACTTGCAAAGCGACTACACTGCTGCACACACATTTATATGGCATAAGGCAGAAAATCACTGTTTGAGCAGTTTTTAGGTTGTTACTTACTGTTATCAGTAGCAGTTTGCTGCGATGGGGAAAAACGGCCTGCAGCCAGTTCTTGGAGGCCTCAGAACAGAAACGGGTGGGCAGTCCTACCGATCGTATTTTCAACCACCAATCTTGCAATTCCAACAATCGATTAGCGGGTTGAGCCCAATTTTAAACTAGAAAGTCTATTTTTAGCAAGTTTACAGCGATTTTAACACTCAGCGACGCTCCTCCACTAGCCAGTACACGCACTCCACTCACACTCCCTCTCGAATGCTGGGGCAGTCACTGTAGAGCTGGCTGAGGGGCGGGACTGATCTCAGCCTGACCAATCACACAATGCCATGCAAATGAGCCTCTTCTTCCTCGTGAGGGCTCTTCTCCTCAGGGCGATTGTCGAGCAGGCAAATTTAAACTGCAGAATGCAACTTTTTTTCTTTACCAACTGACTCCACGGCAGGAGCCCATTTCAGCCATTTAACATAGCCATTACACCTGCAAGTCTCTCTTTATTCAAAAAGCATTTCCAACATCCAGGGTACAATTTTCCTGCTGCAACCCCTAGTCTTCCACACCTTTCTTTACCACAGTTCATTTTAAAGCAGGCAAAAAACGCTGTAAACAATTTTGATGCAGGACAAGGGCACACTCTTTGGCTTTACTGCTCCTTGGTAAACAGTTGGCAATTTTAAACAGCAGCACAAGATCCATAGCACACAGCAACACACTTGGGAAATTGCTTCAGCTTTTTGGGCTACCCACTGCCAGATAGCCAAAACGCTAGCCCCCTTGCCTGAGCACCTTCCTCGCGGAACAAAATCCAAAGCGATGCCTCCATTTTTGTAACCCCTCACCTCTGCCTTTTTGCAAAAACGACAGGTGGCATGCTGTTGAAGCTGACAGCAGTACCCGGTGGGGACTGGGTTCAGGGAGGATGAGGTTACTCAGCACAGGGGACGTAGGTTTGGCTACTCTGCACAGGGGCACCCAAGTAAATCCGAACACAGGAAGCAATAACTGTAATGTCCAGAACCAGAAATGGGATTCTTCAGTGTGGCTTTTATTCACATCCAAGCTGAACAAACAAAGCATAGACGGACCCCCACGTGGCTACATTTCCTGGTAATGCAGATTAGAGACAACAGAACACTTTTTCACCATTTCCAGCCCTCAGGCTCTAAACCCACCAGGCACACAGCCCGGACTTGCACACAGCTTTGGGTACACAGCCCAACTTGTACACTACTTGGGTTTTTCCCACTGGCCCAGCTCCCCTGCTGGCCACTTGATCCACGGTCCATTTGAGGAATGAACCAATTATCCCATTCGCTGTCCATTTGAGGAATGAACCAATTATCCTGTCATGGCTCCCCAAACCACACTAGAGTCATCGACTCCTAGAGAGAATTTTCCTTACAATCCCACGTCTGGGTACTTCCCTCATCACTGGCCAAGTGCTTGAGGCAAAGTAGAAATCCACAGAAGAAATCCGTAGAGGTGGACCTGGTCACTAAAGATGGGGGGGCCACCCACCTCCAGCTCTCACAGCCCATACCTGGCCATTTCTCTGGAAACTGAACAATTCCTTTACCAACTTTCAAATGTAGATTCTGGGTAGACGTCTGTCACATCTCCTCTACATATCATTTGCATCCCAACAAGCTCTGGACTTGAACCTACTTTTAATTTGCTTGGCCCATTACTCTAGGCTTCCCAATATTTAGTAGTTCAATCCCCACATTGGTCACACAAGTCCCAGGGTGAAAAACATAGGCCCTTTTAGCAAGAGCAGACACTCACCCTCACGTTGCAGGTGCACCGCAGGCGACTCACAAAACTTCTTGTTCTCCCAAATAAATTCTGGACCAAACAGGCAGCTTTTCCTTCACAAACAGAACTAGGGGGTTGTCCCAGGAATCTGCAGGGAACCCTTTCCTGCCCCCCCCAGAGGGAAGGGGCACTGAGACCCAAAAAACAGCAGTCTCCACCACTTTAGTAATCTTCTGTGTCTCTCTTTAAGGTGGAGACACACACCCTTCTACCTAAAAGTAGCCCTCTGTCAGGGCTGAGGCTCCTAGAGCCTTCACTGAGCTGCTTTCTCAGCAAGCTCCCAACTTCACACTCACCCACTGAAGACTGACTGAAGACTCTGACTTCAAAAACTCCCAACGTTCTAACTCCCTCTGCTGCAGATTCCAATGTGGCTCATGCAGCTGCAATAGTTCTATTGGTGATGTCATCCCTCAGTCTCAGCTGAGACTGAGAACAGAGTGAGACAGTGTGAAACCCATTTAACTGGAGTTTCACAAGCTGCCTTCCCTGCCTACCACTAGGTCTTACTGGGATTCTAGTAACCCTGGGTAACAAGGGGGTTACATTTGTATTACAGCATAAACACAAAAAGAGTTGGAAATTTATAATGAGAAACGTTATTGGCTCAAGTTTCTATGATAGTTGGATATCCAATTTGATAAAATAAAGCAGTGTCTCTAAAGGTGTGTGAGCTATGGGGGATTCAAATTTTAAGATTGAAGTCAAAAGCAGGAACTGATATTATGGACAGTGCAGAATGTTGTGTAAAAGTGTTTCAAAAAATTGTATTTATGTTTTATTTTACAGAGAGTACTATCATAATAGATACCATGGCACAGTTGGAACAAAAGTATAGGAAACCCTAATGGTAAATAAGTGAAATGTGTCCTTTAAATTCATTTAGAATACAGTAAAAAGAGATGTGATGAAAATGTGAATACATTATGAAAAAGTGATTATATTTTTGTGTTTAATACAGATTTTGAATGCCCATGAACAAGCTCAAAGGAGCGAAACATAGGGGATTTTAAATAAAAGAAAATTGCAACAATTAACGAATGAGTGAAAGCATTTAAATGAATACCTGAGCTCCCAGTTTTGGTTTTTTGGAGGAGGGTAGCACCCCTGCTCCCATCGTGTCCATCTCCTCCACAGCAGCGGCCATCTTGGAAGGTGGCCAAGGGCTCCCCCTACAGCAGAGTAGGAGCATTTCCCCAGTGTCCTGGCCAAATTTTCTCCATTTACTAAAAATACCACTCACAGCTTAATCTGGTTAAATGTCAGTTAGCATCCATCTGTATCCCTTCCCCCAGGATGAGGCTGAAAATAAGCAGAATTGCCTAGTCCTCTATTCCCGGCCAGCAAAAACTAAATGAATAAATTACATTCTGTTACAGGAAGTATGGTAAGGAACTTTCTGGTGTGGTTCGTGGTCATTCCATAGCAACTGGCTACTTCTGTAACTTGTTTTCAGAATGTTTCCACTTCAGACATTTGTGCAGCTGCCACATGGAGTACTGTCCACACCTTCACGAAACATTATAGTCTGGACATTGCCTGTGGTAGTCTAGTAGGAAAGGTCAAAATGGTAGACAAATGGCTCAGAAATTGAAAAAAACAAACTTGTAAACTGTCCTATACATAGATTTGTGTATGCTCTTTCATATAAGAGCAGGACACAAGTGATCCAGAAACATTTAGGGGTTTTGAAATTGTTTGAAATTGTGCATTTTGTCATGCATCTTCTTAGAAACTGCATTTGTAACATGATTTGTGCCAAAAAAATGTGAACTTTTACAACTGCAAAATACAAATGTGCAGCTACTTTGCAGAGTACTTTAGTGGATTTAAGTGCATCTGTCTGAATTACCCATTTATAAGAAAGATGTGGTGTGCAAAGAAATGTACACATATTCAATTTAATGTAAAAAGAGCTAGAATAAAAAACTCTGTGAAAATGTGGTTGAAAATGTGGTCGAATTTTACAAAAGTGAAATTAGCAATTTTTTCACTTTTTTTTACAGGGTTAGACAACATTTTATCTACAGCTATGTTCACTATAAGAACCAAAGATATGTGACTGTACTGTAGCTTTCAGAATACATGTTTAAAAGTAGGTATGCTCCAGTGGGCATGCATCTCCAGGTGCAAATCCAGCATTTTATTTTTTACTTAGCCTGGTGCTCCCCTGGTACCCCTCCCACCTTATGGCACTGGGGAAGACATGGTATTTGTATTTTCTCCCCCGTTCCCGGGATTGTGGTGCACAGTCGGGCATGTGCGTGGAGTCATGCATGCATCTTCTGACTCCGGTGATGGCCCCATCCTCCCTCCCGGCATAGCGCCTAAGTTCTCCCTGGCCTGGCACTTCCACCTGGCCTCTACTGAGTGGCAGCCATGAGTTTGAGAAACCTCTTGGCCCTCCACAAAGAGGAGAGCTGCCTCACCACTTCTCAATCCTGACTACTTGCCCTCCCCCCTGGCTGACCCCTGGCGACCCAAGCTCACTCCCAAACTTATGTCGCCGGCATGGCATGAGGTGTAGTGTCCAGCACCTCAACCCTCTGTGCCACTGGGTCTGCTCAAATCCAACATTTTTAAGTGGGTGTTAGTTTCTACTGGAGGCTCGCAGTGTAGACTAGAGGTTCGAGTAATGACATGTGAAAAAGCTTGGTACATCCTGCATGCCTGGGTTTGATTCCCACAACCTCCACTTGCATGCTGTGGGGTGCTGAGCAAGTCACTTAACCTCTCCAGTGCTCCTGGGTCACCACTGAAAACAGGCAGTTGTGCTTAGTGGGCCTCACCTGGTTATCAAAGAATAATAAAAATAAAATGTTGTCAAGGGGATAGCACTTTGATCAAAAAATGTTAGAAATTCCTTTTTTTCAAGTCAGATTAGGCTAAAACGCTGCTGCTTCCTGACCAGTTCTGGTCAGTAACAGTGCTGAACAAAATAAAGTGGACAAAAATAAAGCAGCAAAACCAGTGGCACCCACAATATCGGCAGCACAAAATGTAGTGTGCCAGAACAATGCAGGCCACATGACACGCAGGTATCACACAACACCCACCACAAGAAGACACTGCCCTGGAACACACAGCAGCAGGCACCAGTACAAAGAACCAGAAAAGGGGTGCAGGGAGATTGAACAGGGTAGGGTGTAACCACCACTGGGGGAAGCAGACCACTGTACATCCACCATGGTAGTCCAATGGCACAGGCAGCCACACAGGGAGATACCCCCACCCAGAATGGCAAGTGATGGAGACAGTGCACCAGGGCAACTGCTGGAGGACAGGTGGACCATGGACACTGTATGGATGGTGGAGCATATTGCAAGGGGCCGGGAGTACAAGACAGCAAGTTCCCAGCAACAGACGCAACACACAACACACAGGATGGGGAAGAGGGCAGCCATGGGGATGTGCAGGGCAGGACCAGTGGGACATAGCAAAAGGTGACATGGGGGACTGGGCCAACAGGCAGGTGCCAAGGTCGCATGCATGTGCATAGTGGAATGAGACAGCAACCCAGGTAAGTGTATATGCAACACAGTTTATTACAATGTGCACAAAACAATACGGCACACAGTGCCAACCACAACCAGCCCCCCCAACACCAGTTACATGACAGCAGTACCACCCCATGTGCACCCCACCACCAATGTGGCCCACCCCAGACCAACCATGGGTACATGGCCAGTGATGCCTACACACACAGCAGGGCACGCACACATACAGGTGATACACAGCCCCCACTCCAGTGATGGTGCACAGTCACACACACAGGCACAGCTATAGCACTACCCTGGCCACAGTACCCATGCAGAGCCCCCCTCTGCCTGACCCATAACATAGGGACCCCTCCTGAGGAGTGTACACACCCACAGGCATGGGTAGGGCACAGTCCTCAATGCATGGATGACAGCCGAACACAGGCATCCCCCCAGCCCCCCACAGCCCAGCCACAGTGGCCACAGCTTCTCAGATCAGATACTGCACCCCCACCCTGGCAGCAGCAGCACAACATCCTACAGAGCTGAGACCCCCAGCTGTGGTATGTGGCTTACCCCTGCAGCAACTGCACAGTAACCCTGGCCCCAGCACCCTGGTGACAACAACAGTGCCACACACAGCTGATGCATAGTAACCCCCAGACAACAACAGCACTGTCACAGGGCCCCCCAACACCCTACAGCAGGTGAACAGCCCCATGCACACTGACACGGTGGTACCCCAGGCAACAGTGTACAACTGTCACAGCACAGCACAGGAGCACACACAAGCACAGTACCATGGGTACAGTCTATCCACACACAAGTACAGCAATGTAGTGTGAATGTTGGTGCATGATGGCAGGTGGACAGTTGCCTGCACGGTCACACCTGCAGCTGGAAATTATGGGCGATGCCACACAGATATTCATATGTGCATCATGTACCATACTCTCCCACTATCTGCTGTATGTGGGCTGTGGTGACACAGTATCTCTTCCATGCCAGTGGTGCATACCGGCCTGCAATGCACTGCTCAGTCTTGAGCTCATTCAGCTGCTGCTCCATCTTCAGGGCATTGATAAACTTCCACAAACATGAATGGCATGCGCCTGTTAAGGTGCTGAAAGTACAGTGCCACCCATCCACGGAATTGTTGGTGCATGCAGTGCCAGACCTGCTGGCCTCATAACAGCTCCAGAGCTCCACTGGAAACAGGGGCCACCTGTGGACACCATCATGGATTGGGCGACCGACCCATGTGTCCTCGAAGTAGTCCAAAATGGGTGCCAGCAGCTCATCATGCTGGATGTAAAACTCATAGGAGTGCACCACCTTGAACACAGTGACAACCTCCGCTGGGGGCACAAATGCCAGGGCAGGCAGCAGATGGACATGCAGTGCAAAGTCCTCCTCTGCCGTGTAACACTGCATCACCTCTGGCACCTCCTGGATCTTCCACCATAGGACCTGGCACAGATGAAAGAAGCAGCCATGCTACGTTGCACCAGGGAACACTGCAGAGAATGCCTTGATGGCAGCCTGCTCAAAGTCTGTCACAATGGTGATTGGCTTCAGGCCTGCCTGCAGTCCATTCAGTGCATTGAATACCTATGTGTATGTGGCCCTGGTCTTGTTGGGCAGCAGGAGGTACGCACATGGGACCACTGTGCAGTACTGTACGCCATGAATGGTGTACAGCTGGCAGAAGTGCGGTGGAGCAGTCTTAAACATGCCGTCAGCATACCAGGTGGTGCACTGAACCAGGTATTGCAGGTTCCTGTCTGTAGTGAAGATGAGTGTCCGTGCAGCTCCTCCACTGTTGTGTAGCAGGAAGGGGGCACCATTGTGTGTCTGCCTGTACCCCTCAATGATGACGATGTCTGCAGGGGGTGATGGCAGGGCTGGCGGCTGGCTTGCAGCATTCCTAACACAGTGGACACTTTGTTTCAGCAGGTGCACACTAGGCATTCTGCCCCCCACAGCTGTTGGTATGGCAGTGCTGCAGATTGCCACCACCTGGTGTGGTGTTTCATGCAACTGCATTGCCCTCTGCTTTATGTCATTGACGGCCTCATGTACACATATGGTACCACAATCTGGGACATGGTTGTGTGTGTTCACAAACTTGACAACCTCCTCTCCCGCGGTGTGCACTCTGCCAGGGCATTTACCCCTGTAATACTCGCAGCACTTCCAATATGTTCTCTCCTTTGTTGTGCGCTCCTTGTAGTACACATAGCCATCATGCTGCAATAGTGTCTTGCCCTTTTGGCTCATCACATATGTGAGCGGCTTTGCTGCGAGTCCAGTCCGTACTCTCACACTACACACTCGGGTACAGCTGGAGGCCCAAGCACGACCGCTGTTGCCTGTGCATGGCTGTGTTATGTAGGCCCACCCCTGTGCATGGAATGCAGAGCACCTGGTTAGTCAGGCCCCTTCCTGCCACAGGTCTCTCCTGTTAGCAGTATAGCACAGCATTGTTGCATGCCCGCTTCCCCTGTATTGCACCCTGGGGGGGGGCACCAGGGGCAACAGGGAGCTGCTGATGGTTTGCCAGCTGTGTGACACCTGCAGTGCGTCCTGCATTGTGTCTGTTCCTTGGGGTGCAGCCACACTACATGGCCATGTGTGCCCAGCTCTGTGGTATGCCCTCTGCATGTCCCATTGCAGTTGCATGTTATCCCCTGCCTACATCATTGTGCCCCAGTGGTGCCACCACTGCATACCCCTGTACACCTGCTGGTGTGGCCTCTTGCCCCCCCTCTGCACTGCCTGTATCTCCTGCACTGTAGTTTGCATTCATTGCCTCCCCCCATAACTTATGGCCCTTTCTGTGTGCTCCGTGCATTGCCTTGTGTTCCTTTGGCCCTCAGGTTGCTGTTGTGCCTGGCACCTTCATGGCATCCCATCTTGTGCACTCCTCCATTTGGCATCCAGTTGCCGCAATGTGGTGGGCCATCTTTGTTCCACTCGGTTGCCTGCCCTCGCACCGACACTCAGGGGCCATGCCGCACATCATCTCCCCCCCCACCCGGTCGGAGTCGCCTCAGTGCTGTTCCCCTGTACTGTTGCTGTGCGAGGCTCCTTTGTCTGTGGTGTGCTTCCCCAGCGGCATCGTGGCCTGGCATTGTTGTCTGCCTCACAATATTGTGGACTGTGAGGTTTCTTCCACGATGTTTGCGTTGCGCTGTTTAGGCCGCGATAATCCTGGCATGATGAACCTCCTGGCCTAAGGGGGTAGTGGGTGCTACATCATTACCTAGATGGATCTGCTAATGGGCATCTCTGACAAAGCTTTCCATGTGAGAAGTAAACTGTTATATCATGTGGGACATCTTGTGCATCCTCCTTGGTGAAAGGTCACTGGAACTGTCTTTCATGTTTTTAATCAATGCAATAAAATAAAGCTTTTTTCAGCCAAGCCAAATAAATTCTTTTCTGCAGTTGTGGAGATAGGTACCTCATTCTTCCATGTTGTGCTTGATTTTTATTTATTTTTTTATTGAATGTCAAAGATAAAATCCTGCAGCAGCCTGTTTGTGTGAATTTTCTTTTTAATTCTTTTGGCAACCAAGTAAGGCCACTGGGCACAAGCCCCATTTATAGGGTGGCCCAGGAGCACTGATGAGGTTAAGTGACTTGCTCAGAGTCACACAGAATGTAAGTGGAGGTAGTGGGAATCAAATCCAGGTCTGCTGGAAGTGCCAAGCTAATCCAAAACTTGTTACGCTAACCTCTGGGCTATACTGCCAGCTCCAGCAATCAATAATCACTATAACACTCCAGATGCTTGACTCCCAGTCATCTGGAAGCCCAGGTAGATAACCCTCAATGTCTAGATATTTGTAATGTTTCAGCAGAAAGAGGCACAGATCTGTTTACAGCTCATTTCCAGGTGAATCCTAAGAGTTTCATGGACCAGTTTTATTCTCGGGGTGGATGTTTGCCAGGACACAGGAAAAATCCTTATGATAAAATCAAAGGGTTTTTAAACTCCCCCTTGGATACCCACCAGAGATGGGCAGAAGGAACCTCAGTTTAACTTCTCGTCTCAAGGGATGGCACCTCAACAATGCAGCACACCCTAGGGCTGCTCAACAGTATCTGCATTAGGTATTAGCCCAAGTTCCTGGTGTGGGGCTACAACCTACTATGTAACTGACACATGTATACAGTATATATATATATATATATATACACACACACACATATTGAGAGAGAGGTCAAAGTGTGGGAACGGTGGCCTCTTTCTCATGCATTCGCAATGATTATCAGTCACTGTACATGTGCGAGTACTGCAAGTATGGCATCAGCCACAGTGGGAGGTCTGAGTGCTTTTCACTTTGACTCACAGCTCTGAGGCAGCTGTCTTGGCTCTGACCAGAGTTTATTATAAATATACACCATGCTGTGGAAACTGATGCAGTAAATGATCCACTTTCTAACATACTGTTAAAAAATAAACCAGTAATGGGGCTAGCTGACAATTAAACTGTTTATACAATTCTGAACTAAGGCTGTCCAGTCCTGCAGCAATATTATTTCTGAGGGAAGCAGTTCCTTTCTCTAGTTCTGCTAAGGTAACAGGGGACCACCAAACTCTCCCTATTACCTATCTGAAAGGTCAGGGATATTCAACTGGGAAAAAAAGGGTACTAAAGGAGCTAAGGGTGGAACTAGCAGAGCCATTATCAGAACTGTTTAGTGAGTCTCTGAGCACAGGAGAGGTCCCAGAAGACTAGAGAAGGGCTCATGTGATCCCGCTCCACAAGAGTGGTAGCAGGGAGGGGGAAGGGAACTAC